>LR994599.1:10921291-12206400 GCA_905187575.2 Celastrina argiolus | reverse complement strand
ACACACATAGGTCGGTCTGAAATAAAATTAAGGAAAATTGTGCTCAATTGTCGGTCCTAAAATATGTATGACGTGGGTGGGCAACTGGGAACCCTTAATTCAAGGCATGTGGTAGCTGAGAAGACATAAGGAGATAAAATCTCTCGTACTGGTCAAAGGCCAACGTTTTATACCTGCGTCGATACGTAATGAAAGTGTCTATGCAGTAAGCAGGTAGCGAATTGTACCCACAAATGTGTTGCACGTGCACAAGGTTAGCCTGTTAAAGATCGTAAAGGTTTGCGCGAGTACGAATACTGTCTGTATAATTTATAATAATGTATAATATTTTTTACTATAGATAGTTAATATTTATAGTTATATCTTATTTATAAAAGGTTAAACACAATCTTGGACGAAGAATGTAAATAAATGTGTAGATTTTTAATAACTAATGTTCTTAATTTTATGTACACGGCTGGAATGCTAAGTTAATATTTTATTTATAGTTAACGAGTATTGGCTTATAAACAGGACATTGAAGAAACTAAAGGATGCAAGATGGGCAGGCGCAGGTAGAGAACATCTGTTGGAGGATAATGAGCGGACAGGTGCTACTCGGAACACCTTGCACCTTAGCGTCCTTGCATCTCTCCAGATTACGGCGCGACGAAAAATTAAAATCTAATATTATAAAGCTAAAGAGTTAGTTCAAACGCGCTTATCTTAGGAACTACTGATACGATTTGGAAAATTATTTCAGTGTTTTGTAGCTCACTGGATCGAGGTATCGAGGTAGGCTGTATTTAGTCACGCTAAGACATAAGGTGCAGAACACTATTAAAGAATATTTCCAAATAATCTAGTACACAAAGTCACTATATAAAGCGGCTACTCTGGAACACCTTGCACTAAGCTTCCTTGCATCTCCCCAAATTTTGTAATCTTATTCACGTCAATACTTATTCTTACGTCACACGTCCGTATGTCTGTATTTTCGCGATAAACTCAAAGAACACTGATCTCCATGCTGTTTTTACCTTTATGTGTTTAGTTTTGGTATATAATATAATAGTTAGAATAGAATTATATTTGCTATAGGTGTCGGCGAGATCCAGCCGTGGGAACATTCTACGAAAACTGGTAAATTCATAGTTAGGACAAAACGTGTTTCAATAAGTTGGCTTTAAAACGCTAACCTCGGAAACTAAAACAACTGAAAAATTACAATATTGGATAGTCCATTTATCAAAAAAGGCTGTATTATAAGATGAAGCAATAATAAAGAACCTTTCATAATCATCCAGTGTTGTTATAAAGTCTTAGATTCAACTAAAAAAATCGGGTAAATATCGCACAAAAGTTTGTCGCGCGGAAGGGTCGCGGAGACGGGCGATACATTTTGCACAATGCGAGTAGGTACCTCGGTATTGTTAAGAATAAGGACCGAAACCGAACAGCTGCCTTTTGCCTCCGCGTGCAGTTTGTGCTGACTGCGTTGTGCGGAACAATACAGCACGCATAATGGTAATTTACATCTTACGTCTAGTAGCCGCAGCTGCGATTTCGCCAAGAATAGGGCTTCCTTACAATTGGTCTCAAATTTTGACTTCTCCCGCTATACCTAATTAGTTGGCCCATTTTTGGCGACTTTCCAAAAAAATTGGTATACAATATTTTTGTTTTAGTTTTTTTTTTTAATTTGATCCCAACTTGGAATTTAGTAAATAGTACTGTTAGGGTTTATCTATTTTTCAAGTTATTACATTTTTTATAATTATTTTAAATACACCTTAGATTTGACCCACCCATTTGCCTAATATTAAAAGCTCTATTAGATTATACAATCGTAAATTTGCCATTTCCTCGATAACAGCGCGATGAAGCGAAACTACTCGGGTGTTTGGGGTCCGCCAAGACGGCAGATGCGACCGCACCTGGCACCCTTCCTCAGCTAAGGAACTTGGGGTCAATACCACCTACGAGTTCCTTTGCACGTTGCCCTTACGCCTTAGAAAAAACGCAACACGCGAGCGATCGAAAAGTTCAACATCGTTAGAAGTTCGTTATCAATTATCATGAGCTATGTCGATTGTAGTCATTTTTATTAAAGTGAGCGACGATTTTGCGGCTTCTGCTGTTATTTAATACTAGATGTTATCAGCGCGATAGGTATTATGGGCAGGAACCTTTCTGCGATAAAAATAGCGATGTTTTTCCGGGTTGTTTATTTTATATCTATGCCAAATTTCATTTAAATCAGTCTACTAGGTACTATTCAATGCAAGTAAAAAATTCTATTCTCTTCTTCGTATTATTATAGTTTCATACTTATTTCAAACTTAATTTAATATATATTTATTTCCTACATGCTTATATCTAATTGAAAATGGGTGCTGCACAAATATTGGCTGTTACTCGTATATTCTTCAAAAAATCTAATCCATAACATTTTCCTTCACCTTTACTTTTTCCTGCAGAAAATCCTACCAAGAGTAATAGAAAAAAAATGAAACAAATCATAGTACGGTGCGCAGTAATGAACAAACGTTACTCATTAATATTTAGTGACCTGCGTATCAGTAATCAGAAGCGGGCAGCGGAGCGACGCGAGCCGTTTGCGACAGGTTGTCCGTCAGTTGGCCTCCACAGCTGCCGGGGCCTCGACCCAGGCCTAAGACAACACCCCCGTCTTACCCTTTCTAATTGCCCCCTAACGCCTCGAGTGCCGTTGCCGCAACAGACTTCAGGAACCGTTAAGTTTCGTTGTCAAACCTGCTCCCTTTGGGAACTGCATAGTGCAGAGGGATGCGAATACATAATTATCTATTGTGCGAAACTAGACGTCGTTTTTAATGTCTTCGTTACAGTTCATTGAATAGGATTTGCAAATAGCTCTTGTGTCGTTAAATTGCATTCACTAGACTGTTATAAATTATTTGCAGGTAAAAACTAGTTTTCGTATCATGTGAATTTACTATAAACTTATTATATTAGAACTATGTGTGCGGCATGTTTTTTCTCTTATCTTCTTCTTTCTTATATATAAAAATTCATTGCTGTTCGTTAGTCTCGCTAAAACTCGAGAATGGCTGAACCGATTCGGCTATTTTTGATCTTGAAATGTTCGTGGAGGTCCAGGGAAGGTTTAAACTGTTTGTATATCCAATGAAGTGGGCACGGGTCAGCTAGTCAGTTAATAGAAAGTAGTATTTTTATCATTTAACAAATAAGTACATGATTTCGTAGTCAATCAAAATAATAAAAATCTAATTGGTTAAAAATGGGCAAAAAGTACAGTTTGTTATTATAAAAAGAAAGCAATATCTTGAATCTAGAAACGGAAGATGTTTGTAAAATTATAGATGTTTTTATGTTATTAGACATCTGTTGGTGGAAGAACAACTGCTTTATCGCTACTCGCTAGCACGCGACATAAATTCCTACATAGCTTCTTTAGCTAAGTTGGCTAGTTTGAGATACGACGAAAGTAAGAATCGTCACTTTGCGAAGCTAATATCAAAAGATTTTTGTTTACTTCGTCGTCATAATGAGCGCCGGCCATTTCTTTAAAGGGCCTTTATTCAAGATGGCATCGCAATGATAACACGTGTGTGTAGTCATCACAGGTAGTCATAGTAGAAAGTAGTAGATAACTTTTACGACATACCTATATTTGTAGCATTGATTACATCTAACAATTTCAACTTGCAATGACATTAATCAAATATACTTTATTGTGCACAAAAACTTACAGAGTAACATACATAAATCAGACATGCGCACAAGGGCGGCGTTATCATAATTCAATCTGAACTTTAATGACAAGTCTGATAATGTTATGAAATCCTACTTCCGATTCTCAAAAAGACCGTTCTACGCGAGCAAGAATCACAATAGACTTAAGGTCGGAAGGGCATAAACGGAAATCAGTTTTCACCGAAAATCGCTTTGGGATTACACTAAGTTAAATATTGGGTTAGATAGGGTAGGCCAGGTGTGCCGTCTTTGTCGCGAGGTCTTTGTCGGGCCTCGAGACAGCTCACAAAGACCGCGGGACGTCTTCAATTGTCGGCAGTCAGCTGTCTCGGGCTCCCCTTGCCAACTCATAAGTCACGACCGTGACACTCTTAACTAGCCTAATGTTGGGTCAACGTTCTATTTCGGAGCAATATGTTTCGAAGTGTTCGTCATCTTATATATAAAACAGAATTGTTGTTCGTTAGTCTCGCTAAAACTCGAGAACGGCTGAACTTCGGATTCGGGGTCGGCTATAGTAAGCTTTTAAAAAAAAAATGTTATTATATAAAGCTGGCAAAAATAAAAGAGGCTAATTTCTGTAAATTAAAAACATATATTTCACAAAATATTTCACAAAATGGCTGAATTCTTTGATCTTATAAAGATTTAAAAAAGGAACTTCTAAAAAGTTTTCTATGCCTAGAAACAAAAGGAACTCTTAGCTACAAGCTTATTGTAACATTACATTGGAATTAGAAACCATCTTGTTTAGTCTTTAATATTTATTATAATACCATGTCCGGTGTACGACCAGCATCTATAGCCAAGTTACAATGTATGAGTTTTAACATAAGCATTTGTGACTTGATTATAGTTACGTCGATGATTAAATACATCATACAATACATTTATGTTCTATAACCTCGTTGTAACTTGACTATATTATCTTGCGAAACTCTATTTTATGGTTGTTGTTTAATTTACCAGTCAAATGTCAAAAGGAGTGCACGGGTCAAGTCATGTTATTAACCTGTTCACACTTCAGTTAAAACACGATAAGTTGCCGTCAATTATGTCCCGCTTCCGGCGTCCGACACGACCCGACATTACTACTTCCCTTAGAACGCGAGGGTAGTTTAAATTCGGAACACGTAAACAAATCTAACGCGAGCGTCAACTTTTTAATTTTGTGATTAAATGGTAAACGATAACCCTACTCAGTAGACAGCTGCATTTCTAAATCTTAATATTTATGATACATCGTAAAAAGACTTACTACAGTACTCATATCTGTATACAACATTATGATAGGCAGTCTACAACATTATGATAGTTTTTTTGAAGTGATAACTTCTTATTGGGCAAACCAGGGCCTCGATTCAAGATGCCATTGCTATATCGCTATAATGTATGGGATGAAGACGCCTTGTATGGTAAGATAAGATAAGATAATCTTGAATCAGGGTCCAGGGCGCCAGTCTGTCTGACTTCCTTTTCTCTCACGCAGACGGTAGCGGTAGGCAACTAACAGGCACCTCCTCTTCCCTCCAACAGCAATGATAATACGGCTAGCGTATTATCATTGCTGTCCCGAGACATACACGTTTCTAAATCATTATCAAGCTTACTATAATTCTTGAAACTATAACAGACAATTTTCCTTGTACATGTACTTACTTCGTATAGTAAGTACTAAAAATAATTTATACATAGTCGGGGTATTCGGTACTGACCGACAACCGAATTCATTAATTTTGCAGTAGCTTTATTAGCATTTGTGACATTAGTTTATTATAGATTACAAGGACACTGTTACTAGTAAAAAAAAAACGAAGAAAGGTTTTTTCCCACGATATACTTTCGATCGTTTATTACGAATAATTAACGCGATAATCGAATAGACAAGTAGATACCTAAATATGCAAATGATAAGTACTTTTCCACGCCTTGTACTGTACAAAAATTTATACGCAATTACTATAGAATTCGTTACGAACAAAAATAGTATTAAAATACTTTCAAGTATAACATGAAGGGTGGTTTCACTTAGCATAACATTATGATTACTACGTAACTATGTATCATCGTAACAACGACCATTTAGGTTTAAACAGAATAAATTCCTAATTAGTTTCAAATGAAATTAATTACCATGAAATTCAACTGCTTTCCTATACATAACCAACAATTATCCCGTAAATATAAAAGCTTTATCAACAATTAAAAAGTTAAGTCTCCATACGATCAAGGGTATTAGTCCAAGTGGTAACTATAAATAACTTTTTATCGTGTTAATAGAGCATAGGGGCATATTGGGTTCAGTGTCGCTCCTTAAATATTTTAATTGTTAAAACGGAGATAAATTCAAAATACTCCAATGAATGTAAGATAACTGTAGTTTGGTGTAATAAATTTTAATATTTGTAATGTTGTTTATCTGTTTCGAACGAAGGTTTCGGTCGAAACAATTAAAGCTTAGAAGCTTTTACAGACTTTTAAACCATTAAGCTTTTTAATTCAAAATGCTTATTCCGTTACGATTCAATGTAGTCTAAATGTTAAGATAAAAATACGTTATCCGATTAAATAAATGTGTCATTGTTATACATAGCGCAGTGAATAAGTAGCATTTAAATTGGCAACATTATAGCCTATATTAAGCTTTGTTTATACCTAGATCACATTAAATCGTAATGGATACCTACCGTGGGCCCTAAATCTCTTAGAAGCCTAGAACTTCATTTCGAATCTCAGTCTCTCCCACTTGTGCTCGTATGATTTGGCGCACGTGCGAGCGGGACAGACTGCAATCGAATCTAAGTTCGAGGCACGAGAATGGGGTCCCTGATATAGAAATGCGTGTTCCAAATGTCCGAGCAGAATTGAAAGCAAATAAAGATTGTACCAGATAAGGTACAGAGATACGACACGGGGCCATCTGGTTATGTCCCCACAGCTACAGATGCTACTAATAGTAAATAACAGAAAGCTGGACACAATAAACGCACTTGACTGGGTGACTAATCATATACTGAAATGTTAAAATGTGACAGTGGATCATCACTTCGTCTGGTTTTTAACTTTTAGTTGCAGATAGATAGGTTATTGAAACGGGACGCATGTGATAAGGTAGCTAGTACTCGCAAAGTAGCAAAGTAATCCAAGGGCGAAAAGCGTGACATTAGGCGTAGCGAAGTATTGTAACCTTGGCCTAATTCATGAGTAGTCTGGAACTAGCTTTACAATTCAAATTTTTCATAAGCCATAACTCAAGCCTTACTAACAACTACCTACTGTACGAACGATAACTTTGAGATACGATTATACAGGTATAATCGCCAGTATAATCGTATCTTTCTTCATTTTGGAAATATTTTTTTTTTACAATTACTTATTTTTTGTCATCTAAAAAAAAATCATTTCTAGAATGAGAAAAGGTAGCAGTGACTGTTCTTTTAACACCCGTCATAACCATTTCAAATTAAAAAAGTTACTATATGTAATTTATAATCATGCAATTTTATCCGATGCACAAGCATTTAGCTTCTGTCACTCCCTTTGTTATTATAATGCGCTTACTCGGAGTGGTCATGTATGAGTATTTCACCCTACGTAGGTACCAGCAGGCGGAGGGCTGTGTCGGAACGTGCTGTGATATCGCACACCTTGCACCCGCTCCCCATCTGACCCCAAACCCTCACAAAACACACACAAATTACAGTAATTGCTCGCCCGTAATTGTTGAAAATATATGGTATTAAGGTATGTATAACACTGAGGTATGTTATTGAAACTTAAAATGTATATTTTGAATATTGGGAATCTACTAACCTTTAGTCAACAAGGTGTAAAATAAATGAGTGATAATACTTTAGGGCGTGTATGTTCCTACTATGTAGAGTATACTGTAAAAGCACCAGCGCTGAAAGAGTAAAGACGTACTTTTGACTTACATGTTTCTATATGAAATGACCCAATATCATGCATTAATTTAAAAAAGTAACTCTTTCTGAGCTGGTACTTTCACAGTTAACTCTATATTCGGGACCCACACATACCATGAAGTATTATCACGAATTAATTTTACAGCTTGTATATTAATTTGCTATGAATATTTCGCTACTTTCCAATACCGGCCAATAGTATCGATTACCGGCAAATTAACATAAAGTCAAGGTAGGCCGTAAACACCCGCATGACGTGAGACAGGCTCGTCTCAGTTGTTGTAATTACACTAATTACCAGTTTTTGTGTGTCTGAATGCTCATTCGAAATCAATTGCCACTCGTTTTCCTTTGTGGTGTATTTATTTGCTATCGGTCGAAAAAAGTGGGAAAAATGTTGTACACTTCCCCAATTCGAGTTAAAACAAACATAAACAAAGTGCTGACTACTTTTTCTCTTAGCGAAGGTCACTGTATATTACCGTATTAAAACATTGAAATTCCTTTTTTTTCAATTAGGAAGAGATTGTTTACTCCTTTTTATGTTCCCGTATTTCCAATTTTTTAGTTTCCCGAAATACTTAGTAATAAGCCGTTATTGTTGAATGGAATTTTTGAGATCACCAGAAATTGATCTTACTATATGGCGTATAAATACTAGCTGTTTCGATGAACTTCATTGACCTTAACCGACAGCAGTGCCAACTACCGGATCCAATACACTAAAATCTCCCTCGCGAACCACTGAACATTGGTGAAAACATAAACATCGAGGCAGTTGTCATTGAGCTATTGCGAACAGACAGACGCGGCGGAGGACTTTGTTTTATATCTAAAGATACATTACTTAATGGCGTATAATATGTAAGGATTGTTCTTAATGGTTAACTCACCAGTATAACAGACAGAGGTGAGGGTGAGTGCGTGCGTCCGCACCAGCGGGTTGGTGCGTCCCCAGGGCACTCTCGCTAGCAGCGGCTCCACGAAGTCGAAAGCCGTCGCCACCGACAGCTGCCAGTTCATCCGCTGCAGCAGCATCACCTCCCATTGCTGAAACATGGAGTATTATTAACAATCAGAAACCTCAAGGTCAGACCTTGTATAGAAATAACCTTGGATTGTCATGACACGGTTAGTTGGTGCGCTGCATACGTGCAGTTTGGTATGAATACAATGAAAGACGCAGGGAGACCATGTCATGGATGATTTTGAGATCGCAGTTAGGACGACAGTTAAATCCGCAGTCTAAACCCAACGGATACAGCCGAATATACGATCTGAACTGTACGTACTAGACACAAACGTATTTTTGAAAGAGTATGTTATAATAAATCGAGCACAATACAGTCCCAAAGCTTCTTGGGGTAGCAGGAATACACATTTCTATTAAAATTCGTAAATACACTTATGCACGTTCGTCATACACGACGAACCAGGAAACCGCAAAAAGTGGCGAATAATTGAAAAGAAAGGGCAAGGCAGGGAGACATCCTTAGGGCAGATACCCCAACTGAAATAACAAGGGACCTAATGACTAATTGTCTCGGCTGAGGTTGAAGCCTTTCAAACTCAAAACTGTAACATTATACGATCGAGCGGTGTGGGAACTGGGAAGCATTATTAAAAGATACACTCAAAAAAATATTCATGAAGGCCCCAGAAGTACTTGGTATGCGTGTTGTGAAATTATCGCTAGGATCAGCCGAATTAATTGCTGGGAAGTGTAAGGCATACGGTCTTGGCCATACGGCACACTACCCTGTTCTCACGGTCACGGTGTTCAACTACCGACTGTCACGAATTATCATAAGATAGTATTCGGTAATGTGGGAATCGGTGATGCCTTGATAAGGCCATATGTACTCGATCGGGCCGCCATCGGTATGTGAATGTAGTGACAAGTCTCAAACCCACTAATTATCATAAGATAGTATTCGGTAATGTGGGAATAGGTAAAGCCTTGATAAGGCCATATGTACTCGATCGGGCCATCATCGGCATGTAAATGCAGTGACTCTCCCACTAGTTATTATAAGATAGTACTCGATAATGTGGGAATAGGTGATGTCTCGATAAGGCC
The DNA here is from genome assembly GCA_905187575.2 of Celastrina argiolus. Taxonomy (NCBI): domain Eukaryota; kingdom Metazoa; phylum Arthropoda; class Insecta; order Lepidoptera; family Lycaenidae; genus Celastrina; species Celastrina argiolus. The sequence continues at coordinate 12,196,656 of LR994599.1, read as the reverse complement.
ATATGTACTCGATCGGGCCATCATCGTGTGAATGCAGTGACAAGTCACAAACCCACGCATATTAGTGACCTAATTGATCTCGCAGCACCTGCCGCGCCGCACACAATATCACAATTATGACGCTGCGACAATATCACTAATGGTCCTGTGTGTGAAAATACGCAATGTTTACGTCACGGCTCGAGCACCCGCCCACGTCAGATTATTTGAACTAATAAGTTTCAATCAATAAAAGGATGATACTTCTGACTTTTATGTCTCAGATAAAACAATAGGTAAACCAAACATCTGGGTAAAGCCACTAATGCAAAAGTGAATTCAATTAAATAATTAAAAGCAGCGATTCCAGAAGCTTTAGCATTTTCAATTTTTATTTTAAATGTCTTTCGGGAGTTTTTGTATTCACTTTGGACTCAGATACTTCACCCAGGCGTTAGGTGCGCCTCGCCATCTTTCTATCTATCGTTTAATCTTTTATTAAGTTAATTCAATACATCTGCAAAGTATATACATTTTAAGCGGATAGGAAGTTTCATAATGTGATACGATCGATTGTACCGCTACATCTTATCATTGTCTTGGGATGTTTCCGTCGGAAGTAGGGGGTGACTTACGTCACACATTGCAGCTCCGAGCCACAATGAGCCCCAGGAGTGTACGGAAGGAGTAATTGCCGGAAACTTACAAGCAACACTTTAAGGAAACGGGTAATGGTCCCTTCCAAGTGACATTTGACTCGGCTAATCGAGTTCGTTCACAGCACAATCAAAACAACGTCTTGCGGTCGCCGCAGGATGTAAGGTGCATGGCTGCTCGCGACGCGTTACCGTAATCATTAAAATACTTTCTATTATAACTTCAATCGTACTAAACCCCGTAGTCGGTGCGTTTAACACAGATTAATTAGACCGTATACCTAACCAATTATGACTTTTGACAATTAGTTACCATGAACGCGTCTAATCGCCGCTTGGGGCGCTCGTGTAGCGTGTGGTCTCCGAAATTTCAAATGTCACAGATAGCGGGTTGACGCGGGTTTATTTCTATTTAGATTAATGTTGTGTTTAGTAATAACCTTGATTATTAATTGTGGTATGGTATATCAATGACTATGACTGATTTGAGAGTTTTATCTTTCAGAAGTACGCCACCTGGTTAGTCAAAAAACGATAGCCCCCTTTAGATGTCAGGATACAGGGTAAAACCTCAATATGAATATGCAACAACAAAGAATATAGAAAAGTATGCTTCGTTCTGATTCAACATAATCGAACTTCTAAGTGTAATAAAAAAAACGACCATTTAAATGTATAATTGCTTTTTTTTACGCGGTGCAGTGACATTGAAATAAGCAAAATTATGGGTGGCAAAGAAACAAAGTTCAGTATGGGAAGACTGGGCTTTGTTTACATAATATACATCAGTGGCGATGGCTGGTGTAGTTGTAGGAACCCACATTGAATCGTACAGTACTCTTTACGATTCAAGTTGGTTCTTTTCGATCCAATGTGGGTTCCTGTAAGTACACCAGCCTTCGCCACTGATATATATAATATGTATATTATGTAAACAAAACCTAGTCTTCTACACTGAGCAGCGGGCCATCTCCCGGCTGCAGATTTTTTTTAAAGTATAAAGGAAAGTAACTTTACTTTATACTTTGTTGTTATCAGCATCTTTTTATTAAGATTTTCACCTGTATTTTTGTCTCGTACGTTACAACGTGTATCTTGCACCTATCTATTTTGTATGTTCAATATCGGATTGAAGTATTCACTCACCCTGACTTCATGGGGATACACGGAGTTGTCTGTATACGCGCAGAGGAGGTCCACCGACAGCGGGTGGCACTGGCGGAACTTGGAGGCGAGCAGCAGTGACGTCACGGCCAGCAGCTGCAGCTGTTGCCTGGAGATGGCCCGCTGCGCCAGGAACCTGTCCATGTAACTCACGGCCAGCGGGAACACCTGCTCCTCGCATTGCTGCTCCTCGCACACCTGGGAGAGAGGAATAACTTAAGTTCAGCCGAGATTTAATAATGCATGATGTTTGTATCATCCGTACTATACGGATGATTAGTATACTAGGATCCTGAAGTAAATATGTGGTATCTGATGTTATTGTTAAGAAAAGGTGATCCAAACTTCCTGCTTTAATAATATTATGTTCCTTACCAGTAAGACTCCACAAAATATCGTGAGCCGTAATCAAGATCCATATTTTACAAAAGAGTATGTTTTTTTATTATTTCTTGTTGTTGTATGGTTTTAAATTTGCTTGCCATACTGTGTTTATCCAAAATTTTTGGTGTTGTTATATTATTATCTACTATGAATATAAGTAAAAATTAATGCCTGCATAGGTATTTAGTGTATTTTTACCTTTTTTACGTAGGTATTGCATCAAAATCGAAAATTATACCTTTAAAGGAATAAACAAAGCACCGTTCCTATGGGATTCGAAGCCATTGTTATTGATAAAGTGTCGCATTGGACCTCTATCGTAAATTCGTAACCGACTTGACCTCGTAAGTCCTTCCCTTCCGTCGAAAATGGTTATTCCTTCCTTTTCAGAAGGTGATGATGAAATTCAATTTAATTGTACCATTAGTACGTTGCAAAATCCCTTCTAATATGAATCAATGCGCTAACATTAGTTACAAATACATAAATAATAATATTGTACGGTCTAACTTGTTGCACTAAGATATAGTTGCTTTTATTGCGAATGGTAGTAAATTTATTGCAAATTCGTAATATAAAACTTAACCTTTAGAATCCATATAAGTAGGTGCGACTTTATACGCAAAACGTTCACAATATGATATTGCAAACTAGCAAAAACTGAAGACATTTTTATAGAACAGCGATGGCTTCTATTACAATAATAAACCGTAAACAAAAGAATCCTTGCTCAATGAAGCGGAGCGAATGTGGACGTAAAAAATTTACGTAAAAAGACTCAGTGCGTCCACTGCACTGTAGGGATTCTTAACCATAAATAACAGAACAAAAAATATCCTTTTACAGTATTTACACTTCACAATATACTTGTTCGTGAGTACAATAATATTATCTGTATGTAGCCGTAGTTTACGTACGGTTTCCTAACTGGTTATAATGTAAACTAGTAAGTTTATCCAGATTTTTTCAGGAAATCGAGTTTGTATTTTAGATATTAATTTAGAACGTATTTAGCTTTAAGTATCTGACATAGCATGTACAGGCAAACATTATTAGTTATTATTTACATGATATCGATCTGTCAAATATTATAATATGAAGTTAGGAATGTCTGTTTCTTTGTGGGTAGATGTTATTATGAATAGGAAGAAACATAATTAAGTAATAATAATCTATTGGCCTCAAGCAGGCAGTGAATCATGTGTACTTATGCCAATAAGGCTTACTTTAATTATTGGTTCACGTGAACACAGTTTCATATCGTCAATATTGACATTTGAACTCAGAGTCACTTAAAGCCAATAGACTAGTACCCCCAGAAACTTGAGTGTCACTGGCCCTAATGTAATCAAATCGTGAGCAGCTCAAGTTACCTCCAACATCCACGTCGTGACGACTTTTCTCATGAACGGCTGTATGTCAATCTGGACCGTCTGGAAATAGTCTGTGTGGACCGCGTGAACTCTCTCCAGGGTCAGAAGGTTGAGCAGCAGACGAGGGTCCCTGTCCAGGGCTCTGTCGGGGCCGGCCACGCACATGTCCACCGTCCTCCCACTCCCGTTGCTGTTCTGTCCGGAATTCTGCAGGTTCTCTCCGCAGGACAAATCCATTATGGTCACAGAAGCACAGAGTTCGAAACGAAAGCACAGAGTTCAAAACGAGAGCACAAAGTTCACAACGTTCACCGTAAATTTTGCGCGAAAGCTCGATACAAGCTTTCCGACACACGACCGCACTACGCGCGGCCAGGCGAGCGAATGAAAGTTGTGTTGGAACTTAAAGTTGTGACAGCTGACGGCCCGTAGCGTAGCTGATGCGAAGGAACGCGACAACCCCGCGCCACCCCGCGCCACCCCGCACCACTCCGTGCTGCCCCGCGCTTACCTGCCCCGCACAACAAAAGCTCCTGCGCCCTAGATGTATTACTAAATAGACACCGCTATCGCATAGAGGGATCATACAGCACAGCAAGTTATACCTATATAAAATAGTGTTTCAATCGACTTTTAATCTTAGTATCTAAACAATCCGCGTTTCGAAGTCAGTGAACCTCGCATATAAAAACTGATAAATGCATAAGCCTCTTTTTTCACTAACCATAATGCAAGGACATTTTGACATAATAATAGTAATAATAATAATAGCTCCCCTCACCAATTTCGGTGTCGGTAGCCGATTTCATTGCCAGCTAGGCAGGAGTTATTTTATAGTCCCCAAAGTGTGTGCGCAATACACAAAGTCACTCTCTCTTCCTTTTACATTCATAACACATAACGACTGGAGAAAGAACCGGTACAGGACCGACTTTTTACATGCCCATCCGAAGGATCTTTCTCGTCAGACAATCAGGCGATCGGCCTTCATTGTTCTAACCAAACTTGAAAACAACAGTTTTTGTTGTTCCAACGCGGGAATGGAACCCACGACCTCCGGGTTGAGAGCGAAGCTCTGAACCATTGACATTATATTATAATAACAAGCGCGAGTGTGTATCTATAGGCACTAACGGAAAGCTGTGTCATTATCAAAAAGTCATTAAGCATCCATGTTTTATAGACAAACGTTAGTATACGTTGTATGTACTATCATATTATACTTGTACGAACTAGCTCATTTCTGATTCTGCAGAATAAGTAGCAATGTGCGGCAAAGTGAGGCTGCCGGGCCCAGTCCGCATCAAGCGTTCAAAGTTCAAACCGCGCACTCATAATCATTTAGTAATTAGCATTAGTGATAATAAACGTAAATATCCTATCAAAGGCTTTTACTTATCAATCTATCAATATCACCTTATAGGTGTAGTTGAGTAGCAAAAATCGTCTTCCAAAATGTGTACAAAATAATTAAAGTGTCAACAGCATCAAAACACAGTTTTTTGCCTATTTCTAGCTCTCTTACACAGCAAAGTCACCAAAATTGTCTCAAAATCAGTTAGGAGCATTTTTAAAAGCTAAGAGAACGATTACTATGAAAATAGATTTTAATTTTAAATTAAGGTTTTGCATAACGCCAATGATTTTGAACGACTACTTGTATGGCAATTTATCGAGCCGACTGGACCGTGTTGAAATCGTATAAAAAGTAAAAACTTAATAAAAAAATAGACATAATTTGAAAAAACTAAAACGACGATCCTCTGAGTATTTGCTCATTTAAAATACTGAAATAATTTTCATATTAGCGTCACTAATATTATATAAAGAAAAAAGGTTATAACATTTAAAAGGGTGTGCTTTGAATTTTTTTTCAAGCTATATTCAAACAAAAGCTACTCGTATAGTAATTTGGTAAAAATTATGAAGATTATTATGTATATTTTTTTGGGATTTTTCAATAGGACCAGTAGTTATTGAGCAAAAAGGTTTTAATGTACCTACTCAAAGGAGAAAGCCCATTTCAGGCCCAGAGCGGACAGCCGTCTGAAGAAGACTTAATTTCTCTAGAAATGTACCATAAAGAGACATGATTTTTGATAACAATCAAATAACCGCCACTATAATCAGTAATGTTCCGATAAAAAAAGGAATTTTATTGGATTATTTGGAATCTAAATGTTAGTTGAGGTGAAATGTTACCCGATGATAAAACTCTAATCGATCAATCCGAATATCGATTTATAAACAAATAAAATAAACTCATGTAAAATACAAATAACGGGCCACTGTTCGTAATTCTGTAAAGAATTAATTAAAAGAAAACATTTATCTCAAAACCAACGTTTACGTTTGTTACTATCAACGATAACGATTAATAAAAAGTCATATTATATCGATTGTTTTTTACGTGACCGATTTATCGATTTCATTTTTTTGCGACTAGCGGCATTGACTGAAATGTCAATTTTCAAACGTATGATTTTGACCGTTCGCTTCACAGATTAAGAATTAGTTACTACGTAAGTTCGCTTGTTGCTTAATGCATTAATGTGGATGCGTTTTGTTTTGTTTTCGATTTTTTTCACCGCAATCTGGCTTTCTCGCCTGAACTTGTTTCGACGTTTCACGTACGACTTTGGCATTGTTTTACTAGTTTTGTTCTCTCCTTCTACGATTACTTAGCCCTGGATTAAAGGAGTACGCTATTTGATTGTGCATACCAAAATGTCTGAAGAACATTGTTTATGTTGTGGTAATAATGTTACCGAGAATCGTATTTTAGAGCCAGTGTCATACAAGAGTGGGTTGCACGGCAGCAGGTAATCATAATATTATAATAAAATGTTTCTTTTATTTCTTTCATTATGGTTTAATCGTTAAATCTTTTACGGTTGAAAATATTTATCATTAATGTTAATATGTTTTAGGTGTCAGGCGATAATCTTGTTTGCCTCAATTGCTGGATAGCAATAACTGAAAGTCTTGCACTACAACAAGGGCTATCTTATTATATCTTACTATTATAAATTATTGAAAAGTCGGAAAAGGCCTTGAAAATAAAATAGACAAAAAGTTTAAAAAAATATATTTCTACAATAATGGCGCCATTTTAAGTTTTTTTCTCAGATATCTAATACTATTAAGATTTTAGAACAATCATTTTTAATGCGATTTTTTGATGTCCACATTGGGCCTGAGACCTATTTGGAGATAGGTACATTTATGAGTTTATGGGGAAAATAATTTGTACGTATTAAGTATCAACTTTTATTAAAACTTGTTTAATACTTTTGTATAAGTATAATGCTTCAAGTTTAACTCTACGCTACGACAAAAGTGTTAAAAAAAAACGAGTGTCGAATGTCAAAAAATGTAAAATTTTAAAAAAATTTGTATTGAGAAAATACAATCCCAAACTTTGTGCTATACGATAGCGATATTCACTCTTTAACGTAAGTAAAGTATAAATTCCGGAATCGTGTGCGCTAATGGTCACGAACTCACGATACACAGTCTACAATTCAGCGCGTTTCGGCGACGGCGGCGGCTGCGGCGTGCGGTAGTATCGCGCGTAGATCTCATCCCAGAACATGGTGCGTTCCTTCAGCAGCGACCCGCGCAGCTCCACGGCCCGCCCGAGGGACATGTGTGGCGACCACTGCCTGCCCACCGGCGGCCACTCGGGCAGACTGGAACCCTCAGGGACAGGTTTTCTGCAGTAGAATAATGAGAATCAGATTAAAACTATATTATTATAACTAGGGTTTATCGCCTACGTGGGAGTTTGGACACAAACTCAAAAACAGGGATGCGACTGTGTTACAAAAGTATGGTTTTTAAAAATCGATTATTTTAAATAAAAAATACCTAATCGATTTTTTATTTAAAATCTATGGTTAGTACATAATTGACTTATAAAACTAAATTTTTTACGTCCCTAAATGAGGGTCATCAACTGATTGTCTGAGATGTACAATCCATGCGTCGGATGGGGATCAAAAAGTCGGTCCTGCGCCTGATACCGGCCTGGATCCGGCCAGTCGTGTCAGTTATCCGTCCCACTGGGTTGGGCACTATAAACTCCTGCGTAGCTGGCCTGGTTTCGCTGAAACCGCATTATTATAACTATGGTCCACATTTTTACCTAACCTACTTTTTAGTGCTGCTGATTAAATTTCACTTATTTTAGGTATGATAAGAAACACGATTAATTTTAATTTTCGATAAGAGTTTAGATAACGTTAGACTGAACAGCGTAAGAATAGAAAATGCCTTGAGACATTAAGTCCACCTATGTACAAAATGTGCATGATGTATAAATAAATAAATAAAGTTAGGAAATGCTATGGAAAATAAATCTTAGAACTTTGTCAATAATAAGTAAAGATTTGTCCGATTTGTCCGTAAAGATAGACCTTTCTGCTAAGTGTTCTGGTGGTGGTGGTAAGTTCGGCATAAAAAAACTAATTTTTTAAAGACTTACCCTGTGGTTATAAAATTAATCCACAGTTCCAATAAAGTATATTTCGTTTCTGCGTATTCTTTTGTGGGACTTGAGATTGTGAAATTATTTTTTGCATCCCAAACAGCCATGGACTGGGCACAGTGATTGGCACCTCGAACCTTAGTGAAAGGAACAAAAGGAGTGTACTCGTCCGTAAACGAATACTCGTACAAGTATATCTCGTTATTGCCAGCCTCCACCTGAAGTTTCACAGACCTCAAAGTTGAGTAAGCAAAATAAACATCTGAAAAGTAATTCACATAATCTAATATATCCTCTTCGTCTACTTCGGAGCCGAAGAAGAATTTCTTTATTTTGTTCGCCACTTGTTCCTTCTCTTCGACGTTAGCGAAGGACAGGTCAGCTGGTAAGTAATCTGCAAAATTCTCGTTCATTCGCTTTAAATCCGATTTCACGTCGCTTACCATTAGTAAACGCATTAGTCCTTCCATATTTGCAAAACCATACAACATGGGCAGTTTCTGGTAATCCCCACTTGTTAGAATATTAACTGGACTGTCGTGAAGAAATACTTCATTGCCGAGATCACGTTCCACGCAAGGACTTACTAAAAACGTTGCGTCATTCCTAATAAAAGAATTTACCGAGTTCAAAACCTCTACAGGCGTTGATAAGAAAAAATCTTCTAATTTGTAAACGTCATCGGTGGCATTATAATTTAATAGTTTGGCGTATTCTTTAGCAACTTGGATGGGATCTGACTGAACGCTAAATGCAGCTGTGTTCGCACCGCTCTCCGGAATTACTTTATTAAAGAGACCTTTTGACATTTTCGAAAGCATTATAAGGTCAACTGCAGAAGACCCGGCGCTACCCCCTACTAGGGTAACGTCGTTCGGATTACCTCCAAAGCTGGCAATATTTTTCTGTACCCAACGAAGCAAAGCCACTTGATCTTTCATGCCCGCATTTCCGGGTATATTGTTTGTTCCTAAACATAGGAAACCATGTCCGGATAACCGATAGTTAAATGTTACGAAAATAGCTTTCTTCGATCTAGCCTGATTATCTGGTTCCATCATATTACCAAATCCCAATATGTAAGCTCCACCGTGTACTGAAACTACCACCGGTAACACGTCTTCGACATTAGGAACGAAGATGTTTGCAACAAGACAATCTTCATGAATATTGTTTGGAGTTGACACTAGCCCCTCAAAAACATTTGGTTGTGGACAAATAATTTTCTTATCTACTGCATCATAAGGTTCGTCCCAAATTGGTGCTGGCCCCGGTCCCTGAACAATGAAATGAAAAATATTATACATATTTCCAAACAGGTTAGAAACTAACTCTTTTAGAATAATTGTCCTACACATGACCTACCAATAAAATAGTGAGTAAGTTAACTTCGTTTTATAGTCGCTTCCATGTATAAAACTCTTTACAATAATAGTTAAGGAAAATAACTATGCGGAAATATTCCTCGGTTTATAAAACAATAGGCAGATGAAGCGCACCCAACCACTGGGTTCACCAAAGCAAAATATAGGTGATAAATCAAAAGAGACTACAGTTCCAAAATAAAAAAAAAATATACTATCGAACAATGACATTTAAGAACTCACGCTCAATTAGAGAAGACAATGCTCTAATTAAGCGTATGTAAAAAGTTAGCAAAATTCACAATATCTGGCTGGGGTAACGGACACTGTTTTATAATCTAAGGCAACATAAGGGCAACATAAATAATCATAATATTTACACCTTTATAAAGTAATCTTACCTTAAATCTGTCCCTCCCTGTAGGAGCAGTGGCGTATGGGACATTATAGAAAACGTAGCCGTCAAATCTGGGATGCCTGTGTCCTTGCACAGGCCCCTGTGCTGTGTGCACAAGCCTGGACTCGTTGCACAGGGCACACACAAACAACTGCAAAAGACCGAACACGATAACACGCATCGCTGTGCACTACTCGATCAAGACTAATGTACTGTGAACACCGTACTATATTTATTATATAGTAGGTATATTATCTGAAGGTTCATACACCTACAGATATATAAATAAATAAACGTTCAAGGGCATTGGCGTTATACAAAGTTTTTTATGCTACGCAAATTTGGCAACTGTATTACCTATATCTATACTGTTAGGTCAAATTTTAGAAATGTATGTATTATAAATTATTATTATAGCAAATAACTGTATTAACTATTTATTTAGTAACATTTATAATTTTAGGATTTTTGTAATTGGCAATACTAAAAGCGTGGTTTAATTGTATAACTTAACTATGGTAAAATTGTAAACTATTATTTTTAAGAAGTTATTACACGGTAATTATTGCATAATTATTTGGTGTGGATTATGATTTTTAGAATGTTTTATAAGTCTTTAAATGTATTTGATTGATAATTTGTTTGTTAGCGGAAGTGACAAATAATAAGTTGTTAAATAGTGTAAAATATAATTAATCAGATCAACTGTATAAAAATTAGGAAATATCATTATTAAAATTATGTAATTGTGCAATATTTATTAAGACTGTGTGAGGATTTTTATACTATTGTAAACTTAAAAGTACATTTGATATTCTCATATTTGACTTATATTTGACTTCCTTCAGAGAGTTAACGCTGATACCAGTTGGAGGGAACAGGCAGGGGTTTTAGTATAAAATAGGGAGTTTGAGCCCTGTGAGCTCAATTCTGGTATCAGCGGTGGCCTCATCAGCTCATTGGTAAGTCATAGTCTCTTTTATAAAATTGTTAATGTTAATATTGTTAAGTAGATTTGCTGTTCAGTATTAAATGTGTTATTTTAAAGATTTATGTGATTATATGTGATTATAATTAATAATTATATAATGTTAATGTAACCAGTTATAATTTATTAATATGGAAACTAATGTTATAATAGAACATATTGTATGTAGGTATGTTTAAAAATATTTGAGTTATGATGAATAGATTATTTATAATAAATACACTATGAGAGATCTGGAGTTTTACTACAGATCAGAAGTGACACGTACACGCCTATAATTTAGAAATGATATTAATTTAAATCTTCAACAATAACTGAATTTTTAAATTGTTTTAGTGACATATAATATTAAAAGTACCCACTTTTTGTGTGTTTGAGTACAATGGAAAACGAGACACGTACGAGAAGACTTGATGACGGCCACGAGAGAAGGCAATCCACTTCGAGCGCCGTGAGCGCGACGTTCGCGAGTCTCCGCGACACAGCAGTCGCACGCGCAGAGGGCGCGACTTTCGCGAGTCTCCGCGACGCAGCAGCCGCACGCGCAGAGGGCGCGACTTTCGCGAGTCTCCGCGACGCAGCAGCCGCACGCGCAGAGGGCGCGACTTTCGCGAGTCTCCGCGACGCAGCAGCCGCACGCGCAGAGGGCGCGACTTTCGCGTGTCTCCGCGACGCAGCAGCCGCACGCGCAGAGGGCGCGACGTTCGCGAGTCTCCGCGTCGCGGCGGCCGGGTGCGCCGCGGGCAGCCTGAAATTTGCGAGACTTCACGGCCCGGTGACCCGATGTCTTAGCATCGTGCCGAAATTATGGACCAAAGGTCAGTGAGCCCGCAACCAACTATGCATATTCTTTTATTTTTATATTTATTTAAAGCATATTCAAACATTGACATCGCAGCCACAGACACCAGTTGTAAACAATAGAAATGATTACAAAAACGTTTTACCGATATTCGATCCATCCTCTAATAACCAACGTATAGACGTATGGTTTAAAAAGGTCAACGAATGCGCTGCTGTCTATGGCTGGGATGGTAAGACTATCCATTTCTTTGTGCAAAAATTATAAGAATTGGTCAAACGGTGGTACTATACACTTGGGACGAGTGGCAAGTCAATTTGACTAGCGCAGTTCCACACGAACACTATTATGGCCAATCCTTTAAAAAAATGTTTAGACGTAAAAGTAGGTTTAATGAATCTATACAAAATTATTTCTATGAGAAATTAGCACTTGTAAACCAATGTGACATTACGGAAAGCGAGCAGTTGACTGTAGAATCCATCAAATAAGTGATAGAACTATGAAATCTAGTGCATTAGCGTTGCGTTGTTCTCATCCCGATCAGTTAGATAGATCAATAACAAAAAGGAGAATAAGAAATGAAAAATCATTTATGCGTACAGGTTCTAATCAATTTCAAACACTCACTTGTTATAATTGTAAAGACCAGGACCACTGTTATACTAGATGCACGAAGCCTTTTATTAGGTGTTCATGATGTTCAAGAATTGACCACAATTCTGAAGCGTGTTTTTAAACTTTAAATAACAAGGAAAGCATTAACCCTATTCATAAAACTATGCGCATTTCATCTTCCTCTCCCAATGCAAAATAACAAAATAAGTTAATGGATTTACAGATTTCGTCAGTGAAGTTAGTTTGGTTTATTTTAATTATGTTTGATTATATTCATTTGATTCATTCATTCAACTCATTTGGGATTGGAACATGATCCTTTTATAGGACAAGATATGCGTCTTGTCCTTACTTATTTCTTTTTACTTGATTTGGAAATGTAAATGTAGATCTCGTAATAGATGGCGTTTCTGCCAACGTACATAGCAAGGTAGTCTCAGATAAATTATCAAGATGTTCCATTGTTAATAGGTCAAACATTTACAGAACAGTCTCATATTTTAGTGACAAAATGTAGTAACAGGCTTGATTTATTTAGTGTTGATAAGGAAATGCCCTTGTTAGATAATTGTGGAAAAAATATTATAAGAGTAGTAATTAGCTAAACTATTACACTTCATGGAAGCTCGTCTGTTAGGGCTGTTTCTCAATCTGATTACGATGGTTATGTTTTGATTTATAGTAAAATTATAGGAAAACCAATTGATCAATATTTTATACTGTGGTCTGTACAGCTGTATTAAAAATAAGGGGCATTTCACGTCAAGCGGACCAGAAAAAAAAAGTCAGATCTTGGATATTGTTCATAATTGGATCAATTGCACTTCCATAGGACCTGAATAAATGTACGTCCTTATTTTTCTTTTTTTATGCCTTGTTACGAATTTATGCTCCTTCAAAGAATCATCAAAATTTGAAAAGCAGATTTTTCGAAAGCTGTTAATGAAGGTAATCAAATGGAATAAAGAATAAGTAAACAGTGTTTATTAGAGTATATTAATTGATTTTATAGAAAATAAATTGAAATTAGAAAATAATATTTTTTTTCGTACAGTAAACCGGAAGTCAATATTAAACTTCGATTTTTTTTTCAATTAGTCAAAATATTTTTTTTTTATTTTAGCCTTCAAACATGCCCCGTGGTGTGTAAATATTATGTAAAAAATTTAAGAATGGTACCTCGATTAGTTTCGAAGATACACGCACTAAAGTATGTGGGTGCCGATGTCGCGCAGTTGTTTAGTACGGTAGTAGTACCGTTATATACTTGCCAAAGGTTGTTTTATGACATTGAATTATTGAATCCTGTTGTGACTTGTAACGCCATCTATTATCTACCAAGAAAATCGCTTTGAAATGAAAGTGAAATGTTAGAAAGAGATAGATAGAGACGGCTCACGCAGCACGCCAAGCGTCGCCTATGTCGTCCGTTATTCATTTAGTCGTTTCTGTGAGTGCAATGCGTTAGCAGTGTTCTGTTAAAACAAATAACTGTGGAATTATCGTCATAATGAATTCCTATGGTAATCGGTGTAATAAAAACCTTTTTAACTTGCCATTTCATTCAAAGTTTATCAGTGTTAGAAAAGTTTCAAAACGTTTAGCTGAAAAGTGGGGAGTTGCTTCTTTTCCTTACGTATGTACGTCTTGCCGATTACGTCTGTCAAGTGAAATACCTGCAGAACCCAATTTTGATCTGGTTCAGTCACAGAGCAGCCAAACGCCGAGTGAATGTTCGCAGAACGCTCTGAATGAATCGTATATTCCGGATGAGGATGACGATAGACATAAAACTATTTCGACTCAGACGGACACGGATCGAGAAATTCTACGTCAGTTAAAGGAGAAGTTTAACGACCCATCTACTTCTCTTTCGCTCAAAACTGTAATACTAACCGTTGCACCTCAGTCCTGAAGTGAACATAAACTCGCAAAAGAATTCGGAACAACTCGACGTCAAGCTAAAAATGCAAAGAAACTTGTGGCGCAATTAGGTATTTTGTCATCTCCTAACCCACGTAGTGTTATAAAGGTATCCGAGTAACAAAAATTATATATGGTACAGATGGAGCGCCACAACATTTTAAAAACAGATTTAATTTTATAAACTTATATTATTATGAAGAAGGCCTTATCAGGCTGTTTCCTGTTTTAGCCCAATTATATAATCGAAGACAGTCAGTAATAGCTCTAATTGCAGGTAAGCTAGCACGGGTTGCCAGTCTCTTTAGATTTCCGCCAAAACCATCACATGCCCCTTTTCCATGTGAGGTTGTGTGAAAATGTATTTCAGCTTTAGTGCTAAAATCTTCTTCGTAATAATATAAGTTTATAAAATTAAATCTGTTTCTAAAATATTAACATCATCAAATAACAAATTGGTTTAGGTTGGGGCACATCATCATTAGTAGACACTCCTTATAAGATGTAAAATGCATTTTGGTTTCTGTAGTTAGCGAATCAATGTTTCCTGCTGCCAACATCAGTTTAACATTCTGGTGGTATATACATACACAGACAAGGTGTGTGCCAGAATCTCCAGCAAGGACACATTGTTTAGGTCTTATTGTGAAAAACTTAGGTAAGCCAACTTTCATACCGGGATATTCCGTCTTAAATTTCTGATACAACTCATCAATATTGCTCATTAGAAGTTGTTTTTGCACCTGAGCTCGTTTGCCGTCATTTAATTTAATAGATACAATCTTTCTTGCCCGTCATAACTCTACTAATATCTTCTCGGAGATAAAAAATTCTCACCATATCTTCAGTTTCCACTGGCAGCTTACGACCACTACGTGGGTTAGGAGATGACAAAATACCTAATTGCGCCACAAGTTTCTTTGCATTTTTAGCTTGACGTCGAGTTGTTCCGAATTATTTTGCAAGTTTATGTTAACTCCAGGACTGAGGTGCAACGGTTAGTATTACAGTTTATGGCGAAAGAGATGTAGACGGGTCATTAAACTTCTCCTTTAACTGACGTAGAATTTCTCGATCCGTTTCCGTCTGAGTCGAAATAGTTTTATGTCTATCGTCATCCTCATCCGGAATATACGATTCATTCAGAGCGTTCTGCGAACATTCACTCGGCGTTTGGCTGCTCTGTGACTGAACCAGATCAAAATTGGGTTCTGCAGGTATTTCACTTGACAGACGTAATCGGCAAGACGTACATACGTAAGGAAAAGAAGCAACTCCCCACTTTTCAGCTAAACGTTTTGAAACTTTTCTAACACTGATAAACTTTGAATGAAATGGCAAGTTAAAAAGGTTTTTATTACACCGATTACCATAGGAATTCATTATGACGATAATTCCACAGTTATTTGTTTTAACAGAACACTGCTAACGCATTGCACTCACAGAAACGACTAAATGAATAACGGACGACATAGGCGACGCTTGGCGTGCTGCGTGAGCCGTCTCTATCTATCTCTTTCTAACATTTCACTTTCATTTCAAAGCGATTTTCTTGGTAGATAATAGATGGCGTTACAAGTCACAACAGGATTCAATAATTCAATGTCATAAAACAACCTTTGGCAAGTATATAACGGTACTACTACCGTACTAAACAACTGCGCGACATCGGCACCCACATACTTTAGTGCGTGTATCTTCGAAACTAATCGAGGTACCATTCTTAAATTTTTTACATAATATTTACACACCACGGGGCATGTTTGAAGGCTAAAATAAAAAAAAAATATTTTGACTAATTGAAAAAAAAATCGAAGTTTAATATTGACTTCCGGTTTACTGTACGAAAAAAAATATTATTTTCTAATTTCAATTTATTTTCTATAAAATCAATTAATATACTCTAATAAACACTGTTTACTTATTCTTTATTCCATTTGATTACCTTCATTAACAGCTTTCGAAAAATCTGCTTTTCAAATTTTGATGATTCTTTGAAGGAGCATAAATTCGTAACAAGGCATAAAAAAAGAAAAATAAGGACGTACATTTATTCAGGTCCTATGGAAGTGCAATTGATCCAATTATGAACAATATCCAAGATCTGACTTTTTTTTTCTGGTCCGCTTGACGTGAAATGCCCCATAAGTAAACGTTGTTATAACGCCAGAGTAATCGTCATGTCAAATAGCTAAAAATACCCTCATAGGTCGAGCTTTTCCAGTCCAGATTATTAGTCGTATTGCTTCCACATTACCTAATAAATTAAGTATCAAAAACACTAATATGATTACCCTCCAAGATTTATCTATAGGATAATCTGTATGTGAAACGGAAAATTAAAGCTTTAATATAAAAATTGTTTAGGGGACTCCCTTCAGGAGTTAGGATGCCCAAACCTAACTGAAATGAATATAGAACTAAATAGTAAAATACCCGTGGTATATAGAACATATAGACTGTCTCATACAAAACTAGTAAAGTTACGAGAAATGATTGAAATGTTAGAAGTTGGCATTATTAGAGACTCGACGTCTGAGTACGCAAGCCCTCTGATACCTATAATAGAGGATGAAATTGCACGATTATCAGTACATTCTTGTTTTTATAACACTTGATTTGGCATCGGGATATTTGTCACACGCGATGGCCAGTATGAATTTAACCGTATTCCATTTGGTCCGGCTAACGCACCAACCGTATTCCAACGGATGAATAAGGTATTAGGCACTTCTAAATTTAAAAAAAAAACCCACTGCTTACATTGACGAAATAAGGGTATTTACGCTGTAAATATTGATGACTGTTTAGATAGATTACAACACGTTCTTGAATTGTTACTAAACGCTAATTTACCCCTTAATTTAAAGAAATGCGATGTGAAATTTTTATGTGACAGAACAGACTACTTGGGGTATAAGATTAGCTCCGACGGGGTTCGACCCGGTAATCATAAAATAGATGGCATACAAAATTTTTCACGGCCAGTAAATCAACATGGCATTCGACAATATTTAGGCTTGGTTAGTTACTTCTGTAAGTATATTCAAAATTTTGCACATTTATCTTATCCTTTTAGCAAACTTCTTAAAAAGGATATTCCTTTTACCTGGGCTGACGAACAAAACTATTTTATAGAATTGAAACGAAGACTTATTACTAGACCCGTCTTCTTCATACCGATGCTAGTAAAATCGGAATAGGCGGTATTCTAATGCAACGGATTAAAGAAAATACTCTTTTACACCTGTAGCTTTTAACAGTCGCCAGACTTCTACAGAGGAGAAATTTTCACTCATACGAATTAGAAACATTAGCTTTCATATTTTGCCTTAGAACGCTTTAAAATAATTACCGACTGTACTGTGCGTACCTACTACCTTTTCAAAAAGGGATCTCATTCGAAGAATAGCGCGTTGGTGGCTGCAATTACACGCAATAGAGGATTTACTTAGTAGAATACCGTCCTGATACTCATAACACACTTAGATGCAATATCACGGAATCCCACGGAATCACTTATAAGTGACGAACTAGAACAATATCCTACGATTATGTTAATTACTAATGAAGATTGGCTACTTAAATTACAATTGGAAGATTCGGAATTACAGAGGGTTATGGATATATAGTGATAGTTACATAATTAAATATAATGGAATTTATAAAATTATAGATGGCAATAAAAATTATTTAAGCTAGGCTGTACCAAAGAGATCGAGATGGATACCCGACCATTATATTGGATGTTTTGGCATAATAGAAAAAAAATACACTTAAGAATTAATCAAGGGTACATTTTGGTTTCCAAAATAAATTTCAAAATTTATAAGAAAAAAATACGTAGGCGCCTGTGTCTACTAATTCAGAGGGGATAGTTACATTATATTACTAAAATTAAGGATCCATTTCATACCTTGCACATTGACCATCTCGGCCCCTTTGTGAAATCAAAAAGACAAAATTATTATCTCTTATTAATCATAGATGCTTTTACTAAATTTGTTTTTATTAAACCAGTACAAAATACCAATTCTAAAAGTGATATGGGAACTTGTTTCACCTCGAGAATGTTTAAAGAGTTTTTCAAATACGTATTAAAATGCTGTGGCAAGTCCTCGAAGGATATATTATTGTGAACAAGCTAAACAATAACGTTATTTTGATAGAAACGCTACCCAGCACGAATTTATAATAAAGGTGATTTAGTAAAAATAACAGACTTCTTTTAAAAGCTGGTAGTAGTTTCAGTGCTAGGGAATGATCGGTATGAAATAACTGCAATTCCAGGTTTAACTGGGAATAAAAACAAACTCAAATCAGTCATAGCCGCAAACCGTATGTTACCTTGGGTTAATACTGCTTCTCATGATGTACATGACGATATGGATTAAGTTGAAAGTGTTGTAGATAGTAATTATGAAGATAATTAAATAGTTCTAAATAGCTTCTAAATTGTATTTTAATAATTAATTATTATTAATAATTATATTCTTAATTTGATTTAAAAATATATATATTAAGAGTAAAATGCTAAGATCGAAGGACGGTCATAGTAACTCGAGAAGATCTTGCATTATAAGAGTCAGTTGTTTTCTTTTAAGTAAAAGTGTTGCAGATTGAAAGACGGTCATAGTAACTCGAGAAGATCTTGCAACAAAGTCAGAGTATAAAAGCTAGTTTGATAAAGAAAAGTTTAAGTAGTACAATGCTAAGATCGAAAGACGGTCATAGTAACTCGAGAAGATCTTGCATTATAGGAGTAAGTGTTGCAGATTGAAAGACGGTCATAGTAACTCGAGAAGATCTTGCAACAAAGTCAGAGTATAAAAGTTAGTTATGCTAAGATCGAAAGACGGTCATAGTAACTCGAGAAGATCTTGCATTATAGGAGTAAGTGTTGCAGATTGAAAGACGGTCATAGTAACTCGAGAAGATCTTGCAACAAAGTCAGTTTAAAAGTTAGTTTTAGTTAAAAGTTAGTAGTCTGCATATTAAAAGTTCAAAATTAATGACGCTTTATTTATAATATATGCCGAGTGTTAGGTCAAATTTAACTGTGTATGAGGGCATACACCAAATCAGAATGGCCGAGTGTTAGGTCAAATTTTAGAAATGTATGTATTATAAATTATTATTATAGCAAATAACTGTATTAACTATTTATTTAGTAACATTTATAATTTTAGGATTTTTGTAATTGGCAATACTAAAAGCGTGGTTTAATTGTATAACTTAACTATGGTAAAATTGTAAACTATTATTTTTAAGAAGTTATTACACGGTAATTATTGCATAATTATTTGGTGTGGATTATGATTTTTAGAATGTTTTATAAGTCTTTAAATGTATTTGATTGATAATTTGTTTGTTAGCGGAAGTGACAAATAATAAGTTGTTAAATAGTGTAAAATATAATTAATCAGATCAACTGTATAAAAATTAGGAAATATCATTATTAAAATTATGTAATTGTGCAATATTTATTAAGACTGTGTGAGGATTTTTATACTATTGTAAACTTAAAAGTACATTTGATATTCTCATATTTGACTTATATTTGACTTCCTTCAGAGAGTTAACGCTGATACCAGTTGGAGGGAACAGGCAGGGGTTTTAGTATAAAATAGGGAGTTTGAGCCCTGTGAGCTCAATTCTGGTATCAGCGGTGGCCTCATCAGCTCATTGGTAAGTCATAGTCTCTTTTATAAAATTGTTAATGTTAATATTGTTAAGTAGATTTGCTGTTCAGTATTAAATGTGTTATTTTAAAGATTTATGTGATTATATGTGATTATAATTAATAATTATATAATGTTAATGTAACCAGTTATAATTTATTAATATGGAAACTAATGTTATAATAGAACATATTGTATGTAGGTATGTTTAAAAATATTTGAGTTATGATGTGTTCGAGCGCCTATAACTTCTACATAGCAACGAGCAAGTTATTCACTATTACCGACAAATTTATATTCCAACTACCCTACATATTGATAATTTTCTATATTTGCTTTGTCATTTCGTTTTCCGCAATTCATTCCCTTTTGTTCACGCAAGCAAGTTACAATAAATCTACAATTCAATATAAGTACTTTAATTTCAACCAACCTAATACAAAACATCTGGCGACCGTGAAAAAATACGAATCTACAAATCGCAATCCAAGGAAACGAGGGATTTCAACAACAAGAAATAGTCTAAATTACGTTCGGCGGTCATTCGACGATCCAACTATTGCATCATCCTGGTCAGAGTGATCCAGCTGGAAAGTAATTATTATTTCTGCAAGTGGAAGGAAACGAAACTGAAGACGTCGTGAGATCTACGAGAGATTCGCTTTTCAGATAAGTGTCTTCCTATTCTTCCACATTACAACCATTTCCTAACCCCAGTACCCAACACCTAAAACCTTACTTTCTAAATATATCCTACATTCCTGTGTTCTATTACCTTTACTCCATATCATAATAATTCTATTATACTAAAATCCAAAACGATACTTCTATTTTAATTGGTATTTGTATGCTATTTGTTCTTAAATTTTATCTACTTACATTCACATTAAAAGCAAGTAATTGTAATTTTAATAAGAAGTTTAGTATAAGGTGCATTAAGTAAATTTAAATAACAAGATATTAAGTAGATATTTGGTTGATTTATTTAATTGTCTGAAACATTTGGTTTTGGCAAACTTATTACAGTACCTTTTACACATCTGTTTAATAAAGTTGCAAACATATTAGAAAGTTATTTGTCAATACAGAAAGCATAAACTTATTATTTGCCGACTATTTCAGGCGACCAGGAGGTTAATAACTCGAAAAATAAGTTAAGGCGAAGCTTAACGCGAGCGGCCATTTTGTGGAACACCAGGTGACACCAAATTAAGGAGCGTGAGCGATTTTATTTTTCCTTTTACACTAGAGAGACTATATGATATACAATTAAGGCGAAGTCAATTGCAAATAATTAAGGCTAAGTGAATTTAAAAATATATATTTTAAAAAAAATTTGATTGAATAAATTTGAACATACAGTTAAGGGGAAGTTAATTAAAATAATACTTACATTTAAGGGGAAGCACATTACATTTATTTTCAATATTTAAAGTTTTTTTTTCTTTTTGTTATTTTGTTAATTATCTTTCAAAATGCCGAATGATACTGACAAGTGTGAATTAAAAACATTACTTGCCAAGCGCACTTCTTTAAAAGGGCGTATTACTAAATTTAAAAACTATATTGATTTAATTGATAAAAATGAACATTTATCTTCTGTTCAATTGGCGGAAGTTTCAATAAGATTAGAAAAGTTTCGTTTATTAACCGTTCAATATGAACAAGTGCAAGATTCAATTGATGTCTTAAATTCAGATAATTTAACATTTGAAATAAATGAGCGTGATGCTATTGAGCAAGATTGTGCAACATGTATGGCAATGGCACAAACTATTATAACTAAGTTTGGTAACAACAGGGATGATCATAATAACTCTTCCTTGTCTCAGTGTCATCGCGATCATTTTGAAGCAGAATTTAAATTGCCTCAATTACAAATAAATAAATTCGATGGTGCATATTTTCGATGGCTTGAATTTCGTGACACTTTCTTGTCCGTTATACATAATAATGATCGCATCAGGCCTATACACAAATTTCACTATTTGATATCATACTTAGTAGGTGATGCTGCACGGATTATATCCAATTTGGAGGTTTCCGAGGCTAATTATAATGATGCGTGGCGTTTACTTTGTGAAAGGTACGACAATAAACGACAGCTTTTAAATCATCATTTAAATGCTCTTTTCAAAATTGAACCATTGAATCGTGAGTCCGAGCGATCTTTGCGTTTTCTTGTGGATCACGTGACTAAAAATTTACGCGCATTATCCAGTCTAGGACAATCTACACAACATTGGGATATTTTAATTATTCATATTGTCTCTTCAAAATTAGATACATGTACTTTGGTTAAATGGGAAGAAATGCGTAACTCTTTGGATGAGGTACCTACGTTAGAACAATTTAATAAATTTTTAACGGATCGAGCTGACATACTTGAAACGTTGAATCGAAACAAATTAGATAGGATGAGAGGATCAAATGGCACCTCGCGGCCTTCAGGCTCTAATGTTAACGCTGAAAGGTTTAATGTAAAATCATTTTCTTTTGTACAAGGCAATCACAACAAAAACAATTTTAAAACTTGTATTATTTGTAAGGGTGAGCACAGAATATACGAGTGTCAAATATTTAAGGCAAAGAGCTTTGATGAGAAGATTGGTAACGTCCGAAAATTAAAATTATGCATGAACTGTTTAAGGGAAGGACATCAACATTTTAATTGCAAACTAGGTCCATGTCGTGTGTGCAAAAGAAAGCACAATACTCTGCTTCATCAAACGAAGGCAACAGATAGTAATTTAAATCTTACTAACGATACAATTGTAAATTTTTCTACACAACCTACAAATCAAGTCTTGCTTTCTACTGCTATAATCGAAGTAAGAAATCCAGAAACTAATAAATCTATTAAAGTGCGAGCATTACTTGATTGCGGAAGTCAATCATCCTTTATAAGTAAAGGGCTAAAAGATTGTTTAAATTTAAAATCAAGTTCTACAAATAAAATAAGTGTTATAGGAATTGGCAACAACTTGTCTAACTATATAACGGAAAGTTGCATTGCTCAACTGAATTCCATACACGAAAATTACAATATAACCTTATCTTGTTATGTGCTCAAAGAACTAACAGGAACAATTCCTGCTACAGCTATCAATTTACACAATTTCAAATTTCCAAACAATGTAACACTTGCCGATCCAGATTTTAACATTCCATCGTCCATCGATATACTAATAGGTGCAGACTTATTTTGGGATGTTCTCGGCAATGAAGAACAGTCTATAAATTCAAGACATAATATTAAACTAAGAAGCTCTAAATTCGGTTGGTTGATAACAGGTTCTATTCCAACAGCTTTATCTAATACTAAGAAAATTCAATGTCATAATTCAGTGCTTACTAAGAATTTTTGTGAGGAAAATGTAAATGATTTATTACAAAAATTTTGGACCATTGAGGAAGTTCCAAATAAATCTACGCTTACCAAAGTTCAAAGGACTTGTGAGCAACATTTTATAAAAAATACTATTCGTTTATCTAGTGGAAGATTTTCAGTTCAACTACCTTTGATTGATACACCTGATTGTTTAGGCAATTCTTACAATATGGCTCTTAATAGATTTATAAATTTAGAAAAACGCTTCAGGAAGCATCCACAATTGAAAATACAATATTCGAATTTTATTAGGGAATATTTAGAACTTGGGCATTTAGAAGAACTATCTGATACAAAATCTCTAAGTCAATCTCATTTTCTCTGCCATCATGCGGTATTTAAAGAAAATAGTGAATCAACTAAAATAAGAGTAGTCTTTGATGGTTCCGCACCAACAACTTCGGGTTTTTCACTAAATGATATACAAATGGTTGGACCAAATATTCAAAATTCTCTTTTTGCTATTCTCATTAGGGCGCGATTTCATAAATTTTTACTGACAGCTGATATAGCCAAAATGTATCGACAAATTAATTTATATCCTGAGCATCAAAATTTGCAGCTAATTTTATGGCGGGAAGACGAAACAGACAAAATTAAAACTCTACGTCTTAAAACAGTTACGTACGGTCTTGCAAGTTCAAGTTTTTTGAGTACTCGTTGTCTCTGGCAATTAGGACACGAATGTACTGATAAATCCATAGGGAACATTATTAAACAAGATTTTTACGTTGATGACATTATAACAGGGGCAGATAGCGAAAATGAACTTAAATATATCCAAAGCGTAGTATCTAGCACTTTAAAGAAAGCGTGTTTTAATCTTCGTAAGTACAAATCTAATTGCAAATCAATTTTAAGCACAGATGTAGTAAATTCAACTGGTGAGTTTAGTCTAAGTTCATCAACCAGTGCCTTAGGTATTAATTGGAACCCTGATGATGATAATTTACAGGTTATATTTGAAGTTCCACCTAAGGAACAGTTAGTTACTAAGCGATTAATTTTATCATTTACTTTTAAGATATTTGACCCGTTGGGTTTGATAAGTCCATGTGTGGTATTAGCAAAAATTATATTACAATCTCTTTGGCAAAAGAAGCTAGATTGGGATGATCCAGTTCCCAAAGATATACAAAGATCCTGGAATGAATTGAGCAATACTTTACCGCACCTTTTAAATGTCAACGTACCGCGAAGGGTTCTGTGTGATAATTATAATTATGTTGAATTACATTCATTTAGTGACGCTTCACTCCGAGCATTTGGGGCATGTATTTATCTTAGATCTATAAATAATAAAGATAATATTGTTCATGTACGATTGCTATGTTCTAAATCGAAAATTTCTCCTATGAAACCTACGACTATACCCCGTTTAGAGCTATGTGCAGCACTTCTAGCAGCTAAGTTATCAAAGGCAGTAATGACGTCACTTAGACATCCAATCGCACGTCAGGTACATTGGTGCGATTCTACTGTTGTCCTTGGATGGCTTCGTGCTGAATGTCACAATTTAAAAACATTTGTAGCAAATAGGGTTATAGAGATATCCGAACTTACAGATATCGGATCATGGCATTATGTACCTACCTTAATGAATCCAGCTGATCTTCTTTCTAGGGGTGTCACACCTAAAGAAATTATTTCAAAGAAAATGTGGTGGAATGGTCCTGAATTTTTATCTAAACCAGAAGTGGAAGAGTGGTGCATTCCTTCCCCAGACAGCTCAAATCAGTATATCTTGCCTGAGATTAAATTCAATTCTTCTGTAGGCGTGCTAGATGAAGCTAAAGAAGCAAGAGTAATTGATTTTGAAAGATATTCTAAATTTACTAAGGTTCAAAGGATATTAGGTTATGTTAAGCGTTTTATTTTTAATCTTAGAAATAGTACAAAAAAACGTGTAGGAATTTTAAGTCTGGATGAGCTGAATGATGCTTTCTATAGTTTATGTATGATTTCTCAAATCGAATCTTTTCCAAAAGAATATAAATTATTGAAAAACAATAAATCTATTAGTATTAAATCTAATATATTGTCTTTGACACCATTTTTTGATAATAGTTTAAATTTAATAAGAGTTGGCGGTAGATTAATTAATTCAAATTACGATTCTAATAAAATACACCCTATTTTACTTCACTCCAATCATCATCTCACTAAACTAGTTTTTGAACGAGATCACATTCGTCACATGCATGCGGGGCCACAATTGCTACTATCGTTAATTCGAGAATCTATTTGGCCAATAAATGGCAGGCGTCTTGCGCGAAATACTGTTCATAGATGCATAATATGCAGGCGCCATCAAGGAAAGTCTTTAAATCCAATGATGGGCAATCTACCCGTACAAAGAGTTATGCCAGATTTTCCTTTTAAAACTGTGGGTGTTGATTTTGCGGGTCCATTTTATATATTAAACAAGAGGGGACGCGGGGCAAGAACAATCAAGGCATATTTATGTTTGTTCATATGTTTTCGTTTTAAATGTTTGCATTTAGAAGCTGTCAGCGATCTTTCCAAAGATGGTTTTTTACAGGCGCTTCGCAGATTTATTTCTAGACGAGGAAAACCGTTAGAAATATTTTGTGATAACGGCAAGAATTTTGTCGCGGCAGCTAAAGAAATAGGCAACTTTATAAAGGCCAACAAACAAGTTATTTTGGATTTTGCAACTGAAGGTAACATTAAATTTATTTTTTCTCCCGCGCACGCTCCTCATTTTGGTGGCCTCTGGGAGGCCGGCGTAAAATCAGCCAAATTTCATATACGTCGGGTTATGGGTAATACCCATCTCACGTTCGAAGAGTTAGGTACACTATTTGCACAAGTTGAGGCCATTTTAAATAGTAGACCTTTATGTCCCCTATCGTCCAATCCCAACGACTACCGTTCCTTAACCCCCGGGCACTTTCTGATTGGTCGGTCTATGCTGTCATTACCTTCACCGTCACTCTACGATGCCAATACAAATCTTCTTCAACGTCATGCAAGGCTGGAACAGATTCGTCAACACTTTTGGAAGCGTTGGCAGAAGGAGTACGTCTCAGAGCTGCAGCAGCGGCACAAATGGAAAACGAATTCATCAAAATTACAAGAAGGAGATCTAGTTCTTTTAATGGAAGACAATTTACCGCCACTGTCCTGGAAGCTTGCACGAGTGTCACGCCTGTTTCCCGGATCAGATGACATAGCACGAGTTGCCGAGGTGCGAACTTCTTCCGGAAGCTGCTACCGAAGACCAGTGGTCAAGCTTTGCCCACTTCTTACCGAGGACGAGCTATGAAGTTGAAAGCGATGCTTTCCACAGAGGGGAGGATGTTCGAGCGCCTATAACTTCTACATAGCAACGAGCAAGTTATTCACTATTACCGACAAATTTATATTCCAACTACCCTACATATTGATAATTTTCTATATTTGCTTTGTCATTTCGTTTTCCGCAATTCATTCCCTTTTGTTCACGCAAGCAAGTTACAATAAATCTACGATTCTATATAAGGACTTTAATTTCAACCAACCTAATACAAAACATGATGAATAGATTATTTATAATAAATACACTATGAGAGATCTGGAGTTTTACTACAATACTTATAATAAAACTGTAGAGAGGTCAATTCTGTACATTGAATATTTTTTCAAAATACATATTGGAGGATGATTGGCGATCGATACTGATGCCAAAAATGCAATTAGTAAAATTTTTGTCTGTCTGTCTGTCTGTCTGTCTGTCTGTCTGTCTGTCTGTCTGTCTGTCTGTCTGTCTGTCTGTCTGTCTGTCTGTCTGTCTGTCTGTCTGTCTGTCTGTCTGTCTGTCTGTCTGTCTGTCTGTCTGTCTGTCTGTCTGTCTGTCTGTCTGTCTGTCTGTCTGTCTGTCTGTCTGTCTGTCTGTCTGTCTGTCTGTCTGTCTGTCTGTCTGTCTGTCTGTCTGTCTGTCTGTCTGTCTGTCTGTCTGTCTGTCTGTCTGTCTGTCTGTCTGTCTGTCTGTCTGTCTGTCTGTCTGTCTGTCTGTCTGTCTGTCTGTCTGTCTGTCTGTCTGTCTGTCTGTCTGTCTGTCTGTCTGTCTGTCTGTCTGTCTGTCTGTCTGTCTGTCTGTATGTGCGCGATGGGAACAAAAACCACTGAAGGGATTTTAACCAAACTTGGTACGATTGTAGCCCATATTCCTGGGCAGGTTATAGGCTATATAACATAACGCTACGATACATAGGAGCCGAGCAGTGACGATAAATTTGAAGCAAGTCGGATGAATTTCGCGCGCGCGGCCTGCGGTCGAACGGTTCGTGCGGGGGGCGCGGGGGGATCGCTTACACAGCTGTTTTCTGGGAAGACAAGTGTCAGTGTCATAATAATATTATAAAAATTGTATTTTTGAACTTACTTCACAAATTGAAATAAATTATCATTTATTGTACCTATAAAATCAACTTAATTACCTAACTGTATTATTAAAAGAATGCCTTTCGCGATAAACTAAAAAAACGGGCAATTAAGCGGTTTTTGGAAAGCTATTTATACCATCACTGTATTAATCCTTATCATTTTAATACGTTAGTTGGCTTAAGCATTCCATGAAGACTATATTTGCCCTTTATAGGTACCATGCAAATATAATGAATAGTTTAGGAAATAGGTATAGCAAAATTAAAATCGTTTAGCCGTGATTCTGCTACGTCGTACGTCCGAGCCGGGCTGGTTTAGTGTAGGTATCAGATGCTGGTAGGAACTTTGGCGAAGGTCAACCAAAGGAGCTCCACCCCACTGCTGGGCAGTGCTGGGTAAAAAATACTATTAAAATGTGCTAACAAGCAGTACCGGTGTTTGAATTTAACCACGCACAGCCGCTAACTGTGCTATCTGTGCCTGTGTTATAGGAGACTTTTATTTAAGTATGCAATAGTACCCAAAACAATAATTTTTTGAATTTTTGTCTGTTTGTCGGTGCATTTGTGCACGCTAATCTCAGAAACGGCTTATCCGATTTAGATGTGGTTCAATCATATTATAATGTAGTAATCTTGACTTAATATTTATTAATTCATCTCAATCGGTTCATAAATAACAAACAATTTATGACAATAAAAAAAAATTGCTGGACGTTTGTATGAAGCGCGGCGGGAACCGCGCTGCATCAACCATTCAAATTTAATCTTTTTTTATTTTATATTTTCTTTAAAACTAAATTTCATTTATTTATATTATTATTATTATACTTACGGTAGGTTAATAAAAAAATGCTACTAAAACCGATCGGCCTAACTCTCTAAACTGATTCGATTTTGATTCAGATTCGATCGTGCCGCATACTCCCGAATAAATTTACGTTTGTTTATTTCTAACGGTTTTCTTTATCCTAATTAGTTCCAAAGTAATCTAACAAATAAAACACCAAAAACCGTTGAGATCGAAATGATTCGATTCTCGGATGTGTCGAGAGTAAGCCTGCTGGATCCTCGGCGGGGCGTGCCACTGCGCCCATGTCTAACCGAGAGTTTCGTTTTAAATACGTCCTTAGTATGTAATTGCAATATAAGTTTCAATTTAATATCTCAAAACATTAATGACAAAAACGGTAGTAAGTTCAAAAAAATTAAAGATATTTTTATGGTTTCGCAATTTATCCTATGTCGGCACTATTAAGACGTTGCTTCATATCAAATTTAAAAATTCTGAGTTCCCGGGAAGTAACCTTTAGGTTTTAGTTCCCTGTGGAGTGTTGAAAATTACGAAAATTAGCGACATAATCGGCTGAATCTTTAGGTAGAGCCAGAAGGGACAGAAGATCCTGAGTATTTAATATTATGATTTTTAGCTTGATACCTACACGTATTAAAGTTTTGACACCCAGACAGACAGACAGACGGACATCGAAGTTTTTTACTAAATTAACGTGAAAAATTGGCTAGGTCTATACGTTGCATTCGAATCCTGACTTCGAATACCTTTGTCGAATTCTACATATTGTTCGAAGACCTACTTTACCGAGCCCCGAAAGGATGGTACTATATTATTATTATACCCTGCATACCAAGAGGCTTGCCAGGTACGTGACTTGCTGGATAAGGATCAACACTGGGATTCACTGGGAAGTAACTATTAAATTAGCGAAAGTTGTCAGCGGTTGCGCCAATAAACTAAAAATATATTTAAAAATACTAAAGTGCCCTTAATCACTTTTCCACGCGCACGAAGTCGCGGGCACAGCTAGTTATGAATATTTTTGAAATATCTCCACAGCCTAAACTAGTAACGTAAGTAATCATTGGTAGGTGATGTCAGAGAAAGAAAAAAACATTTGTGGTCTTTTCTTTGACATCATTTAAGAGGACACACAACGGTCGTTTTTCCATACTGATACAGGTATCTATGGGACCACTGTTTCAACCCTGGATAATGCCGCTAGAATAACAGTTTTTTTCTGGACAATCAAAACCCTAAAAAATATGGCCCGATTGTCGGCTTTGTTCAAACATCCAGAAAACAAATTACATACATTTAAGACATTGGAGTATAGCTCAAGCCTTTTTTTAGTTTATAATGAAAAAGTACGTAAATCGGTTAAATTTTGGAGGTGGAAAAGGAGTATCCTAAACGTCGATTTCTTGTACTTTTAATAGGTAATTTCAGTTCAACCTGCAGTTGTCTCTATAGCCATAGTGCTGGCTAGCAAGGACACTGCGAGACAGCAATAGATTTTAAAAATACCTATTTTGGATTTTCTCTAGCCCGTGGTGTTTCCTCTTAATCTTATCAATCTACACTTATAGGCACGAAACTATTTATATTAGCGACATATTTACGCAATACAAGCGCAAAAATGATAAGTCATCGTTACCTATTAATATTTATGTTACCGGAAATGTCCATAATTCAGGGTGCCTTAATAGTACGCTAAATGATCGCGATTTGGTATGTCATTTAGCGTAGCTTATGTCAAATCCCATACATTTTGTTTATCGAACTTTGTAAGCGATAATTAGCGATGGCATCTTGAGTAGGCCCCCAGGTGTTCTATAAAATACCAAGACAATGTATAGAATACCTGAGACGTCCAGGCAATTTATGAAATATTACGGATATTACTATCCATTACATACTTTATCTGGGTAATCTGTGCAATCCTTAAAACATGGTAATCTATTGATTAGACGGATTGTATTATTAGCTGTTTCATCAAAAGTATTGTGTAAAAAGATCTTGGTCTATTTTCATTGTTATTGGATTATAACTATTAACCTGGCTGTGTTCTATTACTTGTATTAAAATATATTACTTACCTATTTGTAATGATTAAAAAAACAAATGTTTTTTAAGAGTCCTTTTGGTTTGCGTTTGAGTGCGGTTGGCGAAAGTCTTTTGGTTTAGCCACCTACCTGCTAATTGCTATATTTATGTTAAAAATGGCGAAATAGATTAAAACTCTAACTTAATGTTTTACGACCTTCTTACGACAATCTACGATGTGGTATGTAAACTGACTATGAATGAAAAATTACGATCCCCGAAAAACATTAAGTTTGAAGGTTTTGAAATTTCTTAATATTGTTAGGTATTCGAGGAACTTACATACTTATAGTTCGTTTAATGTTAGAAATTTTGATTAAGTACTTAGTTACTTTCTTAAATTAAACGTCAAACTATTACCCCCTCCTTTCTTGCCTTCGTACACACATTACAAAAATTACCAGCGGCGCATTCGGTATTTTATAAAATGCCTACTTAGGCAAAGTATTAAAACTATTTCATACATTACCTGAACTTGTAAACTCATATCCCACCAAAAACATTTTCATGTAATGACTTTTAAAAAAAAAATTAAACCGACTTCAAAAAAAACACAAACGACAAAAACATTAACCAAACAAAAGCAATACCTACATAACTAAAAAGCGATAAATAACCAAATTTATCTACTTAATGCATAGAAATTATCTACAATTATTTAAATATTTACAACTTAATACCTAATACTTTAACAAAGTCATCTTTAACTATTTAAATATTTACAGTTATCACTTATTTTTGGAGTCGGTGCCAGCCTGCAGCCAAGGTAACATAGTATGTTGTGTTGTTTGACGCGCGCGGCCGGCAAACGCAAAGCCACACACACGGCAAAATACAATTCATAATATACATTATACGGTGTAGGTAGCGGGGCACCTCAAGTTGCGCTTGGGGCGCCGGGGCACGGAGGCGGCCGGTTGAGTGTGCCACCCGAACCCGGGCAGACGCGTGAGGGCAGACGTCGTTGACGGTCGCTTCCATTAATTGATTATTTCAGCGCGCTGATGCAATTTCCTATTATATTAGTTTTGCTTTGAATTTTAGTGTCGATCAGTTTTCTTAATTACATTTATTTGCTTGTCTGGCACCGACTCCAAAAATAAGTGATAACTGTAAATATTTAAATAGTTAAAGATGACTTTGTTAAAGTATTAGGTATTAAGTTGTAAATATTTAAATAATTGTAGATAATTTATATGCATTAAGTAGATAAATTTGGTTATTTATCGCTTTTTAGTTATGTAGGTATTGCTTTTGTTTGGTTAATGTTTTTGTCGTTTGTGTTTTTTTTGAAGTCGGTTTAATTTTTTTTTTAAAAGTCAGTTTATTTCTCGATTTTTAGTTAGATGCTCGTTAATTTACTCAAGGGTTTTAGTTTATTTAATATATACCTACCTATAGTCACTAATTACAACGTCCGTTTATCGAATTGTTCATATTTTTAGGAAGCTATAATTATTATTAATAGTATTTTTACAAATTAGTTGAAAGAGTTTGATAATACTTATTAGGTATTTATATTTTTTATTATGATAGGTAGACCCAACGACATTCACAAAATTATAATAAGTATGCAATGGCACACAGAGCCAAACCTGCTGCAGTTTCAATTTCGTCAATGTCGTCTGTAGTGTTCTGTGTTTGTCTAAATGGCGATCTCTTTATCGTGGACAATATAAGTACTATAATTGGTGGGGGGCTGCCCCACTCAATCAGTATTAAGACAGACGTACTAAGAGTGAGACGTACTAGAATTGTTGACGGTACAAGGAGCCCGCCTTTCGTATAATTTAGTGCACACTACAAATGGCGACGAGGATAAACCTATAATACTAGTAAGTCAGTAATAAGGTCAGTGAAAAAATAATTAATTTTGTAAATCACGTGCGTATTGGAAAACTAAATTGAAAAGGAAGGATGAGCTCATTGACACCTAAAGTACACTTAAGTATCATGATTATAAACTAGTGTAACTGGCGTAATTGTATTGGATTTCATAGGAGTTTAAAAGATAAGAAAATGCTTAATTGTTAGTAAGAATGTTCATTACACCCTAATACGAGTCTATTAAACTGGGCACAAAAAGTGTATCAGGATAAGGGGTTAAAATCATCCGTTCAAATAAGTAATATTCTACGAATATGATGAATCCAACAGTGAGTAATAAAATAACAAAATTATATGGTTGTCTAAGATGGCGAATTAGTTATTTAAATAAAAGGGTGACGTGCTTACATATAAAATATATAACATCCATGGTTATAGCTCCTTTAAATGTAAACATAGGACTTATAATATGCTGTGTATGGTCGATATGAACAATGCTCAAATACTAGCTGGGTTCATATTATTACTTATATTATATTTTTAAACTTGATCTTTTGTAAAAAAATTATTATATGCTAATATCAAGTCGATCAGGCATTTCAGAACAAAGAACTGACAGATACTTATAGTATATAAGAAAATGGACAAATTATATTAAAGAATAACATTGGAGAGTTAAAGACAGATTAAAATAATATAGCGTAGACAGTGTCTATAAAGTTCACATCAGTTATTTTGTTTGTGCGATGCACTTGCAACTGTAATAGTTATACTGTAATAGGGGCAACAACTGTTAATTTCAAGCAAAAACCTGTAACGGTTTATTATCCTTGTTTTGCAAGAATTGTTTATAAATCATTGGGATTCCTTTTAATTGGGAAAGAATTGGGGTTTAACTATATGAAGTCACTTGAGATTGTAATAACTACATAAAAAAGGTGGTTAGAAGAGATTCATTTTTATAAAAATAGGGTAAAAAGTAAAATATGAGTAATATGATACTCATGGATTTTGTAAGCCCCTTACAAGACTGGCTGGCTAACTTATTTTTGTTTATTGAATTTGTGATACATATAGCAGTTTGAGTGATTATGCAGAAATCTATCAAAACTCTTCTCTTAAATATATAGCTAGTATTATACAAGTGATTGAAATAAAAAAAAAAGGTAAGATTTATATATTCAGTTTAATTGCATTAGACATGAATTCTACATCAGTAATTGACTGTGACGGTAAAACTGGAAAATGTATTATTTATTCTGCGAATATGTACAATAAAAACATATTTAAGTTTCGATAAAAAAGTTTCAAATACTGTGTACTGCCTTGGGTGGTACAAATAATTAATATTTAAAGCGAGTTTAGTGTATTGGATATTATTAAAGAACAATGCAAGGAAAACTTAACCATCTCCAATATGAAATGCTACGCAGTATTTTAAGAAGCGTCTACTTCAGAATAAATTATTTAATTGTAATAGTAATATGAAGAGTTGTTTACAATGCAGGAATTAAATCTTTGTCGACCCCAGCAATGCGAAGCTATACTGGCTAAGTCTAGATGTAGGTACAATCTTAAATTTCATAATATGTTATATTATAAAATAATAATAATGAAAGATAAGGGTTACATGGATCTTTGCTACGATGTATAATTAACAAAAACGTGGTAAGTGTACAAGTTAAAACGTGATTAACATTATTAAAGATTAGCTGTAAATTGCCATTAAATACATAATCCCAATCAGCGGAGAACGCTGTCTCAGAAACAGGTTCAGAAATAATAAATTCATCTAAGTGTTTCAATCGATCTACAACGTATGGATAATGAATTTTGTCATCATACATTGCTGTCTAGAACCAAGTTTGTATGGTTGTTTATTAATTACATTAAGTTGAAAATTACTTTTGGAAATCAAACCACTTTGTTATCGCACAAGGATGCTTCAAAACATTAAATACAATAATAAACGGCAGAAATGAACTTCGTAACTGTATAATATACATATTGCTGTATAATAGGTATACATAATACTGTATAAAATACATATTGCTGTACAATATACATATTATTAAATTTTGAAAACATAATCACAATATATACGTGAGTATGGATAGTCATGCGCAAGCAGAGCATGATTGAACGAAACAACTAATCCTATCTTTAGATTGGATTTCGGTTGAGCAGAAAGTTTATAGTCAGTACACGTAAAGTTTTCTTTTGTAAAATATGTCGAATCCCCGACTCTCATATTTAACTAAGACTTTCCGGTTACTTTGATTGAATCATAACTAAAGTAGCTTGTGTGTAGTGTATACTGATGTTGACTATAACTGGGTTAATTTGGGGTTTGGACTTGCAAGACTTATTTGGCGTCTGTGAGAATACTGTTTTATATATTATTATCTTAGGACTGGGTTGTAACAAGAGTCTTATAATAAACTTTGCTGTATACTAAGGGCTATTAGATACAGTGATATACTTACTTATCTAGTGAGATACTATTATTATACATATTTCAATATATTATATTGTAATTAATCTTCTATCTATAATGATGTTGCTCTAAAATCATAATATTAATATTATATTAAGTTGTTGAAATATTATGTCAAACAAGTCAGTATCTACAAATTACCCAGTATCAAAAAACCTTATCAAAGAATAAAAGGATAGCTATAGAATGTCTTGCATACCTATGTAAGACACTGGAATTATGGTAAGTAGGTCTTTGAAAGTGCCTATTGCATACTTATTATATGCAAGGGATCCTAGAATCATGCAGAGTATTCTACTGGAATGTTATATATTGATATGGTTAAGTGAGTTTGGAAATTAAGCTTTTATTGAGATTAAAAGTTTAGGCCTTTTCATGTGCTATATACAAATTATATAGTATTCTATGAGTGACAAACTACTTTTGAAATCTTTTATAATGTAGTGCCTGGGTAGCGGTAACCAATACTGGTTGTAAATATTTTTTAGAATTCTCATTACATGGTCGGCCAATTTGTATAGAACCAATCATGTGGGGGTCCACTTAGAGGTTGTGGGTGAGAACATGAAACTCCCGTGTAAAAATAAAAAAAAAATATATGAAAGTTGTTTTAAGTTGTTTAGAGCAACGCAGACTGATAACCTGATTGTCTGAAAAAGAATATGATCGATGCATCGTACAGGCGTGACGAAGCTTGGTTCTTCGCCTTATATAACTGGCGAGACTGTCCATTCCACAGGGTGCGATGGTGAGGGGTGACAGAGTATTTCTGTGTATTGTTCTTGAGCATTTTAAAGATGACTCCTGCATAGCTGGCCTGGTTTGGATGAAGCTAGTCACTGTCACCGGAATTAGTGTGGGCCTCCCACATAATAAAGCGTCCGAATAATGTACCTCAGATCTGGAAGTGTCTTATTGGTATACCTAGTTCTGAGACTGATATGAGCTTTATAGTTTACGATATGGTCATTGAACTAACATGTTATAGAACAATTTATTATTAGAAATTGAATGTTGTTTTGTAGATAAAGTACATAAAGTGGTTAGGTACGATTCTAATCTCAACTTCAAGTTTCAGATGATGATTACGACCTGAGAACTGAACGAGGCTAAATTGACAAAATATACCAATGTCTCATCGTACAAAGTATACCAAGGTGTCAAGTGGCAGTATGGGCCATCATCCTCAAATGAGAACCATACGTTACCGAGTGGTAACCAAGGTGTCAAGTGGCAGTATGGGCCATCATCCTCAAATGAGAACCATACGTTACCGAGTGGTAACCAAGGTGTCAAGTGGCAGTATGGGCCATCATCCTCAAATGAGAACCATACGTTACCGAGTGGTAACCAAGGTGTCAAATGGCAGTATGGGCCATCATCCTCAAATGAGAACCATACGTTACCGAGTGGTAACCAAGGTGTCAAGTGGCAGTATGGGCCATCATCCTCAAATGAGAACCATACGTTACCGAGTGGTAACCAAGGTGTCAAGTGGCAGTATGGGCCATCATCTTCAAATGAGAACCATACGTTACCGAGTGGTAACCAAGGTGTCAAATGGCAGTATGGGCCATCATCCTCAAATGAGAACCATACGTTACCGAGTGGTAACCAAGGTGTCAAGTGGCAGTATGGGCCATCATCCTCAAATGAGAACCATACGTTACCGAGTGGTAACCAAGGTATCAAATGGCAGTATGGGCCATCATCATCAAATGAGAATCATACGTTACCGAGTGGTAACCAAGGTGTCAAGTGGCAGTATGGGCCATCATCATCAAATGAAAACCATACGTTACCGAGTGGTAACCAAGGTGTTAAATGGCAGTATGGGCCATCATAATCAAATGCGAACCATACGTTACCGAGTGGTAACCAAGGTGTCAAATGGCAGTATGGGCCATCATCATCAAATGAGAACCATACGTTACCGAGTGGTAACCAAGGTGTCAAATGGCAGTATGGGCCATCATCATCAAATGAAAACCATACGTTACCGAGTGGTAACTAAGTTGTTTAAAGGCAGTATGAGCCTTCAGTATCAAATGAAAATCATAATATGTTTACTGGGTGGTAACAAAGTTGTCCAAAGGCAGTATGAGCATTCAGTCTCAAATGAAAATCATACGTTACTGAGGGGTAACCAAGTTGTTTTAAGGCAGTATGAGCCTTTAGTATCAAATGAAAATCATACGTTACTGAGTGGTAACTAAGTTATTTAAAGGCAGTATGAGCCTTCAGTATCAAATGAAAATCATATGTTTACTGGGTGGTAACAAAGTTGTCTAAAGACAGTATGGGCTTTCATTCTCAAATGAAAACCATAATATGGTACCGAGACGTAACAGAGTCGTCTAAAGGTAGGATGAGAATTCATCATAAAATATTATTATACAATTAATACAGCAGCAAAGACAGACAATCTTATATTGAAACAAGCATTGGAAATTTTTAAAGATGGCATGGTACTGTTATAGATACTAGTAAACCTGTTCGTGGCAGGAATTAAAATGGTTAAATTTTATGGAATCAAATCTTATTAGATATGTGGCTCATCTGTATGACTACTAGCAAACAGTTAGTATCATGAAATCGTCCTGATATGTCACTGATCTCTGTGAAGCTTTACATTATAGATGTGTAACTAAATCGTTTACAATGTATAAGGATATACAATGTATAATGTACAAGGTATATTCTGTATCTGTGTCTTTATTTGTCATACATTACTGGATAGTAACAGACTTTGTTACTAACAAGAAGTATGGGCCTTAAATGTTTAATATAATATTCCATATGTTGGAATTTAAAAGCTAGTAAATAAGCTAATATTATATTATATTATCAAAGTTACTTTTGGGCTTAAATTTTTTAAACTCAGATTTTAAAAGCGTTTGATCATTGATGTAATTATTATATTATACATAGATGCTCTTTCACCAAATCATTTAAAAAGAAAGGGAAAGGGAAAGGCTGAGTATGGCTATTATACATCGGGAGGGAATTAAGTTATTCTTATGGTTAAATCGGAATATGCATTTTGACTAGTTTTGATTCTTGTACTTTTCTATCTTATAACTGTAGCTTAGAGTTATTAAAATATACTTCTGAATAAGGAAGGGATGTAGTGTTCTGTGTTTGTCTAAATGGCGATCTCTTTATCGTGGACAATATAAGTACTATAATTGGTGGGGGGCTGCCCCACTCAATCAGTATTAAGACAGACGTACTAAGAGTGAGACGTACTAGAATTGTTGACGGTACAAGGAGCCCGCCTTTCGTATAATTTAGTGCACACTACATCGTCCATACTGCATAGGAAACAGATCACAAATTGAGAGTGTGGATAAATTGCTTGTTCTCGCGAGAAGGCCCGGCGAGACTTCTCGGTGAGATTTCTCGCTGTGAGTCTGGATGGTATATTACAAATATCACGTTAGCCCTACATTTTAGGTCCTTACATAATATGAAATTGGCGTTTTGTATGGTGATTTTGGAGGATATGGAGATGAGGTGATTTTTTCATCTAAACATAATATAATAAATCTGTAGAGGGGTCATGTCTGTACATTAAGAATATTTAAGTGAAAATTAAAAAAGGGGGTCTATATAAGCCACAGAACCTAAAAATAACATTTTTGAAAAAAATGTCTGTCTGTCTGTCTGTCTGTCTGTCTGTCTGTCTGTCTGTCTGTCTGTCTGTCTGTCTGTCTGTCCATATGGGAATGTTTGTCGTCGCATCACGCTAAAACCACTGTATGGAATGAAATGAAATTTAGCAGGCAGGTAGCTTACGACCTGAAGAGCATTATTGGAAATTATTATCCCGAAAAACGAAAGGGTTCCCGTGGGATCTTCAAAAAATTGTAGCTACCTATTTGACGGTATTTCAGCCAAACTACTCAACGTATTTAAATGAAGTTTGGCAGGCAGGTAGCTTATGATCTGAAGAGCATTATTGGAAATTGTTATCCCGAAAAACGAAAGGGTTCCCGTAGGATCTTCAAAAAATTGTAGCTACCTATTTAACGGTATTTCAGCCAAACTACTCAACGTATTTAAATGAAATTTGGCAGGCAGGTAGCTTATGATCTGAAAAGCATTACTAGAAAATTATTATCCCGAAAAACAAAAGGGTGGGATCTTCATAAAATTTTAGCTACCTATTTGAAGGTATTTCAGCCAAACTACTCAACGTATTTAAATGAAATTTGGCAGGCAGGTAGCTTATGATCTGAAAAGGATTACTGGAAATTATTATCCCGAAAAACGAAAGGGTTCCCGTGGGATCATCAAAAAATTGTAGCCACCTATGTGACGGTATTTCAGCCAAACTACGCAACGTATGTAAATGAAATTTGGCAGGCAGGTAGCTTATGACCTGAAGAGCATTATTGGAAATTGTTATCCCGAAAAACGAAAGGGTTCCCGTGGGATCTTCAAAAAATTGTAGCCACCTATTTGACGGTATTTCCGCCAAACTACTCAACGTATTTAAATGAAATTTGGCAGGCAGGTAGCTTATGATCTGAAGAGCATTATTGGAAATTGTTATCCCGAAAAACGAAAGGGTTCCCGTAGGATCTTCAAAAAATTGTAACTACCTATTTGACGGTATTTCAGCCATACTACTCAACGTATTTAAATGCAATTTGGCAAGCAGGTAGCTTATAATCTGAAGAGCATTATTGGAAATTGTTATCCCGAAAAACGAAAGGGTTCCCGTGGGATCTTCAAAAAATTGTAGCTACCTATTTGACGGTATTTCAGCCAAACTACTCAACGTATTTAAATGAAATTCGGCAGGCAGGTAGCTTATGACTTGAAGAGCATTACTGAAAATTGTTATCCCGAAAAACGTAAGGGTTCCCGTGGGATCTTCAAAAAATTTTAGCTACATATTTGACGGTATTTCAGCCAAACCACTCAACGTATTTAAATGAAACTTGGCACAAAGGTAGATTGTAACATGAAATAACCAACATAATATTTTTAGCCGACTTACAAAAAAGGAGGAGGTTTCTCAATTCGTAAATATATGTTTGTTTTTTATGTTGTCACCAAAATATATGTTTGTTTTTTATGTTGTCACCAAAATGGTGACCTGATGATGGGATCCGTGAGGAATCGAAGGAAATCCGCAAAATTTATGTGGAATAATATATTGATTTTGATTTTTTTTGAAGTAGTCTAAGCATATGTTACCAAACAGTAAGGTTTTGTACCATATCCTGGATCTATAATATCAAAAAATTTCGCGTTTCAGTAAACTATATATATCTATACTTATAGTAAAACTCTAGAGAGGTCAATTCTGTACATTGAATATTTTAAAAAAAATCTTATTGGAGGATGATTGGTAATCGACACTGATGCCAAAAATGCAATCAATATTTTTTTTGTCTGTCTGTCTGTCTGTCTGTCTGTCTGTCTGTCTGTCTGTCTGTATGTGCACGCATGGAACAAAAACTACTGAAGGGAATTTAACCAAACTTAGTACGATTGTAGTCCATACTCCTGAGCAGGTTAAAGGCTATAAAACATAACGCTGAGATACATAGGAGCTGAGTAGTGACGATAAATTTGAAGTAAGTCGGACGTATTTCGACGCGTGTGGACTGCGGGGTGTGCGGGACGCGCGGGGTGATCGCTTATCTACACAGCGACGCGAAGCAATAGAAAACAGTATTTTTAACCGACTTTCAAAAAAGGAGGAGGTTTTCAATTCAACGGTATATACAGTTGAATTGAAAACCTCCTCCTTTATATAAAACATATATATGTTTTTTTTTATGTTTGTTCGCGGATACCTTCGTCGTTTATGAACCGATTTTAAATATTGTTTTTGTGTTGTCTGGGGTATAATTCAAATTTAGTCCCGTTGTCACTAAAATGGTGACCTGATATGGATTTTGATATTTTCTGAAGAATTCTAAGCATATGTTATCAAACAGTAACAGGTTGTACACCATATCCTGGACCTAAAAGTACTGAATAGAACTTTTGAGTCCTTAGAGATACATGTTTGAAGATTTCAGCGTTGTTTAAAGGAATGCAAGCATATTATGCCACTACGTCAATCATAGTTATCAAAGTGTATGCCTGATGATGGCGTCGTGAGAAATCGAGGGAACTCCTCGAAATGTATAGGGACATAAATTACTACAAATACAAAATTACTATACTCATAGTAATTCTGTATTTGTTTCGAGTAACATAAGCATATCCGACTAAAAACATAATTTTAAAGCAACTATCAAGGTAATACCACTACTGCTTAGTCTTTGAAGATATACGTTTGGAAATTTCGACATCGCTTAAAGTACTGCAAGCATATGTCACTATATCAATTACAGTAGTCATCACCACCCCTGACTTCACCAGATAGTAAGTATCCATACATACCATCATAACAATATGATGAAATAGGCAAGTATAAAAAAAGGGGAAAAAATAGTTTTTAGCCAAATAAAACAATGAAAACCGACTTAAAATAATAAAAGAGTTATTTTATAGAACTCATAATATTGAGTTTGGATGGTACCGACTTTGTTATTATGAAAATTTGTATCTCATTTTGTTGATTCTCAGTTGATTGACTATAAAAGTCAATCAACTTTATATATAATATTTTATATTGTCGGCTATGAGAGCTTATATATATACTATTGGAAGTCTGTAGTATAATATATTATAATTTTTTTCCGCTCCTCTGGACGTAAGAAAACTTTTCTTCTTATATCTATACTAATATTATTATAAAGCGGAAGAGTTTGTTTGTTTGTTTGTGTAAACGCGCTAATCTCAGGAACTACTGTTCCGATTTGAAAAATATTTATGAGACTAGCGACCCGCCCCGGCTTCGCACGGGTACAATGCTGATACTAAATACAGTCGTAATGCGGCGTCGGGTTCGGCGACGCGGCGTCTGGCGTCACCGTCGTCGTCGCGCCGTCGGGCGTCGGCGTCGCGACGTCTGGCGTCGGCGTCGCGGCGTCGGGCGTCGGCGTCGCGGCGTGGGGCGTCGGCGTCGCGACGTCTGGCTTCGGCGTCGTGGCGCCGAGCGTCGGCATCGCGACGTCGAGCGTCGGCATCGCGACGTCGGGCGTCGGCATCGCGACGTCGGGCGTCGGCATCGCGACGTCGGGCGTCGGCGTCGCGGCGTCGGGCGTCGCGGCGTCTGGCGTCGGCGTCGTCATCGCGGCGTCGGGCGTAGGCGTCGCGGCGTCTGGCGTCGGCGTCTGGCGTCGGCGTCGGGACGTCGGGCGTCGGCGTCGCGACGTCGGGCGTCGGCGTCGCGGTGTCTGGCGTCGGCGTCGCGACGTCTGGCGTCGGCGTCGCGGCGTCTGGCGTCGGCGTCGCGACGTCTCGGGCGTCGGCGTCGCGGCGTCTGGCGTCGGCGTCGGGCGTCGGCGTCGCGGTGTCAAGCGTCGGCATCGCATCGCGGCGTCGGGCAACGACGATGCCCGACTGGTTTTGGTCGCAGCGTAATGTTATGCCTTCCTCTATAAACACATTTGGGGACTTTCGTTGCATAAACGGTTTAAGGCAATTAAACACCACGCGAACGAAGTCGCGGGCACAGCTAGTTAAGTAATAAAGTGGAAAAAGTGCAAGTAATTTGTGTATTATTACAGTGTATTAATAGTCAGTCTGTCCCGCTTATAATTTGACGTGCGTACGAGCGGAATACTTTCGTTCGAAACTAAGTTCGAGCCACGAGAATCAAGGTCCTGGAACGTTTTAAGTACGCGCCCCAAACTATAAGCGCATAGACTAAGGCCCGTATAAATAAAACTCAATCGCAACCTCTACTTGAGAACCTATTTGACAGAAAGAACAACGTTTCGTTTCACTTTTAAAAGTGAACATCTTTAGTAATGTTACACGATTTAATTTCTTTTTGTACCGTAATATTCAAAATATAGATTATAGGAAAACATTTTTCATAATCTTTATTTTTACGTTTTAAAGAAGAAAAAAATGAAAGAATATAAGTAACATAAAAAGCTAAGTTCTCATTTTTAAAAGTGAAATGAAACGTTTTTTATCTGTCAAAGTGTAGAGGTTTCGATTGAGATTGTTTTATTTATACGGACTTAATATTCGAAATAAAGAACTCTGGATGAGAATCGGGGCTCTGAACTTTGCAGCTCAACCTGAGGCTGGCACTACCATCATTCTGAATCTACCCGTCAGGAGATAACAAGTGATCACTGAAAATAGAGCTCTGGGTGTATACAAAAGAGCAGAGATGTTAGGGAGCTCCGTAACCGTAACCGAAACTATCGGATATCCGATATAAATAATTATCCGTAACCGTAACCGAATCCGAAATTAAAGTATTGCTACCGTAAAAAGCAAACCAAAATTTAATATCCGTAACCGAAATTATCCGAAACAAACGGATCCGAAATAATGTAATATCCACATCCATATCCGTATCCGAAACTTCATATCCATTTCATCCCTGCAATAGAGTATAAAATTTAACCCATAAGGGACAAAAACACAATAAATAAAGTATAAGACGGTGTGAAAAGACCTTAGCACTTCGTGCTTTGTATTGTCAAACTATTATTTAATAATAGCGTAATAGTGCATAACATTCGGTCAAGGTCACACCCGTGAACACCTTCAGAACTTGATGTTATAATAATACTCATTATATACAGCTGGTATAGCTGTGCCTTCAACTTCGTCGCGCGGTTTTTGAGCGACTTGAACCATTTATGCAGCGCACGCAACGAAAGTCCCCAAATGAGAATAATTTTCCCCATTTTTTCAACATTTCTCATTAACGCTTCGCATCTATTGGTCGCAGCGTAATGTTATTTAGCCTAAAGCCTTCATCTATAAATGGACTATCCAACAAAAAATAATTTTTATAATCGGACCAGTAGTTCCTGAGATTAGCGCGTTTAAACAAACAAACAAACTCTTCCGCTATAAAATATTAGTATAGATATTATAAAGCGGTATTATAGAGTACCTACTAGGACTTGTAAGATTTGTTAAAATTCCACAGATTAGGGTAATTCACCAGAAACACCGATTTGTTGACATACGATTCGAATCAACCTTATCTGAAGATTTTTAACCAATCTTGGAAGTGCGAGTGGGATGTAATTATAAAATATCTGTCCGTTCTTTTCTATCTCATAATATTCCACCAATCAGCGTCCAAAATGGGTCGTTGATTTGAATGCCATGTTAGTTGATCATTCATCTGAATAGCGTTCGAGAAGGGTTAGAGTTAAGTTTCTTTACGCACTGACAACAACGCCACCTACCGGATCCTATACACTAAATATCGCCTCCGTGGTCTAGTGGTTCAGAGCTTCGCTCTCGACCCGGAGGTCGTGGGTTCGATTCCCACGTTGGAACAACAAAAATGTTGTTTTCAAGTTTGGTTAGGGCAATGCAGGTTGATCACCCGATTTTCTGACAAGGAAGATGATCCATGCGTCGAATGGGCATGTAAAAAGTCGGACCTGCGCCTGTTCTCTCGCCAGTCGTGTCGGTTTACCGTCCCACTGGGTTATGAGAGTAAAAGGAAGAGAGAGTGCTTCTGTGTATTGCGCACACACTTGGGCACTATAAAATAACTCCTGCGTAGCTTGCCTGGTTTCAATGAAATCGGCTACCGACACCGAAATCGGTGAGGGGAGCTATTATTATTATTATACACTAAAACCTCCATGGAGAACCATTCTTCCCATTAGTGAAAAACAACATGCAGATCGGTGTAGTCTTGAGTCGCGAACTTACAGAGTTTGTTTTTTAATATCAATTATCATGCAATGATTAAATACTGGAGACCTTACTCTC
The DNA here is from genome assembly GCA_905187575.2 of Celastrina argiolus. Classification (NCBI taxonomy): domain Eukaryota; kingdom Metazoa; phylum Arthropoda; class Insecta; order Lepidoptera; family Lycaenidae; genus Celastrina; species Celastrina argiolus. The sequence continues at coordinate 12,151,999 of LR994599.1, read as the reverse complement.
CAAATTGATTCGATTTTGATTCAGATTTATCCGGCCGCGTACTCCAGAATGAGTTGACGATTGTTTGTTTTGATTCTCAGTCGATTGATATGGTCGGGACATCAAAAAGTTAAGATCTATGATTTTCTTTATCCGGGTTAGTTTGAAAGTAATCCACCAAATAAAATACCAAAAGCCGTTGAGATCGAACTGATTTGATTCTGAATTGTGTCGGGATTAAGCCTGCTGGGGCCTTACTCTCCAAACGGATTCGATTTTGATTGAGATTCGATCGTGCCGCGTACTCCCGAATGAAATGACGTTTGTTTATTTTGATTCTCAGTCGATATGGTCGGGAGTACCTACAAAAAGTTACGATTTAGCGCTTTATCCTGGTTAATTTTAAAGTAATTCACCAAATAAAATACTAAAACTAGTTGAGATGGAAGTGATTCGATTCTCGATTGTGTCGGGAGTAATCCTGCTATATTCGAAATTCAATTTGTTAATTTTTTTTTAAATAGTAAAAAGGCAAATGTAACAGATTCACAAACGTCAATGAGTAATAATCGGAGGTAGTTTACATTTTCAATTTAATAAACATTACGTAAAACAATTTTTGTTTTTCTTATACCTACTATTAAAATATGCGGACAAGGAAGTGTTCAATAAAAAAAAACTTTTTGTTTTTTTCTTTTTCAATGACGTTAAAAAATATGGAAAGCCCTTTTCTAGAAGGTCTTAAAAATGCACTTTAATAAACTGTAACTTTATACACGTACAGTAAAACCAGGCTGCTAATGGGCTTCTGTAATCTAAGTTATTCTATAAAAATAACTGAAACTACCTATTATTAGGTAGTTATCGGTTATTTTTATAGAATAATATTTAAAAAAATGTTTAATAAAACGTAACTTACGTACATTTGTTATGACCAATGTGATGGTGGCCGATTTCATTGAAACCAGGCCAGCTACGCAGGAGCTATAATTTAGTGCCCAAGTGTGTGCGCAATACACAGAGACACTCTCTCATCCACCACTTTCGTAGCCCAGTGGGACGGATAACCGACACGACTGGCGGGAGATCAGAGGCAGGACTAACATTTTACATGACCATCCGACGCATCATCTTTCTTGTCAGACAATCAGGTGATCAGCCTGTATTGTCCTAACCAAACTTGAAAACAACATTTTTTGTCGTTCCAACGTGGGAATCGAACATCCGAGTCGAGAACGAAGCTCTGAACCACTAGACCACGAAGGCAACATGTAACAGTATCCACTTATTAACCGACAGACAAAAAAGACAGACAGAGGCAAAAAAGGGGTTCTCAATTCGTCCAGTTTTTTTTATCTGATGGAAAGGTGATTGATATGACACGAATTCAAGCATGCGCCGCACTAGAAGACACGCATGTGCGGTACTGTTAGAGGCTGCACATTTTCGAATCGTGACCAAACTCAAAACTCCTGTATTTAAATCCTTACCTTGGAATATTTGAAATCCCAAGTACATAGTACAATAATTTTGGCTGACTTCCGTTGTATCAAGGTTGATGCTTAATACTATGTTATTTATATGTGCCCTTAGAATAATAATATGTGTTATAAACATACAGGTACTACCAGCCACTTGTCCGTGTGAAATAGTGAAATAAAAGTAAATTAAAATTAAAAAAAAAACCCCGAATTAGCGTGTAACATTCCTCCTATCACACCTAACAAACGACCTGATGACCTTGAAGACCTGAACCGATTTCCACCAAACACAATAACACTCTCGACTGATATACCTTTACAACAAAAAAACCGCATTAAAATCGGATCATCCGTTTGGTAGCTACGATGCCACAGTCTACATACACATTTACACAGACACGTGAAAGCTATAACACCCCGTCGTTTCATTTGAAACATACTTGTTTTTATTGGTATCTAGCACTAAAATTATTTTTCATATTGCACCAGTAGTTTCTGAGATTACAGTGTTCAAACAAATAAACTCTTCAAGTCGAAATGACATCGCTATCTATACATCTATCTATCTATCTATCTATACATATAATAAATCTGTAGAGGAGTCGTGTCTGTACATTGAAGATATTTGAGAAAAAATATTATAGCCACAACCCAAAACAATGATTTTTGGAATTTTTGTCTGTTTGTCTGTGGGTTTCTGCACGCTAATCTCAGAAACGGCTTATCTGATTTAGATGCACTTTTCACTAATATATTGCGGCAAGCTTCACTTAACATTTAGTCTTTATTTTATGTAAATCGGTTCATAAATAAAAAAGTTATGACAATTTAAAAACATCATGTCGTACTTGCTGGACGGGCCCGGGAGCCGAGCCGCGCCGCCCGCCGCGCCGCGGCCGCTTAAAATTTTATTCGCACCGAATGTACGAAGGGGGAATGGCATTCGACAAGAGTGAATTTCATTTACTTATATTATTATTATTATTTTATAGGGTTATAGGGTACCAAATAAATAGAATTTTGATTTACAAGTGTTAATAATTAAACTAAAAAAGTTAGGTTCTTGATCTTTTTATTTCTTACTTTTTATTCTAGGTAGGGACGATCTAAGTATTTTTCTTGAGTTTCTTTATTACGATAGTTTTTTGTATAAAATCAGTAGTAGTATATTTGTTAGCGTAGGTTAGTAATAAATACATTAAAACCGGCCAAGTGCGAGTTGGACTTGCGCACCGAGAGCTGTAAACCTGTTTGACATAAGATTTTTAATATGGTTACAGTTTGAAGATATTAGAGACCTGAGTAGAAAAAGGTAGTAAGTTTTAAAAAATAAAAACGTACGTCGTAATTTAACTTTTGTCAGTACTATTTAGACGTTGCTTGGTTTCAAATTTCATGATTTTGAGTTCACGGGAAGTAGTACCCTTTGGGTTTTGATTCCCTTGCGAGTGTCGAAAATGACGAAATTTAGCGACATAAGCGACTGTAGCTTTTGATTGCATTGGCTAAAAAGTCTGATTTTTTCACTGCTTCAAGGAACAGTAAGTAGATCTTGAGTATTTTATATAATTTTCATCTTGATACCTAAACGCGTTTCAGAGTAAAAGGGTCTTGACAGACTGACGGACATGGAAGTGATCATAAAAGAGTTTAGTTTTTTCCTTTTGAGGTACGGAACCTTAAAAACAGTTCTAAGATTTTTAAAATACTCTTTTTTTATCAGTTCAATCAGTTAGTACTTTAACTGTCAAGTGATTTGTAATAAGTACCTAGAAAAGACCGCAAAATTTTTCGACATTATATCATTGTCGGCGCACCAGCGCAGCGTCGGCGTGGAAACGATTATAGTCTGCAGTCGCTGCGGCGCAAAATCCATAAATTTGTATGGATTTTGCTTAGTACAGAGATGTACGTCGAGTATATGAACGTACTATCAAGTAGTCCCGTTCGCATTATAGTAATTATACACGGTCATTTGTCAAGTTGGTAGTCGGTATATAAATTAGTTTTTTAAATACCCAAGCGACAGTGTTCATAAACTAAAATTATATTTAAAACAGATTTATTATAACACTGCCCTAAATCACTTTTCCACGCGTACGAAGTCGCGGGCACAGCTAGTTCTGAATATATTGATACTGCATGCATTAAAATAGGATCTGTATTTTAGGAGCTGTGAAACAAACATACCTACATAGCTTAACTTTTGGCTTTGCCGTAGTCTGATTAATATGCTCGCTAAGCACCATTTAATCCTCAAATAGAAGTAGTAGATAATTGCGCTTAAGACTGCGTGTTTGCATAGGCCTTAATAGTTTACTGAAGTTGTGTTTATGGAAGGATACTAGGATTATAGTAAGTAGTAAGGATACGCCGGTTCTGGCTCAAGAGCCAGAACCGGCGTATCTACAGGGGTTGGTCGGCCAACTACAGGGGTTGGTCGGCTAAAAAAAAAAAAAAAAAAAGTTTGGTGTCAAAATAGGGGTTTTCCGCTACGCCCGATCGATAGCAAGCATTCCCATGGCGCTATCTCTCGCCGTTCCTGACTTACGATATGATCTAATAAACTCATTAGTATTTATCTACTCCACTAATGACATTCCTCATTCATTACTATTGTCCTATTGTTCTATGTCAAGCCCTTGTTCACTGAGTATTGGGCAGGTTATTTGAATGATTTCATTAATTAAAAAACTTATAATTTTATTGCAATTGTTTTATTTTATGTATAACTTTCTTAATAATACACAGTGTTAATTACACAACAATCCAACGTGATGTTCATATTTCAAAAACAAGACTGAAACATCATATGCAATAACATATCATTTTTCAAAGTATCTCTACTATTAAATTCGCTTATAAAATCTATCAACGTCTTCTTATTAAACTTATATAACAAGTACATTAAACAATACTCTCCACAAACTGAAGTGAAATCGTTTTGCACCTGGTACGGACTAAAATTCCAATATTTCGAATTCCGATTCATGAACTTTCTGTGATGACCCGTGGGTGCTCTCCCGTATGTGTCAAAAAATTGTCCAATACCGTGAATGTCTATGTGTATAGCTATCCAATGAGAACCTGGTTGTGTGTCCAAATCCAAATTGCTTATAATGTATGCAGGGAGTTGAAAATGTATGGGTAATCTGTTTGCTGCATATACATTGTATTGTAAGCTCGGGTGTATTTTTCCCAAATTTCTTTGAATTTCAATAGTATTCATTTTGACATACAGAAGTGGTACATTACTTAGTCAATGGCTTTATCACATGAGAGTGAAAAGACACGGGTAAGACATCCACATTTTATGGATATTTATATTAGAAGTGGTAAGTAGTATAAATAAAAGATATGTATAATATATACCAATGTTTTATTTAAATCATAAACCTATGTGATACAATATTTGTTACCCCTAGCTACTATAATCTACAGTTACATTTCTATTCTTATCTATTTCAATTACATTATCAAACTCCGCATACACAACGCAGTTTATTGTTTCAGTAAGAGTCGATTCGAAACGCACCTCTAATCTTACACTACCATGTTTTATAAGATTCCAATGATTGGATGAGTTGGCTGACAAGTCTGGGGTGAGATCAAATGCTAACAAACAATAACCATTTGAATATTTATCGCGGGATATTCCATTACCTTCATTTAGAAAATGTATACCAGTTCCTGAGAATAGTGTATGATAAGTTGAAGTAAACATATTACTTTCAAATGATGGTTGTAAGGCTTTTGATGGTATTTGTTGACCATCTATGTACAAACAAAATGAACTCATATCGTAGTTTTCAAAGTTAAATGGATTTTTAGTGAGAATACCATTAAAGGCTGCGTTATTAACAAATCCAATAATACACCTTTTAGGAACTTGTCCTAGAAAAATATTATCGAGTGTTTTTCCTTGAACTCCCGATGGTATTGTTAAAACTTTTACTTCAGCTCGAGTTATAGGATATTTTGCTGTAGTGGACGAGAGAACTTTTTGATGTGCAAGTAAAATACTTGGATTTATTTTTGCTCTCCTTACAATGAGAGTTGCATCTGTTATGCTAACTTTAAATTTCGAAACATTTGATGGTGCCATAAGATTGAAAGATTCACGAGATCTAACCATCTTTACACTCATTTCAACACCATTGAGTAAGAACTTTTCTTGATTAAATATATCACCATGAAGATGTCCGATCATTTCTATTTCTTTACTTTCAGATACTAATTGTTGTCTTTTAGTAAAACCAACATTTTTGTCATCAGTTGAATTCATTTTCCCCTCAGTATCTTCATACCAAAGACTGCATGTTAAATGAGATTCTTTTGCTGCTGGAGCATAGTTTAAGAGAGTTTCCATATAGGCGCGATATGCATATGTATTATTAGGAGGTGAAACTAATTTTTGATTTAAATAAACATCTAACTGACTAAATAGTGTATGTAGCCAATTATTTACAGGGGCTACTACAGTAGCTGCACTTAATTTTGTTGAGTCTTCATTTAATATTTTCACTTTTAAATGTAACAAAGTATGGGACAAATCAACATAATCATCTCCAGTTCCGGGTACTTGAAATTCTATAGGGCCATCATCACCTAGTGAAGATATGGGTTTGTAGTGTACCCATGTTCCGCTTTCTATACTAGTTTGTGTTGATGGTAAAGCAAATAAATCCAATTCCGATTTAATACACTCACAAGAATTATTATGTAAAAAGGACATTTTGATTTATGAAAAAATATCTTTGATCTTTCGAGGAGCTTTATTTCTCCGTTTGTTTATTCCTTTCACTTTAACAGTTGACGGTGGAATGAATGATGATATTAGTTTTCTCTTTGTTATATATCCTGAACCAGACATTATTTTATCAATTTTATCATCGGCTTTCCTTTTTAAATTAGAACTAGCTTCTTTGAGTCTACTTTTGATAGACTCTTCCATTGGTCGAGCTCTAACCATGTCTGATAACAACCCTACACCAGCACTTAAAGCTTCTTTTCCTACAGCCTTTGCACCACTTGAAAATAATGGTAAAACTGAACGAAATAGCCCTCCCAAAAAGCTACCAATACCATGCCCACGTTGATATGGTGCTCCCTTATATATTACCCCCATTCCTGAACCAGCCTGATGAGTGTAGTAATTTTCATATGGGCAATTTGGATGATCTCGGGGATACATTATAATTTTTTGAAGTGTAGTTTAACACACACCGTCCCAAATTGAAATGGTATTTTTTTACCTGTGCTTGATCTTATATCTATTTCAATAGTATCGAATTCTCTTCGCATTACAGGTATGTAGTGTGGGGGTGAAAATACATGCATTTTATTAGCACCATATATATACTTAGCGGGGTCCAAAGGAATAATTCTTAACAGTGGTGTAATTACATCACCTACAATTTGGGGTTCTACGATATCACAATAAACGAAAAGTTGGGATGGTAACCCTAAATGTAAATTTGCAGGACATTTACCCAAACCTTTCTCTACAAGATTTCTATTGGGTTCATATCCTAATTGAAGACCTAACTTTGGTGACAACGTTAATGATACAATTGATTCATCACTAACTGTCACGGAAACAAATTTTGATATTTCATCATAGCGAAATCTCACTTTTTCCCTTATATTATTTAATGCCGTTAAAATATGTTTTATATCATCATAATTTGTGGCTGGAATGTGGGTCTTATAGTATACCACTGAAGGAGTGTTTTCGTTGGGCATTAACATATGTTTAGTTATATATATAATATTTTCGCCTTCCTGAACAGTGAACATAGTGCATGGATATTGAAATTCAACCAGACCAACGACCCATTCTCCCTCTAATTTTATTGCTTTGGGTAGTTTAGTAGAAAACATTGTTGTCCTATTTTGAGGAAAGTATTCCATCGAACTATTGCTTGGTAATGTTATGTAAAAATTATGTTTTATCATATTGTTTCCAAATTTGAAGCTTGTATCCAACTATTGAACTTATCAGGATAACCTTTCCACTTCACTAACACCTGCTTTCTGGAGCCTGAATAACGAAAACCTAGTATTTTATCAATTTTATAACTTGATGTTGGGTTGTAATTTACTTGTTGTAGTTCTTTTTCATAAAAAGTCCCTTCAATCTCCTCATCTTTTAAATCTTTCAATGTGTAGACTACCCAAGGTGATCTCTCAATAACTGAAGTTATCACAAATATTTCATCACTCCAGTTAGACTCATACCCTTTTTGGAATACATGTTTATATTTGGTTATTCTAACATGATCACCAACATGAAACTTAGGCAATGGAATATTTTTAGGTACCTTTAATGTTTTTCTATCATATAAATTATTCCAAACCGTCATAATATTACCGGAATTTACATCACACGGTGTCATTTTAATGCTTGAATGATAACTATGATTATAGGAATACATTAAATCTTGTAAAATATCAATGTATTTGTAAGTATTTTTATGTGTAAAATATCGCCACATTTTGGTTTTCAATGTTCTTTGAAATCTTTCGACAACACTTGCTTTGATATCTGGATTGTTCGTAGTGTAATAATTTATTTTCTTAGACTTAAAAAAATTTTTAACATCTTTCGAAACAAACTCAGTTCCTTTATCTGATTGTATATGGGTTGGGGTTGTATTTGCTTCACTGAATATGCTTTCAAAACATCGTTTTACTGTCTCAGAATTTTTACGTTTTAGAGGTCTGGCGTAGGCACACTTACTAAATACATCAATTACACACAGTATATAATTAAAACCATTATTATATTTACTATAAGTTCTCATATCGCTTAAATCTACTTGCCAAAGTTCATTTAAATTAGATAAAATATATTTATTTCGAGAAAATTTCTTCTGTACTGGTTTATGAAGTGTATACGTTTCTTGTGACTGCAACCATTCCTTAACTTCTTTTTTAGACATTTTACCTTTCATGGCATTTGTAAGTTTATCAATACTACTAAAACCAGCAGGGTTCGATGGATCATAATAAATATTATTAATATCTAGTAAGGGGTCCATTTTTCCCAATCGATTTTATTTCGAATTTTTTTAATATGTTTTTGATTAGGTGTAGAAAATGATCTCTCACCAAAATCTGTTTTATCATATATTTTTTTTGGACTCGATGTAGGTGTAGAAAATACTACCTCTTCGGAATCTTTAAACTCTATTTGATTTATAAACTGACTTCTTCTAGGATTACCAATATAGGTAAGTGGTATTTTCAAATCTTTTAAAGTCCTTGCAAAATTTTCCCACCCTATTGGTTCACTATTTTTTAGTGGTCTCAATACATCGTTTATTAAATCTATTATATTGCTCCCAGTTTCCTTTTTGTTATTAATGAAAACTGTACCCTCTTCATCCCAATTTATTTTATTTTTGTTAATCGATAACAAGTTCAATAACTGCTCACCCTTTTTCGAATATGTCTTTGGTATCAAACTTAAAATTTGTTTAACTGAATAAACAGGTTCTCTCTGTGTAACGTTACTGTTCAGGTTGATATCTTCTTCATTAAACGTCTTATTGATAACTGAATCTTTAGAAACTGTTTCAACATTTTTATTAATATGTTCTTTTTTTGGTAATGTTTCAGGTAAATCATTTGATGTTATTATTGGTAGTTCATACGTTTGGCGATCTTCTCCAGTAAAGTGTAAGTACCTTTGCAAAACTTGTAAATACAAAATCCATTTCATTCTATCATCTTCTTTGCCTTTTAAAATATTTTGCATTTCAATATCCAATCTTGATTTTGGATCATCAGAAGACCCCTTTTGGGTTATTTTGTCTATGAAACTCGGTTCAACAAGGATCATCCTTTTAGCATGTTCCATTTTAAACTAAACCACTAACTAATCCACTTAGTATTGAACCCAATATAATAGGTAGAAATGAACCACCTTTTTGTACTATTATATTTTTTCTTACTTTGTTTGTTGTTTTGCGTACAAGCTTACGAAGCAAGGATTTATATTTTTTGAGAGATTTTTTCTCTTTTTCTTCCAATGGAACTTTACCTTGTAGAACGTTGTGAATACATTCACAAATACAATTTATTTCATCTTCATCACACGATTTTAATAAAGCTTTTTGATATTTTGGATTTAACGTGTGCAATGCAAGGAGTAAATCTTTATGCGTCTTCAATCTTCGATCCATTATTTGTAAATGACAGAAATTTGTTGATTAATGTCGTATTTAAACCCTTTTTTTGGTACATAAATAGAACAAAACCCATCGTCGGGGAATATTTTTGATTTAATACGACATAAATCATTAGTATTTTGTTTAAGATCTATCATTAAATATCCATGAGCATCCAAGGTTGCGTCCTTGTACGCTTCTTCAACAAACTTAGTATTTTCCGGTACTACTTGACGTGCTAAATAGCGAATCTGTGTTTTATCACGAGGGTTTTTAAAAAATATTATGTAACTTGAATTTAAAGAAATGTCCCGCTGTCCTTTTCCTTGATGGAACAAATTTTGAGTTATATAAAAAACACTCAAATTCCTGTGATGGCTTCCTTTAGTGAAGATGTCAACTATACGTCCATCTGATTCCCTCATGAGATCATCTATTATAATAAGATTAGGCTCTTTACCATCAAACATATTCAGATCTGGTAATCCTTGAAAATAGTTAACGTTTTTAAGGTTATATAATGGCTGCATTTCATCAAAACACCAAGTTATTTGAGAAAAAATAATGTTACACATCTGATTTCTATGTTTGATAAAGTCAGTTACAAAATGTGACTTTCCACATCCACTAGGCCCAGCAATTATTGCACTAAAAGGGTGGATAAAATGATTCATGTCGTTTACGTGTGATTAATGTGAAATCAAGGAATAAAGTAAACAATTGTAGTTTAAAACATTATATTTATTAACTTCTTATTTGTAAAGACACAATAAAATATAACATAAATAATTTATAGGACAATTAAATAAAACATAAAATCATTTTCATTTACAAACTTTCTTAAATGTTAGGCACATATAAATTTATTTTCACATTAATATCAAAAACATATATACATAGCTTATCTAGTAAAGTAAAAATAAACAATATAATTATGTAAAAGTAAATAACAACAACACTTTATCTTAATGAATAATGACCCCACGCTAATTTAAGTTGGGATGCGATGTTAAAATATACCAAAATACAGTTAGAACTATTGACTGACTTTGACAAAATTGCTTTTATAAGGAATGGTATTCGTGGTGGTGTATCTCAATGTAGTAACAGGTATGCAAAGGCTAATAATGAATATCTAAACAATTATGATAACACGAAAACGAAATCTTATCTCGCATATTTCGATGCAAATAATTTATACGGTTGGGCTATGTCTCAATATCTCCCCGTAGGAGGATTTGAATGGGTTGCTCCTACAACCTATTTTAATGTGCCAGACAATTCAGAAAATGGATTCATTTTAGAAGTAGATTTAATGTATCCTGATGAACTTCATGACCAACATTCTGATTTTCCTCTTTGCCCCGAAAACATTTGTGTAGGCGATTCTAAAGATGTAAAATTAATATCAAACCTTAATAATAAAACAAAATATGTAATTCACTATAGAAATCTAAAACAATGTCTTAAATTAGGTATGAAATTGCAAAAAATTCATAGAATATTAAAATTTAATCAAAAGCCCTGGCTGCAAAAATATATAGATTTAAATAATAATTTGAGGACGAAGGCAATGTCAGATTTTGAAAAGGACTTCTATAAGCTGATGAACAACTCAGTTTTTGGTAAAACAATGGAAAACGTAGAGAAGAGAGTAAATGTTAAGCTTTTAACCCATTGGGAAAATTGTGGTAAATCTTTAGGTGCACAAGACTTAATCGCACGACCAGAATTTCATAGTCTTACAATATTCTCGGAAAACTTAGTTGCCGTCCAATTGCGCAAAACAAAAGTTATTCATAATAAACCCATTTATCTAGGATTTTGTATTTTAGATATTTCTAAGACTCTTATGTATGAATTTCATTATGATTATATGTTAAAAAAGTTTAATGATAACACCAAACTGTTGTATACCGATACTGACAGTTTTATTTATCAAATATTCACCAATAATTTTTATGAAGAACTCAGACCTGATTTAGCTACACGGTTTGATACGTCCGACTATCCAACAGATAATATTTTTAATTACCCCAAAATAAATAAAAAAAGGTTAGGATTTTTCAAAGATGAAAATAATGGTAAAATTTTAGAAGAATTTGTTGGATTACGATCAAAAATGTATGCATATAATGTAGGTAACCAACTTATAGCAAAAGCTAAGGGTGTAAATAAAAGCACTACTAAAAAATTAAATATTGAAAATTACAAATCATGTCTTTTTAATCAAAATGTTCAGTACCAGAGTATGCATAGATTTAAATCAATTAAACACACAATATTCACCCAAAAAATTAATAAAACTTCTTTGTCATATAATGATACTAAGCGTTACATTTTACCTAATCTCATTGATACATTAGCGTGGGGTCATTATTCATTAAGATAAAGTGTTGTTGTTATTTACTTTTACATAATTATATTGTTTATTTTTACTTTACTAGATAAGCTATGTATATATGTTTTTGATATTAATGTGAAAATAAATTTATATGTGCCTAACATTTAAGAAAGTTTGTAAATGAAAATGATTTTATGTTTTATTTAATTGTCCTATAAATTATTTATGTTATATTTTATTGTGTCTTTACAAATAAGAAGTTAATAAATATAATGTTTTAAACTACAATTGTTTACTTTATTCCTTGATTTCACATTAATCACACGTAAACGACATGAATCATTTTATCCACCCTTTTAGTGCAATAATTGCTGGGCCTAGTGGATGTGGAAAGTCACATTTTGTAACTGACTTTATCAAACATAGAAATCAGATGTGTAACATTATTTTTTCTCAAATAACTTGGTGTTTTGATGAAATGCAGCCATTATATAACCTTAAAAACGTTAACTATTTTCAAGGATTACCAGATCTGAATATGTTTGATGGTAAAGAGCCTAATCTTATTATAATAGATGATCTCATGAGGGAATCAGATGGACGTATAGTTGACATCTTCACTAAAGGAAGCCATCACAGGAATTTGAGTGTTTTTTATATAACTCAAAATTTGTTCCATCAAGGAAAAGGACAGCGGGACATTTCTTTAAATTCAAGTTACATAATATTTTTTAAAAACCCTCGTGATAAAACACAGATTCGCTATTTAGCACGTCAAGTAGTACCGGAAAATACTAAGTTTGTTGAAGAAGCGTACAAGGACGCAACCTTGGATGCTCATGGATATTTAATGATAGATCTTAAACAAAATACTAATGATTTATGTCGTATTAAATCAAAAATATTCCCCGACGATGGGTTTTGTTCTATTTATGTACCAAAAAAAGGGTTTAAATACGACATTAATCAACAAATTTCTGTCATTTACAAATAATGGATCGAAGATTGAAGACGCATAAAGATTTACTCCTTGCATTGCACACGTTAAATCCAAAATATCAAAAAGCTTTATTAAAATCGTGTGATGAAGATGAAATAAATTGTATTTGTGAATGTATTCACAACGTTCTACAAGGTAAAGTTCCATTGGAAGAAAAAGAGAAAAAATCTCTCAAAAAATATAAATCCTTGCTTCGTAAGCTTGTACGCAAAACAACAAACAAAGTAAGAAAAAATATAATAGTACAAAAAGGTGGTTCATTTCTACCTATTATATTGGGTTCAATACTAAGTGGATTAGTTAGTGGTTTAGTTTAAAATGGAACATGCTAAAAGGATGATCCTTGTTGAACCGAGTTTCATAGACAAAATAACCCAAAAGGGGTCTTCTGATGATCCAAAATCAAGATTGGATATTGAAATGCAAAATATTTTAAAAGGCAAAGAAGATGATAGAAAGAAATGGATTTTGTATTTACAAGTTTTGCAAAGGTACTTACACTTTACTGGAGAAGATCGCCAAACGTATGAACTACCAATAATAACATCAAATGATTTACCTGAAACATTACCAAAAAAAGAACATATTAATAAAAATGTTGAAACAGTTTCTAAAGATTCAGTTATCAATAAGACGTTTAATGAAGAAGATATCAACCTGAACAGTAACGTTACACAGAGAGAACCTGTTTATTCAGTTAAACAAATTTTAAGTTTGATACCAAAGACATATTCGAAAAAGGGTGAGCAGTTATTGAACTTGTTATCGATTAACAAAAATAAAATAAATTGGGATGAAGAGGGTACAGTTTTCATTAATAACAAAAAGGAAACTGGGAGCAATATAATAGATTTAATAAACGATGTATTGAGACCACTAAAAAATAGTGAACCAATAGGGTGGGAAAATTTTGCAAGGACTTTAAAAGATTTGAAAATACCACTTACCTATATTGGTAATCCTAGAAGAAGTCAGTTTATAAATCAAATAGAGTTTAAAGATTCCGAAGAGGTAGTATTTTCTACACCTACATCGAGTCCAAAAAAAATATATGATAAAACAGATTTTGGTGAGAGATCATTTTCTACACCTAATCAAAAACATATTAAAAAAATTCGAAATAAAATCGATTGGGAAAAATGGACCCCTTACTAGATATTAATAATATTTATTATGATCCATCGAACCCTGCTGGTTTTAGTAGTATTGATAAACTTACAAATGCCATGAAAGGTAAAATGTCTAAAAAAGAAGTTAAGGAATGGTTGCAGTCACAAGAAACGTATACACTTCATAAACCAGTACAGAAGAAATTTTCTCGAAATAAATATATTTTATCTAATTTAAATGAACTTTGGCAAGTAGATTTAAGCGATATGAGAACTTATAGTAAATATAATAATGGTTTTAATTATATACTGTGTGTAATTGATGTATTTAGTAAGTGTGCCTACGCCAGACCTCTAAAACGTAAAAATTCTGAGACAGTAAAACGATGTTTTGAAAGCATATTCAGTGAAGCAAATACAACCCCAACCCATATACAATCAGATAAAGGAACTGAGTTTGTTTCGAAAGATGTTAAAAATTTTTTTAAGTCTAAGAAAATAAATTATTACACTACGAACAATCCAGATATCAAAGCAAGTGTTGTCGAAAGATTTCAAAGAACATTGAAAACCAAAATGTGGCGATATTTTACACATAAAATACTTACAAATACATTGATATTTTACAAGATTTAATGTATTCCTATAATCATAGTTATCATTCAAGCATTAAAATGACACCGTGTGATGTAAATTCCGGTAATATTATGACGGTTTGGAATAATTTATATGATAGAAAAACATTAAAGGTACCTAAAAATATTCCATTGCCTAAGTTTCATGTTGGTGATCATGTTAGAATAACCAAATATAAACATGTATTCCAAAAAGGGTATGAGTCTAACTGGAGTGATGAAATATTTGTGATAACTTCAGTTATTGAGAGATCACCTTGGGTAGTCTACACATTGAAAGATTTAAAAGATGAGGAGATTGAAGGGACTTTTTATGAAAAAGAACTACAACAAGTAAATTACAACCCAACATCAAGTTATAAAATTGATAAAATACTAGGTTTTCGTTATTCAGGCTCCAGAAAGCAGGTGTTAGTGAAGTGGAAAGGTTATCCTGATAAGTTCAATAGTTGGATACAAGCTTCAAATTTGGAAACAATATGATAAAACATAATTTTTACATAACATTACCAAGCAATAGTTCGATGGAATACTTTCCTCAAAATAGGACAACAATGTTTTCTACTAAACTACCCAAAGCAATAAAATTAGAGGGAGAATGGGTCGTTGGTCTGGTTGAATTTCAATATCCATGCACTATGTTCACTGTTCAGGAAGGCGAAAATATTATATATATAACTAAACATATGTTAATGCCCAACGAAAACACTCCTTCAGTGGTATACTATAAGACCCACATTCCAGCCACAAATTATGATGATATAAAACATATTTTAACGGCATTAAATAATATAAGGGAAAAAGTGAGATTTCGCTATGATGAAATATCAAAATTTGTTTCCGTGACAGTTAGTGATGAATCAATTGTATCATTAACGTTGTCACCAAAGTTAGGTCTTCAATTAGGATATGAACCCAATAGAAATCTTGTAGAGAAAGGTTTGGGTAAATGTCCTGCAAATTTACATTTAGGGTTACCATCCCAACTTTTCGTTTATTGTGATATCGTAGAACCCCAAATTGTAGGTGATGTAATTACACCACTGTTAAGAATTATTCCTTTGGACCCCGCTAAGTATATATATGGTGCTAATAAAATGCATGTATTTTCACCCCCACACTACATACCTGTAATGCGAAGAGAATTCGATACTATTGAAATAGATATAAGATCAAGCACAGGTAAAAAAATACCATTTCAATTTGGGACGGTGTGTGTTAAACTACACTTCAAAAAATTATAATGTATCCCCGAGATCATCCAAATTGCCCATATGAAAATTACTACACTCATCAGGCTGGTTCAGGAATGGGGGTAATATATAAGGGAGCACCATATCAACGTGGGCATGGTATTGGTAGCTTTTTGGGAGGGCTATTTCGTTCAGTTTTACCATTATTTTCAAGTGGTGCAAAGGCTGTAGGAAAAGAAGCTTTAAGTGCTGGTGTAGGGTTGTTATCAGACATGGTTAGAGCTCGACCAATGGAAGAGTCTATCAAAAGTAGACTCAAAGAAGCTAGTTCTAATTTAAAAAGGAAAGCCGATGATAAAATTGATAAAATAATGTCTGGTTCAGGATATATAACAAAGAGAAAACTAATATCATCATTCATTCCACCGTCAACTGTTAAAGTGAAAGGAATAAACAAACGGAGAAATAAAGCTCCTCGAAAGATCAAAGATATTTTTTCATAAATCAAAATGTCCTTTTTACATAATAATTCTTGTGAGTGTATTAAATCGGAATTGGATTTATTTGCTTTACCATCAACACAAACTAGTATAGAAAGCGGAACATGGGTACACTACAAACCCATATCTTCACTAGGTGATGATGGCCCTATAGAATTTCAAGTACCCGGAACTGGAGATGATTATGTTGATTTGTCCCATACTTTGTTACATTTAAAAGTGAAAATATTAAATGAAGACTCAACAAAATTAAGTGCAGCTACTGTAGTAGCCCCTGTAAATAATTGGCTACATACACTATTTAGTCAGTTAGATGTTTATTTAAATCAAAAATTAGTTTCACCTCCTAATAATACATATGCATATCGCGCCTATATGGAAACTCTCTTAAACTATGCTCCAGCAGCAAAAGAATCTCATTTAACATGCAGTCTTTGGTATGAAGATACTGAGGGGAAAATGAATTCAACTGATGACAAAAATGTTGGTTTTACTAAAAGACAACAATTAGTATCTGAAAGTAAAGAAATAGAAATGATCGGACATCTTCATGGTGATATATTTAATCAAGAAAAGTTCTTACTCAATGGTGTTGAAATGAGTGTAAAGATGGTTAGATCTCGTGAATCTTTCAATCTTATGGCACCATCAAATGTTTCGAAATTTAAAGTTAGCATAACAGATGCAACTCTCATTGTAAGGAGAGCAAAAATAAATCCAAGTATTTTACTTGCACATCAAAAAGTTCTCTCGTCCACTACAGCAAAATATCCTATAACTCGAGCTGAAGTAAAAGTTTTAACAATACCATCGGGAGTTCAAGGAAAAACACTCGATAATATTTTTCTAGGACAAGTTCCTAAAAGGTGTATTATTGGATTTGTTAATAACGCAGCCTTTAATGGTATTCTCACTAAAAATCCATTTAACTTTGAAAACTACGATATGAGTTCATTTTGTTTGTACATAGATGGTCAACAAATACCATCAAAAGCCTTACAACCATCATTTGAAAGTAATATGTTTACTTCAACTTATCATACACTATTCTCAGGAACTGGTATACATTTTCTAAATGAAGGTAATGGAATATCCCGCGATAAATATTCAAATGGTTATTGTTTGTTAGCATTTGATCTCACCCCAGACTTGTCAGCCAACTCATCCAATCATTGGAATCTTATAAAACATGGTAGTGTAAGATTAGAGGTGCGTTTCGAATCGACTCTTACTGAAACAATAAACTGCGTTGTGTATGCGGAGTTTGATAATGTAATTGAAATAGATAAGAATAGAAATGTAACTGTAGATTATAGTAGCTAGGGGTAACAAATATTGTATCACATAGGTTTATGATTTAAATAAAACATTGGTATATATTATACATATCTTTTATTTATACTACTTACCACTTCTAATATAAATATCCATAAAATGTGGATGTCTTACCCGTGTCTTTTCACTCTCATGTGATAAAGCCATTGACTAAGTAATGTACCACTTCTGTATGTCAAAATGAATACTATTGAAATTCAAAGAAATTTGGGAAAAATACACCCGAGCTTACAATACAATGTATATGCAGCAAACAGATTACCCATACATTTTCAACTCCCTGCATACATTATAAGCAATTTGGATTTGGACACACAACCAGGTTCTCATTGGATAGCTATACACATAGACATTCACGGTATTGGACAATTTTTTGACACATACGGGAGAGCACCCACGGGTCATCACAGAAAGTTCATGAATCGGAATTCGAAATATTGGAATTTTAGTCCGTACCAGGTGCAAAACGATTTCACTTCAGTTTGTGGAGAGTATTGTTTAATGTACTTGTTATATAAGTTTAATAAGAAGACGTTGATAGATTTTATAAGCGAATTTAATAGTAGAGATACTTTGAAAAATGATATGTTATTGCATATGATGTTTCAGTCTTGTTTTTGAAATATGAACATCACGTTGGATTGTTGTGTAATTAACACTGTGTATTATTAAGAAAGTTATACATAAAATAAAACAATTGCAATAAAATTATAAGTTTTTTATTTAATGAAATCATTCAAATAACCTGCCCAATACTCAGTGAACAAGGGCTTGACATAGAACAATAGGACAATAGTAATGAATGAGGAATGTCATTAGTGGAGTAGATAAATACTAATGAGTTTATTAGATCATATCGTAAGTCAGGAACGGCGAGAGATAGCGCCATGGGAATGCTTGCTATCGATCGGGCGTAGCGGAAAACCCCTATTTTGACACCAAACTTTTTTTTTTTTATTTTTTTAGCCGACCAACCCCTGTAGTTGGCCGACCAACCCCTGTAGATACGCCGGTTCTGGCTCTTGAGCCAGAACCGGCGTATCCTTACTACTATAGTATTATGCCGTGGCAAGACGTGTAAAGTAGGCTTATCGGTGTATGGAGGACTAAAATAAGCATGTTGCCAGCTAATCTACACCTACTCCAAAGTCCAAAGCTTACTCTAGTCTACACTTGCTGTGCCCGCGACTTCGTTCGCGTGGTGTTTGATTGACTTAAGCCGTTTATGCAGCGCATGCAACGAAAGTCCTCAAATGTGAATTATTTATTTGTTTAAACTGGCAAATCTCAGGAACTACTGGTCCGATTAAAAAAAAATTGTTGGATAGTCAATTTATAGAGGAAGGCTTTAGGTGATATAACATTACGCTGCGACCAAAACCAGTCGGGCGTCGTCGTCGCCCGACGCCGCGACCCCGACGCCCGACGTCGCGACGGTGACGCCCGACATTTGGGAACGGCTGAACCGATTCGGCTATTTTTGCTCTTGAAATGTTCGTGGAAGTCCAGGGAAGTTAAAAGGTTTAAAGGTTTAAACGGTTCTCAACGAAGTGAGCACGGGTCAGCTAGTATTAAAATATATTTTATTAATCAAAGTATGTACTATTGCATTCTATGCACTTTTGCCATCTTATAGGTGTAGTTCATTGATCCCTTTACTAAAAAAACCATTCGGACGAGAACCAATGAAATCTTTGAAAGCCAAACCGGACTGCCTCATCGGAATTGATTTTTTTTCCTTGCAAGAAGTTACCCAAATTTCGAAAAAAATGGTAATCTGTTGAAGCAAGGTCCGGAGAGTACGGTGGATATCTTAGACATTCCAATTGAAGCTCCTCTAATTTGGTAGCCGTCTGTTGGACCGTGTGTGGTCTAGCGTTGTCTTGAAGCGTAGAGCGATTGACAAGTCTCGGTTGTTCAACGGCGAGCTTTTCCATCATGGTTTGCAGTTGCTGACAATAGACATCAGCCATAATCGTCTGACCAGATTTAAGAAACCTAGAGTGTACGACACCGGCACTAGTCCACCAAACGCTTACAAGTAACTTTTTTTGAGTCAATTTTCGCTTGGGGCAAGACTTTGCGTGTTCACCAGGGTTCAGCCATTGCGATGAGCGTTTACGATTATCGTACAGGATCCACTTTTCATCACATGTATAAAATTCCTTCATTATTGTGCCGGTTGAGCAATGTAACGCAGCAGTCGACGCGCTTTTGTCGGTTTGCTTCACTCAATTCATGAGGTACCCACCTTTCAAGCTTTTTCACCTTCCCAATTTGCTTCAAGTGGATTAAAACGGTTTTGTCACTAACACCGCAGCCAGTAGCTAACTCTGATGTGGTTTGCGATGGATCTGCTTCCACAATAGCCTTCAATTCATCATTATCGATCTTGGTCTCCGGCCGTCAACGGGGCTTGTTCTGCAGGTCGAAATTTCGAGAACGAAAGCGTTGAAACCAAAAACGCACCGCGTTTTCTTTTGCGACACCACCCCCATACACATCATTAATCCTTCGAGCCGTTTCTGCAGTACTGGTGCCACGGTGGAACTCGTTCTCGTAAAATAATGCGATATTTTAAGTTTTCCATTTTGTGAAATGAGTGACGCAGAAAAAAAAGCAAAAGAGAAAAAAACAAATGAATTACGGTTTTCAAAACACAAATGCATGAGTAAATAGCTGTTTAAATTTTATTTAAGATCAAAGTGGCCAGTACGACAAAACGCCAATTTCATATGTAAGGACCTAATACATTCGATCGACCAATTGCAGTACTGCTCCCAACTCTTAACCATTACGGAGTACTGTAGTTTCATCATTAGCACAGCAGCATCAGATGTTGATTCAAGCATACCTCACAAGCTACATGTTAGCCCTACATACTACTAAATAGTTTCCATCGACCAATTGCAGTACTGCCTTCCAACTCCTAACCGTTAAGGAGTACTGTAGCTTCATCATCAGCGCAGCAGCATCAGATGTTAATTCAAGCATACCTCACAAGCAACATGTCAGCCCTACATACGAGTACTAATAAATAGTTTCCATCGACCAATTGCGGTACTGCCTTCCAACTCCTAACCGTTAAGGAGTACTGTAGCTTCATCATCAGCACAGCAGCATCAGATGTTGACACCCTTAAGCATGTACCTGAGTAAGACATAATTACGTAACAAAAACACCATACGAGCATACAATTTTCGGTGGTTGCCCTCGATTTCCCATGGATCCCATCATCAGATCCTGACCTGATGAAAATGGGACCACCCCAGAAGTAAACTCTATCCAACAAAACAAAAATTTTTGAAATCGGTCCATAAATGACGAAAATATCGGTGAACATACATAAAAAAAAATTATACATACAGACGAATTGAGAACCTCCTCCTTTTTTGAAGTCGGTTAAAAATGTTGTCACGACGAGCCTACACAGCTTACCCTGTGAAAAAGTTATCAGATATCGTATAAAACCAAGTTCTACACTACACCTTAATCAAAATCTATCAAAAAGTGGTTAGATCTCATGTAGAACCAAAATTCTTGATCTATGCGCCCTTACTTCACCAGGCTTAACTTCACTTACGCTACATTGCAGTTAAAACGTGATGCTTGGCCGTTTTATTTCGCACACGATTAATGAATTCGTATGAAATGTTCGTAACGGTAGCAAAACGGTCAAGTATCACGTTTTAACTGCAATATAGCGTAAGTGAAGTTAAGCCTGGTGAAGTAAGGGCGCATAGATCAAGAATTTTGGTTCTACATGAGATCTAACCACTTTTTGATAGATTTTGATTAAGGTGTAGTGTAGAACTTGGCTTTATACGATATCTGATAACTTTTTCACAGGGTAAGCTGTGTAGGCTCGTCGTGACAACATTTTTACATGAAAATGTTTTTGGTGGGATTTCATTTATTTTTGTAAGCTGGTTAATAGGCCTTTTTTTAATTTAAAGATAACCTATTTTGACCCCGGGCCTTTACTTACGGAAAATAGAACAGTCAGCGCCTTAGCCTAGTGACGCCTAGTGACGTCGACTGATGTCACCGTCAATATTATACCGTGTATAAATTTTCATCGCAATTTTTAAGAGGTAGAGGCGGATTTTCAAATAAATGTCTCGTCCATATTTCTTTATTTGTTATATTATTATATTATAATTACATTATATATAAATATAAATTATAAAATAATAACATTATTTTATTGCTGGAGTGAAAATTCTTATTTGGATATCCTAGGATGCCACTAGTATAAATTCAACACTTATAATTCGAGAATTTGAGAATTACTTATATATACGAGAGAGTTTGCCTTTAATAAAGCATGTTGATACTTATTAAAATAATACAGTAAGTCTATAATAATATCGTATGTAGACGACGGTCACCACCATCTGTTGGTCACTAGAGGTACTAATTCTTGTACGGCTCTTATAAACTAATGCTAAGTGCATACTGCATACACCTAAGTGCAACTTAGCATTTTTGAAGGGAAAAAAATGTATTTATTTTTATATTTGAAAATTTTCTTTTGATTATGGCCATCTTTAAACGTTATCACGTGACGTGTTAAAAATCATATTATTATTATGTTAATAGTCATAAGATTAAACACTAAAATTATTTATACATTGATCGTGTAATATTTTCGTTTATTGTTATCACTATAACGTTACCGACTGTTAAATGTGTTGATAAAATATGTGTGTTTAGATGTTTCACAGTTCCAAACATAGATTGCGCTGGTAGCCACCTACATCGCGCTATCGAAGTGTCGAACGGTTTTTACATAAGATTCCCTCTAACAGATTTCAAGTATAGTCCGACACAGCTAAATCGGCCCGCATGCCATTAGTGAGTACCCTTTCGAAAAAAAAAAGATTTCAAGTGGTCGACGCAATATCTTGTTTATAAAATATACAGTATACACTAACAACAAATTACTACTTGCTGTCTGTTAATTCTTACCAAATTTTTACTTATCAAATAAATATTACCTAAATTTAAATATGTGGATAAAAAACTAATTTTCTCATAGATATATTTTTCATTTACAAAAAGTCGGTCACCGATTTATAATCGGAATCAAATAGAACATACAGATTGCAGTAGTGCAACGCACTCAAATAAATAAAGTTGGATAGAAATAATATGGAGCAAAAATCTGACCGATTATAAATTATCGGTCCTACAAAAAGTAGGTCTTATTTTTATTATGTACTTGTATAATATTGTATAATATAATATTTCTTTTATGTTTTAAAGATCATATCCGTATAATAAACATAATATTAAACATCCATTTGGATTGGATTCCACCATATTGGATTCAAAATGGCGGCATTTATATTTTAATAATTTTTTTGTTGGTTTTGTAGCAATAACAGCTTACATAAATAATATCAGCTTACTAGGACGTCAGGAAGTACCTTATGAATTTTGATGATCTATAAATGAGTCAGTGACGAAATCTGGGGTTTTTAGACATTGATAAAATCTAAAGTATAATAGCTACAACATTCAAACTTTGTATGTTTGATGTATTTACTGGTGTCATTATATGTTGAAATTTTCAACTATGTAGCATCATCCAAAGCAAAGTTATGAGAGGTCAAAAAAACGACGAAACCTTTCGAGAAAAGGTAGGTAGTGCCCTTGCGCTTCGCTTGGCTCGTCTTGACGGGGGCACTCCCGTGCCCCCAGAACCGCATTATATGCCAAAATGGCGGCATTTATATTTTAATAATTTTTTTGTTGGTTTTGTAGCAATAACAGCTTACATAAATAATATCAGCTTACTAGGACGTCAGGAAGTACCTTATGAATTTTGATGATCTATAAATGAGTCAGTGACGAAATCTGGGGTTTTTAGACATTGATAAAATCTAAAGTATAATAGCTACAACATTCAAACTTTGTATGTTTGATGTATTTACTGGTGTCATTATATGTTGAAATTTTCAACTATGTAGCATCATCCAAAGCAAAGTTATGAGAGGTCAAAAAAACGACGAAACCTTTCGAGAAAAGGTAGGTAGTGCCCTTGCGCTTCGCTTGGCTCGTCTTGACGGGGGCACTCCCGTGCCCCCAGAACCGCATTATACAGATTGCCGGGAATCTGTATAACGCAGTATTCTATACAATACCTAGGTAATGCGCTCATTGCAGTATTGTGTTTGTTTGCGTAATATCGCTGATAATATTATAAATAGTTTTCTTTCGTACGGTCAGCATGACTGTGTAAAATGATAAGATTAAGCATAGACTGTGGTTTTTTCTTTGATATCAATTATCTACCCATGATCACTATCATAGTCAATAATCCGTCATCTATCAACAGTTTAGGCTGTGGAGACAATTTCAAAGAATTATACACGATAATCTATATGGTAAATATTATACTTAGTGAAGCTTTTTTTTTGGTATCTCAATAAGTCCAGTATTAGTGTAAAAGACCTCCTTAATTCTATATTTTAGATATTAAATACAATATCGTATTGTTTTTCATAATGTTATACATTTGCATTCCTATAGGTAGGTGGGTACATCGTTTATTGTTCGTTCAAGAGGTACATGTATACCTACATAAACTGGGAAAAGCATTAATTACCCTTCCTTTTGGATTCGCCGAAGTCGGATAAAAAATAATGGACATTAATAACTGTCTTTGTTCATAAGATACTGGTTATTTTAACTTAGTTCATATTCTTGTCACAATTTCATCGGTTACCTACGAATTACCTACCTTGATATATCTTATTTATGCAGAACTAGTCAATATTATAATATCAATTATTTTATATTTCTTTACTCTTGGACGGACAATGAACGATGTATAGGCATGCAAATTTATAACAATAATAATATGAATAACAATACAATATAGTAATAAAATATAGAATTAGGGAGGTCTTTTTGTTGAGGGCTCGGAGGGCGGAGGGTCGGCACGCGACAGCTGCGTGCGTGCCGGGTGCAAGAGTCATTGTTTATAAATCCCGACACACTCTGATCCTCAAACTGGTCATTGTAATTTTACGAGGTTGTGTTAAGAAAATAACATGTGCTCAAATCTCCCTCTGTAATGTTAATTGATATTAAACCAGTCCACTTAATTTAGTGCACCCTCTGTCCTCGTAAAAATAAAATATTTTAAGAGAACAAACTTGTTTAATATCTTAACATCTCTTGTTAAGATAATGATTTACCTACTGATTTATGTACAGTGTATACGTACTACGCAATGTTCATTATACACAATATTATCTACTCGTATGAGCTGCCTGCCTGCCACGCTTTTTAATTTCATTATATTATTATTATTATATATATATACTATAATAGTTGCAGAAATTCAGCTGCATTCAGTTTCATAGAAAGTCCAATTAATTTGGCGTCGCCATGTGAATCAAACAGGACTTTTATATGAAACCGAATGTAGCAGAAATTACGCGACACACAACTCAAAAAATTACACTCGTTTGACCTCACCCTTATAATTATTTTCCATAATTTATTAATTTCAAAGCCTTTATTTGCTGATTTACAATGGTATTGCAATGAATTAATTTTTTTTTATAATATTTATATTGGATAAGCATTTCCTTTTTACACAAAGGCCTCCTCTGTCTCCTTCAATCACTGCCTGTCCATTGTTAGCCTGACCCATAGTGGGCCAACAACTGCTTTTATATCATCTGACCATCTCATTTTGTATATTATGTATACTACGCAATGTTCATTGTACACAATATTATCTACTCGTATGAGCTGCCTGCCTGCCACGCTTTTTAATTTCATTATATTATTATTATTAATGCTAGGAGCTACAAGTGACCATATCAGAAAGTAGGCCTTTACATCCGTTGGATGATTTATATAGTATTCTCCAAGCGAAGTAACCACTCTTTGAATACTGTAGTGCCTGGGACGGGCGGTTTTAAATGTCGCGTGGTTGTCCGGCACATACGGCATTCTCACAGCATAGTCGACCTAATCCAGAAGAACTGATCAATACCTCTTGGGCCACCCATGTGCGGGTTTCGTCACGATGTTGTTTTTCTTTGCCGTTACAGCATCCGGACGCTAGAAGGTACATTATACGGAGTACGGACGCGCACGTCCGTATAATGTAGTACTTATTTGAATTCTGAAAAAGTTTTATTGATACATGTCACAACCTGGGTCTTCAGGACCAAATCTTTATTCTGGGTTTTTAATTAAATTAGGGGTCAAAATTAATAATATTTCTTGGTAAGGTAAGTATAATGTATTAAAATAATAAAAATGAAAAATGGTACATAGGTTTTACATGGCGAATAATTTTGCAGTGAAAAAATGTGACGTCATGTTCCAAATTTGAAATATTTTAAAAATAAATTTACAACGTGCTAATTAATAGGCTAAAGACATATTGTATGCGGCCAATACATATTATAAATCTGAACATGCCCCCGGGCGTTGAAAGTTTATCTTTCAACCAAATTATAAACAATTTTATAATCGATTTATAAGAATAAAGTAAAACATAAATGAACAATTAATGAAACAATATAAAAACAACTTAACCCCATGGAAAATAAAATCTTAATACTTTAAAATATATCTTAATACATACTAAACAGTTACTGTTAAACTAAAAATAAATAATAACTAAACATTAATAATTATATCATATTTTTAAAAACAATAAACTTAAATTATAACTTATATTGGGAGAGGACATATTTTTGCAAAGGATCTTCTGATGACTCCTGAAGAAGTTTGGAGATCGGCGACTCGCACCAATCCATCACGGCCTGGATGGACAGCAACTACTCGTCCCAATTTCCATTTCAAAGGTGGTATATTATCTTCCTTGACAACTACCAATGTATCCAGTTGGAGAGCATCGACATCAGAACACCATTTAGTACGTATTTGCAATTCTGATACAAACTCTTTGCTCCAACGTGTCCAAAAATGTTGTTTCAGTTGCTCTATGCAATGGAATCTCGACACAGGTCGTATGTTCTGATCTTGTAACTTGTACTTATCAGGTAACGATGTCATAGGACGACCGATAATAAAGTGTCCGGGTGTGAGTGGACTCAAATCCGCCGGATCGGACGACAGAGGCGTGAGGGGTCTCGAGTTGAGTATTGCCTCAATTTGAGCTAATGTGGTACTTAACTCTTCAAATGTTAGATTACAATTTCCTAGTACTCGTTTCAAATGAAACTTAGTAGATTTCACACCTGCCTCCCAAATGCCGCCGAAATGTGGAGAGTATGCAGGAATAAAATGAAATTTAATGCTATCATTAGAGTAGCTACCGCTTATTTGGTCAGAGTTGTTTTTCAGAAATTTCGATAATTCATTATAAGCACCAACAAACGAAGTGCCATTGTCGGAATATATATATCACTAGGCTTACCCCTCCACGCAATGAATCTGTTTAGAGCGTTCATAAAAGTACTGCTGGTTAGATCACCCACTAACTCTAAATGTACACATTTAGTGGCTAGACAAATAAAAATAGCGATATAAGATTTTAACAGCCTGCAACCTCTTCCTTGACGGCTCGCCATCATAATAGGACCGGCATAGTCTATTCCAACATTTTGGAATATAGATCCACCTACTTGAAGCCGCTGCTGTGGTAAGTTTCCCATTAAAGGGTTCACACTTTTACCTGCTATACGAGAATATAATATACATTTATGAAAACAATTCTTAGCCAAGTTTCGACCACTTATCGGCCAATAGTTATCTCGTATTGTAGCTAAAAGCAATTGTGGCCCAGCATGCATTAATCTTTTATGCTCATATTCAAATAATAACTTAGTAAAGTAATGAGTGGACTGTAATAATATAGGATGCTTTTTATTATAGTGAAAATTTGAATTGTTGAGACGACCCCCGACACGCATTATCTTATCATTATTCAGAAACGGTGTAAATTTTAATAATACATTTTTTGTTGGTAATTTTTTACCATTCAATAAAAGTTGATATTCTTGACATGCAATAATAATTAATTGTGTGTTTTGAAATTCATCTTCATTAATATAACAAGTTAAAATTGTTTCTTTTTTACACAACTTAATAAAACGTAACATTTACTCTATTGAACGAACTGAACGCAAATACTTAGAAAATCTTTCAAACTTAATAATATTATTAATCTTAACTTTATAAATATTCGTACTCAATGCAACATTTGGTCGCATTTTTAGTAAAATTATTATTAATATAGGTAGTTCTGAAAACAAATGACCATTAATCAATAAGTAAATTTTACAAATGATGGTCCATTCACCACAAATTCATATTTTTGTAATAATAGATCGGAATGTAAACAAGTTAAATAAAATAAAAATGTAAATAAAATTAACATGTTAATCTAATGTTTTCAAATACTACTTATATACAAATAATAATTAATAATATTTTTTCTTACAGAAAATTTTAGTCTTATGTTCTATGTTTTCGTACTCCGACATAAAATCAAAATACAAACTATCCATTTTACTATCTTTCGCTAGTCTGCGCTCTAACGGAGATAAACCATGGGAAGCTCTATTATACGAGTCTCCTAAAATATTTGAATTCATTTTAAACGGTGTTCGACCGCAAAATCGACCATTACTAAGGCGAATAGTATTCCTTAAAAAGTGATCCTCACATTTCAACTCTTCTTGTGAATAACATGATGAATTAGGGCCAAAATCTCCTAATTCCTTAAACCTAGATAAATCATCACATATATTTTGTACAGGACTTAATTTTGCTAAATTACATTGTAAATCACGTGAATGAACTGTAGAGTAATTATAGTCATATGGGCCCGAAACAACCCATCCTAGTTTTGTTTGAATAATAATAGGTTTACCTTTACCTAAACTAGTCTTCTGTGACCCTAGAATATCCCAAAAGTGATCTGCGCCTATCAAAATATCTATGTCCTTTGGCGAGATAAAATCGGGATCTGCCAATTGAATACCCGACGGAATATTCAGGTCTAATATATTTATGTGGTGGCGTGGCATCTTGTCAAAAATCAATGGCAAAACATAACAGTTTGCCGTAAAATTATAATCATCGTTAACGGAATAAATATTTGCGTGACAAGACTTACTTATGTGCGACTCTATATTGTTGATGCCCACCAGAGATCGACGAGTATTCTTAACGTTTAAACCTAATTTAGAAATTATTTTTTCTGTGATAAAACTACATGTACTGCCGCTGTCTAGTACCGCACGGACTGTGTGAAACTTATTATTTTTATCACATACTTTAACTAGAGCGGTTGACAAAATAACATCACTCTGATCGGTGTTAGTAAAAGATGAAATATTTGACGTCAATGCAACAGCCTGGATGTCTGAATTTGAAACTTCACAACTAGAAGTCCCCACAGGACTTGTATTTTGGTTTAATCTAAAATTATCAATATGTAACCTGACATTGTGTTTCTTCTTGCATATATGACACCCTGGCCTGTAACACTTACTAGAAAAATGCCCTTTTTGTAAGCAATTAAAGCATACCTTTAGAGCCGGTAATGCTTTATATCTCTCCTCATTACTTAACTTTAAAAACTGAGGACAATTAATTAATTTATGAATTTCGCTACACATGGGACACGGCGGACAGGGATTCGGTGACAGTGAATTAAACTTTTTCGGTTCCTGTACACTTACCATCGATCTAAGTTCAAAATTTTGTTTACTTGAATGAGTACCTGAATTGTTGTTACGAGAAAGTTCTAATGTCTCAACTAAATCGGCGTGACTACGCAGGAAACTTAAAAACGTATCGAAAGTAATCTCATTAATACTATCAATCCTTCCTCTAAACTCCTCCCACTCTCTATACGTTTTCTGATCTAATTTATTCGTAACAATGTAAATTAATAGCGTGTCCCAATGTTTAACGGGTTCCCCCAATGATTCTAACGCTCTTAGATTTTTATTCAAAATGTCAATCAAGTTCTTAATATTACAAGACGACTCTTTACTTAAAATCGGTATATTAAATAATGAATTGACGTGGTTTTGTATAAGGAGTCGTTTGTTATCATATCTATCGCATAGTAGATCCCATGCTAAAATATAGTTATTACAGGAAAATTCTATCGACTTTATAACCACAGCAGCGGAGCCTTCAAGTGAAGCACGTAAGTAATGAAATTTGTTAATATTTTCTATGTCAGGGTTGCAGTGAATCAAACTAGAGAAGGTGTCCCGAAACTCCAACCAATTGTCGTAAGCTCCACAGAATTTCGGAAGCTGTATAGTGGGCAACCTAACCGCACTACCGCTTGCTCTGTGAGAACTATATTTAACAGACTCATTTTGTTCAACGGAAGAGAGTAGCCCCTGAGCACGAGCAACAATGTCAAAATACTGAGATTCGAACTCCGACCGCTCGGACAATTGCTCCTCGATGCTTTCTGATATACATTCCAGACTCACCTGCACTTCGTTGTATTGGTTGTACAATTCTTCTACCTTTCTTAGACGCAACTCTAGCTCTGCTCTTCCCTTACTACCTAGTGATACCTCCGCGAGCTGCTCTACATGTTTGCTGAAAATAGTAAGTCGGCCCTTACAACTCGCGCGTTTTCTTACTAATTCCTTCTCCGCGGCCATTTGGGAGTAGATATAAATCGACTAAATACTGTAATATAGTAGAAAATTAATATTAAAAACTAATAACAATGAATATTTACTGTGACAACTAATAATAATATCAATCTATTTAAAACTTGAACAATTATGTAGACGGCAATATATTAAATTTATATTTAATAATCTTTAAAATTTTATAATAATATAAACAATTAAATTGACTTTGTCACAGTTACAATGTAATAATAATTTATAATACAATTAATATTTTATCTGTGTACCTAATATGAATGAAATAATTACAAAATAAACCTTACCACATTAGCGAAAATAATAATAATCAATAATACCGCTCAGAGACCCCTATTACCCTTTTCGAATATTCTTTTAGTCCAATAATAATTCTTCAATAATCTAGTTCAAAATTCTTCTCAATAATATAATTCCCGTTGGCTCCAACAATTTCTTCAATTTTTTATCCTTAATAATTCGGCTCGAATTTGACCAATCTTCAGGACCAAATCTTTATTCTGGGGTTTTAATTAAATTAGGGGTCAAAATTAATAATATTTCTTGGTAAGGTAAGTATAATGTATTAAAATAATAAAAATGAAAAATGGTACATATGTTTTACATGGCGAATAATTTTGCAGTGAAAAAATGTGACGTCATGTTCCAAATTTGAAATATTTTAAAAATAAATTTACAACGTGCTAATTAATAGGCTAAAGACATATTGTATGCGGCCAATACATATTATAAATCTGAACACTGGGAATCGAACCTGCATCGTTTCGAGTGCTAATCAACGGTCTATCCTAGTGGGCACGGACGCTCCTACAATATCAATCAAGATATAAAATACAGCCAGTTGACTTCTTCTTAAAAGGTCGTTTTAATGGAGTAGTGGTGTGCAGGTATATTATATTATATTATTTTAATAATAATTAAATATTATCCTACTAGCTGACCCAACACACGTTGTTCTGTCCTATGATAAAATAAACAAATATTTAAGAACTTACACCTAAAACCTATCAATCCATTGAGGGTTCTGACCAACAAAGGACGTTTTTTCAATAAAATTAATATTACAGTATCTATCTGCTGTTGAAATATTTTAGCCTGGAGACGACATAAACTCTCATACCTCGGTCTCATACACCTCATACACTGTATAGGTTCAAAATTAAAGACTGTAAAAAGTTCTTATTTGTGTTTTTAGCAGTAAAGCAGTAAAAACAACTGCTTGTCATTTGACAATATATGTCAGTGTCATCCCAATATTTGTTTTATTAGGTATGTCAGTGTCATCCCATGTGTCAGTGCCAAAAACAAAAAAATAAATTATGTCAGCAGTCAGTGTCAAAGTTGTCAAAATAATAGCAGTTGGAACTTGAAGTTTGCAATTTGCATCAATGTAAATATTATAAAATACAACAACAACTAATATTATTGTGAAATAAATAAAAAGAATAACCGATTTCGATGACCTCAGAGAAAGATCCACTGGTTAGTGAGCGATCCGGGACCGTTAGAGAAGTCGGAAACAACGCGATATGGAGTTTGTCTTCTTGTAAACCAGGTACAGTCTTATTTGACTTGGATAAACCTTTAAACAAACGTTGAACATCTAGAATATGTGACACGATTTTAGACAGTTTATAAAAACACACTTTGGCTATCTTTACAATATTATTAGTTTACATTTTTTTGCATTGTATTTATCCCCAAAATATTGCTTAAATTTTATATAATTATGACTGTTTTAGGCTTTGGCATTGATCAACTTCGCGACGACTGCATGGACACATACTGGCAATCAGATGGACAACTACCTCACTTAGTTAACATCCAGTTTCAAAGAAAAACGATGGTATCCCACATTTACATCTACACAGATTACAAACTGGACGAGAGCTATACCCCAAGCAGAATATCTATAAGAGCAGGGACACACTTTAATGATTTACAAGAAATAGAAGTAATTGAACTTATAGAGCCAAGTGGTAAGATACAATTGTCTCTAAAAGTCTGTTAATTAGAAATATTTCAAACTCTATGCTTAATTTAACTTATCAACTTTTCCAGGTTGGGAAATGATACCAATAAAAGATATACAAGATAGACCAATAAGAACATACATGATTCAAATAGCAGTGTTGAGCAATCATCAAAATGGAAGAGACACTCATATGAGACAGATCAAGATACACTCCCCGTGCGAACCTACTTCATTCGACATTAACAAGTTTAGGAATTTTTCTACTGTTGAATTTCAGCAATATGCAACAATACGATAGGAAGAAAATAAACTGGTAACAATATAATTATTATATATTTAAATAAAATGATTTTGTTAATCTGAGTCTTCACTTTCCTCGCTGGCTTCTTGCAGCCATTCAAAGAATTTAACTAACGATGTTTCTGTGCACAGTGGACTTTCATCTTCTTGCATATCATTTTTCCACTCTAACAATGAATCCTCATCAACAACATCCATTTCATAAAATAAATGGATAACTTGACCACTTTTGCCACTTAGCCATTCATTTTTTAAACAACTTTCCTGCAAAGTAAATAACAGTTTAGGGTGAGGCCAAACAAGCGTTATTTTTTGAGTCGTGAGTCGCAAAAATTTCGGTTGCAGAAATTCAGCTGCATTCAGTTTCATAGAAAGTCCAATTAATTTTGCGTCGCCATGTGAATCAAACAGGACTTTTATATGAAACCAAATGTAGCAGAAATTACGCGACACACGACTCAAAAAATTACACTCGTTTGACCTCACCCTTATAATTATTTTCCATAATTTATCAATTTCAAAGCCTTTATTTGCTGATTTACAATGGTATTGCAATGAATTTTTTTTTTTTTATAATATTTATGTTGGATAAGCATTTCCTTTTTACACAAAGGTCTCCTTCCATCATTGCCTGTCCATTGTTAGCCTGACCCAACAACTGCTTTTATATCATCTGACCATCTCATTTTAGGTCTTCCTCTTTTTATCTTTATTATTTTATTTTTATATTTTTCATAATAGTCTATTTAATATATGAAATCTAAATGCATTAGCAAAAAAAATACACACCTCAACAGCTTTAAGACAATCCATAATTGATGGCTTAGTTTTAATGTAGTTAGCTAAAACGGGCCTGAAGTACTTTAGAATGTCTTTGACTGTGTTGACCACACTCTTGCTATTTATTAACATTGGCATACTGAGCATGGCTCTTATAACAAAGAAATTAACTTCATGCAGCTGTATGTTGTATGCATATCTGGATGAATTGATTTCCAATATAAGGTAATCACATTTGAGCTTTTCTTCATATCCCCTTGCAAGACTGTCAATGACCTCATGGAGAAATACTGAAAAGACAGAGTAAAATGTTTTATATAATTAAATAGTAGGATTATATTGTGTGGCTAAAAATATCAATGTTATTCTTTAAAAATTTGTTCAAACAGTCAACAGAACATCAAGTAACATTTTGATGTTACTTGATGTTCTGTTTACTAAATATTATCTTGGTAATAGTTGATACTAGTATTTATCATGATAAACAAATTCTACTGATGAAAAGTTCTACTAACTGTTGGTGTCATCAGGTACAGGTGAGCCAGCCATTGAGGATTCAACACTGCTGTCTGAGGAGTAGCATGACTCACTGTCACTCCATTCCTTTTCAAACCCAACAAACTCATCATCATCACCTGATGATTCGTTTTCCCATTCTGTACCGTCTGATGCTGATTTCAGTAATGTTTTATCTGTAAATAAAATAAGTATAATATGGGAAAAGATCATCATATTATGTATGGCAATTTTAAAATAAGAATTTCATTTTTCCAGTCAGTTGTGATTTATTTTTTTTACTGGTGCAAGCTGTATAGTTATGTAAACATACCATTACTTCCTTTGTCTGCCTCATCCAGTATGGCACCTTTAAGTGTACTTCGAGAAGTAACTCTTGAACCAGACGCTGCTAAAACTCCTTCTAGGT
This sequence comes from Celastrina argiolus, assembly GCA_905187575.2. Lineage (NCBI taxonomy): Eukaryota > Metazoa > Arthropoda > Insecta > Lepidoptera > Lycaenidae > Celastrina > Celastrina argiolus. The sequence continues at coordinate 12,117,622 of LR994599.1, read as the reverse complement.
TGCAATTTTCCTCAACAACACAATTGTCATCAATGAAACAATTTTTGAGAGTACAGTTATCTTTGATAATAACATTATTCATAATATGGCATCCTTTGATAGTGCTGTTATTTCCAATTTTACAATTGTTACCAATAACAGATTGTCCTACTGTAGCTAAATCTCCTATGTCTGTATTGTTTCCGATTATAACATTATTTTCAGTCACACAGGATCTAAAGTGAGATGAATCATATACAATTTTGAATATATGTATTAAAAAAAATGTTGACCACATTAAAATATACTTTAAAGTTATATGTATAATAACTAAATCATAATAAAAATGGTTGCCATCACAAAAATATTTAATACTACTTATTAACACACCTTCCAATTCATTATTATTTTTATAAAACGGACTGCATCTTAGGTATTATTATTTATACAAAAAATTACCTGCTCAACTTGCAATCAAGTTTTCTAGCTACACAATTTTCAGACAGCAAGAATGTATTACGTCGAAACATGCCAGTTTCAATACATAGCGGATGAACCCAATTGTGTAATATATCCCAACTAAAACAAGATGTCATGATGTAAAACAATGTTCATTTACTTACTTTAGGATATTCCTTAATGTTGTATTTTATCTTACCATATAGTTTGATATGTTTTCCAGTTAGTAACAGCAGCTGCATATTGATTTCCTTTTATGAGTGTATAATATAAGGAGCTAGCTAAAATATCTTCATTTATAAGAATGCCGTGAATAAAATCATGTCTGGTTTGAAAATCAAAGTTATCGGAGAATAGTGGAGGCACTGATGGGGAACAGAGTGCAATGTTGCCATCAATGAGATTGTGATGCAATTTCACTTCTGAATGTTGCAATACACATTCCTGAAAAAAAAGTGATATCCATTCAAGATAAGCAAGCGACAGGAAATATGCATTTGTTTCAGATCTTTTTTGATGTAATTAAAAAAGAACTCCATACATTTTGATCTTTGGTCCTTGACCATAGATCCATCCCGTTGACTATCATTTTAAAATGACAAATTGTCATGTATTTTTTGTATATAAAGCATTCTTAACAATCTCACTTTTGTGACAACTGTATTGCAACAATGGTTATTCAGATTTGTCAATGCAAGGACAATATTTCATAGCTTACTTTTGAATAAAATGAACAGCCAATAAAAAAGCTCTGTATATTCCATATTGAAGACTAGGGAGTTAATAAGGCTTTAAAAATCAAGGTATTATGCTATACTTACTAGTGGCAAAGTAACAGTAGCATCACTAGAGTTACTTTTATATTTTTTATGCAACAAGATTTTTTTTGTGCTACCATTGGCTGCTAATAATATTGAGGTGTCATTTTTAATTAAAGGATGCTTCCATGATACTTCTTTATATACCAGTGTCATTGCCGCACCTTTGTCCTTCTTGCACAAAGATCTAAAAGTGGAATAATGTCAATATGAGAATTTCATTTCAAATATACACCCACAAATGTTTACATACAAAACTTACTTGTGCTGTTCTAAAAGAGATGCAAAATTAACATTGGTGATAGTATTTACACCAAGTAGTATAAAATAACCTCTCAGTATAGATGCCGCATCTATTTCTCTCATCACATCCCCCATTGTTTGACAAGTATCTGATGTAATAATTTGTACATCTAACATAAGGCTCCATGAAGCTTTTTCTTGTTTACGCTTCCTGCAATTATAATTTTACATTAGTTATTATATGTTCACTATGAGAAACACTTAAGAATTCTGGTGTAATTGTTCACTAAGATAATATAATACAAAAACTCACTTCACGTATTCTTTTATTACGGGCCCATCGTGACAACAAAATAAATAAACTTCACCGACTCCACCAGTAACTAATGAGTCTAGGACATATTCTATGAGAGGCACTCCGGCTATAGGCAATAACCCCTAAAACAAAATATCTTGTCAATGACTCTTTACCTAACGATTATGTACAAAAATTTTATACAAACTTTCTACACATACCATGGGTTTATTAGGACATATGGGATTAAAATTATTATTAAAAAGATCCATAACAACCAAAGCTTGAACTATATTTTCTTTGTCAGATTCCATTTTAGATCTTTTACTAAGTCGCTAGTCACAACTATAGAAGTTAATTCTTAATAGAAAAGAGGACTGAGTAGTTTCATAAATAATTATTTTATTTACAACTTCTTTCTTTTCGAAACTTGGATTCAGTAATTTCTATTTTCTGTTTATAACCTAAAAATTAAACAAATTGTCAACGTCAGATACATCAATATCTCAAGAGTCAGACCACAGACGTCAAAAGTCTAAATTCCACCCTGCGTCGCATTTCCTGTAGTTTGTATTTTTTTTTTTGTATTGTAAAAATATTTTTATATGTATGTACTAGGTATTTATTCCTTAAAAAACTTTACCATACTAGAATATAACATAACCTATTTATGCCCTAAATTCGACTAATAACCTATTTATGACCTAAATTGTACTGCAGCAGCTATTAATTCAGTGGTTTCAGAAATGGAAAATAGCATTTCACTTTTGAAGCCACCTAGTTCTGTCGTCTGTGGTAGTAACCAATGGAAACGTAAGGGTACATTAATGTTAAGTTTATAATATTATGTTCCTAAATATCAAATAGTAATTTAATATTCATTTAAAATGGATTACGATCTATCACGGATCGATTACACAATTTCGGGCATAACATTTCCTGACACTTTAAAAGTCCTACCGGGTCCTGAACAGAAAACTCAACACAAGGTTGGTACTAACTAACCATGAATAAAATCATAATTTAAATATACTTAGCCTATATAAAGCGATTAAACATTGTAGTTTGCCGTTGGGGACAAAAACGGGGTTCTGCAGTGTCTCAGCATCAAGGACGAGGAGCCAGTCGTTCAGTTTAAAACTTTGCCAGGAAAGCCAATTACGTCGCTGCAGATCGCTTTGTCATCAGGTTACTTCTATTTTATAACTGATACTGACCTATACAGGGTGTAAAAAGAGCAGTCAGTATAACTTTGGGATAGGATTATAGGACCTTGACTGATTCTAGAAATGATTTTTTTTCATTATTTATAATAAAAAAAAATATTTTTTTTTGCAATTTATTATTTTAGTCGCAAGGCTGAACTGTTTGGAACAACGTTCTGCATTAAATTCTTAAATTTTATAATTTTTGCCCTAGTACGTAATGAACGTCTTACGCGTGCTATTGACCTCTCAGCGTAATCAGCTGATCGCTGTGTTGTGCACGTTGTAGGTACATTGCCTATTGAAAATTTTTAAATTTTTAAAACAGCGGATTAAAAGCAAATGACTAGTACCAATGGATATAATATCTCTTGCCTGGTTATTACCCCACGAAGTTATAGTGACTGCTCTTTTTACACCCTATATATTATGTGCTACGCAACGTACTGGTTTACTTACTTCTTGAAAAAATCTTAACTGAAAAGTTATATAATTACTATTACTCCTATTCTTTATGAATGATTTCGTATCTCGACAACTGAATCCGCGGTGTGTGTAAAATTTCCCATAATGTGAACTTCGAAATTTGACACTCACCGTGGATGCAGCTGTAGAGATACGCAAAACATTCTTAGAGAATAGCACAGAAGTTCACAATTACACGCCGCGGCGCGTCTCGGTGTGAGATGACCCTTACCTTAGATGATGATAAAAATTTATGAATTTAAATTTTATTAAGTATCTACTTTGTGATTTACTTATTAAGCACCGAAATGTTACTTGATAAGCACTTAAGTACTTAACTTTTCTGCTACGGCTTTCAATACCTTAGAGTACTTACTTAGATACAAATATAAGCATGTCTAGCCTGTCCTTTAATAAGTGTTTATATTGACCTACCAACGTATTTTTAGGAGACAGCGCTCACAAAATTTTCGCTGCATCCGGAAATGAGGTAAAAGGCTACACAAGAAGAGGAAAAGTTTTTCTCAGCATAGAGACATCCGCTTCGGAGACCATAACTTCTATGTAAGCTATTTGGATGAGTGGTGTTAATATTAAATGCATTGGCACGGTTTAGTACAACATAGATAAAGGATTGTAATTTTCAGGTGCGTTCTCGGAAACGACCTCATACTCTGCAGTGGTCGTACTGTGACTTTTTACAGAGATTTAAGGGAAGTTTATGCCTATGTTTGTGAGGACAGAGTATTGGATATAGCTGCATTTGGTACGCCAAATGTAAGTATTGCTTTACTTTTTATAACTTAGCTAATAATAAGTAAATACTTGAATTCAGATTAAGTCAATAATAAAAAAAATATCGTTACCAGACAAACAGAGTGAGGCTTCTGGTTTTAATTGCCAACAAAGGAGCAATGATACTCGAAAATGGACAGCAACAGAAAAGGACCTATGTATCATCGGGTCCAACTCGTATTTCCACTCCACCAACACTTCACACGTCAGAGCTCTGTGCTTTCTATGGTGCTGCTGATGGATCTCTTGGCCTCATATTTTACGAGGAGTAAGTTGTGCTGTTATATTTTGAAATCGGAATACTTACTAAACATATCACATAACTTTTTGCAATCTTTAAAGAACCATTAACTTAAATATTGTTTTTAATGTAGACAATGTCCTTAGAGTATGTAGCATTTCCAAATAATGGGTTTCATATAGGTTGTTTTATTCAGATCACAACTTAAAAGCACTTGCCTCGTCGAAGGTCGAGGTCTTGGATCAGTAATGTGCATAGGATGGTTCATCAGCAACGCTGGCTCACATTTGGCTGTGGGACGACATGACGGCTCCATACAACTGTACCTGGTCAATAACGATAACTTTCACGAGAAACCACGACTGAAGTATACTTATGTAAGGTTTTGAAATATAAATATTTATGAGCTTAGATTACGAATTTTGGAATTTAGTTCTATTCCGTAAAAGAAGCCTCCTAGACGCGCCGCTGTGATCGCGCAACTGAATGTTAAATCAATCATGAAGGTACCCAAAGAAAGATTTTTAACGTACGAACGACTCTACTTAAATAGAAATCTTGATAAGTGTATATTGTTTAAAAAATACTTAGTGTATGTTATTAACCATTGTCAAGAGTTCGATCAAGAGTCTTGACTTGACCATGGAAAACAGATGAAATTAAATAGTTCAGGAGTATTAATCGAACTCTTGTCAATGGAAAGTAAATAAAATGAAATAGCCCAGAAGCTCTTTAATTTTATTCAGAATTAATTTTACAAAATTTACTTAATTTAGGAACGTCGAGTCTATATGATGCCTAAATAGTAAATGCTACGAGAATACTTGCACTCATAAAAAACTAATCGTATTCTTACAGTTTTGCGGAGAACCGGTCACTTCAGTAGGTGGTGGTTGCATTAGCTCCGAGGAACCAGAAGTTTTGGCTTCAACCTTCTCGGGACGAATATTTGCATTAAGATCCCGACGGTTTGCACCAGCGTCTGGTATGGGGAATATTTCTCAAGAAGCTCTTTCACTTCGACGATCAAAGCTTGAGTAAGTTTGAACTCATCATTTGTAACAGCATCACGGTTAAAAATATAAAAATATTTTACTTTACATATTTTGTATGTTCAGTAGCGTATACTTATATAAAAAAATAGATTTTCTTTGTGAGCTTGTTGTAAAATAAATAAATAACAATAATGCTTGCTTGTAGGACAGAAGTTGCCCGCTTGGAAAAACAAACAGCGAATGAACGTGAGAAGTATCAACGAAACACGCGTTCATTTAGTGCTGGTGTTTCCGCACCACCTCTGTTGGACTTGCAATACGAGGTAAACATTAGAATCTTCAGTCAGGTCTTTCCATAAGTAAAGCCTTAAAGTTTGGCTAGGCTGAGACTATATTAATATGATGCGAAATATGGCAAGCCGGAGTGACTTTATACCACTGAAAATGAAAATCAGGTCTGATAGAGATGATGAAAGTCAGACACATGAGTGACAACTCGACACTCGTGAGTTAGATTTTCATCTATCAGTGTTTTTATTGGTTCTTGGATGGTTTAAGCAACAAGGCACTAACCTTCATAAACTTATTTAATTGTGATTTTAGTTATCAGGTGCTACTCAAGATAGCTGGCAGGAATTAAAACTAATTTCGGCAGTGCCTTTGGATGTCTTGTTCATATATTGTATAAATAAGCTCGACATACAGACAGATAGCGCAGCTGTATTAAGCGTTTGTCCGCCGCAGGTAAGAACCATATTTAAATTCTAACTATACTGGACATGTTATTGTTTGTCTTTGTGGTCAGTGCGATTCAGTGCGAATAAAGGCGTTCACACGTCGCAGCTATTATGAACCTGTAGCCTGTCGGCCAAGCAAGAACAATAATTGTCAATTGACAACTGCGTATTCGTAGTTTACCGAAAAAGAAGGCTAAATCTCAATTATTATGATAATATTATGAATATCATAAGAATCTGTTCAATAATAGTTATAGCGTAACAAGTATAACAAGATACAATATTTTGGCGTTTAAATATTAGAAGAGATACTGCCGTGTATATAGTCATTGGCGCGCTAGTTGAAAAGTGGCGAATCATCTTGATTCAGGAGAACCGTGCGGAGACCGAATTTAAAACGACTGAAGACTACGATTTTGTGTAGTGATTTAAGTTCTAGTTTGATACCAAAAATGCCGCGTCAGCTCGCTCTGTGTGATCTGACCCTAATACTTTGATTGCAGTATAAAGACGATCTTTTGGCAACAGTCAGATGCCAAGCTGGTACAAGACGACTTTGGCTGCGCATACGAATGCAAATAACAAATAACGCGATAGTAACAGAAGGGGCAAAAGTATTCATTTATGTTTTGCCGGCAGGAGTACCTAGGGTTGCCAGACTTTTAAAGCTTTATCTGCCTATTTTGCCCCATTATTTCAAACATGAAGTAACGGAAGAGGAAAACAAAAGGGGGTATGATGCAGTAACGTTGCAGTATTAAGTAGAGTCTATTCCGTGAAAAAGCCCTTTAGACATTGTAATATAATCTATGCCATAGACGTGGCGTTGCGATTGCATGAAGGACATATCCTTTATCATAGATTAGAGTAATTTGTTAATAGAAGTCCTATATGATCCCCAAAGAAAAAGCTAATAGTTACTAAAATCGGGAATTGTTATTGTTATTCCTACAAATAGATTATAAACTGATCTCAAATATATTGTCTAGGTTAGATTTAGTCCTATTAATTTATAATTAATGGAAGCAGGCGTTACTTTGCGGAAAGCCATAGTATAAAATTTAAATATAGGTACTTATTATTTGTAGCAACATCCCGCGAAAAATGATTACCACAACCTGCAAGCAAATGAGTGTGTACGCATAGGCATGCGTTCAAAGCACCTCCCTCCTTCCCACACTGCTTATGCGTACACTCGCAAGCTAAAACGTAAAAACACCAACACGGGCCAACACCACACTACCAATAATGTTAACACGATCGTGCAAAGCCCCACACCACCATGCAGGTTGCAAAACTCGACGCGCGTTTCGCTCCGACCCCGGAGCAATTACATAATGTAGACTCTGCGAACAATGTTCGTTAGCATTGTTCGCAGAGTCTACATCCTGAAGATTTTTCGCGGGATATTGCTAGATATAGTGTCTTGCGTTGAGTGCTACAGAACGGTCGCGCTCCGCATTACACTATAGAAGCAAAATTTAATTGTTTGCGAGTCGCGCGGCTGTGTGCCGCTGCATGTCACCATGGCGCTCGTGGCCAACGAGTTGCTGGCGTTCATCCAGCACGCCATTGACACCATGGACGAGCTCAGCATAATGCAGATCTGCAAATCTTCTTTCACCAGCGAGGAGATTTGCAGTGGTAAGCAGTTGCTGTACGATACGCTCGGCCAGAGCGCGAACATGCCATCGAGACGGAGAGATGGAACAGAGAGAAGCGTGCAGGATATTATCTCCCTGCTGAAGCAGACGGATCCAGACGACGTGCCGGCCTTTGTGGCGAAAGATCTCCACAAGCTGCCGGTGGTGACGATGGACCACGTCGACGTCTCCAGCCTGTTGAAGAACTTCAACAGTACGAAGGCAGAGCTGGACGAGATGCGGGGTAGATTGGATGCATCGGAATCTACCATCAGTGACTTACGTAGTGAATTATTACAATTAAAATGTAATAATTCATTAAGTGGGTCACCCGATCATTCAACTGCCTACGTCAACACACGTCGTGGTGGCGCGCGCGCTGACACATCGTTTTGCGTGTCAGCAGAATCTGCTGCGTCGGCAACCACCGCCGCCTCCGCCCGCCTTCCCCTCCGGGTCGCGCAGTCGCCGAGTAAACAAGCAACTCAGCAAAAAAGCTTTGCGAATATCGCCGCTCACCCCGCACCTCCCCCGCGGGTGAAGACAAAGGGGAAGAAAGAGAGCCGCAAGGCTACAGAAAGCCGCAAGTCTCAGCCACCGCAACCTGGCAAGGACGAGAGCAGGAGGTGCGATGAGGAGGGCTTCATACTGATGGAGAGAAGGAAGAAGAAGCCCGCCGTCCGCAACCATCGCGGCACCGCACCCTGTGGACCCGAGCAGCGCTTGCGGTGTGAAGTGCGCTCCACGCCGCTGTACGTGTCTCGCCTGCACTGGTCCATGGAGGTTAAGGACGTCGTGGACTACATTCGGAAGAAGACGTCCCTCCCCTTGAGGGTTGAGCGTCTGGAGTCTCGCCACAAGGTCAACTTCAGTTCATTTGTGGTGAGAGTACCGACGCATCTTCTATCGACCTTTGAGGCGGAGGAGTTCTGGCCGACGGGTGTGGTCTACCGGAAGTTCCGGGGGAGACTCCGGAATGAAGCGCGCTACACGTCGCCGACAACACGTGTAGTGTAGTTTTTAAGTATTTTAAATATTATGTATGTTAGTCTTTAAGGTATTTATAATATGGGCCTATGCAGCCTGCAATAAATGGTATTTAATTAATTTAATATATTTAAATTTTATCCCATTCATTTCCGTGGGATTTTTTTCACGGAATGGACTCGACATTTATTAATGAAAACCTCTTGAGACGTAATATATTTGAACTTCTTTCTAGACCGTGGTGCGAATTACGAGTAACGGGTAGCTTTTCTGTAGCTGAAATGACATCATGGTTAACCGAACTGCTACCGAGAGAACTGCCAAGACCCACCTCGAGTGTAGCCTTTGCTCGCTCACATTCACTGTTAGATACGATTCTCATATGCAAATACCAGTAAGCAGTATTTTAACATTATTTATTGCTTTTAGTTACAGTATAAAAATTAAAGACTGTAACAATTTCAGAAGAGGGGAAGCTGTTTTTAAATCAGACGACATATCAGCAATATGTGTGATAAAAGACGTCATATCTAATAACTCGGTAAAGAAGGGCCAAGGAGTTGAAATATCTTGTGGTCAGTAATGCTTAAGACAATAATAAGCTATTTACCTAAAAAAAATATTGAGTATGGGTAATACTTTTTGCTTTGCATGAATCAAAATTACAATAATAACTATAATAATAAAATAAAAAATGTGATATTATACACTTAACCTTTTTTTATACGGAAAATAAAGTAATTTGTTTCTATTTCAGATACACCTAAAATTTGTTGCCTTATTGCCTTTCAAAGAATTAAGGAAAGATTTATAGAAGAATATAAAAAGAAAATGGAATTTGAATTAAAAAAGGCATTAATGTAACTATAATATTATATACCTACTTACATGTACTTTTAACTCATATTTCAGAAATCGTTTAACATGATTTATATGTGATTTATGAATGATTTTTAAATTAAATAATTTTAAAAATTACCAATCCATTAACATAGTTTACTTGACTTGAATTTTTAGGTCCTTAGATTTAGTTAAAGAAGAAAATGAACCTGTCTTATGCAATGACTACTTGAAAATATTGAATTCAACAGAAGTTAATTCAGAAAATTGCTTTAATGATTATATTGGTAAGATAAGGTTACCATAGTAAAGTTTAAGAAATATTTGCAACCTTTATAACTAAATGCAATTGTTAGGTAGTTGACACCACAGCGGCAGTGGCGCCGTGCATTCATTTATTTTTGATTTATATGGAGCCTTACACATGGTGCCGGCGTTGCATTTAGTTATAAAGATTGCAAATATTTCTTACTTGATATGTCACATCTGTAATATATGTTTTTGTACTCCTATGTTATCATATCAATTTCATTTTCAGATATTGTATTAAAGTGGTATGAAGACTGGTTCAAGGTAAAAGGAAATCATGTTAAGAAAACAACAGATATGAGAGAAGCAGTTACTAAATGTAATATAGAGGAAATAGAAATCATTCTTAGTTTGGAGACATAATATTACAGTAAAACGAAGGTCCTTAAAGGCAATTCATGTTTTTCTATGGTTATGACAGACAATGTATGAAATATAATTGATTACCAAAATACTAAATAGATTGTGGCATACATCCTAATTTACCAAACTATGTTTCCAAACTCATATCTTAGTGAGATGCAGATCTCAAGTATTATGATAAACAAAAAATTTATATTTGTAATTATATAAAATTATACAAAAAAAATAAAAGGATGTATTTATAAACATTATTTTTATTTAAATCTACTTTTATACCTTACTAAACACTATAAATAATAAACAAGGGTACATACATATTTTGTTGAATCATTTTTGGAATGGATAATAATCCAGGCCAGAGTTATATTTGAATTTAAATGTATATTTGTTCACTTGGGTTTTGCCCTTTTCAATCATGTCCTGAACTTCCTTTCTATAAGCAGGAGGTAGTAATTCCTCTTCTAATGTGCATGGTGTACTTTCTTCTGTCTGGGCTTTGAATACTCGTTGTCGTATGATATCAACATCTCTGCTATATTCCTCTTTTAAATCAGCCACTGCTTGTGTCGCCGTGTCTACTTTAAATATGAAGTAATTAGCTTCCCGATGTACTTGCCCATGGGCAGAGGTCTTATACGGCATTGCCCTGTATCCTAAATTTTCTATATTTCTTATGATACCACCACGGTTAAATATAGCATGAGACATTCTAGTTAGGGCAGTTTTGAGTTCTGCTTTTGGCATAGCTCGAAGCATTAAAGCTAGTTCATAAGTCGGCATTTCTGCACTATTTCGCAACAATTTTTAGGGAAAAATGATTAAATTTCTTACTTTTACTAATGTTAAAGAGGTTTAACAAATAAAAATAACCCTTAACTTTTTTTACAAAACATAAGTTGTCAAATACACATGTGACACATGTTTGTGACATGAGTTGTCAGATGCTATAGTTTATGGCAGTGTGACCAACGGCAAATTATAGATCCTGCCCTGCTTTGGCAAAAAAACTGATAAATCCTGCCAAACTCTTTTACAGAAAATGCCGAAATAATGCCGATAATATTATCACTTTAAAATTTTAAATAAATGATACCAATTTTTTATATTTTTATTTGAAATAATGAACTGAAAGTCATATTAGATCAAATTACACATTCGTATTAGCAACGTATTCTACTTGATCACTTTGTCCATCGCTTTTGTCATTTTTATGATCATTTCTTCAGTTGGCTGGAATGAAACAGTCATTCACATATTTACCAATGCACTGTTTTACATGCAAAATAGAGTCGACATGGTTATTAATAAATCTATTTCGCGTTGTCTTTATAAGGTTCATTTGCAAGAATATCCTTTCACAAGCAGCATTCGGCATTGGCAAACACAAAAAACTTTTTTCAAAATTAGAAACATTTACACAATTTAAGTTTTCATTTGTGTTTCGGATTTTGCCAACCGCACCTCAAAATAAAATTGTTTAACCGTTAGAATAGCAGCTTTGCATTACTTCCAACATATTCTAATTAATAACTAACATGTTTATCTAGTTTTATATGTCTAATTCTCTTGTAAATACTGCACCCTTCTCCTTTTAAAGTCTGTAGTGCCAAATAAAAAAAAGAAAAACCCTATAATGCTTTAAACTGCCAAATCCTGCCAAATTTCTAAAACGTCAAACAAATATGCCAGAGAGTAAAATGCAGGGCCAAACCTGCCGAAAATGCAGGATCCTGCCACATATGGTCACACTGGTTTATGGTAAAGCATAGTGTCGACCATCGAAACAAAAAAAAATTAACTAACGCTGGTCGCTGACATGACAATCTCCTATGGCCCTGTGTTCCAGGATACGCTCTGAACGTTCAGATCATTCATAATGCTGACATTGACAGCTGACAGTGCCTGTGAAAACAGTTCAAAACGATCCTAAACAGTGCTAAAAAAAATAGTAAACGAAAAAAACGTTTTTTTCGTTCAGATTTGCGTTTCTTTAGCACTGTTTAGGATCGTTTTGAACTGTTTTCACAGGCACTGTCAGCTGTCAATGTCAGCGTTATGAATTATCTGAACGTTCATATCGTCTCCTGGAACAGGCCCTAATGGTATAAGATGCTTTATAGTTTATGGTTTTCGAATATTTGACATGGCCGCCGCGGCGTATGTTTCGTTTGCGTTATTGTTGTGAAATTAAACAAAAACCCTGACATTATGGGTTCTTTCAACAAATTTGTTTCAGAGTATTGTAAAACATGGGATAAATCTGGAAAGGATCAATTGTAAGAATAATTTAATTCAATATACGTGCTATACCCACAGCAATAACCACATGTTGAATTTTATTACTAACTTTACCAATGTTATTTAATACTTTACCGCGATAATTAGCTCTAGCGTATTATTTTATAAATGTTATCTACAACATTTACATCAGAATATTACTATCAGCAGTACCTTTTTATTCTTTTCAGAATAAAAACAATAACCCAATACATCAAGGATGAAGGGAAGACTCCTTTATTTTCTAAGTCAGCGAAATTGTCTGGTATATCAGAAAATTTATACGATCTGCTCCTTTGTTGTGTTCGGGGATTATTAAAAAAAGATTCTGTTATATCTGTACTTCGCGATATTGTTGTAAGTATAACATACTAACATTAATAGAAAAACAACATAACTACAATAAAGTAATACAAAATACATATTTCAGACATTACATGCGGACATTCCCTCAATTCTTCTGGATGTTGTGTGTATACTGGACGCTGAAACGTCCATTGAAATACAGAGTGAAGAAAGGGCTCAATTTTGTCATATAGTCAGAGATTTGGAATCATTCATTTCAGACAAATTGTTAAAAGAACGTTTAGAGATTGATACATTGCAGGATGTTGGTACTCTAAAAAATAAGTCTTTTTATACTAAGTTTATTAAAATCAAAACAAAGCTTTAGTAAGTACCTACAATATATTTTTTAATTCATCAATCAAATTAACTTCACATTGTAATTATAAAATTTATTGTGGAAATCAAAATATCCCAGAAACATTAAACTATTAATACATTTCAGCTACAAACAACGTAAGTTTAATTTGTTCCGAGAAGAAAGTGAAGGTTATGCAAAACTTATAGTGGAATTGAATCAGGAGATATCGGAGGAGGCAGACTGGTCATCAATTTTAGAAATTATTCAGTCCTTAATAGGTAACAATTTTGTTTACTAAATTAATATAATATGAATTATCCGCATCATGAAATTTGCCTAATGTATCCACTAGATGTTTCTCTCTGTTAATCCAGCATGTAACTACTACCCAAATTCATACAAATCTATTTACATAATAGTTAGGAGTATAAAACATACACACTCATCTTCAAACTTTCCTCTTTATATTAGTGTAATGTTAAGGAAAACTTCTTGCTATTGCTGTCACCCCTGACATAGGTCTTTGTTTATGTAAATTTACATGTTATAACCAGGTAAAAAAACATCTAATATTTATAGTGAAAATACAACAGGCTGTTGTTTGTTTCAAGTAAAACACAGCATCTGACTATCTGGTCAATTTGCTATTTCAATATTTCAATAATAGTGTTAATTTAATCTAACAGGAAAATGGTATTATCTAAAGCTTTATTTAACATAAGCATCATACAAGCAAAAATCTCTGTACGTAGTCAACTAGAAAAACAATTTTAGGTCAGTGTATGATTACAAGACACTTCCTATTAGGTAATTGAATGTTAAGAAATATTAAATAGGAAAATAAACCTCTAGATCTTTTAAAATAGTAATTTTATACATTAGTTATCTTATTAATTATCAAAAAGTTATTACTGAAACAAAGCAGCTTGTATTATAAATAAATATATACTTTATACATTACAATAAATAGCTAAATAAAAAGACCGCAATGAGTCCACAGTTCTTTGGTCAGCAGTAATGCATATTTCTATGTATTCTAATACAGTATTAAATTTCAGGTTGCTTCAATTTGGATCCAAATAGAGTTCTTGATATTATACTAGAATCATTTGAGGCCAGACCTCATTTAGATAAGTTATTTATACCACTTGTAAGCAATTATATGGGTGATCCACAAGTAATATCCGAAGTGTTAGGTTTTAAGCTTGGGAACATGGAAGTTCTAGAAAATTACAAAGAACCACCACCGCTAATGACTGTGATAGCTCTACTTTTACAACATCAAGTCATTTCCTTAGATAATATTTACCCCTGGGTAAGTGAAACATTTTATATTCATATAGAAAACATACCTACATTATGGCACATTCACTATGAGATTGTCTTTAAAAACATTGACGATGGGACAAAAATCTAAACCTCTCTTGGCACAATATTTTGTAATATATGTACATAAACTAGTCATGTAGTATAGGTATGTTTTCTTATAATAGCAATGGTAGTAAATACAAAATGAATTGTTACATACATATTTTTATCTCACTCATAATATTATAATTATCTTGTTATACATACTTTTTTAAAAGGTTAAATTAGTATTAGTCATGCTTATTAGTTTCACTAGTGCCTAGAGTACCATAGTATTTTATAAAAAATATTTAGAATATATTATAGTAATTTCAATTTAATTTTTTTCTTTTCGTCCACAGTTGCGTCCTGATGATTCAATTATGGCTAAAGAAGCAGACAAGGAGTTAAAGACTGTACAAGAGTACATACGTAAGTTAAGCATAGTTTCAACCAAAGGACCACAAGCTAATGGTCCAACAGAATTCATAGAAGAAAAAGCTGATCCCCAGGTACAATACTTGTATACATTGCGACTTTACAAAATTACAATATTCATTAACAAAAATATTGAAAATATTTATAAACCTTTTGCAACAATATTAACCCTTAACCACCTAGCATAGGTTATTGTCACACTACCACCTAACATACGTCTGTGAGGCCCCAGCACAAAATTGTCCTAGTTTAAAAAAAATATGAGTTAAGTTTTAGTTTTTGAATAAAAGTTCGGTTACAAATATAATAAACTATTTATTAGATAAAAAACGAACATGAAAATAAACGTAGTTTTTTTAAAACCTCAATTAGGTAATATTTACATATAAACTAATATATTTGGATAATGAGATCTATTAAAGTAATAACTTGTTTTAGGAACTTCTTTGTACTTGTTTTTGAATATTTAGTAACTAAATAACATGAAAAAAAATTAAAATAATTAATAAAAAAATAAATTAAATAAAATTGCAAAGCCTAAACTAACAGGTTTTCATGGAAGAGTAAACATAATTTATTTGATCATTCCAGGCATATTATAGTACCCTGTTTTGCGTTTTTTTCGAGAGTAGCATGTGGAACAGTTCTTAATATTGGAAGAAGCAATTTCGGAAATTTCAGCCTGTCTTTTTATTAGTCTGACTACTACTATTGTGTCTGACTAGAAATTTTTTTCTATCACATGTTCTATGCCGATATCAGACTCAACATCGCTACATTTGTCATTTGGAATATTTTCGTCATCTGAAAATTCTTCTTCTAACCACCGCTGGATGATAAGCCATTTTTAACTAAAACAAAAAAAAACTCATATTATCTTAATTAGTCACGTAACCACCTAACAGGGGTCTCTCAGACTCCCGGTGACAGTTTTTTACTCACCAAAGATAAACGCATACACGTGCGACTGCGATGAGCTGCACCACGGCATCGAGGGACGCGGGGAAAAGGTACACGAACGAACAAGTTTAGACAACACTCCGGAGCAACAATATTCACGATTATAAATTCGTCCGGGTCTGTGAGACGTATGCTAGGTCCTCTAATTTACGTTTAGTTTTTTACCTTGTAGAATTTGTATTATTCGTTTAGTTTACAGTTTAGATAATGACTTTAACTGAAGTCTACACTTATAAATTTTAATAAATTGGGTATTATATAAAATTTTTTTTTTGGTCTGCCATACCACAATAAAACAAATATTTACATTGAAGCCAATTACACTGAAGGGAAGATGTAACCTCAACAATGTAATCGGTCATATAAGCAGTTTTCGGTGTATTTAATTTGTCACTTTTGATATAATTCTGATCCACACAATTTGTATTTGAACTACTGCTGGTTTTAGTGTAGGATAATTATTATAGCCTTGTTGTGAGCTTTCATTTCATCATCACAGGTACTTAACCTAATACAATAGAGTGTAACAAAAATCAAAATTACTTTATTTTATCATATGGCTTACTTACTACACAATATGTGACCTTGGTGAACTCGTCCAATAAACACGTAAATAAGTCTAAACTGTTCGCGACCGCGTTTAGCGTAAGCAGCGCCCGCGTGAGCCTTGAGTAATTAAGTTAAGTTAAGAGCCCTCTTAATGTAACTTTTTTGTATATTTACTTTTGTAGGAGTATTGGAGTAATCAAAAACTAGTGCTAAGCGAGGCTCTTCTGTCGGTAACAGCGTGGAAGGAATTTGCAGATTTATCAGCAAGAATGCCTATCACAACTATGCCCCCTCGGCCTGCTAATGCACTGTGCAAGATGTTACATGCATTGATTGAGCCGTTGTATAGAAAGTGAGTACATTCCTAGAAAAGTTTTGTACCTTAATTGCTCTTCAACTTTGTGAGACAATATTTATTTATCATGTAGATGCTCTTGCAACTTCAATAGCATAGAAACACTTATATTATGCAGGATCATACTTTTTGTTATGACAAAAGTAGCTTTATATGTATGATATGAAATTGCACCACTCTCTCTATTGCTGCAATTGCAAAAAAGTTTGTTGAGTATTTTAAAAGTTCTAAGCAAACAGACAGCAGAAGCAACTTCATTTTAATGTTTTGTAACTATAAGAAAAATATCTTGCGATTTTTCATTTTAATAGTTGTTGAATGCATCATCAATTTACTAATTATGGTAATACCTTACCTTACCACTTCATTATAAGCAAAGATTCGTAATAAATCTTCTTGTTTTATATGAAGCGGAAATACTTAATGTTAATGTTGGCATATTAAGTTAACTCCGAATCTATTGATGTTTTTATATCCTGTATATATGTAAAATAAGTGAGTGATAATACTTTAGGGTGTGTATGTGCCTCGTGTGTTGAGTATACTGCGAAAGTACCAGCGCTCAAAGACTTACTTTTGGCTTTCATGTTCTTATGAGAAATCCCCCAACATCATAAATTTTCCCATACTGGGTACTTTCATAGTAAACTCTATATAGGGGACCCATACACACCCTAAAGTATTATCACTCACTTACTTTACAGCCTATATAGAGTAGATACCATTTATGATAGGTCATAGATTTTTCATTGCGGCAAAGAGTATGATTCCTGCGTGATTTCTATCTGCGCGCACGATACAGTCGACATAATATTGTTTTATGTAAAATAAGATGAACACGATGATAATTATTTTTATATTATTACAGACATTGCCGCGTGTCGCCAAAGATTCTAGGTACTCCTATTCCACCTTTGAAGTCTCCGCTTGCGCCCCAGGCATGTAAGAGTTTTGAAGATATGAAAGATGCTGTCATTCCAGCACTTATCCTGCTAGGGCCTGCCCTACACCATGATCCTATTTTGATGTATAAGGTTAGTTTCTAAAAGTGAATGTGACCTACTCATAATATACTAATATAAATATTTACACAGTATAGTATAACTTATACAATGTTTCCTGTCTTCGTCTTTCAAGTGCCTTTTCCAATATACCAGACAAAGACAGCAACATTAAACCACATTCTATACTAAGGCTAATACACACAAGAAGAAAAAGAATACTACATTGTATAACTTATCCGTTGTGTAAATGTTTATATTAGTAAGGTGGTATGTATATACTCATATTTTGCTAAGGCTACATTTAATAGTATATTTTTGTTTTTTAGATTATTCGTATTTTAAGGACTGCTAAGTTAAGGTCTGATGATCCCTTAAACTACGAGGCACTAACAGTGCTTGATGCTGCCATACTCCCCGCATTAACATTAATGGAAGGAAACTGTTGTATGTCTGAAGAAGTGTATACTTTGCTTAAACTATATCCATATCAATGCAGGTAAATTATTAATACTACTTTAACTAAATCTCTATATATATATATGCCTCTCCATGCTCAAGCCAAACCCTAAAGGCTAGACAATCAAAATTCCACATAGACTAATGAGGGAGTGGGACACATCCATTATGGATGGATTTTTTAAAATTCAATCCCCGAGGGGTTTAAAATACCTTCAGAAGATGTAGATCCTTATTTTGTTTAAATTTCTTAAAGTAATGTGAGTTGTATATTCCATATTTTTTGTAGATACTGTTTATATTCTCGTTGGAAGAACGAATCTGGCGAAAGGATACCGTCTTTAATACGCGTTCGTGGCAATTCACTGCAAAGAATTAAACATATAATGAAACGGGTATCCAAAGAAAATATAAAACCGCAAGGGCGGCTTATAGGAAAGCTATCTCATGCAGCGCCTTCTTTCCTATTTGACTATATGCTGTTACAAGTGAGTTTTATTGGATGGATTACCCATGTATTTATTACGTTATATTGTCTGGAATATATTCTGCATTATTATACTGAATTAAGCCATAAAATGTGAAATTTCAAGCTATTGTGACCAATCGCTTTTCATGTTGTCATCACATTTTGTTTCTTTTTAAATGATTTTACGATTTTATTGAAATAAAATGCTTAGTGTTTTTATATTTGAAATAACTGTCCCAGCAAAATTCTTAGTGCTTTAAAATTAAGTTCCTTGAGGCACTGACATGACTTTAGTGAAAATAGCATAAATATAATTGAAGACATTGATTGTAATGATGGACCTTTAGATAAATGTACTTAATACTTTACGACGTATCCTAAAATGTTTAAGTGACAGTTACAGCCTTTTATCCACTTGAGCATGCTCAGGCGAATGAGCGGCTCATTTGACCGAGCCGCTCAGTGGAGACGCCTGAGCAAGCTCGGCCCGAGCAAATCCGAGCGCGCTCAGGGCGAGCCGGTATCTGTCGGTTTTTGTCCGTGCTCAAAGGCGCTCAGTATTCGCACGGCGCTCAGTGTGGACGGTTGTTTTTGTGATTGAGGCGAGCGCGTCGATTGTGAATGATTATAAAGGCAGCAGCAGCTACACGGACACGTGAAGACATGACGGAGCCGAGCATAAACCGAGCAGCCTGAGCACAGCTTTTTCAATGTTGAGGCTTGTTCGACCAAAACATTCATTTTGTTCCTCTAAGCATGCTTAGGCGAATGAGCGGCTCATTCGCCCGAGCATGCTCAAGTGGATACAAGGCTTTACACACAATTTTCTGGGTAATTTTTTTTTGCGACATATCACCAATATTTATTGTACATACAGATACAGACGTATGACAACTTGATCGGCCCAGTTGTTGAGTCCCTGAAGTACTTAACAGCGCTGTCATTGGATGTGCTCGGCTGTTGTTTGTTGGAGGCTCTGGTAGCGCGTCGCGCGGCCGCGCCTGCTCCCCTACAAGCTCTGGCTGCGTTTGCCGGCGCCGCTTTCAAAAAACATAACATTGAGCTTACTGCACTGCTTCAGTTTGTCGCCAACCGACTTAAATCACAACAGAGGTATGTATGTTGTGAATTAATAATAATATCACATTACAAAAAGCTGTCATCCTGAACACATGCCGCATCGTTCGCAAATTTTTGGCTAATAATGGTTAATTATCATCGCACCTGAAGTTGTTTGGCCACAAGCCCGCAGCTTCAGTCAACCCCGCAAGGGAGAAAAGAAAAGAAAAAATAAACAATAATAATAATAATATCTATGGACGCTTCACAGCGCGTCAATCTGGTCCCGTTGTAAGTAAGTATCCAAAGAACTTGTGTTACAGGTACCAGACAACAGAAATATATTTAATACTTTTATACTATACATATATTTAAGATTTTTATTATATACACATCCATGGCCCAGGAACACAGAAAACTTATTTGTTCCGTCGGCGGGATTCGAACCCGCAACTTTCTGCTTAAGCACCGACCCGCTCAACCACTGACACAAATTGGGTAAAAAGTGAATAGATTGTGTTCTTTTGTGTGTAATTCCGTCTTTTTCTTTCAGTCAAGATTTGATTATTCTAAAGGAAATAGTACAGAAAATGGCAGGTATTGAAGCTACCGAGGAAATGACTCCTGAACAACTTGACGCTATGGCTGGTGGTGAATTGCTTAAGGGAGAGGTAAATATTATATGCGTACATTATTTATCTGTAATTTAATATTGAATGTTATTTTTATTTGTTTATTTTTCATTTGTAGGCTGGATATTTCGCACAAGTACGTAATACTAGGCGTTCATCTGCGAGGCTAAAAGAAGCAGTAGTTGGCAACAATTTGGATATTTCCCTATGTATACTGTCAGCGCAGCAAAGACATTGTTGTGTTTGGAAAGGTATGTTCTCGTGTTTAATGATATGTATTAGTTTCCAAAATATTAATAATTTTAATCTGTATACTTGCTTAGTAAAGTAACTATTGGCCGAATACTGAAAGGCGATGAAATTAAGTCCTTGGCGGACAAGGATCGGATGTGAATAGATCTCCACCTATTTTAACTATCATTTCAGTATTTGGCCGCGCGTAGTAAGGCCGGCGTGTTGAGTTCCAAGACGCTAGATGACGCGGACTTGAAAATCCATAAAGGTTAACGATGATTTGTACGTTATAACAGAATCCACCGAGGAGAGCGGAGAGGGGTCGCAGCTGAAGGTAACGGGGCGGCTAGCGGACCACTGCCAGGACGCGCTCGTGCAGTTGGGCACCTTCCTCGCCTCCTCGCATGCGCCCGACGAGTACGCCGCGCGTTTGCCGCCGCTGCAGGTACGCAGTACGCACGCATACAAGCATGCACGCACTTACACATAGTATGTACGCACATATACATGCATATACACAAGCAGATATACGTTTACGCTCCCACACATAATATGCACTTGCTCAAGAAAGTGTAAATTGTTATTGAGATATTACAAAATTTTCCTGAAGATTAAGACGCCGCATATCCTGTTCATGATAAGCAAACAACCCTTTGAAGAAAAACCATTTTTTTTCCAAACAAAAAATAAATAAAGATTACATGAAAATTTTATGCTATAGATTTCCGCAAAGTAACGCCTGATTTCATTAAGTAATTAAAATTTGACTTAAGTAGAATCTTACTGAAAAGTTTTTATAAATAAACGAATATTTGGGATATTTAATAAAACTGTTAACTCTAGGAATTGCTCCGGGACTATCATGTGGATGCTGATGTGGCATTTTTCCTCCACCGTCCAGTGTTGGCTCAAAAGATTGGAGCAAAAGTTGAGGCGCTCAAGAAATCCTCCGATAGTAAATCTGATTCATTAGAAAAGAGTATCGAACGTTACAACGTTGCGTCCAAAGAAGCTTTAGAACCCGTAGTGACGTCCATAACTCCATTACTTCCTGCCCGAGTGTGGGAGGATATTTCGCCTGAGTTTTACGTCACTTTTTGGTAAGTTATTAGAGTATTACAATATTAGAATTTCTATATTTTTAAAAGTCAATCTTAGTTTTTATTTTTTTTATAATTTGATGACTTAATTAAATTTACTTTTTTAAATTAATTAAACAAAAAATATGTGTTACATTCTAACTGATTTCAGATGATTGGTTGTTGGAATGGTTAATAATAATTAATGAATTATTATAAATTCTTAAATGTGTTAAATATATTTTTAGGTCTCTGTCGATGTACGATCTTAAAGTGCCAGTAGAGAGTTACGACAGGGAAGTAGATAGATTAAAAATTGCAGCCGCAAACGCAACCAAGGATTCCTCTCAAGGTTCCAAAGGCAAAAAGGAGCAAGAGCGTTACAATACCCTCATTGAGAAACTACAGGTAATACTTTCATTACTTTAATCAATTAATTTATTTATTTTGTTAGGGAAACCACCAGCTTATAAGTAACAGTATAAGTTTTACAGTATAATCATTTAATAAAATACTGTAAACTTTTAATCTTGAGGCACTGACCGAGTTCAATGAATACACTAAAACCTTTTTATCGCGAATAGACAGACTAGCGGACAGATAATATGTGAAAATTTCGATGTTTTCGGTTTGCTTACCTATACGTTAAATTCATCTCGGACGTACTATACTATTTCGAACTCATACTTCTTTCGCCTCAGGAGGAGCGTCGCCGCCAAGAGGAGCACGTGGCGCGCGTGCGCGGGCGCCTAGCTCGCGAGTGCCAGGGCTGGTTCCCCACGCGCGCCGCCAAGTCGGCCAAGAACGAAACGGTCACGCGGCTGATGCAGCTGTGCCTGTTCCCGCGCTGCGTGTTCACGCCGCCCGACGCGCTCTACTGCGCCGAGTTCGTGCATACCGTGCACGCTCTGAAGACGCCCAACTTCTCCACGCTGCTGTGCTACGACAGGGTACGATAGTGATTGTGTGTGTGTGGCACGTGACGCGCGCGTTTTGGGCTGGTTTATCATGAGCGCCCCCAACTCGACCAAGAACGAGGCGGTTACTGAGACGCACTGTACTGCGCCGAGTCAAGACACGATACGATAGTGATTGTAAGCTGAGATAGAGAGACTTGATTGTTCTTGCAGCACAAGAGTCCGTTACGTAAAATAAGTCTATATATATAAATCTAAGGGTAGATGGAATGTGAAATCAACCTATCCTAGAAGATCCCCAAAGAAAAAAGGGTAGAAGATAGTATTTACTGAGATCGGGTGTCATCAAACTACTTAAATATACTCAATGTAAATATTTAAGTAGTATAGTCAATTAAAATTCTTATTAAAATGCTCGTTAAAAGCGCCTAAAGTCATTTTAACGAACACTCTTTTTGTATGTTAGTTTGATGAACTTTTATTGCAGCTGTTCTGCGACATCACATACTCGGTGATGTCCTGCACGGAGGGCGAGGCGGCGCGCTACGGGCAGTTCCTGTGTCGCGTGCTGCGCACCGCCATGCGCTGGCACGCCGACCGCGCCGCCTTCCACGCCGAGTGCGCGCACTACCCGGGCTTCGTGACCAAGTACCGCGTCTCCAACCAGTTCACCGAGGCCAACGATCACGTCGGCTACGAGAATTACAGGCACGTATCTAACAGACACGTAACGCGGAGTGCGCGCTACGCGTGCATCGTGACCACGTACCGCTTCTCTAACCAGTTCACCGTGGCAACGATCACGTCGTCTACGAGAATTAAAAGTACGATACGGTTGAAATACGCTCTCCACTTTACGTCCCTCCACTATGTTGTGGCGTATCGAATAACGCCACAATCCTGCATCGCAATATCGAACTTTCCTAATCTCGGCGCTGTGTATATGTTACTGTAAAAGCTCGAAATTGCTAATGGTAAATGTCCGAAAAGGTTTGTGATTCGAACTTTTACCACCATTTCGTTGGTAAATCTTAGGATTTACATTAATAGCACGGTAAATGTTGGAAAACAAAACATGTCATAACGTGCTCAGCGCATCGGCTTGTATCGGCGGCTCCGCTCCGCTCCGTCTGCGCCACTCCGCTCGTCTCAGTCGCTCGTTTAACACGTTAGAACTCGCACGATAATTTGTTTTCTAATTGTATTTTTGGTGTTTAAAAGTTATTTGTGAATAAAAATGAGTATGAAGCATAGATTTTATGAAATAATGGACGAGATTGTGGCAAACAAGAACGATAATAACTTTTATCTCATAAGGACAAATACGCTAAGTGTTTGGAGGAAGTAAAAATTGCTAAGAACATTAAAAAGAAGGAAGCTGTTCTTTACAGGCGTATAAAACGCTATGATATTTTGACTATAGGTGGCGAAGAAAAGCTAATTGCCCCGATGAAGGAAGATAATGAAGAAACCAAATATTATATTTGTTGTACAACATTTCAAAACTACAGGCACTACGGCTTCGGCCTGACTGACTATAGCACTTAGCTCGGTCGAAGATCTCCCTTTGGGGTTTTCAACTTCCCTATATTCCCACAATGGTAACAATAAAATGATGTACATTGCATTTTACATTAATTGATCTGTACACTATCTACTATACGTATGTATCGCATCTTAATAATGTTGAAATTGTTTCTATAAAATCAACAATAAATTTCAATACAACTTGATGTTGATGTCCTGTTCAGGATTTGTGAACTGTCAACATACTTGTGGTCTTTACATGCAGTTCACCGGAGCATTCTACAGACACTAAAGAGTTTCCATGGTTCACCTGCAGGTGAAACTTTATTTTGAATAGTTTTTTTAGATGAAAGCTGATGTGATGAAGGTGAAACACAGAAACTTAAGTGGCCATAGAACACCCAAGTGAATTGCGTGGGTAGACCACTACCCTGTCAAATTCCATTGTATATTGTCTATATCAGTGGTTCCCAAAGTTGACTGGGCTGCGACTCATCTGATATAAGTTTACAAACTCGGGACCCACCTCTAGGAAATTTAAGCGTTAGCAATATGAATAAAGGACTTTTGAAATAATAAACTATTCTAATACAATCTTTTATTACTTTATTATATAAATTTAATGGGAAGGATGAAATTGTTTCCTATGTTTCGCCATTACAGTTTTGACATCAACTTCAACTTTAGTTACTTTTAATCGCAGTGAGTTTGATAAGTCCAATTTATTTCGGTATTTAGTTTTAATGTTCACCATATTCGAAAACCCAGCCTCACATAAGTATGAGGTAGTAAAGGGAAGGAGGACTTTCATAGCTTCATTAAACAGGCATGGATAACTATAGACTCTATATACTTCGTCCCTTATAAATTTAACCTAAAGGTAAACAAAGCGAAACATCAAATTTTTCACATATTCACGTATTGTGCACACTTATCAACACTTTCACAGGTATATTAAAGGATCGTACTTCATTATCCATTTTGTAACAATTAAACAATAATTAATAATTAGGTTTAAAAATCAAATAAAAATCTTTCACAGAAAAAATACGCCATTTTGACACTGTCGATTGTAGAATGTAATCCTTATATAAAGTTGTGATGTCTTTATACTAACTTGTGTTTGTGTTTGTTTTAGATAATTCATCAGTTCTGTAAAATATTAAATAATTAAACCCTTGTTACTTCACCGCACCAGCAATAGTAAGAGCAAAGTCTACATACTCTGACATTGGCAACTCACTAAGGCCGCCATAAACAAAAGAAGAAGAAGAGAATCCTTATATAGTCTATAGATTCATAGCAAACAATAATCATTGTATTAATATTGGCCAATTGGCTTCACTGACTAATCTACGGCTGTGTCATAGACGGCTTTGTTTACGTTTGGGTTAAATTTATCTTGGACGTACTATACTGAAATTATATATGCAAGAGTAGGACCTACCGTTGGTTTAATTCAGAGCTTTCTTGCATCCTACTGTGCAGAAATACTAAAAGTAACTATTATATCATCCCCAGGCACGTGTGTCACAAGTGGCACTACAAGATCACGAAGGCGATGGTGGTGTGCCTGGACTCGGGCGACTACGTGCAGATCCGCAACGCGCTGATCGTGCTCATCCGCGTGCTGCCCCACTTCCCCGTGCTGGCGCGGCTGGCGCAGATCATCGAGCGGAAGGTCGAGAAGGTGTGTTTTAAAGGTTCCATAACCAAAATTTGAAAAAAAACCCCCGTCTTAGCGTGTAACATTCTTATACCTAACAAACGACCTGATGACCTTGAAGACCTGAACCGATTTCCACCAAACATAGCTAAGAACACTCGACGGATCATCCGTTTGGGAGCTACGATGCTACAGACAGACATGTCAAACTCATAACACCCCGTCGTTTTTGCGTCGGGGGTTAAAAAATAAACCCCCCGTCGTTTTTGCGTCGGGGGTTAAAAAATAAACCCCCCGTTTCTGAACGGAAGATCAGTGATCGAATCAACTTATCAATGTTCAAATGTCTTGTCAGTTACTTATGTACTGATTGTAAACTTGACAAGAGTTGTTGACTAGACAAACCCCCGATTTCTGAAAGGCTGATCAAATCGTCGATCATTTGAGGTAATAAGCCATTATGAACGCTCATTGGTGAACATCACTCGCAACAATTGTGTTCACACTCTACGTCCACCAATGAGCGTTCAGAATGCCTTGTTAATTGAAATGTTATCTGATCGACGATTTTATTTGCCTTTCAGAAACCGGGGAAAAGAATCACAGATTAAACCTTGAAGCATTTATCTTAGATGTATCTATATCTACTTATCTATTAAATATTTTTGTTTGGTAGGTCAAAGAAGAGGAGAAAACGCAAAGACAAGATCTATATGTCCTTGCAACGGGTTACAGTGGTCAACTGAGAAACAAGGTCCCTCATATGATGAAAGAAAGCGATTTCCATCAGGTAATATATATTATTAGTAAACATATTCTTTGATCTAAATGTGCGCTCTTAGTTTCTCGAGTATTGTTTAATGTTGATACTTTTTTTTAATTTGATCGTTTAATGCAGAGCTTAGACAATTTATTGTTGTGTTGAGATTTGCATAATCAAATATATAAATATATATATATATATATATATTCATTGCCTACCATACTGCCATAGGATAAAAAAATCAAAAGGACTTTTAAGTTTTCCAAGCAATCCATGCTATCAAGGTAGAATGTTTAAAACTTTACCACCTTCACATTTAATAACCTACAAATCTTATACAAGCTGTGAATAAATTATTCACCTACACATCTAATACACGCTGTAAATAAATTATTGATTGATCGATTCCCTTGTAGCCGTTCATGTATTATGCAATACCATTTTTGACCTCTTCATCCGTAAATAAGAATAGGCTGTCTTAAGATATGATCGAGCCCCTAAATTGTCTTATGTCATGACATATAAGCCCTTATGTTTAATATTTTCATAAAAATTATGTTGTTAAATGTTTGTAGGTGGTTCACTTGGTAGCGCCGGAGCAGAAAGCGGCGAGTGGTGAAGCCCCCAAAACGGAGGACACGCCCGCGTCCCCGCCGCAGCCGATAGGTGATACTTTATTTCAACTAGTTTGTGAGGTCCATACCCTCGTTCACGCAGATCAAGTTTTTACTCCGGAATGCTCTCTAATATTGATTGGCCCCTTAAAAGGTAGACCGGCTGGTCGTGGCGGTGTGGTGTGTTAGGCAAATCCCGTCCACCCACTTTCATAGCGAATGATGGCAGTCCGCAAGTGGTTTAGTGGGTAAACCGGCATTAGAGCCAGGAGGTCGACAAACCCCCATACATCCTTGGGGATACATAACGCATTTCCCTTGCGACTACAATAAAAGGCCAAAATTTCACATAATATATTATACTAGGTGACCCGTACCCACTTCGTTGATGCGTATAAACAGTTTTACTTCTGATGAAATTCTACTACACCTATTGCAGAATTCGGGACCCAGAACCCAATACCAGCGTTCTGGGTTCCGAGATACATTAGAGTGATATTTTCTACTCCGTATTGTATGGTCTATGTTTACCCTGTACGACGGTCTACATTGCCTTTTACTATGTTTTAGATGCGGATAAAAAAGATTCGAGAGGCGATAGACGCAGAGATGAGGCGGATCGTGATAAGGAGACGAAGCGGGAGTCCAGATCGTAAGCGACCCATACAATATACAGTGAAGAGAAGGATTCTTAGAGCATTTTTGTTTTGGCAAGTCATAAAATGACTTCCCATAACGCGACAAATCGCGATTAAAGATCTCCATTAAAGCTACACAACAGATGAGTTTCAACCCTGGTGAGGTGTTAGGTCAATGTGTGTATAGACTAGGACCTGGAGCCCGCGAGCCCTTGTCAAAGTCAAAAATTATTTATTCAAAATTTAGGTTTACAAAAACACTTTTTGACGTATTAAGTATACTTGCATAGTAAGATTCACTCCTTGTAATCATTTTACACCTTTGTATTTTTTTATCGCGATATGGTAATTAATATGAGTTGCCAAAACAAAAAATGCTCTACGCGTCATTCTCTATACACTATATTCGACTTGGTATATGGGACACACTGTATTATTTACATTTCAAAGAGCAAGTAATAAAAAAAAAATTATGTGAATTGCTTTTAGGTCCGTTAAGGAGAGGAGTAAAGAAGAAAATAAAAACAAAGACAGATCGCCAAGAGACAGATCGCACAGGGTATGTTATATTATATTTATAATCGTACCACATATTATAAATAAATGTAGGTACACATGCAAATGATGATGATTTTCTGTAAAATATTTTTTATTGTGTTTTCAGGAAGAGCGTTATTTGGAAACTGTGTCGCCTCCGCACGACCATCGTCATGCGTCTGATGATTTAGATCGCGGTAAGTTGGATTTATAAATGTCTGAGGCACATATTGATAAACAAGTATGTTATTTGATAGATAAAACAATGGTTTGTTTCACTTTAAAAAACGAACAACTTTTCTTATGTTACATACAAATTTTTTCCTTTTAAACGTAAAAAAATATAATCTACACTTATTTTAACATTTTTCTATAATTGATTATTTCTATAATTAATTAGAGTACGCCCTTTTAAATTTAACCTAAGCATAAACAAACCAGGAACATCGACATTTTCACATATCCACTAATTGTGCACCTTTATCAACACTTTCACCCGAATATTAAAGGATCATACTTTATTATCCAATACATTCTATTACTTACACAGTATTTAACCTATTATTATTTAAACATGAAATGAAAAACTTTTATAGTATAAATACGCAATTTTGCGTATTTATACTATAAAAGTTTTTTAAATACTACTGTTAACTAGTGTTAACACTGCTACTCTAGAAAATAGTCTATGGATTCATAGTCGCCAACAATAATCATTGAATTGTAAAGGCCAATTAGGATCACTGACTAGTCTATAGTCGTGTCAAAGAAGGTGGGCTAAATTATAACGGGACGTACTGTAGATTGGGAACTTCCTTCATATAATATTCATATGATCGTTTTTTGTTGCAGATGTGAAACGTCGTAAAGTAGAAAACAGCGGCAATGGCAAGGTGAGTACCGTTATATTAAGTCGACCCCGCCGAGCGCTCGCGCCGGACTGAGCCCACACCGCCTGCCACCGATTAGCCGCGACCACGTGCGACCCAGTGTGTAAATAGTGTGACCCAAAGTGCTCAACTGTCGTGAACTGTTAAATGTAATCAGTGGAGTTTTGAAACGAAGAACGAACATTAAATAGTGTAAATAAATTGAAACAGTACATGAAGAATATATAACTAATAATCTATCAATCAATAATATGAATACTGAAGAAATGTTGATGAAAAGTGGATGCTTATTTAATACACTGAAGCAAAAGCACTACAAGTATAAATAAAACATATTTAAGTTCAACAAAACACAATATATAAACTAAGAAAGCCAATCAAGAATAAACAAAACATGTCAATGAAGAATAACTATGAAGATAAGAGCCAGCCAAAGTTTATTTGATGTCAATACAGTCGAACCATTGCTCAAAAACCTTCAATGTAAAATATTGATGCCTTAAAATGTCTATGTATCTTGGCGTAAGTAAAGTCAGCCAGTCCAGTTGAGCTGCAGTAAGGTTTACTTGTTCATGTCTGGTTATAATATTCATTTAATTAAGATTCTAGACAAAGAAGAGGAACAAGCTGAAATAAATATATAAAAGTAAGAAAAATTTGCTAGAAGAAGAGAAGTTATTCAAATCGATTGCCCTAAAGCTAATTGAAACGAAGAACGAGCCATTATAAAATCTATTCAAGAAGTCGTCGATATTATACAACATATTATATTTCTGAAGCGTCGAGCACATAAGAACACGAATAAGCAATAAAAGAGAAAATTAAAAAATCTGCAAAAACAGTGGAAGGTG
This sequence comes from Celastrina argiolus, assembly GCA_905187575.2. NCBI lineage: Eukaryota > Metazoa > Arthropoda > Insecta > Lepidoptera > Lycaenidae > Celastrina > Celastrina argiolus. The sequence continues at coordinate 12,087,340 of LR994599.1, read as the reverse complement.
TACATCTATGAAGAAACGCGATGGATCTCATAATCAAGCAGAAACATGTTACAAAAGTCAAGGTTACACAATTTACACGGAAGTCAGATGACATAGTTGCGGTATCAAAAATTTATAACAGGAACTAGAAAACAATAAAAAAGAAGCATGTTAGAATCTCGATCAAATAACAAAAATCTCTGTTGTGAAATCTCATGATGAGATGACATTTTGCTACGAGAAAAACTTAGAATATGGCACACATAGTCATTGTTTGATTAACTTAATAATACTGCAACAATTTGATGTACTTTTTGCCAGAAGTTTCGATCAAAATTCTTTAGTTTCAAATACTGTATTTTTTTGTTTTTTTTTTGTCATGTTTATTAATTTATTTTTCTACGTAAGCAGGGTAGCAAAGATATAGAAGAGAGGTCTCCAGAGAAGGAGAAACGCAAAACGAAAGTACGGGGCGACGAACGTAAGGAACGTAAGATGAGCCGCAAGCGGGTGAGTGCCTTTACCTTTTTTTTCTATTACTGGCTTTTTTGCACGCGGCCAGCAGAAATATAGTATCATTTACGAGGGCAAACTTTGAAATAAAATAAAAAACGTTTTATTCCGACGCCGAGAAGAACCGGCGTAAGAAACTCACACGGGGCCATTCGATCTAACAATTTTTTTTAACCTGGTTAGTTTAAAAGTAATCCACCAAATAGAACACCAAAATCCGTTGAGATCGAACTGATTCGATTCTCGATTGTGTCGGGAGTAAGCCTGTTGACTAATATATGGTTGTGTCATAGACGAGTTTGTTTTGCGTTTGGATTAGATTAAAAGGGTACGTACTATACCCATACCAAATTTCAACAAAATCTGTTCTTTACATCTTTCCATCCTTACAAACTAAAATATAGAGGACCTAATAATGTTTAAGGATGTCCTGGTGAGAATACTCGAATATGAATTATTATCAAATATACTGACCATTTAACATCATAAGTCCAATTTTGATTTTTTAAGATGTACTGTAGCATAATATTTTGTAGTAGTTAGTTAGCTACTAGAGCCACTCTTTTTAACATTAATTTTACGACACAAAGATCTTATTAAAAAAAGTATTCGGTTAAAGCACTAGGTAAACTCTCATAATTAAATTGCTAAATCGGCCACTTTTGGGTGTTTTTATGAGAGTGAATACACTAAGGATTTAGAGCTGTAATTCAATGCCAATAAATTAGTTTAACTATTTACCTTGTGCTTTAATCGATTACTTTTTTGAATAAGATCTTTGTGTCGTTGTTAAATTATGTAATGTTAAAAAGAGCGGGCCTACAGCCTCATAAGGATACTTTTACACCCGTAAGGAACAAGGATGCGTTGAGAGGAATGTGTTTTTCAAGAACCAATATGCTCAGCGGCGCAAATGAAGCGATTCTACTGATTCTTGTACAACACATTCCTCGCAACGGATCCTCGCTCATTACTGGTGGAAAAATAGACTTAGACACTTCTCACAAGAGAAACGCTGCTAGTATAGTTGGGGTATTTCTAAATTAATTAACTTATCTGAGTAACATTATCATATAAAGATATTTTTAACATTTAGGAACGTGCCGATGATTCAGCTTTACTTGAGCAGAAGAGGCGTCGCGATGAACAAAAAGGTATTATTTATTTATTTATAATAACTTCTAAAAATATAATAATTATTGTGATGAGCTGCAATCATAAAGTATAGTATTAATTATCAAAACAATTAAAATTTGTCAAACAAAACCACATTAATGTGGTCAGGGCAATTCAGGGGCCATCGAATCAAATAGAAAAAACTTATTTTTTATCTATTTCTATATGCAAAAAAAAAGTGTGAACTTCGAATGCAAGTTATGTTATGTAAGGCCATGTTACCCATTGGATCCCGGGGAGATATTCCGGTTCTGGTCTTCCATTACTAATTATATCACACAATTTTGTTAACCTGTTGTTGTTACATTTGTAAGACTGCCTCTCTCAATCTCTCTTTATCAAATTTTTTTCATTTAGTCGACTTTGAAATGTGAAGTCACGAACTTTAGGGCCTCCCCCACCTCTTTAACCCCCCCTCCCCCCTCCTAACGTGTGATGTGGATGGCCCCTTCCCTATCCGACTAATCCGACTATAAATTGCTTATGTGTTTTAAATTACGCGTTTATTACTACTCATTTTGATAGAAATTCGATATGACTTTTATCATATTTTATAGCTACAACAACTGTTGTCAATAGAAAAAAAAAATCTAAAACAATTTTTGATTACAGGTGTAGCAAAATTAAGTGGACATCAAAATGGCTCTCAAGAAGACCACCATTACGAAAAGTACCATAAACGGGTAAGGTAAAATACCATACCTATGATTTTTAATGAAATAAGTTTTTTTTTCTACTAATTGAAGGTGATTTATATAATATTGTGTTTTTGACTCATTAGTAGAGTAGTGTAGCATAAAACTTGGTTTGGTTTGTATTCCGTGTATGTAAAATTTTGTTTCCGATTTAATGTTTCTTTTCTGCAGGAAAAATCACCATTCCGCGACCGCTCACATGAAGAACAGCGTGACAAACAATATCCTTTTTAATATTTATATTTTAAAACTATGAATTAAAACTTAATTATAATCTGCTAATAGTAGATTAGATTACTTTGTTACTTTCCATCAATAACCTCACTTAAAGCATATTGTGGGTTCTGGGCCTTACTAAACCTAAATAAAAATATTTACACAACAGAAAAGCGGTTTAGCTGTCTTTGTTTGTTGACTCAAGTCACTTGAGAGACACAGACAGCCACATTGATAAGGGTTCTAATCCGTTGTGTTACTATTTATTAGGGGAAAGGGTGGTTTTAGTCTTACGACGATTTGTGTGGATCCAGTTTGTTTCAAGACTGTCGCGTCTCATTTGAGCACTCACCCTAAAGGTCAATTCACACGTACCACAACCACACCACACCACAACGACGCCATGTGGTCGGGCGTATATTTTGTATTGAAATTGAATATTACGATATACACGTACCACATTTTGCCGTTGTTATGGGCCACCTGTGTAATACGACCACATCGCAACCACGACGCGACGGCAACGCCACCACTAGCGGCGGCACCGCGGCCACATCGCCACGACATGACGTCATCCACAGCGCGCGCCTAGCTGGCCTGCGCTCCCTCCTTTCATTCTGCGTTGTACTAAGTTGCCGCGTGGTTACCACATCGCAACGACAGCGACAATGCAACCACATGGACATTTTGTCGGTACCACAACGCAACTATAAAGAGCCGCTGCGACACTATTCACAAGTAACCACAGCTTGACTTCATTTTGTCGCTGCGAAGTGCTGTGATTGTGGTACGTGTGAATTGATCCTAAGAGACCATCCCTAAATTACGTCATACATGGGGAGGGACGGGGTTGACGAAGACATTTCAAAATCTCCTATGGAAAACAAATGCGTGGCATTAGGCATTACTAAATGTACTTATATTACTAAAATTACTCAAAGGTGTTACTAATTTAAACATTGATTTCGTGACTGTTTATTTCAATATTTTATTTTGTCTTACAAATATGATGAGCTCGGACAACAACGCGGAGGGGTCAAAATATGATAAAATTCGCGTGACGTAATTTATGGATGGCCCCTAAGACATTACCTATTTTGTTGATTCCTAAAACTCTGTAAAGTGCTATATTTCCTTAACCAGACTGTACTAGACGTTCAAACGAATCTAAACTTAGAAGATAAGAAGAGGGGGAGAAGACGACAAGATGTTTAAAATATTTTATTAATAAAATTGAAGACTTGAAGATGACTTACAGTATAATTACTGTGAATACTGTATAATAAACCATTGTTCTGTACGATGTTCTTTCTTTTTTCTTTATTTTGTTTACGCAAGTCATCCAATTTTTAAGTAGAACTTAAAAGTTGGATGACTTTAAATTAGCAAGCAAAATTAATTGTTATTTCTTACTTGCTCAATAAATGTTAATTATGAATCGACCAAAACAGTCCAAAAAATACGTGGGGTCCCGAAGAAAAAGTAGCAGCTCCCCATCAAATCTTTGGTGTGGTAAAAGGTGGCAGAGGGAATATATATCTGGAAAAGTTTCCTCTATTATCTGAAAACTGCGCTCGCCAATCCGCCTGAATGACCACCAAAACGTGAGAGACGAAAGTGACAACTACCTACTCCATGAAATTCTTTAGGGGATGCTTATGGCCAGGAGTGGACGTCATAGCTGAAAGCATGATCAGATCATGCTAGGAGCCTCGAGACGTGGCACGGAATTTCATATACCTTGTCGCTGGGTCTATGAAATTCCGTGCCAAGGTTACAATAAGATCGAAAATGGTAACCAGATGGTTTACCTAAACCAATATTTACTTAGAAAGAAAAGAAGTACCAAGGTATGATACAGCGACAGGCAAAAAAGGGTAGGTATCGGTGCCAGCAGAAACAAAAAGAGTATTTGACTATCATCATAAATTCTTAATAGATGGGAATGATATTTATTAATTATATACCTACATAAAATATTAAGTATACTACTTGTGTCGTCCGCGTGAAAACTCCCGATTTTGAAGGATTCTTCACGTGTGCTTTGCTCCTATTTGTCTAAGTGGAATTTTCACCAACACTAAAGTTAATGCTTAATTAAATATCACGTTATCCCCTTGGCAATTGTTTTTATTACTTAGTTAATATTAATGTAATTCAACATACATATTTGTCCTACAAATTGCGTGGTACGATATCCCGGTCCTACGCTTGAAAGTTGAGATTTTTTTTAACCTTGCTAAATATAATAGCTACCACAATCGAGTGTCCCGTCAAAGAAATTATTGGACGTCTCATCAAAATGAAGCTACTCAAGAAAAATTTGCTTGATACTAATCAAGTGAAAACAATGTATGGGGGAACCCTGACTAACAGTAAGTGAGTACATTCAATCAGTTATAGACAGAAATTCTTGAATGTTTTTGAACTTAAAATATTCTTTCATTTTCATACATTGTACACTGCTTGTAGTTAAAATTTAAAACTTTTATCCTTTAGATTAGTATCATTCTAGGGTCAAGTATACTTCATCCAAGGTATTACTTTATTACGATTTACGACTTCTATGTCTGTTTTATGCACGTTATAAGTGCCATAAACTTTTGTATTGATGATCGTTCAGTGAGTAAATAACTCATAGATAAATTATTGGTCTCGGCCCTCGACTTAGATACCATAATACAATAATTATATCATCTAAGACCTCGAGGGACAAGATATTTAAATTAATAGGTTTAAATTCCTTTTATTAATATGTTTAGAGGATGTTATGATAATTAAATACTGGCTAATGGTCGATGTGTGTAATACTGGTCCAAAATATTGGGCCAGCGGCACATATCACTACTGAAAGCGCCTATTATTAAAATAATATACTTACCTAAGAACGGCGCACGCATAGTACAATAATATGATCGTTGATCATCATTGAAATAAGTTACAGTAGGTACTATGGTTAATTAACTTAGATTAACATCATAATATAGGTATAGTACGTCCGAGATAAATTTAACCTTATCGTAAACAAACCCGTCTATAACACAACCAAAGACTAGTCAGTGATGCCAATTGGCCAGTATTAATAATGATTTTTGTTTGCTATGAATCCATACACTAACAATTTATGCTTGTATCATAGATTAATAATTGGTCGCTTTGCTGAGACCAATCAATAATCTAAGGCTTGTATTCTACAATCGGCAGTGTCAAAATGGCGTATTTTTTCTGTGAAAGATTTTCATTTTGATGTTTAATTAAACATAATAATTATTGTATATTTGATAAAAAATGTACCTATTGGATATTGAAGTGTAATCCTTTGTTGATAAGTGTGCCCATTATGTGAATAAGGAAAAATTTGGATGTTTTCGATTTGTTTACCTTTAGGTTAAATTTATCAGGGATGAACTTTATGGATTATTCTAATAAATTTATTTTATAACTATAGCTTAAAAGCCGTAATTTGGGGTAAGTGTCGAGTCAGTGTACATGCAATGACAGTAGCTAACAGATATTATTTATTTATACTGTCAAAGAAGCAATTTCAACAGCGTTGCCAAAACGTACCAAAATGTACGGTTTTCCATACTTTTTATCACACAACCGTACCACTGCCGTACTTCACTGTGGACTGTGCATCTACAAGAGTAATATAATTACAATGGGACTGTGGACCGTACTTTTTTCGTACCTTGTAAACTATACTGCTAGTTAATTTTTAATACACACTATAAAACGGGTTACAAAGGGTAGAATATAGCATTTTAAATGTTTTGGCAAAACCATACTTTTATGTTATTACAACGCCAGTCGTACTTTTTAAGTAATCATACTGGCAGCACTGAATTTCAAATCATAAAATTGCACTCAAACCAACTTTAGAAGTGACTTGAAAAAACATGGCTATCTCTTTCACTCACGAGGGAATTTCCCTTTACTATTTTGTGACAGATAGACAGATAGCAGGTTACAACTTCTCATCGTAAATTTCCTTTTCTTGTGGTTTGAGCATGCATTATATGTTAGTTTTTACTATAGATGTAAGTTCTAGTTTTGTATAGATAGTTAGTGTTAGTATGTAGTTCTATGGTGAGATTCTTAGCATGACGTGCTTAAGTTAATTTAATTTGTTTTCCTACTAGTGGAAACTTGATAATGGCATTAAGTTTGTTAAAATTTAATTTTATTGTAATGTTCCATAAGCTGTAAGTTTTCCTAATAAAATAAAATATATAAACAATGATAGAACCTATGTAGACGGTCTTGCAAAACCTCTTTAAATAATGTCTACAACTCTACACAATGGCCACTGCACTGGTTAGCTGCTGACTGGACAGTGAGAAAAGAGGATAGTAAATAATATTTTCTACGTTGACTAGAAAAGTTTCGACTCTCGTTATCATTGCATGCTTTCTCTGGTATTTTTTTTTATTTCATATATGATAAGTTTTGCGTGTTGGTTAATGATTTAACATTATTTTTTTTTAGGTTTTTGATTTATTAACAACCTACCTTACGGTTACAAAGAAAACATTTTATTGTTTTGACAGTTGACAACACGTTCACGTAGTGATTTAATTTTTTTTCTCTTTGACTAAGAAAATATTTTTTATCTGCACGCAGTAAGCAGTCACACTTATTATTATAAAAACAAGTAAATAGCGTTGTTAATGATTAAATACTAATATTATCAGTGAATAAATCTTGCAACCTGTTTTTTATACTATTTATCGATAATTGATTAGTAAAATAGTTAGTGATGCGAGAAGATTCGAATACGTGGTCTTTCTTTCACATAAATCCAATGGCCGCCATTTTAAAAACGTGCACGGTGGTATGTCACGTGATATGTTTTTAGACCACAAAGTACAAACGTCACAACAAAAATCAAACACTTAGAAATAAAAACAAGGTAGGTAAAACAAACAACAATAATTATTATTATGTGAGTATACCCTTTATAAAAATGTAAAAATGCTAATGTTTGTACAATAATCAATTTAATACAGCTTTGGATCAGCCTACCACTAAGCACCCGATAACCTAACTTATCTTTTATATATTTGATAATATTATGTACTTAAGTTACGTAACACTTGTAATTTTACTTTGACATTTTTACTTAAACGATAAATAGTTGTGTAGGTATGTATGCTGCTAGCTCGCTAGTATTAATGAGATAACAATAATTAATCTTCATTCATCGAATAATATTACAATATTAATTTCTTGCCTATACGTACTTTGACATATAGGTATATGTACCCAAGTAAATAATTAAGTATAGGAATGAATATGAAGGTATATTAATTATGAAATTCCTATTGTTGATAATAATTTGTAGGTACGTATAGTTTTAAATTAAATTAAATTAAAATATTTTTATGCGGTGATAGCGGCCATATTGTGTGAAAGTACTGGCGTCCATCTTGTTGATTGTACTGTCAAGAATTCAAGATGGACGGCAGTCGCCATTGCACAGTACTAAGTATCACGTGCCGCGCGCGTTATTATACACGGAGTTATGAGGAAACAAAGTGTGTTTTAAATTTCAAATGGTACTTTAATTAAATCTTTGCATCTTTTCACGTCATATTTATAAAAACGTGGCATATAATTAGAATTGGTTATCATGATTTTCTAAACGAACTACGTCTACGGCACCTCAAATCATCAAACATAATAGCGAATATCACTGTCACCAAACGCCTCATTAATAAAATCAATTTTGTTTACACTTCAAACTTGACTTTCACATACACGGTGACCACAGGCAGACGCCATGACACCGGGTAACCAATTTCGCGCCAATTTCAAAACGAGTAATTAATATAGTTCTTTGAACTTATTATGTTTGTAATATAAAATAGTGGACATTTGAAAACATAATATTATATTTAAATTAATAGTAACATATTAACAAATTAGTAAATTAGAAAAACGTTTTTCCGAATTTTATTACTTTCCGACCAATTACTTTATGTACACTTTTTCGCTTTTTGCCCATAGAGATGGTGCTCCTTTTCTCAAGTCTCCATGATGTTTAATTTTCTACATATACATTTTCAAACGTGTGTTTATATAATAGTTAAAAAAAATACATATAAATTTAAAAAAATCGAATCGAGTTTTTGTTTCCGTTTAAATCTATATCTGTTCACTTAAAATTTACGATTTTGTTTATATTATTAAAAACATTATTTTTTAATTGCAGATAAATAGTCAAAATGGACGATGAAACTAGTAAAGTCTTTTCATCTTCTATAATACGGACAAAGAAGAGGACCTTAAATAATTACAAAGATTTACTACAAGTACAACCTGCTACGCCTGTAGTCACTAACAAAATATCTGTCAAATCCTGCAACTACGAACCAAAAAAGGATAAATTCTATATACCAAAGAAGAAAAATGGCACAAAAGTTAAAACTGTTAGAGATATAAGACTAATGTTAGAAAATGATGTGTATAGTTACTTGTTTAATGATTTAGATGCGCAACAGAACTATTTATTACGAACAATAAAACTTGGTTGTTTAAAAGACCCAAAATTGCAAAGTGCCGCTAAGAAAATATTAACAAGTGATTCACCGATCTCAAGAACAATATGGAGAATACTTATGAATATTAATCCAGATGGCAAAATTCATTCTTCCCAATTTGTATTTTGGAATGGAAAAAACATTAAAATAAATGGTAGTAGGGGAGGCAATAATAAATTTATACATAGGTATGACATATCAAAGACAAAAAAAATTACAACCCAACGAAATCGTAAGAGTTCAGTAGTAAATAGTTTAAATCAGAAAAAACCGTTGTTACAAAACTCTTTGCACGTAAAGTTTAAGCCAGGACCATTAACGAAGAAAGAGTTCTTAGATGTGTCGTATCAAAAACATAATCTTGGTCATCTAGAACTTGTGAGGTTACCAAAACCAGGATTAGAAGTTCAACCTACTTACGGAAAATTTATACCACCGGCTATATCAGCATTTATATACCATTCATTTGCAGATCATTCAAATGTTTTATCAGAGAATTGGGCAAATTTTGCAGTGTCAGTGTTAAGTGCTACTGTAAATGACCCTGTTCAATCAAAAGAAGATTGCAGCAAAACCTACGAATTAAATTATAAATGTTCTCAAAACAGATTACTGATGCGACGTGACAGTGAAAAAGATCATGAAAAAACCTTAACTCGAGAACTAAAAACTAATGAATCATTTTCTGAAAACTTGATCGATATAGACGTTAAAAATGTTATAAATGATATATTAGGAGCTGTTGAAATTAGCATAGAACAAGATAAAATGTATTGCAGAGAAGACGAGCCAAGAGATTCTCCTCATGAAGAAAGGGCTGTGTCAAATGCTCAACCAAAAGATAATAAAGCGAAAAAAAGATATATCTGTGAATTAGATCGTCTAGATGTAACAGTAATTAGAATATCTGAAAATGTAGAAAATAAACCAAAAACTTGCACAAATTCCTATTGTAACCTAGGATGTATATGTGATTCATTATCGTGTAAATATAATAACATCAAAGGCCATTGTGGTCGTATTGAATGTATGTTTCAATGTACATGTGATTTTTCTGGGTATCATATCGGGGAATTCCTTGAACGCAATAATTGTACCAGCTACTTGCCTGAAATTGTAAGTAAAGAAAAAACATTTGATTTGAAATTAGCCAAGGAGGAAAAAAAGTTTCACCAAACCGTTATAGTTACTGAAGACAGAAGTATAGTTTTAAAATCGCGAAAAAGAGATTGCAAATCATCAAAAAAGTATGAAAGTTTTTATAGTAATATTTCCTTAAAAAAGGAAAAGTGTATAGAAAAAGAATTATGTGTCATGGTTAATAAATTAAATTGCACAAATATCGAGCCATTTTGCTTGGTTCACAATTTGTATAGGTGTTTCTGTAAAGGAAAATTCGTAAACCATCAACCGATAGAACATTTGAAAGAAATTAAAAAATGTTCACAAATGGAAACTGCATTAATTTCTTCTGACGAAACGAAAACAACAAACATAGATCCAAGTACCGGTAATGTAGAGAAGCCACAATTTAATCAAGAACGGACTATAAGAAGCTTAAGAATTAAATCTCGTTTAGCAATGCAAATTAATCCAGACAAAGCTAGATCCAGAGCTATAACAAATATCTCATCGCCAATCGATGAAAGTACAGAAATACTTCAAGAAATATGCGCGAGAACAGAACCGTATGGTGGAAGAAAGTATAGTAATGGATATTATTTAGCGACTAATGTTAAGATTAATGAAATGGAAATGAATGACGATACATTACAAAAGAAATTGAATAAAATTATTAGCCAAAATAAAACTAAAAGTGTACTTGAAAAAACTAACAGTTTAGAAAACAAAGAAACTAAATTGATAAGAAAAATAAATAGGAGTAAAGAGCCTGCTGTAACATTTGACAAAACTGTTGCTTTAGAAGAAAACATTACTGAAGTTGACAGCTCAACAGACTCAACTATTGTTTTAGCAGATACACATTCAGATATATCAAAATCTCTTCAAAATAAATTTTCGAACAAATCTAAGTTAATATCTTGGCTTGAAATAAGTTATCAGCAATATAAAAGAAAAGCTGAACAGGGTAACGTTAATTTATGCTTAGGTCCGCCGCAACCTGGAAGAATGGCATTATATCCATGGGACTTTATTTTAAGTAGATATCGGGAACGTAAAAATTATTTTCTTATTACAAAAACAAAGCCTTATCGTTTATTTATGACAGTTAATGAACATAACCAGTTTTTTGCATCGAGTACTAATATCAATAACATTCCATGGTCAGAGATAGATAAATATCCGATAACTGTAAGAAATTTACTAACAAATGCCATCGACATCCAGGACAATTTTTTTATACTTTTTGGCTTAACACACTCATGGGAACTAGTCGGTTCTGTAACAAAAGTAAGTGAAAGTATTGCTAGTGATAGCGTGAATTTATCTTACAATCAAAACCAAGAAAGTCAAAAAGAAGTTTTTCAAGTGGAAAATATGCTTAAAAGTAATAAAGATCCGGCTTCAAGAGTTACAAACAAATCTAATTCAACTGATAGTCATCAGAGTATAGCAGTGGATAGGACAAATGAATTAATAAATAATTCAGATACTTCCAGATGGTTCGTTATGACTATAGAAAATGACTTCAGTGAAATTCAGTTTTTCAGAAAAGGTTTCTTTGTAAAGTATGAAAGTGTTATGAAGGCTATAAATGTGTCTAGAGCTTCAAAGAAAACTGTTAGATTATCGTCTCAAAAATGCACCAGTCACCAAAGTGATCCGCAATTTGGAATTTATGCTATACCGAGTGAAAAGGACTCATGCGTGTTTATTGGTCCGTATGAAAAGAATGAAAAACTGGGTATAGAGACTATAAACACTACAACAGATCATAAAAGAAAACGCACTAGAGGAATTTGGATGACTACTAAAAAGGTAGACAATTTAAGAGTTATAGATAATCCCTTGTCTTTTATTCCAACAAACACGAACACAAGCAATGAAATTCCTTTGCATTCTCACTTTACAACACCTAATGTTACGGAAAATGACGATGTGTCTGACCAACAAAAACAACAAAAAAAAGTTGTTAAAACATTAAAACCAATTCGCATTGGCAAAACTAATGGTTTCTACCACTTGGCATCTGATGGTGTGTTTCATCAAATAAGTCCTGAGAAGTCTACGATCAGAAAATCAACTAGTTTAAGTAGTGTTGTTAGTTCAGAAGATGAAACCGATAAGTCGTTTGGGAATATTATTGAAAATGAAAATAAGACACAATCAGAGAGCCTTGGGATATTTAATAAAAAAGTATTGAATAAGCCGATTGCAGAAATAGCGCCACAAGTGAAAAATACAACATCTCAAATGCCAGTTAAAAGAAAATTGGAAGGTATGTTTGTTCTTAAGCCGGAAGAAATAAATCAAAGGTCTTTCGAAGGGAGAATTCAAACAGCGGTCACCGACGTTAATACGAATACCAATATCCCAGATAATACAAATTGTTTTGATAACACAGCTATTAACAATGATATAGAAAACTTTTTAGCAAGCTATGCGGTTCAAATGTCCCCAAAAGAAGAAATTTACACAATTTCGGATGATGAAGAAGAAGTAACTTGTAACTGGAAGTACCAATACATAATTTGTAAAAATATCAAAAGTTTAGGTTGGATTCATGGAAGACGCGATTCCAAAAATCGTCTTAGTTTTGAATTTCCAGGATTTAAAGAAACTGAATTTTATCCTGAAAACGAAGCTTTTGGTAAAATAAATCAGTAAGTATTAAATTTCTCTAGTTTTTACAAAGCTTGCTTGCTAGCTAGCTTGAACATCGTCTTTGCATCTAACGGCTTTTTTACAAAGTGAATAATAAAGAGCTGTAATGAACTGCAAATACGTACCTAACCTTGTTAATGACTATACGATGGTTAGCCAAATGCAGCAATAATATATCAAGTGTATTGTCTTTATTTTACAGGGTTTTATCTAGAAAAGTTTACGTTCCAAAAAATATTACGCTAGAATGGTGCGCAGTAGACGATATCAGCCAAATAGATGATAGGCAAAAGCTTCAAAATGATGAACTGAATGCCGACTATGTAAGTAGTGCCTAAACCCAGTAAAATATATTTTTTTACTCCCCCCTTTTTTAATTTAACGATTTGGTAGTATCGTAGTTATTTCGGACTTTGACGGTTTCGGACTATTTGAAGCTTCAATTAAAAAAGAAATTTTTCGTTTACAGATAATGACCAAAAAAGGGTTGTGCCATAAATCGGATATAATAAAAAACATCAAAATGTCGCAAACTAGTGCGGAGGACTGTCCGTTATCTGCTTCAGTTAAACCGGAATTTGCTCAAATGGTTTGTACCTTTTGCTAGATATTAATTGTTATAATTCTAATTTAATAAACGGGAGCCCTGTATATATTTTCACTAGTCATTTAAGAACGTCAGGAACAAGATTACTCCTAAGTATACCTTAAAGTAAGACTTTCATTAATAAAATAGTGAAATGTCTATTAATCAACACCAGCTATTTTCAAATCAAGTGGAAAGCCCGACAGCGACGGTTCTTTTCATTACTAGTTATCTATTTTTTTCGACTTACGAAATTACTTTTCTACCTAAACATCTTTAATCTTTACAATGTATAAAACAAATTATTGATACTATTTAAGGATACATATAGTATGTAGGTATCCCTTTTATAAACTTCTCTGTGAGAGTAGCAATACTGAAGCCACGGGACTAATCAATACGTATGGGACTAAATCAAGAGACATATCGTTAATTTAAACTAACTAATTGAATAAAAGTCGACGTACATACATATGATTGTAATTAAAATATTTTTGAAATATTTCAAACTTGTTTGTCTTGATGATGTTTGTTAGAAAATTTTCGGATAAAACGTAGCTCACTAATATTGCCATTTTTTTTACCCTACTTTACTACTGTAGGTACCTACGTAACTCATATTGTGTACAGATTTTCAAAAATTATTTTAGCAATGCCTATACAAGTAGCTATTTGGTAATATAATCTTTCTTCTACTATTATAGAAAAACGCTCTAATGAAGGAACTAGAAGAAACTAGCGCGGAACTAGAAGATGAATGCGACATGCTACTGTCCGAGACTGTATTGCAGAAGGACACTCTCATGGATTCCCTGGGTGACATGAGCGACATCGCTCGGTTCAAATTCACCGAGAAGTTGCAAGAAATGTACTCGGGATCCGATGATTCTGACACGTGACCGTCTTAGATGATGACGTGCTAGAATTATCTAGAATGTGTTGTTGTTCAGTGCAAAACGTGTTGAGTTAACATGTGGAAATCGTGATAAATTCTACAGGAGTATTTATGTGGCAATTATCACAATGCGTTTGTCATACGTGATTACGGTACAGTTACGGTATCAAGAAGAGAAATGAAAATCGTAGAATAAAGATTTTTCTTTTGCCTTGTCGATTGTCTTCTATGGTTGTAAATATACACTACAATAGTATAACATGACTACCGTAGAAATGCGCGCTGTTGGCACAACTTTAGCATGAACACCGTAGAAATGCGCGCCGTTTAGACAATAATAGACTTACAGTACTGTCAGTATGTCTACTTCACAAGAATAGAACTGTCTATGACAGACTTTAATAATTAGATTTAATTAAATAATATTTTTGTTATTTTTATTACCATTTCACATTTTTCTTATTTTGTTTTTAATTTTATTATAATATTATAAATTGAAGACATGAATGGATGAAGGTGATATGTAGCAAAATTCTGATTTCGAGAAAATTGAGTTCAAACTGTCACTTAAACATTTTGGAATACGTCGTAAAGTATTAATTTATACGGTGGTCATACTATTCTTGTGTATGACGCATTTTTACTGTGCCAATGCTAAGAGTGCTGTATAAGTAACACGAGTATGTTACAAGTGTGCAATAAATAATAATGGTTTTATGGGAAGGCACTTCCTTTGCAGGGAAGAAATATGATTTTTAACAGTTTTGTTTACCAGTTAACCATTTTGTATAGGTGTAATACTTCGATATGTTTTTATGTAAATACTACATGACTGTTTTAGGTATAAGTGTAATGTGCAGGAAAATGGCAGTTTGTGTTGTAGTTTTTTGAAACATAAAAAATTCAATGTTACTAGTCGTGGAGACTACAATATAATACTTATTTGGTTGTAAAACATGGCGGAATGCCAAGTATTATCATATTAAATAAGATTGTAGCTTTGTTGTATGCATGTAGCTTTCCTTTTTATTAATTTTAATTATGTAAGTACCTATTTGTTCTTGTTAATATTAAACTAAGCATCTGTCTATACCTAAGATAGGTAAGTAGGTAGTTACGTACATGTTAGGTATATGTTTCGGGCAGTGTTTTTTATAAAAGCACAACTACTTACTAGTAAAGTCTTAGTAGTTTTGTTCCAAAATATGTTTAAATTGATCTCAAAATATATTTTCTGGTTTCTAAGACAAACTAAAACCAAGGAATCGATTGTTTAACGGTTCTAAGTTGCCAGTGATTGATCGTTAAGTTTGGGTCAGTTAAAAGTAGGTAATAAATAAAAACACAATATTACCTACCTTTTGAGCAGTAATTAAGTGTATTATTTGGTATAATCTAAATGAAACGCAGATATTATGTGGAGTTGAGGCGAATCAGAGCGTCATATTAATTTAAAGCCGACAGATATGTATCTAATACTTAATAACAATTTTAAACATAAAAATCTTTATAAATACTTATTTACTTATAATATTATAATAATTACTAGCAAACGTTTTTTCTGTACTTGTTGTTTGTTTACAAAAGAATTGAAGAATTGCATAGATAATATGTCAATTTCTTCTTTTGTCTTGTCTTCCGTAGAGAAGACAAATTTATACGGTAGACAAGCTACGTTTGATAGTATACTTCAGTAAGACACGAGTCTTCTTTAAAACTTCGCCAACATTCCGCCAGCACGCGTACAATGACCAGTATAGAAATTGTTTCTTGCTACGAAGAAATAGACAAAATTACAGATAGCTGTATTTCTATTTCTGTGTAGACAAAACTCATTTCTACGGTGGTCATGCGTTGAATCTGCATATCGACTGAATGTGGATAGCTGTATGTTAGTTTCCACATATTTTACTTACTCTTCAGTATCCTGTATTGTGTAATGTAGGTTGTACCTGTTTAATTTGTACTTTTTATTTGAAACTATTATTTGTTACTTTTTTTAAATCTTGTGTAATTAGCAGTGGTGATATAAAAATATTAAGTTTATGCGTTGTTTTATTTAAACTTTATTTTGCTGCCTCTGTATTTGTCTTTAGCTGTATCTATTTGAATGGGTATCCGCTTGACTGCGGTGCAAACATACTTACTCAGCGATCAGTAGATATTAGACACTTTCACGAACTCCGTAGCGCAATGGTAAGCGCGTTGGTGCTAGAGCGAGAGATCGCGGGTTCGAATCCCGCCGAGGGAACAAAAAGCTTTCAATGTTCCTGGGTCATGGATGTGTATTCAATTTGTGTATAATAAGTCTGTGATCGTCATCACAGGTTGTTGTCAAGGAAGAGGGTTATAATAAATGATGTAACAATCAAATTTCTGTTAAACGGTATTCTAATATTTATTAATACATTGTTATAAACATTTATTTTTCTATTAAAAATATACCGTATCTATTTTTATATTATTCTACAGACAGCAAAACATACAATCCGAGTATCTATAATAATATAATTTGCAATTCTTTTAGCTGAGATACACGCCACACAATTATTTTATTGATCCAACAACATTCTAATTCTATATTAAACTATCAGTGATAATAACATAATTATTGCAACCGATCAGAATTATCGAGCTTCAATAAAATATATTGTGAGAGGGTGATATTTAGATAAATATATTATGCATTTGTAACATGTGTAAACAGTAATTCACGCTTATTGAAATGTATATTCATAAATTCAATTAACTATTTATACGATGCGGTTTATTTAATTCAAATATTTTGTTTAAGGAACAGAGACAGGCAATTATTGAAAATCGTCACTGTCAATTGAACACTTGTTTCCTTAACAATAAAACTCCTGTTTCCTTAACAATAAACCCAATAGATAAAACATGTGCTATGTTTTTGCTGCCACATTTAGTGCCAATTTCATCAAAGTCTGGATAAAGTTTATTTTTTATTAAACATCATATTATCTCTTTCGTCCCTTGTATTAATGAATGACAAACAATCAATATCTATACTAATATTATAAAGCGGAAGAGTTTGTTTGTTTGTTTGTTTGTTTATACGCGCTAATCTCAGGAACTACTGGACCGATTTGAAAAACTCTTTTTTTTTTTGGATAGTCCATTTATAGAGGAAGGCTTTAGGCTATATAACATTACGCTGCGACCAATAGGAGCGAAGCGTCAGTGAGAAATGTTGCAAAAACGGGGAAAATTAATTACATTTGGGGACTTTCATTGCGTGCGCTGCATAAACGGAATAAGTCACTCAAAAATCACGCGAACGAAGTCGCGGGAACAGCTAGTATAAATATACTCAACATTGTTATTTATTTATTAAAGCCAACAGATTATTTATTATAAGTAATTATAATCTGTTGCGACCTATCACCTTACAGATCGCCCGATGGTAAGCGAATATATTTGTCCACAGACACAATGCCTGGAGTTGCAATCTTTTTTTTAAACAAAAGGTTCCGTAAATACTGATAGCTACAGTGTTTTTTTTTATTGTGAGCGGCAGGTAACATAGCACAAGTTTTGCGAAAAACTGACGCGTCCACTAGGCGTTAGCATGTACCTGATAGAGTCCCGTGAAACAAGTCCCGTGGCAATTAGTAGAACTAAATTTATATTTGAGGTTAGAACTGTAACTATTTGTAGGATACGCCGTGTCAGTAAATATTAGCTTTACCATTTTTTTTGGATCATAAGATACTAGAAGGATATGATTTATCATACTGCCGTCTATATCATAAACAACGCACTTGCTTGGTTACTTTCGAGTGAATCGCCATCAAAGTTTTTTTCTATATTTTGTTGTCACTATGAAACTATTAATATTGCAACTAGGAATATTGCAAAAATTTTTGTATTATTTAGTGCTTTTAAAAAATGTGAACTTTGCATGTGCGACATTATGTAGTTATCTACATTTTTTTTAGTCAAATAATAATATTTTGACGATAGTTATGACTAGTTATTAGTTTGGAATGGATCCAAATATTATGTCTATGCTTAACAAAATAACGAAAAGTCAGTTATTAAAAATTGAGTGATGGATCCTGGTAGATCTCGTTGCGGTGATTCCGAATATACTATTGACTCATTTTCGCCAAAAACGTCGATTGCGTTGTTTATGATAAGAGCGGCAGCATCTAGGGGACTCATTTCACGGAAAGCACTTGTAGGCTTGTGTTGAGGATACAGCTTCAGTAGACAGTGACGGTACACCACGATGAGAGCTAGGAGAGATCAGCTGAGGGGCGCCTGGCGCCGCGCTGCGGGATGACGAACTCGGCGTGGCGCGGGGCGCCGGCCGCGGTGAAGGGATTGGTGGGCGCGAAGGGCGCGCTCACGGAGCCCTGACGCTGCACGCGCCGCACGGGGCTGCCGTTAGCCCTGCGCATCAATAAACCATTTTAACACAGGCAGACAGTGACATGTCCCGGATGTATAGTGCGTCCGAGATACATTTAGGTAACCCAAACGTAAATAAAGCCGTCTATAGATGACACATAAAAAGTGAGTGAGACAATAACTCGCACTCAAAAACACTGTACATTCATTTGTACGATAATCTGTATATGTCTCAGTCATCTGGTTGAATCTGCTATTTGATTTAATGACTAGCGCGTTCATTGAATTCTATTTTTACCAACAAATTCAATGAATCCGCGACTAGGACAGCCATTTAATATTTTATTTTTAAACTTCAACATTCCCGAATGTGTAATATTGTAACGAATGTTAAAGTAAATTAATCAAAAAATATATTAACACTGCATGAGTAGGTATGTATATCAGATATACGTCAAACAGCGTCGTCAAACAACGTCAAACAGCTCGTACAGATTCTGTACGAGCTGTTTGATAACTAATTATTTATTATTAATTAGTTATCAAACAGTTTAATTTAATTTAATAATAGTTATTTCACCTGGGCGCGGCGCTGAGGTCCGCGGCGGCGGACATCTGGCGCGGCGGCAGGGCAGGCGGCGGCCGGACCGACGCGCCCGACCGGGGCGGGATCTGGAATAACCATGGATTTACCAAGCGAACTTTAAATAATGGTAATATAATATCTATGTACACACAACGTCAATCTGGCCCCGTGCTAAGTATCCGAATAACTTATGTTACAGGTACCAGACAACTGAAATATATTTTAATACTTTACACAATATATTTAGGATTTTTATTATATTATACACTAATTTAATACACATCCATGACCCAGGAACATTGAAAACTTTTTGTTCCCTCGGCGGGATTTGAACCCGAGACCTCTCGCTCGAGCACCAACGCGCTCAACCACTACGCTACGGAGGTAGTCATCGACAGATACATTAACCGTGCAAGGGCGCATTCGCTGCATAATGTGTCAACGTTGCACCAAAAGATATCTGCTAGGAATCCAGTCTATACATATACGTTATTGGACGAATCGACATTTCTGGTGAAAATCCAAAATGAATATTATTAAGTTTGATTGCAGCCACCTTGTCTTTTTACAATTTGCACTTTGAATAGCACCTACCTCTAAAATCTAGATGCTTATATTACACAATATTTTAAACTGTAACTAATTATAGTTCGTCCCTGATAAATTTAACCTAAAGGTAAACAAACTGAAATCATCGAAATTTTCACTTATTCACTTATTGTGTACACTTATCAACACTTTCACAGGTAGTACAATTAAAGGATCATACTTCATTATGTTTAAACATCAATTGAAAAACCTTCACAGTAAAAATACGCTATTTTGACACTGCCGACAGTATCTATAATATAGTCTATGAATTCATGTAGCCAATATTAATCATTGCGTTAATATTGGCCAATTGGCATCACTGACTAATCTATGGTTGTGTCATAGACGGCTTTGTTTACGTTTGGGTTAAATTTATCTCGGACGTACTATAGCTGAATAGTGACGTACCGCGGGGAGATCATGCGATCTGGGCGGGGAGGCCTGCGACATGGTCCTGTTGAGTCGCTGCTGCGGCGGCGTGGGCGGCGGCGGGCGGCGCGGCGGCAGGCTCTCCGTGCGCTGCGCCGGCGCATGCTCGCTTCGGTCCGACTTGTACTCGCTTCGCTCCGGTCCGCTTCGCTCCCTGTGCTGCGCCTCCGGGGTCCTCTCCTGGCTTCGCGGCTCCGAAACCCCGCGTATAAGCTCGGTGACTTCGCGAGTGATCTCCGCCGCCTGCTCCGTCACCTGAGATAAATAGTACGCACAAACAGTCATAATTAGTTTATACATTTAGTCCATTTTCTTAAAACAAGAGGTTCTTAATTATTAAGTACCTAAACATAGTATAATAATATCGGAGCGTGGATAGCAGTTCATGTGTATGTAGTGTGTTTGCACCTTTTGAAGATATTATGTTCAGAATATTTTTAAGAGAAATAAAGTTAAAATACCATAACCCGACTTCGCAAAAAAGGGTCTAAAAAGGCTGAAACAAGAAAATTATTCAATTTGAAATCTAGAAATGCATAGGTACAAAAATGGTCAACGTAGAGCCGTCGCGTCCGCTATTTGTCGTCGAATATTGTAACAGAAGACGATTATTATGTTTTTTCAAGTTCTATTTTTTCTACCGTATTTCGGTGTGAGCTGACGCTTAGATCTAACTAGCGGGTCCGGCCACGGTCCTTCCTTTTAGCTTCACCGAAGTCGGGTAAAAAGTATTCTTATAAGTGAATACGTCTTTGAATATAAGCTTTTAATAATTTAATAAAACAGGTGGGAGCTGCTATCTGTCCGGCGGTACGTTGGCCTTCACGAACGTGAGGTGTATGTAGTGTAGATCAGGGATGAAATGGATATGAAATTTCGAATACGGATACGGATTTTAAATTATATCGGAATTTCGGTTACGGTTATTACATTTTGGTTTCCTTTTTACAGTAACCAAACTTTCATTTCTGATTCGGTTACGGTTACGGATAATTTTTTATATCGGATATCCGATAGTTTCGGTTACGGTTACAGAGCTCCCTAACGTCCCTGGTGTAGATACACTACCTGGTCGGTGGTCCGGGGCGCCCCGGGGCGAGCGGCGGGCGGGGCGGGTGGTGCGGGCTGGGCGGGCGGCGGCTGCCTATCCGGCGGCACGCGCTGCGCCGCTATGGAGATGTCCGCCACGTTGCCCTTGACGAAGGAAGTCCGGTTCCCTCCGGTCCGGTCTACAGTCCCCTGTGTTTTCCCAGCGTTCTGTTTGAATGAGATTTTTTTTAATATCAAAATAAAGTTTTTATTCAAAATTAAAATTTAAAGCCTTTTTAATATAAAGCCCCTTAATTATTTATTCAATTCTTATTTTGTCGAGACACAAGTCTTATACGTATATTTAAACCATAGTCAAAGTAAGTGACGCTCAAGTCACATGCTGTTCATGTCCCAAAGGGAGATCTCCGACCGAGCGAGATGGTATGCTCGGTCAGGCCGAAGCCCACTGTACTAGTTTTCAGATGTCGTATATATAGCGCCGGACTTAGAAAACTTCGATAGCGCGATGCAGGATGTGGCGCTAGTAGTACCGCTACACATGTATTGTTAACAAAAATTTAAATAAGGTGCCAAAACAAAAAATGCTCTATGTGTCCTTCTCTTCACGCTATATTCGGCTTGGTGTAAGAACCGGTTCATATTAGGTTATGAAAAAAGTTTCTTCGCATTTTATATAAAAATTCAAAAGGTTTTTTTATCAAAAGGTTTTTTTATAAAGTTTATTTACAATTGACTAAAGTATATAGGTGTCATTTTGTTCGATAACTTTTTGCCATCTTGTTGGTACATGATCCCATTGCTATAAAAATTTTGGGGCTTCTGATGCAAAATCTGCGACAAGTGCTTTTGGCAGTTCTCTTGTGATGACAACCTGACACTGCCTAAGGATCTCTGCAGCGACCAAAACAGGTAGAAATCTGAAGGTCAGGACTGTACGGCGGATGCATTAACACCTCCCAGCCAAACTCCCGTATTTTTTCTGAGTGGCTAAAGATGTGTAAGGTCCTTACTAGTCCTTACCTTACTAGCGTTATCATGGGGAAAAACCACACCGGCCGCTTTCTCTCAACTTCTTGCTTTAATCTCAACAGTTGTTTTAACACATCGATGGTCCTGCCTGGCGGTAACAGCTCATAATGAATAATGCCCTTCCAATCCCACCACACACACAGCATTGTTGCGAGTTAGCCCGGGTTTTGCCACAGTCTGTGAAGCCTGACACATCGATGGTCCTGCCTGGCGGTAACAGCTCATCTATATCTATATACTTATAATAAAACTGTAGAGAGGTCAATTCTGTACATTGAATATTTTTTCAAAATACATATTGGAGGATGATTGGCGATCGATACTGATGCCAAAAATGCAATTAGTAAAATTTTTGTCTGTCTGTCTGTCTGTCTGTCTGTATGTGCGCGATAGGAACAAAAACTACTGAAGGGATTTTAACCAAACTTGGTACGATTGTAGCCCATATTCCTGGGCAGGTTATAGGCTATATAACATAACGCTACGATACATATAGGAGCCGAGCAGTGACGATAAATTGGAAGCAAGTCGGAGGAATTTCGCGCGCGCGGGCTGCGAACGAACGGTTCATGCGGGGGGCGCGGGGGGATCGCTTACACAGTGACGCGAAGCAATAGAATGTGGCACTAAAGTAGATTAGAACTTGAAATAAGTACCTAACTAACAGATTTTTTTTTCTGAGAAGAGTGTTTCCATAGTGTCATAATAATATAAAAATTGTATTTTTGAACTTGCTTCACAAATTGAAATAAATTATCATTTATTGTATAAATCATCTTAATTAACTGTATTATTAAAAGAAAGCCTTTCGCGATAATCTAAAAAAACGGGCAATTAAGCGGTTTTTGGTAAACTATTTATACCATCACGGTATTAATCCTTATCATTTTTAATACGTTAGTTGGCTTAAGAATTTCATGAAGACTATATTTGCCCTTTATACCTAGCAAGTATAATTAATAGTTTAGGAGATAATATAGCAAAATTAAAATCGTTACGCCGTGATTCGACCGCCGCATCGCGGCGCCGCGCGATACAGGCTGATGCGTGACGTCTTATATCCGAGTCGGGGTGTAGTGTAGGTATCAGATGCTGGTAGGTAGGAATTTTGGCGAAGGTCAACCAAAGGAACTCCACCCCACTGCTGGGTAAAAAATACTATTAAAATGTGCTAACAGGCAGTACCGGTAGTATGAATTTAACCACGCACAGCCGCTAACTGTGCCCCCAGTAATAATCGTGTAAGTACGGCGTATGGCGTATAGATGTCGCTTTGATTTGAAGATATTTGTTTATTTTTATTCTCTGTCGATTGATATGGTCTGGTGTACAAAAAGTTACGTTCTAACGGTTTTCTTTAACCTAATTAATTTCAAAGTAATCTACCAAATAAAACACCAAAAACCGTTAAGATCGAACTGATTCGATTCTCAGTTGTGCCTGCTGGATCCTCGGCGGGGCGTGCCGCTGCGCCCATGTCTAACCGAGAGTTCCGTTTTAAAGACTAATTGCAATATAAGTTTAAATTTAATAATACTTCAAAACATTAATGACAAAAACGGTAAATAAGTTTAAAAAATTGAAAATATTTTTATGGTTTCGCAATTTATCCTATGTCGTTTAAATTTGATATGAAGCAACATTTTAATAGTGCATTAAGATGTTGCTTCATATCAAATTTCTATTCCCGGGAAGTACCCTTTAGGTTTTGGTTCCCTTTGGCGTGTCGAAAATTGCGAAAATTAGCGATATAAACGGCTGAATCTTTGGGTAGATGTGGCCAAGATGCCTGTTTCTTTTCACAGCCAGAAGGGACAGTAGAGCTGAGTTTTTAATATGATTTTTAGCTTGATACCTACACGTGTTAAAGTTTTGACACCCAGACAGACAGACGGACATCGAAGTTAAATACTTTACTAAATTAACGTGAAAAATTGTCTGGGTCTATACGGTGCATTCGAATAATATTATCCTAACTTCGAATACCTTTGCTGACTTCTACATATTGTTCGAAGGCCTACTTCTTTTGCCGAGCTCCGAAAGGATAGTAATATATTATTATTATACCCTGCATACCAAGAGGCTTGCCGGGTACGTGTCTTGCTGGATCGGGATCAACACTGGGATGCACTGGGAAGTACCTATTAGCGAAAGTTCTCAGCGGTTGCGCCAATAAACTAAAAATATATTTAAAAATACTAAAGTGCCCTAAATCACTTTTCCACGCGTACGAAGTCGCGGGCACAGCTAGTAATGAATAATGCCCTTCCAATCCCACCACACACACAACCTTGTTGCGAGTTAGCCCGGGTTTTGCCACAGTCTGTGAAGCCTGACCGGCTTTTGGCCACGATTTTTTTCGCACGTTCTTGTACGTGATCCACTTTTCATCACCAGTTATCAGCTTCTTCAAAAATGGTTCGGTTTCATTACGTCGTAATAAAGAGTCACAAATGAGTACACAGTTCATTAGGTTTCTTTCAGTGAGCTCATGGGGCACTCAAATATCGAGCTTTTCTGTGTGCCCAGCTTTTTCAAAATGCGCCAAAACCGTCTTGTGGTTAATCCCCAGTTCTTCAGCTACATCGTAACTACTAATATATATCCGATCTTGCTCCACTTTTTCAAAAATGGCATCAGTTTTGTCCTTAACAGGGCAACCAGAGCGACGTGCATCTTAGATATCAAAATTTCCGGAATAAAAATACTTAAACCAAATTTGCGCTACTCTCACAGAAACTGCATTAGGTCCATAAGCATTACACAATTATTTCGCGGCTTGTGTTGCATTTTTACCTTTCTTGGTACTCATTTTAACAATAAGAAAAAGAAATGAAAATATCACATTTACCTACTTTGAATTTGAAATTGTATTCTGTAAAATTAAAACTATTTAATTATACCCAAATCAGCCAGATACAATTGGTATAGCCCAGACACTTTATGACAAGTTGATTACATACTATAATGTGAAAAGACTTATTTCCCAACCTATTATACCAGTCAGTCACTATAACTTTGAAATACGATTATACTACCTTTCTTCATTTTGGAAATGTACATTTTTTTTATTAATTTTTTTACCAAAATTTTAAAATTTTCCCGAAATTGAGGGAATTCACGTATAACAATACAAAGTCCATTCACGAAGGGGCGCCCGGCGCCCTGGGCGGTCGCCCCACCGCGCCCTACCCTAACGCCGCTACTGTTTATATTAAGTACAGTTATTAGTTAATAACCATATTTGTTTACCAAGCTATTTTTCATTTCACGGAACAAATGATAACATGAATGGATGAAGGTAAAATTTTGATTTCGAGAAAATTTAATTCAAAATGTCACTTAAACATTTTAGAATACGTCGTAGTAACGTATTAAGTACTACGATTTTCTATTCTAGAGATGATTCTAGATTCTAGAGATGGATCTTTAGATTGATGTACTTAATACGTTACTACATATCCTAAAATGTTAATGTGTCAGTTTACACACAATTTTCTGGGTATTTTTTTGCGACATAATATTACCTTCATCCATTAATGTCTTCAATTGTGTGCGTAACGTAAATACCTGTGTAGGTTTAGTCTGCGCGGGCTCTGCACTGGTACCACTAGTAGTAGTAGTGGTGGTGGTGGTGGCGGCGGTGGTAGTGATGCGAGCAGCCTGCTCCAGTATCGCCTTCTTCTGCTCGTGCCCGGCCGCGAAGTAGGAGAACACACACAACACCGCGTAGCAGATTTGGTCCGCCTGTAAAAAAACGTGTAAAATGTTTACCTCCAACATAATGTAGATAATAAACCTCCAGGGGGCCTACTCAAGATGTCATCGCTAATTATCGCTTACAAAGTTCGATAACAAAATGTATGGGATTTGACATAAGGTACGCTAAATGACATACCAAATCGCGATCATTTAGCGTACCTCATGTCAAATCCCATACATTTTGTTACCGAACTTTGTAAGCGATAATTAGCGATGGCATCTTGAGTAGGCCCCCAGGTAGGTTAAGTAGGTTTAGGCCCGTAATAATAAAACAATCTCAATCGAAACTACTTGAGATCCTATTTGACAGATAAAAAAAATACGTTTCGTTTCACTTTTAAAATTGAAGAACTTCACTTATGTTACACACTTTAATTTCTTTTCTTTTTTAGAACGTACACATAAAGATTATAAATTATAGATTGTACTAATTTTAATGTTTTTCTATAATCTATATTATGAATATTTAGTACGGTTAATACGGTTCAAAAAGAAAAGAAATTAAAGTAATATGTAACATTAATAACAGTGAAACGAAACGTTGTTTTATCTGTCAATTATGTTGTCAAGTAGAGATTACGATTGAGTTTGTTTTATGTAACGGGCCTTAGTATTAGAATGAGATGTGGGCCCGCTAGAAGACACTTATTTTATTACTGATAAAATGTACCTATTTATTTTTTTTAAATTTGTTTTTTGTTTTTTTTTACTATCTTACTAACAGTAATTTTTATTCAAAAATAATAGTAAAACAAACAAAACAGTAATTAAAATAATATTATAATATTTTTGGTAAGTTGTTTTAGATTTTAAATTGTACAAGATGTGAAATAAATGAGAGATAATACTTTAGGATGTGTATTTGTCCCCTATGTGGAGTTTACTGTGAAAGTACTAGCGCATAAGACTCACTCACGACTTTCATGTTTCTATAAGAAATGCCCAAACATCATAAATTTACCCATACAATACGAGTAGTTTAAACAAAGTTACTCTTTCAGCGCTGTTACTTTCACAGTAAACTCTATACGGGGTGTAAAAAGAGCAGTCACTATTATTTCGTGGGGTAATAACCAGGCAAGAGATATATCCATTGGTACTAGTGATTTGCTTTTAATCCATTGTTTTAAAAAATTTAAAATTTTCAATAGGCAATGTACAACGAGCACAACACAGCGATCAGCTGATTACGCGGAGAGGTCAATAGCACGCGTAAGACGTTCATTACGTACTAGGGCAAAAATTATAAAATTTAAGAATTTAATGCAGAACGTTGTTCAAAACAGTTCAGCTTTGCGACTAAAAATAATAAAATGCAAAAACAATTTTTTTTTCAAAAAATAAGTAATGAAACAAATTCATTTCTAGAATGAGAAAAGGTCCTTTAATCATATCCCAAAGTTATAGTGACTGCTCTTTGTACACCTTGTATACTGTTTTGTTATTCGCAGCAATTTATACATTGTACTCTTTTAAAGAGTCCCCCAAATGACAAGTGTCGACTAATTTGGGGGACTGTTTCTGTAATATTTTGGTAATGTATTTAGGTATACTTGTCATTTTGTATATCTAGCATGTGCCATATCTAGCGGGCCTGGAATCTCAGTTGGTAATGACGGACTAAAATATTAGAAACAGGTTAGTTACGAATATAATTTACTTTATTGGCATTATTAGTATTTAGTAAGTAGTAGGTAGCAACCATTTCTTTGATTAGTAGGCAATCAGTTGTATTAATAATATATAAAGCACTATTATATAACAACATTAATTGGCGGTTGTCTCCAGCAATAATTTTTGATAATAATTAACTAAGTAACTTATTGGTTGGGCATCTGTAACAATCAGATAAACTGAACAAGACAAGAGTTAGTTGACGGTAAAACTAATCTGTCGACTAGGAAAAGTTGTTATTATCGTACACAAATATGTATTTCATTCACAAATCGGCATAAATCAGTATTTGAATAGCAGTTGCTATCATAACATTTAATTTTCTTCAGTTACAAAGAAGAATCTGTACCTCAGGTATAAATAAATATACTATAAGAATATAACTGTAACTTATTACACATAATATAAAATATGTAGGTACTAACTCATGGTACCTAGTTTAGGTGGACATGAGGTTATTAAGTCCAGTGGAAATATTAACAATCACAATACAGAAGCAACACACGTATTGAGGATAACATTAAATAAAATAAAATAATAAAATAACATTTTTGGATATTAAGTGAAATATTAAATAGGGTAGACCCGAGGCGAAACATATTGTGTAACATAAATAACAGTTATCGGACTAAATATACTACTTAAATCGGTGATATTTGGAAAATAGTATTTTTTTACTACTTACCATAGTGCAACATTCCTAGAAATAGTGTAGAAGTTATGATCTATTTGCTTTTATTACTTCATATTATTTGTTCTTACATTACATGTAGGTATATACTTACTTTTCATGCTTAGTTTATCTAAATAAGTCTTCAACTATCTGAGTGGATAACTGTATAATATTAAAGTAAATATAAGTAGAATTAGGTTGTTTTAAAAAACATCTCAATTAATGAAAAAAAAACGGTGACAGGACCGCAAGCGTGGGGTGGGTCATAAGGTGCTAGCACCTTATGACCCTCCCCAGTAGTGGCGGAGACTGATTCTCCTTCAGAGCGTAGCCTGTATAATAGCTAAGAATTTGGATATGGGTGAAGTGTAAAGATGAAAGTGAAGCCCATAGGTAACCAGTTATAGAAAGTAGAAACCCTACGCCACTGCTCCTTGGTTATGTCTGGTGTTTGTGCGTTATAATTTTACTGTCCATTTAAGGTAAGTGTTTATAATATCATAATAATTATTAGATACGTGGTATGATTCTCTTAGCCTAAAATTCGCGTCGGTCTACCCCAATATTAATAGTAATTATAAGCATATCAAGCCGCACCTGCTACTGTAAAAAGCTTATAAAATTTACGCAGTGGAATAATAAAATGTCACTGCGCATAAATAAAGCAAACAAAAAAGCAATAGTACAATACGCAGAGGTATAAATAAATAAATAAAATACAAAATACTAATAACAAAGAAAAAAAATACTAATTATAAAGAAAAAAAAAACAATACAGGGTACATACACGTGAGCTATGAAACGTAAGGTGCATGATTTGCTCCAGCGACCTCGACTACTACACAGTACCGAGTAAGCCATATCGAGAAGAAACGATGAACATCAAGTACTACTTTCTCTGCCTACAAAATAGAATATTGGTCAATTAACAGAACAGGACAGGGTAACTCATTGGCAACACGTACTCACCATTATCGACTTGTATTTCCTCTGTATTATCTGCCTGGTTTTTGGGTCTGGAAACAAGCGAAATACTTAATTAGTTCGGGTTCTGTATCAGTACGACCACCGCTGTAACGCAGTGGTCGAGCGTGTTGGCGGTCAATCGGTAGGGTTTGAATCACGCCGAGGGAATAAAAAATCAATGTTTGGGTCATGGATGTGTATTAATAAAAACCTTAAATACGTGTATAGTATACAAGTATTATATATATATTTTTTGTCTGGTACCTGTAGCACAAGCTTTTCTGATACTTAGCATATGGCCAGGTGTGTAGTGTCCACATATATAATTATTAATATCAGTGCAAACTTGTGCAGTGCAGGTTGTTTTTGTATGTCCATCGACAATTATCTTTTTTAATGTTCTTGTTCATAGCTACTAACACAACCCTCCTTATACAATATAGTGTACTGCTATTGGTTGGTTTTAATTAATCAATGGAAAAAAGAGGACTAGAAACATATTGGTTTTACCCTAAGGCGAGTTTACATAAAAAGAATAAAGAGCTAGAACAAGTGCTTTCTTGTTGTTCTTTAGAGTATTCGAATGTTCGTTTTTAGTTCGTTTACACCAAAATTTCAACTAGGTAAGATGAAAAGAACTAGAATCTTCACAAACGCAAGAACGGATAAAAGAATAAAATACTGCTCTACGGCTGTTTACAGTGAAATAATTCGCTAGTTTTATGTAAAACCTTTAGAGTATTATCGGTTATAAAAATAATTATTGTATACTTAATCATGACGAATACTACCTAATAATATTATACATGTATGTTTATTACTTACTGAATTCCTCTAAGACGAAGATGCCGCCATTTTGTGTAAAGCATTTCCGTATGTGGTCGAGGCGAACGAAAAACTGCAAAGTAAAAACAACCGTGTTAAGATAATCGAAATTCGTACCCACCTCGGTCTAGTAAGCAATGTCTATCACTTTCTATAAAGTATTAGGTGTAATACACGTCATGTCTATACAGTGCAAAGCCAGCGGCAAATTATATACGAGTTCGATTTAGATATTTTTCAGCGTAAATAAACATAGTATAGTTCGTCCCTGATAAATTTAACCTAAAGGTAAACAAACTGAAAACATTGAAATTTTCACTTGTTTACTTACAAACAATAATTAATATGTTTAAAAAGATTTTCATGTGATGACA
Source organism: Celastrina argiolus (assembly GCA_905187575.2). Lineage (NCBI taxonomy): Eukaryota > Metazoa > Arthropoda > Insecta > Lepidoptera > Lycaenidae > Celastrina > Celastrina argiolus. Next base: position 12,056,616 of record LR994599.1, on the reverse strand, counting down.
TGAAAATCTTTCACAGAAAAAATACGCCATTTTGACACTGCCGATTTTAGAATATGAGTCTATAGTCTATGGATTCATAGCAAACAGTAATCATTGTATTAATATTGGCCAATAGGCATCACTGTCTAATCTATGGTTGTATCAAAGACGGATTTGTTTATGTTTGGGTTAAATTTATCTCGGACGTACCTACTATAGTTAGTTGGGGTATGCATATGTTACCGCCAATCCGTGTATTTCGGTATTCTATACAATACCTTGGTAATGTATAGAATGACCAAAAACCCGGGTTATGTATGAAGTATTATTTATTTTATACTTTTCCTAGGTATTCTGTAAAATACCGAATGTATGTAATGAGATGAGAGCAAGGGATGAAATATAGTATTTTTAGTATTTTTAGACCTACTTATGATTTTTGTATAGGTATTGTATAGAATTCCTGAATTATACACATTGACGGTAACATATATAATTGTAGGTAAGTTCGGTGTATTAGCTTATCTAGTTTTTATATTTTGTTTTTGGCTTTTGGCATTAGAAGTACCTAAAGTACGAAAGTATAATATAAAGTATAAACATTATAGGATCTTGTATAGTCACCAGAAAATAGTATACCCATACTAGTCTATTCCGTTATAGATCTCCCACGGCAGTTAGTGAAACCAAAACTTATCTACAACGCGTAAAAAGTGATAATAATTAAGGATAGGTATACCTATCCCTTTTATGGAGTTCACGCTGAAAGAGTTAGTTTCAGTTCAGTGAGTTTGAGTTTAAATGAAACTGATGCAGTCAAGCAAGAAGTCTATTTAATTTATTATTCTGGTAGTAACCTAAAATGGCTACTAATTAGTTGAATGAAAGTGCACGTAAAGAAAACAAAAGGCAGTTACTTTTTAAATCTTATGGTTGTCAAAAAATATTCCTACATTATAACCATAACGGTAGCAAACGGTAGGAATTTAACTATTTGCAGGTATGACCCGTAGAAACATCCGATCTAAGTATATATTAACTTTTACCCTTCTCTTAAGGATCTCATAGTAGAGGTTGATCTAAAATTCAATTGCGCCATCAAAATTCGCGCGTTCGAAATTACTTCATTTTAGGTAAAACTTCTGGCCGAATATTTGGCGGCCGGCGAATATCCGGTTATTCGGCTAAATTACTATTCGTTGCATCTCCAATCATAACGCCGAGTCTAAGGCCGTGTTTCACCAAGCAATGTTAAAGTAAATGCCATGTTAAAATACCAAGCCATCTCATTCATTGACAGGAAATACGAGAGGGATAACATGATATTTAACTTGGCTTTAACATTAACATTGCTTGGTGAATCACGCCCTAAGGGCGTGACTTTCACGGGAAGAACACTACGTGACTAATTTTATTGAGATGTCTTCTAGATCTTTAGTATTTAATGTCGAGATTAACACTGCTTTCTTTTCACGTAGTAATTACTTTATAACTATACGTATAAATATATTTTTTCCTAGAAGGTATTATGGTCTATAACATCCCGCCGCCTTGCGGTGACCAAGTTTAAAACATTAGATACATCCGATCAAGTCAGGTTGTATGGAAATGTTTCCACACAACATGCAGATAGGTGCTACCTGACTCATGGTGCCATTTCTATGGATTTGGTAGAAAAAGGCGAAAATCTCCGACCAAATAAGAAAGTGAAGTCAGAGATTTATGAAACAAAAACTAAGGCCGGCTTTTTATGTAGGTATGGTACGTCCCTTTCAAATTTTACCTAAACAAACCAAAACACCGCAATTTTCACATATTCACTTATTATGCATACTTGTCAACAGTTTCATCGGATTATTAAAGGATCATATTTCGTTCTCCAATACATATTATAACAATTAAACAGAAAAAATCACGAACAAATCAAAACTTACACAGTAAAGATACGCCATTTTGACACTGCCAACAATAGTCTATAGTCTATGGATTCATAGTCGCAAACAATGATCATTGTATTGTATTGGCCAATTGGTATCACTGGTTAGTTTATGGTTGTGTCATAGACGGCTTTGTTTACGTTTGAGTTAAAATTAAACGGGACGTACTATAGTACACGTGTGGCTATGCACTATATACATAAAAAATACATACGGCGACACCTAGTAAGGCGTAGTTTTATTACATGAGCGTGTGTGCATGACAGTGTCTATTTAAGAGACGGTCAAACAGACCCCATTATGTGCTCCGCGGGTTGGTCTAAGGCGAAGATATGACGAATACCTAATACTTTTCGGTAATATCATCCACTTACCATGCTGATGAAAATTTATATTATTTTATTTAAAAGTTGACGTCTACGAGACTACGAGCATGCAGACATGCGACACTAAAATAAATGGTGCAGTAATTGCGACGTGTAAGCGAACTCCGGTGTCAACTATCAAGCCACATGTGCATGCGTGTGTACATCTGTATTAACTGTCGTCTGCGCCATTTATCCGTGCTGTGCGTGGACACTGGGTGTGGGACACTACACACTAAACAACAGTCGTCTCTATAACATTTGCAAGTCATCTACGAGCTAGTGTTCGGGCGGGAGGGGGTGCGGGGCGGGAGGCGGGAGGGACGGGCGGCGGCGGGGGGGAGCGACGGAGCGTGAGCCAGAACTTGTGAGATGGCGAATGCTCTACGACTGACCTCGTTGACTCGCATCGGCCGAGCTCGAGTGTTCGCTCGGGTTCTGGGTGAAGGAACTTGACTAGTTTCGGCGTATCGTGCGAATGAGAGATCGGAACCGCTCGCCGGACGATCCGTGATACTTATGCAAGCTGACGGGTGCGGTAACGAACAAATAAACAAAGGGCGTCTATGTGCATGCACGACCGCGCACGCGGGCGCTCGCCGCACTCGGGACAACTAAAATAACGCTAACAACGGCTAAAAACAATCGGTAAGCCTCAAACTACAAGTAAAGCCCTCCGGCCCCGGACGATCCGCGCGGCCGGGCGCGGCGGTCGTCGCGGGGGCGCGACTAGAGGAGCACTGAGTACCTCGAAATCCTTCAGCGCAGCGGCGCGAGTTCAGCGTGTCCAGAAAGGGTAGAACAGACAAAAAGAAGACATTAGTTGAGAGCGGCCGAGCGCGTGTCAAGGACCATCTCAAAAGTTCCTAGCGGGGCGGGGCGGGCGCGCCTGCGGGCGGGTGACGCGCCCCGCGCCCGGGCGGGCCCGGCGGGGTCCGCGGCCGCAGGCGCGCGCGCCCGCCCGGGGCCGGCAGACAGTAGCGCATGCACAGTCGTAATGTTGTATGGAGAGTAAATGGAAATTGGATTGACAACAGTTAACCTTAAAATGTAAAACACTAGCTATTACATCGAATCAATTCAAAGAAAGGACAAAAATACGGCTCTCGACCGTCCCGAGCTCGCGGTCGGTACGGCGGGTACACGTGATCACTCGGAGAGTAGTAGAAATAGATAAAGAAAAAGTAGCTTAAAATTTATAGCGACAAAGACTGAAAAATATTTCTATTCCAATAGGAAACTTTGAGTGGTCCTTGTGTGACGATGTCTTACTTTTAAATTATCGAGAATGGTATTTGAGAGCGAGACACAAAATTCGTTATAAATTAGTCTCGACCCCCTGACTTAAACCGTCGCGTCGTAACAAGCGGATATTAAATGGGGCACGCGATGCACTAACGTCACCAACACAATATTGAGACAAGAAGCTTCGCCAGCCGGGGCGGCGTCCCGCGTCCGGCGCGCCGTCCGACCGGCCGGACGACGTTCTATAGATAAATATTATACATGTCCAATGTAAGCGCGAACACTGACCCTTACCTGAATAAAAGAAAATGATACCACCAAATGTGACGAAATGCGCCTTTGGTATACCATAGGTAAAGTTACAATAAATAAGCTGACAAAAGTAAAGAAAAAATGTAAATAAAAACGGAGCTCACCTTGCTGTGGTGGAACAGCAACCCGACGCCTTCCATGCACACCTTCAAATATAAGCAATATATTTTTTAATAAACTCTCTTTATGTTCATGAAAATATCAGAGTAACACTTGTAGGCGTTAGTTCTGTCTCAATTTCGAGACAGTGTTATTACTGCGTTTTGTCAAATTTAAGAGGAAACACAATGGCCGTTTTTCCATACGAAAACAGGGGTCTACGCGACCTCTGTCACCTCCCTGGATAATGCCACTGGAGTAACAATTTTTTTTCTGAGTATCTATTATATACCATAAGTATTTATATCGTCCGCTTTTTTTTCCTTTTTTAATAAAAGAATAATTATTAAGAGCTATGGACGTTTAAATACCTAAAAAATATGGTCAGATTTTCGACTTTTTTTCCTTTTTTAATAAAAGAATAATTATTAAGAGCTATGGACGTTTAAATACCTAAAAAATATGGTCAGATTTTCCATCATCCATGACATCCAGACATCCATGAAACAAAATGGAGTATATTTTTTAATAAAATCGAAACATTGGAACATAGCTCAAGCCTTTTTTTTTATTTTATAATGAAAAAGTGTCTAAATTGATTAAGTTTTGGAGGAGAAAACAGGGGTCTCCTAATCGTCGAATTTTCGTGCTTTTAATTGGTGGTTTTAGTTCAAGCTGCAGTTATCTCTATCGGTTTGATCGGCAGTTGCGGTACAGGAATATAATACAGATACCAATTTCGCATTTCTCTAGTCCGTGGTGTTTCCTCTTAAATGTTTTAGACCCCAAACTCTCCTCGTACTATACGTGATGTTGACGTAAGCAACGTGATATATAACCCTTTATAAGTTTCGTCATCTGTAGGGCTCCCCTCTCCCCCTTTATAAGTTTCGTCACCTGTAGGGCTCCCCTCTCCTCCTTTATAAGTTTCGTCACCTGTAGGCTCCCCTCTCACCCTTTATAAGTTTCGTCAGCTGTAGGGCTCCCTCTCTCCCTTTATAAGTTTCGTCACCTATAGGGCTCCCATCTCCCCCTTTATAAGTTTCGTCACCTGTATCAGCCCGCCCTCGCCGGTAGCGCAGTCCTGCACGGGGAACTCGCCCCCCAGCTCGGCCGCGTCCTGCCTCCTCCCACTCTTCTCCATCGCCTCTTTGATGGAGTAGTATAGCGCTTTACACTGCGTGGATACAAGGAGACACATACGTTATATTAGCAAATATAAACACCTTAGTTTTACTCAGCGAACAGCAACTCAAGTTATATTAAGAACTCTACATAATAATTATGAGCATCTGTAAGAACCACATGGTCCTTTGAGCCGGATCTTTACATAATGATGATGCGTATATATTTTGGACTTTGTACGGTAAAAATCTAAATCGAAGAGAAGAGTCTAAATATCACCCTTGAATAATAATTAAATTAAATTGAATCCACGACAGTATTACCATCTGAATTGCCTTGATATTTATTAAAATATTTATTTGGACTATTTTTTCCTCGTAAAAATATCTACGTATATAATATTTTACTAACCTTTTTCGTATAGTATTTATGCAGCTGAGTCTGTCCACCGTTCTTCCGCCACAGGCACAAAACCCTGATCTTCGGACTATATGTCATGTTGACCAGTCGTTCGTACCACCACCTCTCCACGATGGCACCTACAATTCACACGAGGGTAAACATTTGATATGAGGTTTTCTGGCAACTCATAAATTTAAAACAGCAGCAGTTCGAGTTTTTGTGTTACGCCGTGAAGAAGTTGTCTGTGTGACATTGAAAGTACGCGCCTAGTGGCAAACTATGGTCACAAGTTTTATTTACACTTCTCCACTTGTTACCGTACACAACAGCTGGTGCCGGCAAAAACCGGCAGTTTTTGTAAAAACTTATCAGAAGTAAAACATAATAAAAAGTTTAAAAGTGTTTGCTACACTTTTAAACTTTTTATTATGTTACGTATGTACAATTTAATATCTAATTCAATGCCATAAAAATTATAGTTAACTTTTCTAACAGCGAGAAGGGAACAATTTCTGAATGAGTGGGGTTGCCAGAAAGAAAGCTTTTAGAGAAATAATGCTTATATATATAAAAAATACAATCCGTTAGCCATAAGAGTTATTGATTTCAAACGGTCGTGTATCGAATTCCATTGCACTGAGTTTCCGAGAGACATAAAGTCTGTACTTCTGTAGGATAGATTGCGGATCGTTTACTTGTGCAATTTATATAATATACCGCTTAATATAGTTAATCTGACTATACAGGTCCAGGCTAGATCGGCAAGACATATTGACACTTTTCCAGCTGCACTGCAGCACACAGCTGCCAGCACAGGCCCAGCAGTCGTTGATGATGATGAAGGGTGGTATACCTTGCGTGGAGCGCAGTATGATGCCGTCATCCCGGACTTCCATGAAGCGCAGAGGGCCGGCGGCGTCGCCCTCGTGCACGGTGAAGGTCGAGCGCCGCAGCTGACGTGACCCCAGCGGCTTTAGCTCCACGTCGTTGCCTTGCTGTTGGAACACGTGATATGGAATATAATGCTCGGGATGACTAACCACCCGGTCTCTAAAAGTCAAATCAACTAATATACTAGTTGTCAAATTCTGTACTAAATTTAAACTTGACAATAGATTTGAACACTGGTTATTTGATTTGTTTTTCAGAAACCGGGAGCCTTCTTAAGCATTGGAATTGTAGTGATATTTATTTATCGCAAGAATAATGAAAAAGCAAAAAAAAGTAACATAATCATATCCCAATCCGTGGTCTAGTGGTCCTGAGCTTCGCTCTCAACCCGGAGTTTGCGGGTTCGATTCCCGCGTTGGAACAACAAAAAATGTTTTTTTCAAGTTTGGTTAGGACAATGCAGGCTGATCACCTGATTGTCTGACAAGAAAGATGATCCATGCGTCGGATGGGCATGTAAAAAGTCGGTCCTGCGCCTGTTCTCTCGCCAGTCGTGTCGGATAACCGTCCCACTGGGTTACGAGAGTAAAAGGAAGAGAGAGTGTCTTTGTGTATTGCGCACACACTTGGGCACTATCAAAAAACTCCTGCGTAGCTGGCCTGGTTTCAATGAAATCGGCTACCGACACCGAAATCGGTGAGGGGAGCTATTATTATTATTTGAAATGAACAGCATGTAATGAAAAATCTACGAAGACAAACAAAGATAGACAGTGCCACTTACCAGATTATGCACGACGTCCAGAAGATGATTGACCTCCTGACTGTATATAAGGCCGATGTGACTTTTGGCGAGCAGACGCCGCACCTTGTTCCTTACGATGTCGGGTTCCACGTTGAACAGCACCATCGCTGCGGTCAAGTTGTAGAGTGCTGTAGACAATAGACGGTCTTCCTCGTGCTCCAGACGCTTCTTCTCGGTCTCACTGAGGCACTTGTACCGTTCCATCATCTCATTGGCCCCCTGGTCCATGCCGATCATGTCCCTCTCTTGGCTCACGGCGTCCAAAAACGAGTCCTCCCAAAATTGCATCTGATCCCACAGATTCGATCTCTCTTTTCCTGTAAACAACGCCATTGCTCTTTACATGAATATCGAAACAGACTAATGCCCGAAATTAATAATCAATCTTGATCCAATTTTTGCTATCTGAGATTTTAGCAATTTGAGTTCGAAAATTACATTTAATGTTACTCGTAATAAATGTCTGAAATGTCTAAATACGTCCATCTTTAAATCGTCTCTTGACAGATTTTCAATCTCAAAGTGCAATCCCCAAAATTTATCGGATTGCAATAAGAGATTGGAAATCTGTCAAGAAACGATCTAAGATTACGTATTTTGACAGATTGCATAATATTCACATGCAGTAACTGTCAAATTCGAACAGAGGCCATTATTTAATCTGCTATCCGCCCTCCCAATCAAGATTGATTATTAATTTCGGGCGTAAATGATTTGTTATTTTAAAATAGGGTATAATTAGTATCGATTATTGTTTTTATTGGTTCAGGTTTTATTATTTCTATTTTTGTTTTAATATTTCATTATCTTTTTATTAATTTTTAATTTTATTGTAATGTTAAGCGATTTACGATTCCCACTAGATTCGGGAACTGCTTAAAATTCCCATAGGACCCTGGGATTCCTTCCCATTACTTAGGCAAAGTATGTAATAGTTATTTATAATCTTATTGCCTGGACGCCCCAGGTATTCTACTCGTATACATTGCCTAGGTATTGTATAGAATACCGTCATAATATACACTGCCATTAACATATAGCCTTCAGCATAAACAATATTACCCTAATCTTCTATTTCTTTAATCATCTCACCTATGAGACCCTGGTAGAGGTATGTCCGCGCCGTGTCGGGCGAGGTGAGAGGTGAGGTGGTGGGCGGCGGGCGGGAGCTCAGCGAGGTCTTGCTGGAGAACACGCTGCCCGCGCGCACCTTGCCGCCCGCCCCGCCTACGCCGCCCGCCCCACGAGGCTGCGGCAATAGAATAAGTTTAATAATGCGAAGATACTGCGGTATACTCCATTCCGCTAAAGAAGTTCCGCCGCGTGGAACTAACCAACGAAACTCATCTGTTTTGTGAATTTTATGGACATCTTTACGTTTTTCACGTTATATGAGGTATAGTGTAGTAATTTATATGAGGACACAAAACAAAAAATGCTCTACGAGCTCTTCACACTATATTCGGCTTACTATGTGAACCATGAATCACTCTGTATATTTAGAAAGTCTAAACGAAGTTGTGCATTTTTATGACTGGGAACTATAATCCCAGATTATGTACCTATATGGTACTCAGATATATAATTTAACGTATATATAAATCGACACAAAAAGCAAACTTATCAGAGTTAAAATGAGAGACGTTAGTCCAGGGTTGGAGCTTTGGTAGGTACGACAGTGACTACTCTACGAAGTATTATAAAAAATGGATTTATGGGCATATTTTTTTTAGAATTACGAGCAATTTTTCAGGTGTCCCATGACTTTGAGCAGTAAGAAAATATCAAAACATATTTTTAATGAAAAAATATTACAGTTATAATGAGTAATTCTAATTAGCAACGATTGAAGTCCGTGATAGGTAAGCAAGATAATAATTAACTACTGAAATCACTGATTGATTTATAAAAACTAAAACACTCTTGTGTTAGCTTCTCCGTTTTGTTGGTTATGGATAATGGTTGGTTTTATGCATGCAAGCTCTGCCCTCATAAGTAATAGAGCAGTAAGTCAGAAAAAACGGTTTCGAGAAAATGGCACTTAAAGTAAAACCTATAAGTGGCATTTTTTCGAAACCGCCTTTTCGGACTACTGCTCTATTAATTAGTCAGAAAAGGTGGTTTTCGAGAAAGTGGCACTCAAAGAAAAATCTATCAGTGCCATTGTCTCGAAACGTATTTTTTGACATACTGCTTTTATTACCAAGGCAGTTATATTATCTACACTTGATTTCAATTGAATGATGCAATGCAATGGCTTAGTCATGGCGTCATGCGGGACTTACATTGAGTAAGACGACATCGGTATCAGAGAGGTTGGATTTAAAGGAGGCGCGGTGGTCGAGGTGGGCGCGGTTGGTGGTGATGGACCCGCTGTCGTCCACCGAGCAGTCGGACTGGGCCGCCTGGCAACACACACCGTCTGTAGCCACCCTTAGTACCGATTTCACCAACGCATGTTAGTGTTAACGGCTTGTTAAAATACCATGCCTTCTCATTCATTGAGAGTAACGACATGATATTTAACGAAGGATTAACTTTAACATTGCTTGGTGAAACACGCCCTTAGGCTGCTTACCCACCAGTGAGAAACGAGGATGATTGCGAGGAATGCGTTTTTTAAGAACCAATACAATTTATTGCTGGGGCTAGGGGCTATAAATGATTCGCGATTCTATTTGTTCTTTAAAACATATTCCATGCGACGCATTCTCACTCATTACTGGTGGATAAGCACCCTTATACTCTTCACACACGGTCCGGTTATCGTATTTTCGCTTTCGTTCGGTCTTTCGCAATTTACGACGACGCAAAAAAAAAAAGGTGTTTGTCAGGCAATGGTTGTCACTACGATCCTTCTAGATCTACTGTGACTTCTTTTCGTTATAGTACTGTCCCTAACGTTTTAGTAACCAAACTAATTCACCAAACGATATTGACATAAGTATAAAGTCACTTAGCGTTGCTTATCTCAAATCCCATACATGTTTGTTTTCGAAATTCTAAAATAATGGTAACTTCTGAGGGCTCAGCAGCCATTATTTGAACCGGACCATGTAAAAAGGAATATCAGGGCTGCCAACCGTACTAGTCCTCAACGTCGGACGATTGGCAGCCCTGCAGGTGAACTACAATCCAGGTTGTTTAAAAGAGATTGATTTTAAGAAAAATAATTAATAAATTTGTTTATACCATGCTTTTAAAATCACTAGCAAGTTACCTACAACAAGAAGATTTTAAAACGTATAGCAAAAGAATTCATTTTAAATACTTATTTTCTACAAGGTATTTTGATTTAAACTTGATAATTACTTATTAGATACTTTTTAGTATATTAAAACCGCACCTATTCATAATAGCATAAGGTACAAACATCAAATATAGACAGACACTAATAGACAAGTACTCTGCCCAGAGTTTTCAACCAAGTTGTCAATATTAATAGTAACGACGAATTTCGAAAACAAAAATGTATTGGTAATTGTTGATACTTCGTGATGTAGTGTAATTTGAATGTGACTGTTGAATAAATGTTTTTATTATCATGTTTGTGTACCTATAGCTTTCCTTGCTCACGGGCAATTAAGTCCCGGACCTTTGAAAAGCATGCGTGGAGCCGAAGCCAACATGCAGAGGCCCCAATACACAATTTTAATTTAAATGTAATGTGACACCAGTGAGTAGTATATAACTCTCCCTGTACACACCATTATTATTATTATAATATATGTGCATAGCTTGGTGTCTTTAATATCTTAGCCATGCATTCATTTTTGTTTTCGAACTTTGTCGTTGTTAGCGATTGGAATCAAATTAAGGAATATACGATTCTATGTCAAATCTCTTTTTGTTTTCAAGCGATGGCATATTGGCTAAAAGTTCCGGTTACTTGTATTTAAAAAACAACACTTAAAGTTGCAACATCCATGAAAGAATGTAATGTAACGTACGTCCGAGTCGAACGACGCCAGTTTGCTGAACAGCTGGTTCCTCTTCTGATTCAACATGTCTTTGAACATCTCCGTCGTACTCTGGGCCTCCGACGAATCCATTTCTGGATAATTTAATATTGGTATATCTGTGTAGAACACAATGGAATTGTAAATTAATTTTATCAAGTATAAATATTGATTATTGATTTGGCCCAGGTTAAATTTCACTTAAAACTAACGAAAAATGATCATGTTACTCGTTTAAATAAAACTCTATGATTTCAAGCTTTTATTGGCAAATCATTATTATTAGTCATAGACAACACACTTACGCTCCAACACATATCTAACGACCCATATTACCTAACTACTTATAATATAATAAAATCAGTTGACATGTATATGTCGCAGTCATCTGGGTGAATGTGCTATTACAATACAATTAGATGACTGCAACATATATATTATTGATCCCAGTCCCTACTCGATGAAACCATTTTTATAAATTTGCTAAAGTTTCAGATTAACGCTAAACCAATGAGAATGAAATTCGGTATGGAGTATTCGAGTGAAGAAAGGTCTCCCGCACTATATATGAATATGTGCACGAAAGGGCTATCGAGGTTTCTGAAACGCTATTCAAATGTATGATCAATTAACATACCATTCAAGTTAACTGAACCCATATTGAACGCTGATTGGTGAAACATTTATTAGAGAGAAAGAGGGATAAATCTTCTTATACATATAAATAAATCGCTGTTCGTTAGTCCCGCTAAAACTCGAGAACGGCTGAACTGATTTGGGTATTTCTAGTCTTGAATTTTTGTGGAAGTCCAGGGAAGGTTTGAACGGTTTCTATGCTCAACGAAGTGGGCACGGGTCAGCTAGTATTGTACAATTACATCACGCTCACACTCGTAAGGCTGCTGCTCAAATTCTTCAGACAAGGTTAATTCTCCAAAAGACATCGATTAGTTGATATACGATTAGTAATTAAAATATCTGTCCCTCGCTTTCATTTGGAAGTAAAACGTTTTTCATTTTATTTTTTGAACGCTATGTTAGTTGTTACATTTAAATAGCGTTTCAGAAATCGGTCAATAGTATATGAATAAATCGGTACCGGCGTGCGAGCTCTTGCGCGACGACGGCGTGGAGGGCGAGTCGAAGTCGCGGTCGCGCGTCGCGTTGGCCATGCCCGCGTGCGCCAGCGCCAGCTCCTTGCTCCAGTAGTGCGTGTGCGCCATCTCCGTCAGCTGGAACACGGACGCCATGCCGCCGAGGCCGAAGTTCGCGTACGTGTGCTCCAGCCCGTGGACCACTGCTTGCAACACTTTCAGCATGCCCTTCCACACGGCTTTGCTTATGAACTGGAAATTATATGAAAGTGATATTTGAAATTATGTGTTGTACGTGCACGCGAAAGTTCTGTTCCAAGTTACTTCACGCCAATGCTCACTAATGACTAATGAGTAATAAATAAAACCCATTCAATAACTTACCTATTTATATATAGCTGCGGCTTAACGAGCCGTAAATTTTTCTTATAACTATGCAATCGATGTTTGACTTTATGTCAAATTTACTCTTATTATCAGTTATCTTATTTCATAAATAATAAATCATAGTTTTTTTAAGCTTTGACTATGTAAATTATAATATAGCTTAAATAATATGTTACATGAACTATTAAGAATCTTTAATTGTGTAAACGAAACAAAAGCTAAATCATGATCAGTTTCGACACATACTTCAAATATAATAATACCCCTTGGTTTTTTGTCAGCGGTTAAAAAAGTAATAAAATTTATTGTACTAGTAACGAAACAAAAACTAACCACATCGTCAACTTTATCGCACGGCGTGGACTTCCTGTTGAAGTTCCTGTTGAGTTTGCTGAGCACCATGTTCCTGTAGGACTCGTCCTCCATCAGCTTCTTCAGCCGGTTCAGCTTCAGCCAGCCCACACCCTCGCCTTCGAGCACGTGATGCACCAACTGACAGAAAATTCGAGAATTAATGAATTTCAGTGGCTTTCCTCAATATCGTTGGTCGTATTATAATTGTAATTGCAATCTACAGCGTCATAATATTAGGTGTGAGCCATGATATAGGCTTGAGGTAGTCAGGATTAGTCACGTATACAACATTAACGGGCGGTTATATTAATTTAATAAAAATCTTAAATATGTGTTAAATATATTTCCGTTGTCTGGTACCTGTATGTGGATACTTAGTACACCAGATTGACGTGGTATGAAGCATCCATAGATGACTTCTGTGAAATTGGATATACTGACGTCGTTGAGGAACGCCTGGTTCTCCGAGTTGGTGGAGCGCGAGGTTGGCGCGGCCGGCGGCGGCGCGGGCGCGGCGTGGCGTATGAGCGGCGAGCGCTGCACGAGCCCGCGCGCGCCCTGCGAGAACGGCCCGAACGTCGCCGACAGTGGTGCCGTCCCGCTCGCACTGCCCGCCTCCGCCTTCACTTGTTTACCTGAATCAATCAAACAGAAATAAACTTGTGTATTCTATAACCATGCTTAGTAAGAGTTTTAACTAATTTGTTTAGTTTTTCATCAATATATTTTAGCACGTTATATAAATATCACTGTCACCGCATTGTCGCCGCATTGTTATCTAATGTCGGAATAAATAATTAATTCGAAGAAAAATTACACTCTAATATCTACATACAAAAAATATATTATATAATATATAACACTCTATATTAGAGGCTATAATATTAGTGAGTGATACTTTGTGGTGTGTATGTGCCTCCTATGTAAAGTATACAGTAGAGTACCAGCGCTAAAATTACTTTTTTAAATTATTGTATGGGCAAATTTATTATGTTGGGGCATTTCTCATACAAACATTAAAGTCCCATTAAAGCTTTCACAATAAACTCTACATAGGAGGCACATACATACCCTAAAGTATTATCACTGACTTATTTTACAGCCTGTATAAGTACTCAGTATATATTATACCCAATACAATTTTGAAGTGACAAATTCATATACATATAAGGGTAAAACACTTCGTTACGCTTCACGATGCCAGGCTGTCTGGCTTCCATTTTTCTTACGCATACGCCTTTTTTAATTTTTTTTATTTAATTTTAATTTTAGGACCTTTACGGAATTTTCATACGGCAGCGGTAGGCAGTCTCCTCTCTTACTCTAACCCATAACACTCGTTATGAGTTCTATCACGCCTCACGAGACACACACGTTTCAACTAACCTTTGGACCCGAAGAAATCGCTGAACATGCTAGAAGTAGACGCAGCCAGGCCGTTCAAGTCCGAGCTGATGTTGGAGAAGAAGTCCCTGTGCGTGGTGGCCAGCATGTTGGTGGTCTGCAGCGCGGTGGAGTCGCGCCGGGTGTTCGGGCCCCCCGGCAGGTCTTGACTGTCACCCTGTAGTATCATTTATAGTCAGTTATAACGCCTCCGTGGTCTTGTGGTTCAGAGCTTCGCTCTTCACCCGGAGGTCGTGGGTTCGATTCCCGCGTTGGAACAACAAAAATGTTGTTTTCAAGTTTGGTTAGGACAATGCAGGCTGATCACCTTATTGTCTGACTAGAAATATGATCCATACGGCGCTACGTACGTATCGGCGTAGCGCTACGCACGTAGCTCGTCTACGCAGTCTCAATAATATCGTTAAAAATAAAATAATGAAGAATTATCAAATCTTAATATATATATTTCTTGTGTGCGTGTGTATGTGACTGAACTCCTCCTAAACGACTGGACCAATTTTGATGAAGTTTTTTGTGTGTGTTCGTGGAGATTCGAGAATGGTTTAGATTTACAATTGGAACCGATAGGTGGCGCTGCAGTCAGTATGTCAAGCAATTAATTAATAAGGCAATACGAAGTTTGCCGGGACAGCTAGTGTACTTTATATAATTACAATATTTTTTGTTGTTTTATAGTAAAAAACAAAAGATGTGGGTCAGTGACATGGCATAGGCTCTCCAGCTGGAGGTGGAGACTTCAAATAAAATAAGAGCATGCATAAAGTATTAGTTACAGAGTGATTCATGGTTCATATATAAGCCGAATATAGTGTGAAGAGAAGGAAGCGTGGAGCATTTTTTGTTTTGGCACCTCATATAACGCGACAAATCACGATTAAAGATTTGCATAAAAGTTACAAAACAGATGAGTTTTAATCCTGGTCAGGTCTTAGGTCAACAACCAGTGCGTTCGTGTATATAAACTAGGAACCAATTAGGTACAGTATGATAAAATTCGCTCTTTGTGTTCATTTTAGACCTTTAAAAATTTTTTTTGGAGTTATATTATGTAATTTATATGAGATGCCAAAAAAAAATATATTTACACTATATTCGACTTAATATAAGAACCATGAATCACCCTTTCTTATGAAATACCTACCGTTGTTTGGCAACTCAATTGGCATGGTGAAAAAGCATCCTGAGGTATTATTTATTACCTTTAACAATCCCTTCTTAGCGGCCGCTTCTTTGGCGCTCTTGGTTAGGTCTCCGAGCGTGGACTTGCCCACGTAAGTGAGGTCCTCAAAGGTGTTTTTGCTGACGGCTGTGGCGGTCTTGCTCGCTTCCAGAGCAGACTTGGAGGCCTCCTGCATGCTCTTCGATGCTTCCTCAGCTGCTTTCTTAGCGTGAAGTGTTATCTGGTAAATGTTTTAAAGAATTAAAATCGATTCTGGTCAATGGTAAATATTTTAATCATAAACCAATTTCAATGATTGTAATTTCTCGTGACAAAAAATATTCATACACTATACAAGCTAAACAGTGTTTTGTCCTTGTCTGTCAAGTGACTTTTCGATGCTATACCACAAACTCGTATCTGCAACAGTGTTTTGATAGAAATTTCACTTTTCTTACACTCGAAATACGGGTGTTTTTGCCGTCAATTAATTGCAGAAAATATGAGGTTGAGTATATCGTCGTGTTGTAATATATGAGACAGGAGAAAACATTGTATAACTTATTCAGTATGTAATTTTTTATTAGTAAGGATAAATGTGTGTATTCGGATTTTTCATTTATTTCAGAAATAATAATATTTTTACCGTGGAAACAATTTTGCTTAAACTTGCCAATAAATAACTTTAATTATCTTTAATGTCGTGTAAAACTTTGCCAGACAACCAACGAGTGCATGATTTTGCCAGTGAATTTATGGAAAAATCTAACAATACTAGTATAACATAATAAAACTCGACAAATATATGATATATGTTAGTGGACTAATACTAAGTCTACATTAATTGTTAAGCTATCAAACTTCACACTTCGCCATAGCTGCGTGCTATTAAATCTGTGATATTAAAACTATGTTCATTCAATAAATACTTATCCAAAAATGTTAGTTCCAAACAAGCAAAATTCCTTTAAGCAAGTCATTCAAATTCTGTAGCTAAAAACGCAATTTTAATCGTAAAATAGCTTTGAGTGAAGTATGTGAACTAACCTACATTTCGCACTAATATCTTGTGATATAACGAAGTTACTTTAAATGTATTGTGGCTCTGGGTCCTAATTCAAGATGCCATCGCTTTTTATCGCTAACGAAGATCGAAAACAAAATGTACGGGTTTTGACATAAGCTTCGCTAAATGACGAGCGAATTCGTATGTCATTTAGCGAAGCTTATGTCAAATTCCAAACAAAATGTTTTCGAACTTCGTAAGCGATAAACAGCGATGGCATCTTGACTCAGGGGACAGACTGCACTTCAACTGCTCTCCGACGTTTGGAAACCCATATTAAATGCACTCAAACTGAGCGTTCACGAGAGCGGTCGATTGCAGTTGAAATGCAGTCCGCCTAAAGCCTTAAACAAAATAAGTCATTGTCGTGATGCGTGGAAAATCTAGCTAGTAGCTAGATGCAATAAAAATTAGTTTGCACTCAAAATATACCTTATCTAAAGGAGCAAATATACTGTCCTCGTCGGGAGCTTTTCCTTTCTATAAATAACAAATAAAATATACGACTGGCTGCAGACGGAGAGGTTTAACTGTTCCGCTAGAACAGTATCAATTTCTCTTCTTTTATTTTCTTCATTCTGATTGGCTCATACTTAAAATATTGATTATAATCTGTCGTAAGCTTTCTACAATGCGCCGTTTGTGTTATTTTTTTAAACATTTATGCTAGTGGGAACATCTCTGAAAAAAATTTGTGAACCACAAGTTTCTTTCGCCAGCTCTTCTCCCCGGTTTGGAATTAATCCGGCAGTAGCTTATGATGACACCGAGAGAATAACTTGTTGAGTAATTTGAAAACTAAACTAACAAAAATAGTTCCTTATATTTTCCGTCTTCAAATATCGCCATAATATGTAAACAGTCATGTGGTATCACAACTTACCTTGTCCATGTGAGCTAGCAGACCCTCCTGGCTGCTCTGTCTCGTGGTCTCCCGCACCAGCTCCTTCGCCTGGGCTGCGAATTGTTCCAGCAGCGAAGTCTGGGACGCCTGCCTTGACACTCCAGTACTCTGCAAGTAATGACATCATCGATTTAGACACAATTATTAATAATTTAAAATATTTGAATTACTTACTTACCTTATAGTGAGGAAATAATATAAGTTTTCGGGTTATTTTTGTAACCTAATTAAAAAAGCGTGTCTACTCGTATGTAGTAAGGATTCCATAACGAAATATGTTACCGCGATTCAGGAATATAACAACGCCATCTATCGAGTGGTGTCTTTTATTAATTCTACTATGAGCATTCAAATTAAAACAGAATCTTGTTCAATAGATCCACTAAATGGATGTAGATGTTGCGGTAGGACATGGGCTATTTTTATAGCGCTAAATAGATACATATATACCATTTTATTGGCAAACTAAGTGGCAGGCGACTTGTTTATAATAATAATATTCAGGGTCACGAAGAGTCCGAAGAGTCCGAGAGAAAATAAAATTTGTGTACCGGGCCTCTACGTGTAGGATACGCATCCTTTTAATAGGGATTTTATTGGCCGTGAGCTAGGAATGATAAACACAAACATAACAGTGGTCAAGTTCGTCGTTCGTTTACGCACCTTTTAGCGCCTGCACCCAAGAGAATAATAGTATTGTTACATGTTACGGGCATGTCAAACAATGTCAAGTTGTCTACAATTTTTAAATAAATTGACAGGTAATAGAAAATAAAGGTTTTTGATTGGTGCTTTAGGCTGCAGCCTCGAATTTTGGGGGAAGCGGGGCGGGAGCGGCGGCGGCGCGGGAGCGGCAGGATCTTTTGCGTATAATCAAATGGACCGGTTCGCGGAAACAGTGGCGCGGGAGCTGGTATCGAACACCGCACCCGCACCGCCGTCGCTCCCGCCCCGCTGCCCGCAAAATTCGAGACTGAATCCTTACAAGCGCATGCGTCAAAAAACAAGCCACTAAACGCTAGTATGTTACCCTGGTCCTCTGCGCCTGCGCGTGCGGCGACTGCGGCGCGCCGGGCGCGGGGGGCGCGGCGGGGCGGCGGCTCGCCACCGTCGCGGGTGTGGTAGTGGAGTTCGAGTCCGACTCGCGGCCGATGCTGCCGCTGTCCGTGTCCTGAGTATTGGTCGATATGATAAAAATGTTGCAAGAATGTTATTATTGCTGAAGCTTAATAAAAAAATGTATTACATATTTATACAGCGTGTCTCATAGTTCAAATGTCAAACCGAATATAGTTTGAAGAAAAGGACGCGAAGAGCATTTTTTTTTGTTTTGGCACCTCATAAATTATTTGCCATAATATTTTTTTTAGAATTGTCATCGCTGAAGGCTGCTGTTGCTGAAGAGCTGAAGCTTTCGTATTCTAAACTAGAGCTGTGTGTTATGTCATTCGACTTACACTCTTTTTAAGCGGTGGCGGGTGAGCGTCCGGCGCGGCCGGCTTGTCGGTCCGGCCGGCCTCGTCGTCCGACAGATCGGAGTGCTCGCTGCTGGAGCCTGACGGCGAGGGCGATGTCGACTCCCTCCCGCCCTTCGGGACCTCCTCTTCACCAAACATGAGTGATGAAGGAGGACTGTATACCTATAAATCAGACGGTGATTAGGTCCATCCTAACACAAACAAAAAACCCCTTTTTAGGTAGGTACTTAATATAACACTTAAACTGTACCGCCTACCTATACTTATACATACCTATAGGTATGTATAAGTATAGGTAGGCGGTACAGTTTAAGTGAATCAATCTATAACAAATTTACAATATACTTTTTCTGTTTATAATACTAATTGTAGTGTGCCCTAAATTACATAAAAGGGCTGGCTCCGTGTACCGTCAGTAATATCACTATATATCAGTTAGGTCTGTCTGTTAGCACGTCCATCCTAAGAATGCCATCTCACACCAACCCTCAATAAGGGGTGTATAGTTATAATGGTTGTCTCCTTATCGTGGGCGTATTGCCCACTATAAGACAACCAGTTAGACAAACACTACACTAATGTTGCCCGCGACTTCCTACGTGTAAAAACATCCTCAGTAACCCTACATTTTGCGGCAGCAAAATATATTCCCTTATCTGTGTGTGTGTGTCTAGATAACTGATTTCTACGCCAAATTTCATTAAAGTCAGTCCTTTACATTTGGAGCCAATTCAATGGATTATACCAAACCTTTCATCTTCATATTAGTGTAGATGTTTATATAAGTATGGTCGTGATATTTACCGTCTTAGGGTCGAGCGAGGAGGACAGGGTCATGGGGACCTGCACTACGGCGTTGTAGGTCTCCCCTATCACGTGTTGCTGAGCGTTGCCCCCTGAAAACAACATATTTTGTAAAGTATACTACAGCACAGTACACTGTACAGTTTAACTGCGGCTCGCTGTCGTGTTAATTAAGACGATCAAAACCGTACACAGTTTAGACTACTTGCTTCTTAGGATTCTGTACATGAAAAAGAAAAAACGAAAGCCTTAAAGCATCATTTGTCTGTCCGTCTATCAAGACCATTTTTCAAGAACGTGTGGGGGTATCAAGCCGAAACTCATATTAATACTAAAGTCTATAATACCTTTAAGTTATAACAAACTTAAAGAAACCCTGATAGGTTCAGACAGTCTATTCGTATGTCAAGACCATTTCTCTCAAGAACGTGTACAGGGTACGGGGTATCAACGGGGTATCAAGCTGAAACTAATATAAAATAGGTACTTAATTATATAATACCTTTAAGCTGTAAACAAGTCAAAATCAAAAGGTCTACAGGTAGGTAGGTAAACAGAAGGTCACGTGCTATTACGGTGCAAGCTCAACGCGGGTCTTTAATTTATCTTTGTATGCTATTTTTTATTTAGTTAGATGCATCTAAATCAAAATTATGTTAAATAATCCAAGCGTAATTCATCCGCGCTTCAGCAATATCAATGTTCTCTCGTAAATATTGTACAATTCAATATATACAAATTTTGATAAAATAATATCCTTATCTACTAAATTATTATTTCATTAAGTACTCAGGAACGTAATGAAATAAAGCTCTCAGAAGTCTGGAGTAAAAGCTTTACGAGAAGTAATAAAATCTTTTTGAGTATAAAAGAGTCTCAAAACAATTTGTTGTCAAGTGGACACTCTTCGGGAAATAAAATTGCTTTATAATTTCATTAGCGTGGAGAGTTTGGTAAAGGTAAGCTTTTAAAGATCAACTTGACCTAAAAAGGTTGACAAGGCAGACTGGTTCGGTGTTTAGAACTATTCAGTTAATGATTTACTATTAACTTACTAAAATATATATTACTTATATAATTACAGAACACTTATTTTGTTTTAATGTTAAAAAAAATACATACAACAACTTATGTCAAGTTGTGGTATGATTTTTTTTCCATAATTATGTTTGTTTTCGTCTCGCGAGTTTCTTGCGCCAAGTTCATCTCGCTAGTTCCGGAACCGGTGGTGGTAAGAATAATACAAGGTGTAAAATAAATGAGTGATTAATACTTTAGAGTGTGTATGTGCCTCCTATGTAGAGTATACTGTGAAAGTACCAGCGCTAAAAGACTTACTTTTGACTTTCATGTTTCTAAGAGAAATGCCCCAACATCATAAATTTGCCCATAGAGTAATAAAAAAAAGTAACTATTTCAGCGCCGGTGCTTTCACACTAAAACCCTTATAGTTATATCACAGGAACCCATACACACACTAAAGTATTATCAGTCACTAATGTTACAGCCTGTATAAAACATTTTTTGTAAAATTAATTCGGATTAAAATTATTTGAAATGATATTTCGGTTTAAAGATATTTATTCTCAAAAAGACATTGTCACTTACATGCGAACATAATTGATATTCAAATATTTATACAACTAATGCAGGCCCGATTATGTGGGTATACAGAAAAAAAATTTACATCGAGACGTGTCCAAGATACGAGTTCGCTGCATATGCCGGTGATCCAAGTCATAAGCGATTTTATGTATTATAATTTTTTTAATATAACTTGATAGCTTTTTCTTAAAAATTACGATGGAGGTCGCGTCTTTTTCATATTTAGAGAGGAATAATGATGTCGTACATACCGGGCGATAAGTCTGACGATGCGATCTCCGACACGAAGTCACTGAGCGAGGAGTATGATGAGCTCGTACTCTCCGCTGCCTCGGAGTCTGAACCACTTTCATCTAAACAAAGTCCGTAATATAGTCGTTGCAACCTAAAATGTTTATCTATAGGCATAGACTAGAAGTAAGCTGAATAGTTATTAATAACTATTAATAACTAGAAGTAAGTTAGTATTATAAAATAAGTGATTGAAAAAAAAGTATATGACACAAGTAAAGATCTTCATTTTTAAAAGTGAAACGGACCGTTTTTTTTATCTTTCAAATAGGTTCTCAAGTAGAGGCTGCAATTGAGATTGTTTTGTTAATACGGGCCCTAGTCGCTACCTGTGGGCTGGTTCTCCTGCCGCTGCAGCTGCCGCAGCGCGCCGTTGAGCGAGCTGCCGTCGTCCCACACGGCGAACCGCACGGGCTGCAGCGCGGCCGCGAACCACTTGGGCTTGTCGCCGACCTGCCGCGGGTCGCACACGCCGGTCTGCACGCGCAGGAACGCCACGTTGCACGGCGTCAGCGACCATTCCGCGAGAAACTCTACGGCCTGTAAAGGAAAAAAAGGTTTAGTCATCTATTTGATATTTTTAATCATATCTGTTGTATGTAGATTTTTAATCATATCTGTTGTATGTAGTATACTACGATTAATGAATGCCTTTATAACTCGAATTTTTCAATTATTTAGCATCATCCAAAGCAAAGGTATGAGAGTTCAAAAAAACGACCAAAGCGTTTCGATAAAAGGTAGGTAGCGCCCTTGCGCTCCTCTTTGTTAGTCTTGGCGCACTCCCGAACCCCCAGATATTTAAAATGTCTCAGTATAAGTTTCGGTTTGTATAGATTTCAGATATGTAAAAGCTCTCAGTCTCTATAATGCTATTTATTAACTACTGGCCTTATTTAACACTGCTACTGAAGAACCAACTACGGGAAAGGCCATATTATTGTATTTATGGTGTAGTAGAATTTTCGGATGGAATTTTTTGTGCAGGCACTAAATCGCGGGCGACATCTAGTGACGAACATGTTTGTACCTGTGTCCTGGCAAACTTGTTGAGGAAGGCCGTGGTCCTTGGCCGGGAGCGCAGGAAGCTGTTGATCTGGAAGGCCACGACGGGGCGCGGGTACAGCCGCAGCGTGCGCGTGTGCTCCATGAAGTTGGCCAGGATGTTCTGAGAGTTGAAGAACCGCACCTGAAACAAAATGGCGATTAATTACTCGTGCCTAATACTTAGCACGCGAATACTAAGGCCCGTATTAATAAAGAAGTCTGAAACTCAACATCACTTGAGAACGTATATGACAGATAAAAAACGTTACGTTTCTGTTTTAAAAGTTAATATTACATAGTACTTTAATTTCTATTCCTTTCATACCGTAATATTCATATTATAGATAACAGAAAAAACATTAAAATAAGTATATTTAATAACCTATATTATTATAATCTTTATTTTTACGTTCTTCATTTTTTAAAAGTGAAACGTTGTTTTATTTGTCAAACGGGTTCTCAAGTATCGTTGGGTTTGAGACTTCTTTATTAATACGGGCCTGAGAATTGGTATTGATTAGTTCAAACTAGTAATGTTTATCGGTAAAACAAAGATCGTTTACACCTGGAAGGGACATTCAGCTTCAAATAAACTGCATCATTCAAATCTGCGACTATCTTACCATGGCGACTCTTGTGGCGATATCGACGGAGTCCACGTCGTTGCCATAGATGAGCGGGTTGAAGGGTTGCTGTGGCGTGGCATGTGGCGACGTGCCAGTGGAGTGTGGCGATGCCAGCGACAGGCGCTGCGAGTGTGCGCTGTTGACGGACATGCGCCGGCTCTCGGGGGAACTATGGGACCCTGACTGGCCCTCCTTGAATGAGGCCGGCTGTACCCTGTGCATACAAAATAAATGTCACTGTCAACAGGATCGGATGGAGCGGACATAATGGCAATAATCGTTACACTACTGATCGTTTAAGGTACAAATAGTCGTTCAAGGTCATTGGCGTTATACATAATGTTAAACACATATTTATGGCATACTCAAGGCCCACGTGCACCACTCTTTTTAAAAACAAGTCTAGTTTTGAATATAAAAAGAATCGTTAATTTTGCTTAGTAGAATCACAGGCAAAAAAGGAAAAAATGTATTTACCCGTAGTACTGATTATACCGTATTGGACTACGGGCAATATATTTTATGAATGACACCTCGTGGTTCAATGAAGAACGGGCTAAAAAAAATTGCCCGTGCTTCTACCAGTAGGACTACGCAGTAGGACCACGGGCAACAAACGGATAAACCTATATCTTACTTTAATGTAGCTCCACCGACGCTGTCTCTTCTAGACGGCATAAGCTGCGAGTTAGCCTGCTCCGCCGCCGAGTTACTAAGGCTGCTTATCGCCTAAACACAGAAAATATCACACACCATCTCAACACAGATACGGAATATTTAGAGAAAGATAATAAATTTTACCAAACTATAAGACAATAATATAATATACTATAAAATATTTGTGGTAGGTACGTAACTTTTTATTTAGAAAAGATTTTAAATTACAAATACTTCCGCAAAAGGCTAAATAAGCTATGCAAAGCCTATATTAAGCTTATTTCAGCTATGTGGCAGGATGATTTTATTTATACAAATGTTATAAATTCAAATTCAAATTCAAATTCAACAACAAATGTTATAACCACAATCTAAATACTATTTTATCTGAACTTTCAATATATATAATTAAGATGACTATTACTAATCAACATATTACTCACTCATATTAGGCACCTATACTTCCATAATTTTACTGTTTGAAACCGTACATAATTATAAATTAAGCTATCGTCAAGCCGTAACAAGCTAAGCTGGACGGATTATAAGTCACACAAGCTATACTGTCTGTAGAAGTTTGTGAAGCTAAGGCAGCCATTTTATACACAACGTTACAAAGTACAACACACAAAGTATTACTACAATACAGCAAACATAAAATCGAAGCCTTCTCGATATACGAGGTGTAAAAAGAGCAGTCACTATAACTTTGTGATATGATTACACTACCTTTTCGCATTCTAGAAATGTATTATTTTGTCAAAAACTACTAGTTTTTTTTCTATTTTACAATTACAAAAAAAAAGGTAGAAAAAAGGTAGTATTATCATATCCCAGAGTTATATTGATTGTTGTTTTTACGTCCAGTATTTTAAACACAAAATCTAACAACCCTCCCAATGCAGTCAAAATAGGAACAAAGTGTATTAGTTATTTAATTAGTTAACCTCCTTTTGAGTCAAATAACTAACTATTTGTAATATACGAATCTACACTAATTATCATGACGTATTGAGACGGTTTATGTCTATAAATATGTTAAAATGCCAAGTGGTAGGTTAGTGCTCAAACGAAGCTTAGACATCTGCTATGGAGCAGCTCTCAAATCTCGGTAACCTAACCTACCACTTGGCATTTTAGCGTTCACCCACACATCATGACATTGCAGAATCACAAGCACAAACAATATACATGCCCCGAATTTTAAAAGATATGTAAAGAATGATTAAGATTTGGTTTTGAAACCTAGAAATGTCTGAAATAACATAATTATTATATTTTTAGCGTGTCACAGGAAATTAATTGTATGAGAATTATATGAGGTGCGATGTACCTTTATTGAATTGTATGTATACTATTACGGTCAACAACATGGCTCACAGCGTCAAGTCAAGTATAAAACGCAGTGAACCGCCACCTACATTGAATTTTGATATCGATTGTTGTAGTAGCAACTAGTTCTTATGATAATAGTTTGAAAAACATGCTGAACTATCCAAGTGTAGAACATGACTGAAAATGCGTTATCAATTAAATATCTGTAGTTGTAATGTGTGGTTATACATAAATAAACCCCCTTACAAATAAATATTTACACACTGTATTCAGAATGTAAACTTACACAGGGGACTTATAGAACAAGCGTGATGAGCTTTCGATTCTCGTTTCAAAAATATATATAACATATGACCAAAATTTTTGGTTTGAGTATTATCTTATGGATTAAAATATTGAAATATTTTTTATACATAGTGCGCTTGAATGTCTATAATGGCGGCAATCGTCTATCCAACTGCGTCAAAGCAACCAGTTCTCGCGCCGTCGCTGAATACAAGTAGTCATATCGAATCGAGATTTTGAAAGAAAGGTAATTGTTATTTACCTAGTAAATAGTGAAAAATCTTGTTAATGTATATTGTTAACGTACCCCACGTTAACTTAGTTTAAATATGTCCCATGTGAAAAATTATACCCTGTATATGCTTCGTAATGTTTTGTCCATGTCTAATACGTTAGAAACGTCATTTGAGAAACAAAGACAAAACGTATAGTGTATAAATATTTTATTTACCAAGGAGGTAAGTATATTCTCACTGTTTTTACTAATCAGTCAAGTTTACTTGGTAGTGTACCAACGTAAAATATATACATGTACATTGTACAAGCAAATCTTGTTGTTTTTACGTGACATGTCTTTTCTAACATACAAATGTGTAACTGTATTGTGTGAATAGTGCAATGTAAAAAGAGTGAATATTTACACCAGTTCCGGCACTCCCAAACCGATGCATAGTCTTGCGGAAGAAAGCGAAGTTAGTTGTGTTAGATTAGGGAAAGCAATATAGATAAAACACACGACAGTTTGAGTAAAGTTTTACAAATAGAACGCTTTTGTTAATACATTATTTACTAAAAAAAAAATCGTTTGTACAGGGTGCATTTACAAAAAAAATTTTTGTTTTTTATCTATCAAATGAAACCAAGTCATAAAAACACGTTGAATCAAATAAAATATTCATAATATAGCAAAAACTTTTTTTTTTACTAAATAGGGTTTAGAATATATTTTCTGCTATTTAGCATATTTTGTGGGTTTAAAAATACTCTGAAAAAGCTAGTAACTGCCTTATAATAAATCGAAAATTAATAATGCTTTACGTATGTTGCTTTTAGTGTATATGGATCTTAATGAGTAACATTAAGGTCACTGTCTGAAATTTTTGCACATAACATTTTAATAAAATATCAGTTCACACAAGCAGCTATTAAACAACACATTTGCAAACGCATCCCGCAAAATAATTACAATAACGTTCAATTCGTAGTAAAACAGATATCAGAAAATAAAAATCATAAAAATATTGCAAATATATTATTTGGAAATAGGATTTTGAAAGGTGTAACATTGACCACATTGCAAAAAATGCGTTAAAAAGTAAATAAAAAAAGTATTACCTGCTTCAAGTGGTTCTTCAGTTGGGAACACTCTGGTTCGGGTAATGCTGGTAAATCCTGGTCGTTGCCCGTGGGACACGTGAGCTTGG
This sequence comes from Celastrina argiolus, assembly GCA_905187575.2. Taxonomy (NCBI): domain Eukaryota; kingdom Metazoa; phylum Arthropoda; class Insecta; order Lepidoptera; family Lycaenidae; genus Celastrina; species Celastrina argiolus. Next base: position 12,029,574 of record LR994599.1, on the reverse strand, counting down.
TTGCATCCAGGTCCACTAGCCAGATGTCATCCGGCAGTCTAGAATATACAATGAAATAAATAATGAGGAATAACATGAGGTCAAGGTTACGCATGTTTGTGTCCCTGAAGCCGGGCTTATGTGTTTTTCATTTTCATTATTTGTTTATTTTATTCAATTCCTTTGTCATTTAATTGACAGATAGTATGCGTGGACATTATATAAGTATACTAGCTGACCCGTGCCCACTTCGTTGAGCATACAAACCGTATAAACAATCCCTGGACTTCCGCAAATATTTCAAGACCAAAAATAGCTGAATCGGTACAGCCGTTCTCGAGTTTTAGCGAGACTAACGAACAGCAATTATTTTTTATATATACGATTATGTTATAATATTTTATGTATTGATATTTAATTAATATTGTGTTTATTATACTTTTATGTTGTACCTATAACTCTGCATGTGAGCATCGTTTGCCTGACAAGTGACAACTCCATCGACATAATACCAGGGATCGCGGTATCGGTATTAGGTACCATCCCGCGCTCGTATACCTGAGTGGACTCCAATTATTCATCAGCTGTTTACATTACACTACCCATCCAAATAATATTATAATAGGAATGTATATTTCTGTCAAGTTTTTATGTTAGGTCCATATCTTGTGATATCTTGTGTGTAATGTAAATGTTAACTTGTATCATTTCATTATAGTTATTTAATATCAGCTCATTAGCTATACACAACGTCTAGATCTTTCCCAGTCAATTTCCCAATGTATTTCCAGAGTCCTTATTCTAGAGGCTATCAATATTACGATATTACCATTCGAAAATAGAAATGTATAGGATTTCACAAAAGCTTCGCTAAGAATCTGCCTGTCATTGAGCGAACCTTATATAAAATTGCATTTTTGTTTTCGAACTTCGTAAGTGATAATAGCGATGGCTTTTCGAGCCCGGTTCTTCGGTGTGTAAAGGAGGCGACACAGTATATTACAACCTTCACGGAAGTATTTAAGTACTTTGTCTATGAGTATGACTTTAATTTCAGTCAATTCATTTATTGATACGATGTTACGTTAAGTGAAATTAAAATAAATAAATAAATAATATAAATAACTCCCATTTTAAAATTACACTACCCTACAGTAAGTATAAAAAACAGAAAAACAAAAATAGCTGTACTTCATTTAGATAATGAACTAGCGACTAGCCTCCGTGGATTATTATATTTATTGTATAGCCTTCTGTTAATAGGGCTAGGATATGTAAAGACAGACTTACGGGACAGCTGTGTCCCATTTCGAAAAATAAAAAATCATACAAAAATATGTTATATGTTATAACATTTATGTAAAATTAACTTGGAATATACAATATATTTTTATATAAAGGACCGTTAAATTATAACATTGCAAGTATTAATAATATTATCATTAGGACCGAAGTCATAAAATATGTTGCGACGGCAAAATTGATTAACCGATGACGTTGGGAGCTATAATTGCATTTGCCGCTATCACGTAGCGCCTCGTAGCAATCACGTAGAGCCTCTACGTGATTGCTACGAGCTACGCGTATGCTACGATCGTTTTAGTTTGCCAAAATATAAAATTGGATCATTTAGCTAAAGCGACCTTGGTTTGAAAAGGCAATATAAATGTAATTTAAAACTTGGTAAAGTGACTAGAAAATGACTAACTTGTGTTTTATCGTCTGTTTTTCATTTGCGTGTACTAAGTTATTTTTTTCATTTTCATTTCATGGTTTTCATCCACTTGGATATTGCTTTTATTTTAAGTCCGTTGTATTACTCGTATAATAAATATGAATTAAAGACAAAAATAGATGAAGGTCATTATATGTTCAAAAAAAAAATTGAGTTTAAAGTGTCACTTAAACATTTTAGGACATCTAGTAACGTATTAAGTACATTTATTCTAGAGACTTTAGATTCATGTACATAATACTATTTTCTCATTCTCATGTTTGAATTATATTTTCTCAAATCATAATTTTTCTACATATCACCTTCATCTATTCATGTATTATTAAAATGAAGACACGTTTTATATGAATTATAACGTATCTGGTACACGTAACTCAAACTCAGAGTTCTTCTAAATATCAGTATAGATTGACATGGCGTGAAAGAGTCTACAGATGTTTTTGTTTCTTTATTTTTTAAAGAGGCTTTTACCGTACAGTGCATGTCAGCCCCATCGCAACTTATACTACTTAATAATAAATAATTTTGTATAAAAGTTTTGCTTTTATTATGATTAAATAGGTTGAATACCTGAAGCTCTTCTTGTACGTGAAGAACGAGGTGGGTATAAATCTAGTTCTTCTAATACTCAGTATAGCACCAGATTGACTCGGTACGAGAGTCAGATGTCTTTATAATTACATAGGTTAAATACCTGAAGCTCTTCTTGTACGTGAAGAATGAGGTGGGTATGCCGATGAGGAAGGGCGTGGGCGCCTGCAGTAGCTGCTCCGCGCAGCTCATGCAGCTGGGCAGCAGCGGTATGGCGGGGAACATGTACTCCAGCGGGTACAGCATGGCCACCAGCGCCATCACGGACATGGACAGCGCGTTGTAGTCCCGCGACTGCACCACCACCTTGTTCTCCAGCAGGATCAGGGTGAGCACCTTCAGGCATATGTCGATACCTGTTGAGGAAATAAAAAAACGTATAAGGTTTTGTACAATCAATTACAGAAATCATGTTGCCACGTCATGATTTCTATGAGAAAACAGGGAGGCAAAAAAAATAACAAGTCGAAAAAAAATTTCGTCACCATTTAGAAAACAGATGGTTTTTAATAATTAAGATGGTGAGATCGACGGCCGTAAAACAACGACGAATAATTTCATTAGTAGTTTTTTAAGTCACCTATTTCTTCTCCTTTTCTTTTGATAAAACATTGTATAATTTTTTTTGCTTTCGAATAAATATAACAGATATTTATTGATATGACACAAAAATATGTTCATTGTTCTATATTGACTATAGATATAATTGTAGCTTATATTAATATGTACTGTTCTACAAGACGTCACACCCAACACGGCTCATCTCATCAAAAACCCGTTCGATCTTCCCCTACCTCACCCATAATCGACGACCTCCGTAGCGCAGTGGTTAAGTTGTTAAGTTAAGGGTCCGAATCCCGCCGAGGGAAGAAAAAGTTTTTCAAATGTCACTGGGTCATGGATGTGTATTTTTGGGTATAATATAATAAAAATCTTAAATATGTGTATAGTATTATAGTATTAAATATTATATTCCGCTGTCCGGTACCTGTAACACAAGTTCTTCGGATACTTAGCACGGGGCCAGATTGAGTTGTTGTGAAGCGTCCATAGATATTAAATCTGAAGTGTTCTACAATTTCAACTTCAAATACATCATCAGCATCCTCTATTGGTGTCGACATTACCCAGCAGCTCGAGCGGCAGGTGCAGCGGGAAGTCGACGAGCGAGAAGCGCGTGTGGTCGGGCAGCGCGAACACGAGCGGCGCGTGCGCAGTCGGCGACAGCAGCTCCAGCTCCACGCGCGTGCGGCCCGGCACCGGCACCGGCGCCGACAGCAGCCGCAGGATCCACGTCTCCACCTGTGGGAGACACGGGCATTTAATTCCTACCGAATCTTAAGGGAGCCAATCATCATGCTTAAAAATTCGGATTAGAGTTGGCGAATCCAGCAAATTCTTTTGTTCTCTGGTAAGAATATATTCCCCTCATTTAACATCTTTCCCGTGATTGTCATAATAGGCGACAGAAGGTATGTTAAATATTGAAATAGGGCATGCTATTTATCGCTTACGATGTTCGAAAACAAAATGTATAGAATTTAACATAAGCTTCGCTAAATGACATACGAATTCGCTTGTCATGTCAAATCCCATACATTTCTTTTTCGAACTTCGTAAGCGATAAATAGTGATGGAAGCATCTTGAATGCTCCCTGGGCCACGTACCTCCCGCACGTCGTGCAGTACGATGCTCGGCGTGCTGTCGTGCGCCTGCCCCGTCAGCACCGACCACACCGTATCCCTACAAAAACGTATACAAGATCAAATTAGGTGAAGTAAATCTAGTAATAGGTTTAACTACGATAGTCATGCAATTTGTGTGTTTAATGCTTAAAATGGTTGTCTAATGCACATTTGTCATGTCTCTTTAAAATAGCGAATAGCTCTATCAACTGCCCCGAACTACTAGGTGAAATAGGTTTGGTAGCCCGATCCGTACTAATGCGTAGACCTTCTTCCAAACTCCTTCATATCCCATCCGTCAAAACTACTTATAGACAGAATAGTTTTCTCATACGTGCCTGCAGAAGTTTTAATGATATTTCGTGTGAAGAGGACTTGGACTTATTTAATACCAGCGTCTCTCAAATGAAAAATTGTCTTACAAGAAAATTCTTTACATCCTAAACCATGTCTCTGTGCTTGTATATTATGTTTTTTTTTTCTATTTTCACTTTATTCTAACCACCGACTTCATCTTTATTTCTTTATCCTTCTTTTTATCTGTGAAAACTTAATTTGCCTTCTCATTTGTATAATTCATAAAAAATATACTTCTGTATATAGCCGTAAGTTTTCCAAATGTAATAAAATAAAATAAAATAACTTAGTTAATTAGCAGGAAAATGGTCATTGTAAATGTCAAAGAGAGAAATAATAGTGAGAATGAAAATTCACATACTACTTCTGATGTGTCGTGAAAACAAAATATAGCAGAATCATCTATAATAACTTTAAAGTTGTTTTAAGTAGACTCGGCAGGTAATCAACAAGGAAAGGATTTTATCGAGTAAATAATTAGATTGATCAAAATTACCTAAATAATTGTCTGGACGCGCCGACGCGTCGTGGACTGGAAGACTCGTTGCAGGCATCGATTAGCTTTTTAAGTATAAAGAGGCACTCTCGGAACGTTGAGAAGAAGGGGTGGTGAGACAGCAGGCAGATCGACGTCAGGGAGTGGTTCCGCACGCGCTGAAACAAAATGTATCTTGAGTATACGCATCCAACTTTACTTTTGAGTAGAGATCAAAGGACCTACACAGGCTGTAATATTAATGATTGATAATACTTTGGGGTGTGTACTCCTATGTAGAGTATACAGTGAAAGTACATGCGCTGAAAGACTTACCTTTGACTTTCATATTTCTATGAGAAATGCCCCAACATCATAAATTTGCCCTTACAATAATTTAAAAAAAGTTACTCATTCAGCGCTGGTACTCTAACAGTAAACTCTAAATACGGGACCCTTACACACCCTAAAGTATCATCACTAAATTATTTTACACCTTGTATAACGTCATATACATTTTAAAAATATGGGCATATTATGTAAAAACGTTTAGATAAAATAAATATTATAAATTTTGAAAAAAAACAACCTCAATAAAATTGCATTACGCGCTTTACGGCGCTGCGCTGTGAAGATCATTGACCTCAGCTGATTGTGTTGAAGTTATTTAGACCTTTCTGTGCATCATCGAATCAGCTATTGTAAGTGTCTGAGCGCCTTAAAAAGCGCAATGTATTTTATGTAGTAGCATGCCCATTATGACAATATTCACTTTGGTGGATCCCTTTTTAGACACCTGTCTCTTTCTCGTGGCGCGCGGGCTGGGCGTGTGCGAGCCGCCGCTCTCGGAGTCCGGCGCGGGCGCAGGCGCCAGGCGCGGCGCGCTGCTGTCGCGCTCCGAGTCGCTCGGCGCCACGTTGCTGCTCCTATAGTCACTGAAACATCCACACGCGTTAGAGACGAGAACAGGCCCTGATTATGAACTATGAAGCACATCTCTATAATCTATCTATATATACCCGCTTTAATATTAATAAGTTATAGTAATACAGTGTGTAAAAAGAACAGTCGCTATAACTTTGAGATACGATTATACTACCTTTCCTCATTTTGGAGGCATGCATAAATAAAGCAATCTCAATCCCAACCTCACTTGAGAACCTATACCTATATAACGTGTCGTTTCTCTTAAAAAAAATGAAAACCTTTGCTTATGTTACATACTTTTTTTTTGAAACGTAAAATTAAAGATTACAATAATAATATAGATTATTCATATTTTAATGTTTTTCTGTAATCTATAATATGAATATTACGGTATGAAGAGATGTGAAAGTACATTGTAACATTAATATAGTTGTTAACTTTTAAAAGTGAAACGAAACGTTTTATCTGCCTGATAGGTTCTCAAGTGAGGTTGGGTTTGAGATTGTTTTATTTATACGGGCCTAGATCTATCTTAGGAACCTAAACCGAAATTAGTCGGGATTCCTCTGGGAAGTAGGAAGTATGGTCGTATTGTCACCTGGAGAAGGCGGAATCGGAGCTCCTCTCCAGCGACTTCCGCCAGGAGTCACGGCGCAGCGTGCTGCGGTCGCGCGGCCCCGTCGCCGGCGCGCGTTCCACAGCGCGGTAGAAGTTGATGCACACGCCATAACGGGTTTTACCTGCACAAATATAGTGTTAGAAGTGGTTTCTCAGACTTATATTTATTATAGAAAGTAGACAATTATTTTGAACTAATTTACTTAAAACAATTACTGTTTAATTAGAATGACATTACATCGCGTCGGTAAAACTTCGTGCGTAGGTCTAATGTGTTCAAGCAATTCGGTAGATTGATTCATGTCGCGTAGCAAAAAAATTTATAGTGTGAGTTGATATCGACTCCCGCGCGATGTTTGACTTACTGAAAAAAGCGCTCTCATCCCCCCACTTCAACCGGGTTTCCTGAGTATTCGAGAGCGTATGATCAGTAAATAAACCTCCGTTATGACTCCGCAAAAAATTTTACGGATAAGGAGGCGGAGGAACTAAACTGAAATTAGGAAACCTTGCGGAACTTCCGCAGTAACAGAGGCGGAACCCAAGTTCCGTTACTACCCTAGTTAGAACACTCTCAATTACGTCAACCGAAAAACTTGATTCAAATTGGTTCATCCATTTAACTGCCACGATGTCACACACGTCTGTTTTTGTCGAGGTTTAAAAAGAAACGCAAAGCGTTTATAGAAGATTAAAATGATGGATACCTGCTAAAGAATTCCAATATATATGATAATCATATTATTATCCACGAGTTATTTACAAAGGGAGTTATTTTCGGGCCGGGTAAACAGGCACACCTCATTAAACACATTATACACATCTGTAGAGACAACGTTACATAATAAATACTGCCTGACCTATGTGACTTTGTTCAACAACATATATCCGACACTACAATCAATGTAACGATGATTTCCAAAGCAAGTTATTATATAATACTGCTGACCTCTATCTATGTAGATTTTTGCGGTGAAACTTCTTTAGGCACATTCTTCTCCTTCTTTTGACAGATGCCACCCATAAATACTAATTGCCGACGGCAAGGATTAAAAAAAATATGGCAATACAGTGGGTTGAAAAAGAGCTTCACGCACGTCTCATTCTTGACAAGTTAAAATAAGATTACACAAATTTGAAGATATTGTAGTGCTTATTTGTTCTACGAGGACTATAATATTATAAATAAATCACACTCGCGAATGGTAAACTTTATATTTACAAATATATATAACAAAATGAACACTAACAATAAAAAATAAACGAATATAAAACAATACAAGTTTTATATTACTAATAATTAATTAACAAATTGGGAAAACTTAAATAAAACGCGCGAAGCCCTCTAATCTCTCTCTTTAAATAAAAGCGGCAAAAAACTCTACAATAAAAATTCCTTCTTCCTCTTTTACAAAACATACTCATTGAATCGGCCTGGCATTGCGGCAGTACGCCGTTGCCGCGTTGAATTTTATTATTATTGGCGATATACTCCCCCTCTAGTCTAGGAGATCGCCCTCGTTCCTGGACTAGTTTTAACGCTAATTACATTACGTCTAAGACGAATACGGGGTCGCTTATGTTTAAACTTTATATTTTCCTTACCCTCCCCCTGGAGTGAAACCATTCTAACAGCATAAACACTTGCCTCTGGTTTGATAATAAAATGGTAATCAATATCTGCTTTAAATATTGGCGCTAAGGTAGGAAGCTCATAAAGGTCATAGAAATCTTTTCCTGATCGTTTTAATTCATCAATTTTGATGTTATTAAATAAAAGGTTGATAGAGCGTCGATAGTAATCGACGAAGGAGCGGGTGCGGGCCTTAATTGGAGTTACATTATAGGGAGGCATAAACATATCAATATGGAGCTCAGCAAAAAGAGTAGGCTCACCCCCTGTTGGAAGATAAGCGCATGGACTACCAAGGTCTGCTACAAGCAGCTTTTGGTCAAGTAGATGTAACTTTCTACTTTCATTTTCCAAAAATACAGTTTTTGAAGTGCCAGTAATAGCTGGCCATGAAAAAGGCTGAGAACACCTCGACTCTTTCGGGAGGAAAAGAAAAGAAGTCTTAATGACCTTCTCCCGCAGGCGTACGTCTAGGTCTGTCATAAAAATATTAGATTCTATAACAATTTTATAGTTACAATTATCAACAACTAATGCGGTTCCCCGCAAACCTATGATTTCGATTTTTAACATCGGCTCTAAAATCATAAGGTAGTAGGAGTTGTCATTGCAAGAAGATTTATAAACAATGGGGCTGTGCCCCTCTTCATCTAAACTGTCATTGGAAATAATTTTATTTTCTAAATTTAATTCAGGCTCATGAGCTCTGAGACTATACATGTAAGTATTATTTACATTAACAGATTTGATATCAATAAACGAATCCGCATCATGACCTACAAAAATATTATTATTTATGGGTGGCATATTATGTGAAATACAATTATCATAATACATATGCCGCTGACTGTACATTTTGTAGTCACAAATGGTATGGCCTCTACTGTACATTAATTCATTAGGGCACACGCACACTAACGACATTTTGCAATTATGTACAGAGTTCGACTTACATAATTTACAATGTTTACAAAATTTACAATTTTTATTATTTACATTCAGAGAATCAAAAGTATTTACATTATTGTTTACACTATTATTAGTATTTAAACTATAAAATGTTTGTTCACTAATGTTGCATTTAATGCATTTGACTCTCGTCGTATTGACGGTACCACATTTGTAACACGAAACAGGTTGACTTGGAATGTCTGTGCACTCACCTTTGCTTATTAACTTACGGCACTGGTTACGTTGGTGTCCATAGTTTTTGCAATACACGCAATAAGGTCTATTCTGTTTCGGTCGTTGTGTGCGCTGCTCCTTAGACTTCGAGAAGGCGGGAACGACGGGACTTTGCGCGCGAACGGTTTGAAAAGGCCCCGGGGTGGCGCGGCCGCCGTCTCCATGACGACCGCCTGCGCCTGCACTTTGCTTACGTGGTACAATTTCTCCTACTGGCCCAAGAGTATTTTGGAATAATTCCTTCGGCGAAACGGCCGCACTCGGCTTTTGTGCCGGTGAATGAGCGGCCTGTACAGAATTATTAGGAGCAAATCTGTCCAACATGCGTTCAAATCTTTCCATTGACGATTTGTTAATCGATTGTAAAAGGCTGGCAAAATCATCGCGGGAAGAGGTGATATTAGGATCAACCTGTGAAGCATCTAGCGATTGCCTTCCGCGTGCTTTCGGCATTTTGCTTGAAACACTTTTACACTTGAGTTTAAAACAGAGTTTATTCACTGAGACTGTGGCATTGGGAAATCGGGCCTACAGTTGGGACGCCATTTATTGTAGTGCTTATTTGTTCTACGAGGACTATAATATTATAAATAAATCACACTCGCGAATGGTAAACTTTATATTTACAAATATATATAACAAAATGAACACTAACAATAAAAAATAAACGAATATAAAACAATACAAGTTTTATATTACTAATAATTAATTAACAAAAATGGGAAAACTTAAGTCAAACGCGCGAAGCCCTCTAATCTCAAATTCTCTTTAAATAAAAGCGGCAAAAAACTCTACAATAAAAATTCCTTCTTCCTCTTTTACAAAACATACTCATTGAATCGGCCTGGCATTGCGGCAGTACGCCGTTGCCGCGTTGAATTTTATTATTATTGGCGATAAAGATAAATTATTTACGTAAAATTTTATGAATGACAGGTCATTCGTAAAATTCTTGAAATTGATTTTTCTGTCATTGAAATTACTGTAATCTATAGATACTAAGGTTAAGCTCATAATGGGGCAGAATAGAAGCGCTGTGAATTATCTACACGAAAAGCGCACTTTTATTAATTGATCCTTCTTCGGGCTGACAGAAGTACACCGAGTGCAGCGGTAGTGGGAAGTCATCATGGTCAGCGGGTAGGGCCGCAGCAGCTCCGGCGCCTGGACAGTATAGACACTCACCGGAGTCCTTGTCGGTGAGCGTGAAGACGAAGGAGGTGGTGTCGCGGGTGGTCACGTGCGCGAGCTGCCGGCGCGGGCCCACCGACACGCAGCCCTCGGGCTGGCAGAAGTACACCATGTCCAGCGGCAGCGGGAAGTCATCGTGGTCGGTCAGCGGGTAGCGCCGCAGCAGCTCCGGCGCCTGGACGGACACATCCATACATTATCATCCATGTTATCACATATCTCATATTTCATATTCATTGTCGCAAACGCATGTTGTTCGCCTATCATTAGGACTAATTTTATCTTTAAACCCTTTTTGTTTTTATATTTTATTAATGTATCAAATGTTGTTCTGTTGGTGAGTCAATACATAAATAAATAAATTATATTATAAGTCCACTACTGCGTCTTTCCGTTTTCTCACGATAAACTCGAAGACCACTGCACCGATGTTCATGCTGTGTTCACCAATGGATAGGTTCTCGAGTAAGGTTTTAATGTATTCATTGGACCAGGTAGGTGCTGCTGACAGTGCGTCAAGTTAAGAAGGTCTCCGGAACAGCTAGTATTATATAAAACAACTCAAGTGAATACAGTTTTCTGTTGCTAAGTACTGCAATAATTTGTAGAGTCGGTACTCCTAGCTTGAGTCTCACGAGAATCGGGCGATATTCGTACCTAGAATATTGGTTCGATTGTCAGTCTATCCTACAGGTGTACGTGTCAAATCACGCTAATCGTCTTTCATCAGCTTAACATTTAACCCTTCCTTTGGATTTGCAGGTGTCGGGTACAAAGAAAACAGCCTAGCTTGAAAATCACACGAGTTATACAACAAAGGTTTGTGGTTATATAATAAAAATATAGATTTTACCTGCACCGGTGCCAATCCCTTTCCAGTAAAATATGGCTTCGCTCCAACAATCGTCAGGTAATCTACCAGCCGCGGACATAGGTGCTGTTTCTGAATATCCATACTTTTGATATGCAAGTTGTGACCTTAACTGAATTACGCATAAATATAACTGAACCCATTATTTACTTTATTATTGCTTTTCATAACTCTCACTTATTGATTCCTGAAACAAAGAAACAATCGTTATCGTTTGTTTGAAGAAGTTCAGCGGCATTTAAACTAAATATTATCTAGATAAATTTATCGGACACAATTTCTAGGAATAACCCCTAAATAGAAACACCCATCTTAATGAATATTAGCTATTTCCTTTTTTTCTTAGAGGACACATGAGACAGGTTGATTTAACATTCCGTCGCTCTATCACAGCCTTACGTTACGAACTTAAAATAAAAAATGATGTCATAAAATTATTACAATCTTTCAATTCTATGAAGTTTTTAATACCAAAAGAAGGCATTCCTGGGACTAATATCGATAAGCTAATTTATTGTCTTTTGGGTAGAAATAGGAAATAATATTATTTCTCAAGAAAACTGAAATAATAATTTGACCTTCTATAATGATATTGATTGGTGTGAGCTATTAAGTAGAGTTAAGAGGAAACACCACGAAATTTTTTCCATACAAAAATAGGGGTCTAGGGGATTTCTATTTTGCTCCCTGGATAACACCTCTAGAGTAACAATTTTTTTCCTGAATATTTATGGATATTGTTTGTACGTCCTTATTCTTTCCTTTTTTTAATAAAATAATTATTTAAAGAGATATGGACGTTTAAAAACCTAAAAAAAATGGCCAAACTCTCCGCTATGTTTAAATATCTAGGAAACAGATTCGACTACAATAATCAACAAAAGCAAAAAATAGGAACCTAGCTCAATTCTTTTTTTAGCTAAGACAGAAAAAAATATTTAAATCGGTTAAGTTTTGGAGGAGGAAACAGAAATCCCCTGAACGTCGATTTCTGGTACTTTTAATAGGTAATTTCAGTCCAAGTTGCAGTTGTCTCTATCGCGCTAGTGCTGGCTAGCTAAGGCACTGCGAGACAACAATAGATTTTATAAATATCTATTTTGTATTTCTCTCAACCGTGGTGTTTCCTCTTAATAGTAAGGTTGTGCGTATGTTAGTTGTTTCGCGTTCTTGACCTATATACCTTGTGACCCAGTTCCCGTAGACATCACAATATCGCCCGGGGTATATCAATATTCCAGGGTCAGCAATTTTGTACCAATTTTGAACCATTATCGGCCTATTATCGGGTAGATTCTTATATATATCCACCCGACTTTTTGTATAACATGTGCAATGCACTATAAATTGTAATTAGTATGTTCTTTTATACACTCTTGGGGAGCACCCTAAGCGGATCTGTCCGTGTATATTGTGTGTTATGGACCAAGTAATAAATTGAGTATTAACTATACATAATACCCGGTCATTATAAAATATTTCCAACATGAGAGTGCAGTTTAATATTATACAAATACTTAATTTGTATTGTAATCCGGTCAATTTAGACCAAAAAATGAGAGTGAAGTTACATAAAGTCCCAACAAGCTGAAAATCAGTAAAATTGTTCAAAACGTTTTTTTTTTACTTTTGACCTTGAATAAAAAAAATCCATGCGCGGGAATGATGGGGAACTTTTAAATATTGTTTATAATTAGGTTTTTAACAATTTCACTGATTTTCAGCTTGTTGGGACTGTATGTAACTTCGAATGTCTAAATTGACCGGACTATCGGGCATTATACGCACATAATATTGTCCATCATATTTTGGACAGAGTAATATTTTTTTTTACTTTAAATTTACTTCATAGATAAAGATATTATTCATATTGCCCGCATTAATCACCTGGTCCATAACATAGACAATAGTTCCTTGCACATTTACAGTTCGGACCCCGCATCGGACCGCGGATAGACTTGTCTTGTTAATCTGCTAAAGCCAACATCAAAATTCTTGACGGTTTGGACTACCTACGCGTAATATATAGCCGTTTGGGATAGTTCATTCAAAGTGTATAGTGGCAATATTATATCCTTACATATTAATATAATAGTATCTTCGTCGTCTATGATGCATATAACTGGTTACAACATTAAATAATTGAGCAAGAAAGCTGACTGTTTCCAATATTCAGATGGATAATATTGTCATAATATTAAATTGTGTAAATATTGGTAGACGTGTACAAATATTTAGAGCGTCTTTAATTTTATTTGCAAATTAATTCGTATATGAAAGCTCCTTTCATGTTTAGAATCCACGTTTTAAGTTCCCATTCCACCCTTTAAGCCGTAGATAAAACGCTCTCATTTTAATCACGAGTATTAAGCGTTTACTAGTAAACTATAAAACTTAAGTCTCACCTGTAATATCGCATCAGCATAAAAGTTTATATCGGCTATAAAAGCGAAAGCTTTAGTTTATGGTGTGTATAAAGAAGGCTTAATGAAGGTAACTTGAATTGCTTTATTTTGCTGTTATTGTGATGTGGTTTTTACAACTTTCAATTAGTTCAATGAATGAAATACCAACATGGCACTTTGAAGACTTTTAATAGGCTACTTTTCATTACTTTTTAATTACTTTTCTACCACATAAATCTAACGACTAAAGCAGGAAATCAGAGTAGTACCTCAAAGCAAATCAGCTTGAATGCTACAAAATTGAAAATCAAGTTCCATGTACAATCGAATAGGTTGCCGGTCGACCGGGTATTACCAGGCTTACTCCCGACATAATCGAGAATCGGATCAGTTCAATCTCAACGGCTTTTCGTGTTTTATTTGGTAAATTTATTTGAAACTAACCAGGATAAAGAAAATCGTAAGATCGTAACTTTTTGTACCCCCGACCATATCAATCGACTGAGAACCAAAATAAACATACGTCTGACAACAAGAACAAATGAATCAAAATCGAATCAGTTTGGAGAGTAAGGCCCAAGATAAAAAGCGATTAACAGCGCCGATGTGTCGTGCCAACTACGTCTGCAGCGGGTTATTTAGTTTCAGTATTTTAAATCGTCCTTGCCCGAACAGGAATTTGCCGATACAATACTTTTGTGAAAACGAATGTAGAAATTAATGTTGAATGGCGACCTATAAATAGTGTGCTGAAATAGTCCAACCATAGTCTACACTACACATAGTTACGTAGTGAACTCAATCTTTTAGTAACACGCTAGTGATGTGTATTGTGTAGGTATTTGATCTTGACTTTAGTTCTCACAGTTCACACACGAGTAATTATCGATTGGGTCATGTGACGTTTGAATCGCTAATCGCGTCACCGCGTAGGTGTACGAAACAGCCGTATACTTTCAATTCATAATAATATTTACATAGATATAGTGACGCTGTGACGTCATTGCATCTGTGGATTCAATATACACGAGAGTGGGTGAAATACGCATTTTCATTACTATGATAGAATCATTAAACGTCTGTCGCTTTTACGAGCGAGGTTTATTATTTTAGTTATAAGAACGTGGGTGTGATTTTTTGTTTATTATCGAGTAATTGAGGTTATTACACTATTATAATATTATGTGATAACACTAGGTGCTACAAATTTTGTTTCTATTTTATTATCTTATAGATTAATAGCACGGCTGCGAATGAATGCTTCTAAAAATAGTTTACGAAGAACTCTCTACAATACTCTACAATCTACATAGATAATGTGAGTCATCTACATCAAAACCATTGTCTGTGAAACCATTAACAGTTAACTGTACGTCACTGTTGTCGTGACGTAAGCAATGCGACGACAGTCGAGTAGGGCTGATTTGCACCATTAAAATTGAACTTGATTAGTTTATGCAAAACTTTTGCGTGTTTAAATGAGTAAAATAAATTAAAATTGCATTTTACATAAAAACAGGATTTCGGTAGATTTGTCGTTTTATCTATGATATCTACTGCTGTATTTATATACAGCAGTGGATATCATAAAAAAAATCTCTCCAAACTGGCTAAACTGACTTTTCTCTGGCTGAATTTTGGCTGAATTATCGCGTTTCTGCGTTGCTGTCAGTATGAGTTTTGAGACTGAGTTTTACAAAACGAAGTTTAAATGTGAATGGTGAAATCGCCTTAGTCATAAATGTCTTGGTCACACTGCTCATAAAATGTTGTGGTTTACAGACAGTAAACCAGACGTTGGCTTTAAGTAATTACAGCATTAAGTTGATGAACATTTTCATGGTAGATATAGGTATAATTAAATTATAATATTACGATTTTGTAACGTAATTTAATCTTGATTTACCGTTTCACCGTTTATTACGAAGCAATATTGATAATAGAAGTTGTATGTGAGATTTTTTTTTTTTTTATACTATTGACTGACTAAGGTCCGTATAAATAAAACAATCTTCTGTAACATGAGTAAAGTTCTTCATTTTTAAAAGCGAAACGAAACGTTTTTTTTTATCTCTCAAATAGGTACTTAAGTGAGGTTGGGTTTGACATGGTTTTATTTATACGGGCCTTAGTTCGTAATGATTACCTACATACTTGAAAACTAATATTTTATTTACTCACTATTTTACAAGGAGACCTACTGAGTCCCTTCAGTAGTTTGAAAAGCTAAATTTATTTAGTACAGTACAATATGTATAAAGTTCCTGCTCGACTAGTATCTGAACATTGTTCTTTGCACTAGGACGCACAAAATATTTAAACATATAGTGGTTGTACGGCTTGTTCGATAGTCCATACCTTAATAATATCTTATACAGAACATTCTGGAGTTTTATCGTATTTGCACAATGAATTTCTTACAGGAATTTTTCAATAGACGTCCAGACGTCGAATACTTTCAATGGAAGCCGTTAAGCTGAATGCCACCCGTTGTAGTTAGAATTTCCTTTTTTTCAAATCAAGATTTTAAAGGATTTCCTTTGCAATCTTGTCCTTATATAGTGGAGTGTATAAACTATCGACATAATAAACATTTTATGGTAAAAAGGGTTAAAACGGGACCCCCATAAGGTAAAACGTGACCTAAGACCTGGGCCCTAATTCTCAGGCGTCGAACTTAGTTTTTACTATCGGTCTGTCCCGCTCATGCTAATGTGATTTACTGCGCGTGCGAGCGGGATATACCAATATTCGGAACTAAGTTCGAGGCCTGAGAATCGCCGCCCTGTTACTAAGACTTTGTTGACTGTCTGTTTGACTGTAACCAAGACTGTCTGTCGCCAGGCTGTATCTCACGAACTGCGACCGCTAGATAAATGCAAAAAAATAATGTTTGACGACCTCCGTAGCGCAGTGGTTCAGCGCGTTGGTGCTCGACCAACGGGTTGCGGGTTCGAATCCCGCCGAGGGAACGAAAAAAAAGCTTTCAATGTTCCTGGGTCATGGATGTGTATTAAATTTGCATATTAATAATATAATAAAAATTTTAAATATGTATGCCTGTAACACAAGTTCTTCGGATACTTAGCACAGGGCCAGATTGACGTGGTTTGAAGCGTCTATAGATATACCTGTAGGTACCGGACAACGGAAATATATTTAATACTTTTATACTATGTACACATATTTAAGGTTTTTATTATATTATACACAAATTTAATACACATCCATGACCCAGGAACATTGAAAACATTTTTTTTTGCTCCCTCGGCGGGATTCGAACCCGCGACCTCTCGCTCGAGCACCAACATGCTCAACCGCTGCGCTATGGAGGTCGTCAAAGTATGAAACCTATCGACAGAACAAACATCTTTTAATCAGCCTCCCTTGGGTGGAGTTCATTGACATTGTTAATACTTCAAGGGCACACTGCTCATCAGTAAGAATAAAAAATGTTGCTTTGTAAATTCTGTTGTCAGTCTGAATATTATAAAGATTTGAACACCTTTAAAAAAGCTTTTAAAAATTTAAATAATACAAATTGAGGACAACATTAACAACAAGTAATTAATCGTAATAGTATTATAGCTTTTTAGATTCACAATTTAAGTATGAATTATATTTTTTTATTTAATATGTTTTGGTAGGTTTTTTACACCCTAAAAACATCACTATTAATGAGCGCAAATTTAAATTTATGCTGTTTTTTCTTTAATGATAGGTACGTTTGTAAATTTAAGGTCACAAATCACAATACATAATATTATGTTACCACAAATTTTCCTAAGTTTAATTACTGTAAGCTTACAAGTAAGTAAGGGAAGCGTAAAATAAACATTATAGGAATGTTCCTTGTATATACGCCTAGGGCGTGATTCACCAAGCAATGTTAAAGTTAATCCTTCGTTAAATATCATATTGTTCCTCTCGTAATTCCTATTAATGAATGAGAAAGCATGGTATTTTAACAAGCCGTTAACACTAACATGTGTTGGTGAAATCGGGGCTAAATGTTATATTTTACGTAATAAAGAGTGTGTAAGCTTAAAGTAAGGGAAATGTAAGATAAATATTATAGGAATGTTCCTAGTGGAAACAAAATATATTACTTCAGGAACATTTTATACGT
The DNA here is from genome assembly GCA_905187575.2 of Celastrina argiolus. Classification (NCBI taxonomy): domain Eukaryota; kingdom Metazoa; phylum Arthropoda; class Insecta; order Lepidoptera; family Lycaenidae; genus Celastrina; species Celastrina argiolus. The sequence goes on along the minus strand of LR994599.1, from coordinate 12,011,792 downwards.
TTAATGTTATATTTTACGTAATAAAGAGTGAGGTAAAGCTTTTCATCTCAGTAACAGTCTTGGACAGCGGCCTACATGGAATAAGTCAATAAGGGCTATTTTCGTACATTCATCGAGGGAAGTGAAAGGCTGTGGGTAACGATATTAACGAATTTTGAAATATCAATTGTAATGGTGGTGGTGTTTTCACGTTTTTGCTTGCGAGTGTACGCATAAGCAGCGTGGGAAGGAGGAAGGTGCTTTAAATTTGCCTATGTGTACTCACTCATTTGCTTGCAGGTTGTGGTTATAATTTTTTCGCGGGATATTGTTAGATATAATACATATACTTAAACTTAATGTCCTGGATTTTCGCAAAGTAACGCCTGATTCCATTAACTAAATATCAATATATTTGTACGTACGTATTATATAAGGCGTTCTTGGGCCCTGATTCATGCTGCCATCGCCAATTAACGCTTACGAAGTTCGAAAACTAAATGTATGGAACTTGAGATAAGCTTCGCTATATGACATACGAATTCGCTCGTCATTTAGCGAAGCTTATGTCAAAATCCATACATTTAGTTTTCGAACTTCGTAAGCGATACATAGTGATGGCATCTTGAATCGGGGTCCTGACATTTCATTAGTTAAGATTGAAAGGACGCTTTACTACTCATCCAATATGCTCGGAAACCCAAGATAAAATTAGGTATTGACGTGACATTTTAGTATAATATAATTAGTCTGGTACTACGCCTACACGTTACACATTATACAATGTACTTATACTTATACAAACTCTATGTGTCTTTTTCTTTTCTTTTCTGCTACGTAAGAAAAGTCACATGACTGACAACGACATTGTATAACACAAACAAAGTAGATATATAACAGAGACACGACCTAGTACTAGAAAATAGTATCACCCTAATACTGGCAATTTCACTGGCTATTTTTCTTTCTTCGATTTCCAGTTATAGTTATTTATGTGGTTGACTTGGCAATCGCACTAAACGATCTGATTTAATAATATGTAGGTATATTATGTTGTTTTCAAGCGATTGCCAAGTCAATCTACTTATTTATTTAAAACATGAAAGATTATTAATAATATTTATTATTATCACTATAAGATGTTGTTAGACCGACCGACTAACCCCTAATGGGCATAACATGTATCTCACAACTTTTTACGGTAGAAGAACTAAGTAGACTTGGCACTTTTTACAAGTTATGTTTTTAATGGGGTAGTTTTATAGTTCATTCATAGGACATCTATACTATCTATACTAATATTATAAAGTGGAAGAGTTTGTTTGTTTGTTTAAACGCGCTAATCTCAGGAACCACTGGTCCGATTTGAAAAAATGTTTTTTTTTGTTGGATAGTCCATTTATAGAGAAAGGCTTTATGCTATATAACATTACGCTGTGACCAATAGGAGCGAAGCGTCCGCGTCAGTGAGAAATGTTGCAAAAACGGGGAAAATTATTCACATTAAGGGACTTTCGTTGCGTGCGCTGGATAAACGGATTAAGTTACTCAAAAACTACGCGAACGAAGTCGCGAGGACAGCTAGTAAAAAATAGGCCTTTATATTTGCGTTATTGGACGATTATACAGTATTCTTCGACCGAAGTAACCACTTCTTAAATACTGTAGTGCCTGGGACAGGCGGTTCTAAATTTCACATGATTGACCAGCACATTCGCGGCATTCTTACTAAATAGTCGGTGTAGTCCTGAGGAATGACTGGTCAATACGCTTGGAAACCCTCAATAGGAGTTGCCAAAAGGGTTAAAAGGGTTTTTATATTTGTTACATCTCACAGCTGTTTGACTTGTCTAAGAACTTTTCCAAAGCGTAAGCATGAACCATGTGCGGTTTTCCTTACGATGTTTTCCTTCACTGTTACTTGAGACCTGAAAAAGTCTCATTGGTGGTTCTGTCAAAATCGAATCTGCACCTTTTCAATTGCTCATCAACGGTCACGAACGCTATGCTGACATAAATCGTATACAAATACGGTTAGAAACAATAAGAGTTGTCGATTTTCTGACGCGAGGCAGACCTGACTCACTCGAAGCGCTGTCTGGGCCCTAATTCTCAGGCCTCGAACTTAGTTTTTATTATCGGTCTGTCCCGCTCATGCAAATGAGATTTAGTGCGCGTGCGAGCGGGATATAGTAATATTCGAAACTAAGTTCGAGGCCTGAGAATTACGGCCTGGTAGACGAAAAGTTGTCTAGTGAGTAAATATTTAATTTATTTTATTTACTTTTGAAAATCACAAATATGAGCAAAATCTAAAATAAGAATTAGAATAAGTTGCCAAAAGAAGAAGAAGAGCCTTTAGTTCCATAAACGAGGTATGAAATATTAATTAACTGTTTAGTAATAGAAGAGCGACAGATGTTTTCGAATAAGTTTTCTCCACAAGTTTTCTCACATCTATGTGTGACGTAGGTACATATTTTTTTATTTATAAGTAATTACTAGTTAATGTATTGTACCGTATATATGTAAGGTATACTGTATCGCCAACATTAATACATCACATCTGCTCATAATCCGTTAATTGATTGAAGATATTTAAAAAAGCAGTAAGAACAAAAATATTATGAAAACATCCGAGCTGGGCAAATGGTACACAATATTCATTATCTCTCATATCTCAGGAAGTTAATTATAAAACTGGCAAATGTGACTCATTGCGAGTAGCACACATTGATATGCAAATCGTGCTCTACTTTATGCCACCATGTCACTGTGTGCAACACCGCGCACGCCAATGCCAAAGCTTCACACTGATAACGAGCGATAAGCGCACGGTTCAATTGTTTCAACACATTGCGGTGGCGTTTTCAGGTTAATATGTCGGGGTAGAGCCGATTTCTATCGACCTTAATCAGAGACAATGATTACTTAAGGCTTTACTTAATTAGAGATTTTGTCAAAAAGTGTCCTGTCTGCATTAAATACTTAGGTAATCCTTAATGAGTTTATTAAACATGTCTGAGTGCAGCCGCCTATAATTAATTTTAATTCTGCTGATCGCAGATTTTGTAGTCTTTACTTTATTTTAGTATAAGATTAGAGATTTTGACATTAAATACATATTTTCAGGGAAAATATTCTCTACTAAGTAAAATATTAACTCCTTAAGCCTCTGAATGCGGCCCTGAAAATTTGGACAGTTGTTTTAATTCATAACATAAATAGAGTAGAGGATTTAAAAAGCGGCCAAGAGTGAGTCGGACTAGCTCATAAAGGGTGCTACAAGTACCATAATATAAAAGTTCTTAAAGTTCGTTGTAACTTCGATCGATGTTGAATATTTATAAATTGATTGACTGAAACAAAAATTTCCGGTTTACGATTTATAACGTATTAAAAATACTCCTTACTAGATCTAGTTGAAACCAATTAACAGTGGATGTTTGCGTGGATGTTGATATTTAAAAAAAATCGGGACAGATTTTCACGAAATTTTATAGACGAGCTTAAACTGTTCCTGCGTTTTTAGCTTTTTTAAATTCCTCTCCTAAAATTGTAAAAGGTATACCTAGTGAAAAATGAACAACTAGATTACATGCAAGTTTGGCATGCAGATTTATTATTACGTGGACTAAATAGATTTTACGAAAGAAAAAATGTAGCTTATTGGGATAAATTGCTTGTATTACATAAACAGCAAACAAAGTTTTTTCATTTCGTATAACTTTTTGTCGAAAAATAACGTTTAGGTAACATGTTATGAAAAAGTTGGTAAGCTCGTTTACCATTTACTCAGTAAACTGTCGGAAAACCTAGTGAGGATTTGTATTTAGGGTGCCCACGTCATACTTTTAGTAGGACCGATAATCAGGCAGCTTTGCGACCATATTATTTTTGACCAACTTATCCACCTTACCGATTTCGGTGTCGGTAGCCGATTTCATTGAAACCAGGTCAGCTACGCAGGAGTCGTTTTATAGTGCCCAAGTGTGTACGCAATACACAAAAACACTCTCTCTTCCTTATACTTTCTTTAACGGTAAACCGACACAACTGGCGAGAGAATAGCCGCAGAAACTACTTTTTTACATGCCCATCCGACGCATGGATCATCTTTCTTATCAGACAATCAGGTGATCAGCCTGCATTGTCCTAACCAAAGTTCCCAACAACATTTTTTTTTGTTGTTCCAACGTGGGTATCGAACCCACGACCTCCGGGTCGGGAGCGAAGCTCTGAACCAGTAGAATTCGACGACCTCCGTAGCGCAGTGGTTGAGTGCGTTGGTGCTCGAACGAGAGATCCGTGTTTTCAATGTTCCTGGGTCATGAATGTGTATTAAATATGAATATAATATAATAAAAATCTTAAATATGCGTATGTATATATCTAGTATATAAGAGTATTACATATGTACTTACATTTGTATATACTATAATAAAATACAGCGCTTCGGTGTAAACTAACCCTTACCTACAAATTAACTTGTCATTTTAGTGAACCCATAAATTTAAGTACTCGTAGTTACAACTTTGTTAATAAATCTTTAAACGTGTCGAAATAGCTAACTCTACATAAATAACTTATTTAGCTAACCCACCCTGTTTAAAAACCCCGCACATCTGTTTAAAATTCTTAATGGAAAGTAATAAAGCAAGCTGTTTATTTTAATTAAGGTCAGCGTTAATTATTACAGTCTAGACTATTTAAAACTTCAAATATATATTTATACCCGTTATATATCTTCTTCTTCTAACTTAAGAGCTTCGCTCTTGTCGATGGAGTTTTCTCCATTCCTCTCTGTACTCTGCCCTTCTCTTGACCTCCTGATACGACACGACCATCACTTTCTCCTTCACCTGGTCCATAAAAGTTCTTCTCTGCCTTCCACGTTTTCTTCTACCTTAATCTTTCCTTCAATTATTCCTCTAATAAAGTTGTCGTGCCGTATCAAGTGTCCTAACATCATTCCTCTTCTGTTCTCGATGGTTTTTAATATCTCTCTCTTTTCATTTAACCGTTATATATATAGATACTTATATATACAGGATGTAAAATAAGTGAGTGATAATACTTTAGGATATGTACGTGCCTCCTATGTAGAGTTTATGTGAAAGAACCAGCGCCGAAAGACTTAGTTTGACTTTCATGTTTGTATGAGAAATGCCCCAACATCATAAATTTGCCATCATACAAAAGCTTAAAAAAGTAACTCTTTCTGAATTGGTACTTTCACAGTAGACATATATACGGGTACCCATACACACTCTAAAGTACAAATTACTCACTAATTTTACAACCTGTCTATATAAGCTTTTAATAACTTTTCGCGTAACGATGAGCGCTTTTTGCGAAGGTATTAAGGAAAGCCTTAAGATTTTTCCGAATTAATCTATACTAATTTTATAAAGCGGAAGAGTTTGTTTGTTTTTTTAAAAGCGCTAATCTCAGGAACTACTAGTCCGATTTGATAAATTCTTTTTTTGTTTGATAGTCCATTTATAGAGAAAGGCTTTAGGCTATGTAACATTACGCTGCGACCAATAGGAGCGAAGAGTCAGTGAGAAATGTTGAAAAAACGGGGAAAATTATTCACATTTGGGGGGGCTTTCATTGCGTGCTCTGTATAAACGGCTTAAGTCACTCAAAAACCACGCGAATGAAGTCGCGGGAATAGCTAGTATAAAATAAATGTTAAGGTGACCCACGAGCGACAATCGGTGACCGATTTTTTGTAGGTGAAAAATAGAATATACTGATTGCAGAAGTGCATCCAGTATAGTTATTTATCGTTGTGTTTGAATGTAATCCTGTATTGAAATGTTAATTTTAATATAGCTTTAATGTTTATTTAAGTAATTTAGCAACACGCTCGAACTTACACATTGTTAATAGTGCTTATTACTTTCATGTATTTCTCATGTAAGTGAATTAATGTAATTTCTTATGAGAATCAACGTCTTAAACCATAAACCATAATTATCTGATCTACAAAAAGGTACCGAACATTAAAATACAATCTGCATTTTAGATTAAGGCACCTTTTTGGCTAGCTCTGAGTATATGCTTAGTTAAATACTATAAAAATCTTTTTAGTTTAATTAAAATGCGTGTTAGCGCCTGATATAATAGTATCATGTTGCCAACCTTTACTCTACTTAGACTGATCGATTCTCGATCGATTTCCTTATTTCCTGGTAAAATAATCACATTTAAGTTGGTGCTATTGTAACATGTATTTTTTGTTTATAAAAACTTCAAATTAGATAATTACACAGTAATCTAATTGTCTGTGTCAACATTTTCTATAGGTAGCGATCTGTCGTTATATTGTATGGCGTTCAAACTTTTCATATAGTTTATACAGAGTGTAAAATTTACCACTCCTTTGTGACTCACAGTCGGTTAAAAAAACACTCATAATAACTTTGGGATATGTTTATACCACCTTTTCTCATTCTGGAAATATATTAATATTTAAAATCATTCAAGATTTTGTTTTAAGTATTTTTTGCATTTTTGTTTTTCTTGAAACTAAAAAAATATTCTAAAAAGTATGGTCTTTTTACACCCTATATAGGTTATTTAACGGTCCGTAAATATCGTTAAGAAATAGGTATTAGGTAGGTACTTCCGATCAGATAACGCCCTTATCCCAAGCGAGTACGTGGCGGATATCCGGCGGGAAATAACCAGCAAGTTACACGATAAATTGAGGCCTACTTATTTAATTGTCAATAATAAATAAATTGTATGTTGACTTTTGCTACCTAATTAATAGTTTGCCTAAAAGTAGGTAATGAAGCCGCCTTTGTTTGTCTAACTTTTAACCGACTTCCAAAAAAGGAGGAAGTTACTCAATTCGACCGTATCTTAGTTTTATGTAATGTTGTCTTTTTTTTCTATGAATTGTTTTATCCACAACAATTACTATCAAACGTATGTTGTACTTCACCTATCATTAGGACTCATTTTATCTTTAAGCCCTTTTTGTTTTTATATTTTATTAATGTACCAAACGTTGTTCCGTTGGCGAGGCAATAAATAAATAAATAAAGTATTTTCGTATTATATTATATTAATTATAAGATATAAATGAAAAAGTAACTTCAAGTACTGCTAGAAATTTAGTTTTTGTCAAGTACGACTTGAATTTGGGTCGGACGGACACGAGAATATCAACGACCATCCAAGTTACTAAAACTCATGGAAAATTCTTTAAATAGACGACGACCTGTCTCGCCTTCACTTATTTTTCCGTTTTCCACTTACTTATAAATTATTTATAGGTCGGTAACGTTTTATATAAGCGTTTTAAATAATAGTCTAATCGGAGACATAGGATGAAGGTGATATGTCGCGAAAAAAATTGTGTAGAAAATTGAGTTTAAACTATCATTTAAACATTAAAGTAGTAACGTATTAAGTACCTACATTGATTGTAGAGACGGATCTTTACATGAATGTACTTAGTTTAATACTTTACGACGTATTCTAAAATGTTAAAGTGACACTTTGAACTCAATTTTCCCAAAATCAGAATTTTGCTACAGGTTATACTATCTATAGGTATATGAAGAGTTAGCGAGGCCTCTGAGAGTGGGGGCAATTCTGCAGAATGTAGTAATAGAATTCACATACACACTAGTGCCTAAAATCCAACGTTAATGATACATAGAACGTATCCTGTCGTCCCAACTCTAGTGCTATTGGAGCCTGTCCTTGGACCGCCAAGGTCAACGTATTGTCTACGAACCAGAAGCGTCAATTACAGCTAACAAATTATGAGACTGGGGCGAAGCGTGAATTAAATAAAATGGAAAACGTATGCAGTGTGCGATAGGGTTGGCTAGCGAATTTAGTTTTTTGTAGGTTAGGAAACTACTAAGTTTCTAAACTTACCTTCAGTTAAAGCTGGTCGTCTACATAGTAGCGGGTCCGCGGACGCGCGCCGCGCTCGCGTTCTGCTCGCGTAGTGCGGTGCGCGGGGCGGCCGCCCGCAGTCATGCGCGCCGCCCACGTCGATAAACCACCCGCCCTCGCCGCTGCGCCCTTCACCGCTCTACGTTAGGTCCTGAGCTCACTAAGACGAATGCCTCAGCAAGTCTGTAGAGTCGCTTTAGGCACCAATGCCTCCAATGAAAAAAATATACGTTTTATGTTAAAATAAGTATATTTTTTTATTGATGCATATATTTAGCTACATAAATAAATATATTTAGGTATACAGCTACAGCTGTCGCCACCGACTTGATGACTATTCAATAACCTTGGCATAATTTAATGTAAAAATACGGCACAATATTATTAAGATCCTAATCCTATTGACATAAAACAACATGAAATATTTTCGTTGTACCTAATTAATTTTTATACTGGGCTATTTACCCAATTTTTTTTTCGGCAAATTGCCTACCACACTTTCCCACAATTAGTCGATTTTCCGTCGCGTTACCTTTGTAGATGTGTCGTTACTCTCAGACTTCAGACCTTCAAGAACAGGCAGCCGCGACTAACTAGGTAGTAGCCACATTAAAACTACATGTTTATTGTTTACCTAACTTCTGGAATTACATAACCGCTGACATCAATTAATGCTGTTAACGATGTTGTATTATGTAATTTGTCGCCGTATGTCTTAAATTCTGCTAAATATTAAAAAATACAGCGTATTAAAAAAAATGTAAAATTTTAAAATTACTAATTTAATTCAGAAGGCTTTTTATTAACTTCACTGTAAGTGTAATTCTAAACTAAAATCCTACTTATGGCAAGTTTCGAAAATAATAGTAGGTATCTAATTCATGTTTTTTGTACTTCTCACTCAGTTTATCAAACTTCATACAACTTGCGAACATCCTCAAACACAAATTTTGCGAAGTGGTCGATAACTTGCCAACTTGTGTCCTACTTACCGAGCACTAGGGTATTATACGAGTACATACTTATTATCTAACGATTTACCAGCAACCTTAGGTAGGTTTATATCTATACTAATATTATAATAAAGCGGAAGAGTTTGTTTGTTTGTTTAAACGCGCTAATCTCAGGAACTACTAGTCCGATTTGAAAAAATATTTTTTGTTGGATTTTTTGTTGGATTGGCTATATAACATTACGCTGCGACCAATAGGAGCAAAGCGTCAGTGAGAAATGTTGCAAAAACGGGGAGACTTTCGTTGCGTGCGCTGCATAAACGGTTTAAGTCGCTCAAAAACCACGCGAACGAAGTCGCGGGGACAGCTAGTATACTATACAGCGAGAATATTCAAGTCGATATTGTAAGCGAAAAAATGTTTTAATAATTTTTAAAACAACTATTTTTCCATCTTTTTGCTAAAGGTGGCCCTGCGCCAGTTTCTTACGCCGGTTCTTCTCGCCGGGTTAGTCCCTGAACCGGTGGTAGGTGATCATGTAGGACAAATATTCTAAAAGTGTTAGTATCTAACCAATTTGGAAATAAAAGATTTTTCGAAATCCGGAACTATACAAAAAGCGATTATTAAAAAATGGAAATTGCTGAAAGAAGCTGCCAATATTCAAAGAAACCTAAATTGCACAAATGAAGTTTAAAATATTGAACAAAACAAACTGATTACGAAAGAAACATCGTATCCTGTATTACCTACAACAATCGATATTTTCGTATCGTAATTCATAATTCTCGTAAGTATTCGAATCGTATTCATAAGGAACAAATTCTGTAAAGTAGATAATAAATTCTACATAGTTTGTCGTATGTAAATCTATACTAATATTATAAAGCGGAAGAGTTTGTTTGTTTGTTTAAACGCGCTAATCTCAGGAACTACTGGTCCGATTTCAAAAATACTTTTGTTGGATAGTCCATTTATAGAAGAAGGCTTTAGGCTATATAACATTACGCTGCGACCAATAAGAGACTGAAGCTTCGTCAGTGAGAAATGTTGCAAAATCGGGGATAATTATTCACATTTGGGGACTTTTATTGCGTGCGGTGCATAAACGGTTTATGTCACTCAGAAACCACACGAAGTCGCGGGCACAGGTAGTACGATATATATTCCCATTGGATATGTTCGCTTCGATTGCGGGTTGATCTCAACGATCAACCTGACATTATCACATGACATTATTAAGCAGTGGTTCGTTTGCTTTTGGATAAAATAACAAAAAAATATCAAATAGTAAAATATATGACTTAACGAACATTGTTCGCAGAGTCAACATCCTGAGGATGCTCCGGGGTCGGAGCGAAACGCGCGTCGAGTTTAGCAACCTGCACGGTGGTGGGACTTTGCACGATCGTGTTAACATTATTGCTTGTGTGGTGGTGGTGTTTTCATGTTTTTTGCTTGCGAGTGTACGCATAAGCAGTGTGGGAGGAGGGAGGTGCATCAAACGCATGCCTATGCGTACACTCACTCATCTGCTTGCAGGTTGTGGTTATAATTGTTTCGCGGGCTTAATATAATATATTTAAATTGTAAAAAAATTATCACCTTTAAAATTTATTCGCTTGATCTTGTGTTCGCTTATTGGCTGCAGTGGCGGCATCCAGACATTCGTGTGTGTCTATATTCATGTGCTCTATCTGCCTGTTTATTTTGTAGCTTGAGGTGTAGTTTTACTTTTACAGTTTATAATAATTCAATACTTACATAATATTTCGTCTTCAATCGTAAGCCGTATACCGTGATGTGTGCTAAATCTGCTTAGTCGCATGTGCGATAGGTAGGTACTGAACAGTTTGTTTATTTATAAATAAAAAAATATACAAATACCGTAAAGTTTGTACGTGGCGAAGTAACGAACATACACTCAAACATTCGCCTTTATACAGATTGATTCATGGTTTATATTTTAAGCCGAATATAGTATGAAGAGAATTACAAGTAGAGCATTTTTTTATTTGACACCTCATATATATAAAGCACTTAATATACCTCCGAATGAATCTAGCTATGCTGGGGTTCGTTGGCTCCTAGACTGTACCTGTGAACGCACTGGTTGACCTAGACCTGACCAGGATTGAAACTCATCTGTTTTGCGACTTTTATGGACATCTTTAATCGTGATTTCGTGTCGCGTTATGATAAGTAATTTATATGAGGTGCCAAAACAAAGAATTTGTTCTGTGCCAAAACTTGATCTCTATTTTAATGTCAATATTTTTACTTAATTCGGCATATTAACATTTAATAATTTACAAACGTTAATAGTAGACATCTATTGCAATTTTTTGTATTAAACATATATTGTATGGGATGGTAGGCCATGGCTATACCTAAGTATATTATATACAAACACGCCGCGACAGCTTGTCTTACAAGGTAGGGCGTAGTTTCGTTGTGTGTGTGTAATACAAGTATGCACAGTTTAGCCTGACTGTGTGGATCGCAGTATTCTGTCTTCACTTTTTAATTTGGTCTGAGTCTTCTGCCAATGCAAATGGATGCATCATGCAGATAAACTAAGATTTCCTAAGTTTGCAAAGAGCAGTTATTTAAACATATTAGGTCCTTACATATGAAATTGGCGTTTTGTATGGGTGGAACTTAAAGGCGATTTTTTCGTATTAAAATATATTTTATTAATCAAAGTATGTACCATAGCTATCTATACACTTTTGCCATCTTATAGGTAGTTCATTGATCCCTTTACTAAAAAAACCATTTGGACAGGAATCAATGAAATCTTTGAAAGCGGTTTGCACTGCCTAATCGGAATTGAATTTTTTTCCTTGCAAGAAGTTATTCAAATTTCGAAAAAAATAGTAATCTGTCGGAGTGTAAGTGGTTTGCGATGGATCTGCTTCCACAATAGCCTTCAATTCATCATTATCGACCTTGGTCTCCGGCAGTCCACGGGGCTTGTTCTGCAGGTCGAAACTTCGAGAACGAAAGCGTTGAAACCAAAATCGCACCGTGTTTTCTTTTGCGACACCACCCCCATACACATCATTAATCCTTCGAGCCGTTTCTGCAGCACTGGTGCCACGGTGGAACTCGTACTCGTAAATAATGCGATATTTTAAGTTTTCCATTTTGTGAAATGAGTGACGCACAAAAAAAAGGCAAAAGAGAAAAAAACAAATGAATTACGGTTTTCAAAACACAAATGCATGAGTAAATAGCTGTTTAAATTTGAATTTGGAATTCCTAACCAAAGAGGATATATTTAAGATCAAAGTGGCCAGTACGACAAAACGCCAATTTCATATGTAAGGACCTAATACTTTACAGGGAATTAAACGGACAATAAAAACACCAAACGTGTAAAAACAAATAAGTTATGTTTTAATCGTATAAAAATTACAAACAATGAAATTTCTGTAGGTAACATTATTCGAATTACTCTGTATTCGATATTCTGATATTATTTTCCCGAGTCCTCTTTGAGTGAAACGGTCCTGTTGAACACGATCTGAAAATAATAATAAAACTATTTTTATACTATTCATACAATATGTAACCTACTGGTATTTGAAAAAAAAATATTCAACTTGCTAACAAGTTGAATATTTTTTTTACATCTAAATGTAGACGCCAAATCTAACCAACTTTAATATCTCACTTTTTTTTTAATTAACCATAAGTGTTATAGGTGACGAATAAAGCATAGAAATAGAGTTTAATACTTGTTCATAATGTTACTTTGTTGCTATAAATACATATTTGGATTTTGCATAGAACTTGGTACTCATTTAGATCTCATACATGCACGGCGGCAACTGTAAATGATGCTACTTTCACAGTGAACTCTATAAAATTGATATAATATTATATGCATCCAAACACTATTCGTTTATTTTACACATTGTATAGCTTAACATAGATTAACCAAATGCCTGCGAGAATTAACTGATTTAGTGTACTTTTGATTAATTATTATAGATAAAAATTAATTTACATAACAATAACACAAACATTTTCTTTTTGTATAATCTTTTAAAATTGTTACGCTTTCACGCGAAAACTACCAAACCGATCAGCATGAAACTTTGTACACGTATTATTCTTGGAGGCATTAGTATAAGTAATACAAGTAACATATGATTTTTTTCTACACGGCCAAAGCCGCAAAACGTGTGATATTATTATGCAAGATATTACAATAAGAAAGAAGCCATGAACAAACACTACCGTTAGTAGTGTTAAATAGTGTTAAACTCACCCGCTGCGGCGTCGTGTCGGGATCTACGGAGAAGAACCCGATCCTCTCGAACTGGAACGTGTCGTACGCGCGCGCACCCGCAACCGCTGCGTGCGCGTACGCCGACACGACCGCCAGCGTGCGGGCGCGGCAGTCCGACAGGAACCCGCCCGGCACCTCGCTCGGGTCCTCCGGGTTCTTGTGTTCAAACCTGTACAGTGGATTAATGGAGTTATTAAGGGGCGACACCATTCAGAACGAAAACTCGGCTTAAACCTAGCTCTCACTAAGCGCGCTTATAATTCTAGTTTTAAGTCAAACGGATTTCATCATGTTTTTAAGCAAAGCTTGGCTTACGAAAGCTGAGTTCAAATAATAAATAATAAATAGTATAGATGTAAAATACCTTTACACATACGTTTTTTTTAACAATTTACGTGTAATGAGTTATCTATTGCAATAATAGTTAATGGAATCAGGCGTTACTTTTCGGAAATCCATAGCATAAAATTTAAATATATTATATCTAGCAATATCCCGCGAAACAATTATAACCACAACCTGCAAGCAGATGAGTGAGTGTACGCATAGGCATGCGTTTAATGCACCTCCCTCCTCCCACACTGCTTATACATATTACACTCGTAAGCAAAACATGAAAACACCACCACCACACAAGCAATAATGTTGACACGATCGTGCAAAACCCCACCATCATGCAGGTTGTTAGTTAATGACTTAACGAACATTGTTCGCAGAGTCTACATCCTGAGGATGCTCCGGGGTCGAAGCGAAACGCGCGTCGAGTTTTGCAACCTCCATGGTGGTGGGGCTTTGCACGGTGTTAACATTATTGCTTGTGTGGTGGTGGTGTTTTTACGATTTTGCTTGCGAGTGTACGCATAAGCAGTGTGGGAAGGAGGGAGGTACATCAAACGCATGCCTATGCGTACACTCACTCATCTGCTATATCTAGCAGGTTGTGGTAAATTTTTTTCGCGGGATATTGCTAGATATAACATATTTAAATTTTTTTGCAATAATGTACACAAATTAATGCAGAATTTCAAAATACAACCATCACAACTGTTAATGTGTGTGTTGGTTATGTGTAGATAACGCATAACCAACACCAACCTGTGTAGGTAATATATATGTGGCGGTACTACTAGCGCCACAATCCTGCATCGCGCTATCGAAGTTTTCTAAGTCCGGCGCTATATATACGACATCTGGAAACTAGTACAGTGGGCTTCGGCCTGACCGAGCATACCATCTCGCTCGGTCGGAGATCTCCCTTTGGGGCTTCCACTCGTACTCCCACATATACTTTATTTTTTAAAGGCGGCTAAATAAAGTAAAATATAAATAAACTTACAGTGGTTCATACAACCGCACTTCGACAGTCGCGGGCCGCGACACCCAGTGTATGAACGCTTTCGGTTTCTCGGCCGAGTCCGTGGACTGCGCAGTACACTGCACCTCCGACACCCTACCGCTGCTGTCCTTCACTATGTTGGTCACCTGCGAATATAATATATTATACAACACTGTATTATGTCTGCGATTACAACTTGTTTCTTTATTTAAAGGCTTATTCATCATAGTAACAATTAAATTACATTAAACTTAAATCTAATTCCCTTAAATGTAACGAATGGATTACAAAACTTATAAACCTGTTACTAAATTTTAATTTAAAGTTGGAATTTGCTATGTTCTGTACAAAAAAAAATGGTACATTTGGTGTGATGTACAAATTATCATTGTAATTAGAACTTTTACTATAAAAAATAAGAATTCTAACCAAATGCTTATTATAACCAATTCATTAAATATATTTTTTAGTGTTTCCACTTTTATATTATATCGTCTGTTACTGCCGTACGAATGTATGGACAAAGTTTATATTTCGACCAGGGCTCCGATTCTTGTCTTTTGATGTTCGTTTCGAATGTCTGCTCCGCTCGCACGCGCAAAAATTATGCATGCAAGAGCGGGACAGAGTAACCATCGAAATTAACTTCGAAAAAAGAGAATCACTAATAAAGTAAGTATTTACTAAATGTCGTCCTTTGCACTAGCCCCCGCTCTCTCGAACGCGATTCAAATGAATGATCAACTAACATGGCATTCAAATCAACAACGACAACAACCCATATTGAACACTCAGTCATTTTGATAATAAATAAATTAGTGATAATACTGGGTGTGTATAAGCCTCCTTTGTAGAGTATACTGTGAAAGCACCGGCGCTAAAATAATTACTTTTGACTTTCATGTTTCTATGAGAAATGCCCGAACATCATAAATTTGTCCATACAATAATTAAAAAAAAAGTAAGCGCTGGTACTTTCACAGTAACCTCTATATACGGGACCCATACACACCCTAAAGTATTCATTCATTTATTTTACACCTTGTATAGTGGACTAGCTGTGCCCGCGACTTCGTTCGCGTGGTTGTCGGCAACACTATCGCGATTATCTTTTGATTGGTCACGTTGGTTGTTCTCATTATGATTATTAAAAAGGAATAACTCTTTCATACATATTTTTTGAGTAACTTAAACCGTTTATGCAGCGCACGCACCGGAAGTCCTCAAATGTGAATAATTTTCCCCGTTTTTTAAACATTTCTTATATAGCCTAAAGCCTTCCTTTATAAATGGACTATCTAACAAAAAAATAATTTTTCAAATCGGAGCAGTAGTTCCTGAGATTAGTGCGTTTAAACAAACAAACAAACTCTTCCGCTTTATAATATAGATACATAAAGAAACCTCACCTTTAAGACATAACCGGCATGTCGCAAGCCAACAGACTGAGTCGCAGTCAATCTGCGGAATCCCTTTTCGGGGTTCTCTGCGAAGTCCGAAGCTTCGATGTACAGGACTCTGTCCAGCGTGATGCTGTGGGATCCTCTCTCGGGCTCCGTGGGGAAATTGGGCACCTTCACCGAAATGGGTTTGTCGCTGGGGAAGTTGGTGATGGTGATCTTTAGAGGTTCCAATACCACCATCGTTCTGTAAAATAATAAAATTTTATTTTTGTTTCACATTAATAACAATATTATATTAGAGCCTCTGTGTGTTGGCTTCGATCCCATACCTTCAAAGGTCCGACTCCGACCGAAACATTTTAGTATCCGTGAGCAAAGAATGCTATAAACCAGACTCCTTTGTGTGTCGCGACAGACACAGACAATCTCCTTTGTGTGTCGCAACAGAGACAGACAATCTCCGGTCTATGTGTCGCGACAAAGACAGACAATCTCCGTTGTGTGTAGCGACTGAGACAGACAATCTCCGTTGTGTCTCGCGACAGAGACAGAGAATCTCCGTTGTGTGTCGCGACAGAGACATACAATATCCGGTGTATGTGTCGCGACAGAGACAGACAATTCTGCTGTATGTGTCGCGTCAGAGACAGACAATCTCTGCTGTATGTGTCGCGTCAGAGACAGACATACCTGGGCGCGGTGGTGTTGAGCACTAGACGCGTGGCGGCGTCGAGCGCCGCGGGGTGCGCTGCGGCGAGTGCACCGGTGACGCCCAGCGCGCCGCAGAACGCGTTCACGGCCGCCGCCGGCACGCCGCGACGACGCAGCGCCGACAGCGTGAAGAGACGAGGGTCGTCCCAATCTGGAAAATTAAGTTAGGATATCTAGTTAATGAATAAGAAGAGAATTCATTCTTGGTCCGAAAATTAATATGTCCATAACAATGCTAGGTAAATAATGCTAGGTAGGCAGGTGGCTCCGCTCACGCGGGCGCTGCGTACGCAAAGCGCGGTCGCCGCGTACGCTAAGCGCGGTCGCCGACAGTTAAGAGGAAACCACACGGACGAGAGAAATGAAAAATAGGTATTTGAAAAGTTTGTTGCCGTCTCCAATGCGCCTTGATCACGTGGTTCACGCCCGCTATCGATGTGTGAGTGAGATCGTCTATGTGTGCGTGAGCCGCGCGCCGCCCGCGCGGGCCTCTCGCTACTTAAAATGCTTAAAGTAAATCGGACTATATTTTATGATTATGACAAGAAATGGAATCTTCGTTAGACACTTTTTAGTTTTTACCTCGACTAGGTACCTAGTACCAGAAATGGTCGATGCTCGTATACAATAACTAGTGAAGTCCATAGTTTCATAATATTATGGTGTTAATTCTACATCCTATGATTAAAGTATATGGCTCATTCAATCCGAAATTGTCTAGATCATTGTGCTATTTCGGCACACAATTAAATTAGCCCATTAAATAATCTAAAAGTTTTATATACTCAAACACCTTCAAAAAATAATGTTTGGTTTATAGGCTATTGTTCGATAACTATAAATATTTACGAAGTTATAAAAAATATCCTGAAAGAGGAGGAAATTTACCAAAAAAAGGTTGCACTCCCGGAATTGTACCTCCATTATTTATATTTTTAAATTAACGCTGAAAATAGCCCTCCGCGCCATTGTTGCATGCAGACGGCCTCTTAGGCGTCAGTTAATATTTTTAAAGTAGTTACCTAAGTACTTAGAGTTAAATGAAAAATATAAAAATATGTAAAGTATAATCTAAATACTCACAAGAATTGATTTCTGTCGGATTTTTTCATATAAAAATTATATTTCAATAATTATGCTAGACAATAATTTTTTCAAACTTCCGTTATCGTTCTAAACTAAAAAATATTTAAATAATGTCCGTTTATAGAATAAATAACTACAAACCAAACACTATTTTTGAAGATGTTAATTGTTTATAACTTTTGAATTTTTTTTGGGCAAATTTCATTGTGATCATTACGATCATTATGATTATCAAATGGTCAATATGATCTAAATATCATCGGATCGAATAAGCTAACCACATATTATGTAATTTTAATCGCAGTATTTTAAACATTTTAAACTTATAGAAGTTTAAAATGTTTTTTATTCTACATACTAGGTAGTCTAGTCTACCACGAAAGGATATGGATCATGCTCCATAGAAGTCTAGGCCATAAATTCAAGTAACCAGCCAATGAAAACAAATATGCTATGCTTACACACAGCTATGTATAGTGAGTCAAACTGAAAATTTTCAGTTAAGTATTCTCTAGGAACACAGAAAAAAATATTTATAAGCATTATTTGGCGAGCGATCATAACCGTGGTAAATTGTTTAGCGCCAACGCAAAATTACTTTTGCATATTTATATATTGCATTTGTTAGTTTTTGAACTTATGGTACATTGGTTTAAAATTTTAATTAAAAAAAGCTTAAAAAAGTTTTTCCCACTTTTTTTAACGGTTTATTTTTTTATTACAAATATATTAAGTATCTCAGACTTGCTGTAACACTTATGACCGTATTAATAAAGAAGTGTAAAACTAGGACTCTCTTGGTTGATACAAACTCATACTAAGATTAGCTTCTTCATTTGATTAATAGTTTGATTTCAAGGACGTATCAGGTGAACCGGGTTTAGGAACGCTGTTTCAACTAAGATCTAACCTTTCAAAACTGCTCTTTAATGTGTGACTAGTAAAATAACGTTTCGTTATACTTTTAAAAGTAGCAGATTTATTAGTTTCATAACAAATATAATATTTATCAATATTTCTGTAAATGAATGTAACAAAATTTTGTAGTTTAAATATCAAAAAGAGACTTTAATCTTAATTATTACATTAAAAACCAGTTTTTCATTAATATTTTGGTAGAAATAAAATATTCCATCACAAAGAAAGTTCATAGTCGGAACTAGAAATAGGTAAAACGGAATGAGATAGTGACATAAGCCTCAAAACAACTCTCAAATCACTGTTTACTTTCGAAAGTTCATCTACTCAAGTAGCAGTTTGACAGCTGTTGATAACGCTCATACTCAGTTGAGACACCGTCTTTAAGTTAAGTGCTTAAGTACTATTTATTAATTTGACTGTCATCTCAAATACTGACTTGAGGTTGAGGTTGAGATCGTTTTATTTATATGTAGTATGTATTACTTAATTCAAAATTCACAATATTTTATTTAGACATGAAACTTTACAAGCTATTTTCGGAAAGACAACAAAAAGGCTACAACACCAGAAATGAGCTTGTGCTTATTTATTATTAAAAGAAAGTTATATAGTAGCTAGTATATTATTTCTACAAGAAAGTTATGTAAATGAGAGTTGTCATAGAGCCTCCTTGCCTGTCAATTAATTAAAAAAATGGGATGTTGATTTTTAAACTTGTAGAGCAAATTATACTTAGCAGATTTGGAGCATCAATAATATTATATATAATTTTAAATAAGTATGATAAGTCAAAATATAAGCGTCTGTTTTCAATAGTATGTAAGTCTATCGTAGTAATTTAAATTTGACCGGCCGTAGGAAATTAATAAGTTGACGATAATAAACAATTTTAAAGAATTTATTTCAGTATATATTCATAAACACAAAAAAAAACTAATATTGGTCCACAGACGCTGGAGTATGTTCAACGACATAGAAAAAACTATTTCAAAAATATATTGACTTTAAAATAACAATATTATAACTCACAAACAAGCCGAAATCTTAACAATTATTTTAACAAAAAATTTAAATGTATAATGTAATCTAAAATATTCAAAACACTTACACCAACTGGGTCCATTCATAAGATATTATTTCTCCAAAAATAAAATTGGTATTTTAGTTAAGACTTATACAAATCGAGCTCAAAATTATTTTGGACACTTTTTACTAACATTTTTAGAGTATTATTGCTGTAATTATTCAGTTCGGTTGCCTTTACAACATTATAATATAATAGGTTTTGGTCGACCGGCTATTTGACGTTATGGCCCAATACGATCCTCGTTATTTGGCAGTAAGCATGAGAGAATGATGGACGCATAATAGTTTTTTATGTTTTTTGAATATAATTTAATTAGATTTATCTGATATTATATAATTAAAGTTAGTGTAATATAATAATTTAATAATAAATATGAAAAAAGCTATAGACTTCACGAAAAAGATGTAAGAAACTAGAAATGTCGATATCGATAAACAACACTAATTTATCGATATCATTATCGACTACGTGTCACATCACGCGTGTGTGTACGTATTTGTCCGCGTCCCCCTACCTCAAGCCTCGCCCCTCATAGTGCGATAGGGACAACTGCAGCTAGAACTGAAATTACCTATTAAAAGTACCAGAAATCGACGTTTAGGGGATTTCTATTTCCTCCTCCAAAACTTAACCGATTTAGATAATTCTTTCTTTATTGGCTAAAAAAAGAAATTAACTAGGTTCCTATTTTTTGATTTTGTTGCATAATGTAGTCAAATCTGTTTCCTGGATGTTTAAACACGGCGGAGAGTCTGGCGGTTTTTTTTTAGGTTTTTGAACGTCCATATCTCTTTAAGTAATTAGTTTATTAAAAAAAGGAAAAAATAGGGACGTACAATTATTCATAGATATTCATGAAAAAAATAGTTACTCTAGACTAATTATCCAGGGAGGAAATAGAAATGCCCTAGACCTCTATTTTTGTATGGAAAAAAATTCGTGGTGTTTCCTCTTAAGATTTATTTACGTGCTCATTGGACGAGTTCACCAAGGTCACATATTATGTAGTAAGTAAGCCATAAGATAAGATAAAGTAATTTTGTTTTTTGTTACACTCTATTGTATTAGGTTAAGTACATGTGAATAAAAGTTGTATTTTGTAAATAAATAAACAAACAATTCGGCTAATCAACGTCATGAAAACTTCTAATTGGCCTCAATTCGATTCTGCAACTTGTGCCAGCCATTATCTTACGACTTATAAAAATATATTTCCACAGTGTGTAGAAGGCTAAAATGAAAATGTTTTTTTTTATTTCCAAATAAAAAAAATATAACAGAGACTTCTAAGTTCTAAGTACCTCATCTATACTATTATTATAAAGAGGTAATGTTTGATTGTTTGTTTGTTTGTTTGTTTGTTTGTTTGTTTGTTTGAATGGAATAGGCTCTGAAACCACTGAACCAATATGAAAAATTCTTTCACCGTTGGAAAGCTACATTCCTAGCGCTGAACATAGGCTATATTATATGTTTAAAAAAAGTAGGGTTCCTTACTAAAACCCCAAAAATGTAGCCCAAAGTGTAAAAAAACGACCTCCAAAATTTCTTACATCGTGTGCGCTTCGACAACGGCTTGACCAATTTCGCAAATTTTTTTTACGGTATGTTCGTTATTGTCACGAAAAGGTTATTATGAAAGAAAATGTTGAAAAAAATAAGCAGAAAATTAGAAAAAAGAAGAAAATACGTGATGGTCACGCGGGGTTTGAACCTGGGCTCGATCGATTCACGTCGTTGGCAGTTTATATGACACGGCTGTCATGGCAACATAAGTATTAACTAATGGAAAATAAAAATTATGAAATGCTATAAATACCGTTTTTATATCAGCTTAAACTATCTGGATTAATAAAATTATTAGGATTAACAAAAACATGAATCCAAATAGTTTAAGCTGATATAAATACGGTATGTATAGCATTTCCTAATTTTTGTTTTCCATTTATAAACAACGTGGTTACCATGGCGACCTTTAGACGTTATAGACGTTTGGCTGCGTTTCCATTGACGCGGGGCGAGGCGGACAGGAGCTTGCGGTACCCGAATTGACCAATCACTATGCTCGAAATCTCTGCTCCACTTCGCTTGGAAACTCTAAGTTCCTATGCGCCCCGCTCCGCGTCAGTGAAAACGTCAAGATTGGGGAAGTTTTCCAAATCTATACATCTATACAAATAAATAAAATTGAAGTGTCAGTTTGTAACTTTCAATTAGCAACGTCTTTTTGAATGCATATGACATTTTAAACGATATCTTCTGCTTTTTTTTGCATTGGCAACGATATTTACTGAAAACGAAAATGTAATTAAAAAAAAATGTCTGTCAGCGTGTCTCTTTGCTCCGGCTAATCTCTGGAACGGCTGGACCGATTTTAACGAGACTTTCACTGGTAGATAGCTAAAGTTATAAGTAATTATTTATAACTCAAGAACGGCTTTATCGATATGGCTGAAAATTGGTGAGGAAGTAGCTTAGAGCAAGTAGACGGACATAGGATACTATTTATTCCATATTTTGTCAGCGTTTCCGTGAACGTTGCGGGTTCTGCGTTTGGGTTTCGCGTTGTGGGTTCCGCGTTGTGGGTTCCGGGTTCCCGCGTTGCGGGTTCCGGGTTCCCGCGTTGCGGGTTCCGGGTTCCCGCGTTGCGGGTTCCGGGTTCCCGCGTTGCGGGTTCCGGGTTCCCGCGTTGCGGGTTCCGGGTTCCCGCGTTGCGGGTTCCGGGTTCCCGCGTTGCGGGTTCCGGGTTCCCGCGTTGCGGGTTCCGGGTTCCCGCGTTGCGGGTTCCGGGTTCCCGCGTTGCGGGTTCCGGGTTCCCGCGTTGCGGGTTCCGGGTTCCCGCGTTGCGGGTTCCGGGTTCCCGCGTTGCGGGTTCCGGGTTTCCGCGTTGCGGGTTCCGGGTTCCCGCGTTGCGGGTTCCATGTTTCCGTGTTGCGGGTTCCGGGTTCTGCGTTGCGGGTTCCGGGTTCCCGCGTTGCGGGTTCCGGGTTCCCGCGTTGCGGGTTCAGGGTTCTCGCGTTGCAGGTTTCGGGTTCCCGCGTTGCGGGTTCAGGGTTCCCGCGTTGCGGGTTCAGGGTTCCCGCGTTGCGGGTTCAGGGTTCTCGCGTTGCGGGTTTCGGGTTCCCGCGTTGCGGGTTCAGGGTTCCCGCGTTGCGGGTTCAGGGTTCCCGCGTTGCGGGTTCCGGGTTCCCGCGTTGCGGGTTCAGGGTTCCCGCGTTGCGGGTTCCGGGTTCCCGCGTTGCGGGTTCCGGGTTCCCGCGTTGCGGGTTCCGAGTTCCGCGTTGCGGGTTCAGGGTTCCCGCGTTGCGGGTTCAGGGTTCCCGCGTTGCGGGTTCCGGGTTCCCGCGTTGCGGGTTCCGGGTTCCCGCGTTGCGGGTTCCCACGTTGCGGGTTCCCGCGTTTCGGGTTTCGGGTTCCCGCGTTGCGGGTTCCGGGTTCCCGCGTTGCGGGTTCCCGCGTTTCGGGTTTCGGGTTCCCGCGTTGCGGGTTCCGGGTTCCCGCGTTGCGGGTTCCGGGTTCCCGCGTTGCGGGTTCCGGGTTCCGCGTTGCAGGTTCCGGGTTCCGCGTTGCGGGTTTCGGGTTCCACGTTACGGTTTCCGGGTTCCCGCGTTGCGGGTTCAGGGTTCTCGCGTTGCGGGTTTCGGGTTCCCGCGTTGCGGGTTCAGGGTTCCCGCGTTGCGGGTTCAGGGTTCCCGCGTTGCGGGTTCCGGGTTCCCGCGTTGCGGGTTCAGGGTTCCCGCGTTGCGGGTTCCGGGTTCCCGCGTTGCGGGTTCGGGTTCCCGCGTTGCGGGTTCCGAGTTCCGCGTTGCGGGTTCAGGGTTCCCGCGTTGCGGGTTCAGGGTTCCCGCGTTGCGGGTTCCGGGTTCCCGCGTTGCGGGTTCCGGGTTCCCGCGTTGCGGGTTCCCACGTTGCGGGTTCCCGCGTTTCGGGTTTCGGGTTCCCGCGTTGCGGGTTCCGGGTTCCCGCGTTGCGGGTTCCCGCGTTTCGGGTTTCGGGTTCCCGCGTTGCGGGTTCCGGGTCCGGGTTCCCGCGTTGCGGGTTCCGGGTTCCCGCGTTGCGGGTTCCGGGTTCCCGCGTTGCGGGTTCCGGGTTCCGCGTTGCAGGTTCCGGGTTCCGCGTTGCGGGTTTCGGGTTCCACGTTACGGTTTCCGGGTTCCCGCGTTGCGGGTTCCGGGTCCGGGTTCCCGCGTTGCGGGTTCCGGGTTCCCGCGTTGCGGGTTCCGGGTCCGGGTTCCCGCGTTGCGGGTTCCCGCGTTTCGGGTTTCGGGTTCCCGCGTTGCGGGTTCCACGTTGTTTTTTTTTAGTTGAATTTCATCATAAACTCTTTTTATGCTCAACGAAGTGGGCAAGGGTCAGCTAGTAATAATATAATAAAGAAAAGAAACTGCAGTTTTACTGTTTAGTGTAGTGTTAATATAGCATACATACCATTCACAATCCCTTCGTCAATTAGTTTGGCTATCTTCCTCTTGGAAACTACAGTGTAGTTCAGATTCAGTCTTCCATACTCCCACTGTACCGGACAGTAAATATCTAGTGCATTACACAACCAGTAGTATGAAGATCTGTAAATAATATTCATTATTTATTACCTTTGAATTTATTTCAATAATTACTTTAATATCAAAATATTTGTAACATTATTAAATGATATATATGTGAAAACTATGCTTAGACAGACCAAGGTTGGTATATTTTTTTTTTCTTTAGATTACTAACGAAAAAAATATATATTACTACTACTAATTCATACTAATATTATAAAACAGAAGACTTTATTTGTTTTCATGAATATGGTAATGAGATTTTCCAGGAAGTACTGGTCCGATTTGAAAAGTTCTTTCATTGTTGGATAGCTCATTTGTCGAGGTAGGTTATAGGCTTATTATATTGTCACGCTAAGAACAATATGATCAGAACACCCATGAATAATGTTTAAAGAAAAAGAGTATTTATTGACTACTTCAAGTGGATGAAGTTGTGGGCACATCTAGTAATAAAACATACCTTCTCGATTGGAACTCTTTGGTGCACAATGAGTGAGTAATATGTTCTATACTGTCACAGAGGCAGTGAGTATAGTCGTATGTTGGGTAGATACACCATTTGTTGCCGGTCCGGTGATGCGGTTTGAACTTTATCCTATAAGCCACAGGGTCCTGTTTACCTTCTTCTAATGTTATCTTCATTCTTAGAGTCGCTTCACCTTCATCAATTTTGCCGTTTTTCATGTCCTTGAATTTTACGGATTAAATTTGAAGATTCGAAATAAATACAAAACCTATTTAAAACGTAAAATTTCTATTTACATGTAAATAACAGTTAGGGTTAAATGACGGGCGAAAAACATATTTAGGCAATAAAAAAACTCAATATAATAACTCAAGATTATACCTCAAATAATTGTAAGCTCTCCTCAATGGGCCTATTTCTAAATGGTGAAGGTGGAGGATTAAAACCTTTTATTTCTTCCGATTTCTGATGGCAGACGTAAGCCAAATCTTTTTTAATTAGCTTAACTGCCCATTCATAAAGCTGGCCAAAGTAGTCAGATGAATGAGTTATTTTATAAGGGGTGTATCCTGAAAATGTATTTAGAGATCACTATTAGTGTTTAAACTAACTTTCACTTCAAATTAAAGCTCACTTTCACAATACTGCTAAGTTGATTTATTATTTTACATAATATTTAAACTGGATTTTTATATTAAAAATAAGATTGGAGTTAAGTTAGCATAGTTTCTTAAATTTAAAAGTTAATATTCAATTTAATATAATACATTCAATAATGATGTGCTAGCCAGTCCAGTATTTTAATTTAAAAATATTTATAAAGATTACAATTAAACTGTAACTCACCGAGCCATTCTACCATATCTTTGATACCAACAAAGAACTTTTCTTCTTCCTTTTCAGGATTGGTGTCGTCATACCTCAAGAAGCAAATGCCATCATGTGCTGCAGCATAACCAAAGTTAATGTTGATCGCTTTAGCATGTCCAATATGGAGAATACCATTAGGCTCAGGTGGAAATCTCGTCCTCACTTTTCCAGAAGTAATTTTGAGATGCTCCTCCAAAAGCTTCTTCGTATTTGGAGTAACAACATAACCATCACTTTTATAATTCTCACCAGGTGCATGGAATGGTAACTTCTTTAGAATTTCTGGCAGTGAATGTTCCCCTGATATTTCTGTCACTTCACTTTCATTACTTTCTATAAAAGGTTGAAATATAATTGAAACATGAAATAAAGTTAATTATTATTTTATGAGGATATTCTTGACAATTAAATAAGCTTTAAATATTATGATAAAATGTAATTAAGATTTTGTTCATTTATAAGATGTTTGTAAAAAACAAAAAATACTTTTAATAAACATACTATATTAAATTGTCCCTTTGTTACAATAAATCAAGAAATTTTTTTATGGTTACAATTTTAAACTCACTTTGCATTTCTTCTTTTTTAGGTTTTTTAGCCCCATCACTACTTTTCGCCTTTTTATCCACCTTTGGAACTGGTGCAAGATCTGCCTCTGTTTTGGGACCTAGTAAATCCAAAATCTGCAATGAGAAAATAGTTCTTAAAAATCTATAAAAAAGTTTATGGTCCTTTGTCACAATAATAGTACTGCATTATTGCAATAGTCTATACATCACATCAAAAATTCCTCCACACTAGTATCATCAAAAATTCCATGGTAAATATTATGGTATATTCTTTACTCTACAACTACTTTATCTCTTGTCTACTAAATCAAAAAAAAAAATACAAGTGAGAGACTTGTGTGTTGTGTATTTTTTTTTTATTTAGTAGACAAGAGATAAAGTAGTTATTATACTTCTCATTATTTATACAAATATTTAAAAAAAAAAATACACAGGGGATAAGCCTTACAATCATAATAATACATTTAACTTATGATTTTTATCTAGCTTCAGCCAGCAATATTTACCTGAACATCAACTTCATTTTTAATAGCTTTTCCGTCTGCCCACTTCAAATCGGCCCTGACGGCCTGCATTACAATGCCAGAATTGAAGCGGTATCTTTTTTCAATTAGTTCCTGTTTATACTTCTCCATGTGTTTCTCAACTGCCTGCTCAACTTGTTCAGGAGTGACCACCACTCCTACTCCACAGGCTGTCTCAAATTCACCAGCATCAATATTTTGTTCGCTTACATGGCTGAGAAGAAATTCTAAGGCCGCATCTATTCTCAATGTGGAATCTAGCTTACCATCCGCAATATATTTAGCTACAAATGGAATCTTACTAGATATCTGTGGCTTAACTTTAGTCGCCAGATGGTACAGTAGCAATCCAGCTCCATTTGGTATTTTCTGGATATCAACCTGTAAAGTTAATTAAAAAGAACAGAGTTGAGTCAAGTCTAGAAATTAAGGAATTGTTTTAAATTGTATATCCATTTCATGTAATACTTACTTGTTTTAAACAGTCTAATAGGAATTTAGTTACATTTGAGTTTTTTAATGTCTCTTTAGCTTTTTGTTCACTCAAACCTATTGATTTAAATTTTTCTACGATCTCCTCCGATGACATATTGATAAGATTAATTCACTATAAGTTTTAAATACAAAAAATATCGGTATTTTAGCTAAAAAGAAAGGAAGTGAAACATAATATGATTGAGGTTATAAACCGAAACGTCATCATGACAAATAGGAAACTTCAGCTGTCTATTTGACAGTGACGTATCATCAAGATTTTTTAAAAGGGAAAATGAGAGTAAAGCAGAAAGCCATTGTTGGTTTCAAGTTAAAAAAACTGGAAAATAGAATTTTGTTAGTGAGTAGTTTTTCCTAAACCTTTAATTATTACTAACGCTGGTCCTCAGAGTACCTTTAATAAGCCGAAAAATGACATAACATAAAAACGCCATAATATTATTTCCGTTCCGGTAAAACTATTAACATATTTTGCCTTAAGCATTTCTATAATTTTCTGCTTATTAACATATCTTTTATCGATATCAAATCGTAACAATTCATTTGATACGAACTGCCCAAAATATTTGCACCCATGAATATCGAGAACCTCCGGAACTTGATCTTTATTGTCCATCTTCTTTTCCGTGCACGTTGAATTATCTTTTGTGGCTATTTTTAACCGCTTTGCACAATGGAGAATGTTACTGGGTATGCGAAATTGGTTGTAACTTTGTCACAGTAAAGCCTATATGAATATAAATACACTACCTACTTTTTATTTCATGCCAAAATATCAATTAGTTTAGATTTTATAGAAATTTAAAAATCTCGATAATTTAAAATTGTCGCGCGTTGGCGCAGTGTTAGTGTGACGTCACAGGTCGTACAGCTCCTGCTGCGCGCGCCGTATATACGTCCGGAGACATAACTTAACGCTTCGCAGTAAATTGTTGCTTTATTTCATTTGTTATTTTATTTCAACATGGATGAATGATATGAAAAAGGGCAATCAAATAATTTACCCAAAATAGATGGACTAACGGTTGCCATCTATTGTGCAAAAAATAGTGATTTTGTTAGTAAGTAAGCATATTTTTTGCCACATACAACAACTATTTCGAAAATAGTATGCGATATGATAAATTTACAGAACTCATATTATGTTTGCTTACAAAGTAACAAGGTACCCAGGTACCCAATATAACCTCACAGCCGCATTGCAACCCCTACTTCCCAAAGCATTTTATCTATTTAAGGCAAGGAATAACCGCAACTAGCGCCATAGTTGCGGTTATTCCTCGCCTTAAATAATAAATTTAAAATAAATTTTACAATGACACAAAGATGTTATTAAAAAAAGTAATCGGTTCAAACTTTAAGTAAATAGTTAAACTAATATTTTAGTTAATAATACATTTACTTTATGTTTATTTTAGTTAGTAAACATAAAGTTTGAACCGATTACTTTTTTTAATAAGATCTTTGTGTCGTTGTAAATTTTATTTTAAGAAGAGTGGCGCTAGTTGCGGTTATTCCTCGCCTCAAGTCACAGTCTCCGCGGAACTGCTGCTGCCCGTTTCCGAATACTATACAGGCTGTAACATAAATGAGTGATAATACTTTAGGGTGTGTATAGTTCCTAGGTACATAGAGTTTACTGTGACAATAACAGAACTGAAAGAGTTACTTTTTTTTATTATTCTATGGGTAAATTAATGATGCTGGTGCATTTCTCATAACATGAAAGTCAAAAGTAAGCGCTAATACTTTTACAGTAAACTCTAGATATGAGGCGAGGCACATACACATTACACGTCAAAGTAATTTTTTTTTATTCAGAATAAATTTTACAAAAATGTTTTTTTAAACGTCGTTTCTATATGATGCCTACCACCGGTTCGGGAACTAGCCCAGCAAGAAGAACCGGCGTAAGAAACTCGCATGGGGCCACCTTTTACCAAAAAGATGGAAAATTTAGTTTTTTTTAAATAATTTTATTATCACTCATTAATATATTCCATCTGTCGCTTCTTACGACACCCACGGGAAAGACGGCTGATGGGGGTTACTATTCTCACTCCGGCGCCCCACGGAATAGGCAGGTACCTACATAAATTTCTTTTGACCAATTAAGTAGATACGTTTCATTACCTTATAATTCCTACTCCTCCTTTTTTTCTTCTGATTAATTTCGTTGTGGGTGCCAACTGCCAAGACAGATTTAGCTTGTCCCTCGGGCTTCCTGAGATCATATCAAAGGGTTTATCGTGGTTGGTTACCGCTGTCGATCCTGGCTCACAGGAGTTGCAGTGGTGGGAATGTGAGGGGGCCAATGCCCGTTAAAAAAAAAAAGTTTCATTACCTTAATGACTTTCAAAGTGGAAGCTGGAAAATTAAAAAGAGCTTTTTATCTTTGAATGCGTACTTAATTTTACTTCTTCAAGTTGATATTTACGACACCAATTAATTCTGAAAATCAGAAGCCAATTAAAAAATCAAAGAATTGTCGTTTGTTTTTTCTTTATGCGGCTAATTTATTATGGTAATGTACAGGATGACTCATGGTTAATATATCAAGCCGAATATAGTGTTAAGAGAAAAAAATGCAAAGGTCTAAAATGTCCACAAGTAGTGACGCCGACACCGACGCCAGCGCCGACGCCGACGCCGACGCCGATGCCCACGCCGAAACCGACGCCGACGAATGTATCTGGGAGCAAAGCAATCTGGGAGCTTTTGATAAGATCGCTGCCTAAGTCCTTCACTATCACTACACCGACCTGAGAGGGGGCCTGGGGTGCCAATATACAGGCGTTGGCTTAGTTTGGGCTCCATGTCTCTCACAAATTGCTCTTGTAATTTTTGTGAGAAATAAACTACTACTACTACCGACGCCGACGTGGACGCCGACGCCGAAACGCCTACGAATTCCAAAACTGGTAACCGGTATTACGCCGGCGTCGGGTCGGCGTCGGCGATGACGTTAAAATATGTTAGAGTTGTCAAAAAAAACCGCATCAAAATCCGCTGCGTAGTTTTAAAGATCTAAGCATACAAAGATACATAGGGACAGAGAAAGCGACTTTGTTTTATATTATGTAGTGATAGTGATATTGAAGGACTTATGCAGTGTTCTTATCAAAAGCTCCCAGATGGCTTTTTTCCGACAACTCTAACATATTATTATAACTAGCTGTGCCCGCGACTTCGTTCGCGTGGTGTTTGTTTGACTTAAACCGTTTATGCAGCGCATGCAACGAAAGTCCCCAAATGTAAATTGTTTGTTTGTTTAAACGCGCTCATGTCCCGTATATGACGCCCAACGCCGCGATGACCGACGCCGCGACGCCCGACGCCGCAACGCCCAACGTCGTGGAGCCGACGCCCGACGTCGCGACGCCTAACGTCGCGACGCCGACACCCGACGCCGCGACACCCGACGCCGCGACGCCCGACGCCGCGACACCCGACGCCGCGGTGCCCGCCGCAGCGACGCCCGACGCCGCG
Organism: Celastrina argiolus; assembly: GCA_905187575.2. Lineage (NCBI taxonomy): Eukaryota > Metazoa > Arthropoda > Insecta > Lepidoptera > Lycaenidae > Celastrina > Celastrina argiolus. The sequence goes on along the minus strand of LR994599.1, from coordinate 11,981,130 downwards.
GTGCCCGCTGCCGCAACGCCCGACGCCGCGGTGCCCGCCGCCGAGACGCCCGACGCTGCGACGCCCCACGTCGCGACGACGACGCCCGACACCGCGACGCCCGACGCCGACGCCCGACGCCGCGACGCTTATCCCGACGCCGCAACGCCCGCCGTCGCGACGCCCGACGGCGTGACTCCCGACGGCGCAACGCCCGACGCCGCGACGCCCGACGCCGCGACGCCCAACGTCACGACACCGACGCCTGACGCCGCGACACCCAACGTCGCGACGCCGACGCCTAACGCCGCGACGCCCAACGCCGCGACGCCGACGCCCGACGTTGCGACGCTGACGTACGCCGCGACGCCCAACGTCGCGACGCCGACGCTTTTCTTCTTCTTCGACGCATTAATTACCTACGCTAACAAACATGTAGCCTACTTAGCGACTTTACGGTTAAAGTGCTAACTTCCTTTAGACGACAAAATAACAAAAGTCCAAAAGAAAGAAAAAACCCAAGTCGTAGCATTAAAACTAATAAATTAAAATATCATGAAAAACATAAATCTTACTTATATTGACATAACTTTTCTAATTTAAATGTACCTATGACATCTCATATATTGAAAACAAACTATCCTACGCCTATACTTTATTAATCGTATTTGCAAAACCTAAGTATAATAATAAATTACTTCGCACAAAGTAATAATTATTTTCACTTGTACTGGAAAATAAGTATTACTTTGTGCGAAGTAAATTTAATTGTTCCTTTTAGTTTACCTTTTGAAGTCGTTTTTTTTTTTGTTTAAAATTATTTAATTTTTAGATTTTTTGTGATGGGTATAGTATGAGTAGGGATAATTATCGAATGATCAGACGACGATTATTTGAGGACGGAAAATGAAAAACAAAAACGATTAGATAAAAAAAAAATAGTAGAGTAAGAGAAAAAGTCTACCTAGCCTAGCCTGGCGTAAGCCAGAGCGGCGCAATTTTTTTTAATATATATATACAATAATATCCCATCATCAGGTCACCATTTTGGTGACAATGGGACCAAATATAAATTATACCCTACACAACATAAAAAAATATTAAAATCGTTTCAGAAACGATGAAGATATCCGCGAAGAAACATAAAAAACAAACATATATTTACGAATTGAGAAACCACCTCCTTTTTTGTAAGTCGGTTAAAAATATTATGTTGGTTATTTCATGTTACAATCTACCTTTGTGCCAAGTTTCATTTAAATACGTTGAGTAGTTTGGCTGAAATACCGTCAAATAGGTAGCTACAATTTTTTGAAGATCCCACGGGAACCCTTACGTTTTTCGGGATAACAATTTCCAATAATGCTCTTCAGATCATAAGCTACCTGCCTGCCAAATTTCATTTAAATACGTTGAGTAGTTTGGCTGAAATACCGTCAAATAGGTAGCTACAATTTTTTGAAGATCCCACGGGAACCCTTTCGTTTTTCGGGATAATAATTTCCAGTAATCCTTTTCAGATCATAAGCTACCTGCCCGCCAAATTTCATTTAAATACGTTGAGTAGTTTGGCTGAAATACCTTCAAATAGGTAGCTAAAATTTTTTGAAGATCCCACGGGAACCCTTTCGTTTTTCGGGATAATAATTTTCTAGTAATGCTTTTCAGATCATAAGCTACCAGCCTGCCAAATTTCATTTAAATACGTTGAGTAGTTTGGCTGAAATACCGTCAAATAGGTAGCTACAATTTTTTGAAGATCCCACGGGAACCCTTTCGTTTTTCGGGATAACAATTTCTAATAATGCTCTTCAGATTATAACCTGCCTGCCAAATTGCATTTAAATACGTTGAGTAGTATGGCTGAAATACCGTCAAATAGGTAGCTACAATTTTTTGAAGATCCTACGGGAACCCTTTCGTTTTTCGGGTTAACAATTTCCAATAATGCTCTTCAGGTCATAAGCTACCTGCCTGCCAAATTTCATTTAAATACGTTGAGTAGTTTGGCTGAAATACCGTCAAATAGGTAGCTACAATTTTTTGAAGATCCCACGGGAACCATTTCGTTTTTCGGGATAATAATTTCCTATAATGCTCTTCAGGTCGTAAGCTACCTGCCTGCCAAATTTCGTTTCATTCCATACAGTGGTTTTAGCGTGATGCGACGACAAACATTCCCATATGGACAGACAGACAGACAGACAGACAGACAGACATTTTTTTCAAAAATGTTATTTTTAGGTTCTGTGGCTTATATAGACCCCCTTTTTTTAATTTTCACTTAAATATTCTTAATGTACAGACATGACCCCTCTACAGATTTATTATATGTATAGACATTCACAGTTTTTCTGTGGTGTATTTAGTATCAGCATTGTACCCGTGCAAAGCCGTGGCGTGTCGGTGGTAATATACCAATAAAACACAATTATTATGTACCAGGTAGATACACCTTCTCTAAATTTAAATGTTCTATGTAAACGTGGAAAACGTTTACATAGAACATTTAAAAAACTTTTGCCTAAAGCAATTTTTTAAGCTTTAATTTACATATTTTGATTGGGACCGTTCATTGAATTTTTTCCTTGAATTATATTTCTTTCAATAGGACGACGAGTACGAGAAACGAATGCCTAGATAATATAACGTACTAACTACTACCCGCAGTTTCCCGAACGCTATTCAAATGAATGATCCACTAACATGGCATACAAATCAACAACCCGTATTGAACGCTGATTGGTGGAATATTATCAGACAGAAAGGAACGGAAATATATTTAATATTTATAATTACAAGGCTCGCAAGGTTATTTCACCAAAGACACCGATTAGTTGACATACGATTTGAATCAGCAAGCGTGATGATTGATGTACGAGTAATTATAAAATATCTGTCCGTTCCTTTCTGTCTGATAATATACCACCAATCACCATTCAATATGGCTTGTTGATTTGAATGACATGTTAGTTGATTAATTATTTGAATAGCGTTCGGTAAACCAGGGGTCAGTATATTAAGGTTTACATTAGATGTCAATCAGCAGGATCGTCCTGGCTTTCGTCGCGCGCGCACGTTGATCCGCCGCGTTCGTTGCGTCTCGATCGTGACGCGTCCGTGCCGACCACCTTGGAGCAGTTCCAGTGAACTCCTGATGGCGTCCGGCAATCCGTGCTTGGTTCATTCGAACTGAGCGCGGATTGCCGCCTTGCCGGGGAGACGAACTGCTCTCCCGCCCCGCTACATCAACGTAGCGTTGTGGTCACTGGTGGGGCTGCCACCTAGCGTCTTCGCCTGGTGCCACACCGCCGTGCCGTCGCCTTGACCACGGCCTGCCGTGTCCCGTGGCCGCCCCTGCTGCCACCTGTGACACCACCGAGCCTGTAGGTACCGTGCCTAGCTGTGATGGAGTGGACACCGTTCGCGCCGGGCCCCCGTCGGCATTCTCGTGGGGGGGTTGTGGTAGCCCCCCACCCCAATGTCCGGCCGAGACCTGCGACGCGTCCCGGATCTCGCCCATCCAGCCGTGAAGTGCACGGACTCGCCGCAGCGCACACAGCGCTGCCCCGTGGCTTGCGCCTCATGCCGCAGCCACCCACCACCGCCCTCAGGCACCCCGCCTGTGCCCGCCCAACGTCCGGCAGACTCCACTGCCGCACCTACCGCCGTGGAACAATTTCCCGGCCACCGGCGAGCGCCCTCCCGCCGCCGTCTACACCGCAGTCCACCCGGCCTGCACTGCTGCACACCGCAGCCTCACCACCACCTCACCACCACCAGTGCCAACACGGCACCATCGCTGCTGCCCGGCTCCGCCTCGCCGCTTGAGGCGGCCGAGCCCTCCACGTGCCCGCCTGACGTCAGATGACTCGCCCTCGCCTGGGTTGAGCCGCGTCCGCCGGCCTCGCCGCGCCGTGCGAACTCGCCCCCTTGCCAGAGGGGGGCCGAAGTATCCCGGCCCCGCCACGCTGGTGGACAACACTCCCCTGCCTGGGTTGACTCCCGGTCACGCCGCCGTGGACCCGCGAAGCCGCCTCGCCGCGTCGCGCAACGGTCCAGCAGCCTCGCAACCGGATCTACATCCCGTACACCGCTCCTTTTGCTGCAGCAAAGGAGCCTGCGACGGAGCCCCGCGCCAGCCTCTGGACATTCCTGCCATCCGAAGACTCCTTGAAGGGAAGGAGCCTGTAAGACTGGCGGGAATCCTATGGCGGCCCCGGACGACGTCGCACCTACCGCACGGTCGAGCGCCACCTGCCGCCTGCCGCCCGGCCTCTGGGAATGGCTGCACGGCCCGCGGGCGCGCACCCGGCGCTCCCAGCAACGCCTCACGGCGTTCACCATTTGGCATCCTTATGCCCCCTTCCCCCTTCATGGCTCCCGGAGCCCCCCCCACTCCCTGGATCGGCTGGGTCCGCGAGTCGGTTTAAAGATCGACTCGTCAAAGTCTAGCCCTTCAGGCAGTCGAACATTAAATAAAGTGTGCTACAGAAGGTTTTTCCCTGCGACCTGACGCGGGGGTTTTGCCTTCAAAAAAACGTCTTGTCGTTCATTCATTTTGCCCCCACCTTGTTAGGGCTTTGGTCCGCGGGACGATGAGAGGCGTGGGAGGAGTGGAACCACACACGTTCCCCGGTCTCAGGACCGGGGCCTCACACGCCACTTGTCGTCTCGCCATTCAGGAATAAGCCTCTCAAGGCTTCTTTTCCCTTAGCGCCTTGGTTTTCCCCTGCGTTCTGCCGCGGGGGGTTTTCCCTAGAAAAACATAAAGTATAATACGGCTCGGTATCTTCAATACCGGGTCCTTCGACCCCACGTAGAGGGGCTCATTAGCCCCTGGTCGTGGTTCCCCCGCTCCCGGCCACTCTGGCCAGGTGAGCGTGTGAAAATCATAGGTAGGTCAATCAGCAAGCTTGTGCACCCTACTTCTATTTTCACAAATGTAGATTTAAGGTAGAGTTTTAATTAAGTAAGTTGTTAAAATTTGAATATTTTACTATCCGCGTTTAGTAATAGAATGAAAATACTTCCTTAGCAGCGTCAGTAACAAGTTCTATTCCAAAATACTTTTTTCCCGACTACGGCGAAACCAAAAAGAAAAGGTTATGCGTATTAAAAATACATACAATGCCTTATTGCTTTTTTTTCGGAAGGGTAACTCACTAGTGGCAGTTTAAGTTGTAACTTGTATGTATGTGTTTATACTTCATGTGAATGTATAAGTAAAATGAATATTTGAGCATGTTTTTCACCAAATTCCAAAAGTCTGATTAATTTGAAATTTTACATACGTATCTATTATCTAAGGACCATTTTTTTTTTTTTTTTTTTTTTTTTTTTTTTACTTGGGGAAATCCTTTAGGGATTCCCGACTGATTGGGGATGTCGGCCGGGATATGTGGGACTCTCCCGAGTGCTAGGTAAGGAACGCACTCGGGGTTACCGCACTAAAACCCCAAGTTGCCATCTCCTCCGCTAGGCGCTGGGCCACCGGACCCGCCTAGGCGATAACAGTAGCGACCCAGTTAGCGGCTTCTGCTATTATCTAAGGACCAATGAAAAATAATCTAAGCATGTTAATTATTATATAGTTTTTTTGTACTATTATTTTATATAATAAATATAGATTAAATTTAAAATAATATTACAAAAATGTATATCATATTATGTATGTATGATTTTAGTTAATGATGCGTTAATAACTAAGTCCCGGGTAAATAATTTACTAAAATTAGGTAGGTATAAAGTTTTTTTATATAAATAATATAGTTTTTTTCGTATATACAGGCTATAATATTAATGAGTGATAATACTTTAGGGTGTGTATGGGTCCCGTATATGGAGTTTACTGAGAAAGTACCAGCTACGAAAGAGGTACTCTTTATTGTAAGGGAAAATTAACGATTTTGGGCTCTTTCAGCGCTGATACTTTCACATAATACTCTACATAGGGGGCACATACACATTACACACCCTAAAGTATTATCACTAATTTATTTTGGACCATTTATATTTAGTTAGTCCATAGGGTACCGGAGTAATGCGTGGTCGCCTTTTACGACATAAAAAGCGACTGAAATAATATAAACATCCGGAAATTGGCAGCAGTGTTATCGTGGACATTGCTAAAACTGCGCTCGCCTACCTGCCTCCCAAGCGTGACTAATATAGGCCTATACACCCCATAAATACTTTAGGAGAGACTTGTGTCCAGGTAGACCTCAGAAAACCAAGATGAACGACGACGATATCTAGTTACGAATTACAATACTTACCAGCCCTAAGACAAGCTGCGGGCAAATAAATTGATAGCGAAATTAATCTTGCCCCTATGCTACATATCGGCACGTTTTCAAACTCACAGTTCATAATGTCCAAACTGGTAACGAGTACTGGTAGAGTAGGGTGAAGGGTGGCGTGATATTTTCAGCCTTTAAGGAACAAATGTTTATACAAGTCAAAAAAACTACGTTTAAAAAACTGACTTGAACAACTTAAAAGTAAATAATATAAAATATTTTTTTTTTATAATGTAGGTAAGTATTTTGGTCAGTTAGTGTCAGGTAAAGAATAATAACCTGAAGTTGCTGACCTATAAGTAAGGTTGTTATACAACTGATTAAAGTGTCAGCAAAGGTGTGACTTATACCTTTCACCACCTTTAATAATAATAATATAGCTCCCCTCACCGATTTCGGTGTTGGTAGCCGATTTCATTGAAACCTGGCCAGCTACGCAGGAGTCGTATTTATAGTGCCCAAGTGCGCAATACACAAGGACACTCTCTTCCTTTTACTTTCATAACCCAATGGGACGGCAAACCGACACTACTGGCGAAAGAACAGGCTCAGGACCGACTTTTTACATGCCCATCCGACGCATGGATCATCCTTCTTATCAGACAATCAGGTGATCAGCTTGCATTGTCCTAACCAAACTTGGAAACAATATTTTTTTACTGCTCCAACGCGGGAATCGAGCGCACGACCTCCGGGTCGAGAGCGAAGCTCTGAACCACTTAATATTATAACCACCTTTGCTGACACTATAGGTACTAAAATAATTGGTGTACATTTTTTACCATTTTTTTCACACAAAGGACGTTTAAACATACTTGTTACCACACATTCACCACGAACACGATATATCCCGACAATTTACAACCGGAACCAAAGGATTTATATAATTTAGATTCTCAAACACTCGATGGCTCATTGGTTTTCAATACATTTAAAAGGGCGAAAAAATAAACGTAGCATGAAGTTGGGATGTAGGTGTCGATGAAGCCGGCTGGGGTATGGTGGGAGGGAATGGTGGTCCGGTTGGAGACGTGGGACCCATCGATTGCCTTGTTACGTGCGTCATGGCGTGTCGCACTTTACGCCAGGGATGTCAGGGAGCTTCGTAACCGTAACCGAATCCGAAATTAAAGTTTTGCTACGGTAAAAATGTTATATCCGTAACCGAAATTATCCGAAACAAACGGATAATACGAAATAATTTAATATCGATATCCGTATCCGACATTTCATATCCATTTCATCCCTGCTTTACGCGACTTATGCTGGGACTTCATAAGGGTGCCCTCACATTTGACGACCTCCGTAGCGCAGCGGTTGAGCGCGAGCGAGAGGTCGCGGGTTCGAATCCCGCCGAGGGAACAAAGAGTTTTCAATGTTCCTGGGTCGTGGATGTGTATTAAATAGACTGTTATAGTTATTTTAATATTTACCTATTTTATGAAAATTACAATAAATATAAAAAAAAGTAACTATGTAACATAATATTATGTAAAGTTGTTAATTTTAAAAGTGAAACGAATCGCTGTTTTTTCTGTCAAATAGTTTCTCAAGTAGAGGTTGCTATCGCAATTCTTGAGGATTTCGAGATTGTATTATTAATACGGGCCTATTCTGTTAATCTAAATCTCTCTGTCCGGAGAAAGTTCTAATCACTGAACTCTGGGCTAATTAATTAGAAATGAATATCGAACTCACGAGTGTCGAGTTGTCAAACACCGACAAACAACGTTGACACCGACATTTGACTCGATGCTCGCGGCAATTTCAACGTTATCGCATTAGCCTAGAGTTCTATTTTCAATGAAAAGAATTTTTTCCGGACGTAGAGATACCAATATAATAGACTCAACTCTTAACACCGACGCGACTTATCAGGCTAACAGCTGGGTGAGGGTGCAATGTATCAGAATGCCTTGCAATTTGAGATCTAATCTAAGGTAAGTGATACAAATAAGGCCTACCTAATTAACACTCATAATCTGATAAATTATTGGAATTCATTAGTAGGAAATCAGACTTCTGCAATTTTAGCCAGAGGTTCCTCATTTTCAGTGTCTTCGCCATCAGACTTAGGTTAAGTAACGTTGTTGGGTTACATTTACATTTGCGATGTCACACTCTGTTACTGAAGAAGAATAAATTCTTAAATGTTTCGGTGGTCATCATTTAAAAATGATTAAGATGATCAATCTGTAAACAAACATAATAAAGTTAAAATTGAGTAAATTCCTAATAAGGCCTAGGGTCAGAAATATGGCCTATTAAAAAAGTAGGCCTTATTTAGTACATTGCACTTCATAAATATTATTTTATATTTTTGATGTAAATATATTTTAAAAGACTTTTTCCCTCTAAAGGCCTTATTTGATTATAGGCCTTATTTGTATCACTTACCTTACATGTTTTCCGGTTAATCTAACCTCTATAGGTATGAATTTTCATATGCCAAGTGAATTGTAAGGTTTATTATTTTTCCCTACATTAACTCCTGTTTCCTCCCTGGATAATGCCGAGAGTAACCATTTTTTCCTGAATATCTATGTATATTATTTCTACGTCCCTATTTTCCCTTTTTTTAATAAATTTATTATTCAAGGAGATATAGACGATAAGGAGACGATTAAGGAGATATTCAAAAATATTCAAAAATCAAAAAAAATATTACACTTTTCTCTATGTAAACATCCAGGAAACAAAATTGACTGCATTATACAATAAAATCAAAACATAGGAACCTAGCTCGAACCTTTTTTTAGTTTATAATGAAAAAAATATCTAAATTGGTTAAATTTTGGAGGATTTTATGGACCTACTTCTAATAAGTCATTTCAGTTCGTGCTGCAGTTGTCTCTATCGCGCTAGTGCTAACTAGCCTATTTTGTATTTCTCTCGACCGTGAGGTTTCCTTCCAAGGAATATATGTTTGATGTTTCTGTGTATGCTTGTGAGTCTGTTCCATGATGGTACATAACGTATGAACCGATTTGCATCTTGGTCCTTTTTTCTTAGCTATAATTCATCATCATCAGATCGCTCACTGCTTGATAATTTGGGGGTTAGGTAATTGTTTGGAAACGCCTGAAGCATTAAAATACTAAAACATGTAGTCAACTACTGTAATAACAAGGCTCTTGTCACAATCCATCAACAACGCCTGATATCTGCCTAATAAAAATTGATAAGTCAGTATCGTGTGAAGGCCGATGCTGCTCTGAAAATATTATCGAGACCACTTCTATATAATTTGTAAATTGTAATTTGGTAAGTTATGTTAAATTATAACATTGTAAATTATCTATACTAATATTATAAAGCGGAAGAGTTTGTTTGTTTGTTTAAACGCGCCAATATCAGTAACTAGGTACTTGGTCCGATTTGAAAAAAAATTTTTTTTAGAGATTTATAGAGGAAAGCTTTAGGCTACATCACATTACGCTGCGACTAATAGGAGCGAAGCGTTAGTGAGAAATGTTGCAAAAATTATTCGCATTTGAGGATTTTCGTTGCGTGCGCTGCAAATACGGTTTAAGTCACTCAAAAACCTTGCCACTTTTCGTTGTAATTGCGGGTTTGGCATTGTGGGTTCCACGTTGCGGGCTCCGGGTTCCGGGTTCCACGTTGCGGGTTCGCGAGTTCAGGGTTCGGGTTTTTGTTTTTTTATTAATTGAATTTCAGCACAAACTGTTTGTACGCTCAACGAAGTGGGCACGGGTCAGTTAGTATATTTTTATTATTTTTGCCAAAAGGCGGCCCCGCACAAGTCTCCTACGCCGGTTCTCCTCACCGGGTTAGTCCCCGAACCGGTAGCAGGTCATCATGTAGGACAATTCTAAAAGTATTAATTTCTAACCTTTTAGATTATGTCATTAAGAAAATGCGAGGGAAAAGATAATAGGCTTGGCTGTGATTGGTTAAATAATTAAAAAACAAAGCACAGCGACGAAACAAACTTTTTACAGTGGTCGGTCTTGACAGTAAAAGCTTGTAAAATGATCATTATCGGTGTGTTTCGATGATCATTTCAAATGAGGCTGGGCTATGTCGTACGTACTTTTTGGGATAAACAATGAAACGTGGACCAATGTCAAATATAAAACCTGTGTTACAAACATTCCAAAAGTGGGTCCTCGCCCCACTTTTGGAATTGTTTGGAGCCCTTTTGTTTTAATATTATGCCTCGTCCATTATGTTAGTCTATGTTCATAAGCTAGCTTATGCCTCGCCCACAATGTGTATGTCTATATTGTCTATGGTCGTAAGTTGTCATATTATTATGCCTGGTCTATATGTGTCCATTGTTATAGGCTGTGACGAATTTGGAAGCTTTACGACTCAACCCCAGTGCCTTCTGATAAAACCGTTTTATTACACATAAACTAAGTCGGTAATGTGATTAATATCGGTATTGATTGATCCTGGGTAGACTAAAGATTCCTTAATGATCATAATATTCGATACAATAGGTTATACAAATGTATAACCTATGGTATTGAATATTATGATCATTGTATCGAATTAGTATATACCAATAATACGCAAGTCAATCGAGATTCAATCAGAAAATTAGTTCAAAGTGGTTCCGTGAATTAATATTAAAATTCCGAAAAATGTTAATATACTACAACTTTTAGAAATAAAAAAGGCTCTAAATACTCTTTAGGAAAATATGGATGGACTGAGAGATGGACCAAAATACAACAATTTTATAGTAATACTGGCTGATCCTTGCCCACTTCGTTGAGCATAAAAACAGTTAAAGATGAAATTCAACTAAAAAAAAACAACGCGGAACCCGCAACGCGGAACCCGGAACCCGCAACACAGGAACCCGGAACCCGCATCGCGGAACCCGCAACGTGGAACCCGGAACCCGCAACGCGGGAATCCGGAACCCGCAACGCGGAACCCACATCGCGGAACCCGCAACGCGGAACCCGAAACCCGCAACGCGGGAACCCGGAACCCGCAACGCGGAAACGCGGAACCCGCAACGCGGTAACCCGGAGCCTACGACGCGGGAACCCGGAACCCGCAACGCGGAAACGCGGAACCCGCAACGCGGGAACCCGGAACCCGCAACGCGAGAACCCGGAACCCGGAACCCGCAACGCGGAAATGCGGAACCCGCAACGCGGGAACCCGGAACCCGCAACGCGGGAACCTGGAACCCGGAACACGGGAACCCGGAACCCGCAACGCGGGAACGCGGAACCCGCAACGCGAGAACCTGGACCCCGCAACGTGGGAGCGCGGAACCCGCAACCCGCAACCCGCAACGCGGAACTCGCAACGCGGAACCCGGAACCCGCAACACGGGAACCCGGAACCCACATCGCGGAACCCGCAACGCGGAACCCGCAACGCGGAACCCGCAACGCGGAACCCGCAACGCGGAACCCGCAACGCGGAACCCGCGACGCGGAACCCGCAACGCGGAACCCGCAACGCAGAACCCGCAACGCGGAACCCACAACGCGGAACCCGCAACGTTCACGGAAACGCTGTCGAATGGAATAAATAGTATCCTATGTCCGTCTACTTGCTCTAAACTACTTCCTCGCCTTTATTTTCAGCCATATCGATAAAGCCGTTCTTGAGTTATAAATAATCCCACCAAAAACATTTTCATGTAAAAATGTTGCCAAGACGAGTCTATATAGCTTACCCTGTGAAAAAGTTATCAAATATCGTATAAAGCAAAACTCTAAAGACTACTCGCCCTAAATCTACAAGCACCTTGATCAAAATCTATCAAAAAGTGGACAAATCCCATGTAGAACCAAAGTTCTTGATCTATGCGCCCTATTAGATTTTGATCAAGAAACCAAACTTAAAACGTGTTTCCAACGTGGAAATCAAACCCACGACGACCACGACGACGCCTGCCGACGCCTGCCGACGCCTGCCGACGCCCAGCGTCGCGACGCCTACCGACGCCCAGCGCCGCGACGCCTGCCGACGCCCAGCGCCGCGACGCCCAGCGCCGTGACGCCCAGCGCCGCGACGCCAAGCGCCGGGACGCCTACCGACGCCCAGCGCCATGACGCCAAGCGCCGCGACGCCTACCGACGCCCAGCGCCGCGACGCCTGCCGACGCCCAGCCCCGCGACGCCTGCCGACACCCAGCGCCGCGACGTCAAGCGCCGCGACGCCTATCGACGCCCAGGGCCACGACGCCAAGCGCCGCGACGCCTACCGACGCCCAGCGCCGTGACGCCTGCCGACGCTCAGCGCCGCGACGCCTACCGACGCCCAGCGCCGCGACGCCTGCCGACGCCCAGCGCCGCGATGCCTGCCGACGCCCAGCGTCACGACGCCTGCCGACGCCCAGCGTCGCGACGCCTGCCGACGCCCAGCGCCGCGACGCCTACCGACGCCCAGCGCCGCGACGCCAAGCACCGCGACGCCAAGCGCCGCGACGCCTACCGACGCCCAGCGCCGCAACGCCTGCCGACGCCCAGCGTCACGACGCCTGCCGACGCCTGTCGACGCCTACCGACGCCCAGCGCCGCGACGCCTGCCGACGCCCAGCGCCGCGACGCCTACCGACGCCCAGCGCCGCGACGCCCAGCGCCGCGACGCATACCGACGCCCAGTGCCGCGACGCCTGCCGACGCCCAGCGTCACGACGCCTGCCGACGCCTGCCGACGCCTACCGACGCCCAGCGCCGCGACGCCTGCCGACGCCCAGAGCCGCGACGCCTGCCGACGCCCAGCGCTGCGACGCCAAGCACCACGACGTCTACCGACGCCCAGCGCCACGACGCAACTTCAGCTTTCTAAGATTTCCGGAAGTAACCTAAGAATTTTGATGATCTATAGCTACGACATTCAAACTTTGTATAATTCATGTATTTACTGGTGTCATTATATGTTGAAATTTTCAACTATTTAGCATCATCCAAAGCAAAGTTGGGAGTGCTGAAAACTATTTGGATTCTTGGATGTTTTTGCTAATCCAAATAGTTTTATTAATCCAAATAGTTTAAGCTGATATAAAAACGGTATTTATAGCATTTCATCATTTTTTTTTCCATTTGTAAACAATGTTGTTACCATGACACCCGTGTCATATAGACTGGCAACGACGTGAATCGATCGAGGTTCAAAACGTGACCAACACGTATTTTCTTCTTTTTTCTAATTTTCTGCTTATTTTTTTCAACATTTTCTTTCATAATAACCTTTTCGTGACAATAACGAACATACCGTAAAAAAAATTGCGAAATTGGTCAAGCCGTTGTCGAAGCGCACACGATGTAAGAAATTTTGATGGTCTTTTTTTACACTTTGGGCTACATTTTTGGGGTTTTAGTAAGGAACCCTACTTTTTTTTAACATATAATATAGCCTATGTTCAGCGCTAGGAATGTAGCTTTCCAACGGTGAAAGAATTTTTCATATTGGTTCAGTGGTTTCAGAGCCTATTCCATTCAAACAAACAAACAAACAATCAAATGTTACCTCTTTATAATATTAGTATAGATATAGATAAAAAAAGTTAAATCATGACATGCTTTGGGTTAGGCTTTACATTTTTTACTTTTAAAAATAATTATATTAATCACGCTAGCTTGACGTTTTTATAATTCATGCACAATAAAACCACGCCACACCTGTAAGTAATTATCTATATCTACCGGTACCGTATTTTCTATTCGCTACCTCACTCTATTTCAAATACTTTAGTTATTCTATTTCAAAATAAGTGCTGGACCTCCGTAGCACAGTGGTTCAGCGCGTTGGTGCTCGACCGAGATTCGAATCCCGCCGAGGGAACAAAATGTACCTGGGTCATGAATGTGTCTTAAATTTGTGTATTAATATAATAAAAATCTTAAATATGTGTATAGTATAAAAGTATTAAATATATATTTCCGTTGTCTGGTACCTGTAACACAAGTTCTTCAGCTAATTAGCACAGGGCCAGATTGACGTGGTCTGAAGCGTCTATAGATATTATTATTATTATTCTAGTAAATGAAGTAAAAATAAATTACGTAATGGCACTTGTCAAGAGTAAAATAAACTTTCCCAAAACTTTCCAATTTTGGCACTAATGTCGTACCTGAAGACAGTATTTGCTCCTATGAGTTCCAAATATAATATTTATTATAAAAGCAAAATTAGGGTTGTCAACCGTACTTAATTAAATATCTAGTATTGTACCATATTTTCGTTAATTGCATCTAATATAATATTTTAATTATAATGGAAAATATAATTTAGTACGTTCAAAATTAAAATACTATATTTTCTTCGGGTTTTTTATAAGTTTTACTAGCTGACACGTGCCTACTTTAATGAGCATGCAGAACCGTTTAAACCTTCCCTGGACTTACACGAATATTTCAAGACCAAAAATAGCCGAATTGGTTCATCCGTTCTCGAGTTTTAGCAAGACTAACTAACATCAATTAATTTTTATATATACCTTTATAAGAAGAAGATAAAGATTATTATAAGTAAATTTTCGAACTTTTTATATTAACTATACTTCCATCTACAAATTCACTAAGTACCTATAATAAATAATGTAAACTAACTACTTTAGGAATTATAAGTTTCTACAAGGAGGAAATTCTGAAAAACTGTATTGAATATCCTTTACAATTTTTTCTCAGAATCCTATTAGTACTGTGAAATTATTCTTTTTGGAAGAAAGTATGTTCATTCAAAAACAGGTGACAACCCTACGCGAGGTGAATGCCACGGATAATAAAGATCCAACAATGTTTGAAATATATATTGTCGTCATAATAAAAATGTCGTTATGCAAATCGGATAGAATTTATACGTGTCGGCTTGTTAATTCGGTAGTCCTGAAGCTGTAGGGAGTTAAGGACTCAGTTGCTCCCGGAGTCGGTCGCGATCGGCTGTGTCTGACGCGGCCCGGTTAGCTCACATAAACAAAAACGCACGATATAAACAAATAAATGTGTCCAAATGTTTAAATGTTATAAAGCATGCTCTACTTCTGTACCAGATGATAACTTATATTGGTGAGTTTAATTATTAAATCGAATAAATGTAAACAAAATTATATATTTTAATTAACACCCGAATTGCAAGCAGATCTAACTCATAAATTATAGCTAGAACACCCGCGACAGTTAAACCTTTCACATAAAAAATCTAGATCAAAATCGGTTAATCTGTTCATAAAATAAATATTAAATAAATAATATAGCTCTCATCTGTTTTTGTCACGGGTTAAGATCATTAACATACATAAAATGGTATTTAGTTATGATTAATGTTTAATTTTTATTAACCAAATTAATCTTCTTATGTTTTATTATACTAGGTCCTTATATATGAAATTGGCGTTTTGTATGGGAGGAACATAAATGCGATTTTTTCATATTAAAATAAATTTTATTAATCAAAGTATGTACCATTGTTATCTATACACTTTTGCCATCTTATAGGTAGTTCATTGATCCCTTTACTAAAAAAACCATTCGGACGGGAATCAATGAAATCTTTGAAAGCAGTTTGGACTGCCTTATCGGAATTGAATTTTTTTCCTTGCAAGAAGTTATCCAAATTTCGAAAAAAATGGTAATCTGTTGGAGCAAGGTCCGGAGAGTACGGTGGATGTCTTAGACATTCCAATTGAAGCTCCTCTAATTTGGTAGCCGTCTGTTGGGCTGTGTGTGGTAGCATTGTGTTGAAGCAGCAGTGGCGTAGAGCGATTGACAAGTATCGGTTGTTTAACGGCGAGCTTTTCCATCATGGTTTGCAGTTGTTGACAATAGACATCAGCCGTAATCGTCTGACCAGATTTAAGAAAGCTATAGTGTACGACACCGGCACTAGTACGTAGTAGTAGTACATTATATAATATAATATTATATAATATAATATAATATTATATAATGTACTCTCAACAATATTATTAATATTATCATGTATGACATAAAATAAGTTTTTGTTATAAGTGTCTAAAACTTTATAATACTTTTTCAAAATCTCTTACTTTAAAAATTGACAAAACAATAACAAAATGACAAAGCATATTGGGTTTTTCACAATGGTACCCGCGACAACCAAAAATAAAATTAAGATACAACATAATATAACTAATTGAATATACTGTTGTTTCTTGATGGAAATTCATGTTTACAATAATAATACACAACTTTTTTATTTTACAACGGTTTTGATAAAATCAGCAACAGGATATTTTGTGATTTTGATTTTGTAAAAACTTATTACACCCTGGATGAACTCGCGTCTTATTCACAAGACTTTTCATATAAATCTAAATAAATTCTAACTTTATAGATTTTACGACAGACATGTAGTTATTGATGACACAACATTGTTAATTAATTAGATGAGGTCAATGACCAACTTTTAGGCTTCCGTTGTTCACAACCCCTAAAAGTTTTAACAATAAATACAGAATCCTAGGTCTGACACCCTTTAACCATGTTTAACCGACTTCCAAAAAAGAAGAAGGTTGTATGTATTATGTTCAGCTTTGTGTAAGTCGTTGGAAATAAAAAAAAATTAGTTTAAGCCACCTATTAATATCATAAACAATATTTTAGAGAACAAACATCCGATTTACCGATTTAGGCCGTTTTCACCAAGCAATGTTAAAGTTAACGCCATGTTAAAATACCATGCCATCTCATTCATTGACAGGAAATACGAGAGGGATAACATGATATTTCACATGGCGTTAACTTTAACATTGCTTGGTGAAACACGGCCTTAGTTGGTTAAATTTTAGCTAATCTTAAAAGGAAAAGTATATTATGCATGTTTTTCTTTAATTTTACAAAATTTGGTGCATTTCGTTAAAATATTTCGGAATTTTACTTCGGAAGTCGGTTTACTATTTGAAAATTTAAATTTTATAGGATAGGATTGATTAGAAGGTATCAATTAATATGAAGCCTGAAATACTCCTCTGTATTGCGAATATTGATGTTTTCAATTTCAAAATACGATAAATTATTCCGTTCACTCGTTCTGTTCATTCGTTTTTATCCGAACCGCACGGCAATTAATCCCGTGAGCTTTGTAAGCTTAAAGCTCCATATTCTTTATTATGAAATTACTTAATGAATTAGGTTGTTGAATGAATGTTATTAATTTGTTTTCTTTTGAGCTCATTAATCAAAAAATTAAAAAGTATCAAGTATGAACAAATAAAAAAAAGAAATCCTCTAATTATTGTCAAGCTGAAGAATGTGACATGTGAATTGTGATGATATTGAGTTATAGCTAAAACACTCTCTATCATGTAAGCTTTTAAACATTAAAAACTAAATCAAAATCCGTTCATCCCATGGAAGTAATAAGTAGGTAGGTAACTATAGTATTCATTAATGTATTAAATCATTTATCTTCACAAAGAGTCAAAGTCGGTTCCGTTACTCCCTCCACACTACTTCCATATTCTGTTTCATTTTTATTTCTTTTACTTTATTTACTTTTACTTTTGCCGGTAATTCTTCTCAAATACTTAAATTTGCTAATGTTAAATGAATATAAGCGCACTAACCTTACAATTAACATTTAGCTATACATTTGTAAAAAAAAGAAGGTTCACCCAACAAACACAAATACTAACACATAATAACTTTGAAAATTACACTACATTTCACTGTGTTTGTAACTGTGTATCAAAATTATCTAAATAACTATGAACTAACTATGACTGAAGACTCCAACTATAGGTAAATACTTTGGGTCAACCTTAAAGTTTAAACCCCTTAATTTGGAGTTTACCGTAAGGCGAGTTCCCATCTGTACCTTTACGGCCGCACCTTTTATTACACAATTCAAATCACATTTTATCCAAATTCAAAGGAAAAATAAACAGACGAACAGAGATTGTGTGTAAAAAAAGTACAAAATAATGTACATATATTTCTTTCTTCTATTATTTATATTAGGTCCTTACATATGAAATTGGCGTTTTGTATGGAAGGAACATAAAGGCGATTTTTTCATATTAAAATATATTTTATTAATCAAAGTAGGTATGTACCATTGCTATCTATACACTTTTGCCGTCTTATAGGTAGTTCATTGATCCCTTTACTAAAAAAACCATTCGGACGGGAATCAATGAAATCTTTGAAAGCAGTTTGGACTGCCTCATTGGAATTGAATTTTTTTCCTTGCAAGAAGTTATCCAAATTTAGAAAAATATGGTAATCTGGAGCAAGGTCCGGAGAGTACGGTGGATGTCTTAGACATTCCGTTTGAAGCTCTTCTTATTTGGTAGCCATCTATTGGGCCGTGTGTGGTCTAGCGTTGTCTTGAAGCAGCAGTGGCGTAGAGCGATTGACAAGTCTTGGTTGTTTAACGGCGAGCTTTTCCATCATGGTTTGCAGTTGCTGACAATAGACATCTGCCGTAATCGTCTGACCAAATTTAAGAAAGCTTTAGTGTACGACACCGGCACTAGTCCACCAAACGCTTACAAGTAACTTTTTTTGAGTCAATTTCCGCTTGGGGCAAGACTTTGCTGGTTCACCAGGGTTCAGCCATCGCGATGAGCGTTTACGATTATCGTATAGGATCCACTTTTCATCACATGTAATGATACGATTTAAAATTCCTTCATTATTGTGCCGGATGAGCAATGTAACGCAGCAGTCGACGCGCGTTTGTCGGTTTGCTTCACTCAATTCATGAGGTACCCACCTTTCAAGCTTTTTCACCTTCCCAATTTGCTTCAAGTGGATTAAAACGGTTTTGTCACCAGCACCGCAGCCTGTAGCTAACTCTGATGTGGTTTGCGATGGATCTGCTTCCACAATAGCCTTCAATTCATCATTATCGACATTGGTCTCCAGCCGTCCACGGGGCTTGTTCTGCAAGTCGAAATTTCGAGAACGAAAGCGTTGAAACAAAAAACGCACCGTGTTTTCTTTTGCGACACCACCCCCTTACACATCATTAATCCTTCGAGCCGTTTCTGCAGCACTGGTGCCGCGCTGGAACTCGTACTCGTAAATAATGCGATATTTTAAGTTTTCCATTTTGTGAAATGAGTGACGCAGAAAAAAAGGCAAAAGAGGAAAAAACAATGAATTACGGTTTTCAAAACACAAATGCATGAGTAAATAGCTGTTTAAATTTTAATTTGGAATTCCTAACTAAAGAGGATATATTTAAGATCAAAGTGGCCAGTACGACAAAACGCCAATTTCATATGTAAGGACCTAATATTATATGTCTGATGTTTATGTTTTTAAGTTAAGTTTATATCTTGTTTTATTATATTACTAGCTGTGCCCGCGACTTCGTACGCGTGGAAAAGTGATTTAGGACACTTTTATATTTTTAAATATATTTTTAGTTTATTGGCGCAACCGCTGACAACTTTCGCCAATAGGTACTTCCCAGTGTATCCCAGTGTTGATCCCGATCCAGAAAGTCACGTACCCGGCAAGCCTCTTGGTATGCAGGGTATAATAATAATATAGTACCATCCTTTCGGAGCTCGGCAAAAGAAGTAGGCCTTCGAACAATATGTAGAAGTCAGCAAAGGTATTCGAAGTTAGGATAATATTATTCGAATGCACCGTATAGACCCAGCCAATTTTTCACGTTAATTTAGTAAATTATTTAACTTCGATGTCCGTCTGTCTATCTGTCTGGTTGTCAAAATTTTAACACGTGTAGGTATCAAGCTAACAATCCTATTAAATACTCAGGATCTTCTGTCCCTTCTGGCTTTGAAAAAAAACAGACTCCTTAGCCACATCTACCCAAAGATTCAGCCGTTTAGGTATATCGCTAATTTTCGCAATTTTCGACACTCTAAAGGAAACCAAAACCTAAATTTGATACGAAGCAACGTCTTAATAGTGCCGACATAGGATAAATTGCGAAACCATAAAATTATTTTCAATTTTTTTGAACTTACTACCGTTTTCGTCATTAATATTTTGAGATATTAAATTGAAACATATATTGCAATTATTAAGGTATTTAAAACGAAACTCTCGGTTAGACATGGGCGCAGCGGCACGCCCCGTCGAGGATCCAGCAGGCTTACTCTCGACACAACCGAGAATCGAATCAGTTTGATCTCAACGGATTTGGTGTTTTATTTGGTAGATTACTTTGGAACTAATTAGGATAAAGAAAACCTTTGGAACTTTTTGTACACCCGACGATATCAATCGACATAGAACAAAAATAAACAAACGTCAATTTATTCGGGAGTATGCGGCACGATCGAATCTGAATCAAAATCGAATCAGTTTGGGGAGTTAGGCCCCAGCTCGGCGCGCCGATCGGTTTTAGTAGCGTTTTTTTATTAACCTACCCTAAGTATAACAATAATATAAATAAATTAAATTTAGTTTTAAAGAAAATATAAAATAAAAAAAGATTAAATTTGAATGTTTGCAGCGCGGTTCCTGCCGCGCTTCATACAAACGTCCAGCATTTTTTTTAATTGTCATAAGTTTTTTATTTATGAACCGATTGAGATGAAATAAATGTTAAGTCAAGATTACTACAAATATGATTGAACCACATCTAAATCGGATAAGCCGTTTCTGAGATTAGCGTGCACAAATGCACCGACAAACAGACAAAAAAAAATTGTTTTCGGTACTATTGCATAAATAAAAGTCTCCTATAATAACACAGGCACAGTTAGCACATTTTAATAGTATTTTTTACCCAGCAGTCTACACTACACCAGCCCGGCTCGGACGTCACGCAGCACTGCATAACGCGGCGTCCGGTCGAATCACGGCGAAACGCTTTTAATTTTGCTATACCTATTTCCTAAACTACTCATTATATTTGCATGGTATAAAGGGCAAATATTATAGTCTTCATGGAATGCTTAAGCCAACAAACGTATTAAAAATGATAAGAATTAATACGTGATGGTATAAATAGCTTTCCAAAAACCTCTTAATTGCCCGTTTTTTAGTTTATCGCGAAAGGCTTTCTTTAAATTTTACAGTTAATTAAGTTGATTTTATACAATAAATGATAATTTATTTCAATTTGTGAAGCAAGTTCAAAAATACAATTTTTATATTATTATGACACTGTGAAAACACTGTTTTCCCAGAAAAAAATCCTGATAGTTAGGTACTTATTTGATGTTCTATTCTACTTTAGTGCCACATTGCTTCGCGTCACTCTGTAAGCGATCCCCCGCGCCCCCCGCACGAACCGTTCGACCGCAGGCCGCGCGCGCGAAATTCATCCGACTTGCTTCAAATTTATCGTCACTGCTCGGCTCCTATGTATCGTAGCGTTATGTTATATAGCCTATAACCTGCCCAGGAATATGGGCTACAATCGTACCAAGTTTGGTTAAAATCCCTTCAGTAGTTTTTGTTTCCATCGTGCACATACAGACAGACAGACAGACAGACAAAAATTTTACTAATTGCATTTTTGGCATCAGTATCGATCGCCAATCATCCTCCAATATGTATTTTGAAAAAATATTCAATGTACAGAATTGACCTCTCTACAGTTTTATTATAAGTATAGATTATGTTCAATTATATAATGCATTAGGTTATCTTTGTGTGTGTGTGTGTTAATAATAAATAAATAAATAAATAAATAATATTATAAATTATAATGTTATAGACTTTGCATTGCTTTTTTTATATGCTTTTAAATAATTACCTTGTACCTACTTATGGAGCTGTGATATATTATATAAGCATCACAAAATTAAGTTCGTTGGCTAACATTTAAAATGCTCTATACAATAAATGCATGACAAACTATATTAATATTATAAAGCGGAAGAGTTTGTTTGTTTGTTTAAACGCGCTAATCTCAGGAACTACTGGTCCGATTTAAAAAAATATTTCTTTGTTGGATAGTCCATTTTCTACTTCTATCTCTCCATCACCCTAAGGTTGGCTGGTAGAGAATGCCATTAAGCCCGCCTTTGTAAAATGCATAAAGTGTTGTAAATAAATAAATAAATCTTCGATAAAACAAGATAAAGAGACGTACCTAAATAATATTCACGAAGAAAAAGATGTCGATTTGGCATACCAATCACAAATATTTATAGAACTATATTATGTAATCCTTCCCTGCGCAGTATCAATGTCGTTATCACGGTTGAACAATTATTACATGAGCTGGGAGTCGGAAACTTTTAACGAATTCACACCCTACTGCCTTATGTAAGTTGCCAATTATGATAAGTGGTTGTTAACTCTGACGAGTGCTGACAGTTTACATAATTTATCATCTTTATATATTATACAGCACCACGATGACTGCTATTAGATTTTTATCTATACACATATATAGATAAAAATCTAATTGATAAAGAATTTTACGACCTCCGTAGCGCAGTGGTTGAGTACGTTGGTGCTCCAACGAGAGGTTGCGGGTTTCAATCCCACCGAGAGAACAAAAAGTTTTCAATGTTCCTGGGTCATTGATGTGTGTTAAATTTGTGTATTAATATAATAAAAATCTTAAATATGTGTATAGTATAAAAGTATTAAATATATTTCTGTTGTCTGGTACCTCGGTACCTGTAACACAAGTTCTTCGGATACTTAGCACAGGGCCAGATTGACGTGGTGTGAAACGTCCATAGATATTATTATTATTTTTATTTACCTCTACTCGATTTTTCTTTCGATTCAAATTTTGGTCGCCTCCCTTTCCTCGCCAATCAATCAATCGCCAAAAAATTTTAAAGGAATGATATTGTGTAGCATTCTTGACTTTATTTCAATAAAAAATACATGATTGTTTAGAAATTAAATCAAATGTTTTTAATTGCTTTCACCAAGTATTTTTTTTATTTATAAGTATACTTAGATACTTTTATCAGACTTTAAAAAATATATATGTTAAGGCTACAATATTGCGCAAGTAACAAACAAAGAAATATACATAAAAAAAATGAGTAATTTCCAAGAAAAGATTTTGATAAACAAATTTTGATAACTCCTCACTAATTGCGGTAGGTACAACGCGGCTTTAAAGTATATTGTATAGGCTGTATAGGTCGCGTGCTATGGCCAATGAATATAATTTAAGTAATTGACATGATAATCTCAAATGAAATCCCACGGGAATAGGTACATTTTGATGCGGTCAAAAGTGCCCTGTAAACGACTACGAAACAAAATGTCGTTATTATTATTGCGTGAAAGAACCAACATACATCCATACATTCTTACAATCTTTCGCGTTTATAATTTTATTAATTTATGATAATAGGAAATAAGATTTATGGAACGAGAATAGAATACTGCTTTGTTTCAAAGAACACCTGTACATCTTTGTAAAGTATACTCTAAAAGTTACAATATTGTCACTCGATAGCTCACAATCTGACGTCAAAGTGGGAGATGAAAAGTTTTAATTATTTCTTCGTACACCCGAGTTCCCGAGCAAAGCTAATTGATGAGAACAACGAAGGCCCCTAATATGTTATGAAAATATATTTATGGAATCTATCAAGAGTCGTAACTGAAAGATAACACTTTTAATAAGCCAATTGATAAGCAATCGATTTTCTTGTTGTTTTATTTTTAAAAGCTTTTATTCAACTAAGGGCAAGTTGTATGGAACAAATTTTGAAAGTTAAATTAGAGCCTCTTGCTTTTGTTAGATTAGGTTCAAATTGGGTTTACTAACATAACTTCGGTGACAATGCAATTGCATGGTATCGTGAAGCTGGTCACAAGGACTCGGAAGGTGGCCTTCGGAATTTCTAAAATAAACAAAATAAATCTATCGAATATCGACTCGTTTGAACATTCTTGACAAGTACTCCTATGCTGTACGGCGGGCGCTCCCAAGCAACGTTTTCAAACGTTCCCCTATTGGCATCCCCATGCCCCCCCACCATCATGGCTCCCGGAGCCGTTTTTAACTTCCTTGTGTCCTGTCGCGGTGGTTTTGCCTTCAAAAAAACGTCTTGACCTTGGGGTGCGAGGACAGCAATAGGTAAAGAATTTTTCAAATCGGACCAGTTCCATAGATTAGCGCGTTTAAACAAACAAACAATCTCTTCCGCTTTATAATATTAGTATAGATTATAAGGTAGATACCATAATTACATCGTAATATCATAGTAATAATAATATATAAAATACGTTTCACTAAATAAGCATCTCGGTGAAGGTCGTTGTATATCGGGATCTTAGACTAGGTACTGTAAACGCCGCTGTAAGCAACTTGTTCAGCAATGCTTTATGCTATTCTCTAAGAATATATTCTTAGAGAATAGCATAATTATACAACATATAACACATATTTTGCATATCTCGACAGCTGAATCCGCTGTGAGTGCCTCTATTGTTAATTAAATTCGATTTAGCTGTCGAGATACGAAATTATTCTTAGAAAATAGCAGTACTGTACACAGTGTGCACCCTGCATTAGAGTTATGGAGTAGCGACAAGGCGAGAAGTAATGACCCATTTTGACTACAGTAAGAGTAAAGCCAGAGGTAAAGAACTGGTTTTAACTAAATTGAGACTAGAGCGAGAGATAGGTAAATACCTCTCGCTTTGACTGAAACGAGAGGTATATAAAGACCTGCCTCTCGCTTTGACTGAAACGAGAGGTATATAAAGACCTGCCTCTCGCTTTGACTGAAACGAGAGGTATATAAAGACCTGCCTCTCGCTTTGACTGAAACGAGAGGTATATAAAGACCTGCCTCTCACTTTGACTGAAACGAGAGGTATATAAAGACCTGCCTCTCGCTTTGACTAAAGAGAGACTAAAGCATGAGCTAGATAAATAGGATCGTCCTGGCTTCCACTGAGCGTACACGTGTTCGTTCCTCTACCGTTGTGTCCGTGCCGACCACCACTTTCCAGTCGCAGTTCCCAGTACTTCCTGATAGCGTTCTTCAACTTACACTGCAGTTCGTTAGAACTAAGTGTAAATGAAGGCTTCATGGCTCCCGGAGCCCGCCCACTCCCTGGTCGGCTGTGTCCGCGAGGCGGTTAAAGACCGTCTCGCCAGTCAGGACCTTCCGGCAATCGCTCAATAAAGATATATGATGGACGGTTTTTCCCCGCGCCCTGACGCGGGGGTTTTGCCTTCAAAACAACGTCTTGTTGTTCTTTTGTTTTCCTCTCCCCAGTTATGGTAGGGTTTGGTCCGCGGGACGATGGGCGGTGTAGGTGGAGTGGAATCACACACGCTCTCCGGTTTTAGGACCAGGGCCCCCACGCGTTGCCTGTTGTCTCACCGTTCAGGTACAAGTGGCTTTTTCATTTAGCGCCACGGTTTTCCCCTGCGATCCCTAGTTTTCCCTAGAAAAACTAGAAACATTTCGGCTCCGGTATCCTCAATACTGGACGCCAGACCTCACGTAGAGGGGCACATGCCCCTGGTCCTGATTTCCCGCTCCGGCCCACTCTGGCCTGGAGTGTGCGATTCTCAAAGGTTACTAGCAGCTAAATACATACCTCTCGCTTTGACTAAATTCACGATGGAACCGGGTTTAGCCATCAACGTCATCCGTTTGTGGCTAAACCCGGCACGTCCATCCACAATCAACTAATTGAATATTGAATAATTCGTGCAGAGCTCTGGCAGAAGGCTGCGGTCAATATCGCAAATAACCCGATATCACGTTCGCGTTACAGTTCTAACGATATCTATAAGCCGAATACAAGTTTAAACTGTAAAGCACTGCATTGTATACGAGTTTCCGCTTCAGTATTAGTATTTTGAAATAATAGTATTTATTATTATTTTGTTAAAAGTTAATATGTCAAAGCTCGTTGTACATGTGACATTTTTACTGGAAACATCATAGCCACCCATATTAACTTTAGTTCAGATCCCATTGAGTCGGTACCCAGTATGAAGGTGGGTTTACAACAATCTGAGCATTATTTCTTGATCTTTTAGTGTAAACGACAGCTCGTTTTCCGCGTTTACATCAATCCAATGACCTAATATTCCATAGAATCTTTACGAACGCAGAACAATGAAATAATGCTCTACCTCGGTCTGTAACACTAAGGCCCGTATAAATAAAACAATCTCAAACCCAACCTCACTTGAGAACCTATTTGACAGATTAAAAAAACGTATCGTTTCATTTGAAGAACTTTACTTAAGGCGAGATGTAACCTCAACTAGGGCCACTCTTCTATATCTTCTATACTTATAATAAAACTCTAGAGAGGTCAATTCTGTACATTGAATATTTTTTCAAAATTCTTATCGGCGTCGCGGCGTCTGGCGTCGGCGTCGCGGCGTCTGGTGTCGGCGTCGCGGCGTCTGGCGTCGGCGTCGCGGCGTCTAGCGTCGGCGTCGCGGCGTCGGGCGTCGGCGTCGCGACTACTGGCGTCGGCGTCGCGACGTCGAGCGTCGGCGTCGCGGCGTTAGTCGTCGGGCGTCGGGCGTCGGCGTCGCGACGTCTGGCGTCGGCGTCGCGACGTCTGGCGTCGGCGTCGCGACGTCTGGCGTCAGCGTCGCGGCGTGGGGCGTCGGCGTCGCGGCGTCGGCGTCGCGATTTCAGCTTCGGCGTCGCGGCGTCGGGCGTCGGCGTCGCGACGTCTGGCGTCGACGTCGCGACGTCTGGCGTCGGCGTCGTGGCGTCTGGCGTCGGTGTCGCGGCGTCGGGCGTCGGCGTCAGCGTCGCGACGTCTGGTGTCGGCGTCGCGGCGTCGAGCGTCGTCGTCGCGGCGTCGGGCGTCGGCGTCGGGCGACGACGACGCTCGACTGGTTTTGGTCGCACCGTAATGTTACGAGTATATAACCTTCCTCTATAAATGGACAATCCAACAAAAATATTTTTTCAAATCGGAGCAGTAGTTTCTGAGATTAGCGCGTAAACAATTCGAATTTGGGGACTTTCGTTGCATGCGCTGCATAAACTAACTAAAACATCACGCGAACGAAGTCGCGGGCACAGCTAGTTTTAAAATAAATTTTACAATGACACAAAGATCTTATTAAAAAAAGTAATCGGTTCAAACTTTAAGTAAATAGTTAAACTAATTTATTGGCATTTAAATACAGCTCTAAATCCTATACTGTATTTACTCTCGTAAGTCATAACTAAAACGGCCGTTTTAGTTATTACTAACGAGATATAATATATAATATTAGTTTAACTATATATATATTACTATAGTAAATTAGTTTAACTATTTACTTAAAGTTTGAACCGATTACTTTTTTAATAAGATCTTTGTGTCATTGTAAAATTGTTTTTAAAAACAGTGGCGCTAGTTGCGGTTACTCCTCGCCTTAAGTTACATACTTTAATTTTTTACCTTCTTAAAACGTAAAAATATAGATTATACTCATTTTAATGTTTTCTGTAATCTATAATATGAATATTACGGTATACAAAGAAAAGAAATTAAAGTACTTACTATGTAACATTAATAAAGTTGTTTACTTTTAAAAGTGAAACGAAACGTTGTTTCCTCTGTCAAATAGGTTCTCAAGTGAGATTGGGTTTGAGATTGTTTTATTTATACAGGTCTAAAAGAATTTGTTAGAGTGAGGATAAAAGAGCCTTCGCTCGTTTGATGTAAACCCACCTTAATGCACTGTGCTCAGCGCACCGTGTCACTAGTTAGAACTCACAAGTGACTGAGCGGAAATCAATTTTAAAACAGGAAATCGCCCTTACATGATTTCGCGATACCTCGCTTTGAATCGCAGCTTTACCGTTTTTTTATTAAGTGTTAAACTGTTTTTTTTTTATATTTTAGCTATTGACGACCTCTGTAGTGCAGTGGTTGAGCGCGTTGGTGCTCGAGCGGGAGGTCGCAGGTTCGAATAAAAAAAATATGTGTTCCTGGGTCACGAATGTATATTAAAGTGTATTAATGTAATAAAAATCTTAAAAATGTTTATAGTATAAAAGTATCACATATAATATTTTTTTGTCTGGTACCTGTAACACGAGTTCTTCGGATACTTATCACGGGGCTAGATTGACGTGTTGTGACGCGTCCTTAGATATTGTTATAATTGAGTACTGCCCATCGATATGTTATAGGACTCGATTCACGTTTGTATAACGGTAAAATATGTTACCAAATACCAGTTCAAAAAGATTTTTTTTCTTAGGTAACTTAACTGAAATAATTAATTCAATTTGAAATCCAGAAATGCATAGGTACAAAAATAATCAAGGTATAGACGGATTTCTGGTCGTACCTAAAAATTAAACGACAATATTTGCAGAATATCCTCTTGATACGATGTTTGCGTAATGTATGGTAATATAGAAGTTATTTACGATCTGTTGGCTCTCTGATACAATCATGACAAGTTACTTTGAATAAAATTTTCCATTAATTTTCCAGTAACCTAGTTTTTCATGATGAACTCTAGACCGTGTTGCTATGGTGTATGTCAAGACCTTAAGCTGAAATTCATATTGAATACTCAAGTCTTCTGTCCCTTGTAGCTGTGAAAAAATGAGACTTCTTAGCCAACGCAATTAAAACATAATATAGCAATTTATGCCGCAAATTTTCGACATTCTCGACACTCGCAAGAGTTGATTGTCGAGTGTACCTATAGCCTACAGGTTGCTTTCCGTGAACTCAGAATTTGGTACCATAAACCGAGTACTACCAGTACCAGGAAAATTCAGAGGTATTGAAATTTATTTTAAATACTAGGCCCTTACCCAAGATGCCATCGCTAATTATCGCTTACAAAGTTCGGTAACAAAATGTATGGGATTTGACATAAGGTACGCTAAATGATCGCGATTTGGTATGTCATTTTGTCTGGTACCTGTAACACGAGTTCTTCGGATACTTATCACGGGGCTAGATTGACGTGTTGTGACGCGTCCTTAGATATTGTTATAATTGAGTACTGCCCATCGATATGTTATAGGACTCGATTCACGTTTGTATAACGGTAAAATATGTTACCAAATACCAGTTCAAAAAGATTTTTTTTCTTAGGTAACTTAACTGAAATAATTAATTCAATTTGAAATCCAGAAATGCATAGGTACAAAAATAATCAAGGTATAGACGGATTTCTGGTCGTACCTAAAAATTAAACGACAATATTTGCAGAATATCCTCTTGATACGATGTTTGCGTAATGTATGGTAATATAGAAGTTATTTACGATCTGTTGGCTCTCTGATACAATCATGACAAGTTACTTTGAATAAAATTTTCCATTAATTTTCCAGTAACCTAGTTTTTCATGATGAACTCTAGACCGTGTTGCTATGGTGTATGTCAAGACCTTAAGCTGAAATTCATATTGAATACTCAAGTCTTCTGTCCCTTGTAGCTGTGAAAAAATGAGACTTCTTAGCCAACGCAATTAAAACATAATATAGCAATTTATGCCGCAAATTTTCGACATTCTCGACACTCGCAAGAGTTGATTGTCGAGTGTACCTATAGCCTACAGGTTGCTTTCCGTGAACTCAGAATTTGGTACCATAAACCGAGTACTACCAGTACCAGGAAAATTCAGAGGTATTGAAATTTATTTTAAATACTAGGCCCTTACCCAAGATGCCATCGCTAATTATCGCTTACAAAGTTCGGTAACAAAATGTATGGGATTTGACATAAGGTACGCTAAATGATCGCGATTTGGTATGTCATTTAGCGTACCTTATGTCAAATCCCATACATTTTGTTATCGAACTTTGTAAGCGATAATTAGCGATGGCATCTTGGGTAAGGGCCCTGATGTCTTTAATACCTTTATAACTGACTAGCTGTGCCCGCGACTACGTTCGTTCGTCGGAAACACTATCGCGATTATCTTTTGATTTCTCACGTTGGTTTTTGTTATTATGATTATTAAAAAGGAATAATTATTTCATACATATTTTTTGAATAATAATTAATAAACTATTTATGCAGCGCACGCAACGAAAGTCCCCAAATGTGAATAATTTTCCCCGTTTTTGCAACATTCGTCACTGACGCTTCGCTAAAATTGGTCGCAGCGTTAGTAATGTTATATCCTTCCTCTATAAATGTACTATCCAACAAAAAAAGAACTTTGCAAGTCGGACCAGTAGTTCCTGAGATTAGAGCGTTTAAAGAAACAAACAAACTCTTCCGCTTGATAATTTGTACAGATTGAATGTACTGTTGGTTCTTGATGGAAATTTATATTGGCAATAATAATAATAATACACAACTTTCTTTTTAAAAAGAGGAAAAGTTAAAATAAACGTTGTGTATTATTATTGTAACCTATAAAAAAAACACTCTTGCTAAAATCTGTCAATCAGTTTAGGCTGCAGAGCGTGCCAACTTGCAAACCAATTATACATACACTTTTGTAAAACGTAACTCTCTTTCCGGCGCAGTCGTGTAATAATAATGATAATAATAATGCCTCCCACACCGATTCCGGTGACGGTAGCCGGTTTCATTGAAACCAGGCCAGCTACGCAGGAGTCATTTTATAGTGCCCAAGTGTGTGCACAATAAACAGAAGCACTCTCTCTTGCTTCAATTTCGTAAGCCAGTGGGACGGATAACCGACACAACTGGCGGGAGAACAGGCATAGGACCGACATTTTACATGCCGACGCATGGATCATCTTTCTTGTTAGACAATCAGGTGATCAGCCTGCATAGTCTTAACCAAACTTGAAATCAAATTTTTTTGTGGTTCCAACACGGGAATCAAACCCACGCCTTCCGAGTCAAGAGCTAGGCTCTAAATAGACCACGGAGGCGCAGTCTGGTGATGATCGTGTAACTAAAGTTCCGTCAAAGCGGTAACCGTCGATTTCTGTCAAGTAGGTAATAACTTACCTTAATTTAGTTAGAAGGAATTGGAGCAAGACAACTTCGCCTACTCAAAACTTTTTAAACGTGGTGCACTTTACATAATTTTCTTTGCCTTTGTACGTTGTTAAATTAAAAAATTCTGTAGAACTTTTGGAAAGCTTTCATTTCAAAGCTATTGTTCAAGTCAACAAAAAACTACTTCGTAATACGATTGTAACATAAAATAACATTTTGCACAATTGTATGAATGCTGCGTTGTTACGTGGGTTTTCATTAGGGCTGCCATTTTTAAATATTTTTTAAAATAGCACACAATATCAATTCAATCCATTTTTTCATGGATTGAATTGATATTGAAGTTTTATATCAGGCTCAACCGAATATGAAATGTTCTAGCCACCTAGTGGTTTAAGCCACATGCGTGAGTTTTGTTCCGAGATCCGAGTCTCCTAATAGGGCTTCTACATTCCAGTCACATACAGTAAATATAAAAGATCAAGAGTTAAATTAGCTATTAAAATGTAGTATTGTTCGTAGGTATCTAGTATGTACATTGTCCCTTTAATATACTTGGCAAAAATATAGTAAGATACCATAACATACGGTTGGCAACCCTAATACATGATAGTTCATTACAGTTTCGGTTTCCTGTAGTAACAAAAGCCTTTCGAGTGTATACAAACCGTAACTTTAATTACAATTTAAAACAAACTGACGTGCTGCAAAATCTGTGTTTTAAATTTGTTTATAATATGTAAAATATAAAGCGAGTCCTATTTTAGGGTTGCGTTGTCAAGAGTAACCTTCATGACGCACTGGTAGATCGCAGTGCCGACAAAGATATTTTATAGAGAATCTAGATGTTTCTCAGAAATGTTCAGGTTTCAAATTGTAGGTTCTATACTCAAAACTTTAAAAATTCAACTGAAATAATATGTAGCACAAGACTCAAGTTAAATCCAACACTAGCGAGAAGTTTTTAGACGCGCCGCCGATCGTGCGACGTGACTATAGGTATGTTCCAGTTGCTAGGAAATATTGTTATGAACAAAATTTTCAATCACCATTGTTTCTTTCTAAAAATTCATACAAAAAAAAAATAGAATGTTAGGCATGTGTAGTGTACAACAAAGAGTTATTATTACTTAGCAATTGTCATAAAGTTCTTGTCAATACTATTTAAACGAGTCGAAATTAGATGGATTTATTTTGTTTAGTTTAGGAGTTCCTATGGCCACCTTCCGACTACATCTTGAGACCAGCCCAGGTACAATATAATTGAATTGTCACCAAAGTTACATTAGTAAACCCAATTTCAACCTAATCTAACCGCTAACGTCAGGAAGTGGTCCTAATTTAAGTCGCAAGATTGTACCACACTAACAGGGCAAGTTGAATAAAAGCTTTAAAAAGATAAAAATCTATGTTACATAATATTATATTTACTGAAATCCGATTCTTTTATTTATCTGCTTTTTATCTATAAATAGTTAAATACTGACCTCCCATAAGAGGCTATATAATAGATATATTTAGCTAGCTAAGATAGATGTTCCACTAATTGCCGCAGGATTTCTGTAATGAAATTACTATTTAACGAAAATAACTAAAAAAACACTTAAGTAATTACCAAAAAAAAATTATTTTATTAATATAATTTATACCTACAAAAAAGTATTGATGTTTCAATTTAAATAGAGTAGATAGCAATTAGCAATAAACCTGAGAGCTTAATTAAAATGAATTAGTATGTTATGTAAAAAAAGGTTAAAATATTTAATAAAACCAGTTTTAAACCTCCATTTTCCGTTCAAACTTTGTAATTAGTTAATTTAAGTTCGAACTCAGCATGCCAAAGGTATTAGTATTTATGTAAACAAGCAGAATTTCAACACAAATCGTACCACTTAATTCGAATACGATTTATTTGAAATATAAATTTTCTGTAGGTATACAAACAACATAATATTCTGACACAACAATAGGCATGTTATGAAATTACAATAACATTAATTGTTCAGAAATTTGAATTCTGAATTGTTGTGAATTTTCAGAGGGGAATATTTAGCACTGTAGACAGTCTCAGTAATAACGACAAATGCTGAGAGATTGCGAGGGGGATATTGATAAAAACTGAAACAGCATAAATGCATTTTTGATAAACTTGGGTTCGATCATCGTGAGCAAACAACAAAACAATTTTTTTAAAGTTTGGTTGGGACAAGAAAACATGCTTCGGATGGGCGTGTAAAAAGTCAGTCCTGCGCCTGGTTTCTCACCACTAGTCGTGTCGGTTATCCGTCCGACTGGGTAGCTTGCAAAAGAAGAGAAAATAAGAGACTACTCTTGTGTACTGCGCACACACCTAGTCTCTATAAAATAACTTCTGTACTGGTTTCAACGAATCTAGCCACCACCACTTAAGTCGGCTTGGGACCTTGGGACGTATCTAATTAACTACCATATAGGTATAGGCAATATATTATTAATCTAACAAAATTTGATATTTGACAATCATTAACCGATGGCTATATTTTAAGCTGTCTGTAAGCTGTTTGTACATTTAAAAAAAGATATATATATATTTATTTATTTTTTAATTTCTTGTAATTTTCACTCTATCTTTTCTTTAATAATGGCGTTGGACGGAACACATGTTAAGAGAAAGTATAGAGAAATGGACTAAATTAGTAACAGAATGGTATCCAAGAGACACGAAAAGAAGTAGAGGCAGACAAAATAAAATGTGATTTTAGGAAAATAGCTGGTCCTATCTGGACACGATTAGCAAAAGACAGGAATACGTGGAAATCTTTAGAGGAGGCCTTTGTCGACTGACAAGCTGTTCCACATAAACAGCCAGTTGCCGATGATTTAAAACCATATATTAATTCAATTTAGTTTGTTTTTATATAGGCATGAATTAACTGTAAAGAAAGAAACAACAGCAATAAAGGCTATTTTATTTTATTTATTAACCGGCTTTAAAATGTATTAATTTTTTCGCTTGCCTTTTTTAATTATGTACACCGATTACTC
The DNA here is from genome assembly GCA_905187575.2 of Celastrina argiolus. Lineage (NCBI taxonomy): Eukaryota > Metazoa > Arthropoda > Insecta > Lepidoptera > Lycaenidae > Celastrina > Celastrina argiolus. The sequence goes on along the minus strand of LR994599.1, from coordinate 11,947,082 downwards.
TGAGGTTACTGATCCGATTTGCGTGATTTTTTTCTTCGACGCAGAATAGCTGTCATTTGGTCCCATAAAAATTTTACAAAACTTGGCCCTGTAGTTTTTATTTTATGTACATAATATTTCAACAAAATTTTTAAACGAATGAACATCTAACATTTTTCATTTTTTGCATTCATGATTTTGTCATTTAGTTTCGGTACGGCTAATTTAGGAGTTTTTCACTTTTACATTATATGATTAATATTATAATTGACTTTCGACGAAAAAAAAAAGTGAAAATTATAAATTTGGAGTAAGTCCAAGTGTAAGTCGAACGGTTACCCATCATGGTAACCGTTCGACTTACACTTGGGCGATTTTTTTAACATTGTAATATTTGTTTAGAATTGAGATAGTCGTCAGAATGGCGTCCACGCCGTCGCCGAAGTCGTCCCTGGCCAAGCTGGTGCTGCATGCGAAGCCGAAGCCATTCAAAATCATGGTGATCGGACAGTCTGGAGTCGGAAAATCAGGTACAGTTTTATACTAAGTATCATGGTGTTATTGAATATCATTCACATTTTAGGTTTTTTATATCGTATCGTAGTCCGTTCCTGAAAAGGAAAAACAGAACCTTTTTAACTCTTTTTTTAGCCCTTTGTTGTCCGCCCGTCCGGCTGTCAGTCAAGACCCGTTACATCTCCGATGATGAAGATGAAACAAAAGTGTAAAAATTATATAAAGTTATTTAAGTCTACGGCCTTTTGAAGCTGTAAAAAATACCAAAAAATCTGACTTCTACAAACCATATTTCGATACTAATAAATATTTTAGTACCGACGAGTATATTTGCAGTACCTACCTACGACATAATGTGTTGCAATGTAAGTTTATAGTGGATAGCGGATTGCGGAATATGTATAAAATTTGTGTTTTTTAAAAAAGTTGAATCAAATTAATTTAAAATTTTTTCGTTAGTGGGCTTGACTTGACTTTGTGGCCCAGACTTATATGGAGCTTATTCCGTGTCTTTTTTACTTTACTTTTACCTTATTAGAGTATATAAAGATATAAAGATGAATTATATTGTTAAGCTATCGACTACCAATGTGCTGTAGGTGAAATCTGAGAAGTTTGACACTGCGCCAATGTGAGTTGGGCTTAGGTTTAGCGCCAGTAATATCAAAACCAATGACCCTGCGCGGGCCGCTAGAAGTTCGTAAAACATCGTCAGTATTTGTACAAATCTATATTCTAGGCCCCGATTCTCGTCCCTCGAACTTCGTTTCGAATCTATCCCGCTCGTGCAGGTATGATATGGCACGCGTGCAACTTAGTCAGGGTTCCCCCATACATGGTTTCCTATCTCCGTTAGCTACCACATACAAGAGTTCCGTCCAATAAATTCTTGGGCGACTCATCCAAATGAAGGTACTCATGAAAAATTAGCTTGATACTAATCAAGTGAAAATCATGTATGGGGGAACCCTGACTAACTCGCCTGATTACATGAAAAAAAGCGATTAGCAAAAATAAAATTTTTGCTATGACACTAGCGCCATAAATAATTAAGAGACAATCATAGGAACTATTAATTAAATGTAACGTCAAACAGACATTGACGCCAAATTCATTTACTGAATTTTAAAACTTTAAACTCCTTTTTTTGGCGCTTGTGTATTAATTACCTTTTAACCCTCGATAAAGTTTAAGAGTAATAATTTTTGCGTTTGTTTTGCTTTTGCAAGATATACGTAGTATCCCTTCGGGACAGACAGGATCAAATCGAAGTTCGAGTTACGAGAATCGGGGTCCTGGGCCGTCACTGCACGCCTGCAGTCTGGGCCAGACTCATCATAATATTACATAATATTTAAAATCATTTATGTTGCATACTTGTTTTCGATTCAATAATATCGCTATAGCTTTAAATAAAGCTCATTAAGGGCTATAATGCTACCAATTTAAGGGTAGTGAGCGATAACCGGTGGCAGACCTTTGTAGGTGAAAAATAGAACATACTGAATGCAATAATGCAACGCATACGTCATGCGAAAATTTGGTCAGAAATAATATGGAGGGAAATCGATTAAAAATGGGTCCTACTAAAAGTAAGTCATGATGAGTGGGCACCCTTAGTCCAGATTTTACCAACGCATGTAAGTGTTAACTGCTTGTTAAATTACCATGCCTTCTTATTCATTGATAGGAATTACGAGAGGAACAACATGATATTTAACAAAGATTAACTTTAACATTGCTTGCTGAAACACACCATTATAATCACTTATTCACCGCCCAATGAAGAAATATAACACATTAATTTGGTCTAATATGAACTTCTTATTTATATTTAGATTACTTGGGAATGGAATATATATCAAAATGCTGATTACAAGAATAAAATATATTCGTAGTGCGTTCGAACTGGAAAATATCTAAGATAGTAGATTTATATTTAAAAATAGCTCATTCGATTAATGGGTCAGCCGGGTAGCCGGCAAGTCGTCCTACATAACTAAGCTCGTGAGTGCTTTGAAAGAAATATTGAATCGATAAAAACATTCATTACACTGATAACAATCAGCTGGCCCTCATATAATATTAAATAACCGACTTTGCGTAACCGAGTCCGCCAACCGGCCAAGTGCGAGTCGGGCGCGTGTACATAGTTCACGTCATCACATTTGTTGGATAAAGTCTTACAAGTGAGCGCTAAACAACAAATACGCTATTATAGTTTTCCTTCAAAGTTCAATTTTTTTCTTTACTAATTGGATTTTAATTTTTATCATCCGACGTCCTTTTATATATTTTTTTTTATAACACGCAGTATACTAAATCCATTTTCACGCCTGTGTTGTGTTGTTGTTGCAAAGTTCAATATTATGCAGTAATCTGTGTGATGAATTTTTAAAAACAATTTCCTTACGCGGCCATGTTTTTTTATTCATAAGCTGTCCGGGCGTACTTCGTAACGCATAAAAATTTTGTTTTGCACACTGACAGCAGCCTACCAGGCCCAATCAATATACTAAAACCTTTCTCGAGAGCCACTCTATTGATTGGTTGATTGATATTGGTTATTGATCAGGGCAGTAGTCTTCGAGTAGATCGCGAACAGACAGACAGACGCGGAGGACTTTGTTTTATAATATGTACCTAAGGATAATTTTATATGTGTTTTATATGAACGCCTCCGTGGTCTAGTGGTTCAGAGCTTCGCTCTCGACCCGTAGGTCGTCGGGTTCGATTCCCGCACTGGAACAACAAAAAAGGTTGTTTTCAAGTTTGGTTAGGACAAACGTTGGTCACCTGATTGTCCCGGCGTACTTACACAAAACCGCGATGCGATGCAATATTATGCCGCATCTCTTATTTTGTAGTGTAAAAATAACAGATGCAGCATCGTATCGCATCGCATCGTGGCTTTGTGTGGGATCCCTTAACATCGATCCGATCGCAAACATATGCGATGCGATGCAAATTCGCGGTTTTGTGTGGAAGCCCTTATTCATATTACGTTTCAGCTCTGGTGGTGCGGTTCATCACTCGCCGCTTCATCGGGGACTATGACCCTCATCTGGAGAAGATCTACTCCTACCAGACCGTCATAGACAACGAGACGGTCTACTTCGAGATCCTGGACTCCGCCGGCGATCCTAATGTAAGTGAATTACGATTCTCTATCATTAATTATTCCTAGAACAGTCATTTGGTTGAAAAAATAGAGGTTACCTAGAACGTGTATATTCTATGAATATATTCTATTAAATAAAGTAAAATATGCAGATGTTTGATCCTAATGTAAGTGAATTACGATTTTCTATTATTCCTAGTACAGCTGTTATGTTACTGGTTGAAAAATTGCGGTTACCTGGAAATAATCTATAATCTATAATAATAATAATAATTACATTTTTAACGTTAAGCATCTAATATCTAAGCGACTATACTAAATAAAAACTAAATCTATACAAAAAATTTTAGATCAGATCATAAATAATAGGAAATTTTGTATACAATTATTTTCGTCATCCGTCATCAAACGAGCCCATACTCTATGGGCCTTAGTTACATTATCGAGTTCCTATAGCCATTTACCCTCACTATCGTCGTCACATGTATTCGTCAAAGGTACGAGTAGTTATGTATTGTGAGTTAGAATATTATTTTAAGGTGTCAGATTACTTCCAAAAAACAAATGCGAAGGGCACTTCATTTAGAATTTTACTTCTTTACAAAAGAAGTATTACTTATTATAATAACAACCTCTACAAAGCATCTAATCTTCTTAAAATTCATATTGTCTGGGTGGTGAAGGAAATTCTCGAGTGCTCCCAACAAAGAGTAATATTCTCAAATATTTCAAATGTAATTTGTAATATTAAGTATATCTATTGGATTAAATATAGGACGCAGTCGCCCCCGGCTACAGTGACCTCGAATCCGTGGACAGAAATTTGTAATATGCTATCGACCCACTCACTAATGGTAATACCGAAAAAGCGATATGTAAATCCTAAACTGTTACTGAAAGCTTTATATACCTATACTACTTAGATAAAAAAAGATTAAAAAACTAAAACCCGACTTCGCAAAAATGGGTCTAAAAAGGCTGAAACAAGAAAATAATTCAATTTGAAATCCAGAAATGCATAGGTACAAAATGGTCAAGGCAGAGCCGTTCCTTTTGGCTTCGCCGAAGTCGGGTAAAAAGGTTAGAAACATAATAATTTTTAACAAAAACGTAAAACCCGACTTTCAATGCCCAATTAAAAAATTCTAAATGCATCTCCTTTACAAGAAAAAACTAATAATCGAAATGCTATGATCCGACTGGTGAACAGACGAAAAACAAATGAGATCAAATTGAGAATCATTTTTTAAAGTCGGTTAAATAAAAAGAGCTCTACATTTTATTTACTTACTAAACTTTCAGAGCGAAACGCTCGGACAAATTATATTAAAGTTAGGAGTTAGATAGGGTCCGTCGTCCATATGTGAATTGTAATACTGTATGATGTATCCAAGTTCCAACTACATTTATTATTTTTGTTAGCGTCTTATTTTTTAACCCTGTCTGTGTAAATGTGTATGTGTCTGTCTGTCTGTGGCATCGTAGCTCCCAAACGGATGATCCGATTCTAATGCGGTTTTTTTTTGTTTGAAAGGTATATCAGAAACCGATTTTCACCAAACATAGCTTTATGTTTGGTGGAAATCGGTTCAGGTCTTCAAGGTAATTAGGTCGTTTGTTTGTAATTTGTATGTTACACGCTAAGTGGAGTTTTATTTTTTATTTTTAATTTAGTTTATTATTATTGTTATGGCGTGTTTCACCAAGCAATGTTAAAGTTAATTCTTCATTAAATATCATGTTATCCCTCTCGTATTTCCTGTCAATGAATGAGAAAGCATGGTATTTTAATAGGCCGTTAACACTAACATGCGTTCGTGAAATCGGGACTTAGGGCGTGTTTCAACCAGCAATGTTAGTGTTAACGGCGTGTTAAATTATCATGCCTTCTCATTCATTGATAGGAATTGCGAGAGGGATAACATGGCATTTACCGAAGCATTAACTTTGACATTGCTTGGTGAAACACGGCCTTAGCGTCTTATTTTTAACATACTTCAAAACGTTTTCATCGCATCCAGCGTTAGGATAAAATTGTCTACAAGTACGTTGTCACATGTACATCAATTACGCAGAGAGTTAGCAAAATAGTTGCCATTTGGTCCTATAACAATTTTACATACCTTCTTTGACGTGTTTTATACAAGGTGTAAAATAATTGAGTGAGGAGATTTAGGGTGTGTACGTGCTCCCTATGTAGAGACTACTGTAAAAGTACCAGCGCTGCAAGACTTACTTTTGACTTCCATGTTTGTATGAGAAAATCATAAATTAACCCATACAATAATTAAAAAAAGTACATCTTTCAGCGTTGGTACTTTCTTAGTAAACCCTACATAGGAGGCCCATCCACACCCGAAAGTATTATCACTTATTAATATTATAGCCTGTATAGGTACGTGGACGATATAATTTTAGTGTCTGTTAAATTTTAATTGTTGAAGACGTTTTTTTATTTTGTCTCAATTTTGATACGGGGCCGTATGATGCCAATCTGTAACGTAGCAACTAACACTATTCTCGCATTTTCAATTTACGCACAACATATCAAACTTAATTCCGACAGGAGACAACCAGGCGTAAATTTAGTTGCGTTTAGTTCGACACTCGCCGCCTATACCGAAAACACAGTAATTAAATTGTCAATCAAAACGATTTGGTTGGCTATGCGGTACGCCGTAACTAGGCCTTCTCTCTCTATCTCTAAATACAATCTCTAGCTTTAACATAATATTATATATTATTATGCTATTTTATTTTATTATATATTATATCCTAGAGTGTGCGTATATATATCAGGATCAACTGTTACATTGTCTAAACTGGTCTTTCCTATCGGGCTTAGGACAAATTAGTTTGGACTAGGCTATACTGGTTAATCCTATCGCGTATAGGACGAACTAGTTGAGCCTAGGCAAAACTAGTTTGTCCTTAAATCGGGTTTGGCCGGTAACATAATATACAGGCTGTAATATCAATGAGTGATTAGACTAGGGTGTGTATGGGTCCCGTTTAAAGAGTATACTGTGTAAGTACCAGCGCTATATTTAAACAATATGGGCGGCTATAGGTACTCGTAATGCTTCCATTTTTTAATGAAACGTATTCGGCGATACACTGATTCAATTTTTTAAAGTTATAACTTCTTATATTATGAGAGCGAACCGATTTGTTACGTAGCGCGTTACAGCGTGTTTTGTTTTCCTTTTCCTCACATTTACAGCAGCGGTACACAAGCTCCTCTCGCTCTAATCCTCATCGCTAACCGTACGTAGTCTCACTTCTGTCTTTTTGTTTTCATTTAAATTACTTTCAATTAGAACATAGTATAGATCCAATAATTAAAACTGGGACAATTCCTACACTTGTGATTAATTTCGTTGCGGGTTCCAAGACATAATATATACCATGTCCCGGGTGCAACCCTGAGATAAAATCAAAGGATTTTGGAGATTAGTCTGTTGATCCTGACAGGAGTTGCAGTGTTCTGATAAATAGATCCTATTGATTTTTTCAGGAAAGCGAATACTCAAATCTGGAAAGTAACATCCGTTGGGCGGAGGCGTTCATACTGATGTATTCGGTGACAGACAAGTGCTCGTTCGACGAGGTCCATCGCCTGAAGTTCCTCATCACATACAACAAGAGACGGCGCAGGCTTACCACCAGCAAGGTGAGTCAATCTCCACTTATACTCTAGTTTGGATTTTCAGTAGGTATACTTAGTATACTGCTACAAAAAGCTACAAATGATGACTAAGTCAGAGTAATGCGGCCAACCAGAAAAAAAGGGAACGGACCGCTCCATTGGCTATTTTTAAGCGACTTCTAAAGAAAGGAGGGTCTCATTTTGGCCGATTTTCTTTGTATGTACTCCAATTATTCTGAGGTTAATGATACGATTTTCGTGATTTCTTTTTTTATTCGACGCAGAATAGTAGGTGCCATAAAATTTTTACGTAGTGGCGCTGTAGTTTTTATTTTATGAACATATTTCACCAAAATGTTAGAAGAATGAACACCTGTCGGTACATTTTTTTATGTCGATGATTTATAATGTCGGTATGTGGTTTCAGTGCGGGTAATTTGGGAGGTTTTTAACTTTCGCATTTATAAACTCTCAACACAAGAAAGAGGTGGAAATCATAAATATGTTATCTGTCAGTCTGTCTGTAACATCGTAGCTACAAAACGGATTTATCTTTTACTTTGACTTAGATACACTAAACAGTAAAAATTTAATTGACACAGTAAAAAAATTGCACGTGTAAGAAACAAAGGCTGTAATTCAAATATTTCAAATAAGTCTTAAGTAAGTTTACAAATGTTTTCTAATAATTATGGTATAAAACATAACTTAAGAATTACGCCTGTAAACTTTTATCACTTATGTTCCTCATTATATAAACATAAATAAGAAATAAAAACATTCAACGACTACAGTACCTAATACAGTAATACAAACTTTTTTCAGGAGTGGATTATGATAAAACCAATTTACCATCGCTAAATGATGAAAAAGTTTGAAAACAAAAATGTTCATATGAGATTTGACATAGATGTTTGGCGATGCTTGTGTCAAATTCAATTTTGTTCCCAAAAATCGTCGTCGTATTTAAAAAGATATAGAGTGAAACGTTTATTTATTTATTTCATTTAATTACGCCGGAAAGATAACACCGATGTGGTGTTGGCGTGTGACAGGATCAACAAATCTACTCCCGAGTAACTGAAAATTAAAGTCATACTTATACAGTCTGTTGCAAAATAATTTTCTCCAATCTTATTCCCATCACTCACCGAAACCCGACAACCTTGAAAAAATATTAGTCCAAAACAATGTTATAAATTATTTTTGCGAAAATAAAAATATATTAGTAACTGCACATATTCCCGGCCGTTTTGATTATTGAAGGTTGTCTACAATTTTCCCCAACACATATATTTTTATTTTCGCAAAAATAATTTATAACATTGTTTTGGACTAATATTTTTTCAAGGTTGTCGGGTTTCGGTGAGTGATGGGACTGAGATTGGAGAAAATTATTATGCAGAAAACTATTTTACAAGGTTGTCTAGAATTCTCCCCAACATTAGTGTTGGGGAGAGTTGTAGACAACCTTCAATAATCAAAACGGCCGAGAATATGTGCAGTTACTAATATATTTTTATTTTCGCAAAAATAATTTACAACATTGTTTATAACCTAGTTTTCGGTGCGTCGGCTAACGGCTTGTAGTCGTAAAATAAGCACCATTAACAAATCAACAATTATTTAAATATTAAGACATTTGGAAGTTGTAAATTAATACAAAATACGATCTTAAGAAAATATTTATTAAGCAAAAAATTTAAGTCATTCGGCACTGCACTATTAGGTACCTTAATAAACTAATGTGGAAGTATAACAGATATGTTATATTCCACATTGGTTTATTACTTTTTATTGCACAAAAATATATCTGAACTGTTTAAAGTAAAGTCAAGATTATACTTCTGATTTACATAATGTACTGGCGCAAGTGGGTCTATATGTAGAGTCTACAATCTACATACGTGCAGCTGCTCATTATATTATAGACTTTCATTTTCGGACCAAACAAATTTACATAATATTCTTTATATTAGGTACGTTAATTTTCTCAAATTTTTTAGATAATATGTAATAATATGAGTAGTAGGGATTCGCCGGTTCTGGCTCACGAGCCAGAACCGGCGAATCTACAGGGGTTGGTCGGCCAACTACAGGGGTTGGTCGGTTAAAAAAAAAAAAAAAAAAGTTTGGTGTCAAAATAGGGGTTTTCCGCTACGCCCGATCGATCTATGCGATCCATTTTTGCGTATCTGCACTCCTTAACGTTTTAGGTTTTGCATAAGGAAAGCACTAATAGCACTCATTACACTAATCGTTAAACTCCTCAATGTCTAATGACCATGCGCATCACGCGTTTTGTAATGAACGACATTCTAAACTTAATGACATAGTCGTAATGGCATTGATAATAAACAACATTCTTTTGGTATGTTTCCAAATAATTGAAGTCGAGATTAAAAAAATAAAACTCGGGTTTAATTTCGAATAAATCCTTTATTTCAAAATAACTCTTTCATTAAATCTTAAAACAAGATTTGAACATCATATTCAAAAACAAATCATTCCTGAGTGTATCGCTGCCAAATTCATTTTGAAAGTCTTTCAATGACTTGTTTTTAAATTTATATAGTAAGTACATTAAACAGTACTCTCCACACACTGACGTATAATCATTTTGTAACCGAACATTATTAAAACGCCATTTCCTTGCATTTCTGTTCAAAAACATTTTATGCATCCCCGTAGGGAAACGACCATATGTGTCAAAGTATTCCCCGACCCCATGACTGTCTATGTGGATGGCTACCCAGTGGGAACCTGGTTTGGAGTCCGGATCCAAATTGCTTATAAGGAAAGCGGGAACCGTGACATATATCGGTAATCGGTTCGCAGCATAAGCGTTATAGTGTAAGCTTGGATGGATATTTTTTAAGTATGCTTGTATTTGTAAAGTGTCCATATTTCTTTTACAAGACTATTTAATTCGCTCTTTCACACGCGAGTGAAATAAATAAGCTGTGACCGTCTTATTTAACATGTCATCGACTGGGGTTTTTAAATAAAATGAAAGCATAACTTTAAAAGTAATCATTTATTATAATATATATTATTTAACACATTCAAATTATTTTACAGAGTTTGAACTTAATAATAATTATACATAGATATATATAATACAATATTTACTATCTTAGCTACTAAAGTCAGCAGTTACATTGCGATTTTTATCAATTTCAATAACATTATCGAACTCTGCATAAACAACGCAATTGATCGTTTGAGTCAGAGCAGATTCAAAGCGAACTTCTAATCTCACACTACCGTGTCTAATTAAATTCCAATGAGTAGATGAATTGGCTGATAAATCAGGTGTGAGATCAAATGCTAACAAACAATAACCCTTCGAATACTTATCGTGAGATATCCCATTACCTTCGTTGAGAAAATGTATACCTGTTCCTGTAAATAATGTATGATAGGTTGTAGTAAAAATATTATTATCAAAACATGGTTGTAAAGCTTTTGAAGGAATTTGTTGACCGTCAATATATAAACAAAAGGAATTCATTTTGTAGTTCTCAAAATTAAACGGATTTTTAGACAAACAACCATTAAATGCTGCATTATTTACAAATCCAACTATACATCTCTTAGGTACTTGACCCAAAAAGATATTGTCTAATGTTTTGCCCTGAACCCCTGACGGTATCGTAAGAACTTTTACTTCAGCTCGAGTTATAGGATATTTTGCTGTAGTTGTCGCTAATACTTTTTGATGGGCAAGTAAGACGGAAGGGTTAAGTTTTGTTCTTCTGACAAGTAGAGTCGCATCTGATATGTTTATTTTGTATTTAACATCGTTTGTTGGAGCCATTAGGTTAAATGATTCACGAGATCTAACCAATTTTATACTCATCTCAACACCATTAATTAAAAATTTCCCTTGGTTGAATATATCACCGTGAAGGTGTCCTATCATTTCAACTTCCTTACTTTCCGAAACTAATTGTTGTCTTTTAGTAAAACCTAAGTTTTTTTCGTCGGTTGAGTCCATTTTACCAGCTGTGTCATCATACCAAAGACTACACGTTAAATGAGATTCTTTAGCATCGGGTGAGTAATTCAAAAGAGTTTCGATGTAAGATCGATATGCATATGTATTATTTGGAGGAGAAACTAATTTTTGGTTCAAATAAACATCGAGTTGGGTAAAAAGTGAATGAAGCCAATTGTTTACAGGTGCTACAATAGTTGCAGCAGCCAGTTTCGATGAATCATCATTTAATATTTTTGCTTTTAAATGAATCAATGTATGAGATAAATCTATATAATCATCACCAGTTCCAGGTACTTGAAACTCGATTGGTCCATCGTCAGCTAAAGATGATATCGGTTTATAGTGCACCCACATTCCACTTTCTATACTTGTTTGTGTTGATGGTAAAGCAAACAAATCTAATTCAGATTTTACACATTCACAAGAATGACTATGTAGGAAAGCCATTGTTTATTTTAATTTATGAAAATATATCTCCTTTATATTGACGAGTTGATTTTTGTTTCTTAAAACCTCTTCCTTTGCTGTTCAATGAAGGAGTGGCTGATACAAGACCTTTTCTTTTGCTTATATAGCCTGAACCAGACATGTTTAACCTATCAATTTTTTGATCTGCCCTTCTTTTTAAGTTTGAACTCATTTCCTTAAACCGTGATTTTATAGAATCATCCACAGATCGTGCTTTTGTTATATCAGATAGAATTCCAACACCTGCACTTAAAGCTTCCTTTCCAATTGCTTTAGCACCACTAGAAAGCAAAGGTAATACAGACCGAAGCAACCCTCCCAAAAAGTTCCCAATGCCATGGCCACGTTGATAAGGAGCTCCTTTGTAGATGACTCCTATTCCAGAACCTCCTTGATGGGTGTAATAATGTTCATATGGACAATTTATGTTATTGCGTATATACATTATAATTTTTTAAAGTGTAGTTTTATACACACTGTTCCAAACTGGAATGGTATTTTTTGGCTAGTGCTTGATCTTATATCTATTTCAATTGTGTCAAACTCTCTTCGCATGACTGATACGTAGTGAGGAGGGGAAAACACATGCATTTTATTTGCACCGTATATGTATTTTGAAGGGTCTAATGGTATGATTCGAAGTAAAGAGGTCATAACGTCTCCAACAATCTGTGGTTCCACTATGTCACAATAAACAAACATTTGTGATGGTAACCCTAAATGTAAGTTTGCAGGGCGTTTGCCAAACGCTTTTTCTACTAAATCTCTATTAGGTTCATACCCCAACTGAATACCTAACTTGGGCGATAACGTTAATGAAATTATTGCTTCATCTTCTATTACCACAGATACAAACTTAGATATTTCATCATAACGAAAAGTAAATTTTTCATTTATATTATTTAAAGCTTTTAAAATGTGATTAATATTGTCATAGTTGGTTGCAGGAATGTGTTTTTTATAGTAAACAATAGAAGGATATTTTTCATTTGGCATTAACATATTCTTAGTAATATAAACTACATTTTCATGTTCTTGAACAGTGAACATTGTACATGGGTATTGGAATTCAACAACACCCACAGTCCATTCCCCCTCTAATTTTATTGACTTCGGTAGTTTTGTTGAAAAATGGGTTGTCAAATTGTCTGGAAAATACTGTATAGAACTGTTGCTGAGTAATGTTAAATAAAAACTTCCTTTCATTATAACTGTTTTAAATGAGATACTAAAACCCAACTATTAAATTTTTCAGGATAACCTTTCCACTTCACGAGCACTTGCTTTCTGCTACCAGAGTATCGAGAAGTTATTATTTTATCTATTTTGTGCTCTGAAGTAGGGCTAGGTGGAGAAACTTTTTGTAATTCTTTTTCATAAAAAGTACCTTCTATATCTTCGCTTTGTAAATCTTTTAAGGTGTATACAACCCAAGGTGATCTAGGGATTACAGTTGCAATAGTAAAAATTTCATCACTCCAGTTAGATTCATATCCCTTTTGGAATATGTGTTTATATTTTGTGATCCTAACATGATCACCGATGTGAAACTTTGGTAATGAAATATCTCCTACTGAACTTTTATTTTCTCGAGCATACAAATTGTTCCAAACCGTCATAATGTTAGTCGAACTCACATCACACGGGGCCATTTTAATACTTGAATGAAAACTATGATTATATGCATATAATAAATCCTGTAAAATATCTATATATCTGTATTTATTTTTATGTGTAAAATAACGCCACATTTTTGACTTGAGAGTTCTTTGAAATCGTTCTACGATACTAGCTTTAATATCAGGATTATTTGTTGTATAATAATTTATATTTTTACTCTTAAAATATTGACGAACATCCTTGGAAACAAACTCGGTACCTTTATCTGACTGTATATGGGTTGGGACTATGTGAGCTTCTTTAAAAATACTCTCAAAACATTTTTTGGTTTCAACAGAATTTTTATTTTTCATAGGTCTAGCATAAGCATACTTACTAAATACATCAATTACACACAATATGTAGTTATAACCATCATTATATTTACTATAAGCACGCATGTCACTTAAATCTGCTTGCCACAGTTTATTAAGATCAGATAGGATATATTTATTCCGAGGAAACTTTTTGGAAACTGGCTTATGAAGTGTGTAAGTTTCTTGTGATTGTAACCATTGCTTGACTTCATTCATATTCATTTTGCCTCGCATAGCTTTCGTGAGTTTGTTAATACTACTGTAACTAGAAGGATGTCTTGCATCATAATAAATATTATGAACTTCTAGTAGGGGGTCCATTTTTCCCAATCGATTTTCTTTTTTATTTTTCTATTATACTTGTTTTCAGATTCTGGTGTGGAAAATTTTTCTTCAGTGGATATTTCTTCAAAATTTTTTAATCGAAGTTGGCTAATATAATCACTTCTCATCGGATTACCTATATAAGTGATTGGTACTTTTAGACCATTCAAAGCTTTAGCAAATTTTTCCCATCCTATCGGATCACTTTTTTTCAAAGGTCTCAATGAATCATTAAGTAAATCTACAATGTTGCTTCCATTTATTTTGTTACCATCGACTACTACTGTACCATCATCAGTCCAGTGTATATTGCTTTGGTTTGTTAATAAGAAATCTAATAATGATTCACCTTTTTTAATGTAAGATTTAGGGACTAAACTTAATATTTGTTTTTTAGAATATAGAGATATATTTTGAACAGTATCACTTTTTATGTGCCCCACTTCTTCGTTCAATGTTTGACTGACAATTGGATCTTTGTTCTGTGGATCACTACTTTTATCATAATGTTCTTTTTTTAAAAGTGTTTCAGATAAATCCATATTTGAAGTTACTATCGGAAGTTGATAAGATTGGCGATCTTCTTCAATGAAATGCAAATACCTTTGTAAAGTTTGTAAATATAAAATCCATTTTTTTCTATCGTTATCGTTACTTCTAAGAATATTTTGCATTTCAGCATCTAATCGTGATTTTGGATTTTCATTGATCTCATTCCTTTCCTTTATTTTATCAATGAAACTTGGATCTACCAGTATCATTTTCCTAGCGTGTTCCATTTTAAACAAGACCACTAACTAATCCACTCAATATGGAACCCAAAATAATAGGTAGAAATGCACCACCTTTTTGAACAATTATATTTTTTCTAACTTTGGTAGTAGTTTTATGAACAAGCTTGCGGAGTAATTTTATATGTTGTTTTAAAGATTTTTTATCCTTTTCTTTCAATGGAACTTTGCCTTGCAGCACATTATGAATACACTCACATATACAATTTATTTCATCTTCATCAAATGATTTTAATAAAACTTTTTGATGTTTTGGTTTTAAAGTGTGCAATGCAACGAGCAGATCTTTATGTGTGTTTACACTACCCAACATTATTTGTAAATGACAGAATTTTGTTGGACGTTATCATATTTAAACCCTCTTTTTGGTACATAAACTGAACAGGTTTTATCATTGAATATGTTTGTCTTAAAACGATACACGTCATTGGTGTTTTGTTTGAGATCTATCATCAAATAACCATGTGCATCAATCGTTGCATCTTTATAAGCATCTTGAACAAATCTTACATTATCTGGTGAGACTTGACGAGCTAAATATCGAATTTGTGTTTTATCACGGGGGTTTTTAAAATAAATGATATAGCTCGAATTTAAAGAAATATCTCTTTGACCTTTTCCTTGATGAAAAAGATTTTGAGTTATGTAAAATACGCTTAAATTTCTATGGTGACTCCCTTTTGTAAATATATCTACAATTCGCCCATCAGATTCTCTCATCAGATCATCAATTATAATCAAATTGGCTTCATTACCATCAAACATACTTAAGTCGGGTAATCCTTGAAAGTAGTTAACATTTTTCAAATTGTATAGAGGTTGCATCTCATCAAAACACCATGTTATTTGGGAAAATGAAGTGTTACATATTTCTTTCATATTTTCAATAAATTTTGTAACAAAATTTGATTTTCCACAACCACTAGGTCCTGCAACTATTGCAGTAAATGGATGAATAAAATGATTCATTTCTGTCACGTGTGGATTAGACGAGGTATAAGAAAACAATGAGTATTTTTTATCTTTTTAAACAGTTTTAATGGTTCTTAAACATTACAATACAATGGTGGTAAGAAAAAAACAACTCATATTCTTTTTTATAATATAATATATTATGTACAAATATTAATTAAACACAATTCTAAATAATAAAAAAAAATACAAAAAAACATGCATTGACACAAATGTGATAACAAAAAAAAAAAACATGATAACATTATCAAATATAATAATATATAACTAAATAAGTACATTTTTTTTTACAGTTCTCTCAATTTATAATGACCCCATGCCAACGTATCGATTTGATTTGGTAATATGTAGCGCTTAGTGTCTTGGTATGACAAAGAAGTCTTATTAATTTCCTGAGTAAATATTGTATGTTTTATTGACCTAAACCTATGCATGGTATGGTTTTGAATATTTTTATTGAAAAGACAAGATTTATAATTTTCTAATTCTAACTTTTTTGTAACACTTTTGTTCACACCCTTGGCTTTTGCGATGACTTTTTTATCTACTGTAAATGCATACATTTTCGATCGGAGTCCTACAAATTCTTCTAAAATATCACCATTATTTTCATCTTTAAAATACCCTAACTTTTTTTTGTTTATTCTAGGATAACCAAATAAATTATCGGATGGATAATCTGATGTATCAAACCTTAACATCAAATCAGGTTTGAGATCTTCATATAAATTATTAGTAAAAAATTGGTATATAAAACTATCAGTATCAGTATACAATAATTTCGTTTTCTCACCAAATTTTTTCAAAACATAATCATAATGGAATTCATACATGAGTGTTTTTGAAATATCTAAAATGCAAAACCCTAAGTAAATAGGTTTATTATGTACAATTTTTGTTTTCCGTAATTGAACTGCTACTAAATTTTCTGAAAATATTGACATACTGTGGAATTCTGGTTTTGCTATTAAGTCTTGTGCTCCTAAAGACTTACCTTGATTTTCCCAATGGGTTACAAGCTTTACATTTACTCTTTTTTCAATGTTTTCCATAGTTTTACCAAAAACTGAATTATTCATAAGTTTATAAAAATCTTTTTCAAAATCTGATGATGCCTTTGTTCTTAGTTTAGTATTTAAATCAATATATTTTTGTAGCCAAGGACTTTGATTAAATTTTAAAACTCTGTGAACCTTTTGTAGTTCAATACCTAACTTAAGACATTGTTTCAAATTTCTATAGTGAATTTTATATTTTGTTTTATTATTCAAATTTGGAACTAACTTAACATTTTTCGTATTACCTATACAAATATTTTCAGGACATAGAGGTAAATCGGAGTGCAAATCGTGAAGTTTATCGGGATATTTTAAATCAACTTCCAAAATGAAACCATATTCACATGTATCAGGAATATCAAAGTCGATGTCAGGATCCACCCACTCAAATCCGTCTACAGGAAGGTATTGAGACATTGCCCAACCATATAGATTATTTGCATCAAAGTATGCAAGAAAAGATTTTGATTTTATTTTATCATAACCAGTCATATACTGGTTATTTGCCTTAGCATATCTAGTGCTACATTGTGATATGCCACCACGAATACCTGCTCGGATGAACGCTATCTTATCAAAGTCTGTTAATAGCTCTAATTCAATTTTAGTATACTTCAACATAGCATCCCAACTTAAGCCAGGTGCAGTATAATAGTATGCTGGATCTAATTTATAAGTTCTAATACAAATATCTCTAAAATTTTCAAATATGTCTGTTAAAAGTAAAACATCAGTTTTGAGGTATAAGTTAGAATAATCTAACATATTTAAACATTTGAAATGGTTCCAAACATCTTGTGCATGATTGTAATCATGATCAGAAACATTAGAATCAGTTAATGTGCTATAGAAATGGGTTTGACTAGGTAAGGATGTCACTTTTAAACTATCATAAGATGTCATGAATTCATACGGATAAACACCTTTTCTTTTTAAGCGAACAAAGTCTAGGTTGTTGGGAAAATTCATTTTGAGTGTATGAAACTGTTCATCTTTAAGATTTTTTGCCAAATTATCAAGGCTACAAGGCAAAAATTTCAGTGAATCAACAAATCTCAATTTAAACATTTCATTGTTAATAAATAAGGTTTTAGTGAAAGAAATGTATCTCTCCTTGTTTTGAGGTATCAAGTCAACTTGTCCTTCAACAAAGTTGAGCGCATGAACTATAAAATGTGAGTCATAGTGACTTAAATTATGAAGAAATACTGGAACGAAATTCGGAGGCCTAAACTTTTTTGAACATAAGTCATGCGCCACACCTCTAAAATTTCCAGTATTCCTATCAAAGTCTAAAACTTTATCTTCACCTAAAATTGTTTCACAAATACAACAAATGAAACAATCATCAATTTTGTTTTTGTCTTCATCAGTTAGAGGATAAGCAGCTTTTTGCAAGTTATTTTTACTACAAATTAATCGTATATCATTATATAATCTACTCATGAACACATTTGCACAATCGGGTCCGCTGTAAGTTTCATATTTTGATAAAGTTTCATCATAAGAACACTTTATATAATATCCGAAGCTATAAGGTTCATGCTTTTGAATGCTATTGGTATAAGACTTAGATGAATTGTTAGCACATGAATGGACTGGCTTTAGAAAAGCTTCAAAATCTGCATATATTACAAAAGGTATTTTTAAGTTTCTTTCAAAATGATCAAACCTAAGTTTATCGTTAGATGTTGGTTCTGCAAACCAATTTTTAAATTTTTTTTCGCTACTTGGTAATTCGACAGTTACATGAGAACAGTCATTTTGTTGGTGATTTGATAATCTTTCACTTGTAGGAAAGTATAATAAACACCCATCACAAATATAAACCATATGATGATGATTTGAAAGTTGTTTGCTTACCAAACGCGATAAACTCTTTATATAACAATAGTGACTATTTGTCCCATTTGTTATGTATAATAAATTAATATGAACGTTTTTGCGACTTTTAGTAAAATACAAGGGACCTATAACATTATTTTTTTTAACTTCATTATTAAATTCCAATCCGAAAACGTTAATACTTATACTATTTAAATTTTCAACTTTGTGAATATCGGTTAACTTCACCGGGAATGATATACCATTAAAATTTAATTTATTTGCATTCATGCTGTATGAAGATACTCGTTCAACATTTTTGTTGACTGGGTATAATGCAGAGAGCAATGCCCATTTAAAACACATATAGTCGAGATTTTTAACATTAATAACAGCCTTTTTAGTTTTAATATCCTGGGGTAAATCAATATAAGAAGTACCACGAAGCGGATTGAACTTATTAACATTCATATCCAGGCTTATGATTTGTTTCAGACTCCATCCGCTATCTTTTTTCTCAAAGCTACTTATTTGATTTGTTAAAGTATTACTCAATGAAGCTAAAAAGATGTTTAAATCATCTCCGCGAAAAATTATAAAATTACTTGTTTGAAAATCGAAAGTGTTACAGGTATTATTTTTGCTCTGTTGTATGAATTCAGCGTTTAAAATAAAATTAACTTTAAAAATGGTATTTATTATAATTGAACGTTCGAGTAATTTAAATATTTCGTCTTTGATAGAACTTATGAATATTTCTGGTGTTTGGAATGTTCCAAGATTTTGTTGAGATTTATTAAAAATTCTATAAGTAATGATTCTTTGACCAAAGGCAGATTCAATTATGGAAACATTTTTTAGAGAACCTTCTATTCTAAGAACATTGTTTTTGTGAAGATTACTTTTTAAATGGTTTGTGTAATACCGCCTACGTAGTTCTTTTTGACAAGCGCTACAATATACGTTATCTGAATCGGTACCTGTGTGGGGTTCTGTGGGTATGTTATCCGGATATGAAGCAGCAGCGACATCGGTTCCTTCGGTTGGTAAGCCTCCTGCAGTTGTTCCAATACATGATTCTCTAGTGATGTTAGAGAAAGTTGATGTTGTATTTCGAAGTTTAGATTCCGAACTGATCACACTGTCAGACTTTCTTTTTATGGATCCTCCAGCTTGTAGTTGTGGTGGGCTAAAAAAGATAAACGAGTTGTTATTTACAATGAAATGTATACAAAATTTAAATATTATAAATATATTTTATTGAGTTATACGTACTTGTTACTTTTTGTATCGGCTTCATGTTGACTTTCAACAAACTCTTCGAGGAAACAGTTTGCAAGCGTATCAAATTCTTCAGCATCTTGACACAATCTAACTAACTCTATGTCTTCTAGAATTTCTTCTATTTGAGAATCAAAGAACATGCTCGTGCATGTATCCATTTTTCGAAAGGAAAAATAGAAAGATGTAATATCCTTTTGAAAGCTAGTAGTCCAACTAACATATTAAAATCGATGTCTGGGGTATTTGTAGAGAAAACACAGGTACAAATATTAACAAACCCTATTTAACGAACTAACGATCACTACAATTAATTAACGACTAAATCATAAGTAAGAATAGAACAATAGAGTTTACAGTTATATTATGTTATTATGAATTGCATCCATTCTTGCTAAAAAAATACTTTTTGCAATTGTCAGTCGTGCATATTTCTTTAGTTAAATTAAATATCAACTTCTGAATATGTTCATAGTTTTTGTTTGTTTGCGATGTGTATAATTTTATCCTTGTCTCCGTATTTTTCCAATGTTCGTTGCTTGGTATCTTTGAAATCTTCTTTAAATCATATACTTCGATTTTTATCAAATGTGAAGCAGTTTGTCCATCATCTGTGTTAGTTGAGACGAAAACTGTGTCTCCACTATTTTGTACTCGTGATACTGATGAAGATAGTATTTTTTTTTTTTTTTGCTTTTCTGAACATTGAATAGTTCATCTAAACTTGGAAGCGGTGATCTTTTTCTACTTAGGTTTATTTCTTGAGTAGGTACTATTTCCAAATCGGTCGTTTCACTATTTGGAGATTCAAAGTAGAATGTTTTATAAGTATTTTCAGCAAAATTGTTCTGAAATAAAAAACATAAAAAATATAACTACTAGAATATTAAAAATAAAATATTTGCATTAGTAAAATAAAAAGAAGAAAAATATCTTACCTCCATTTTATGTTGACTCTGAGTAGTGATACACTTAAACTTTACTGCACTCTGTATCGATTCGGAGAGCATTTCATATTTATACAAGCATAGTACACAAGTTGCATAAGAATCAAATTAAATAAACATTAGTTATCTAGTTTCGACACACAAATTAGATAGTTAACAACTAGTTTAAATAAACTAGTACTTAATGAATCCCAAAAACCACAAAATATATTTATAAGTACCTTTGTTCCGCGACTCTGTCTCTCTGTCAATATCCCACGGGAACATTTTTTTTTTACTATCGTTGTGTCAAGTACCTAAGAGATGTATAGTTGGATTTGTAAATAATGCAGCATTTAATGGTTGTTTGTCTAAAAATCCGTTTAATTTTGAGAACTACAAAATGAATTCCTTTTGTTTATATATTGACGGTCAACAAATTCCTTCAAAAGCTTTACAACCATGTTTTGATAATAATATTTTTACTACAACCTATCATACATTATTTACAGGAACAGGTATACATTTTCTCAACGAAGGTAATGGGATATCTCACGATAAGTATTCGAAGGGTTATTGTTTGTTAGCATTTGATCTCACACCTGATTTATCAGCCAATTCATCTACTCATTGGAATTTAATTAGACACGGTAGTGTGAGATTAGAAGTTCGCTTTGAATCTGCTCTGACTCAAACGATCAATTGCGTTGTTTATGCAGAGTTCGATAATGTTATTGAAATTGATAAAAATCGCAATGTAACTGCTGACTTTAGTAGCTAAGATAGTAAATATTGTATTATATATATCTATGTATAATTATTATTAAGTTCAAACTCTGTAAAATAATTTGAATGTGTTAAATAATATATATTATAATAAATGATTACTTTTAAAGTTATGCTTTCATTTTATTTAAAAACCCCAGTCGATGACATGTTAAATAAGACGGTCACAGCTTATTTATTTCACTCGCGTGTGAAAGAGCGAATTAAATAGTCTTGTAAAAGAAATATGGACACTTTACAAATACAAGCATACTTAAAAAATATCCATCCAAGCTTACACTATAACGCTTATGCTGCGAACCGATTACCGATATATGTCACGGTTCCCGCTTTCCTTATAAGCAATTTGGATCCGGACTCCAAACCAGGTTCCCACTGGGTAGCCATCCACATAGACAGTCATGGGGTCGGGGAATACTTTGACACATATGGTCGTTTCCCTACGGGGATGCATAAAATGTTTTTGAACAGAAATGCAAGGAAATGGCGTTTTAATAATGTTCGGTTACAAAATGATTATACGTCAGTGTGTGGAGAGTACTGTTTAATGTACTTACTATATAAATTTAAAAACAAGTCATTGAAAGACTTTCAAAATGAATTTGGCAGCGATACACTCAGGAATGATTTGTTTTTGAATATGATGTTCAAATCTTGTTTTAAGATTTAATGAAAGAGTTATTTTGAAATAAAGGATTTATTCGAAATTAAACCCGAGTTTTATTTTTTTAATCTCGACTTCAATTATTTGGAAACATACCAAAAGAATGTTGTTTATTATCAATGCCATTACGACTATGTCATTAAGTTTAGAATGTCGTTCATTACAAAACGCGTGATGCGCATGGTCATTAGACATTGAGGAGTTTAACGATTAGTGTAATGAGTGCTATTAGTGCTTTCCTTATGCAAAACCTAAAACGTTAAGGAGTGCAGATACGCAAAAATGGATCGCATAGATCGATCGGGCGTAGCGGAAAACCCCTATTTTGACACCAAACTTTTTTTTTTTTTTTTTTAACCGACCAACCCCTGTAGTTGGCCGACCAACCCCTGTAGATTCGCCGGTTCTGGCTCGTGAGCCAGAACCGGCGAATCCCTACTACTAATATGGGCGGTTTGACGTCTCTACTCCCATTGACGGAGAGTCTAAGCCTAGCGACCTGTAAATTTTTTCTTTGTATATTTACTAGAAAAACATAACGCGCGTCATGTTACTACATATCTATCATAATTTGTACCATGTAATAAGTAATAGAGTTGAATATGCTATTAGAAAAAACATAAGAAAACAATGTAAATAGAGCTTAAGAAAGACGTGAGTGAACCAACATAAATTGGAAACCACTGAAACAAGAATTACCTTATTGCTTATAATAATTGATGATATTATCTATATTGTTTAGATTATAAAGAGTTATTTGTTTAATATAGCTATTCGTTTAATATGAAATATATTTCACAAAAGCTAATATTATATTTTATAACACTCTTTGTCGGCTTAACAAGGGTCATAAAACGTGTAAATGACAAAACTCCGATCCACGTTTTAAGTGTTTTTATAGCATATTTTTTATATATAGCATATTTTTTACACAATATTATTCTGCAAAATATATTATACCTACTAGTTAATGCCTGTGGCTTTACACGTCTGCAATAGATTTTACCCCCTTGGGAATTGAATTCTAGTCCTAAGTTTCGCCTATGCGCGAATACATCATCCAATCAGCTTTTATGAAAATTATCCGATTACGATTTGGATGTAACTTTGTAACGAATTGGCTCAAAAAGTACTGGACCGATTTTAATACTTTTTTCATCATTTGAATGCAATTACTGATTAATAAAGGCTATATTAATTGCATGAAAAATAAAGATTCCTACTAAAACTACAATAATGTTACCAAAGGTGTAAAAATGCATATAAAATATCTTTCATCGCATGCGCTGCGAACAATATGGATGATAGAAAAATAATGTTGTGCCAAATGCCAAAATGTTGGAAAATATATTATCGCTAGTCTCTCATAAATTATACCAAGTGCCCGTAAAAGAAAACAAACAATTTGCTTGATGTGTGAAAAATGTTTTTCTTAGAGACATTCTAAGAATATTAAAATAGTTTTGAATACGAACAATTCGAGAACGAGCGAGGTAGCTGGGCTACGAGTTGATTTAGGGTTCAGTACCAAAAAGGTAAAAAAGAAAACATAATAATACTTCGCTATCTGTATGTCTTGGTTTGACAACTACAAGAAATGTGTATTACTGTTGCCGCTATTAAAAGAAACAAAAAATAAAAAAATATAATAATAAAACTAAATTTTGCTGGATATCAATAACGGCAAACGGTAGGCACTTGAAATACACACAAAATACTATCCCGGTTTTTCGAACGCTATTCAAATGAATGATCAACTAACATGGCATTCAAATCAACAACCCACATTGAACGCTGATTGGTGGAATATTATCAGACAGAAAGGAACGGACAGATATTTTATAATTACAACGCGTTCGCACATGCAAGATTGGTTAAATTTCCACAGATAATGTAAATTAGTGAATTTATCTTATCTGTTACCGCTAGTCTCTCATTGAACAGTGGCTCAATCAGCGTTCAATATGGGTTGTTGATTTGAATGCCATGTTAGTTGATCATTCATTTGAATAGCGTTCGGGAAACCGGGAGTAAGTGTGATACAATTTTAATAAAAAAACTTGAGAGGTGTCAAGGGACACCCGGATGGAACGAAGTTTTATTATTTACAAAAAAACCTGTATATATACTCAACAAAAATAATCGTCGCGACACCACACTGTTCAATGCGAAATAGAAATGAAAATATCTGGCTCGCTTTCTATAAGAGAGAGAGAGACAGACAGAGAAACAAGCGACGCCGAACAGCTTACAATAGCTTACTATAGCAAAAAGTGTCGTGACAATTTTTCGTAAGAATTTTTTCCGTCTAGCCCCCTTTCACAACGCGCGATAAGGAACTTCGTTCCAATAATATATTTGCGGAAAACGGAACCCTTTGTGCACGCGTCCGACTCGCACTTGACTGTTTTCCTTCTTTTGTCTGCGCGTTGGAATTTAATCCTATTAGATTCAATGTGATCGTACCCCTTGTATTTACATTTGTTTGTATAAACTGTAGTAATATGTCGGAATGAGACCCAACTCAGGCCGAAGTCGACAGAACCGAGTAACCCGCGATGTCTGTCATTGAACTAGCGAACAGCAAGCTTTTTAACTTCCAAAAAAGGAGGTGGTTATTTATGTTCGTTTATTTGTATGTTATTTAACGCTTAACCTACCAGAAGGCTCAACTCGCACCGACAATATTCAATGCGTCGTGATACACATTTCTTCTATATTTACCTTCAATTTTCCTAAAATCATAACGCGACGTGATGTTCCGATTCTTATTATATTAATAGCTCCTCTCACCGATGTGAGCCTCATAACTTTAAATAATTAAAAACAGTATTCGGCTCTAAGATACACGTGAGCATGCTACGCATAACCATATACCAATTATATGTTGATATTAATCGTCTATGGTATTAAACTATTAAATTATATCAGTCAACTAAGAGAGTATGTAAGAGTGGGACCTATGTAACAGCTAAATAGTTATAAGATGTAAATGTTACTGTAAAAGCTCGATGTAGGGTAAATCCTAAGATTTAATAATGAATTCATGAGTTGTATGTAAGGATGTAAGGAAGTTGATTTAGGACAATGGGACAATTCATTTCGGTGTCGGTAGCCGATTTCATTGAAACCAGGCCAGCTACGCAGGAGCAATTTTATAGTGCCCAAGTGTGTGCGCAATACACAGACGCTGTCTCTCTTCCTTCTCGTAGCCCAGTGGGACGGATAACCGACCAACGCGGGAATCGAACCCACGAACTCAGGGTCGAGAGCCTAGGTTTTGGCACCACTAGACAACGGAGACGAAAAAATACAGATGAACATGATATGAAAATAAACACGGAAAAACGCGACCCTGTGCCAATGTGAGCCTAAGGGCGACGACCTATTAGTGCGTTGCGTCGTCGCAGCGTCGACGCTGCGTTGTTTACCGTCATAAAAAATATATTATGGAAATCGAGGCAGCGGCGACGACGCAAGGCAGCGCAACGCACTAATTGGGCCTCACCCTAACACTCCTATGTTTTTAACCCCCAACGCAAAAACGACGGGGTGTTATAAGTTTGACGTGTCTGTGTAAATGACACATACAGTGATTGTCTGTGGCCGCGTAACTCCCAAACGGATGATCCGATTTTAATGTCTTTTTTTTTGTTTGAAAGGTATATCAGTCGAGAGTGTTCTTAGCTATGTTTGGAGGAAATCGGGTTAGATCTTCAAGGTCAACAGGTCGTTTGTTAGGTGTGATAGGAATGTTACGCGCTATTTCGGGTTTTTTTTTTTTTTTTAATATAGTTTTTTAAAACTGGAATACTTCCTACTCCTCCTTTTTACTTACGATTAATTTCGTTGTGGGTCCCAAGATTGATTTAGCTTGTCCCTCGGGCTACCCTGAGATTATGATCTCAGGGGAGCCCGAGGGACAAGCTAAATCAGTCTTGATATGTCAAAGGGTTTGTCGTGGTTGGTTACCGCTGTTGATCCTGGCTTACAGGAGTTGCAGTGGTGGGAATGTGAGGTGGGCCAATGCCCGTTAAAAAAAATAGTTTTTTAATTATTGTAAGAGGTTTTATAATCAAGATTTCTTGTGATTCCAGGACAGCGCGCTCGAAGTACCCGTGGTGCTCGTGGGGAACAAGACGGACATGATGTGGGACCGCATGGTCACCATGGACGAGGGGCAGCGCCGCAGCCGGGAGATCGGCTGCGTCTGCTTCCACGAGATCTCCGTGCGGGAGAGCATTGAGCAGGTGAACTCTGTTGTTATGCACTTACACATGGCTTTCTTTTACTTGTTTTTAGTACATCTACATTTTTTTTTATCGAAGGCTGGCCTTGTCAGGCCCAGACGTCACTGCGACTCTTCTAGATCTATTGTGATTCCTTCGCTTTAGAGTACCGTCCCCAATCCTATGTTGCTCATGAAGCGAACTATATGGTGGGGGTCTGCGGTGCGGATTTCCTCTGCTGTAGAGTATTCATGCAGCCCGAGGTACTTGCTCCTGCTTATATGAAGAGCTGGACAATCAAGAAGAAGGTGGAGGGGTGTCTCGTCTTTCTCCTTGCAGAACCTGCAAGTAATTTGATCACCTATGCCTATCCTGTGAAGGTGTTTGTTTAGCTTGCAGTGCCCGGTTAGGGTTCTGGTGAGGATTCTTAGGTGGTTCCTACTCATTGAAAGCGCCGACTACATTTATATACTGAAATGGGTTTGGGCAGGACATGTCAGCCGAATGCATCCTGACCGCTGAACTTGGATTAGATAAGTGGAAGACCTTAGGGGAGCCTTTTAAAACGTGAAAATAGAGATTATAAAAATATAGATTATACTTATTTTAATGTTTTTGTTGTAATCTATAATATGAATATTTAAGAAATTAAAGTACTATGTAACATTAATAAAGGTGAAACGAAACGTTGTTTTATCTGTCAAATAGGTTCTCAGGTGGGGTTGGGTTTGAGACTTCTTTATTAATACGGGCCTTAGAGGCGAATACTGATTGTAATAATTATAACTTTAAATAATTATTATTTAATGTTATGAGGCCCACACTATGAAATTATGGGAGGCCATATTCATAACTTGTACTGCTTTAGTAAGGTAAGGACAGCATGTGACATAAGGGCGACTTAATTTGAATAGCGTTTCAGAAGTCTACCGTGAATTGGAAAATTTGCATGTGTTTGCTGAACAAAAGTAAAGTCAAACTCGCCCCGTATACGTAAATAAAGTTATAACTTTTCTGATTCCGTTTGAAGTTCCATGCTCCGTGCCCCAGTAACTATTTGCAATAAATGTGACGTACCTTAAACTTTTATTACATATCGAACTGCCGTACACGCCGCTTGAAGTTCCTCAAGAGATACAAATAGATTTAATAGCCGCGTTCCTCGATGAAAATAAATGTTTGAATATTTTTAATTCAATAATATCAGGTGCATAACAAGATTTAAATATGTTTTACTTTTCGATCCTAAATTTAAGTAGCTGTTTTATTGCGTTTGTAAAACAATAGTGTAGAGTTTTTCACTCTTCCTTCTCGACTAAATTAATATGTTATAAGTAACACTCATTTTAACGTCATAAAATCTTAAAATAAAGTTGAATTACAATAAAAAATAGAGCATTATGCCCGTTTTCACCGTTTTAGTTTAAAGTGTCTTAAAGGGTAACTCAGAAAAGTAGTTTTCATCGACGCATAAGTGTCACCTGTCCTTAGGGACGTCCCTCTCTTTCGGGATTCAATTTATCGCAACGGATCCGACCTCTAAGCCAGTTCTTGGAAAGTTTAGACGAGTTTTTTGAATTATTTTCTGATAACTCGTTTGCAAAAACAATCCAGTTCTTTCGCCAAAGATCGAATTATTTTGAAAAATACGACTCTGGAACACTCCTTGGAACATTAAAATGAAACGTACTATTGTTATTACATACCTTTGTATTTCTTCTTGGGCATAAAGACGATAGGACCATCTGTGTGATTTTAATACGAGTAACTATACAGATGTGTGCACAGGAGTATCTTCTTTTACTCTCGTAACCCAGTGGCACTGATAACCGACACGACGTTCGCGAGAGGTCAGGCGAATCACCGTCTTGTTACATGCCTACGCGTGGATCAGCTTTCTTGTCAGACAATTAGGTAATCCTGAATTATCCTAATCTGCTGATTAGAACTATGCAAGTGATCCATAATGTGCTATATGAACACATTTTTTAATTATTCTAACGTAGGAATATTGTTTGTCAGGATTATCCAATTTCGTGTATCCCCCAAATGCGTATGCAACACGATGCGGCGATGCAAGAATTCTTTTACCGTAGCACTACCATGATATTATTTATACTTTCAAGATCATATGTAGCATATCCAGGGTGCCAGCTTGCATACCGAATTGATAAAGCCGTAACAAATACACACACACTCACAAACATTTGCCTTTATATCATTTGTGCGATTGGTAGGTATGGAGCGTATTCCACGACGTGCGTCGGTTCTGGCGCGTGGGCAGCAAGTGCACGCGCAGGGAGGAGCTGTCCGCCGCGCTGTGCCGACCGCTCGTGCGGGCCGCCTCCGACGCCGCCGCCGACTGCACGCCCAGCGTCAACGGCAACTCTTGTGAGTGAACTAGCATAGACCTGGGACGACTAGGTTGTGAAGCCAGCATCAACAGCATAATATGTTCTGGCACAAAGGCAGCAAGTGTACGCGCAGGGAGGAGCTGTCCGCCGCGCTGTGCCGACCGCTCGTGCGGGCCGCCTCCGACGCCGCTGCCGACTGCACGCCCAGCGTCAACGGAAACTCTTATGAGTGAACTAGCATAGACCTGGGAAGACTAGGATGTGAAGCCAGCATCAGCAGCATATGTTCTGACACATAGGCAACAAGTGCACGCGCAGGGAGGAGCTGTCCGCCGCGCTGTGCCGGCCACTCACGCAAGCCGCCTTCGATGCTGCTGCGGACTGCATGCCTAGCGTCAACGGCAACTCTTTTGAGTACCTAAATGAAAGAGAGTAAAGAGTATAAAGTAGCATAGACCTGGGACGACTAGGATGAGGAGCCACCATCATATGAGGTTGTGAGTAAACTATCATAGAGCTGGGACAGCTGGGATGAACATGAGGTTCCCTTCCTCCCATTTTGAAAACTATAACCTTGAGGTCAAAGTAGAGAGATTTTTAAATCTTGAATCAGGTATTGTATGCTGGTTTAGAAAGCAGCTAGTTTAATTTTGGGAAAGATCTTTTATTGACGACTAGCGACCCGCCCCGGCTTCGCACGGGCGCAATGCAAAATATACCTACTACAGAATGTCCTTATACACAACGTTCACAGCTTTTTTGTCATTAGCCAATACAAACATGTTTTGCTTAGACGTTACTCTTGACAGCGCGACATATAATTGGCCATGTCAAAAACAATCAACGCTCAAGTCTAATCCTGCGACGTTAAAAGTTTGACCCTGCGATCCGGCCGGCTGCGGGTCGGTACCGCCGCGGCGCAAACAACTACGACCCTGCATTTTAAATTTGTAATATCTTCGGTAATATTCGCTTAAATTACATGCTGTAAAAAGCATATTGATCTATAACAAATGCACAATTTATTTAAGGTACTTAATTGGATAAGGATTAATGCTGTATTGTTTAAAATCACTTCGTAAATAACCATTTTTTTGTAAAGGATAAAAATGGTTATGGTGGGTTATCCCTAAGAGATAGACATATACCATCGCGGACTTTTTTGTTGAACTTTTTAGGGTGAACAATACTGTAGTCCATTATTTTGGTCTATCTCGTAGGGTTCAGCCAGCGTTTGCAATATAAGCGCAAAAAAAACGTGCTTATTTACGACATCACATTAGAAACCTTTAAATTTATCAGTGTTTCTCTACTATATTATGCATTTATTATACATACAAACCTTCCTTAAGAATCACTCTATCTATTAAAAAAACCGCATCAAAATCCGTTGCGTAGTTTTAAAGATCTAAGCATACATACGGACAGACATACAGCGAAAGCGACTTTGTTTTATACTATGTATGTATTGATATCGCAACGACTACTTCTGTAACTGTTGCTATCCAATCAATCAAAAATCAATCAAAAAAGTCAACAAAAAAGGCTACCTTTCGTTCAACCCTAGCCAGCCGAGAAGAACCGGCGTAAGAAACTCGGACGGGGCTATCTTTTAGCAAAAACATAGAACATTGGTATTTTTAAAAATTTATACACAGAATATGTTTACAATGTAATAATGCAATATCAATTAAACTACTTATTGGTTAGTTTTTTATTTATGGACCACAACAGCCGGTACCAGTACCTACAGACTTATCAAGAAGTAAAAAAACGGTATAATTGTATTTTTTTTTTTTTGCTCTAAATATTCCAGTGTTTTCAAGAATAACAGCAAGCGTAGCGTATAAAGGCTTATTACACTCAGCTGATCATAAATTACTTCGACAAGGGCTTATTTCGCATCTTACACTTCTACTGACTGGCTTACATTCATTTACGGTCCGTTTGTCAATGACAGGCGTGACCATGTTAAATCATTTATTTATTTACCAAATTATAACATTGAAAGTACAATATTATTATGTAGGTCTGATACTATAGATCGTTAACTATTTTATATATGCAGGATATTTTGATAATTTTGCTGGGTCAGCTAGTGTTATGTGAGTCACAAGTATACTTATTATTATTATTTATGTAACATCTAATAAATCGATGCCATGCGAGTTTCTTACGCCGCCGCGCCGGTTCTTCTCGCTGGGCTAGTGGTACCGGTGGTAGGCATCACATAGACACGACGTTCAGAAAACATTTTGAAAAAAAATCTGAATAAAATGTTTTGATTTGATTTGATGAATGACGTTACAATCTGAGCGAGAGCGCTGCACGGGCGAGGCATGATCAGCTCTAGCGTCATCTATGGTCTACCGATTTAACAGACAACCATTTTCACATTTATTTTTTATTTATTAATTTGTAGTTTTATATTAGTTTGTAGGCGCTCCGCTCAGTATTACATAAGTAGGTACTTAAATGCTATAAATGACATTGTACATTAACTATATCGATAAACAAATTTTGTCATGCAATTTCACTTTAAATATCAAATATAATTCAAATCCCCCCACACAACATTTCCATGTTTATGAATAGTAGCTTAGCTAATATCTCTTAGTAAATATGCAACACACTTAGTAAATGTGCAACACCCAACACATGTCCCAACTGTTTCCAGCTCGTCGCTGGACCGAGGAGGACTTTGAGGAAGAGGACGAGGCTGACGAGGCGAACCCCCCCGCGCCCGGCACCTCGCGCACGCAGTTCCGCGCGCGCGCCAGCACCGACTCCCGCCTGCCGCCCCGTCCCACCCGTTCGCGCCACCCGCCGCCGCCGCACGTGCCGCCGCTCCGCCGCATGAGCATCGCCATGCGCGGGAACAACACTAACACCTTCTAGATTTCCACCTAGGGGGGGGGGGCAAGGGTTGCCATCTTCAAAATTAAAAAACCCGGACTCTGAAGCCCAAAACCAACAAATGCACGCCTCACCAAATTCCAAAATATCTAATTACAAAAAATAATAAATTCGGATATCAGCCGTCAGGTCCAGACGCTCCCCGGACGCCCTCAAAATTAGGACAAATCCGGAGAAATCCGGACGAATGGCAACCCTACCCCCCCCCCCCTAATTATGCGTGTACGATACAAACTTTGACACCTGAAGGCTCACTCTCGACACAATCGAAAATCGAATCAGTTCGATCTCAATGGCTATTGGTGGTTTTATTTGGTGGATTTCTTTGAAACTGACCCGGATAAAGAAAATCTTTAGATCGTAACTTTTTGTACTCCCTAATGTGTTGAAATGTTTTTTTTTCGTGTATACATAAGTAATGTATTCGTAATTTTACGTTAAACATTTTTTTCAGTGTTAAAAATTAAAAAACCCAGAAAATTTAGTTTAAACAGTCACTTAAACATTTTAGGTTAAAAATTAAAATGCTACTGCATATTACCAAATATTATAATTATGTTAAAAAGTGACATCGTTGGTATACATTATATTTAATTAGATTGTGGTTGTTTATATACGTATAATGTATAAATATATGTTATAGCTGTACTATTGATATGTTTCAAAAACTTTGTAAATATTGAGATTTTAAAGTGAGTGTAATCCGACGAACTTAACTATAACTTAGCAGGTGACTTCAATGCTCACCACACCTCATGGTCTTACACTACGGATACTAGAGGTCGCTCAATTACAGAGAGTTGCTCAGACTATAGCTTTGTCTATTTGAATGACGGTAGCCCAACCCGTATATCAAAATTACATGATAGGATAATTTGTTCTTCTCCTGATATTACATTTGCTAGTCCTGATCTTATCCTTTCATGTGCATGGTCCGTTACTAATGAAAATTTTGGCAGTGACCATCTACTTATTCAAATTAAAATTAAAAGTAATTCATTTTGCAAAAATAGTATAAAAAGAAATGTTAAAAAAGCAGATTGGGCCAAATATCATTTAGAAATTGAACATAAATGTAACACATTTTTAATGACGAATTACAATGTGCAGGAGAATTATGATACATTTTTAAATATTATTAATACTTCAGCAGACAATTTTATTCCACTTACTAAAGTTAATAAAAATCCTTTGTCAAGATTCAAAGCAAAGCCCTGGTGGAATCAAGAATTGTCGAGAGTCATAGCAGAACGAAGGCTCGCTCTCAAGACACTTCGCAAAAATCGCACTGTCGAAAATTATATAACTTTTAAAGAGAAGGTCATTGCAGCTCGTAAATTAATACGTCAGGCTAAATTACAGTCATGGGAAAAATTTTGTGACACTATTAACTACAAAACTACTAGTGCAGATATGTGGCGAAAACTTCGGTGGATAAAAGGATATCCAAGTAGAACATGCACGTTGACAGATGACGAAGCCCATAAGTTCGTTGCTAATTTAACTCCGGATAGTGTTGCATTTCCACCATTTTCACAATACTCAAATGACACTGAGAGTGTGAGTACTCCTTTAACAATGGCTGAGTTGCTTTCTGTAATGAAGTGTAAGGATACATCTGCAGGACTTGATGGTATTGTTTATTCGATGATTTACAATTTACCGGATAATGCTAAAAAAATATTGTTGTACATTTATAATTTGATATATACTACTGCAACTATACCTTATCAATGGAAACACATAAAGGTTATTGCTATACCTAAGCGTAACGGTTCTGAACTTAAGTATCGCCCAATATCACTAATTAACTGTTTTTTCAAAGTTTTCAATAAAATTATAACCAAAAGATTAGAAATGTTTTTCGAAAAGAACTCATTTTTGCCAGACTATATGATAGGTTTTCGTCGTGGCCGTTCCTGTGCAGATGGTATATCTCGTCTTTGTATGGATGTGGAATTAAGTTTTACAAAAAAAGAATATCTTTTATGTGGTTTCACGGACATTATGGATGCATATAATAATGTATCAATTGAAGTGCTTACTGAGCGCCTCATTGAATACGGCGTAGATATGCACATATGCGAATATATTAGAGAATTTTTAAAACATAGATCTATTATTTTCGAATTGATGGATGGAAAAAAAATATGCAGAGTATGTCGCGATGGCTTGGCTCAAGGGGACCCTATGTCCCCTATTTTATTTAATATTGTTACCCTGAAAATTAAGCGTTTATATACTCCTAATTTAAAAATAATTCAATATGCTGATGATTTTATATTTTACTGTAGCAATCGAACAATTAGTGAATGTGCTCTTATTATGCAGGATACTCTGAACAATTTTGATAAGCTTTTAAATGAAATCGGTTTACAACTATCTCTTGATAAAACAAAAATGTGTGCTTTTACTCGTAAATACCGTGTCCCTTTTTTTGACATTAGCTTAAATAATATTCAGTTACAGATTGTAAAATTTGCTAAATTTTTAGGTGTATGGTTTGACTATCGGTTAACTTGGAAGAAACATGTCAATGAAACGCAGCAAAAATGTTCAAAGTACATTAATATTTTAAGTTGTGTTAGCAGTTATAAGTGGGGAGTACATCCTATACATTTGAGGAAGTTATACATCAGTTTGGTTAGGAGTAGATTGGAATACGGATGTGCTGTGTTTGGTAATGCTAGTCAAAACGTTCTTAAAAATTTAGATCTAATTCAAAACCAGTCTTTAAGGCTATGTGGCGGTTTTATCAAGTCCACCCCGATACATATTTTAGAAAATGAGCTTTGTATACCCCCCCTAAAAATTAGAAGACAATATTTAACAGACAAATTTTTTATGAAAACTTTTTCGCGACGTAATGACTATCTATCGAAAATTATTGTCGATTTCGATAATTTAATGAAGTCAGAATTACGCTATTGGAACAAATACGGCATTCCATTAATGGTTAAAAGTTACATCAATCTTAATCATTGTGAAATTACAAAGTATGACATTTGGCCAACTTATGAGCTTCGTGCGGACTCCTTTGATATACCCTTTGAAAATTTATGCTACACCAGCATTCCAACAGTTCATCAATCCAAAAAATTATTGTCACACTTAGAACTTAAAATAGCAGCTACTGAATTATTGTCTACTAAATATAAGAACTATGTACACATTTACACAGACGGGTCTAAGTCGGCTGCTCACGGGGGATGCACATTTTATGATTCCCGATCTAAAATGAAGTCTCAATTTTCAATAACTAACTGTCGCATACCTATAATGAGTATAGAGATCGTGGGTATACTTCAAGCACTGAAATATGTAGAAATCACCGATTACCAAAACGTTGTAATTGTAACAGACTCTAAAAGTGGTCTTCTACATCTGTTATCTTGCAGTAAAGGTAACACGGGCAGGGCTGAGGCTTTCCTCGTTATTAAATGTATTTATAGTTTAATACGTAATGGGGTAAACGTCCGCCTACAGTGGGTGCCTTCTCACGTAGGTATTGCCGGCAATGAGACCGTTGATGCTTTGGCAGGCTCAGCACATTCCGTAGGTACAAATCTAAGTGTAACATCTCATTATACTGATTATTTGTGTTTGATTAAACAAAAATGTTATGTTGAGTGGGATAACTATTTCCAACAGAAATCTATGGTTTTGGGTATTTGGTACAGAACATTAGTCAATAAACCACCAAAACGTCCTTGGTTTGCAGATATTAATTTAAGTAAGAGAGATCTAACGCTCTGTTTTCGTATGCGATCCAACCACATTCCATTGAATAATTTTTTGTTTTTGATGGGTAAAATAGACAATCCTAATTGCACCGTTTGTGGACGATACGAAGACCTTTACCACGTTCTCATGGAATGTGAGAGGAACGAGCACTTACGTCGTGAATTTGTGCAGTTTACTAAGTGTACCGATTTGTACTTTTTTATTCATCATATTCTGTATTCAAATTTTAAAACCGATTTTAGTCCAATATTTATAAGTTATGTAATACACTCTTTGTACTTAAGGGAACTAGATTTTGAAAATTAATTGTACATAATTCTAAAGTTAGGCAGACTTAATCTATAAGATGTAATGCCTTAAAAAAAAAATTAAAAAAAAAAAAAAAAAAAAAAAAAAAAAAAAACTATAACTTTCATCGTCTACGTAATTCTGTATACAGTAATTTACGTAATTATATTTTAAATATTTAAACTGTCCTAATTTTATATGTTGAAAGCGTCCATAGATATTATGAGTATTCCTAGAGTCCTTTCCAGAAAGAAGTCGCCTAGTCGTGGCGCTATGACGGAATGTTAAATCAACCATATCTTAATTCGCAAAGGAATAAAGAAGAAGTTAAAAAAAAC
Organism: Celastrina argiolus; assembly: GCA_905187575.2. NCBI lineage: Eukaryota > Metazoa > Arthropoda > Insecta > Lepidoptera > Lycaenidae > Celastrina > Celastrina argiolus. The sequence goes on along the minus strand of LR994599.1, from coordinate 11,910,875 downwards.
TTAAAAAAAAAACCAGTAAATTGCATTACCATTGTTATATATAGTAAAACACCAACTACTTGCACTTTTTTCCACTTTATTTGATATTTTACATTAATAATTACTTAAAATACACGACCGGTTTCGACATAGTTTGTGTTTTACTATATAACATGAATTTCCACCAAGAACCAACAGTACATTCAATAACATGTGCATTACCATTGGTTCTTGACTTATGGAAAATTTCTTCTAATTAATCAGACTTCTGAAAATTGGTGAAAATTGTACTCATAGATATGTGTATGTATCATAGATTTGTAAATATTATATCTACTAACATAGATAATATATACAAATATTTGATACATACAAATCTAAATCTCACACACGATGAATTAGAATGAACAAAAACTCAAAAAAAAATCTGACTTCTGAAAAATTTGTTTGTATCATATATACAAACTATGTACTTACAGAGATACAATATATATTGTATCTCTGTAAGTACATAGGTACGAACGGAATCTTTGAGTATAATTTACCCTATCCAGAAGTCTGATTTTTTTTTTAATTAGGTTGTCCCTAGCTTATAAAAGCGTGTTTAAAAAGGGTAAAAGTTAATATTTTTCCTATGGATAACTAAATACTGACCTCCAATACATATAGATAGGATTTAGTTTCGCTAACTGCTGCAGGACTTCCTTCATGTAAAGGACTTGTAACTGTTTCTAGTCATACGAACTTTTTTTATTGAACTATCTGATCAAAGTATATTCTCGTTATTTATTGCGGGACCAGACCCACGGTATGTGATTAGTATAGTTAAGAAAATGTTTTTGTAAGTAGATATTTTTTAGTTATTTAGTTTTATTAAAACGTTTTTATTACTCATGCGGGATAAGTAGCATCTTGGCGCCCGCTGTTGCGGTTGAAAACGAGCCGTTTGCCCATTCAAAAAATTGAGTGCGAAAAGTTTACTTGGCGCACGCATTTGCGTGCGCCAAGTAAACTTTTCGCACTCGAATTCCAAAATGGGCAAACAGCCCATTTTCAACCGCAACAGCGAGCGCCAAGATACCACTTATACCACTTATCCCGCATTTGTAATAAAAAATAGTATGTGCAGCCCGTGCGATATTGTCGATTGCTCACTCGAGCGAATGAACGCAGCAATCGACAACTTATCGCACTAGTTTCACAATATACTATAAACGAATTATAAATTAGTTACTCTAAAAATTACGTTACAAACATAAGACTTTTATAATAAGTAAACTTGTTGTCTTTTGTATTTGTTTATTACATAAAAGATAACATTTTTAGTAATTATACTATTCCATTTAATACTAAATAGGGTGTATACATTTTTATTATAGCTGTAAGTAGTAAAATGTAAATTGTTTATTGTCGTGTTATATTGTCACATCGATGGTGTTTTATTGGTATTAAAATATATGTCTTGGTCCAGAATTTATTTTTCTATGTAACTTAATTTTAATTTTATTAAAATTGACATAAATCGATGAAAGTAAAAAAAATACCCAGAAAATTGAGTTTAAACAGTCACATTTCAGGTTATGTAGTAAAGTATTATGTACGTTGATTCTAGAGACGGATCTTTAAAATAATGTACTTAATACTTTACGACGTTTTTAAAATGTTTAAGTGACAGTTTGAACTCAATTTTCTCGAAACCATAATTTTGCTTCATAACACCTTCATCCATCCATGTCTTAAATGACTCCAAGGTACTTTCTATGTAGATTAATTTTTTCAAAATATCAACGTAACATAGCTTGGAAACGAAAAGAAAGTTTACCGGCCACCACGATTTTTAAATTGAGAAATAATCACATCTAAAGTGATCAAAATCAAGGCTTTCTACGAAATAATTCGAAAGATAGAATTTCGAGTTTACGAGTAAAGTGGCCATGATTTTCGGTCGAATGAACCAAATGTGATTGCGTTACGGTCGTAGCCGCCTTCGAGTTCTCGTAGCACAGCTACGATTGTTTCGTAATAACTCAATCTTATTCTTCTTTTTCTCTTATAATTATAAAAACGAATTGCTGTTCGTTAGTCTCGCTAAAACTCGAGAACGCCTGAACCGATTCTGCCATTTTTAGTCTTGAAATATTCGTGGAAGTCCCGGGATTGTTTAAACGGTTTGTATGCTCAACGAAGTGGGCATGGGTCAGCTAGTTTATTTAATATTTATAATTGTTGTAATAATTAATAAAAAAACGAAGTAATTCCTTCGCTTTCTCATTAAGTGCTTTTGTACCACATGCGATGAGGTAGAAATTTAGAGATGAAACGGATAGTAGTTTGGCCGGATACCGGATACCGGATATTCGGCAAGCTACTAGGCCGGAGCGCCGGATATCCGGCTGCCGGATATTCGGCCCTATTGATAATATACAGTGTGTAAAAACAGCAACTATAACTTTGAGACACGATTATACTACCTTTCCTCATTTTGGAAATGTATTTTTTTATTTTGTAAAAAACAATTTTTTTTTTAATTTTTCACCATTTCTTATTTTTTTGTCGCAAAAATAACAATAAAACAAAAAAAAAATTGAAATTTTTGTAAAAAAAAAAACATTTCTTGAATGAGAAAAGGTAGTATAATCATATCCCAAAGTTATAGTGACTACTCTTTTTACACCCTTTATAACAATAAGTTTGATTTGAAATTGAATATTGGCGCGGTGAACGAGATCGGAAATATTCAGGCGCATTCGGGTCGCACGAGATCGGGTCGACTCGGGGGCCTTCGAGTGTTATCGCGTAAAATTTGGTATTTATTCATCACTAGCTGACCCTTGCCCACTTCGTTGAGCATAAAAACAGTTTATGATGAAATTCAACTAAAAAAAACAACCCCTAACTCGGGAACGCGGAACCCGCAACGCGGGAACCCGGAACCCGCAGCATGGGAACCCGAAACCCGCAACCCGCAACGCGGGAACCCGGTACCCGCAACGCGGTAACCCGGAACCCGCAACGCGGGAACCCGGAACCCGCAACCCGCAACGCGGGAACCCGGAACCCGCAACGCGGGAACGCGGAACCCGCAACGCGGAAACCCGGAACCCGCAACGCGGAACCCGCAACACGGGAACGCGGAACCCGCAGCATGCGAACCCGAAACCCGCAACGCGGGAACCCGGAACCCGCAACGCGGGAACGCGGAACCCGCAACGCGGAAACCCGGAACCCGCAACGCGGGAACGCGGAACCCGCAGCATGGGAACCCGAAACCCGCAACGCGGGAACCCGGTACCCGCAACGCGGTAACCCGGAACCCGCAACGCGGGAACCCGGAACCCGCAACCCGCAACGCGGGAACCCGGAACCCGCAACGCGGGAACCCGGAACCCGCAGCGCGGGAACGCGGAACCCGCAACGCGGAAACCCGGAACCCGCAACGCGGAACCCGCAACACGGGAACCCGGAACCCGCAACGCGGAACCCACAACGCCAAACCCTTCCGTCAACGTTGCTGGTTCTGCGCTGTCAAATGGAATAAATAGTATCCTATGTCCGTCTACTGGCTCTAAGTTACTTCCTCACCAATTTTCAACCATATCGATAAAGCCGTTCTTGAGTTATAAATAATTTAACTAACACGACTTACTTTAATACAAAAAACTGATGTATAGATGGAACTAACATAAGCTAACGCCCGGTGAATGCTCCCGTCACAGTCGGTCCAGCCGATTCGGTGATCATTAGTTAGATAACGATGATGATGATGGTGATGAAAAGAAGCCTAAATGAATCCTTATAACTTTAGCTATCTACCAGTGAAAGTCTCGTTAAAATCGGTCCAGCCGTTCCAGAGATTAGCCGGAACAAAGAGACACGCTAACAGACAGACAGACATTTTTTTTAAATTGCATTTTCGTTTTCAGTAGTAAGAAAAAAAAGACAGAACAGACAAACTTCGCACAAAGACAAATGACGACAAAAGACATAGTGGCGTCTTAACATGACGTTTTCGATTTTTTTTTTAATTGTTCGTGAATTATGACCATGGATCTAACTCCTTCGATCTGATTTTTAAATTAACATTTATAATATTATTATATTCTTATTACAACTTATAAGTTAAGTACTTTTTTTAAAAAGGTATATTTATGGTTGTTAAAAGATTAATCGTTTTTTTGAGTAAGTCTCTAGTGTTTAATAAGAAAAAGTGTTAACTGACGTAACATTATCACGACGTTTATTTCATTAAATCATAATTTGTATATTAAATTTAAGATCGTTTATCAGTGAAAGCAAATCGTAAAAAAACTCATATTGGTTATGTTGACAATAAATATCTAATAATTATTAAATAAAGTTTAGTCAATTCTGCAGTTTTAACAAAAAGAAAATATTTATTTTATTATGTCGTCGTTACAACGTTACGTCGCTCATTTTTGATAAACTGTCAAATGTTACCATGTTATTAAAATGACCCGACTATTTATTAGTGGTGGACAAATAGTTTAATGAATCCAAATAGTTTAAGTTTATGTTAATACGTTATTTATAGCATTTTATGATTTTTATTTTCCATTTGTAAACAATGTTGTTACCATGACACCAGTGCCATATAGACTGGCAACGACGTAAATTGATCGAGTCCAGGTTCAAACCCCGTGTGACCAATACGTATATTTTCTTCTTTTTTCTAATTTTCTGCTTATATTTTTCAACATTTTCTTTCATAATAACCTTTTCATGACAATAACGAACATACTGTAAAAAAATTGCGAAATCGGTCAAGCCGTTGTCGAAGCGCACACGATGTAAGAAATTTTGATGGTTATTTTTTTATACTTTGGGCTACATTTTTGGGGTTTTAGTAAGGAACCCTATTTTTGTTGAAAATATAATATAGCCTATGTTCAGCGCTAGGAATGTAGCTTTCCAACAGCGAAAGTATTTTTCATATTGGTTCAGTGGTTTCAGAGCCTATTCCATTCAAACAAACAAACAAACAAACAATCAAACGTTACCTCTTTATAATATTAGTATAGATATAGATATAGATATAGATATAGATATAGATATAGACAATTTGCCACTTGTTAATTTTGAGTATTAAACTAATACTTAATTAACAAAACAAACATTTTTGATGTGCGATTATAAAAATAAACGGTGTCCACAACCTATTGGAGTATGATTTGCCTTTATAAAATAATAAGATTTTTTTAAATTTTACGATCCGGTATCCGGCCGGATACTGTATTACTATCCGGTATCCGGCCGGATAGTGAAAACAAGGCCGGATAGGCCAGATACCGGATAGTTACCGGATATCCGTTACATCTCTAGGTAGGTGCATGGAGAGCAACCCCTAATAAAATAATACAATACACACAGTGTATAAAAATTTTAAATTTTCACTTAATATTAATTATCTATTTCGGAAGTTCCTAGTAACTTAGTTGACAAGCAGACAGATAAACAATGAGGCTTGTACAACGGAACCCTCAAAAGTACGAACTAAATATACAAGGTCTATTTGAAGGTAATTTAAGCCATCTATTTCAATAAAACAAGTTATGTGATAGACAGACAATGTTCGAAGTTTAGCAACAGAGTCCTTATGTCCCGACTAATCGATTTTACCATACTTAGTTCTTTAGCGAGCACAACAAGTGCACTTTTTGGTATGGGTACACGTGACCTGATCGCAAATTCGTAAGATAAAGGGAGGATAGACTATGCGACCCCGGCGTAGGAGATGAAGTAAATTGTAATATCACCCTCTCTTTCTATCGCACGGCGAAAATGTATGTCTGCGCCTCATGTTTTGTTTTTCAATTCTGCCACGCACTCACGAAGAACAGGGGCCTTACTCTCCAAACTGATTTGATTTTGATTCAGATACGATCATGCTGCGTACTTCCTAATAAATTGACATTTGTTTATTTTGATTCTCAATCGATTGATATGGTCGGGAGTACAAAAAGTTACAATTTAACAATTTTCTTTATCCTGATTAGTTTCAAAGTAATTCACCAAATAAAATACGAAAAACCACTGATATCGAACGGATTCGGTTCTCGATTGTGTCGGGAGTAGGCCCGCTGTTCGTTTTTTTAAACAACTGAAGTACGCTTCCTTATTTTATCTTTTAAGGTTTTAAATATTTCGGCCGATGTACCTACGTGAATGTACTTGTATTGCTATTGGACGGTACAGTTAATATTTGAATATATTTTATAGTTCCATAACCATGTCTTACTATTATATGAACCATTAAAATAATCCTTAATCTGACTATAAACATGGCATACGATTAGGAACACTAGTAAATCAAATAAGTCGTAATATTGTGAAATGCAATAAAAGGGAAATCATCGTGCAAAACCGTGGGGTATTATAACGGTAAGGCCAGTGGGGTGAGGTTCTTATAACTCCATTCATATAGGTTTAACTCACCTTTCATATTTATGTAAAGAAAAAATATATTTTCTTTAATTTGAATTTTGCCGCGCATTAATAATTATCATCGAACACGCATGACAGTGACATAACCAAAAAAAAGCCTCGTCATTGCTATGAGTTATCAGTAATTTATATTATAATTAATTCCATACTTAAAGAGATCTTATTGTGATTTAGGAACTGACATTGTTAATAATAACATTAAATGTCGTTTCTTTTCTTACAGGTATGTAAGTTTGTAATATTAAGAACTTATTAAATGTCCGCTTTTATTTCATACAAAAATGAACAATAAATCTTTTCTTACAGAGAAACTCAATTGTGTTTGACTGACTGTGTCGTCCAAATCACGAGAATACTAAAAATAACCTTATAAAACGACATTTATTGTCAAAAAAATGGAGAAGTTGAAATTTACGTTTGAAATAAAACCATCAATAGACGGAAAATCAAACTATGTCGCCATAACAGCAATTACCACTAAAGATAACAAAGTGTTCCTTATGCCTGAAGAATGTCAAGCAGTATCGCTTCACAAACATATCCAAACCTCGAAAACTTTCATTACCGTGAAAAATTCTTTAAAAAAAAGATATCAAACTAGAAGTGTTTGGATAACAACTACAAAAGATATATTACAAACATATGTTGATGAGGATGAGAACATGATCTTCCAGGACCAATTTTTAGAGGAAATCTCCCAAGTACCTACTTTATGGCACAGATGTAAGGATTTTGCCAAACGAGCTGAAGCAAAAGAAAACTGACATCGATGACCAGACTAACCATGATTTAATCCTGGCCAGGAAAAAAGCTCTGGAAAATACAATCAGATCACACAATTACAACAAGAAAATTTACGATAAAAATAGAATACATATCGACTTCAAAGTTGGTGATACTGTTTTTGTAGAGAATGGTAACAAACTGAATCGAAAGAAACTTGATGAATTGAAACTCGGACCATACAAAATTATAAAAAAAATGTCAAACTCAATTTACGAGATAAACACTGACCATAAGAGATCGGAGTCGAACTTTTTCCATGTCTCAAAGTTAACACCAGCTCCTGTCTTCTATTAAGGACCTTATGTAAGCAAAAAAAAAAAAATGTTCACTATACTTCTTTGCGAGGGGAGATGTAAAGAAAAAATATATTTTCTTTAATTTGAATTTTGCCGCGCATTAATAATTATCATCGAACACGCATGACAGTGACATAACCAAAAAAAAGCCTCGTCATTGCTATGAGTTATCAGTAATTTATATTATAATTAATTCCATACTTAAAGAGATCTTATTGTGATTTAGGAACTGACATTGTTAATAATAACATTAAATGTCGTTTCTTTTCTTACAGGTATGTAAGTTTGTAATATTAAGAACTTATTAAATGTCCGCTTTTATTTCATACAAAAATGAACAATAAATCTTTTCTTACAGAGAAACTCAATTGTGTTTGACTGACTGTGTCGTCCAAATCACGAGAATACTAAAAATAACCTTATATTTATAAGGCTTTCCTTCAAATCCCTACCAAAATAGTTAACTCTCAACTCAAACTGGCGCAGAGTCGGAGCGTCGTGAGTAGTCGTGACGCGTCGTTTTTCTACACATTCACTTGGAGAAATCATTTCCGACGCTTGGCGACACGCCGCGCCGCGCTACCTATAAAATACAGGTAGATTAATGGTCCATATATTAAGCCGAATATAGTGTGAAGAGAATGACGCGTAGATAATTTTTTGTTTTGGCATCTCATATAAATCTATATACATATAATAAATCTATAGAGGGGTCATGTCTGTACATTAAGAATATTTAAGTGTAAATTAAAAAAAGGGGGTCTTTATAAGCCACAGAACCTAAAAATAACATTTTTGAAAAAAATGTCTGTCTGTCTGTCTGTCTGTCTGTCTGTCTGTCTGTCTGTCTGTCTGTCTGTCTGTCTGTCCATATGGGAATGTTTGTCGTCGCATCACGCTAAAACCACTGTATGGAATGAAATGAAATTTGGCAGGCAGGTAGCTTACGACCTGAAGAGCATTATAGGAAATTATTATCCCGAAAAACGAAACGGTTCCCGTGGGATCTTCAAAAAATTGTAGCTACCTATTTGACGATATTTCAGCCAAACTACTCAACGTATTTAAATGAAATTTGGCAGGCAGGTAGCTTATGACCTGAAGAGCATTATTAGAAATTATTATCCCGAAAAACGAAAGGGTTCCCGTGGGATCTTCAAAAAATTGTAACTACCTATTTGACGGTATTTCAGCCAAACTACTCAACGTACGCACAAAGGTAGATTGTAACATGAAATAATCAACATAATATTTTTAACCGACTTCCAAAATAGGAGGTGGTTTCTCAATTCGTAAATATATGTTTTTTTTATGTTTGTTCGTAGATATCTTCGTCGTTTATGAACCGATTTTAAATATTAATGTAATACCACTACTACTTAGTCTTTGAAGATATACGTTTGGAAATTTCGACATCGTTTATACTGCAAGCATATGGTAATTAATAAATAAAAAACCGGGCAAGTGCGAGTTGGAATTACGCACCGAGAGTAGACCGCCGACGCCGAAAAATTTGGAGGTCGGCGCCAGCAGCGCAACGTCGGATTGAAAGTCGACGTCGGGCGTCGGCGTCGTGACGTTTGGCGTCGCGGCATCGGTCGGCGTCGCGACGTCGGGCGTTGCGGCGTCGGGCGTCGCGATGTAGGGCGTCAGCGTCGCGACGTTAAGCGTCGCGGCGTCGGGCGTCGGCGTCGCGACGTTGGGCGTTATGGCGTCGGGCGTCGCGGCGTCGGGCGTCGCGGCGTCAGGCGTCGTGACGTTAGGCGTCGCGGCATCCGTCGGCGTCGCGACGTCGGGCGTTGCGGCGTCGGGCTTCGGGCGTCGCGATGTAGGGCGTCAGCGTCGCGACGTTGGGCGTCGCGGCGTCGGGCGTCGGCGTCGCGATGTTGGGCGTTATGGCGTCGGGCGTCGCTGCGTCGGGCGTCGCAGCGTCGGGCGTCGGCGTCGCGGCGTCGGGCGTCACGGCGTCAGGCGTCGGGCGTCGGCGTCGCGGCGTCGGGCGTCGCGGCGTCAGGCGTCGGGCGTCGGCGTCGCGGCGTCGGGCGTCGCGACGTTGGGCGTCGTGGCGTCGGGCGTCGCGACGTTGGGCGTCGTGGCGTCGGGCGTCGCTACGTTAGGCGTCGCGGCGTCGGGCGTCGCGGCGTCGGGCGTCGTGACCTTGGGCGTCACGGCGTCGGGCGTCGCGGCGGGAGTCGCGGCGTTGGGCGTCGTGGCGTCCGTCGGCGTCGCGACGTGACGTTGGGCGTCGCGGCGTTGGGTGTCGGCGTCACGACGTTGGGCGTCGCGGCGTCAGGCGTCGGCGTCGTGACGTTGGGCGTCGCGGCGTCGGGCGTCGCGGCGTCAGGCGTCGCGGCGTCGGGCGTCGCGGCGTCGGGCGTCGCGGCGTCGGGCGTCGCGGCGTCGGGCGTCGCAGCGTCGGGCGTCGCGGCGTCGGGCGTCGCGGCGGCGGGCACCGCGGCGTCGGGCGTCGTGGCGTCGGGCGTCGGCTCCACGACGTTGGGCGTTGCGGCGTCGGGCGTCGCGGCGTCGGTCGTCGCGGTGTTGGGCGTCATATACGGGACATTAGCGCGTTTAAACAAACAATTTACATTTGGGGACTTTCGTTGCATGCGCTGCATAAACGGTTTAAGTCAAACAAACACCACGCGAACGAAGTCGCGGGCACAGCTAGTTACTTAATATAACTCAAAATTCAGGTTGTGGTTATAATTTTTTCGCGGGATATTGCTAGATATAATACCTATATTTAAATGTTTTGACACCTTATACAAATTACTTAATAAAACTCAAAAAAATAATTAAACTTTTTGGCACCTCATATAAATTACTTAATATAACTCAAAAAAAAGGTTTAAATGATAACGAGGAATGAATTTTACAATGCTGGGGCTCGCGGGCTCCTAGTCCTATACACACGAACGCACTGGACTTTGACTTAAGACCTGGATTGAAACTTATCTGTTTTGTGACTTTTATGGAGATCTTTCATCGCGATGTGTCGCATTATTAATTTATATGAGGTGACGAAACAAAAAATGCTCTACGCGTCATTCTCTTTACACTATATTTGTCTTAATATAATATGAACCATGAATTACCCTGTATAAGTATACATAATCAAATGTTGTACCTTAATAATAGGAAAATTGACATGAATATGCTATGGGGATAAACACGAAAAAACTCGACGCTTCGGCTTTTGATTTCGTTGAGCTAAGGCTCAACTCACATTGGCATAGCCAATCCTAAGGGCTTCCCTGTGAGAGGGAACCAGCCTTTAAATTGAATAGACGTGGGCTTTTTGTGTTTCTCTACGTTAATCGATCTTCTCGTTAGTTTTTATCATGCAATTGTTTTACATCATTATTTTGTATTTTCCATTTCTGGTTCCTAGACCCAACGATGACGTCTTTTGAACAAGTATGTCTTACTTTCACATTTTTCCATTGAAATTAATGTTGCTCACTTCATTAAAAAAAATGTAATTTGTATGAATATAGTAACAAAAATATGAAAATAGTAACAAAATGGTTACTGTCGTATTAAGGACATATATTTTATTTAATCTGTGCTTGTACCTACTAACCTACATTACTCAGGATTAGCATGACCATTAGCAGCCCTAGAAATCAGTATTTTTGCCGAGAACAGACAAATCCACAGCTTGTAGAAAAAATAATACCGGTTGTAGCAAAATGGTCGGTATAACTTGTATTTTCTTCAGAAAACGATCAAACACGACGACGCACGACAGCAGGCAATAGTTAAGTGTATTTCACCAACAGACTTTAAAGTTAATCTTTGATTAAATATCATGCTATCGCTACCGTATTTTGTATCAATTAACGAGAAGGCATAGTATTTTAACAAGCCATAAACATTAACGAGAGCTGGTGAAATTGGGGCTAAACCCGACGAATGTTTATTAGTTGATGCGCGGCAAAGTTATGGAATTGTGAATATACAGGGTGTCCCAAAAATCAACGATAAACCGAAAACGGGTGATAGGCCAAGTCATGACAGTTATGAGAAAAATGTGAAAAAAAATCTTTGTCATGTATATTTCACATTATAAGGACTTTTAAAAATATCGGAAAAACTGACACCCTGTGATGGTCTTTCATGTCCTAAGACTACAAATATTACTTTTTTGTGATTTTTTTTTCGGTATTGTAGTCATGACTAACCCTTCTGTAAATCACAATTCATAATTTAAACATACCTGCCTCAGTTTTCAATAAAATGGTGTGTTTTGCCCAAGATTAAATTCAAAATAATTACTACACCCAACTTTAATCGTCTGTACTGTAAAAAAAAATTACTACAGTATTTTGGCAAGTAACTTTAAAAGATGGCGCATTTAATCTGGATTCCAAAATGGTATGATACTTGCTGGATTACTTCTTTGTTGAGGAAAAAAAAATTTTTTTAACGGAACCGGATGTTAGGCCAACTCTGTTTAAATTTTTAAAATGTTGGTATTAAGTTGTTATGTGACGACGATGAGTGACGTCATCTTGTCTAGAGTGAGCGAGACAGACAGTGACGCTCAGTGCGAGTGAGATAGATCGTGACGCCAACCCGACAACACAGTGATGAACGTGCAAAACTGCAGTACGTTACGATCTTTCGTTCATTGCGCATCTTTCTGTATCCGTATTGACTTCGTACTTACAACTGTGCTTCTGTTTATTGGACTTGATTTGCTTTGTGATTTGGTTTTATCTGCCCCGTTTCTGACGACCCTGGACTTGTTTTAGTGTCGTATCTTCGGTTGTAGTGTGTGATTCCATTGTAGTGTGTTATCATGCCATCTCGATACACCGCACAAGAATACACCAATATGCATCTCATCTATGGAGAATGCTTATGCAACGCTAATGCTGCAGCTAGAATGTATCGTGAGAGATACCCAAACGCTGAGCGTCATCCTGATTATCGGGTATTTATTAACGTGCATCGGTCACTCTTAGAGGGTCGATTCCCTAATCAAAATACCAGCGAGGGAAGGCCTTTCATACCCTACGAGGACGAAGTGCTCGAGGCGGTCGAACAAGACCCGAGTATCTCAGTACGTGGGATTGAAGAGAACATCGGAGTGCCCAAAAGTACTGCACATCGTATTTTGCAAAAGAACCAGTTTCATCCTTACCATGTACAACGAGTACAAAGCCTGTTACCCCGAGACTACCCAGAGAGATTGCAATTTTGTCAAACGATGTTGCAGAGATACAGAGATGATCCGCGATTCTTTGAAAAAATTCTGTGGTCTGACGAATCCACGTTTAAAAAAGATGGTTACATGAACCTCCATAATTTGCACGAATGGCACGTGGATAATCCACATTTGATGCGGGAAGACAGATCGCAGTACCGGTTTAAGGTGAACATGTGGACGGGAATTTTGAATGGTACTGTTATTGGTCCATTTGAGCTACTGGAGAACTTAACTGCCGAGGTTTATTTGGACTTCTTACAGAACCAATTACCAGATTTGTTGGAAGAAGTGCCACTAAACATTTACGGCAGCATGTGGTACCAACAAGATGGCTGCCCAGCACATTACGCTCGCACAGTACGAGAGTTTCTCGACCGAGAATACCCCGATAGGTGGATTGGGTGGGGTGGTACAATTTCGTGGCCTGCCCGTTCACCTGATTTAAATCCCATTGATTTCTTTTATTGGGGAACAATAAAAGAAAAAGTGTACTCTAAACCAATTCGAGATTTAGCCGAGCTGCGCCAAAAAATTACAGAAGCTGCTGAACACATTAATTCAAGAAGATACGCCCGTCTTATTACGCGATCATTTTTAAGAAGATGTAGGGCTTGCATTAGAGCTGAAGGCAAACAGTTCGAACATTTGCTGTAAATCTTTGTAAAATAAAGTAATAACTGAAGAAATCCATTGACTGACTTTTATTTCGAACTTGCACCTAAAACTAACTAATTACATACTTGATAACAAGGTGGCGTCTGTTCTGTATCTCAACCACTCACATTTTCAAAAGAGCGTTGTATTCATACCTGAAAATTGAAGTCTTAAAAATGCCTACACTGCAATACAATTTTTTTTTAATAAAAAAGCACCCGCACTTAGCGTCACTGTCTGTCTCGCTCACTCTAGACAAGATGACGTCACTCATCGTCGTCACATAACAACTTAATACCAACATTTTAAAAATTTAAACAGAGTTGGCCTAACATCCGGTTCCGTTAAAAAAATTTTTTTTTCCTCAACAAAGAAGTAATCCAGCAAGTATCATACCATTTTGGAATCCAGATTAAATGCGCCATCTTTTAAAGTTACTTGCCAAAATACTGTAGTAATTTTTTTTTACAGTACAGACGATTAAAGTTGGGTGTAGTAATTATTTTGAATTTAATCTTGGGCAAAACACACCATTTTATTGAAAACTGAGGCAGGTATGTTTAAATTATGAATTGTGATTTACAGAAGGGTTAGTCATGACTACAATACCGAAAAAAAAATCACAAAAAAGTAATATTTGTAGTCTTAGGACATGAAAGACCATCACAGGGTGTCAGTTTTTCCGATATTTTTAAAAGTCCTTATAATGTGAAAAATACATGACAAAGATTTTTTTTCACATTTTTCTCATAACTGTCATGACTTGGCCTATCACCCGTTTTCGGTTTATCGTTGATTTTTGGGACACCCTGTATAGGTACATGCAAAATAACTGCTTCTATCGAAGTAGAGAATAAAATATTGCTGGCTAGAAATTTCTCTGGGCGACCTTGCTATCTTGGGTTATGAATGATTAAATCAAATAAATGAAATCATTTTTTTTTCTTCAGAGTAAATTTTACAAAAAAAAAACTGAACGTCGTTTCTATAAGTATATTATGATGCCTACCACTGGTTCGGGAACTAGCCCAGCAAGAAGAACGGCGCGCGCGGCGTAAGAAAACTCGCATGGGGCCATCTTTTACCAAAAAGACGTAAAATTTATCTTTTAAAAAAAATTATTTTACATATAAATTACGCTACGAACTAAATTTTTCTGCAATTACTAACGATCTACGCACAAAAAATACTTCTCTTTACTTCCCTAGAGAGAAATTTCTACACGATGATCATATTGTCTATTGTCAATGTAGACAATAGAACCTCAGATAAGATCTACCTAATGCGATTATTCTAGTAATATTCCATGTACCACTGCCAAGTTCAAAAGGCACGCCACGTGCATAGATTAAGTTATCGTAACTTTTATCAATTATTAATTTGTTTACATTTGGAGCGAGCCCACCTCCTGACCCCCATTATTGCCGTAGAGATTAGTTCCTTGAATTATTCTATTGCTAATTGTCTTAATAATGGTTGCTAACTGTTCGTAACCCGCCAAGGTCGAACACATCAACAAGCGTTGAGGCGACATGAATTCGGCTGTATTCTGTAATGGCCTGTTTCGATAACATTATAATAATAATAGCTCCCCTCACCGATTTCGGTGTCGGTAGCCGATTTCATTGAAACCTGGCCAGCTACGCAGGAGTTATTTTATAGTGCTCAAGTGTGTGCACGATACACAGAAGCACTCTTTCTTCCTTTTACTCTCATAATCCAGAGGGACGGTAAGCCGACACGACTGGCGAGAGAACAGGCGCAGGTCTGACTTTTTACATGCCCATCCGTAGCATGGATCATCTTTCTTGTCAGACAATCAGGTGATCAGCCTGCATTTTCCATAGGATGATGGATTGATGTCATGATCAAACTGAACCTTCTGTCCCTTGGAGCTGTGAAAAAATTAAACCTAGTCAACGTAATCGAAAGAAGGAGAGAAGTAGAAGCCGCTATAAAAAAAAATCGAAAATCGGACAATTTAGTTACAATTTTTTTTAATCACTACAGCTTTACTCCTGAACGCTTAGAGGTATTAAATTGGAATTTATTTTAAATACTCATATCTAACAATATCTTACTCATGTCCCGATTTCACCAACGCTTGTTAAAATGCCATGATTTCTCATTAATTCACAGAAAGTACGAGAAGGATAACATGATATTTAATGAGGATTAACTTTAACGTGTATTGATGAAATTGACGCTAAGGGCGTGTTTCACCAAGCAATGTTAAAGTTAACGCCATGTTAAAATAAATATCATGTTATCCCTCTCGTATTTCCGTCAATGAATGAGATGGCATGGTATTTTAACATGGTATTAACTTTAACATTGCTTGGTGAAACACGGCCTAAAGCTGTAATTGAAATTCTATCTCGACGTATTACTTAAATTTTACCCACAAAAGTTAATGGAGTCAGGCTTTACTTTGCGGAAATCCATAGCATAAATTTTTAATAATATATAATAAGAGCAATAGGCTATTGCCATATATAATATTATACTACTAGCTGTGCCCACGACTTCGTTCGCGTGGTTTTTGAGTGACTCTACCGTCGGAGACGCGGGCACAGCTAGTCTTGAATAGTCAGACATTACTTACTGTTCAGTATCAAAAAGTGCACAGAATTCCATCATGACTGCAAACATGGCGCAATCGCTGATGATTTTCGCTAATACTTGCTTCGAACAAAGCATCATCTTAGTGTTGATCCCGATCCAGCAAGTCACGTGCCCGGCAATATTATTAGGATGCACCAAATAAGCCCTACTAATTACTAAATTACAATTACGCACATAAAGATTAATACGCATATTATATACTAGCTGTGCCTGCGACTTCTTTCGCGTGGTGTTTGATTGCCTTAAACCGTTTATGCAGCGCATGCAACGAAAGTCCCCAAATGTGAATTGTTTGTTTGTTTAAACGCGCTAATCTCAGGAACTACTTGGTCCGATTTGAAAAAATATTTTTGTTGGATAGTCCATTTTTATAGAGGAAGGCTTTAGGCTATATAACATTACGCTGCGACCTAAACCAGTCGGGCGTCGTCGTCGCCCGACGCCGCGACTCCGACGGCCGATGCCCATGCCGACGCAAACGCCCGACGCCGCGACGCCGATGACCGACGTCACGACGCCGACGCCAGACGTCGCGACGCCGACGCCCAACGCCGCGACGCCGATGCCGCGACGCCTGACGCCGTGACGCAGACGCCCGACGCCGCGACGCCAAACGTCGCGACGCCAGACGCCGCGACGCCCAAGGCCGCGATGCCCAACGTCGTGACGCCGACGCCCGACGCCCGACGCCGCGACGCCCAACGTCGTGATGCCGATGCCGACGCCGACGCCGACGCCGTGACGCCCGACGCCCGACGCCCGACACCCGACGCCCGACGCCCGACGCCCGACGCCCGACGCCCGACGCCCGACGCCCGACGCCCGACGCCCGACGCCCGACGCCCGACGCCCGACGCCCGACGCCCGACGCCCGACGCCCGACGCCCGACGCCCGACGCCCGACGCCCGACGCCCGACGCCCGACGCCGCGACGCCCGACGATGCGACGCCCGACCCCGTGACGCCCAACGTCGTGACGCTGACGTCCGACGCGGTGACGCCCGACGCCCGACGACCGACGCCGCGACGCCCGACACTGTGACGCCCGACGCTGTGACGCCCGACGCTGTGACGCCCGACGCCGCGACGCCCGACGAGGCGGGTCGCTAGTCTTATACATATATAAAAAGGAATTGCTGTTCGTTAGTCTCGCTAAAATTCGAGAACGGCTGAACTGATTCGGCTATTTTTGGTCTTGAAATGTTCGTGGAAGTCCAGAGAAGGTATAGTAAATGATATTATTATAGCATAATTTCGGAGCAAATCATCACATTTGATGACCCAGATTTTTTTTATTAAAAAGTATAAGTATATAGAAGTAAGTAGAAAAGTATAAGTGAAGGTAAATCTATATCTATACTAATATTATAAAGAGGTAACGTTTGATTGTTTGTTTGTTTGTTTGTTTGTTTGTTTGTTTGTTTGTTTGAATGGAATAGGCTCTGAAACCACTGAACCAATATGAAAAATACTTTCACTGTTGGAAAGCTACATTCCTAGCGCTGAACATAGGCTATATTATATTCATCACATTTGATGACCCAGATTTTTTTTATTAAAAAGTATAAGTATATAGAAGGTGAAGGTAAATCTATATCTATACTAATATTATAAAGAGGTAACGTTTGATTGTTTGTTTGTTTGTTTGTTTGTTTGTTTGTTTGTTTGAATGGAATAGGCTCTGAAACCACTGAACCAATATGAAAAATACTTTCGCTGTTGGAAAGCTACATTCCTAGCGCTGAACATAGGCTATATTATATTTTCAACAAAAATAGGGTTCCTTACTAAAACCCCAAAAATGTAGCCCAAAGTATAAAAAAATAACCATCAAAATTTCTTACATCGTGTGCGCTTCGACAACGGCTTGACCGATTTCGCAATTTTTTTTATAGTATGTTCGTTATTGTCATGAAAAGGTTATTATGAAAGAAAATGTTGAAAAATATAAGCAGAAAATTAGAAAAAAGAAGAAAATATACGTATTGGTCACACGGGGTTTGAACCTGGACTCGATCAATTTACGTCGTTGCCAGTCTATATGACACTGGTGTCATGGTAACAACATTGTTTACAAATGGAAAATAAAAATCATAAAATGCTATAAATAACGTATTAACATAAACTTAAACTATTTGGATTCATTAAACTATTTGTCCACCACTAATAAATAGTCGGGTCATTTTAATAACATGGTAACATTTGACAGTTTATCAAAAATGAGCGACGTAACGTTGTAACGACGACATAATAAAATAAATATTTTCTTTTTGTTAAAACTGCAGAATTGACTAAACTTTATTTAATAATTATTAGATATTTATTGTCAACATAACCAATATGAGTTTTTTTACGATTTGCTTTCACTGATAAACGATCTTAAATTTAATATACAAATTATGATTTAATGAAATAAACGTCGTGATAATGTTACGTCAGTTAACACTTTTTCTTATTAAACACTAGATACTTACTCAAAAAAACGATTAATCTTTTAACAACCATAAATATACCTTTTTAAAAAAAGTACTTAACTTATAAGTTGTAATAAGAATATAATAATATTATAAATGTTAATTTAAAAATCAGATCGAAGGAGTTAGATCCATGGTCATAATTCACGAACAATTAAAAAAAAAATCGAAAACGTCATGTTAAGACGCCACTATGTCTTTTGTCGTCATTTGTCTTTGTGCGAAGTTTGTCTGTTCTGTCTTTTTTTTCTTGCTACTGAAAACGAAAATGCAATTTAAAAAAAATGTCTGTCTGTCTGTTAGCGTGTCTCTTTGTTCCGGCTAATCTCTGGAACGGCTGGACCGATTTTAACGAGACTTTCACTGGTAGATAGCTAAAGTTATAAGGATTCATTTAGGCTTCTTTTCATCACCATCATCATCATCGTTATCTAACTAATGATCACCGAATCGGCTGGACCGACTGTGACGGGAGCATTCACCGGGCGTTAGCTTATGTTAGTTCCATCTATACATCAGCTTTTTGTATTAAAGTAAGTCGTGTTAGTTAAATTATTTATAACTCAAGAACGGCTTTATCGATATGGTTGAAAATTGGTGAGGAAGTAACTTAGAGCCAGTAGACGGACATAGGATACTATTTATTCCATTTGACAGCGCAGAACCAGCAACGTTCACGGAAGGGTTTGGCGTTGTGGGTTCCGCGTTGCGGGTTCCGGGTTCCCGTGTTGCGGGTTCCGCGTTGCGGGTTCCGGGTTTCCGCGTTGCGGGTTCCGCGTTCCCGCGTTGCGGGTTCCGGGTTCCCGCGTTGCGGGTTCCGGGTTACCGCGTTGCGGGTTGCGGGTTCCGGGTTCCCGCGTTGCGGGTTCTGGGTTACCGCGTTGCGGGTACCGGGTTCCCGCGTTGCGGGTTTCGGGTTCCCATGCTGCGGGTTCCGCGTTCCCGCGTTGCGGGTTCCGGGTTCCTGCGTTGCGGGTTCCGGGTTCCCGCGTTGCGGGTTGCGGGTTTCGGGTTCCCATGCTGCGGGTTCCGGGTTCCCGCGTTGCGGGTTCCGCGTTCCCGAGTTAGGGGTTGTTTTTTTTAGTTGAATTTCATCATAAACTGTTTTTATGCTCAACGTAGTGGGCAAGGGTCAGCTAGTAATATATATAAGTACATAATATTTGTATTAGTCGTGATTACATAATTCAACGTGTTCATCCAATGATAGGTTTTTAATTTTTGTACGCCTAATCAATATTGATTTGAATGACTTAAACCAGTTTTTCTGGATTCCTAAAGGGATAGTTTATCTCCTGTTATCATCCAAAGTTGCCGTAACCCGTTACGTAACGTTTAAAATGCATGCAGTTCAAAGTTTGTGTAATTACGTCCAATTAATCTAATTTTTACACAAGAGAAAGAACTTTACCGTTTAAACGACCTTTTGTAATAAAGACAAGAAGAATTTGTGTCAATCATTGAACCTACTTAGTACTTGTAAATTCTAATGGTAATCCATTCATTCATAAAAAATGCTATTAGTTTTCTGTTTATCAAAATCAAAATCTATGAAGCCATTGAAGAAAATTGTAGTATTTGGTTTAGTTGATATCAAAATACATTTATTTAACTGAAAATAATAAAGTTGTGAAGTGTGAACTCTATTCAAGGTCAATTCACTCAATTTCCGGGTGACTATTACGAATCTTTCACCCGTTTTCTGCGTGAGCATAAAATATGGGATATCCAATTAATCGTGGCATAAATTTTTAAGAGTTTTGAGATCAAGTTTCGTTTGAAATAACGAGACTTTACACGGTAGGCAGTATTTTTTGTACTCAAGTAAGTTTTCTTTTAGAAAAAATATATCATTTAAAATTGTACTAATTTAGGTGGTATCCAATATGTTTTTTATTTTTAACGTTTGTATTTTGTAGCTGCTATGAATTAACTGTAAATTGTAGAAATCTATTTACGAGTAAATATGGATGAATCATCATCTAGCCATTGTTACAAAGCAGATTTGTTAGTTCGTTCGTGTTGTTTATCCCGAGGGCCACGTGATGTCTGTGTGACCGCAGGAGTTAAAGCCACGCGGCTCGCAACGCGGGCAACCCACAACACGCTAGAGGCGAGCGACTAGGCGACTAGCGACAAAACATCCTTTTCTGTTGCGTTTCATTGCAGTACAAATAGCACATATTAATTGTTGTGAAGTGCCACATCATAATATATTATTATTATTAGGATTCATTTACACGTCCAATAATAAACACTTCTAGTTAATTGTATTGGCTTTATTCACGTAGATATTATATTATACAATATCTTATAACTAGGTACACAGGTTTAACCCATAAGGCCTCTACCAGAGGACTAATATAAAGACTATCTTAAGCATCAGTGTCAAATGTCATCTTTGACATAACATTGTTTTAAACCTAATACATAATGACATAGCATTATGTAACTTGTGGTGCCAATTAATGTGGCATGTGGTACGATGCGTACTTATTTTATTCGATAGATTTATTAGATTTTTCGTAACATGTAGCAACGAAGGTGAAACTAAGTTAGGCCAGAATAACTTAATATTCAAAAGTAACATAGCTGTTTGATAGTTTTGTTTTGTTGTACGCATAATATTATCTCCAAAATATCTTTGTATTAGTTTGACATTTAATGAAATATTTTACAACAGTTTTTATAATTTTTAGCAATTTATTTATGTGTCATGTCAAAACCTTGTCTGGTCTATTTTAACCCAATTTTGATAATTTTTATGTTGAAAAGTTAAGCAAATTGCGGGTATTCTTGACTATAATTCATTTGTTTATCAATGGAGCAATTAGTTTAAAACTTTATCAAAGTTTTACTTTTATAAAGTGAAATATCGAATGTAAAAATTATTATGTATTCAAATTTTATAATTTAAATTTAATGAGCATTTGGCACCATGTTGTCGTATGTAAAAAAGTACCGTACAAGAATCAGTAAACTTTTATTTTGTGGTGTGATAAACAAGATAACATGAATCCATAGAAACAATGAAACAAACAACATTATGTCCCAAAAATATCAAGTAAAATAGCCCCTTACTATTTTACTATTAACAACGAAAACTCGGCTTTATTAAACTCAGCTCTCACTAAGCGCGCTTATAATTCTCGTTTTATGTGAAAAGGATTTCTCCATGTTTCTAAGCAAAACTTTGCTTACGAAAGCAGAGTTCAAATAGTATAGATGAAAAATACCATTGTACATAAGTGTTTTTCAACTATTTAAGTGTAATGAGTTCCCTATTGCTATAATATACACAAATGAATGCAGAATTTTAGAATACAATCATCAAAACTGTTATCTCATGACATTTGGTATTTGACACGTGACGTGACAACTCTTAAACTCGCTCAACGAAGTTAAGCCGACGAAATCCCAAGTTCAGAACTTTAAACGCGGCTCAGCTAGAGCCGCGCTTAGTTTTTGTTGGTGAAATGCAATTCCGAGTTTTAAGTGCGTTAAAACGCGTAAAGCGAGTTTAACGTATACTAAGCTAGCTTATTTGCATTGGTGAAATCGTGCCTTAGTGTACGAGTTAAAGTTCGTAAAATATAAAAAAGTCGCTCGCATGTTTCATGGCACGGCCCGTAGCAGCAGGGGAACAGCGTAACCGGGTCGCGACATCTAACCCACAATCGTCTATACTCTATTTATATCGCATTTGGATACGCGCTGCACTACATCCTTACACTACTGCAATTGCACCGAGTGTTGACAATGTGCAGGGTATTATTTAATAAAAGGACTCATTGCCCATTACACGTAATAAAACCGGCCAAGTGCGAGTTGGGCTGGCGCATGAATTCCGTACTAAACGTTTTTTTTTGTATGGTAGAACCCTTAACTTGTTATTTTATGTCTAGTATTTGTTGTTATAGTGACAACAGAAATTCATAATTTGTGAAATCTTCTGTCTAGTTATCGAGGTTCTTGAAACAGCCGGGGTCAGACAACGAAGTCTTAATAAAAGAACTATATTTTTGTGCGCCACGTTACAATGTAAATACATAGCAACAACGCGACACTATCAATTATTAGCTGTGGAAAATATATAATAGACTATAATTAAGCGCTTGGCATCTAGTATAATAGGTATGTCAGGATTCATAAATACAAAATTGTATGATTTATTATCTGCATTCTCTACAATATTGATTTACAATTTATATGATTCACCAATCGCTCGCCTGTCAATTAATTATGTGAGGAAATTAAATTAAAGAAGCATTAGCACATACAAAACTGTAGGTATGTTCTATCATTCTTATCCTTAAATATTATTAAACCTCTGTTGTTTGTTATCCTGTTTCTCTCTGTAGGGCCGCTGTAAGAGATTTCTTTTTACACGCTTTATATTAGCTTGTTCTTTATATGTTTGTAACAGACTCCTTAGGGCGCGATTTTGACCCACGGCCAGATTTCATTCAAACTTCGCAGATTTATCGAGGACCGATGACAATACACTAATTTGATAAGATTGTTCCATTATTAAAAATAATATTAGGTCCTTTTTTTTTTCCCCCATTTTTTGGCCTGCACGGTTTGTGCGTCAGCCATGTGAAAAGGTTAGGAAGTGTGATAATGGATTAATTGAATTAGATTGGAAATTGGAACGGAATTTGGAAAAGGATCAGGAAAATTTAGTATATATGTACATAAATGATTATAATTTTATATTGTTATAAAATATGAAAGTTGCTAAAATTCTATATACATCAATATTTATAATAGATAAAAGGACAGAAATTGAAGTAGGAAAAGGAATTTTAATGGACAAAAGCGAGGAAATAAAAGCGGAACGGTCATGTCGAGGACAAACAAAGAATATATGATTAAAATCCCCAACGTCAGTGCCACACTCACATAAATCGCTAGGCAAAATATTTAGCCTTGCCAGATGCAAAGGAATGCATGCATGGCCCAGCCTCATACGAATAAGGGTCGACGTGATAGCTTTACCAAACGTCAGATTTGAAAACCACGGTTTAGGGGGTATATCCACCTGAATCGTGCTGTAATATCGACCCTTAGTCTGACTCGAAGAACGCCAAATGTATGTCCAAGAATTCAATAACTGGGATTTAGGAAGAAGTGCCAAATCACAACAAAAGTTTTTGTACGGAACCAGATCTCCGTCATTGACCGCAGCCTTAGCAAGCCCATCAGCCTTGGTATTGCCAAAGATACCTGCGAGCCCCGGAATCCAAGCAAAAGAAACTGTGTAATTTTTGTTGCAACATTGATATAATAATTCACGACATGCAATAATGACCGGATGATTATTTCTGTTACTGCTAAAAGGAAATCTTTCCAAGGCTTGGAGGGCACTTTTAGCGTCAGTAAAAATTATTGAGTTTTTTAACCTCATGATTAAAATGTACTCCAAAGACTTTAACAGACCAAAACATTCTCCAGTAAATACTGAAGTCTCTGGAGGCAATTTTATTTTCTGTACAATGCCAAACTGTTGATGGAAAACGCCAACACCAACACACTCCTCAAGACGGGGTTTGGATGAATCACAAAAAATTAAATGGCAATATTTCCATCGGCTGTCACTGTCAATAATATTCATAAATTTGGCATTGGCAGAAAGATCTTGTTTATTTATACCGAAATCAAACAAAATAGTTGGATTTATAGTTAAGACATTATAGTTAACACAAAATATAGGGAGGAATTGTGATCTATGTGTTGGAGCTTGAAGAGCTAAGTATTTTTTGATAATAATAATAAGGCATGGCGGCGATTTATGAGCCCAATACGGACAATCCATACATTCCAACAGAGACCGTAACTTAAAGTAAAGAGGATGATTATAGACTTCAAATGCTCTAAACAGGAACCTGTCACAAAGAAATTGTCGTCTGAGGTGTAGAGGGGCTTCGGAACATTCGACCTGCAGAGCGTTAATAGGGCTCGAACGCATAGCCCCAGTAATTATTCTCAGAGCCTTAGACTGGATAATATCTAACTTATGGAGAGCTACTGCATTACAGGGTTCAAGTATAAATGTTCCATAGTCTAAAATACTCCTTATTAGAGCATTATACAGTAGCTTTAGAGAAAAAGGGTGGGCTCCCCACCAAACTCCAGAGAGGCAACGCAGTATATTTAAAATCTTCTCACATTTGGCACTTATATAGTTACAATAAGGACTTTCTGTAAGTCTCGAGTCTAAAATGACCCCAAGAAATCTTACTTCGCTTTTAACAGGAACTCTAATGCTATTATAAAATACAGACACTGATGGAGGAACCCTCATACGTGAAAATAAGACTATAATACTTTTAGAAACTGAAAGGCTTAGAGAGTTATTGTCAAGCCAGTTTTTTAGCAGCTTAAGGGAATATGTCATAGTACCAGACATGTTATCAACAGAATTACCAGAGACATAGAGGAGTAAATCATCTGCGTATTGCAGTGTATTAACTTTTCCCTTGAGGGAGGCTTCCAGATCGTGAGAATAAATATTATAAAGAAAGGGACTTAAAACTGAGCCCTGGGGTAAACCTTTCCAGGCAACACGCGATTGGTAAGAGTCTTCTGATAATACTTTAAGCATTCTCCCAGAGAGAAGATTTATTGTGAACCTTATAAAAATTTGTGGGATATGTAAATTAATCATTTTTTGTTTCAGAATTGAAAGGTTGACATTATCATATGCTGCAGATATATCTAAGAATGCTGCTAACACAGAGTTGTTGTTTGAAAATGCCAATCTTAAGTCTGTCATGAAAATGCTAAGACTATCCATCGTACTCCTGCCCTGCCTAAATCCAAACTGGCTCGGAGATAGTAACCCCCTACTCTCAATAAACCATTCAAGTCTATTTTTAACTAAATGTTCTGAAATTTTGGAAATAACTGAAGCTAAAGCAATTGGTCTGTATGATGATGGATCATTAATTGGTTTATTTGGTTTATGTATTGGGATAACTTCATGGATTTTCCATGATGAAGGAATATTACCTGATTTTAAAATTGAATTAATTAAACTGAGAAAATAACAAAGGCAGGAGTCGTTCAGGTTTTGAAGAAAAGAATATGGAATTCCATCACAACCTGGGGCTGAGTCCTTAAGTTTTGAAAGAACCCCTTTGAGTTCTGAAAGGTTAAAGGGAATGAATGAATCGCTACCATCTTGCTGGAAGAGGAGAGAAGGCTGTAAGTCAAAAGATATATTCCCTATAGTTGGGACAAATGGTGGAGCTAATTTGTCAAGAAACAAATCAATTGTACTGCTATCCATAAAAGAAGACCTTGGAGGTTTGAAAGCAGATCTGAATATACGAATATTTTGCCAAACTTCAGATGGAGAAATATCTGGTGAAATTGAAGCACAAAAAGATTTCCAGCCATTGAATCTTTTTTGTTTTAATAATTTACGTGTTTTAGAAGATTACTGAGAATATTAAAATTTTGATGTGTAGAAATTTTCCTATAATTTTTTTCAGCTATCTTTCTCTCAGCCACCGCAGCAGAACACTCATTGTCCCACCAAGGTGGTGATGGAATATACCCATTGCCACTATTATTTTTAATAGGAAAAACTTCATCAGCAGCCTGTAGTAGGGCCTGTGTAAAAGCTTCAGCAAAGATATGATTACTGCTGTCATTTAGTGGAGGAATGGTTGATAAATTTTGTTGAACTTTATCTGCAAATAGTGACCAGTTGGCATCCTTAAGTCTATATTTTAGTCGGGGAGGAGCCTTTAACGTCTTTTCACCCATTTTTTGAGAAAATGAAATAATTAGTGGAAAGTGATCGCTTCCATATGAAGATGGAAGAGGCCAGTTTAATGTAGGAGTAAGAGAGGGACTACAAAGGGTAAGGTCTGGTGCACTAATACCCTCATCGGGCTGTGTCCTTCTAGTAGGACAACCAGAATTTAGAAGACATAAATTATAATCATTTAGGATGTCTAAGATTCTACCCCCATAATAATCAGACTTAGAACTTCCCCACATGGAATGTTGTGCATTGAAATCTCCCATGACCAAAATAGGACGGGGGAGGGAAGAGAGAATGCTACAAATATCGTCAAAGACTTCATTGGAAGGGTGAGGTATATACATATTTACAAAACAAATATTATTTACAGTAGCAGCAATAATAGAAAATTTGTTACTATGATTAGGGATGGGTATGTGGACAAAAGGTACACATCTCCTAAGAATTAGTGCAACTCCACCATACCCATCTGTTCTGTCTTCTCTAAGACAGATATGTCCTGGTATTCTAAAATTGAATCCAGGACGAAGCCAAGTCTCTTGAAGAGAGACTGCAAATGGTTTAAATTTATTCAATAAAAAAATTAGGTCACTTTTTTTACTATTAATACTCCGGCAATTCCACTGAATCACCAGAGACTGATTTTCTGGGTGGTCCTGACTGGCCATGATTTAAAAAACTTTTTGAAGAAGCGGCATCGTTGGACGGTACTTTAATTATGTTTGATTGTGAAAGTTGCTGAATTATAGAGATTATGAGATCCTTTGTTATTATTTCTGATAAATCATTGTAATTTTTGAGACAACCTGTAGAAAAGGAAGGAATGTTGCTGTAATCTTTGATGAGTTCCGCATGCGCTTTTTGATCATATCCCTTACTAGCACTTTTGGGACGAGCTTTGGGTTTTGAAAATATTGTTTTCCTATATGACTGTGTGGGACTCTTAGAAGGGCTTGTTAAATTATAGGGTCTGGAATAAGAAACAGTTGGACCAGAAGGGGCAGAAGAAGCAACAATGTCAGCATAAGATTTTGAAACTGGGGGATGGACTTTAGTGGCTTCTAAATAAGATACAGAGTTTCTAGCCATTGTTTCTTTTATAGCCTTTTGCCTAGCATGCTCTGGGCACTTTTTATCTGTAGCAAAATGAGAACCAGAACATAAGATACACACAGCATCATCTCTTTCAGTCTCACAGCTTGTCCCTGAATGATTGTCACTACATTTGTAACATCTTGGAGTTCCTCTGCATTGCATTTTGGTGTGACCAAAACGGCAGCAATTAAAGCATTGCATTGTAGGGTAAATATATAGCTCTACAGATAGGGAGTTATAACATATAAAAATCCTAGGAGGTAACACCTTCCCATCAAAGGTTAAACTACGGTCTCAGTTGGAATGAACTTTGATGTCTCACCGTCATATACCTTTCTGTTTAATCTACGAACTTTCAAAATGCTACCACAGTTCTGCGGAAGCTCAATATTTTCCATAATACTATTATCATCCCAATCACATGGAACACCTCTCACTATTCCCATGCGAGTGATAGAGAAAGCCGGAATAAAAGCTTTGTATTTATTTACATCGAGAGATTTACTACTTAGAAAAATATTTGCATCTTGAAATGTTTCAAATTGTAAAGACAACCTGTTTCTTCCAATTTTTTTGATGCTTCCCTCTACAATACTTTTGATCAAACTTTTTTTAAGGAAAAATCCAAATTGAATGGGGTGAATAGATCCGGTTTGGTTTAATTCTAAAATTTTTTGTACATGAACAACATATGGTGCAGGGTCTGACGCCTGGTAAAGCGACCTAGCAGCACGAGGGTTACTTGTGTTATTGTTCGATTCAGCAGTCTCATTATTTTGAATTTCAACGATTTTATCATCGGACTCAATAACTTTAGGGATGACATTTTTCCTCTTCTTTAAAATTCTCGCTGAGATTCTCTTTCTTTTAACAGATTTCGCGCTTTCGGAACAGTCGGTATCTATGGTAGAACCTTCCGTTTCCATTCCCAATGCATCAATAGTTACTACATGAGACACCTGGAGGGAAGTCCCTCCAGGGTCTTCGGGCTCCAGCATGGACACCAAGAAAAATTCTATTTACTTACATATAATATATTGAAATGACTTACCAGGGGAAGAATACTAACTAAATTATCAACTACTATATATTATCAACAATAGCTTCAAAAAGCAGCAGAGATGAACATAAACTTGTTATTCCTTTCCAAAGAATTAATAACTGCAGCAGAAATGCGTACTGTATGGCAGTACGAATATACAACAAACTACCTAATCATTTTAAAGGAGCTACTATTCAAAGATTTAAAAATGAATTGAACACCTGGCTTCTTAACAAAATGTATTACTCAATTAATGAATTCTTTGATGACAAAATGTATGAACTGTAAACTAATTGTGAATATTATAATCTAACTTATTTTATTAATGTTTATTGAATTTCATCTGTATTTAATTATAATGTAATGTATTATCTGTATTGACATTTTTCAAACTTTATTAATTTATTGACATAACTAGCTGTGCCCGCGACTTCGTTCGCATGGTGTTTGTTTGACTTAAACCGTTTATGCAGCGCATGCAACGAAAGTCCCCAAATGTAAATTGTTTGTTTGTTTAAACGCACTAATGTCCCGTATATGATGCCCAACGCCGCGACGACCGACGCCGCGACGCCCGACGCCGCAACGCCCAACGTCGTGGAGTCGACGCCCGACGCCGCGACGCCCGACGCCGGGACGCCCGACGCCGCGACGCCCGACGGCGCGACGCCCGACGGCGCGACGCCCGACGGCGCGACGCCCGACGGCGCGACGCCTGACGGCGCGACGCCCGACGGCGCGACCCCGACACCGCGACGCCCGACACCGCGACAACCGACGCCAACGCCCAACGCCGCGACGCCCAACATCGCGACGCCGACGCCCGACGTTGCGACGCTGACGGACGCCGCGACGCCCAACGTCGCGGCGCCCGACACCGCGGTGCCCGCCGCCGTGACGCCCGACGCTGTGACGCCGAAAGTCGCGACGACGACGCCCGTCGGCGCGACGCCCGATGGCCCGACGCCGCGACGCCCAACGTCGCGACGACGACGCCCGACGCCGCGACGCCCGACGGCGTGACGCCCGACGGCGCGACGCCCGACGGCGCGACGCCCGACGGCGCGACGCCCGACGGCGCGACGTTCGACGCCCGACGGCGCGACGTTCGACGGCGCGACGCCCGACGGCGCGACGCCCGACGCCGCGACGCCCAACATCGCGACGCCGACGTCCGACGTCGCGACGCTGACGGACGCCGCGACGCCCAACGTCGCGGCGCCCGACACCGCGGTGCCCGCCGCCGCGACGTCCGACGCCGCGACGCCCAACGTCGCGGCGCCCGACACCGCGGTGCCCGCCGCCGCGACGCCCGACGTTGCGACGCTGACGGACGCCGCGACGCCAGACGCCGCGACGCCAGACGCCGCGACGCCAGACGCCGCGACGCCAGACGCCGCGACGCCAGACGCCGCGACGCCCGACGCCGCGACACCCGACGCCGCGACGCCCAACGTCACGACGCCGACGCCTGACGCCGCGACGCCCAACGTCGCGACGCCCAACGTCGCGACGCCCAACGTCGCGACGCCGACGCCCAACGCCGCGACGCCTAACGCCGCGACGCCCAACGTTGCGACGCCGACGCCCGACGTCACGACGCTGAAGGACGCCGCGTTGCCCAACGTCGCGACGCCGACGCCCGATGCCCGACGCCGCGACGCACGACGCCGTGACGTACGATGCCGCGACGCCGACGCCCGACGCCGCGCCCAACGTCGCGGCGCCCGACACCCCGGTGCCCGCCGCCGTGACGCCCGACGCCGTGACGCCGAAAGTCGCGACGACGACGCCCGTCGGCGCGACGCCCGATGGCCCGACGCCGTGACGCCCGACGCCGCGACGCTGACGCCCGACGCCGCGACGCTGACGCCCGACGCCGTGACGCCCAACGTCGCGGCGCCCAACGTCGCGACGCCCAACGTATATCTTCAAAGACTAAGTAGTAGTGGTATAACATTAATATTTAATATCGATTCATAAACGACGAAGATATCCACGAACAAATATAAAAAAAACATAATATATTTACGTATTGAGAAACCACCTCCTATTTTGGAAGTCGGTTAAAAATATTATGTTGATAATTTCATGTTACAATCTACCTTTGTGTCAAGTTTCATTTAAGTACGTTGAGTAGTTTGGCTGAAATACCGTCAAATAGGTAGTTACAATTTTTTGAAGATCCCACGGGAACCCTTTCGTTTTTCGGGATAACAATTTCCAATAATGCTCTTCAGGTCATAAGCTGCCTGCCTGCCAAATTTTAATTTAAATACGTTGAGTAGTTTGGCTGAAATACCGTCAAATAGATAGCTACAATTTTTTTAAGATCCCCCGGGAACCCTTTCGTTTTTCGGGATAATAATTTCCAATAATGCTCTTCAGGTCATAAGCTACCTGCCTGCCAAATTTCATTTAAATACGTTAAGTAGTTTGGCTGAAATACTGTCAAATAGATAGCTACAATTTTTTGAAGATCCCACGGGAACCCTTTCGTTTTTCGGGATAATAATTTCCTATAATGCTCTTCAGGTCATAAGCTACCTGCCTGCCAAATTTCATTTAAATACGTTAAGTAGTTTGGCTGAAATACTGTCAAATAGATAGCTACAATTTTTTTAAGATCCCCCGGGAACCCTTTCGTTTTTCGGGATAATAATTTCCAATAATGCTCTTCAGGTCATAAGCTACCTGCCTGCCAAATTTCATTTAAATACGTTAAGTAGTTTGGCTGAAATACTGTCAAATAGATAGCTACAATTTTTTGAAGATCCCACGGGAACCCTTTCGTTTTTCGGGATAATAATTTCCAATAATGCTCTTCAGGTCATAAGCTACCTGCTGCCAAATTTTAATTTAAATACGTTGAGTAGTTTGGCTGAAATACCGTCAAATAGATAGCTACAATTTTTTTAAGATCCCCCGGGAACCCTTTCGTTTTTCGGGATAATAATTTCCAATAATGCTCTTCAGGTCATAAGCTACCTGCCTGCCAAATTTCATTTAAATACGTTAAGTAGTTTGGCTGAAATACTGTCAAATTGATAGCTACAATTTTTTGAAGATCCCACGGGAACCCTTTCGTTTTTCGGGATAATAATTTCCAATAATGCTCTTCAGGTCATAAGCTACCTGCCTGCCAAATTTCATTTCATTCTATACAGTGGTCTTAGCGTGATGCGACGACAAACATTCCCATATGGACAGACAGACAGACAGACAGACAGACAGACAGACAGACAGACAGACAGACAGACAGACAGACATTTTTTTCAAAAATGTTATTTTTAGGTTCTGTGGCTCTTATAGACCCCCTTTTTTTGATTTTCACTTAAATATTCTTAATGTACAGACATGACCCCTCTACAGATTTATTATATGTATAGATAATAATAGTTTAATACAATTAATTTTAAAGACCTATTGTTTGTAACAGTAATGAAATTTCTTATATTTACTGCCACTTATGTATTTAATCAATTTATAATCTTATATTAATCATTTGAAATCTACAAAATAACTTAAATTAACTTATTTGTACACTATATAAATGTAGTAGAATATGTGGAAATGTAAAATACTAACATCTTAATGTACCATATTCCTTGCAAATAAATGACTTGATTGATTGATTGATTGATTGAATAACTATTATATATACTACACTTTATAACTTATCTGATCCTTAATATCTAATTATTTGATTTTTAAAAGTTTTGCCAACAAAATTTCGCCCGCCTATTTCAACACTTCCCGCGCTTTTTCCACCTCAGTCATCCAATGAGTTAGGAGTTTACCTATTAGGTCCTTACATATGAAATTGGCGTTTTGTCGTACTGGCCACTTTGATCTTAAATATATCCTCTTTGGTTAGGAATTCCAAATTCAAATTTAAACAGCTATTTACTCATGCATTTGTGTTTTGAAAACTGTAATTCATTTGTTTTTTTTTTTTCTCTTTTGCTTTTTTTTCTGCGTCACTCATTTCACAAAATGGAAAACTTAAAATATCGCAATATTTACGAGTACGAGTTCCACGGTGGCACCAGTGCTGCAGAAACGGCTCGAAGGATTAATGATGTGTCCATGGGTGGTGTCGCAAAAGAAAACACGGTGCGTTTTTGGTTTCAACGCTTTCGTTCTCGAAATTTCGACCTGCAGAACAAACCCCGTGGACGGCCGGAGACCAAGGTCGATAATGATGAATTGAAGGCTATTGTGGAAGCAGATCCATCGCAAACCACATCAGAGTTAGCTACAGGCTGCGGTGTTAGTGACAAAACCGTTTTAATCCACTTGAAGCAAATTGGGAAGGTGAAAAAGCTTGAAAGGTGGGTACCTCATGAATTGAGTTAAGCAAACCGACAAACGCGCGTCGACTGCTGCGTTACATTGCTCAACCGGCACAATAATGAAGGAATTTTAAATCGGATCATTACATGTGATGAAAAGTGGATCCTGTACGATAATCGTAAACGCTCATCGCAATGGCTGAACCCTGATGAACCAGCAAAGTCTTGCCCCAAGCGAAAATTGACTCAAAAAAAGTTACTTGTAAGCGTTTGGTGGACTAGTGCCGGTGTCGTACACTAAAGCTTTCTTAAATCTGGTCAGACGATTACGGCTGATGTCTATTGTCAGCAACTGTAAATCATGATGGAACAGATCGCCGTTAAACAACCGAGACTTGTCAATCGCTCTACGCCACTGCTGCTTCAAGACAACGCTCGACCACACACGGCCCAACAGACGGCTACCAAATTAGAGGAGCTTCAATTGGAATGTCTAAGACATCCACCGTACTCTCCGGACCTTGCTCCAACAGATAACCACTTTTTTCGAAATTTGGATAACTTCTTGCAAGGAAAAAAATACAATTCCGATGAGGCAGTCCAAACCGCTTTCAAAGATTTTATTGATTCCCGTCCGAATAGTTTTTTTAGTAAAGGGATCAATGAACTACCTATAAGATGGCAAAAGTGTATAGATAGCAATGGTACATACTTTGATTAATAAAATATATTTTAATATGAAAAAATCGCCTTTATGTTCCTCCCATACAAAACGCCAAAAACACATCATATAACATACATCATTATAACATATTTTATTAACTTTATCTACGATTTAAATCTAAACAATGTACAATTATCTATTACATTTGTACAAACAACATAAAATAGCTTAAAATGCAGAAACATAATTAAATAACTAATAAAAACATTTGATAAAAAAATAAAAAATAATAATGGTTAAATAGTTCATAGAATCAGGCGTCACTTTGCAGAAAAATAAATAATGGTTTAAAAAAAACTAAAAAACACGCTATAAATATATATAAAATTCAATAAAATCATTTATCTATTAAGCTTTAGTATTAAAAATAAATATTATTCAAAAATCTATTTTACCAAGAGATATACCTACTATTACTATTTTGTGCAATAATTTATATCACTACTTACATAACAATTCATATTGTTGGGACAAACAATATAGAATGTTATGCCAACGGTTTGATTCAACTTTGTGCAGGAACAAAAACGTGTAGGTTTCCTAGTTTTCCCGTCATATTGTTTAGTATTTTCAATACACACATACATAGTTCATACCAACGCAATTATAGAACAGACATATTGTAACAATGGTGTAAGATTCACAAAAAGTCAAGTACGAGTTGTGTTTCGTGCCACATAATATCTAGGGTTCCTCTGTTAAGTATGTTTTAGACCGAATTATGTTTTTTATTTCTGTTTTTTTGTGATTTAACTGATATTTTAAATTGATAAGATAAAATAATTAGACCTCTTTGGCTCAATGCTTGTCAAGTTTATGTTGTCTACGTTACTGGTTCACGGATATGTACTCGTATTAAATACATTATGTGTACAGAATAATGTGAATTGTAAAAGTAATAAACAATAAAGTCGGAATTTTAATTCGATTCCAGATTTGACACATTCAGTGTTGCAACGTTATGACAAGTACTAAATAGTGACGTGCGAAATTATTCGATACGGAAATGGAATATTTCGGTATCGATTCCTCTCGTTTATAGTAGTATACCTAAAAAAAGAGAAATAAAACAAATATATGTATTTTGGTAATATTGAAGTGAAACTTCTTTATCGGCGTTGGAAAAAAATTTACCGTCACATTTTTTGGTTACGCGTCACATTTTTCCGTTACGCGCCATCTTCCCCTCCCCTTCCAGTCACCCAGAATCGTGAGAGGGTCAAGCCACGTTTTATTATAGCACCCTTATTTATTTCTGAAACACAATAGCGACGTGATAAATAATATATCAATACTAAAAAAATATAAAAAAAAAAAAAAAAATAAAAAAAAAATATTAAAAAAAAAAAATTATTATTTTTTTTATATTTTTTTTTGCATGTAGATCATTTTTCGAAAAATAAGGCCATAAAGAAGTTTCACTTCTTACGTGTGTACACTAGTACACGCACACATATTTTATTTTATAAATTGTCGCTGTCATCGCTATCGCTGTCAGTTTCTGTAACTTGTTCTGTCTGTTATAAACTAGCTGACCCGTGCCCACTTCGTTGAGCATAAAAATAGTTTATGACTTAAAACAAACTAACGTTCGCGTTCTTTAGTTATAAATAGTGTAGGTACCTAACACGACTTTCTTTTATATATATTACAGTCTAGCTGACCCGTGCCCACTTCGTTGAGCATGGAAACCGTGTAAACCTTCGCGGGACGAACGAATATTTCAAGACCAAAAATAGCCGAGTCAGCTGATCTCGAGTTTTAGCGAGACTAATGAACAGCAACATTGATTTTTATATAGCCTATGTTAAATATATACTCAGTGATAATGTAGCTTTCGAATGAAAAAAGGAATTTGATTAAAATCGGTCCAGTACTTTTTGAGTTAAGTCGTTACATACAAAAATACAAATCATTCCTCTTTATAATATTATTAATGTAGATGTATAGATTACACCTACTAACATAAGCTAAGCCGGTGAATGCTCCGGTCAAAAACGGTCGGTCCAGTCGATTCGGAGATCATTAGTTTGATGACGATGATGATGATGAAAAGTAGCCTATGTTAATCCTCATAACTTTAGCTATCTACCAGTAAAAGTCTCGTCAATATCCCTCCAGCCGTTTCAGAGATTAGCCGGAATAAACAGACATGCGGACAGACAGACAGACAAATTTTTTTAAAATTGCATTCTCGTTTTCAGTATCCTTCATATGCATTTAGTAAAACATTGCTAATTGAAAGTTACAAACAGACACTTCAATATAATTAAGGGCCGATTTTTCAATCGTCAGATAACTTTTATCTGTTGAATAAACATGTGACTTTGACATTTGTTCCATACAAAATCTGTCAAAGTCACATATTTATTCCTTACATAAAAGTTATCTGACGATTGAAAAATCGGCCCTTATTTGTATAGATGTGTCTGATGTTGTCAATTAACATATTATCTAACCTACTCATTTTTTCCTCTTTTTTAACCACATGGGATACGCATTTAGACCATTACAATAAAGCAGTGATTACCAATTAATAAATAATTATTATGAATAATAATGTATTTATTTAAATAAAAATCAATAATTAATTTAGTCTTTAATTGGCACACCATTATTATGATTATTAACATAAATCGCGATTGTTAATCGATTTTTGTGTTCATCACTACACTAATAAATGTGGTATCATTATTTTACAAAATGACATTAGCTAATGTCAAATGTGGAATCTAATTAAAATTCCGAGTATAGGTAACATGTCCATCTAGTACCTGAGATACAAGTTTGGATAATTAGTGAGCACGGGACCAGATTGACGTGATGTGGATGCGTCCATGGATATAATTAGATAACTACTAATAAATTTGTGCCCTTACTAAAAATATTTACACACAGCTTACTCCCGTCACAATCGAGGATCGAATCAGTTCGATCTCAACGGCTTTTGGTGTTTTATTTGGTGCCTTTGGTGGATTACTTTGAAACTAACCAGGATAAAGAAAATCGTTATATCGTAACTTTTTGTACTCCCGATCATATTAATCGACTGAAAATCAAAATTTTTCTTTCTTTCTTTCAATTTATTTGGGAGTACGCTGCACGATCGAATCTGAATCAAAATCGAATTAGTTTGTAGAGTAAGATAATAAATATGTTTTGGTCCTTTCAAGGCATTTTCTTACGTATCAAACAAGGAGAAAATATTGTACCTATAAAAGCCCACATATACATTACATTATTAGTAATGGGGTTATTATTTAACATAGTCAAGAAATAACTAAAGGAAGGAGGAACACAAATTCATTTTTTAACTAAAACAAGTGAAACTTCTTTAAGAAATATATTACATAATATAATAATATTGGAGGGGTATAAAACCAAAATACGCTTTAATGCTTCTGGACCCAATTTAAGTTAGTAGCACCGTTGGAAACCTCGTAAAAATTGCTTCAAAAAGCTTGGCTAGTTTCGTACCAAACATACAGAAATCTGCCCATCAAAAAATCTATTTTTGATGGGCAGATTTCTGTATGTTTGGTACGAAAATCAAAAGCTTCTATATCAGTGCGTACCTGTATCAAAATCCGATTAAGCAACGTTTGTTGTATCCAGTAATATTTTTGAAAAGTACGCTTTAGTGGGTTTTGATACTATACCCCACATTTATTACCAATCAGTTGTGACGTTTCACTAACACGCTAATGCACACACACTTTTTTACTATCGACAAAGAGGTCAAACAATACAGTCGTAAAATCCTCTCGTTCCCACTGCGAAGGATGCCGCTATGACATGTGAGTAATGAACCTTTTATTGGCAATATTTTACAACGCACCGGCGCCGGCTTGCATCGGTATACTTTCGGCACGTCCCGTAGACCACCTCGGCATATTTATTGCTTCCCCGAAGGTTTTAATCGTCAGCAACACGATGGTAACGAAGTAAGAGTGTCGAATGAAGCTAAATTAATGTTTGTAACTTTTGTAAGTTACTACGTTTTAAACCACCGACAAAAACGGAAGGTGTGTATGTCCCAAAAGGACGTTTGGGAGAATTTAGATTTTGGTTTTTTTTTGTTTGAAAGCTGACGTGATCACGCATGATCTTAGTTATAATTCATCATCGTTAGTGCGCTTAGTGCAAAAAAAATCGAGGGTCACTTATTAAAATTTTGTTATTATTTTGAGTATTCTTTATAGAGGTGTATATAGTGGTTTAGTTTACTTAATTATGAACTCCACTCTTGGAAATTTTATACTCCTCCGTCCATGCACTTTTCGTAAATCTTTGTACCTAACTCACAATAATTTTTGCGTATTAATATAAGATACTAAACAATATTGTCTGAGCTTAAAATGTTTTATTGGCAAAAGTCGTGTTCAAATTATGTGTAACGAACCACGTTCTCGTTTTATGATCGTAATTATGTATTGATACGTGGTTCCCCAGGCTTATATTATCTACTCTGTGGCCAGGCCGAGAGCCGATCGCGGACGTTAAAGCGAATTGAAACAAATTAACAACACAAAGGTTCTATGAAATATCCACGTTTAAAAGGTAAATAGCGCTAAACACCAAATTGTTGTACCAGGAAAATGAACGTAACTTTTTCGACTTCACGGGTACGTAATTACGTAGTTGTCTATTATTGTTCTTGTTTCGTGCTAACTCCATAAAAATCAAATTAGGTTAGCGCGTCATAGATGTATTAAATACTAGCTGTGCCCGCGACTTCGTACGCGTGGAAAAGTGATTTAGGGCAGCAGTTCAAATACATTTTTAGTTTATGAACACTGTCGTTTGGATATTTAAAATCACTAATTTATAGTAGTTAATGCTTCTTTATACACGGTATTAGACGTGCATAAGCAAAAGAAGTAGGCCGATGGAGTAATGATAATAATTTATTGTCAAATAATGGCCGTTTTTTTCTATGAAAATGCTAACGATTCCTATTACTACCAGCTCAAAAAATGACCGTGTATTATTAACCGACTTCAAAAAAGGAGGAGGTTCTCAATTCGTCTGTATGTATAATATTTTTTTTCTTTTATGCGAACGGGACTACTTGATAGTACACTCATATACGCGACGAAGATCTCTGTACTGAGATTTGTATGGACTTTACGCCGCAGCGACTGCAGACGATGATCGTTTTCACACCGACGCTGCGCTGCTGGCGCCAAAGCCGAGCGCCAAATTTTTTAAAAGTCTACTCTCGGTGCGCAATTCCAACTCGGACTTGCCCGGTTTTTTATTTATTAATTACCTACGCTAACAAACATGTAGCCTACTTTGGGACTTTACGGTTAAAGTACTAACTTGCTTTAGACGACAAAATAACAAAAGTCCAAAAGAAAGAAAAAACCCAAGCCGTACCTAGCATAAAAACTAATAAATAAAAATATCATGAAAAACATAAAATCTTACTTATATTGACATAACTTTTCTAATTTAAATGTACCTATGACATCTCATTCATATCTTGAAAAAAAACTATCCTACGCCTATACTTTATTAATCGTATTTGCAAAACCTAAGTATAATAATAAATTACTTCGCACAAAGTAATAATTATTTTCACTTGTACTGGAAAATAAGTATTACTTTGTGCGAAGTAAATTTAATTGTTCCTTTTAGTTTACCTTTTGAAGTCGTTTTTTTTTTTTGTTTAAAATTATTTAATTTTCAGATTTTTAGTGATGGGTATAGACTGAGTAGGGATAATTCTCGAATGATCAGACGACGATTATTTGAGGACGGAAAATGAAATACAAAAATAGTAGAAAGAGAAAAAGTCTACCGCTGCTCTGGCGTAAGCCAGTGCAGCGCGAAATTTTTCAACACATATATATATATATATATATATATATATAGCTTACTGAAACGTGAAATTTTTTGATATTATAGATCCAGGATATGGTGCAAAACCTAACTGTTTGGTAATATATGCTTAGACTACTTCAGAAAAAATCAAAATCAATTCACATAAATTTTGAGGATTTCCTTCGATTCCTCACGGATCCCATCATCAGGTCACCATTTGGTGACAATGGGATCAAATTTAAATTATACCCTACACAACATTAAAAAAAATTAAAATCGTTTCAGAAACGATGAAGATATCCGCGAAGAAACAAAAAAAAAACAAACATATATTTACGAATTGAGAAACCTCCTCCTTTTTTGTAAGTCAGTTAAAAATATTATGTTGGTTATTTCATGTTACAATCTACCTTTGTGCCAAGTTTCATTTAAATACGTTGAGTAGTTTGGCTAAAATAAGGTCAAATATGTAGCTACAATTTTTTGA
Organism: Celastrina argiolus; assembly: GCA_905187575.2. NCBI lineage: Eukaryota > Metazoa > Arthropoda > Insecta > Lepidoptera > Lycaenidae > Celastrina > Celastrina argiolus. Next base: position 11,871,132 of record LR994599.1, on the reverse strand, counting down.
AGATCCCACGGGAACCCTTTCGTTTTTCGGGATAACAATTTCCAATAATGCTCTTCAGGTCATAAGCTACCTGCCTGCCGAATTTCATTTAAATACGTTGAGTAGTTTGGCTGAAATACCGTCAAATAGGTAGCTACAATTTTTTGAAGATCCCACAGGAACCCTGTCGTTTTTCGGGATAACAATTTTCAATAATGCTCTTCAAGTCATAAGCTACCTGCCTGCCGAATTTCATTTAAAGACGTTGAGTAGTTTGGCTGAAATACCGTCAAATAGGTAGCTACAATTTTTTGAAGATCCCACAGGAACCCTGTCGTTTTTCGGGATAACAATTTTCAATAATGCTCTTCAAGTCATAAGCTACCTGCCTGCCGAACTTCATTTACATACGTTGAGTAGTTTGGCTGAAATACCGTCAAATAGGTAGCTACAATTTTTTGAAGATCCCACGGGAACCCTTTCGTTTTTCGGGATAACAATTTCCAATAATGCTCTTCAGATTATAAGCTACCTGCCTGCCAAATTACATTTAAATACGTTGAGTAGTTATGGCTGAAATACCGTCAAATAGGTAGCTACAATTTTTTGAAGATCCTACGGGAACCCTTTCGTATTTCGGGATAACAATTTCCAATAATGCTCTTCAAATCATAAGCTATCTGCCTGCCAAATTTCATTTAAATACGTTGAGTAGTTTGGCTGAAATACCGTCAAATAGGTAGCTACAATTTTTTGAAGATCCCACAGGAACCCTGTCGTTTTTCGGTATAACAATTTCCAATAATGCTCTTCAGATTATAAGCTACCTGCCTGCCAAATTGCATTTAAATACGTTGAGTAGTATGGCTGAAATACCGTCAAATAGGTAGCTACAATTTTTTGAAGATCCTACGGGAACCCTTTCGTTTTTCGGGATAACAATTTCCAATAATGCTCTTCAGATCATAAGCTACCTGCCTGCCAAATTTCATTTAAATACGTTGAGTAGTTTGGCTGAAATACCGTCAAATAGGTAGCTACAATTTTTTGAAGATCCCACGGGAACCCTTTCGTTTTTCGGAATAATAATTTCCAATAATGCTCTTCAGGTCGTAAGCTACCTGCCTGCCAAATTTCATTTCATTCCATACAGTGGTTTTAGCGTGATGCGACGACAAACATTCCCATATGGACAGACAGACAGACAGACAGACAGACAGACAGACAGACAGACAGACATTTTTTTCAAAAATGCTATTTTTAGGTTCTGTGGCTTATATAGACCCCCTTTTTTAATTTTCACTTAAATATTCTTAATGTACAGACATGACCCCTCTACAGATTTATTATATGTATAGATATAGAAGACATTTTTTTCAAAAATGCTATTTTTAGGTTCTGTGGCTTATATAGACCCCCTTTTTTAATTTTCACTTAAATATTCTTAATGTACAGACATGACCCCTCTACAGATTTATTATATGTATAGATTATATAATATATTATACAGTGCGTCTCGTGGTTCATATACCAAGCCGAGTATAGTGTGACCAGAGAATGACGCGTAGAGCATTTGAATATGAATTACTTACCAAAACGCGAAAAAAATACAAAGGTCTAAAATGCCCACAAGGAGTGAAAGATTCACTCCTATGCTGATGCTCGCGGGCTCCTAGCCTACACACACGAACGCACTGGTCGTTGACCTAACCAGGATTGAAACTCATCTGTTTTGTGACTTTTATGGAGATATTTGATCGTGATTTGTCGCGTTATGATAAATAATTTATATGAAGTGCCAAAACAAAAAATGCTGTATGCATCATTCTCTTAACACTATATTCGGCTTAATATATGCATTAAATCTACATTATACTCGTTATAAAATAGTGCAACAGCATGAATTTATCTATTATTACGTCGCCGCCGGCTACTCTTAAAGAAAAATTTGAGGTGAAACTTACTGAGTACAAACGCCATATCGAAGGTAAGTTTTAAACATGCTGTACGTCATAGTTTTACTAATTTAGCTGATAAAACATACAAAACTACACTAAATGGATGTATTTATGTTATATTACTTATACTAGAATTTGCAAAGTTACATTTATCGATAAAATATCGGTAGTATGAGCGCAAATTAGGAAAAATTGTCACCTAACTAGATATTCCGTAAGTAGGTAATTCGTCGACTACGCTAAATTACTAAATGACGTTCAGTCAAGACATTGGACGTTACAATAAACAACATGACGAGTTGTCCTTCTTTCAATTAAATGTCGTCATACGATAAAAACGATAGTCACTCAATGAAAATGGCGATTTGAATTTGATGACTGCGACATATGCACCATGAATCAACCTGTATATATAGGCAAAAATTGACGCACGTACCTAATTGAATTACGTTGTTAACCCTACATACACATTACACAAACCTACGTACAAATATTATTTTGCGAAAAAGAGTAAGTAGATAATTTCATTAAATGTCTTAAAACTTGAATGTTTTAAATTTTTCCTTTTTGCTCATATTTTTGATTTTCTGCGTAACAAATTCAATATTCATTTAATCCGCGACGAGGCGGGTGGTGGTATGGCTGCTCTGCTCATAGCAATGAATCCTTTTATATTTATGAATCGTTAACGTCTTTATGTATCGTTCTATAACTGCTGAGTATTAATCTGTCCTTCAAATAATTGACAATACTGATGGAACCGCAGAATACCAGGCGCGCGTGCTCACGCCGCGGTGATACGCCTGAGTGGTCTCCTTTTCGGCGATATAGGCATTACACTACCTACCTTCTGAACTGAATTATTATTATTTAATTTATTTATCATGTATTTTGTTCATGCTGTAATCTGTCTTGTTTTACATGTAACTTTTTCTTATTTCTTGATTGTTTAGTGTTTTATTGTGTGTACTCAATGTCAATCCCAATTCATGATCGATTGATAGCGCGCGTAGCTTTACGCAATGTATGGAGGCCTTGACTCGCGCGTATTCCGCAGTAAACACGCGCTTGCTGGCCGCAGTCTTAGCCGGCAATCGGCATGCTCTCTGATGTACCTAATTAGGCAAGAACTGAATTTAACACGCGAGATCACGCCATGTTTATTGCTCGTTCGCCTGTAATGGAGGCGAAATAGCCAGGGATTAGTGAGCCTCGTGTTACAATGTTAGTCGGGCAACAATATACTTGGTCGCTGTTGTATATGTCGCAGTCATCTGGTTGAATCTGCTTATTTGATTGAATGACTAGGGCGGTCATTTTATGGCATCAAACAGCTCGTACAGATAGCAATGTGTTGATCTATTTTTTGATTAATTTACTTTAATGTGCGTTATATAGTACACATTCGGATTTTTTAAAGTTTAAAAATAAAATATTAAATGGCTGTCTTAGTATCGGATTCATTGAATTTGTTGGTAAAAATACGACATATATGTTACGGGTAATGCTAGAAGGTGGAGTAAACCTAGGTTTACCTGGGTTGACTTAGAATTACCCAAGCTTCTGGGTTAAGTCCGAATAATAACCTAATCTTTTTTTATGTTGGGTGCAGTGCCCTGGATCTGTCAAAACACAGGCCACTCCCTCGACCGGCCGGTTCACCTCAATAGGGACCGGTCTTCCATCAAATTAAGAGAGCGCTCCGGCAAACTGAAGCGCGAGACTGACAAAGCCAAAGCAGCTTACCCAACCCTCGGGGCCCAACCAACCTGGAGCCCCGTACTAGACGAGAGATGACGTGACGTGAAAACTTACCTAACCTACCCAGCCAGAGTTGGGTAGACCTAGGTGAGCATCGGTATATCTATATCTATATCTATTCTATACTTATAATAAAACTGTAGAGAGGTCAATTCTGTACATTGAATATTTTTTCAAAATACATATTGGAGGATGATTGGCGATCGATACTGATGCCAAAAATGCAATTAGTAAAATTTTTGTCTGTCTGTCTGTCTGTATGTGCACGATGGGAACAAAAACTACTGAAGGGATTTTAACCAAACTTGGTACGATTGTAGCCCATATTCCTGGGCAGGTTATAGGCTATATAACATAACGCTACGATACATAGGAGCCGAGCAGTGACGATAAATTTGAAGCAAGTCGGATGAATTTCGCGCGCGCGGCCTGCGGCCGAACGGTTCGTGCGGGGGGCGCGGGGGGATCGCTTACACAGTGACGCGAAGCAATAGAACGTGGCACTAAAGTAGATTAGAACATCAAATAAGTACCTAACTATCAGGATTTTTTTTCTGGGAAAACAGTGTTTTCACAGTGTCATAATAATATAAAAATTGTATTTTTGAACTTGCTTCACAAATTGAAATAAATTATCATTTATTGTATAAAATCAACATAATTAACTGTAAAATTAAAAGAAAGCCTTTCGCGATAAACTAAAAAACGGGCAATTAAGCGGTTTTTGGAAAGCTATTTATACCATCACGGTATTAATCCTTATCATTTTTAATACGTTAGTTGGCTTAAGCATTCCATGAAGACTATAATATTTGCCCTTTATACCATGCAAATATAATGAGTAGTTTAGGAAATATAGCAAAATTAAAATCGTTTCGCCGTGATTCGACCGGGCGCCGCGTAATGCAGGCTGCTGCGTGACGTCTTACGTCCGAGCCGGGCTGGTGTAGTGTAGACTGCTGGGTAAAAAATACTATTAAAATGTGCTAACTGTGCCTGTGTTATTATAGGAGACTTTTATTTATGCAATAGTACCCAAAACAATATTTATTTTTATTTTTGTCTGTTTGTCGGTGCATTTGTGCACGCTAATCTCAGAAAAAGCTTATCCGATTTAGATGTGGTTCAATCATATTTGTAGTAATCTTGACTTAACATTTATTTCATCTCAATCGGTTTATAAATAAAAAACTTATGACAATTAAAAAAAAATGCTGGACGTTTGTATGAAGCGCGGCAGGAACCGCGCTGCAAACATTCAAATTTTATCTTTTTTTATTTTATATTTTCTTTAAAACTAAATTTAATTTATTTATATTATTGTTATACTTAGGGTAGGTTAATAAAAAAACCCTACTAAAACAGATCGGCGTGCCGAGCTGGGGCCTAACTCTCCAAACTGATTCGATTTTGATTCAGATTCGATCGTGCCGCATACTCCCGAATAAATTGACGTTTGTTTATTTTTGTTCTATGTCGATTGATATCGTCGGGTGTACAAAAAGTTACGTTCCAAAGGTTTTCTTTATCCTAATTAGTTCCAAAGTAATCTACCAAATAAAACACCAAATCCGTTGAGATCGAACTGATTCGATTCTCGGTTGTGTCGAGAGTAAGCCTGCTGGATCCTCAACGGGGCGTGCCGCTGCGCCCATGTCTAACCGAGAGTTTTGTTTTAAATACCTTAATAATTGCAATATATGTTTCAATTTAATATCTCAAAATATTAATGACAAAAACGGTAGTAAGTTCAAAAAAAATTAAAATAATTTTATGGTTTCGCAATTTATCCTATGTCGGCACTATTAAGACGTTGTTTCGTATCAAATTTAGGTTTTGGTTCCCTTTGGAGTGTCGAAAATTAGAGAGATAAACGGCTGAATCTTTGGGTAGATGTGGCTAAGGAGTCTGTTTTTTTCAAAGCCAGAAGGGACAGAAGATCCTGAGTATTTAATAGGATTGTTAGCTTGATACCTACACGTGTTAAAGTTTTGACAACCAGACAGATAGACAGACGGACATCGAAGTTAAATAATTTACTAAATTAACGTGAAAAATTGGCTGGGTCTATACGGTGCATTCGAATAATATTATCCTAACTTCGAATACCTTTGCTGACTTCTACATATTGTTCGAAGGCCTACTTCTTTTGCCGAGCTCCGAAAGGATGGTACTATATTATTATTATACCCTGCATACCAAGAGGCTTGCCGGGTACGTGACTTGCTGGATCGAGATCAACACTGGGAAGGACCTATTGGCGAAAGTTGTCAGCGGTTGCGCCAATAAACTAAAAATATAAAAGTGTCCTAAATCACTTTTCCACGCGTACGAAGTCGCGGGCACAGCTAGTCCCGAATAAAAATTTATTTTGCTTATTATTCGGACTTTACCCTAGAAGCTTGGGTAATACTAAGTCAACCTGGGTAGACCTAGGTTCACTCCACCTTCTAGCATTACTCGTAACATATATTGCATTTATAATGCAATCTTTACGATTTTAACAATATATTAGGTCGTTACATATGACATTGGCGTTTTGTATGGGAGGAACATAAAGGCGATTTTTTCATATTAAAATATATTTTATTAATCAAAGTATGTACCATTGCTATCTATACACTTTTGCCATCTTATAGGTAGTTCATTGATCCCTTTACTAAAAAAACCATTCGGACGGGAATCAATGAAATCTTTGAAAGCGGTTTGGACTGCCTCATCGGAATTGAATTTTTTTCCTTGCAAGAAGTATATTATTTATTTACACAAAAAACTCCTTAAAAATAACATATTAAATTAAAACTATTTTATTTATATATTATTATTATCTAAACTATAAACTAAACAAGTAATAAAAAAGGCTATATGTAAAAAACTATATCTAAATCGGCGGCCGCTGGAAGAAGAAAGAAGAAGAAGAAGAAGAAGAAGAAGAAAGAAGTTATCCAAATTTCGAAAAAAATGGTAATCTGTTGGAGCAAGGTCCGGAGAGTACGGTGGATGTCAGACATTCCAATTGAAGCTCCTCTAATTTGGTAGCCGTCTGTTGGGCCGTGTGTGGTCTAGCGTTGTCTTGAAGCAGCAGTGGCGTAGAGCGATTGACAAGTCTCGGTTGTTTAACAGCGAGCTGTCCCATTATGGTTTGCAGTTGCTGACAATAGACATCAGCCGTAATCGTCTGACCAGTTTTCAGAAAGCTAAAGTGTACGACACCGGCACTAGTCCACCAAACGCTTACAAGTAACTTTTTTTGAGTCAATTTTCGCTTGGGGCAAGACTTTGCTGGTTCATCAGGGTTCAGCCATTGCGATGAGCGTTTACGATTATCGTACAGGATCCACTTTTCATCACATGTAATGATCCGATTTAAAATTCCTTCATTATTGTGCCGGTTGAGCAATGTAACGCAGTAGTCGACGCGCGTCTGTCGGTTTGCTTAACTCAATTCATGAGGTACCCACCTTTCAAGCTTTTTCACTTTCCCAATTTGCTTCAAGTGGATTAAAACGGTTTTGTCACTAACACCGCAGCCTGTAGCTAACTCTGATGTGGTTTGCGATGGATCTGCTTCCACAATAGCCTTCAATTCATCATTATCGACCTTGGTCTCCGGCCGTCCACGGGGCTTGCTCTGCAGGTCAAAATTTCGAGAGCGAAAGCATTGAAACCAAAAACGCACCGTGTTTTCTTTTGCGACACCACCCCCATACACATCATTAATCCTTCGAGCCGTTTCTGCAGCACTGGTGCCACGGTGGAACTCGTACTCGTAAATAATGCGATATTTTAAGTTTTCCATTTTGTGAAATGAGTGACGCAGAAAAAAAAGCAAAAGAGAAAAAAACAAATGAATTACGGTTTTCAAAACACAAATGCATGAGTAAATAGCTGTTTAAATTTGAATTTGGAATTCCTAACCAAAGAGGATATATTTAAGATCAAAATGGCCAGTACGACAAAACGCCAATTTCATATGTAAGGACCTAATATTTATAATTTTATATACCGTTACTATATATGTTCGAAAGGAAACAGGTAATAAGTCTTATACGTGACGTACTTAGTCTTCTTTCTAGTTAAAGTGCCTACATAAGTAATTGTTGGGTTTATTGAAAGCCTAACCAAGGAACGGATTTTGGTGAAATTTGGTATGCTAGGAGGTAACAAGCTAACTCTTAATACTTTTAAACAACACCTTTTAAGTGCAAAGCAAAGTGTACAGTTCCCGCGGAATTTGGATATGCTTAATGCAAATCCAAAGTCCGCATTATTTAATGAAATATTTACTACTTGTCCGTTTAAATGTTACATGAGTTTTCATTGTGAGGGCGCAATTTTATTTCTGGGGCATGTTGGGAGGTCAATACTAGCTTAACCCTAACTTTTTGGGGATGCCGATCTTCTCCTCCGGCCGCCATCTTAAAAAAAGGGTGCAAATATTTTTTTCGAGATATAGCTGATCTGGAAAATAGGTCTGAGAAAAATTCTATAAAAAATATTTCTACTCTATTACTTTTTTTATACATTTCACAAAAAGCTATTTTACTTTACCTCACACTAATCTTGTAGTTTCCGACTAGTAACGCAATTTACATAACAATATCTATAAAAAGATAAATTACTGAGAACACGTTCGCACTGCGAGAAATGTTTAGAGTTGCCAACAGATTTACAAATTTTAAACCTTATTACTACGTGATAAGGTCGAAAAGACGTACACCGAATTTGTCGGCGACTGTACCTACGGCCCGGTATAGTATTACTCTACCTTGGAGCTTCTATGAGAGTGGTCCTTATGTCGTCGCCATAGAGGTCAAATATAAAATAACATGACTATAAAGGCCCCCACATATGAGAAGGCCGATCGAATGAGGTTGAACTGACGTCAGTTCGGCCTGAACGGGTTTGCGCTACACGAAAATATTGACTCTATGAATACGAAAACGAAAATCAATGCGAACTTTGTGGTTAACAAGCATAATTAACGTCTACGTATTCATAAACTTATCGAAAGAAATCTTGATAAAGTTACGAATACGCAGTTGTCAATTCCTGCTTGGTATAGTAAAAGTAGTTTTTTAACCAAGATACAAACATATAATAACTAGTTGATTCGTGCCCACTTCGTTGAGCATAGAAACAGTTTGTGATGATCAGTTTAAATCTTTCCGGGACTTCCACGAATATTTCAAGACTATACGCCGAATCGGTTCAGCCGTTCTCGAGTTTTAGTGAAACTAACGAACAGCAATTCATTTTTATATATATGTCGCAGTCATCTAATTAAATCAGCTATTTCATTGAGTGACTAGCGTTTTTATCGAATGACGACATTTAATTGAAAGACTAAAGGACAACTCGTCAAGTTGTTTATTGTAACGTCCAATGTCTTGACTGAACATTGATTGAACGTCATTTAGTCATGTAGTCATTGACTGAACGTCATTTAGTCCGATTTTTAACCGACTTCCAAAAAAGGAGGAGCTTTCTCAATTCGATGAATAAGTAGGTTTTTTTTTATGTGTGTTAGCGAATAATTTTCCGATTTTTTAACCGACTTCCAAAAAAGGAGGAGCTGGAAAAAATTTAGTATAAATCCCTCTTAATTGGGTGGTGGAGGGAGGGGGAGGGGGAGGAGGGGAGGGGGAGAACCCCCCCTACCACTCCCACCTTTATGAGACTACTAGTTTGGAAGATATTTATGGTTGAAGTTTTAAGGTTATGTCTGTGTTTCCGGGATATTTCCAGGAGTAAAACAGGGGAGAAAGGTGGAGACGGCGGTAAGGGGACAAAGGAAATCCCCCTTACCCTCCCCTCTACTCAGCAACCACTAGTTAAGAAAATATTTACAGTTGTAGTTTAGAGGTTAGATAAAACAGACAAGTTCTACGTGGAGTCGGAGTTGATAGATTTGTTTTTGGGACAATGTCGGCCTGTCACGTCTCCGGCGCTGCGGGAAATGCAGCCCCTTCGCCCATGCGTAACGAATGACATCAACCAACACTCGCCTTAGGCAGCTCCGGCTTTCTGGTCGCCTTCGGCGACCAGCCTCCGCCGCCACGGCGAGAGCTGGTTTCTGCATTTCGTTACGGCGGGCGGGGGCTGCTCTCCCTCCGCGCCTCCGCGCTTAAATATACACTCTAGGGGTTGACAGACAAGTACTACGTGGAGTCGGGGTTGATAGATTCGCTTTTGGGAAAATACAGTCAGCTGACTGATTTTATGTCCGCTCTCATATAAGGGCTATGTTACAATCCGCTAACTAATTGGACGTTGAGTGACGATTGTACAATCAATGTTCGGCCTAGTCTTTCAATTAAATGTCGTCATTCGATAAAAACGCTAGTCACTCAATGAAATAGCTGATTTAATTAGATGACTGCGACATATATATAAAAATTTCCTTAAAAAAAACTGTCGTAATCCAGAAGCCTTAGAAGACTGTACGGCCCTGACTTTACAATAAAAAAAAGATTTTTAAAAATCTAATCGAATGGTTTCGAACGATAGGACCGTAAATGGAGGCCTTTACGCAAACATGGCGGAGGATTCAGTTGTTGCACTTCGCAGATTTCTGTTTAACACTTACATAAATAATATTCCTCTTTGAGCGTACGCTACAAGTCGTAAACGTAAGAAGCTGGCTTTTCTCAGTAAAGTTTGTAATGTCGGATTATTTATACAGATCACTGGCGGTATGCCGACATATTGAAGTGCACTCATCGGACAATGGGGATGTTGACTAATTTAATTGTTTTCTTTTTATACCTACATCGGCTGGTAAAAAAAAACATAAATTTAAATAAAAGCACATTTTTTTTCAATATATGTATTATGGACGCGTTTAAAAATACTTACTTACTTAACTTTGAATATACTTAGGATTAAATTTTTTTAGAGTTGAGCATCCAACAGGGCTCTCCGCCCAATCTTAACTTTCAATGAATTTTAAAATGGACTGTCTTGTTCCGAACCAAAGTCAATGTTCAAAGTCATTATTGTACTATGTGTAGTACAATAGATAATGACTAAGGGTCAGAACAAGACAGCCCATTTTTTCAGCCCATTCTTTTTACAGTACAGCGTTAGTTAGTTCGTTCGGTTCGCATTCGGTCATCGATCATTCCGCGCGTACTCATATCATTCTATCAGTTTAATCAATATATCAATTTTACTAACAAAAAAGGACTTTCTCTCATATCTAACATATCAATATCATCTAGGTAGGTATCATAAAAAGATTGTACGCGCCGTACAACTACCTTTTCGAAATAAATAAAAAGAACTTTTTTTGGTTTTTTTATAATATTCTTGCAACTAAAAAATAATAAATGGTTATAAGTATTTTTTTTGTGAAAAAATAATTTAAAAAATACATTGATCTAACAAGGACGAAGATAAACTGTTTTTTGAAGAATATATTTATTACCACTTTACCTATAGGATTTCAACAAGCTCCGCTCAGCGTTATAGGTATATACCCTTTTCTCGCCATACAGTCGTTAACTTGGCGTTATACAAAGTATTCTTGCGTGTTATCTGCGTGTAGCATTCCATCCCTACGGCCAAATTTAGTGTAACTATAATGTTATGGACCAGGTGATTAATGCGGGCAATATGAATAATATCTATCTATCTGTATTAGGCAAATTTTAAGTAAAATGTGAATTGTTATAAAAAAATGTTTTATTACTCTACCCAAAAGGTGATGGACAATATTATGTAACGCCCGATAATAATTAATATTTTATTAAATATACTTTTGCGCAACTCCCATTCTCTAGCATTGTTTTCTCTAACACCATAAGGTTGTCTGGAAGAAATTGCTATCTAGTAATAAGGCCGCCTTTGTGTGCATGTCTGATTTTTGTAATGTATATTTTTTTGTTTTTTTTGTAACTTGTTGTGTGCACAATAAAGTATATTTGTATTGTATTGTATTGTATTAAGTCTTTGTATATTATTAAATTTCACTCTCAAATTGGAAATATTTTTTAATGTCCGGGCATTATTTATAATGCTTAATTTATTACTTGGTCCATAACATAAACATGCATTAATTCAATTTATATAATATGAAACAATTAATTTAATTGTTTCGTATGCGCGTGTGCCGTTTGTGTGTGTGATATTAAACAAATGTATTGTGAAAAATGTATAATGATTTATTTAAATTTAGAACTGATTAAGAACACATTCTAAACGGTTATAAATTTAAACAATCTCCCCCACGAACAGCGCATCAGCGGCGCTTGTCGTTGAAATAACAGACAGTGATAGATAAGGTAAAAAAGAAGGCAGCCCACAATCTAGGTTTGTGGATGTCATAGGCCAGTTGCTAGGCTATTTCCATCATAGTTGCAAATAATGAGGCATTTATTGATTTGATATCTCGACAACACAACTGTCCGACCTTGTCAACGCCCCGATTGTGGACATCAATCAAATCTAAATTAAAATCATTTCTGTAAATAGATTTAAGTTGCTCTAATTGTGCTGAATTGGGTCAATGTGTGGAGATAATGCACATTATATCGTTTAAGCGGTTTGACAATGTAAGATTAACATCTCCTGCTTGAAATGACAAGGGTAGACGTAAATTTTAGGAATTTAGTAACGATCTAACTACAGTTGTTTTGACCTAACCCATGTTTCAGCGTATTTATCGCCTTAAAGATATTATTTAGTTTGATGAAATTTTGCTGTTATGTATTATCTATACTAATATTATAAAGCAGAAGAGTTTGTTTGTTTGTTTAGACGCGCTAATCTCAGGAACGGAATCGGACCCGTAGCCGATTTGAAAAATTATTTTTTTGTTGGATAGTCCATTTATTTATGCTACATAACATTACGCTGCGACCAATAGGAGCGAAGCCTCAGTGAGAAATGTTGCAAAAACGGGGAAAATTATTCACATTATGGGACTTTCGTTGCGTGCGCTGCATAAACGCTCACTCAAAAACCACGCGACCTAAGTCGCGGGCACAGCTAGTGTATTATATTTATTAATTAAACAAGGACTACATCCTTAAAAGCTGGGCCCTGAATCAGGATGCCTTCGCTATGTATCGCTTACGAAGTTCGAAAAGAAAATGTATGGGATTTGACATAACCTTCGCTAAATGACATACGAATTCATTTATGTTTTGTGGTTTTTATTTTATTGTGATTATTAGTATAATTCTCTTTACCGGCACCAATACAGTTTTGTTTCTGTTACGCCCAAAGGTTCACTGGTAGAGAATGCGACACGGCATTAAGTCCACCTCTGTATGTACATTTTTTCATGCATGAATTTAAAAAAATAAATAAATTCACTCGACGTTTAGCGAAGCTTATGCCAAATGCAACACATTTTGTTTCCGAACTTCGTAAGTGATAAATAGCCATGGTATTTTGAACCATGGTCTTCGTCATACCATAGACCAATTACATGTATAATTGGTCCATGGTCATACCAAGGCTTTTCGTACTACCCCCTATGAAATACTTATGAGCCTCCCCAAAGTATTTCATAGGGGGTAGTGGGGTAGTGGCAGGCGGGTTGCCGAGCGCAGTGTTAGAATAATAAATGTCCGCTGGAAACGCTGCTGCTGATTTCCGGATATATTCCCTCTGTCGCTGTTTATAATACCCACGGAGATTGGATGTCATGATGGGCAGGTTCTATTCTTTCCCCAGCACCCCACGGATAACTTTGCCTAAATAACATCAATAATAAAAACGCTGCTGCTGATTTCCGGATATATTCCCTCTGTCGCTTTTTATAATACCTACGGGGATTGGATGTGATGATAGGGAGGTTCTATTCTTTCTCCAGCACCCCACGGATAACTTAGACTTTGCCTAAATGACATCAATAATAATCAGCTATGTTATGAGAGTAGCACAATAAAAACTGTATCTAATGTAACTTTATTTAGTCTAAAGCTGAATGAATCCCTTTTTTCGCCGAGAAATGCTACTTGCCGCATCCCGTGGAGGATGGTGATTCCTACCGCGGGTATGTGGGGCTCGCTGCGTCCTTTAAGATGGTAAGTGGACGCAGCCATACCCACTACAACTCGGTGGTACTCCGACATAACCGCCGCCCACGGAGCCACGGGAAATACAATACAACAGCGACAAAGCTGTACTAGCGAACGATATTATGTCAATACCGTCTCCGTGGTCTAGTGGTTCAGAGCTTCGCTCTCGACCCGGAGGTCGTGGGTTCCCGCGTTGGAACAACAAAAAATGTTGTTTTCAGGTTTGGTTAGGACAATGCAGGCCGAACACCTCATTGTCTGATAAGAGAGATGATCCATGCGTCGGATGGGCATGTAAAAAGTCGGTCCTGCGCCTGTTCTCTCGCCAGTCGTGTCGGTTTACCGTCCCACTGGGTTATGAGAGTAAAAGGAAGAGTAGCTTTTGTGTATTGCGCACACACTTGGGCAGTATAAAATAACTCCTGCGTAGCTGGCCTGGTTTCAATTAAATCGGCTACCGACACCGAAATCGGTGAGGGGAGCTATTATTATTATTATGTCAATCCCATATTATATTGTTGAAGATTGTAATTAACGATAGCACGGCTAAGCCCTCTCTAATCCAGCTCAATATTGTAACCTGAACAGTCGTTAGGCCTAAGATCATATACAATATCTTGTTAGCGCAGGATAATTGAGTGGTGAGCTAGGGACCTTCCATAAAGTACGTCACACGAATTTCAGGATTTTTTACCCCTTCTTTCAGTCACGTTTGTGAGACGCCCCCCCCTAGCGTGACGACACATGTTTAGTAATTGTACATCTAGGTATTATATTTTATTATTTCCGTTGCTAAAAGTCCTCACAATCCAATGAAGTTACATTGGATTGTGAGGACAAACTCAAGGACCCCTTCCATTCCCTTGACACAAAATCACACTTCATCATCATCATCATTTCAGCTATAACATCCACTACTGGACATAAACCCCTCTCAAAGTATTTCATGGGGGCAGTTTTCAGACAATAAGTCCGCGTAAACGCTGCTGTCCATTTCCGGATATATTTCCTCTGTCGCCGTTTACGTCACCCAAGATGGGGAGACGATCTTCGATTTTTCCTCCGACACCGGATAGTCTGAAATTGAGTGTGACATCTATCTAGATGTCACACTCAATTTGACGTAATTTATGGACGATCCCCTATTATTAATTGATATTGTTAATTATATCAATTGTCTCCGACCGTGTTTCCCGGCGTCTGGCGGCGGCGCTAGCGTCACTGTCACTCGTCAACCTTATCGGTGCCAATTAGCACAGAATATTCTCGACGATAACGATTATAGACAACAATGGACCGCAAAATGTATTCCCAAGGTAAATTTTAATTGTATGTAGCTATCTAAATATGGACAAAGTCTCGAACAGTTTTTATACTTTCCCATAGGGTGTCTCGAAGTATTTAAACACAAGGTTGATTATCTACACTGTGCAAGCACATTACACAATAGGGCCTCCGTGATCTAGTGGATCTGAGCTTCGCTCTCGACCCGGAGGTCGTGGGTTGGATTCCCGCGTTGGAACAACAAAGATGTTGTTTCCAAGTTTGGTTAGGACAATGCAGGCTGATCACCTGATTGTCTGACAAGAAAGATGATCCATGCGTCGGATGGGCATGTAAAAAGTCGGTCCTCTCGCCAGTCATGTCGATTTACCGTCCCACTGGTTATGATAGTAATTTAATATTACATAATTTGCCAATTCGTAAATATCTCTCGGCAAAGTCATTATATTTAGTTTTTGGAAAAGTGTAAAAAACAGGTAACGCTATGGTAACTAATTGGATGCGAAACAAAATGTAGCTAAATTACTCACCGTGAGTAGTGTAACAGTTTGAAAAAGTATTAAATTTGTGTATAATATAATAAAAACCTTAAATTTATTTATTTATTTATTTAAGCATCATGCACATTTGTACATAGGCGGACTTAATGCCTTAAGGCATTATCTACCAGTCAACCTTTAGGTGATTTAGAGATAAAAATAAGTAGATGCATTACTTGTACAGACGAAAACATGTAAAGACTCATTTACATTGATTATTAAATCGTAAAATAAAAAAAAAATTAATGAAACATATAAAATATATTATACAACAATATAATAAATAAAGATAATAACACATATTAAAATAATACTAGTAATAGATACAAATATAATAAGTATTACATATAAAATAATAAATACAAATATAATAAAATATAATATATATTATCCACTAGCTGTGCCCGCGACTTCGTACGCGTGGAAAAATGATTTAGGACAGTGTTATATTTAATCTGTTTTAAAAGAAGTAGGCCGATGAAGTAATAATAATAGTTTACCGTCAAATAATGGCTCGGACATGCCATATGAAGACATGGGATTACCCCCAATAGATGTAACTATATCTTGTATAGTCAGACATCTCTCAGCTCAGCATCAAAAAGTACACAGAACACCATCATGACTACAAACAAATGGCGCAACTGCTGAGGACTTCCGCTTATAGGTACTTGCTAATGTTGATCCCGATCCATGCCCGGCAAGCCGGTTGGCATGTAGGGTATATTAGATATATTACCATCCTTTCGGAGCTCAGCAAAAGAAGTAGATCCCGAACAACATGCAGTAGAGAAGTTATTCGGATAATATTATTCGGATACACCGTATAAACCCGGCCAATTTTTCTCGTTAATTTAGTATAGGATTTAACTTCGTGGTCCATTTATTTATTTTTATTTAATAATTTATTGCACACAAGAAAATTTTACAATAATACAGTTTACAAAGAAAGACGACACAAAGGTACTGCTTATTTCTAAAGAAATTTCTTCCAGCAGCCCCACGGAGAGAGATGGTATAAAAGATAGCGGATAGGACGTGCACAATTATAAATAAAATATTTTCTGTAATATAACCATAAAATATTATAATAATATATAAGTTTAATATCATAATACTAATCATAAATAATATAATAAATACTTAATGCAATAAATATAATTATAGGTATAATACATACATATATACATACATAAATTAATGGCGGTATTTATATGGACTGAGATTTGAAAAAGTGCTCTTTCAAGCGTCTTTTAAACACAGTAATGGTGGGACTGTCACGAATGGTGTGGGGAAGCGAGTTCCACAATCTGACTGCATGAACAGTGAAAGAGTAGGAATAGAAGTTGGAGCGATGGGATGGGATGGAAAGAATAGTTCTGACATTAGACCTACAAGGGGTATCGAGAGGTCGAGAAAAGTTAAATCGGTCGAGAAGATAGGATGGAGAAAGAGGATTATATAGAATATTATAAAGTAGACAAAGGATATGAGAGTTGCGACGAAGGCGAATAGGGAGCCACCTGAGTTTCAACCGAAAGGCTGATATGTGATCGAACTTTCTCAGTCCGAACACAAACCGAATACAAAGGTTCTGCAAGCGTTCCAATTTTGTTAACAGCTCCTCGGTGATGTCCAGGTAGCAGGAGTTGGCATAATCAAGGATTGGGAAAATTAGTGTATGGATAAGGAAAATTTTGGTGTTTATGGGCAAAAAGTTTTGGAGGCTTCTTAAGATGTGCAACGAATGGTGGACTTACAAACCTCCATAGAATTTTGATTTGATTACAGCTTGAAGATATTAGTATCTTCAAGCTGTAATCAAATCAAAATTCTATGTCAAACAGGTTTGTATGGAGCTCTCGGTGCGCAAGTCCAACTCGCACTTGACCAGTTTTTATTTATTTATATTATTATTACTAACCTACGCTAACAAATATGTACATACAGTACTTATCACAAAGGACTTTACAGCAAAAGTACCTACTGAGTACTAACTGATTTTATACAAAAAAACTTTCGTAATAAAGTCAAGAAAAAAACTTAGATAAAAACTAAGAAATAAAAAGATCAAGAAATACATAAATCTAAGTTATATTGACCTAACGTTTTTTACTATTAACATGTGTAAATCAAAATTCTATTTATTAGGTAAGTATGTAATATAATAGTTTACTTGAAAACAAACTATCCTACGCCTATACAAAAATAATTGTTGTATTTACAAACCCTAAATAATTTTAATTTTAATATAAATAAATGAAATTCACTTTTATCGAATGCCATTCTCCCCCGGTGCGTTCGCTGCGAATAAAATTTGAAGCAGCGCGCGGCTCCCGGGCGCGGCGCGCTTCCTACATACATACGTCCAGCAAATACGACATGATGTTTTTAAATTGTCATAACTTTTTTATTTATAAACCGATTTACATGAAACAAAAACTAAATGTTAAGTGAAGCTTGTCGCAATATATTAGTGAAAAGTACATTTACGTCGGATAAGCCGTTTCTGAGATTAGCGTGCACAAACCCACAGACAAACAGATAAACAGACAAACAGACAAAAATTCCAAAAATCATTGTTTTGGGTACTATTGCGTAAATAAAGGTCCCCTATGATATTTTTTCTCAAATATCTTCAATGTACAGACACGACTCCTCTACAGATTTATTATATGTATAGATGTATAGATAATTATGAAAGACAATATGTATCATGATAACAGCAAGGATAAACTGCACTAAGACTCTGCCAATAGTTTGAGATACCACCTACGAACCTTACGTTTGAAAGTATCTTTTGTTGACGACATTCTGATTTCTGTGGGGAGAGCATTCCAAAGTAAAATAGCCTGAATGTTGAAAGAAGAGTGCATAAGGCTGGTCTTATGGGACGGACACAGGAGAAGAGCATTATTTGCAGAACGGAGATTTTTATCGTGACTGCTGCAGAGAAATTGAAAGTGAGAGGAGAGATAGACAGGAGAATGAGGAGAATGTAGGAGAGAGTACAGCGTGCACAATGCTCGAGCCGAGCGTCGTTGCCTTATTGGCAACCAGTGCAGCTTAGAGCGGTAGGAAGAGACGTGATCGTATTTTTTTAAATTAAAAACAAATCGGATGCAGCAGTTAATGAGACGATCGAGTTTATTAAGCTTGTCCGCGTTGAGATCGAAGTAGCACACGTCGCCATAATCAATAATTGGAAATATCAACGTCTGCACTAACAAGGTCTTGGTCGCTGTCGGTAGGAAGTTTTTTAATCGATATAGTGATCGCAATGACCCTGTAACCTTCTGTGATACGTGGGAAATTTGGGAGTTCCAGTCAAGAGTGGAGTCTATATTCAGTCCGAGATCTTTGACGCTGGAACTGAAAGGAATGACAGAACCGTTAAAAGTGACAGGTTGTAAAGCATTAATGGTCACTTTACTCAATGACCGTTGACTGCCAATCAATATGGCCTGACATTTAGCAGGGTTAACGGATAACCCAAACATGCCAGACCAATTCTTAATAGCATCTAGATCTCGGTTTACTGCATCTATAGCAACTGACAAAGCTTCTACTTTTGCTTGGCTGTAGAGTTGTAGATCATCTGCATACAAGTGATACGTAGTGTGAAGTTTATGAGTAAGAAAATTAATAAATAATGAAAAAAGAAGAGGAGAAAGAATGCCGCCTTGAGGGACGCCGGAATTAAGATGGTGCCAATTAGAAGTATTGCTTGCTGGCGTCCCTGAAGGTAAGAAGAAAACCATTTAAGGGTTTCAGGCGAAATTTGGATACAAGAGAGTATTTCAAGAAGAATATCGTTATTGATATTATTAAAAGCATTGGAAAAGTCCACCAGAACTAAAACGGTGATCTTTGAGTCCTCGATACCCGTTCTCACGTCATTTGTCAACTTTAACAGTGCTGAGGTGGTACTATGACCCGGTCTGAACCCGGATTGAAGAGGAGACAAAATGTTGCTTTCGTAAATAAACCGGGACAGTTGTTTATGGACGCAAGCCTCAAGCACTTTGGAAAGGTAGGGGAGGTTAAATATGTGTATAGTAGGCATAAAAGTATTAAATATATCTCATTTGTCTGGTACCTACTTGTATATTATCCTGTATGAGTGTGTGTGCACAATTCATAGACGCAGCAATGCGATTTTGATCTAATGGATATTTGATAGTACAATCGAACGAGTAGATCACTCATATTTTTATAATAATGAAAGATTTTTATTATTATTATTAGGTATGCATAATAATAAAAGCTCTCCACTTCACACCGATTTTGTTGACGGAGGGCAGTTTCATTGTAATCAGTCTAGCTACGCAGGGCTTTTATAGTACCCAAGTGTGCTTAAAGTTACATAAAGACGAAATAAATATGACTTATCAGGCGCAGGACTTTTTACATACCAATCCAGCGCCTTTTTTAAAATTAAAATCTTTATTTTCCAAAATACACTGTTTAAAACATGAAATGGTTTTCCAACGCGGTAATCAAAACCCACAACCACCCACAGACCTTTAGGTACAATATTTAATGTTTATAAATATTATCTTAATAAACGTTCTCCCATTTCTGAAGTCGGATCGTAGACGGTACCAAAATCACTTAACATTACTCCACAGATTCTGAAGTTGATTAGTAGGCGAGACAGGAATACGTTCATTTAAATAATTACACGAGGGAAGGACTTCATCGATCATTGTTGTTATCAGACTGTCTGTTAATATCGAGGTTATTTTAAGCTCTGCAAATGAAAAGAGTTCGCTATTTATATCCAGACTCGCGAGTCACTGACATGAGTTACTCGGTAGACCACAACTGGGGCTACCATATGACAGGCATTTGCGCATTTGACAGGCATTTTAAGGTCTAGACAGGCGTGCGGCCGGCATTGGACTGAGACAGGCATTTAAGTTTTCAGGCAAGAGAATTCAGATGAAATATTTTTTTTGAAAGCAGTGGTGCATTTTTTTAAAAGTAGGAAAGTGAATAGTGACTTTACGGAATTTGTAAAAATCTGCTAGTTTGTGTTCTCTATTTTGGCTTAATGCGAATGTAGAGCGTGTGTTTTCTGTCATCGACGCCCAGTGGAGTAAAGAAATAACTCGTCTGACAGTTGAATCCGTAAAAGCCATTTCGAGAAAAAATTGCTTGCGCGTGCCCTTGCGCTCCGCTTGGCTCGTCTTGGCGGAGGCACGACTGTGCAATAGCACTGTAATTTTCCTGAGTAATCAATAGATTACTCAGGAAAATTACAAAACTATATTTTGTGAAGATTTTTACGTTTAAATGAATGAATGAATTCTTTATTGTGCACACAACATAAACATAATATATGAGAAACATAACAATATACACAGGTACACAATGGCGGCCTTATTACTAGGTAGCAATCTTTTCCAGGCAACCACAGGTAGAGGAATTGTTAAAAACGAAATTTGGCTTGCATGTGCAGAGTTTATGTATTAAAAATGAAAGAACCATTTAAAAAATATGTTTTCTGACAAATGTCAGTAATAAATATCCTTCTTTATTATTATTATTTGTAGTCTTTTACTTATTAACTACTGCGTTTTGGATAAGACAGGCATTTTTCTGAAAAATCTGGCATTTTAGGTACCACGTACAGGCATTTCTCTATTTACATATTATGGTAACCCTAGTCCACAACTGTTACTCAACCGTGACGGTAGTCGGTAACCCTATATCGATGGATCATCTTTATTATAATACTGTGAAATGTGGCTGGTATTCGGATCGTTCTAAGTACAAAAAATTGGCCAAGCGCGACTCGAACTCGCTCGATAAAGGGTTCCGTAGCAGCAAGTTATATATAAAAATTCTTGTAGCTCGTTCGAACTTTGATCGATGTTTTCGAAATGGTGTTTTTTATACTTAAATTGTGCTTGAGTTGATTGAATGAAAGGTAAAATGCGGTTTACGATTAATTAGTAAGAAGATTATGTTACGGACGTAAATAATAGCCAATGCTCCATATACATAAACTTATAATATTTAATCGGGCAGAGTCTACTGATATAACGGTACTAATATAACACGGATCTGAATGTGGGCGTCACTGGCGAGACGAAGTAGTTTTGTAACAATTATAACGTATAAAAAATACTATTTATTATATCACGTTACAGGAGTTGCAGTAGTGGGAATGTGAGGTGGGCCAATGCCCGTTAAATAAATTATCACGTTTATACAGGGTGTCCCAAAAATCAACGATAAACCGAAAACGGGTGATAGGCCAAGTCATGACAGTTATGAGAAAAATGTGAAAAAAAATCTTTGTCATGTATTTTTCACATTATAAGGACTTTTAAAAATATCGGAAAAACTGACACCCTGTGATGGTCTTTCATGTCCTAAGACTACAAATATTACTTTTTTGTGATTTTTTTTTCGGTATTGTAGTCATGACTAACCCTTCTGTAAATCACAATTCATAATTTAAACATACCTGCCTCAGTTTTCAATCAAATGGTGTGTTTTGCCCAAGATTAAATTCAAAATAATTACTACACCCAACTTTAATCGTCTGTACTGTAAAAAAAAATTACTACAGTATTTTGGCAAGTAACTTTAAAAGATGGCGCATTTAATCTGGATTCCAAAATGGTATGATACTTGCTGGATTACTTCTTTGTTGAGGAAAAAAAAATTTTTTTAACGGAACCGGATGTTAGGCCAACTCTGTTTAAATTTTTAAAATGTTGGTATTAAGTTGTTATGTGACGACGATGAGTGACGTCATCTTGTCTAGAGTGAGCGAGACAGACAGTGACGCTAAGTGCGGGTGCTTTTTTATTAAAAAAAAATTGTATTGCAGTGTAGGCATTTTTAAGACTTCAATTTTCAGGTATGAATACAACGCTCTTTTGAAAATGTGAGTGGTTGAGATACAATTTTTTTTTAATAAAAAAGCACCCGCACTTAGCGTCACTGTCTGTCTCGCTCACTCTAGACAAGATGACGTCACTCATAGTCGTCACATAACAACTTAATACCAACATTTTAAAAATTTAAACAGAGTTGGCCTAACATCCGGTTCCGTTAAAAAAATTTTTTTTTCCTCAACAAAGAAGTAATCCAGCAAGTATCATACCATTTTGGAATCCAGATTAAATGCGCCATCTTTTAAAGTTACTTGCCAAAATACTGTAGTAATTTTTT
Organism: Celastrina argiolus; assembly: GCA_905187575.2. NCBI lineage: Eukaryota > Metazoa > Arthropoda > Insecta > Lepidoptera > Lycaenidae > Celastrina > Celastrina argiolus. The sequence continues at coordinate 11,848,389 of LR994599.1, read as the reverse complement.
TTTACAGTACAGACGATTAAAGTTGGGTGTAGTAATTATTTTGAATTTAATCTTGGGCAAAACACACCATTTTATTGAAAACTGAGGCAGGTATGTTTAAATTATGAATTGTGATTTACAGAAGGGTTAGTCATGACTACAATACCGAAAAAAAAATCACAAAAAAGTAATATTTGTAGTCTTAGGACATGAAAGACCATCACAGGGTGTCAGTTTTTCCGATATTTTTAAAAGTCCTTATAATGTGAAAAATACATGACAAAGATTTTTTTTCACATTTTTCTCATAACTGTCATGACTTGGCCTATCACCCGTTTTCGGTTTATCGTTGATTTTTGGGACACCCTGTATGTATTACAATTTTCGATGGTAATATCATGTATTATTATTATTTTTACAGTTACAGTTTCTACTTTGGAAGCGTCTCTCGCGCAAACTATTCAGTTTAGAAGAAAATGATATTAGAAACCTCAATATTATTTTTTAAGACCTATCCATAGATATCCCACAAGTATGGGTTTGATGAAAAAAAATGAGTTTCACTTCTAAGTATGGGGAGCCCCAAAAATTTATTGTTTTTCTATTTTGTGTGAAAATTATAATGCGGTTTACCGAATACATCTTACTACTCGACGAACTATACTATACAGTATAGTACTTATACTCTTAGTTTCGGAAAAAGTGGCTGATGTGTGACATACGGACATGACGAATCCATAATCCCTTTTTGCCATTTGGCTACGGAACCCTAAAAAGAATACGGTAGTATAGACAGATATAATCGGTCAGCTTAGTAATGACCGACAATTTGTCGGACAGATAATCGGTCACCTTAGTCCTGATCGACTATTTTTGTAGGACCGATAACCGGGCAGAACAATCCTGACCGACAATTTGTCGGGCAGATAATCGGTTAGCTTCGTTATGACCAACAATTTGTCGGACAGATAATCGGTCAGCTTAGTCCTGACTGACTTTTTGTAGGACCGATAATCGGGCAGAATAATCCTGACCGACCGACACCAAAAACATTTTCATGTAAAAATATTGCCAAGACGAGTCTACATAGTTTACCCTGTGAAAAGTTATCAGATCTCACGTAGAGCCAAGATTCTTGATCTATGCGCCCTTCATTTACCAGACCACTCTTCATTTCAGTCAAAACGCGATACTAACTTTTTCACAGGGTAAGATATGTAGATTCGTCTTGGCAACATTTTTACATGAAAATGTTTTTGGTGGGATCTACCCTAGGGCCAAAAGGGCCAAGCACTAGGGTAAGCAGCGAGGCGGCGAATCCAGCTGTCGCTGTCTTCAGTACCAAATAGATATCAAAAGTGTTTTTTTTTTGTCTTCAGTAGATACCAAATAGGTATCAAATGTGTTATATTTTTTGCTAGTGCACAAACTTTTAAATGGGACTTTCTTTCACTCCTTTTAAGTTATCTCGCTTGCTCCGTTCATTCGTTGTTTGAACCGAACCTTTAACCCTCATGTTTTCTTCTGTAGTACGCAGTGTGCTCATTCTTCTAGACTTTGAACTGGCTTTTTTAAAATCTTTATTTAAAGGCATTACATCTTATAGATTAAGTCTGCCTAACTTTAGAATTATGTACAATTAATTTTCAAAATCTAGTTTCCTTAAGTGCAAAGAGTGTGTTACAAAACTTATAAATATTGCACTGAAATCGGTTTTAAAATTTGAATATACCTATACCCACGATCTCTATACTCATTATAGGTATGCGACAGTTGAACTGGCTTTAATCGAGAAAAAATCACTCACTCCCGCGATCGCGTATAACATAATAAGCATGATGTATTTTAATTAATAACGCCTTGGAATGCGCAGGGTTTAATAAGATTTTAGCCTCTATCAGTATAATCAATTATTAGGTCCTTACATATGAAATTGGCGTTTTGTATGGGAGGAACATAAATGCGATTGTTTCATATTAAAATATATTTTATTAATCAAAGTATGTACAATTGCTATCTATACGCTTTTGCCATCTTATAGGTAGTTCATTGATCCCTTTACTAAAAAAACCATTCGGACGGGAATCAATGAAATCTTTGAAATCGGTTTGGACTGCCTCATCGGAATTGAATTTTTTTCCTTGCAAGAAGTTATCCAAATTTCGAAAAAAATGGTAATCTGTTGGAGCAAGGTCCGGAGAGTACGGAGGATGTCTAAGACATTCCAATTGAAGCTCCTCTAATTTGGTAGCCGTCTGTTGGGCCGTGTGTGGTCTAGCGTTGTCTCGAACCAGCAGTGGCGTAGAGCGATTGACAAGTCTCGGTTGGTTAACGGCGAGCTTTTCCATCATGGTTTGCAGTTGCTGACAATAGACATCAGCCGTAAAGAAAGCTATAGTGTACGACACCGGCACTAGTCCACCAAACGCTTACAAGTAACATTTTTTGAGTCAATTTTCGCTTGGGGCAAGACTTTGCTGGTTCACCAGGGTTCAGCCATTGCGATGAGCGTTTACGATTATCGCACAGGATCCACTTTTCATCACATGTAATGATCCGATTTAAAATTCCTTCATTATTGTGCCGGTTGAGCAATGTAACGCAGCAGTCGACGCGCGTTTGTCGGTTTGCTTCACTCAATTCATGAGGTACCTTTCAAGCTTTTTCACCTTCCCAATTAGCTTCGAGTGGATTAAAACGGTTTTGTCACTAACACCGCAGCCTGTAGCTAACTCTGATGTGGTTTGCGATGGATCTGCTTTCACAATAGCCTTCAATTCATCATTATCGACCTTGGTCTCCGGCCGTTCACGGGGCTTGTTCTGCAGGTCGAAATTTCGAGAAAGAAAGCGTTGAAACCATAAACGCACCGTGTTTTCTTTTGCGACATCACCCCCATACACATCATTAATCCTTCGAGCCCTTTCTGCAGCACTGGTGCCACGGTGGAACTCGTACTCGTAAATAATGCGATATTTTAAGTTTTCCATTTTGTGAAATGAGTGACGCAGAAAAAAAAAACAAAAGAGAAAAAAACAAATGAATTACGGTTTTCGAAACACAAATGCATGAGTAAATAGCTGTTTAAATTTGAATTTGGAATTCCTAACCAAAGAGGATATATTTAAGAACAAAGTGGCCAGTACGACAAAACGCCAATTTCATATGTAAGGTACGACAAAACGCCAATTTCATGTGTAACCTTATATTATACATGTACGACTTTTGGGTCATCTACAAACTTTTATATTTTATCTTTACCGTCTGTACAAAGTGTGTGATGATCACTGGCTTAAACTGTAGAGATTATATTATAAAGGTGTCTATAACGTTGTTTGTAAGCTATTTTGACTCTGTAATCGCATGATCTGCTTTGAATTTCTTAGCCAAAACATATTATTTTGTTGAATTTGTAATATTAATATTATTGAGTAGAAGCTCAACCACTACGGATGGTAGGTCGTCCATCACTTCTCCCTCCATGCATCAGTCCAGCTAAATGCTACTAATTTGCGAATACGCTAGGCTATGTCGGTTACCTTGGATCTGCTAGAGGTTTTCTCATTCCAGATTCTATCACGTAGATATACTCGCCCTTTCTACTCGTCGAGCGACACGAAGTTATGGATAAGGCCCTTTGTAAGAGACCAAGTTTCGGATCCATATAATATCATGACTGGTAACACGCATTTCTCAAAGAGACTTAACACTTCAGACGCTGACGGACTTTGAACAAGAATATGTTTCTGAGTTTCCCAAATATATAAAAATATGGTAGACCCATATTTGAAAATGCTAGACTTTTATGGGATCAGGGGTCAGACAAGCAGTAGGTAAATTTCCAGAAATGCCCAAAATGTATACATACGTCATACAATAAAATATCTAAAGTGACAATTATTATTAATATTATATAACTCTAATAATAATAGCTTACGAGTACTATTATGAATAGCAAGTATAACATGAAACATAAACTGAGACATACTCGACTATATTCTATAAATAACCAACATGAGAGGTAAATTAAAACCTGGAAGCGCAAGTGCGTCTGGAGTTAAAGTAAACAGGTCCGATGTCTGATAACGTTTTCATCTAGATTTAGAACCAGACAGTTTTACGCAGGGTTGGCAATCTTGGAGCAGCTGTAGAGGTCGGTTACGCGTGGATGGTCGCGCGCGTGGTAGCCCTGGAGTCGCGCGCGGCGTGCGGGCGGGGTGGGGCGTGTCGCCGTCGCGCCGCCCACCGCGACATATAAGCTGCGCGTGCGCCTGCGCCGCGGACAGCGTGAGTACCGCCACTGAACGACGCTCGAGCGTGCCCGGCGTGACACGACTGCGCCCGCTTGCCGCCCGCGATACCGCGACAGTGCTCACTCAATTGAATGTCTTGGAATTAAATATATCGAAGGTAAGTGTTTGCTTCTTATTTGGCGAAAGTGCGAAAATCCGCTTGAAAAACTCTTAACGATTGTAAACCCTAAAGAGATTTAAGAAGTGCGCTTTCATAAAGTTCATAGAAATTATTAGTCATTTTCCCAACCTTTTTAATGTTTCATTTTCCCACTCTTTATGTTAGTAAAAATTAGCAACTTGTTATTTTGCCAAGTGAAAACAGTTTTTCGCTAGGATAATAAGCCACTAAACTTTTTTTTTATTGATACTAAAATCAATTGTATTTCCATATTCGAGAACCATTAATATTATTTTATACATTAAACATTGCACAATTTATATGTTCGTACTAGACTGTCTAAATAATACTAACCCTGTGTTCCAGTACCTAAACGAAAATAACGTTTTTTTCGTTCAGATTAGCGTTCCATTAGCACTTTATAGCAACATTATGATCGTTTTGAACTGTTTTGATTAGCGTTCCACACGCAGCTGTCAGCTGTCAAAAACTGTTCAAAACGCCCAGAATGATCACGCCATCTTGTTTTTGACGTTTACTTAGATTTCACAGATTTCTTGATCTCGACGTTATTTTTAAGTTATGGATCGAGCAAATTTATTCTAGATTCTTTTATAATGTAGTTATTATTGTTAATTTAAAATATAAATAGAATTTATGAGATAAAAAGGAAATGTTAAATTTTGACATCTGTCAGTCGTTCCACTAGCAGTAAAGTTTGCTACAAACGATCAGATCGAAAATTTCATAATTTTCATTATTGTGCTAAAGAAACGACTGTGTGCGTTATGAATGATCTGAGCGTTCAGAGTAAAAAGAGCGCCTAAAGGAACACGCCCTTAATAATGAAATAAGTTATGGCTAATACTTATTAATATAGAACTCTCATAGTATGTAAATGTTAAGAATCCATACGGCCTGTAGAAATGTGACGTGCCTTATTTGACTCTACTCTGGCGACTCTCTAGTTTCTACGTTCGCGTTAGAAAATCTACGTCTTTACTTTGTAATCACTTATCACACCTATAGATGTACAAGATGTAAAATAAATGAGTGATACTTTAGGATGTGTATGTGTCTCCTATGTATAGTTTACTGTGAAAGTACCAGCGCTGAAAGTCTTGATAATAATAATAATAATAATACGCTTCACACCGCGTCAATCTGGCCCCGTGCTAAGTATTGTGTTACAGGTACTAGACGGAAAAAGACGGAAATATATTTAATACTTTTTAGTTTTTATACTATATCTACACATAATTATTTAAGATTTTTACTATAATAATATACACAAATTTATATCTATAGGTCACATCCATGACCTAGGTACATTAAAAACTTTTTTTTTGTTACCTCGGCGGGATTCGTACCCGCGACCTCTCGCTCAACCACTACGCCACGGAGGTAGTCAAAAATTTTGACTTTCATGTTTCTATGAGTTTTCGCATACATTTTTTTAGTGTGAAGTACCGGTACTTTCACAGTAAACTCTATATATGGGACTCACACCCTAAAGTATTATAACTCATTAATATTACAGCCTGTAGCATACTAGAGGTCGTCCTGTGATTGAAATTCGTTCATTTACATAATTTTAACACCCTTTTATAAGCTTGGGATGTGGGCGTAATCTTTGAGCACATTTTTCACCAATTTCCCGAAGACTAAGAACCTCCCACACCAATTTCGGTGACTGTGGCCAGTTTCCAGGCCAGGCTAGCTAGGAATTGTTTTATAGCCATTGGGGACAAAAAACACTCACTTGGGTGTTTGCGCAATATACAGAAGCACTCTGTCTTCCTTCACTCTCGTAGCCCAGTGGGACGGATAACCGACACGACTGGCGGGAGATCAGGCGCAGGACCGACTTTTACATGCCCATCCAACGCGTGGATCATCTTTCTTGTCACACGTTTGCGTTGCGTGCGATAGGCTTTAATTAGGTGATCCGTCTGTTCGTTTGTCGCCTCCACAGAACAGATAAAAGAGGTTTACCTATTTATATGTTCTGTGGTAGCCTCTTTCACTATCGCTGCGTGCGCGAGATAATCCGAAATTTGGAATACTTTTAAACCTTTTTTCTCGATACTGGACGAATTGAAAAATCCCCAAATATATATAAATCTTCATTATATTTGCCAGAGGTTTATCGCTTCATAAATTGATATATTTTTATTAATACAGCTTAAACTGTAACTGCAAATTACACACTTTTTTAACGTTAAACTTCATTTCTCTTTATACCGGGTGTAAAAAGAAAACAGTCAGCATAACTTTGAGATGCGATTATACTACCTTTCCTCATTTTGGAAATGTTTTTTTTTGTCTATAACTGAAAAAAAAATACTTTTGTAAAGAAAGTTAAAAAGGTTAAAAAAAAAGAAAGATAAATTTCTAGCTTGAGAAAAGGTGATATAATAATATCCCAAAGTTATAGTGACTGTTGTACTTTGACACACGTGACACGACTGTGGTATAGTGAGAGAGTTAAAAGTGACTTTAGTATTTTAAGCAAGGCAAGACTCAGCTATGGACTTTCGTTTGGTTAGTTTAGTTAGTAAAATCGTTAAAGAGGATTTTTTTTTCGATTTCAACACGCTCCGATACCTCTTTCTCGCCATACAAATATTCGAATTATACAAAGCCTTAGAAAAGTCGACAACTACTTACATTACTTAGAATTCTTATAATTACTTTCGTCGAAATCGTTTATATAATGTAGCAAAGTGGTCATAAATCGTGGGTTTATAGAGGCTTTAAAGTTGTTATTCATTTTAAGTTGATATGAGCAAAAACAATTTTAGTACCTACTACTTAAGTATAAAATCATAACAAACTCTTTTTCTTTCAACTGAGATGTAATTTAAGGATAAGACTTATCATATTCTACGGATGCTTACTTCCGAAAGGGTTGAAGATAAATCTGACAAGCTTTGGTTTACGTCCACAATTCTTTTGACGTTTACTTTTTAAGGATTTATAAAATAAAAATATAAAAAGTTATCGCATGTTACAAAAGAAATAAGCTTTTATTTCAATGTCAAAATAGGTTTTTGTTAAACTCAGGATTTCAGTAGCGAGCAGCAACTTTGGAAACCTCCGTAAAAATAAAGTTATCGAATGATATTTATATCAAAAGCATGACAGCGACAACACAATTGATTGTTGATAACGTTACTTTTACGGAGCTGGAAAATGTGCCTGGAGGCTAACAAGACGGTTACGATGTCAAGCGTGAGCGGTCTCCTAATATTACGTTTGTGTCGGCCGACAATGCCATAATATGTAAGTAATCGTATGTAAAAACTGCAACTACATGACTTAATAAGATGCCGTCTTTTATCTCTTTAAAAATAAAAAAAAATCACATATTCACTCGTTGTGCACAGTTTCTTCGGAATATTACTTTCCGACTGTAGAATAATATAGTCTATGGATTCATAGTCGCAGAGAGTGATGCGAATGAAAGTGAACTCTATGGTTGTTTACAAATGGGTTAAATTGACGGGTTTGTTTACAAATGGGTAAAAATTAAACGGGACATACCTCATGTTTAGGCTAATTATGACATTACTATGGTAAAGTTAAAATTCTGTACATTATACTGTCCATCCTCCCTTTGTGATTAGTAACGATTGCAATAAATTTACGAGCAACAAAAGAAAACAATTCACAATCTCGACTGCTGCACCGTATATTCTCATGGGGTCAAAATTTAAATTGGGGTCGGAGGCGTCCATTGAACGGCAAGGCGTTTACCAGTGACCTTGCTGTGTCCGGACGAATCTCAAAAACTTTGACAGGACAATCAACGTCGTCCTCGAAAATCCCAAAAACAAATTACAAGTCTGACGTGCGGATATTAGTAACTAAACCCCTTACTAATAAAAATATTAACACACGCTGAATGCATCATGTTTTCACTTTGTCTGATAAATAAAAAAAGTCACTTGGCAGACAAGGACAAAACATGGAAAAATTTATTTGTTTTTACAATGTGTATTTTTTAATTATTATTTACAACATGCAAATTTTAAATTTTCATGTCTTATCGAAGCCTTGAAAAAAATCTTTAAGCACACAAAACAATAAAAAAGTAGGTACACAGTGCATACCCTTGAGTCGCTCCACCGTACTCTCAAATCGCAGACATTTCTTTGTAATTTGATATCTTTTTTGCCCATCCCAACATCTGATACCAATAAAGTTATTAAGATCAGATTAAAATATCTTGAGGCAAAAATAAAATACTAAAGAAGCATTCACAATCCTACTACAATAAATGTGAGGTGGGTAAGGACTAAGGATGGTGGATGGTTGTGTGCAACCATTTCAACCAGTTCAACCAGTAATTTACGCGATCACTATTGTATGTATTTTGGTGTAACCTAGTATGATAATAGTATAGATTAAATACGCCTCCGTGGTATAGTGGTTTAGAACCTAGCTCTCGACTGGCGTTGGACCAACAAAAATGTTATTTTGATGTTTTGTTAGGACAATACAGGCTGATCACCTGATTGTCTGACAAGAGAGATAATCCATGCGTCGGATGGGCATGTAAAAAGTCGGTCCTGCGCCTGATCTCCCGCCAGTCGTGTCGGTTATCCGTCCCACTGGGCTACGAGAGTCAAGGAAGAGAGAGTGCTTCTGTGTATTGCGCACACTATAAAATAACTCCTACGTAGCTGGCCTGCTTTTAATTTAAACCGGCCACCGTCACCGTAATCGGTGTGGGATCATTATAATTAGATTAAATAACTTATATAAGATACTTCTAAATTAAAAGTAAACATGTAAAAATATAATAAGAAATACCAGCTTCGCCTCGAAATCCACTGGCTGCGTGACTACGAGGCGAAGCTGGTATTTCTTATTATATTACTACGTAACCCTAATCTATGCGTTGCCAGTCACGCACTCGGGCGGTTTTTCAATTGCCCTTATTATAGTGTTCAGTTGCCGAGCGCGCTGCCGACTGTCTATAAACAACATTGAACCTTTAATCCCTACTTAGTCAGCACTCATACAACATGGACTTTGCATCGAGGCCTATGTTATGACCGCAAGCGTTTATCCGTTTTGTTGAAAACCTCTCACGAGTATGTTAACTTAAAAATGTGTATGTTTTAAATATACGACGAACAGTGATATACAAGGTGTAAAATAAATAAGTAATATTACTTTAGGGTCACATACAGTGACTCATTTGTAGCGTATACTGTGAGTCCCTTTATAGAGTTAGCTGTGAAAGTACCAGTACTGAAAGAGGTACTTTTTTTAAAAGTATTTTGAAATGAAATGGCATTTCTCATACAAACATGAAAGTCAAAAGTAAGTCTTTCAGCGCTGGTACTTTCACAGTATACACTCTACATAGGAGGCACATACACACCCTAAAGTATTATCACTCATTTATTTTACACCTTGTATATTCTCTGTGTCGCCTTTAGGTTTATGGAAAGATGTTATTCTTTCTTCAGCACCCCACGGAGGAAATATTATAAAATTATAGAATTTCTTTTCGTTGTCTGAAACCCATAACAAAAGTTCTTCTATAGCGTCCATGGACATTATTTAATGGACTTAACTGAAGTTGTTATTTAGACACTTCTGTTAAAGTGAATTAGCATAATGAGTTCATTAAATTTCAATTAATCAAGGAGCAAGGCTTGTATAAGTCACTTATTTGAACTTTTGCACGGCCTCCACGTGGGCGGCGCGTGTTGTTTATATTACAACAATTCATTACCTATTTCTAAGAACATGACCGTACACTGAAACCGTAGTTAAATTGAGAAGCCCTCACAAGCTGTCATTACTCATTGCGGCAAGTGATGAGGATCAGGAATACTCGCAACTTAAATTGCAATGTGCAGGCTTGGGGAGACTAATTAAAGATGTATTGTTCCCGGCTGTCGTTTATTAACTAACTTATATTACTAATCATTCACACAATATATATACTGCCCTACTAAGCGCAAAAGCGGTATCTCAAAAAAAATCGAAAATTTGATTTTTATGCCATCGGATAGCTTTAAAAAATACGCATCTAATGAACTAAGCCTTTTAGCAGTATCTTGTTCAGAACATGTGAAAAAAGCCTTAAGAAATATTTTCCTATCTCAGTTATACCTCAAATCACTAACGGTATTAGAGGTATATCAATATCACGAAGGCAACTAGCCGTATTATTGAATACCGCCAAATCTCTTAATAAAGAACAACACTTTTTCTAAGTCAAATAGCGGCAAATATTATGTTCAACGAGTAAACTACTGACTTACCGCTATGTCGCTTAGTATTACAATGGTTACATGATCCGAAAATTATTTGGACTACATGAGATACGGCTGCAGCGGCATATTAAATTGGCCCTTATATCGTTTATACACGATACGATCGGATTTCTAATACATTTTATGGTGTATTACATATATGTATATATGTAATACATATATACATATATGTATATATATATATGTATACATACATATAATGTATATAATGTATACATTATATACATTATATGAGTAAAACCTATAAACCTCTTCAAGATTTTTATGACTGGGAAGATTACACAACACAGTATAAACTGTCTCGAATTGTACCTCGTCCATATATTAATGAAATGGTCGAAGTAGAGGTCAAAAGGGGCAGTTTTTATCTGATATACAGAACTGGATTCAATAAGGACCCTATCACTGCAAGCATAATCGGTAATAAAATTTTGAAAGCTCATGTTTTGCCACCACCAAAAAAGAAAACTGCTCCGGAAGGCATTTCTAAAATCAAAAAAGATAATATTTTGAAATCTTTTCAAAATATCATACCCCAAAATAGAATGTCCTTTTGGAGAGACCTCCTTGTATCATTTGAGTAAATTTCATAGAACCCGTTTCTTTTGCTATATATTATCACTGCACAACAAAATTGCAATTTTTGTCTGATGAATGACTTTTAACATTTGATGTTTACTAATTTGACGTCGCTTATTCTCGATATTCCCTCATTTTTTTTGTATCAGCTCCTGTTTACGAGTTACAGCTTTCAAATAAATATCGACGTATTACGGTGTTAGTTTGCTGATAGTTTATAGATTACTACGTTTTCCTAGTATAATTTGATATGGCATCGTCAAGAAGAGTTTGTGTGAATGATCCGAATCATATTTGTTTCATTTGTGGAGAGTATATATTTAAAAAATACCGTTTGAATGTGACTACGTTCGTAACCGAGGCTTACAAAAATGACTTTCGTCACCCACTGGAAATTAAAGACAAGCCTTGGATTCCGCAAAAGTTATGCAAAACATGTGTGGAGTTTCTGCGATTGTGGACAAATAAGAAAAGAAATATATTTAGGTACGTAACCGCTATGATCTGGAACGAACCCGTGGATCACCACGATAACTGTTATTTTTGCTTGGTGAACATAACTGGCATTAATCGAAAAAATCGAGCCAAATGGATATTCCTTCCATACGGTCAGCACATAGACGTGCTTTGAGTCCTAAAATATCACCTGAACCTCAAGCTGGTCCTTATCACGTTTTTGGCAAATAAGAAGAGTTTGGAGTTTTCTTCACGTGCCGAAGCCCTGATGAGTCACTTTCAAAGGCTCAGATGTAACATGAGCATCAAGTTACACTTTCTTCACAACCACTTGGACTATTTTCCTGCCAATCTTGGGGATCTAAGTGAAAAACAGGACGAGCGATTCCACCAGGACCTTCGTACAATGGAAGAACTCTACCAAGGCTACTGGAACGCACATATGATGGCTACTATTGTTGGAGCATTCAGAATAGCTCTCTGCCTTCAACTTCAGCAAGAAAATCAAACAAAAGAAAGTTTTTTTCAACATAAAACTAAATATATGTATTAGGTTCATTACTGAATTTATTTTGTTTTTTTACAAAAAGAACGATGTGTTATATTTTTTTAACTAGAGCTGATACAGAAATTTCAGTCACAGATTTGAAATCGTTATCAAAAATTGGACTAATATCATGTAACATAACCCAATCATCAGAAACACTGTTGTGCAGTGTTATGTATGCCATTTCTAATTTTATGAATAAAAGATTTTGTTAACATATATTGACTGAGTTTTTTCTTTAAAATAACTCATTTTTTTATACACAAAAGATTTATATCTTTTTATATACAGTCATGTAGGAGAAGAGGTAACAAAAAAGCGATAACTCAAACTTTAATTCTTTAATTCACTAAGCAATGTAGCAGTATCTCATGAATAAGGTATTTACACAAAGAATTTCGATATTCCAATTATGGTGATAACAAAAAGACCCAATTTTACGTTATAAATATTACTTGATAAACAAAAAATCTTAATATAAAGCAAAAAATAAAACACTTTTACATAATGTCAATTATCTCGAAACTTGCATCCATTGAGATACCGCTTTTGCGCATAGTTGGGCAGTATAGGGAAGTGGTGGACACACTACAAAATAAAAAAAATATAAAAAATCTAAAACCCGACTTCGCAAAAAATGGGTCTAAAAAGGCTGAAACAAGAAAATAATTCAATTTGAAATTCAGAAATGCAATAGGTACAAAAATGGTCAAGGTAGAACCGTGGTCGCACCCGCTCTTGCAACGGCAGACGAATAATATGCTCTTTCAAGTTCTTTTTTTCTACCGTAATTCAGTGTGAACTGATGCTTAGATTTTATTAGCGGGTACATACATACATACATAGACTGCCAAAATCATTATCCTTCCTTTCATATAACCCAAACGGAAACAAACCCGTCCATGACACAACCATAGACTAAATATGTGATGCGAATACAATGCAATGATTATTGTTTGCGAGATTTCAGATGTATTGTTTCATTTGATGTTTGAATAATATATTGCTTATTGTTCAATTGTTCAATTTTATTGAATAATGAAGTATGATCCTTTAGTATTCCGGTGAAAGTGATAAAGGAATATGTGAAATTTCAGTGTTTATGGTTTGATTATATTTAGCTTATATTTATAACGGACGTTCTATATCTTAGCGACATTAGAGATGAATGCCACAATAATTTGGTCAAATTTGATTTTTTTTATTAATTACAATATATCACTTTGATTCACAACGGAGAATAGTTAACCTAACTTTATTTTACAAGCGTGTGAAGGATAACACACGGTATAGAACAATAGAAATCGAGTATGAATTGACCTAAAACGCACACAGCGTTGGGCAATATCAAAGTGCAAACCTTACAACACTCGGCTCAAACGGACAGCAAGGCTGATCGGACCGAGATGTGGCCAATTATTTAATCCAGTGCACGCGCACCGAGCCGTGCCGCTGTGCTAGGGCTGCCTCGCGCCAGTTGCCACGCTGCTAGCGCCATTTTGGGCGGTTTTAGAGGTGATATCGGAGGTGTTGCACATGTATTTTAATCAACAATTAAATATCATTCTTCTGCTACCTACAGTGGAGTGGAGGCTTTCTTTGTATTAGGATAAGTTAAAACATATAAAAATATTAGGTTCATGTGTAAATTGAATAAGACGGTTATTCTGTACTAGCTGTGCCCGCGACTTCGTTCGCGTGGTTTCTGAGTGACTTAAGCCGTTTATGCAGCGCACACAATGAAAGTCCCCAAATGTAATTAATTTTCCCCGTTTTTGCAACATTTCTCACTGACGCTTCGCTCCTATTGGTCGCATACTTATAGCCTAAAGCCTTTGTCTATAAATAGACTATCCAACAAAAAATGAATTTTTCAATTCGGATCAGCTATTCCTGAGATTAGCGCGTTTAAACAAACAAACTCTTCCGCTTTATAATATTAAGTATAGATTACTAGAACAATTATTAATGAAAATCCAACTAGTTTTGAGTACTCCTCAGACGTATGAATGCTCTAGCGCATTGTGGCATTTGATCTTATTTACAGAAATTTTTTTTTTTTTAAAACCATGGTAATCCAATACCCTAGCCCTGAGAAGTATCTGGTATTGGAAGTTGCCAGGACTTGTGCACGCGCTGCCCGTGTGACCACCGACTAGGCGACCACTGTCGCGCCGCGCTGCGACAATCCGCCATTGTTATGGCTGGCGACCGACTCGGATTTCGCGCCAACTCAATTTTCATGTAGGTTTAATTAAATAAACTAGTCGCCCAGTGGTCGAAATTCGTAATTCATGTATTATCAGTAAAAACCGAGACTATCTTATATCTTATACAGGTACTTACCTATTTTAATCTAACTCTTAGATAAAAATAAATGTAAAATATTATAATATTGTCTATTGAATCTGAAAAACCACGGATTACGAAGTAGTGTATCTTGTATATACTTAGAAGGAGTTTATAATGATGATAATTTATTTTTTAAGCCCGCACTCCGTGGTAACGAGCAGTAGAACTGCGAAACACTATCATTTGGAAATGTACATGCTTATTAATGAAACACCGAATATAACTATGAAAAAACTTGAAAAAAGTATAAGCATAAGTAAGTAATTCTTTACAAACAGTTTTTGTAAAGAAATGCTTACTATGCTTATACATATAAATGAATTCTATTCTATTCTATTCTATTCATATAAAGTATAATATTTTGCTCATGAACTCATAGCATGACATGATGGAAAAGTCAACGTGATGTATTGTTGTAACGTGATAATGTTCAAGATGAATGCGGATTTAACTCACGTATGCAAGCAAAATAATATCGAAACACGACAGCATTCGGCATCTATTTATCAACTGGAAATTTCTATACCGGCATTCCTCAGAAGTTATCTTGCCTAAGCTAGCTCTAGGGCTGAGACTATATGACCCGGAATCGAGAATTCCGGAAAACTCTCAGTGCATTGAGAATAGAACTCTGGGCTAATATAATACAGTCGAAGATCGAACACACGAGTGTATAGTTGTTAAATCTGACATTTATTGTCTTTTTTTTTTGTTTGTTTATTGGCACTGACACTTGGGATTTGTGTACTTTGCCATAGACAAGGTGAGGAATAAGCGGCAATTAATTGTCTTGATATTTGACATCTATACTAATATTATAAGAGTTTGTTTGTTTGTCTGTTTAAACGCGCTAATCTCAGGAACTACTGGTCCGATTTGAAATTTTTTTTTCGAGTAAATTTTACAAAAAATATTTTCTGAACGTCGCTTCCATATGATGCCTATTGCCTACCATTGGTTTGGGTACTAGCCCAGCAAGAAGAACCAGCGTAAAAAACTCGCCTGGGGCCATATTTTATCAAAAAGATGGAATTAACTTTTTCTTGTACATATTTAACGTAACTTTTAATTTAATCATAATTACTGCCATATTATCATAAGCTGACCCAAAGTTGTTATAGTTCACTACACGTTTGTCATTTTAACAGTGTTTGACGTTTGTATGACGTTTATTAGATTATTAGATTAACATATTTTGTCATTTAGCCGAAGCACATGAGATTGAGACTGTATCAAAACTGCATTAATTAAGTCCTCAGCTGCTTGTAACCTAAAAAAATAACTATAAACAAAATAACAAACAGATAAGTAACCCTAATTTTAAGGAGTGAGCGAAGTTTTGAACTGATGATAAATTACATACCTAATAAATCTAAAAAATCCGCGATCACAACAGCTTTCAAATAAAAAAAAAAACGAAAACAAAATCGGTTCATTCGTTTGGCATCTAATGCCACCTGACACACACAGACTCTTGAAACATAATTATAACACCAACTAGCTGTGCCCGCAACTTTTTTGAGTGACTTAAACCGTTTATGCAGCGCACGCAACGAAAGTCCCAAAATGTGAATAATTTTCCCAGTTTTTGCAACATTTCTCACTGACGCTTCGCTCCTTTTGGTCGCAGCGTAATGATATATAGAATAAAACCTTCCTCTATAAATGAACTATCCAACAAAAAAATATTTTTTCAAATCGGATCAGTACTTTCTGAGATTAGCGCGTTTAAAAAAACAAACTCTAACCTAACCTAACCCGATGGTTAAAAACAAACAATTCTTATCTCCATATTATGGTAACACCTGAGAGGAACTAGCGCCGCATAGACAATATTACTGACCTACTGGCGATCTGCCATTGAAGTTATTTATATCTCTAATTGTCCGATTATGCTGATGGAATCAATGGTTTAATTACGCGCTTAGTTCCGTATTTCATTCGTCGTTGTTTACTTTGATAGAACGTTCGCAATATTCTAACGACTTTTTCTTTTGAAACAGAAAATCGGCAATTTAACAACATAATAATATACATTTTACTAATCATGTAATCACGTCAATCTATGTCATGACAGGAGAAAAAACCCGTTTAAAAATTGAAATTGTTTGTTCTTATTTTTAATAATTACTCTAAAATGCATTTAAATTTTGTACCGAGCTTATTTGTGAAGGCAAAATTGCAAAGATTGTTTAACAAAAAGCTTAAATTCATTACAATGCATTAAGATTTTTGTTGTTTCTACAGAAAGCCTTTGAAAGTTGTTATCTTTTCTTATCTCGATATGAAATCTTTACTCAGACAACTGAAAGTAAATCGGTATTGATATTTTATATTTTAAATCAAATATAAATAAATCAACATTTTTACATGTGAAATACAAAATAAGAAAGAAAAAAAAATACCAAAATTTTTTACATCTTGTTATACTTAGTACATTATTTTGAGAAAAAAATTATATCTATATTATATCTTGGTATTATATTATTGTAATTTGTAACACAATTAAATACCACCAGGATCTCGTCACAGTTGTGTTGATGATGATGACGAATTCAATATAAATTTGAGTGATATCAGTTGTAGTAAAAATAGCAATCCGACGATGACTAAACGGTTCATGCTGCACCCCACATTATTCTTAGAACGGCACTTAAAGAAAGGAAGAAGCTGATTTGCATTTTTATGAACAAGGAAGGTTATTTTTATTTACTCGGAACATTGATCCAATAACTGCGTGGCTTTTTATTGAATACTCGCCGCGCGCCAACATGTTTGAATTCTTCTTCTTCTCTATCCCCCCCCCCCCCCTAATAGTTGCCAACGTCAATAGTTGCAAAAAAGGTTGTTTGAATTGACGAGAACGCTACCTTAGATTAAATACTCATGAATAAGTGACGCAGGAAAGTAAGCAGTAAAGAAAGAAAGGAAATAAATGAAGATAAAATAATAATCACAAATTAAAGTTTATTTCATATATTTTGAGGTTCGACATATTGGGACTTGCTTTTTCGGAAACTAACAGCGCTAAATGGATTTTCAGCGAAACAGTAATGGACGTCCTCGCGATACTGTACCAATTCACTTAATGGTTAAAATGGATTCCGCAATTAGTTTATGGTTGCGCTAGATTTTTAATAGTATACCTCGGCAAGAGGGGAAATCGTCGCTAAGGCTAATCCACGTATATATAATCTAAGGCCGCTACCGAGTACCGACCTATGACCTATCACAAAAATTAAAAAAACATTTTTTTTTTGAGTAACACGTTCGTGAATAGCGGAATTCGAGCCCAAAACCATGAGGTAGTTAGGTAAGTAGTATTAACTACAAAGTATACTTTGGAGAGGGCACTGGTTTCTGAAACACAAGTTAATACCTATATCAGAAAACACGATTTTCATTATACTTGTGTATTTTTTTTTTTGTGAAATAAAGATTTATTTATTAATAAGTACAGTGGGGTTACAATTGAATACCTTTTTGATATGTTATAGCATAAAAACTATTTAAATAAGCAACTGCTTGGCTCTAGAAAACCATAAGTTTTACTATTTCATCTAATTATTATTTTTCGAGAATCTACCATTCTCGCAAAATAGTAAAAGAATTTCGCATTTAATAGTTTTATGTGTTCGTAAGTGATAAAACGAGATATAGCTACCTAATTTTATTTTGGTACATTATATTATGATGCGCAATACTAAACCAAGAAAGTTCAATAAATAGGAAGTTCAGTGAACCCGTAAAGATATAAAAAATGAGAACAATTTTATTTATAAATAAACAGTTTTTAAAATTAATCTCGTTTCTCGACACTGTACTTTTGTACGATAGACACGTTATTGCGTTATACATTTCTCTTCGTTTGTTTCAATATTTAATTTCACCTTTACGAGTTCGCGTGTCATTTAGCGAGCCTTATGCCAAATCCCATACATTTTTGTTTTCAAACTTCGTAAGTAATAATAGCAATGGAATCTGGTATTAGGGTCCTGGGGCCTTACTCTTCAAACTGAATTGATTTTGATTCAGATACGATCATGCCGCGTACTTCCTAATAAATTGACATTTGTTAATTTTGATTCTCAGTCGATTGATATGGTCGGGAGTACAAAAAGTTACGATCTAACAATTTTCTTTATCCTGATTAGTTTCAAAGTAATTCACCTATTAAAGTACGAAAAACCACTGATATCGAACGGATTCGGTTCTCGATTGTGTCGGGAGTAAGCCCGCTGGTTAGATCTAGGGCTGCCATCTCTAAAACCTGCCTCCTAGGACCGGAAGCGTAATTTCCCCGGATTTTGGAGCTTTCACCCCGGACATTTCAATACTCTTTTCATTAACTTACATCTTGATTAAAATCTGGGTGCACGGACAAGTTCTAGTCCAGGTGAAACCCTGCCCGGACGCTCCCCGGACGGCTTTCAAACTAGGACAAATCCGGGGAAACCCGGACGGATGGCAGCCCTAGTTAGGTCTAAGTTTATGATCGACTAGATGTTACGCATCTATAAACTTTTTGCTTCCTCTGATTGGAACCCATGATCTCCACAAGTCTAACCACTAACTCTCTCATATATGTATAGGTACATATTAAACAGGCTGCAATATTAATGATTAATAACAATTTAAGGTCTGTATGGCTTCCGTATATAGAGTTTACTGTGAAAGTATCAGCACTGAAAGAGGTTTTTAAAAAAATATCTATATGTATGGGCATGTCTCATACAAACATGAAAGTCAAAATTAAGTCATTCAGCGCTGGTACTTTCATAGTATAGGTACTCTACATAGGTGGCACATACACACCCTAAAGTATTATCACACATTTATTTTATACTTTGTATACACTTATATCGTACAGAAATTATCTCTATCAGTATGTGAAGGTGACCTAACTGCTAATACTCGTATCACACTAACCACCGGTTTCTAAAATGAAAGTCAATTAATTATTATTAAATCAAAGATTATCGATTGTAGAAAAACTTTTTGACAATAGCTAATCTTTTTCAAATAATCAAATATTCAATAATCGATTTATTTGTTTAAAATAATCGATTCACATAGCCTCGCTCCATTTTTTAGTTTGTCGTGCAATCTTATACATACTATATTTTGATTCCGTTGATGTTGATTCTAATATTATATAACCCTTTTGTATCAACTTTCTTCTTATTCATATATAATGAGAAAAAAAGAAAGTATTTACTTATGAAAAATCGATTATTTTAAATAAATAAATCTATTTTATGGGAATGAGAAAAATCTATTATTAATTAATCGATTTTTTACTCAATGGCACATGATCACATCCCTACAGTACTCCGCTACGGAAAAACATTTATACAAACACATAAATTGCCAGAATCGTCACCCTTCCGGGTGTTCACAAACAAAGAATAGGTGGCCTTCACCAGCTGAATTAAAATTATGAAGTGGAACTCTGCTACGGTGTTTAGCTACGGTTCGTTACGTATCTCGTGCTGCCGAATTTCGATCGCCTACGTCACGTAGAGCCTCTACGTATGACTAAAAGTAGGCCTTTGCATCCGTTATTGAACGATTTATACAGTATTCTCTGAGCGAAGTAACCACTCATTGATGTTGTTCGTGGGACAGGTGGTTTTAAATATCGCGGTTGCCCAGCACATACGGCATTCTCACAACATAGTCGGCCTAGTCCAGAGGAATGACTGGTCATTACGTCTGGGAGTGCGATCTGAAAAGTCTCATTACTACATGCCACAATCTGGGAATTGGGTTATTGAATATTTAATTTATTTACTTTTGGATTCATTACGAAGAAAATCAAAAAGATGAGCAAAATCTAAAATAACGATTAGAATAAGTTTTGAGAAATAAAATTATATTTGTACGCAGGTTGGTGTAATATCTATATATTAAGTAGAGTTAACAAAGTGATGTCACAATCGGTTGTTCCCTTCTCGTTCGCACATTATATTTAATAGTTTAATATCCTCATTATTTTAATGGTACTTAAATAATTCTAGTTTTCGAGTATTTGTTTACAGATATATAGGCATATTCTTAACATCAATTAAAACAAACATTCAAAAGACTGATTGAACCTGTACCGTTTCGATTCCTTATCAACCTTCTGCCCACTAGACCACGGACGCTCACGTTTGACTAATTAACAGACATAAAATTAGGCATTTTATAATATAGTTTATCGTTATTTTACTTATTCTTATCTTTTCCGCGACTACGGCGAAGGGAAAAGGTAGGAGGGGTGATGAATTTCAAATAGATACCTGTATGTTCCGACGGTGTAATATTACTATGTATGTGTAGTACTACAGATCGGATTCGGTCCGATTTAATGAAAGAGGTGTCAATAAATGTCGCCTATGTACAAATGTGCACGATGCTTAAACAAATAAATAAAATAAATTAGTAATAATAGCCCTTATTCAACATACCGTCGCTTATATCACTTATAAAGTTCGAAAATAAAATGTATGGGATTTGACATACAAATTCACTTGCCATTAGGGAACCTTATGTCAAATCTCATACATTTTTGTTTTAGCGATGTAACCTTGAATTAGGGCGCTGGGTCCTCAGTCCTCATTTGAGGTGCCAACGCTATTATAACTAACGATGTTCGAAAGCAATATGTATGGAATTTGAAAAATTAAGGGCGTGTTTCACCAAGCAATATTAAAGTTAACGCCATGTTAAAATACCATGCCTTCTCATTCATTGACAGGAAATACGAGAGGGATAACTCGATATTTAATGAAGGATTAACTTTAACATTGCTTGGTGAAACACTCCTTAAGGGCGCTTTTAGTGTCACGCGGATTTGCTCACGCACGCGGGATTGGACCGCATGCGTAGCATCCGCAAAGAACAATTTCATATAGGTATCTATTGTAAAGCGTGATAAACGCACGCGGGACGCGGGGCGCTGTGCGGGGCGTCACCCCGGTGCGGGGTATCCGCATGCGTAAGCGCTGCCTACAACTTCAGTGCCCATTTTAGAGTCGAGCGGGGCGCACGCGCCGTATTGTACTACCGAAATGAAAATCGATACAGAACGAGTAATCATTGAAGTTCATCTGCGGCCCGTTTTGTGGGATAAACGCAATGAATTATACAAAAACAGGGACGCGAGGGAGGCTGCATGGAGAGATATTTTGAAGGAATTGGCACCTAACTACGAAAATTTGAGCGAAGAGGAAAGAAAAGTGGCGGGTATGTGTTTGGTTCATTATTTTATTTATACAAGCATCATTACTTTATTAATATAAGCATAATTATTTAATTCACAAATAACATCAAAAACCTTCTAAAACCTTTTGAGTTTAGTTAATTAATTATATATCGGTGTTGCCAGGAGACTTTTCCTTCATTGATAAAGTAATCTGCAAATATATCTCTGATATTACTTGCCGACGTATTACTACTTTCAGTCTGCTGCCTGGGTAGTGGTCCCGTAAAACCATTTGTGACAAATGTATGGCTGACCATGTAGCCATCCCGTTTCCTTATGAAATTGTGAAGTACACATGCCGCCTTGACTATTAATTGTGCTAGATCTAACTTGACAGTCATGGATCTGTGAAATATTCTAAATTTATTTGACATAATTCCAAAAGTGCATTCTATGTACCTTCTAGCTCTGGACAGACGGTAATTAAATATTTTCTTTTTGTAAGGTAAATTATCACGAGCATAAGGCCGCATCACATGTGATGATAAACCAAATGCCTCATCTCCCACTATCACGAACGGCAACTTTGCTCTTACACTAGATGGATAAGCTACTTCGGGGCAAATAATAGGCAACTCTTGCGGGTCAGGGATACCCAACGTGTTACTTTCCAGTTTCGTATACAATTGACTCCTTCTAAAGATGGTTGAATCGGCGTTGCTTCCACTGGTACCGACATTAATATATGTAAAATTATAATCAGCATCACACATTGCGAGGAGCACTACAGAATAATATTTCTTATAATTAAAATATAGTGATCCACTGTGCGGCGGCCGAATCACTCTTATATGTTTTCCATCAATAGCACCCAAGCAATTAGGAAAATTTGTATATGTGAGAAATCCCTCTGCGATTTCTTTCCATTTGATCCCATTAAGCTGTGGAATACATTCAGACTTTAGTTCAATCCATATTATGTAACAAACTTGTCTTACTATTTCGCTAATTGTTGCAATTCCAATCACATAGGAATAGTGTAGATCAGTGAATGTATTACCAGTTGCCAAATATCTGAAAACAAAAACAATATATTAATAATATGATAACATAATATATTAATAATGCTGACATCAGACATAAGACAGCATGCACCGCTCGAATTTTACTTCAGAAGAGAAATAAATACCCTTAAGGTGAAAGGGCACGGAAGTAGCTAGCGCTAGAAGTTTTTAATTCGTTTTAACTACAGTACTATAGCTACGTTAGATTTCTATGATTTGCCGAAAATGTTATTTTGAATGAAATGAAAATGAATGAAAAATTTCCGGCAAATGAAAGGAATCTAATAAATATATATAATATAATATAATAAAATATCGTTTATTTCAGGCAATATTTACATTACAAGATGGTAATGTAAACAGAGGCCCATAGATATATACCTTACAGACTAACATACATATTATTTTATATACAAAAACTATTTTAATTATTTCACACGTAATGTCGCCGACGTGTGCACGGTGTCAGCGGGCAGCCGCCCTCGGAACTTCCGAAACACGACACCCTGCGGCCAGAAGTCCTCCTTCATGAAGGTTGACAGATGCAAATAAAGAAAATTTTTGTTAAAACAATTAAAAACTTACAGCGCTAGTGACTTCCGGAAGTTTTCACCTTAATTTTGATGATGGCAAATTTTACTGTAACAAATAAACAAATTTCCCGATTCAATCCGGTGTTTTTCCAAAAATCCTTAAATGAAGTTCTAATTATTTTTGTAAAAAATGAATTATTTCCATTCAGTAAAATTTGCCATCATCAATATTATGGGTACTTTTCCTTCAACTGCGGCCTTATTTTTCCACTCTGTATAGGTATATATATATTGCTTGATTTATCTAATGCTTCATGAGACAGTGTAAAGTTGACAACATGTGTGAATTAAGGAGGGCCTTTAATCGAATGCAGTTAAATTTCCAACTAATATCAGATTTGTACACACGGCCACAGATCAAGCTTCCCAAAACCAGTATAAACAGGACTCATGCGTTGTTTATTATCGTAGACGACTCGCCGCCCGGCGAGGCCCTAGCAAGTTCCGTTTATTGGTACTGGTTTTGGGTAACTTGATCTGAAACTGTGTGTACTTTTGCCACTTACTTATTATATTTTGTCATTTCAGACAAGAAAATACAACAACGCTGGCGAACAGCAAGGGACACTTACCATAAAGACAAGATATCTGAAAAAAATCAGCCATCCGGCTCTGGGAGTAAGAAGAAGAAGAAATATTCTTACTATGACATTTTTAAAAAGCAAGCACCATCTGAATTTGAGGCACAGTTATTAGAATGCTTAAAGTCTAATCAACTGGAGCTAGAAAGTGAGGATTTGGCTTTCTTTCAGTCTCTGCAGCCTTCATTAAAAAGATTCACTAGATATCAAAAACTAATGTTCAGAA
The DNA here is from genome assembly GCA_905187575.2 of Celastrina argiolus. NCBI lineage: Eukaryota > Metazoa > Arthropoda > Insecta > Lepidoptera > Lycaenidae > Celastrina > Celastrina argiolus. Next base: position 11,824,111 of record LR994599.1, on the reverse strand, counting down.
CAAAAGTGTTAAATATAGTTATGGAAATGGAAAGTCAAACACAACCTGCATACTACAGTCCCATACCTACAACAAGTTCTAGTGCTTTTACTGAGCTTGACAGTTTGTCACCGATAAATCAAGATTGCCAAACCAATAGTATAATCCAGGATACTTCGAGTCTTAACGACAATGCTATTAGTTCTGCTGCAGTGAATGACAATGAAACTCTTATTTCGACTGAAAGCGGCTTGTTTAATATCACGTCTTATGACGTAATTTATACCCCAGCAACAACATCATCTACAGGCGAAAGAAATGTCAACGCTCAGGATACAAATTTACAAAGAAATGAATGATGTAAAATTTGATTTTTTAATTTATGAATAAAACTCTTTTTATTAAAATGAGTACGATTAACTTTTTTTCTCCAGTTTCTCTCTAATTGTTTGTTTAGTCATATGAGTGCGGTTGTACACACGGCACAGATCAAGTTACGCAAATCCAGTATAAGCGGGACTCCGACGGGTTACCTAAGTATGATAATACGCAAGGCGCGAGTTCCATTTATTTATGCTGGTTTTGGGTAACTTGATCTGTGGCCATGTGTACTTTATCAGATAAAAAAAAGGATTGTGTATGTAGGTTGAACGTACCAATCCCAAACCAATTAAGGACTTTTTTTGACTTTAAATTACTGTCATGTGCAAACCTATAACTTTTATCTATATTATAATAAGTAGCGTGTGATGAAAGGTAGGAATGATTCCACTTTAATGGTGACATTTTATGAGTGAAATAATCTTATTTTATGAAATTTCAACAATTAATAACCAATGACGCGTTACTTTACGATATTTCAAACAAAAAATCATTATTATACCGTTTATTTAGACTGGATAATTACTAGAACATGTGTTGTATGATGTCTCAATAGTTGACCACGATGGTCAACTACCGAAAAAATCATTGATTTTATTTTTGTTTAACATTTTTGCAGTTGACCAGAGTACATGACAAAATTTTTTTTTTGCACATGTAAATTTACACATGACAGTAATTTGAAGTCAAAAAAGTCCTTTACTGGTTTGGGATTGGTACGTTTATCCTACCTGTTCAAATCCCTTTCCACTAAATCATAGCAGGAAATTAAATATTTAAAATTTTAAACTTACCTTAATGTAATAGCGAGCCTCTCAATCGGTTGTATTGTAATCCTTCGTAAACTGCTTTTTTGTAGCTTATTCTCAATTTTACACAACAGTTCATCAAAAGAACGAATGGACATTCGAAAGTAATTTTTAAATTTACGTTCATTATTTTGTAGTTTTCCAAAGTGTGTAACAAACGCCCCAGCAAGAAGCCTATTTTCAAGAAAGGGATCAACATGTACTCTTGTCTTCTTGTTTCGTCGTTTGTAAAGTATGTAAGCGACAGATATTCTTCTGACATTGATCATTTTTGAACACGTCTATACCGTTACGCAGCCCGTAGAAAACTGAAACTCATGCTGCGTATGATCCGCAGCGTGAAATTTTACGCATGCGGTCCAATCCCGCGTGCGTGAGCAAATCCGCGTGACACTAAAAGCGCCCTAAGTCCGCGATGCGATGAATGCCGTGATGAACATGCGTTGGTGAAATCAGGACTAAGGTGTAATGACAAGCGAAATAGTAGGTATGTCACCTAGCGAAGCAATTTGACATAAGTCAAATTCCATACATTTCGTTTTCGAACTTCGTTAGAGATACCAACGATAACATCTTAAATCGAAAAGGGCCTAGAGTCTCTAGAGTTGCGGTTGATCATAATCGTTGACGTTGTGGACTGTGGTATTTTCTGTCTCAGCTATTTACGGAAGGACTCCGTTTTAGCGGTTTGGACATTATAGAATACTAGCTGTGGCCGCGACTTCGTTCGTGTGGTTGTCGGAAACACTATCGCGGTTATCTTTTGATTGCTCACGTTGGTTTTTGTTATTGTGATTATTAAAAAGGAATAATTTCTTTCATACATATTTTTGAGTAACTTAAGCCGTTTATGCAGCGCACGCAACGAAAGTCAAATGTGAATAATTTTCACCGTTTTTGCAACACTTCTTACCTACTTACGCTTCGCTCCTATTGGTCGCAGCGTGATGTTATATAGCCTAAAGCCTTCCTCTATAAATGGACTATCTACAAAAAAAATATTTCAAATCGGACGAGTAGTTCCTGAGATTAGCGCGTTTAAACAAACGAACAAATAAACTCTTCCGCTTTATAATATTAGTAAGTATAGATATATTAGCTAAGTGAAACCTATCGAAGGATATGTAAGCCGCATAATATAGCAAATAAAAAACATTATAATTAATAATTTTTCGACCTCTATCATGATTTTGTTTTCTTTTTCTTGTCCCCTTGTTTTTTCTTTCTTGCATGCATGTCCGATTACAATGTTGTATATTTTTTTAACAAGATTAATACGTAATGTAGTGTTTAACAAATATGTTTCTGAATTTATGTTTTTTTTTTTATTAACATACTATAAACAACAGTCATAACAAATGAGTGCTAACGGAATATTAACGGTCAACGTAATATGATATAAGATCTCAGTATAAAAAATACTTATCAGTAAGTATTTGTAAACAAAAGTTGTGGAAGTTGTAAGGTTTAAAAGTTACTATTTATATATAATTATTATTAGGTCATCTCACTTTGTTTGTCTCACTGTAGAAACAATAAAGCTAACAATAGAAACGCGATAAATTAAATGTTATCGCTTAATAAAAAATAGGCGTCGAGACGAGTCTACAGTGGACGGAGTTATTTTCTTAACATACTATACCTACTCACTATCAAACGTCGAATACAGTTATATCCATATATTTAAAATAAACTCTCTTACAAATAAATATATGCACTTAATAACTACGCCTTGGTATTGATTTGAATGATATTCTATTTTAAATATTCTTTCAAATACATTATACATTTAAATCGGAATTTGGTTTTCTAATTTGCTTCTCTTCTACTTTAATTTAAGGTGATAACTCTGGGTTTTTCAACCCAGACTTGTGCAAGCGGACCGAAGTACTGTTATCCGATATGCCACCGTGCAGGTATCACTTACACAATATTAAATGTTTCCACTTTGCCACTCACTGTAATTCTATACGCCACACCCAAGATATCTTATCGAAAATTTGAAAATACAATACTTAGGAAATGAAAAGGGTACCTAAATATTACTGTCCGATGCTATTGGACGGTGGCGGTGTCGAGTTACACTTGCCCCTAAGTATAAAAGCGTAAGTGTTCTCCAGTTACGAGCATTCGACTCTGGTTACAGACACGCGTATATCAAAAAAATATCTTATAAGAGTTCCGTTATTCCTTTTGAAGTACGGAAACCTCAAACGCATCTGTGAGTAAGTAATTAAGGCCCGTATAAATAAAACAATCTTAAACCCAACCTCACTTGAGAACCTATTTGACAGATAAAAAAACGTTTCGTTTCACTTTTAAAAGTGAAAAACTTTATTAATGTTACATTTTATACCGTAATATTCATATTATAGAGTACAGAAAAACACTAAAACTAGTATAATCTATATTTTATAATCTTTATTTTCACGTTTTAAAAAAGAAAGAAAATAAATTACGTAACACAAATAAAGTTCTTCATTTTAAAAAGTGAAACGAAAGGTTTTTTTTTATCTGTCAAATAGCTTCACAAGTGAGGCTGGGTTGGAGATTGTTTTATTTATACGGGCCATTTAGCCACTATGTTTGTTAACTAATTACAAAAATCTTATATGTATTAGAAGTATCGGTTCACTTTTCAAAGTTGATATAATATGGGTCCTATTATATTGTGACAAACAGATAGCTTACAAACATAACCAGGTAACTTATATATTATATCATAAACTAGCTGTGCCCGCGGCTTCGTTCGCGTGGTTTTTGTGTGACGTAAACCGTTTATGCAGCGCACGCAACGAAAGTCCCCAAATGTGAATAATTTTCCCCGTTTTTGCAACATTTCTCACTGACGCTTCGCTCCTATTGGTCGCAGCGTAATGGTATATAGCCTAAAGCCTTCCTCTATAAATGGACTATCCAACAAAAAATATTTTTTTAAATCCGACCAGTACTTCCTGAGATTAGCGCGTTTAAACAAACAAACTCTTCCGCTTTATAATATTAATATAAAACAAACTCTTCCGCTTTATAATATTAAGTATTCGTGTTTCGTTAAAAAGGATTCGTGTTGATTATGTTATCTATATCATTTTATAATCTCTTTGGAGAATTCGTACTAATTTTCGGAAACAAAAGAATATAAACGGTCCTATTAAAAAACTCCTTTTTAAAAAGTCGGTTTCTCAAAAATAAATGAATTGACGGCTATGAATTACTTTCATGACTTATATAACGTGGACGCATTTACTCGTATATGATATTAAAATTTTAAATAAAATTCTCTTGCCTACTCTTTTATATTCGTCATATTTTGAGCTGTCCTTCGCCGAGATAAAACAAATGGGTCATTAGTTCACAAATCAGTGTGGAATTTTCCAATAAAAACATTGTTGTCGTAATTTAACAAAAAAAACACTAGTTTTTCGCAAATACGTAAATACAATTACGACGCTGATTATGCATATGTAGGCCAAGCAGGATCATTAAACAGCTCCGTAAAAGTAACGTTATCGAATGACTATTGTATGAAAAGCATGACAGCGCCAATGCAATTGACATTCGATACAGTTACTTTTACAGAGCCTACAAATGTTCCTGCTACTATAATACGTCCGAGATAAATTTAACCTAAACGTAAACAAACCCGTCTATGACACAACCAAAGACTAGTCAGTGATGCCAATATTAATACAATGATTTTTGTTTGCTATGAATCCATAGACAATAGGCTTATTTTCTACAATCGGCAGTGTCAGAATGGCGTATTTTTTCTGTGAAAGATTTTCATTTGATGTTTAAACATATTAATTATTGTTTAATTGATATAAAATGTATTGGTTAATGAAGAATAATCCTTTAATATACCTGTGAAAGTGTTGATAAGTGTGCACAATAAGTAATATGTGAAAATTTCGGTGTTTTTGGTTTGTTTACGTTTAGGTTGTATTAGTATCTATACTAATATTATAAAGCGGAAGAGTTTGTTTGTTTACGTTTACTAATCTCAGGAACTACTGCTCCGATTTAAAAAGTCCTTATTTTTGTTGGATAGTCCATTTATAGAGAAAGGATTTAGGATATATAACATTACGCTGCGACCAAGAGGAGCGAAGCGTCAGTGAAAAATGTTGCAAAAACGGGGAAAATTATTCACATCAAAAACCAACTTACGGTACAAAAAGTGCACGTAATTTATAACAATCAGCAACAGTCAAGACGAATGTAATTGGCCACGCACGGTACGGTCTACCGGAGAGTCGGTAGACCGTAGCGTGTGTGGGAACAAACCTGGGGGCCTACTCAAGATGCCATCGCTAATTATCGCTTACAAAGATCGATACCAAAATGTATGGGATTTGACATAAGGTACGCTAAATCACATACCAAATCACGATCATTTAGTGTACCTTATGTCAAATCCCATACATTTTGTTATCGAACTTTATAAGCGATAATTAGCGATGGCATCTTGAGTAGGCCCCCTGTTGTTCTCGGCGGGCTAGGGTTGAACCGGTGGTAGCCTTTTTGTTGACTTTCCGAAAATAGCTTGTTAGTAGTAGTTTCATTTGGAAATAAAATATTTTGATTTTGATTTTTGATTTCTTCGCTGAATGACGAGCAAATTCATTTGTCATTTAGTGAAGCTTATGTTCCACACATTTGTTTTCGAACTTCGTAAGCGATAAATATCGATGGCATCTTGAATCAGGGCCCAGATATTGTATGATGTTATATCTCCTAACAACTATCCTCCTCACTACACTGGCTAAGCTACTAATGTTTTGTCCTTATCTCTTATGAGATTTGTAACGTATTAGACAAGGAGAAAAAAAATATTTGGGTAATACAGTGTGTAACAGTGTATAAGCCAAATAAATATGCTCTACACCCCACTGGAGTTTCCTCGAGCAGTTCCCATAACTCTATTCCTATATCTCACTTATCCATTGCCTTTTGAAGAAGCTCACACTAAATCTAATTGCTGCAAAATTGCTTGCAAAATATATCTAAAATCTAATTACTATTATTTATTCTGTGCTAAATATAGGCTAGGGCTGTGGTGAAGTCCGCGTTCATATACTTCAATCAGAAGCATCTGAACAGGGTCTTCGCCACGGAGTTGTAAATATTTTTATTAATAAGAGTGACTTTCTTTACCGTTGTCATCGTATGACGTCCACTGCTGGACATAAGCCTCCCCCAAAATATTACTTGGGGGGTATTTGTTTAGCACAGACTAAAATTAATAATAATATCCATGAAAACTCAAAAAGGTGAGAGTGAGATGGCTTACTTACTGAAACGTTTATTTTCAGTCAAAATGAAGCAGATAGTGCAACTGGCCCTGCTGTACTCGGCGATGGTGTTGGAGTGCGACGCCGCTTCCATGGCCTTTAAGCTCTGCGGCCGCGACCTCGGGGACATCATGAGCAGAGTGTGTCACGCCTACAACAGCCCTGCTTGGGACGTGCCTACCGGTAAGCTTAAGCGTGATACCTGCTGTCAACTTGCCTGATTGTCCATCGACGTGATAGCTACTGATACAATAATTATTGCGTGCTGATACTGCGTTTCTCATTAATGGCAGAGTGTGACACACGTGTAACAGTCCTGCTTGGGAAGTACCTACCGGTGAGCATACGCGTGATACCTGCTGTCAACTTGCTTGATTGTCCATCGACGTGATACCTACTGATACAATAATAAATGATTGCGTGTTGCGCTGTCCATTATGAGCAGGGTGTGTCACACGTGTAACAATCCTACCTAGGACGTGCCTGGTGACTACCAGCGGTTTATTATATTTAATGATCATTGTCCGCTGAATTCTGATACCGTATACATGCTTAATTCACTCCTCAAGATTCCACCGTGAGTTGTACTTTTTGAATATATAACTTCCCTATAGGTATATTATACAGAAAGTAGGCAAACACCCGTTTCATTGTCTAGTGGTTTTTAGTTCGATGACTCTGAACCCGGAGGTCGTATCCCGGGTTTTAATTGCAACAAAAGTGGTTTTCAAGGTTAGGACCATGCAGGCTGATCACCTTACTGTCTGACAAGAGACATAATTCATGCGTTGGGCTTGTAAAAATGTCTGCCCTGCACCTCTTCTCTTGCCAATCGTGTCGGGTTACCTTCGCACTGGGTTATGAGAGTAATGAAGGTATGTAAATGAGGAGAATGTTCTTATATATTGCGCGTACACTTCGGCACTAGACTTCTCAGTTGCTAGCCCAAAAGCGACCACCGACACAAAAATCCTTAGTTACTGGCCCGAAAGCGGCCACCGACATCGAATACGGTGTAGTAGCTAACAGAAAGTAGCGACATAAAACACAATTGGCCCGTAACTAAAATATCCGCTTGGCAACGAGTTATCAACACCCGCGATCGGGAAGGTCGTTGGCGCGTACGATCCTGCCGGACCGAAATCACAACAGAAAATACAACCAACTAACTACCACGAGAACAACAATAACACTTTCTTTGTTTCTGTTTTTTACGCGAGACAATTTAACTCGTCTTACTTTGTCATAGGAGAGAACATATAATGCTCGTCTCTCTAAAACTGACTTCTATAATATAAAAGTGAAACGAACCTGTGGAACTGAGAAACAGCAAGAGAACTTTTCTCAGTAAAATTTTAATATCATACAACTATACAAGCGTTTGTCGGTCTTACAACCGAATAGAGGCAATAGTTGCGCTCAAGTTACGTGCTATCCTTGTCATTCCAAGTAGTGACAGTGACTGTAAAGGTTAGCATTATTCGGCCATAAGACCAGCTAACGCTCTACTACAACTAGATCAGATAATATGAGAATAATATATAATAACTAGCTGTGCCCGCGACTTCGTACGCGTGGAAAAGTGATTTAGGGCAGTGTTATAATAAATCTGTTTTAAAAATATTTTTAGTTATAAAAACTGTCGTTGAGGTATTTAAAAAACTACTTTATGTTGACAATTCCTACTACCAGCTTGACAAACGACCGTGTACAATTACTATAATGCGAACGGGACTACTTGATAGTACGCTCACATACACGACGAACATCTAGTACTAAGATTTGTATGGATTTTGCGCCGCAGCGACTGCAGGCGATGATCGTTTCCACGCCGACTCTGCTGGTGTGGCGACAATGATATTAAGACAGCGCGCCGCAAAATTTTGCGGTCTTTTCGGTGCGTAAGTCCGACTCGCACTTGCCCGGTTTTTTTATTTATTAATAACCAAACATGTAGGTACTGATTATAAATCACTTCACTGTTAAAGTACTAACTGATTTTATACAGAAAAGTAGCAAAATATAGAAAGTCCCAAAAGAAAGAAAACAAACCTAAGTTGTACCTAACATAAAAACCATTCGGTCCATGATAAAAACTAAGAAATAAAAATATCAAGAAAAATATAAATCTAACTTATATTGACATTTTTAGTTTAACTGTAAACACAATACTTGTTATATTGATGTTAATCAAAATTCTATATATTATGCAGTTATCGAATACATAATTTGGACAAAGAAAACTATAAAAATGTACAGTAATAGTAGGCTGTAGTATGCATTTTAACGGACAGAATGAGAACTATAATATAGAATGCAAAATAATATTATACATTGCTAATGATGCACGCTGAGTATACCTCTCGGATAACGTATTGTATAAATGTAGGTACACTACTCAACTTTGCTATAATTGTATTAAAAGTACGGCATTTGGCGTATAGATAGATTTGTATAAGAGAATACTCTATCAATATTATGATATTTGACAAAAAAACCCATAATTATCACACTGTTAACACATATCCAGTGTGCTTAGTGCGAGTTTTTCTCACGACTCACCGTGATAAAGTTAACTTGATTTTGTATGGAATCGAAACAACGCCTCTAGTGGCAAAAACGAGAAACAAAATAAGCGAGTGCAAGTGTTGTCGATTTAACTATTCGAGCATCGACACACACTCACGTTCGAAAGTGACCATTTTAAACGCATTTGATTGGTTACTTCAAAATTGTCGCGAGTGCGAGATGCATATTTTGACATTCGAATAGTAAATTTGCGTTAACGAGATCGAAAAGTTATCACCTTGCGTTCACTTCAAATTATACAGTGATAACGTAGTGAATAGCAGTGAAAACATTTAGAAAAGTATTATTTTCTAAATAAGTGTTAATGGCTGGACGTTTTTTTCCCGTGGAGGATGTTTGAGGCTGCTAAAAGTCATGACGACCGCAACTTTAATGCGAAATGCAAATAAAGAGCTCGTTCGACCTTTGATCCTCTAATGGACCTTACTGCAGTCTGCAACTGAATTTCAATGTAATATTCGTCCCACAAAGACAGCCTTTAAGTTTTTGTGCAGAGAGTTTAAAAAATTTACAAATTTAAGGTCCTCTCAGTGCGTTTCATTAGAGCTTAAAGTGTGTATTAATTGTTGCATTTTGTGATTTGAAAATAAGTAACAATAAGTTTTTGTTTCCACTCTATTAATATATTTTTTAGGTGCTGACGGCTTTGTTTTTCTATGCCCGGGTCTTACCAAAGACCAATCTGTGTAGCAAAACACATTTCGCAAAACATGTGTAGTGTCTACATTGAACAAGTGATGCAAGCATTGAACTATATAGGAATGGTAAAGATATAATATATGAAATTCCCTGGTATCCCAGCTGCACGTCGGGATTTAAGTCAAAGGTAACAATCTTTACTGCATACTACATTAAAATATCCTTGATGTTCAATTCATTAATAAAAGTAGGTAGGTACCTACCTACCCACTTATTACCAATATTTTCAAAAAATAAACATATATTTTATATTAATGTACAATTGCAGATTCTACAACTACGGAATACCTGGAGTGGTTGGATGTATTGATGGCAGCCATTTCAAGATAGCTGTGCCATCAAAAGATGAGGAGCATTGGTATTTTACCCGCAAACATTATCACTCTTTAAATGTTTAAATGGTAAAAATAGATTACAATAAATTGATGATATATTATGTTGTTATTATTATAAATGGATAAAATGAAAACTAAAAATTATCTTTTCAGGTACCTATGTGATGCTCAGTATAAAATTTAATGTTAAGTAGAAGCAATACAAAACTGTCAAGTAACAACTTGACAAATGATTTGGAAATATTCTTTTACCCTGAAGAGTATTGTTGTGTATATTTACTACATTTTTATAGTTACTGTCTGTTTAACAACACTCAAATCTTCTACTGACAATTCTAAAAGTGTTAGTTTCTAATCTATTTGGTAATAAAGATTTTTATTTTCAGTAGAAGTGGAAGTCTAGATAAAGTAATTTTCTATGAATTATATTGAATAAATAAGAAGAACATATTATATTTGTGTTTTTTTTATTAATAATAATCGAACAACATATTGACTGTGGTGGGCAAGTCTTAAATATATTAACAAGCAGGACAAAATATATGAACATAGTTTGTATACATATAAAAATCTTTTTATATTGTTATAACATGTTGCCTTACAAATTAAGTATAATCTAATCAATCTTTTATAATTAAAATTTTAAATAAAATAAAATATAATTACTTAATTAAGCAACTAATTATTATTACAAATCTTATCAACAACTTATCTAACATAACTAAAGCTCTCATCCCTATGTTTGGCCACTCCCTCTGGGTCTGTACCTCCGTCTCCCTAATCCTCTCTTGTTCCTAGCTAACATAATCTTGTGCTGATCTATGTAAAATTTTCTCCAAAACTCTTCTGCTTTTAAAACATTTTGTGATGCTTGTTCTGTGTGCTGGCCTTAATGTTCTGCAAGGTGACCTCCAAGTTCTAGCTTGGCGAGGTGTTGTTTGCCCAGAATGAGCAGGTTCAGTCTGTTCTTATAGGAGATGGGGCATGTGCATCTGTAAGAGACACCATAACAGTTATCAATAAAAAATAAATAATGATTAGAATTAGATATTCATAGAAATATTTTGTTGTACCTTCTTGTGTTTCCTCAGTAATATACAAGGCAGTAACAGACATTGGAGTTATTGCAACAGGTAATGGGGCAACATAATATAATGTTGATGGCCGAGGTTCATCCAAATGTTGTGGTCCTAAAATATTTATTCATAAATTGTTGTTTTACTCTCATGGTTAAAAAATGAAAGGAATTGTGTATCAGTATATCACTGCAATTTGTAATTTAAAAGCAAAATAAGTAAAAAACTAAATGTTTCTGTAGAAAATTGAAACTTTAGGGTTCAATTTTTATACTCTCTTAGTCTTAATTAATACTTTTTAAGTACTTACTAACCTTTCACTTTTCGGTCGTTTTGGTTGATCAACTACCACTGCTGTTAAGTGAGGTAGGTAATTCCTCTGACTTATTAATATTAGTAATGCGACCTCTAGCAATAGAACATGTTTTGCTGAGGTCACCATGCCTAAAAAGAACAACCAATTTTGTTTTATTTCTGTGGTTTATGGTGGATAAACCCATAACTCTTCCGATTGATCTAACAAACACTGCTCCATGAATGTTATCAATGTATCAAATTGAGTAAAGTACTTGTTTTTGTCATTTTTTATTAAAAAACAATTTATTTTGTACCAATAAAATGTTATAATATTATATAAAGCTTACAAAACTAAACTAAAACTTTGCCCATACGCATCAGCTGTCACTAACAATAACAATAACACTTGAAGTAACCTGTCATAATTATGTTCACAGTTGTTTTTTAAGAAAATACTCTAATGCAAAGTACATTTCAATTTGGTCGCTTAATCAGACGGTGACGTATCGCTACCAACATAGCAAAAATAATTAACCATTCTCACGGTGAACAAACGCGTTCGATTAGTTAGATCGACAACTAACTGACACTCGTATGCTTTTGGTTTTCGATTCGATAGGCGTTTACTCGATTTACGCGATAGTAAAGTTATTCGAAAAATATTGTGGAACTCGCACTCAGCATACAGGGCAGGCCGCAAAAGGCTAGAATTTCAAAAGGTATCTCGATTGGAATCGAGTTGTATCAACAGTTTTTCCCTGTAACACAGTTTAGTAACTATCGAGATGTTTTTAACGTCTATCTTATTAAATAGAAAAAACAAAAAAAAGAGCAATATATTTATGAAAATCTTAAAACTGTTTTTACGATTCCGTACCTCAAAAGGAAAAAACGAAACACATATTATACGATCATTTCCATGTCCGTCTGTCTGTCAAGACCCTTTTACTCAGAAACGCGTGTTGTGATGAAAATTATATAAAATACTCAGGAACTATTGTTCCTTGAAGCAGTGAAAAAATCAGACTTCTTAGCCAATGCAATCAAAAGCAGTCGCATAAGTCGCTAAATTTCGTCATTTTCGACACTCGTAAGGGAATCCCGTGAACTCAAAATCATAAAATTTGAAACCAAGCAACGTCTAAAACCATACGTTTTTAGTAACATTATACATATAGATAGTAAAAAAAAATTGATTTTTTTAAACTTAGTACCGTTTGTCATGAATGTGTTTAATTGAAACTTATAACAAATACTTAGGTCTCTAATATATTCAAGCTGTAAACAAATCAAAATTCTATGTCAATCAGGTTTGTATGGAACTCTCGGTGTGCAAGTCCAACTCGCACTTGGCCGGTTTTTGTTTATTTACTTATTACTAACCTACGCTAACAAATATGTATAGGTAATAAATACAGTACCTACTTATCACAAAGGACTGTACAGTAAAAGTACTAACTATTTTTATAGAAATAACTTTCGTAATAAACTCAAGAAAAAAAATCTTAGATTGTTCCTACCTAGCAAGCCTAAAACTAACAAATAAAAGTCACCCCCGCGGCCCCGGTGCGTTTGCTGCTAATACAATTTGAAGCGGCGCGCGCGCGCGGCGGCGCACGGCTCCCGGGCCCGGCGCGCGCTTCCTACAAACGTCCAGCAAAAACGACATGATCTTTTAATATTGTCATAACTTTTTTATTTATGAACCGATTTACATAAAACAAACACTAAATGTTAAGTGAAGCTTGCCGCAATATCTTAGTGAAAAGTACATCTTAATCGGATAAGCCGTTTCTGAGATTAGCGTGCACAAACCCACAGACAAACAGACAAACAGACAAAAATTTTAAAAATCATAGTTTTGGGTACTATTGCGTAAATAAAGGTCCCCTATCATATTTTTTTTCAAATATCTTCAATGTACAGACACGACTCCTCTACAGATTTATTATATGTATAGATGTATAGATAAACATTATTTCTTAGAACATAAAATTAGATACATTAATGAAAATAGAAGAAGAATTCTAATCGGTGACCTTACTGCTAAAAGCAATTTCTTCCAGGCAACCATTTAACGATTGATAGACCATGGCCTCACAGGAAACCGTGACATTATAAGGGTATAATCGTGTCCCACTAAACGTAAGCGAGTGCATTCTAATTACTTACGTGGCAAAAAAGTGTGTAAAATAGATTCTATGACCGTACTGTAGGGTCTGTAGGTTACATCATGTTAGAGGTGAAGGTCACGTGGAGATAATTATGTAACCACAGCACAGATACGCGGTCCATGCATATCATAACATAACAAAGTCAATTAGTTAATTAATTAAAACCGCCTATGTAAACATTATTACTACTTTTAAAAAATGATAACTAAGGTTTAAAAAAATACCGTTTTTTTAAACCCTAGTTTTCATTTTTGTGAAAATTAAAAAAAAAACCGACAGAAATACTTTACTTTTTCTGATTAAAAGTAGCCTATGCATTAATACAGGGTGACAGCTGACAAAGTAACAAAGTGCAAGTATTTAGTGTATTATTACTAAATAAAATGTATTTCCATCAAGAACCTACGGTACAATCAATAACATATAAAGTAACAAAGATTTAGCACGAACTATTACCTACTAATACCAACCATGTAATAATTTGTTATTCGCCATTGATTTTAAACCAATAGCCTCGGATTTGTACATAAATTTTAGGATTAGTGAAACACGGCCTAAATATACATATTTAGGCCGTGTTTCACCAAGCAATGTTAAAGTTAACGCCATGTTAAAATACCATGCCATCTCATTCATTGACAGGAAATACGAGCGGGGTAACATGATATTTAATATGGCGTAAACTTTAACATTGATGGTGAAACACATCCTTAAAATACTTAAAAATTAACTACACTACACCACAAATATTCTTACCCGTCAACGGCGAAGTAAAAAGAAGGGTAAAGATTTTAGCAGCCTCTACCTATGCATGTTTATTCCAGCGTAGCGAGTCCGATTTTTTAACTTAAAATTAAATAGGAAAAAATTGTGAACTACAATTTTTGGGAAACGAGTATAGTGTCACATTTATTTAGAAGTTGTTTGTTAACTTTTCGATATACGCTCTCGTTAAAACTAACCTCCGTAAAGTTCATGACAGCTTCAGTTAAATGTATATTGAAAATTTTATAGAAGGACGTGAATAAAGCGGGGAATTCACTAGACGGAGTTGTTCTGACGGGAAGGCGCTACTATTACTTACCTCCGTGGTCTAGTGGTTCAGAGCTGTCGACCCAAGGTCACGGGTTCGATTGCCGCGTTGGAACAACAAAAAAAAGTTGTTTTCAAGTTCGGTTAGGACAATGCAGGCTGATCACCTGATTGTCTGACAGCAAAGATGATCCATGCGTCGGATGGGCATGTAAAAAGTCAGTCCTGCGTCTGATCTCCCGCCAGTCTTGTCGGTTATCCATCTCACTGGGCTGCGAGAGTGAAGAAAGAGAGAGTGCTTCTATGTATTGCGCACACACTTGGGCACTGTCAAATAACTCCTGCGTAGCTGGCCTGGTTTCAATGAAACCGGCCACTGTCACCGAAATCGGTGTGGGAGGCATTATTATTAGGTATGTGCAGACTCCCCAAAGCAAATCCGCGAGATCTCAATAAAACGAGATCTCAATAAAAGAGTAGTAGCGAAGTTTGTCAGACATGTAGGTTTGCCTGCGGACATGTCCGTCCAGTGAATTCCCCGCTTAAGGTTGAATAAAGAGACAAATGCGCTAACCATTAAACTTCTATCCTAGTTAAAGTTGAAATTAAACGTGAGTTCTCAATATCATAATCCTACTACTTACTATTATGAATTTTTAATTTTGTGAGAATGTTTGTGATTATTTCATACAACAGCTGAAGCAGTACTGAACTAAACTCTGTATTGGAGCATTACGACATATCCTAAAATGTTTAAGTGACAATTTAAACACAATTTTCTCGGTAGAATTTTTTGGGACATATCACCTTCATCTATTAATGTATTCATTTATTCTGAAAAGAATGTGGCCACGCACTCAGTCTACAGATACGGATTCCCACGGGATGCTCAGTAAAATTAAGCGGGCGAAGCCGCATGCATATAGTCCAAAATAATTTAGATAGCGGCCTTAGGGCGTGTTTCACCAAGCAATGTTTAACATTGCTCACCATGTTAAATATCATGTTATCCCTCTCGTATTTCCTTTCAATGAATGAGATGGCATGGTATTTTAACATGGCGTTAACTTTAACATTGCTTGGTGAAACACGGCCTTACTCTGCAAACTGATTCGTTTTTAATTCAGATTCGATCGTGCCGCGTACTCCCGAATAAATTTACGTTTGTTTATTTTGATTCTCAGTCGATTGATATGGTTACGATCTAACGATTTTCTTGATCCTGATTATTTGTATATTGTGCTCACGTAAGTGGATATTGTATCTTTAATGACAATAAATTCTTTAAACCAATCATCCATCAACGGTTTTTGGTATTTTATTTGGTGTATTAAACACGAAATAAAATACCAAAAACCGTTGAGATCGCACTGATTCGATTCACCATCGTGTCGAGACACGGGCCTACTCGGGAGTAATACTGCTTATCAGAATTTTGTTCTTGAATGAGTTTCGGGTATTGGTCCGATTCATCTTAAGTAAATGTTACTTTCCATCATATCGACTAAACAGCCTCCAAAATAGTTTATAAGTATTGAAGAATATGCGAATAGGATGTGCAAAACATTTTTATCGCGTTCCACGACCTTTGGAATGTTTACATCTAATACTCAATCACGGGATAACAAGTTTTAACTGTACAGTGGATATTGTTGACCCCTTGTTCACAACAACACGGTATCACGGAGGGGTATCGTGATGTGATATGTATATTATTCCAACAGATGTAAGTAAGGGAGTTTTCGCAAATTTTCTACAACCGTAGAGCTGGCGTGTAGTCGCGACAAACTTAATAAGTATTGTACAGAGTGATTTGTGATGCATATATTAAGCCGAATATAGTGTAAGAAAATGACGCGTAGAACATTTTTGGTTTTGACAGCTCATATAAATTACTTACCATAACGCGACAAATCACGATTAAAGATCTCAATTAAAGTCACAAAACAGTTTGAATCCTGGTCAGGTCTTAGGTCAACGACCAGTGCGGTCGTGTGTATATACTAGGAGCCCGCGAGTCCCAGCATAGTAATATTCACTCCTTGTGGCCTATGTTTTTTTTTGTGATATATTCGGCTTAATATATTATGCACCATGAATCACGCTGTAGATGTGGGTTTCCTATAACTTCATTCCTATTGGCTTCGCTTATCCCTTATCTTCTGCTTCCCTCTGAAGGAAAAGCAGCCTTCGCCATTGTGAAGCGACAGCTAGCTTATACAATCTATAGTCGCTTTAACAACAAAGTCAAGTGAACTCGTAGTGAAATCTCGAAAACGAAGTGATCTTATCAACGAAAGAGTCGTTACCTAGGACGGTTACCCCATATGACTGACAAGAGAAAGCCTAATTTCGAATTTTATGCCAATTTTTTTCTTATCAGGCAATTAAAAAGGTGATCAGCCTGCATTGTCCTAACCAAACTATTGATCCAACGCGAGAATCGAATCGAGTCGAGAGTCAAGCTCTAAACGACTGGTCACGAAAGCGTTAGACTATGATACATAACTAATTCGATACCATACAAATTCTAGTCAACTTTATATAATAGATAACAACTCAGTAGACTTACTCCCGAGTCCCGACACAATCGAAAATCAAATCAGTTCGATCCGACGGTTTTTGGTATTTTATTTAGTGGATTACTTCTAAACTAATCAGGATAAAGAAAATCATTAGATCGTAACTTTCTGTACTCCCGACCATACCAATCGACTCAAAATCAAAATAAACAAACGTCAATTTATTCGGGAATACACGGCATAATTGAATCTGAATCAAAATCAAATCAGTTTGGAGAGTGAGGCCTCAGCCTGCATTGTCCTAACCAAACTTTTGTTGGATCGCGAGAATCGAACACTCCGAGTCGAGAGTGTAGAACAGAGTCACGAAAGCGTTACACTATGATAATATAATAAATAATATCTATAGACGCTTCACATCACGTCAATCTGGCCCTGTGTTAAGTATCCGAAGCTCTGTGTTACAGGTACCAGACAACGGAAATATATATTTAATGCTTAATACTTTTATACCATAAGTATTCTAGTCAACTTTCTCACAGCGAGCACTGATAACAAGTCTCACTCAGCGGAATGAATAGCCTAATAATGAGAACAAATCTGTTGCAGTGATAGAGCAGCCGGCGTCTGCGGTGCGGCGGCGGCGTCGGACCGGCATCGCGGACGAGTGCTGCGTGTACGGCTGCACGTGGGAACAGCTCAGCTCCTACTGCTCGGTCAAAGCCAAGTTAGTTAGCCATAATACTTCAACAACTTTAATTTTACACTCAACTTAGTAGTTGAGGTCAAAATTCGGTCATAAATCTTCTACATAAGGGTTCTTTGCTTTTGAGATAGAACATTTAAAAAAAATGTTGCGGAGGGTTCTGCACACATTTCTCCACATAAATTTTGCTTTTGCTTTGCATTATTCTTTGTTGCATAATAATAAATTTAGATCAGGTATTTTGTGGCCCCAAAGTTAACGTAATCAAATGCTTATTCCAGACAGGAGTCACCGTTTGAGCTGATGGAGGAGCACATGATAGCGGACCGCTCGGCGGAGGAGCTAGCGGCGGCGGCACCGGTGGCGGTAGCGGACGCGAGAGCGGGCGCGGGGGCGGGCGCACGGACGGGAGCGGGCGCAGGCGAGGGCGCGGGCGCGGGGGCGCGGCGCGAGGTGGGCCGACGCAGTCGCGGGTACGGGCGCGCGCGGGGCCGCTGCTGGTGCCGGCGCAGGCGGCGCTCGGGCCGCCGGCGGACCTCTCTCATGGGTAACATGGTGTGTCTGACCACTGCCGCTCGCTTGTTCCCTTTTATATAATATAGACTGTAGAGTAAAAAAATATATAAAATAAAATAAAATATTGAAAGCCCGATTAATTTGACCCAAATTAAAGATATTGGGAAACGCTTCTAATTTTATGTGGTCCGGTTCCGAACCGGTGGTAGGCATCATGTAGAAAAATTCTATAAGTGTTTTATTTTTATTCATTTTTTTATTTAAGGACCAATTAACAGCTAATACATAATTTTACAATGCAAAATTTGTTAAATTTTTTGTATAGCCAACAACATTAGTCCCAACTTTCAACAAAAACTTTATGAATAAGAACATCGAGATGCATGAAGATGTCCAAAAAGAAAACATTTGAACCTATAAACAATAGCAATTTGATATAAACAAATAACAATACCAATATGCCATAAAACAAATTTACAACCTTAAATAAAATTAAAGTAAAAAGTAAAGATATCCTAACCTAACTATTCACTATATTTCTTTAGACACATTTCAAAGATTATTTAAATGTTATTTAATAACCTATGTGGAAATAAAAAGTTTTGAATTGATTTATGAAATTAGGTATGGGGGAGCTATCCAAACTGCTCTTAAGAGGAAACACCACGGTTGAGAGAAATACAAAATAGGTATTTATAAAATCTATTGCTGTCTCGCAGTGCCTTAGCTAGCCAGCACTAGCGCGATAGAGACAACTGTAACTTGAACTGAAATTACCTATTAAAAGTACCAGAAATCGACGTTTAGGGGATTTCTGTTTCCTCCTCCAAAACTTAACCGATTTAAATATTTTTTTCTGTATTAGCTAAAAAAAGAATTGAGCTAGGTTCCTATTTTTTGCTTTTGTTGATTATTGTAGTCGAATCTGTTTTCTAGATATTTAAACATAGCGGAGAGACTGGCCATTTTTTGTAGGTTTTTAAACGTCCATATCTCTTTAAATAATTAATTTATTAAAAAAAGGAAAAAATAGGGACGTACAAACAATATCCATAAATATTCAGGAAAAAAATTGTTACACTAGAGGTGTTATCCAGGGAGGAAATAGAAATACCCTAGACCCCTATTTTTGTATGGAAAAAATTTCGTGGTGTTTCCTCTTAAACATGGCTCCATTCCCCTTTGGGTCTAATATACGCCACTAGGAATGTGGAGGTATATACGTATTACACTTCACTCATTTAAATTGAGACCAAAAGGTAATGCTGATTAGAGTCCCCTGTTTTTTTTTAAATTTATATATAGAGCCAAAGATTGTCTTTTATGTACATCAAAAAATACATTGACTATAGACGAAAGTGATGATAGGCTAAAGAGAACAAGGCAGCGGTAACTAACACTCATACTAACGCTTTGAGCATGTAAACTAATACTTTCATGTAACAAACTCTAAACTGTTCCTGAGGTTAGCAGTGAAAAAATAACCATGGTTTTACTGCTTCCCCTAAAAATATATTACGATCCATATTGTAAGGGGTTTCTTTCACTGTCACTCATATTATCACACACCTGGCACCAAGTTATTACTTTGGGAATTGTGATGAAATGAAGTCGTACCTACATATAATACTTAATATAAGTATTGGGAAAATGCTTGTAAAATGAGTTACATAAAAAAAATTGGGCACATGATTTACTTAGGCTCATATTAATAAAACAATCCCAAACTCGGTCTCAAGAATTGATCGATCGCAACCTCTACTTGAGAACCTATTTGACAGATAAAACAACGTTTCGTTTCACTTTTAAAAATGAACAATTTTAGTTATATTACATACCATAATTTTTTTCTTTTTCAACCGTAGAGGATGCAATTCTTGAGACCGACTTTGAGACTTGTTTATTAAAACGGGCCTTATTTCTGTAATTTATTTGACTAAGGGCCGATTTTTCAATCGTCAGATAACTTTTACCTGAGGAATAAATATGTGACTTTGGCAGATTTTGTATGGAATAAATGTCAAAGTCACATGTTTATTCAACTGATAAAAGTTATCTGTCGATTGAAAAATCGGCCCTAAACCTTATAACAATATGTAGATTGCAAGTACTTCATTCGTCAATCACCACATTGCAATATGCACGAATGTATGGGATATATTCAGCTAAAGGTTCACATTCCACTCCACGATCATTTTATTCAGCATGTTCCTTTTCCATTGTGCAATAACGTTTTTGGGTGAACACGTAAAATCCTCAAAACACATAATTAAGTTTTTAATGTGTGCAAAATAATTGCAATAAGATTTCAAAGATATTCAGAAATATTGTAAACCCATTCAAAATTTGAAAGAGTCTATAAAATGCGTCGATTTACTTCATGACAGCGCAGTGGTTGATCGCGTTGGTGCTCGAGCGAGAGGTAGCGGGTTCGAGTCCCGCCGAGGGAACAAAAAGTTTCCAATGTTCCTGAGTAATGGGTATAATATAATAAAAATCTTAGATTATGTGTATAGCACAAAAGTATTAAATATATTTCCGTTGTCTGGTACCTGTAACACAAGTTCTTCGGATACTTAGCCGGGGCCAGATTGACGTGGTGTGAAGCTTCCATATATTATTATTATTATCACTTCATTCCACAAGCGCCACACAGATTTCAGTGTTGTTCCCCCAAGGCGCTCTCTGACTTTCCTTTCACAGCTTTTACTTACAATGAACCTACTTCTTTCAGGGAATAATAAAAAATGTCGTTCGCGCTGCGCCCGTACTCGGCACCGTCTCGCCGCTGCTCGCGTGGGGCCGCACGCTCAACACTGACCTGCCCAGCGACAGGGACCGATACGCGTACATTGCGGTCTACACGTAAACCTACTGGAGAATACTTTCTACTTCTCGTGTCTAGATGTTGGTTTCAAATGTCAAGCCGTCCCGCTCGCACGAGCGACATATCGTGCCTGTATGAACGGGATGACTGACATTCGAAACTAAGTTCGAGGTATGAGGTTCTGGAATATCAGTTCGAATATTCTGTCCCTCTCGCACGTGTATGATTTGACGTGCGCCGAGCGGGACAGACGATATAGCCGTATTCGATGAATGGGATTCGGCGCCTCGATCATTCTGTAAAGGAAGTCCTCGACGCGGCGCTATGATCGCTCTACACTACGTAAATTCAATCTATCCGATAAGATTCCCAAAAAAGGGTAATTACGCTATTTACTGAGATCAGGTGTTTTAATTTACGGGTTATATCTACATATAATTACAATACCGATTCAATATATCTATATAAGATTTAGTTCCACTAACTGCTGTGGGACTTCTTTCACGGAATGTACTATACCTTAAACCGCCTGGTCATGTACTCGAGCAGCGAGGCAGGATAAATATGGATGAAGGCAACCCTGCATATTTAATTGCACCACAGCAGGCAAGCGCAGGCAGCATTGGACCCAAAATAGAATGTCGGAGTGCTGGGTACTTCAGTGCAGTTCAGTGAAGTCGTGGCCAGGCCATACGCACACCAAATATTGAAACGATAATAAAGTAGCTTTCAAGTCACATGCTGTCCTTGTCTTTCCGTAAGCAATGACGGTTACAGCCTGTAAATAGAAGATTGTTTTACTGCAATTAACGTCTCAGTATTTGGCCGATAGTGCAGTCATATAATGGTGATGAAAATCAAAGATGGCGATGATCTATGCCAACGTTTAAAAAAAGGAGTTTGAACTGTATTATTATTGTATCAAGTTTAGTACAAAGCAAATTTAAAGCTTTAAAAGTACTTGTTGATGCTACTCTTTCTTCCCAAACTAATGAGGAAGGTTGCTTAAACTAAGCTTTTAAAGTTGCTTTGTAAACCAGTAGAGGCTTGTAATGTTAAAACATTTTGTACAAAAAGGCGACTTGTAGAAATAATTGTGTAGAAAGTACCTTCCAAGCAATGTGTTCAATTCAAATTGCATGTTACTATTAAAGTAATTAAATAATAATAATGTAGGTACATACTTCAAATTAAATTATGAACTGCCATTTTGTACAATAATTTGTAATCGTTAGATTTCATTGATAGAAATAATTTTCAAATAAACTTTGCTTTTTTCACCCTTAATATTTCCTACATATATTATGCTCAATTACTTTTGGATAAATACAAAAAATATTACACCATTATTTTATATTTCACTAGCACAATTGTCACATTGTAATATGTTTCAGCTTGAATCCCAGATTATAAAACAATAAGTAGATAGAGCGCAATTGGGTGTGAAACGAATTCAATTTTGCAATAGAAAACAAAGATTACTACCAAACAGGAATATTATGTTTGGTGTGCTTCTATCGGCCTGTTATTTTATAATCCAAGTCTTGTATGCAATAAACCTGCGTTACAACCGTAGGTTACGTGTTATTTATAAGTTATCATGTATCCACAACATGTACCTACCATGTAAGTTCAAGATCTCTAAGGCATCTGTGATAATTTCAAATTAAAAAAATATAACATTAAATTATAATAACTATTATGATATAAGGTTGAAGTGTTTAGAGGAGATTTTGTAAAGTATTTTGCTTGCCATGTTTATAATTTTTATAAGTTGTAGATATATTTTGTGAGTGTAAGTGGCTGAATATATGGATGCTGTAATAAATCTTGCATTTCTGCACTTTTTGTGTTTTACTTAATTAATTTTTCCCGTTAAATAGCGTAGTTTTATTAATGTTGAATCGAGTCAAAATTTTATTTTGGTTCACGCAATTAAATTATGAGCCAATAAAAATTGTCTATCTCTTTCACGCATAACTATCAGCTAGGCTTTGAAAAATATACGACGTCACACAGATCGTATTTTGCTCTCTTTTCAATTAATGCTTGTGGATCATTAGTACCACCAACTAACTATGGAGGTCATTAATCTAGAAGGTGGTCAATTGCAAAAATAAATAAATATTTTAGTTTAAAAAGTCTAAAGCAGCACTTGGCAGTTTCCTTAAAAATAACATTTTGCCTTTTATATATAATATATATTATATTATTACATATATAAAATACTGCATAGAACTCTGACTAGCTGCCAGTAACTTTCTACTAACTAAATAATACTGTTGTTATTAAATATGTGAACAAAACATTTGTTTTTAAACCGATTTTTAGTATCAAATTACTAATTAGGTACTTTTAATTTACCTATTAATTTATCCTTAAGTTTACCTAAAAATATAGTTGAATAAAAAAAGGCTATTTGTATAAGTTAAAGCCACATAAATATATTTCTTATATACATAATTACTATTTCACAATTTGCAACATTATACATAACTACCTTTGTCTATGTTATAGAAAATGCTGACACTTTACAATAGACTGAGTTATTCAGATTAAATACAAAGTGGTTTTTTAAGGTGTCTGTATTTTCCTTTTTAAGTATGATACCATTAAAAATTTTAATTTGTTACATCAACTACCTTTCTGCATCAGTGTGGTCATGATGTTCAGAAAATTCTTCATACTTTTTTACTTCTAAAGTTGGTTCCTTCGCAGCATAGTATTTAGAGTAAACAAAGTACTTAGTAACAATAATAATAAGTAATACCAGTCCTAGTCATAGTGGGTCTTTATCATTGCTTTCTTGATTAGAACTAGAATTCCCTTGTTTGTCCTGACCTTCTTTTGGTGGCAACACTTGAAATCGAATACTGTTTCCTTTATTCCTCTTTTGTACTATTCTACCACTGGATTTCAGATTACTTTCCATCATGTTGTAAATATCCTCCTGGAAATGTTAAAGTAATATTTTATATATGCGGGAATATTTTCTACAGCATATCAACAAGTGTAAGATAGACATAATTTAAAAATTAAGGTTTAGCTATGGTTTTCTTAGAATATAGGCTATAATATTACATATAATACTTTGGAAAGAAATAAAAACAACATAAAAAAATCCTTAACATGGCATATTTTAGAAGTGCAGTTTGTGTATATATGTGCTTTAAATAACATTAGAATTAAATCATAGTTTTTTTTTACGGAAGGCCCAGATGTCACTGTAACCTTTCTGGATATATTGTGACTATTAAATTATAGTACACAACAATCAGAAGTAGACTCTACAGCACCATTAGCACCTGAACATCATCATAGACTAACCAATTTTGCTTCTCCTTCCCGGTCATCAGCATTTATAACAATTCTGACTTCATAATTTTTACCCACTAATTTTGCTATTTTCTTTAACCTAGTCATCAAATCATGTTGTGCTATTTTCGTAGATAATGTCAGCAGCTTGTCTCCTTTAAGTATATTGTCTCTACTTGTCTGCCTTTCTTTCCGTCTTTGTAGCTCCTCCTCGTGATATTGGGCATTTGTCATCAATCTAAAATATTTATAATTAACAAAAACAGTTAATAAACAAAACAAATGAGCAATTACAAAATTCTCGGTTTTTTCATACAATTGAGTCAGAGCTTTTCAAGGCAATAAGTCAGGTACCTATTATTACAAATTGTAGGCACATTCCGTTGCATATTATGATTAGCATGTGGACATTGATTTATTTTTCTGAAAACAAAAACCTCTTACTTGTATACAGGTCTTCTAGATTTGGAGTCTGCATCTTCTATTTTAACTAACTTCAAGTCTCGTCTTGAAGATAAATTTTGAGCGTCTTTCAAGTCGGTGATAGTGAGAGAATCGTCAGTACCGATTAAAGTTATCCTTTCTACGAAAACTTTCTTTTTAGGCACCTCTTTTCCTTCAGCAGTTATTCTAGTGGGTATCTGCTTGCTAACAGTACCAATCTTTCTAAGAGTAGATATAAACTTATACATTGTTTCCACAATTTTTCAATATAATATTACATAAAGTCAAAACACTTTACCACAACACTAGAAATAATAACATTGGTTGAAACTTTTTTACAAAATGTTTTTATGTTCAGTGTTTGTTCATTTGTGATAGATAGAATTGGGTACACATTACACATTATTAAACATACGTATTTTATGTTATTTTGTCAAATTATTTAGAAACCATGAGCAATGAACACAACATAAAATTCATCTTCTTCTTCTTCTTTTTTATTTATGGCTCCTTAGTGAGTCGCCAGTGTCAGAGTGTGTGGTTTTTTTTTCGAAAGGGTACTCACTAATGGCTCGAAAGCCGATTTAGCTGTATCGGACTATAACTAGCCGGGTGGCTAGGAGTGTGTGGACAAAGACTCTGCTTTATAAATAAAATTCCAACCCCCACAACGAGGTCACAACATGGTCACAACCATAGAAATAGGATATACATAGAAGGAGTGTAAAAAGTAGAGCTAAAAACAGCGATCTATCTAACAAATTTCAAATGCAAAGATTCATGAGAGTAAAAGAGACAGCAACTTCATGATTTTTCGCGTTGTCACCAGGTCAGAGGTCGATTTGGTGGTCTGTCAAATTTTGGTGGTCTGTCAAACGTATCAAACCAACTAAATAAAAACGTCTCTGTATTTTTATAGCTCTTTAGAAATTAGCGACAACTTCAATTGGTAGCATTATATGCCATCCTATTATTGTGTCAACAATAAAACATGAAGAAAACATTTTCTTTTAGATTTTATTATTATAATGTAATAGATAATAATTCTCATCTGATTTATTACAGTTTTTGCAATTTACAACATAACTGTTTCGGAAAAGCCTTGCTTAGTGAATGCATGTAAAAGTTATACCTACATCTCGAAAAGAAAACTGTGACGGAACAATATCTTTTCCTACGTATGTTTTAAATCTTATAGGCTTAGTAAATTTATCCAAATAGGCTAGAACTAATTTATTTTAATAGATGTATGTGTATATTATTATAGTTTCTACTAGTATGCGGTGTTTGCATTATATTAAAAAATATTTGTTTACATAACAAAGAGGTTAAGTTTCTCATAGTGATGTACATTTCTATATCGATAACCGTTCGAAATAATCACTTTATGTTTGAATAGATATATTCGGTACTTTTACTTTTATTATTTTTAACCATACCATGTTACCAAGTTAAATATAATTAATCTGCTATTTGGTATTTACAGGTTTTTTACAAAATCATTCTCCAAAAATAGAATGGTTCGAGTTCATAGGAAAACCAGAAGCTACATAGAGTCATGTTTGCTCTAAACATTTACTCCCAATTATTTTATTGCAAACGAGAATATTGTATCACCTTGATGTTGATGCACACGGGTTTCCTGTGAAGCCGAGGTATGAATCCGGTCCTGTCGGTCCATTTGTATCGTCAAATTCATGGCTCTCCTACGTAACTGGAGTGCATGCTGCGTTAATAGACTGAGAGAGCTTTTTTGTATTTTTGGTGCAGTTTCTTGTATGTTTGTAAGCGTTGTTTACCATTGTTAATTTAATATTATTATACGTAATAAATATATTTTTGAATACATTTTTTTTACTTATCCCAATCCAAATGCTAGAAATGTCAAATGTCTGTGTGTGTCTGTGTTGTTACACCATTAAATATTACTTGCACTGTACGATTTCCATACACCAGCAGTACAGTAAAATGGGATGATAAGAATGACTTGGATAATATTATACTTTTATCTAATAGTTTTTTTAAAATAGTACTATGGAAATAGAAAGGAATAAAAAAATCTTTTTTTTAACATAAAATACAATCAATTGTATAGTAGATAAGTGCAATAAGAGGAATTGTACATAAAGGCGGTGTTACTGCTTACAGAAATCTCTTCCTGACTTTTGATTATGGTGTAAGTATATATGACTTTACTTTTTATTCATATCCTCTATCTCAACATTCTTAATTTTGTTAAATTGATTTTACACGTAACGTTGTTTTGAATAGATTATTCTTATATATATAGCATTACGTCCATTACAAACGCTAAATATACTGTTGTTTTTCTAGTTTCTTTTATGTAGTTAAATAGTGTTTTAGTAGATTAGATTCCTCCAGAATATTGAACGGCATCACAATGTTACAATCTTTATGTTTTAGCAATAGTAGTACCGAGGTACGAGTATATCTAAGAATATAAGATGCTAATACTTCTTAGATTAGATGCTTATTGACTTAGGTTTTTTAAATCATTAAAAACTCACGCGGAAGCAATGTATCCTATTCATAATATTAGAAAACTTCCTCAAGAAGAAATCTTGAATATTTTTTGGGGCAAACTAAAATCCATTAAGCTTATTAGACATATACGGAGATTAAGAGGAAAGTAATTTATACTTGGTGGTAGATAGTATAAACATTATATCTTCTTCTTTATTTTCATTTTTATCGACATGTGATGTCGACTATGGACGTCCCTCGAATAAAGACATCAAATTAGCTCAAACTAGCTGACATGCAACTTGTGAGCGGTGATCGCCCAAAGTGGTGACAAGCCTAAAAAAATAAAGTAACGGACAGCTAGACTTCCCTTTCCTTCCCATTAGCATGTGTCGTATAGTGAGACAAGAACAGAAATATGTCTCTGCTCTTGCTTTTTACCCGGTATCTATGCTTTAGTTATTAATCTGAGGTCACAACATCTATCCAAATGTCATATGGTTGTCAAAATTATATTTTTTTAGTGTCCGACTGAAACTTCGGTTTCGGTTTCGATTTCAGCCGAGTTTCAGCTAAAAATCAAGTTTCGGCTGCAGTTTCGGTTAAAACTTTTGCCGAAATCGAAACTGATTTCGAAAGTTATCGTGCAAACTCGCCAAACTTCGTTTCTCGCGGCAATGAGCGGTTTTTATTTTGACAGTTCTACTAGTTTCAGAAAACTGCTGATAGATGGCATTAAACCTAAGTAATATGTCAAGTCCTGTGTAAAATGTCAATTTCCGCTTTGTTTTTTGTTTGTTTACCTTTCAACTTTCTTTCTTTCACTTGCAATAGTTTATTATTTATTAATTGTGCCCTGAGAACTAAACTAAACATGGCTAGTCCATGCGCAGTACAATTTTGTAAAAATATAGGTAACCACCGCTTTCCCCTAGATGAAACTCGGAGATTAAGATGGATAGAGGCTATCAGACATATAAAAACAGGATTAACTATAATATAAAATAGAAAAAAATCCTTCATAATATGTTCAACTCACTTTACGCCAGCAGATTTCATCTCTCCGTCATCACATTTGGCAAGAGCCCCAAGAGGTAAAATATTTAGACGTCGAGTCGAAAATACTCGGCAGCAGGCTGAAATTTGGCATGTATATTTCTTAGAATCTAATTATAGGGGAGTACTAAACAAGAACTTCCCGAAATCCCTACGGAAACGAGAGAAAAGTGTGATTAATTATTTGTTTCAAAAATCAAAGATATCGAAGCCAGCGAGCTATAATGTATGTAGGTTTCCTCGGAAGTGTAGGAGATCACTAAGAAAGGAATTTGAAAGGATTATTTTTGTGTATGAAACAGCATCTGGCAACTATTAATTAACCACCCAACAAAGATCACAGATTTTTTGACATATTACATTATGCAAGCGCCATCTTACGGTAGTCTCTGTACCTAAAAGTGACACTTCGAAAACCCCTCATACACTGGCGGACGGCGGCCCTGCAGGCTTACTCGTTGGGGGTAAGATAAGCCTGCAGGGCCAAGACAATCGAGAGTCGAATAAATTCGATCTCTACGGCTTTTGGTATTTTGTTTGGTATCCACCACAGCGGCTGGAATTAATCAACAGAAGGGGTGTAGGTAGTTTTTACCATGATAACGCTCGACCTCACACATCTTTAGCCACTCAGCAAAAATTACGGGAGTTTGGCTAGGAGTTTGTTTCGGTTTCGGTTTCAGCCGGAAAACCAGTTTCGGTCGGACTCTAATTTTTTTTGACTCAGCATAGTTACAGTAATATAATTCTAAAAAATTACTTGAACACTAATTTTCTCAGACTTAACAACTAGTGTGTTCAATTTTTATAACTCTGTTGTATTAACCCAGAGTTCTATTTTTAGTGTTCAGAATTACCTCTGGACGGGGAGATTCAAAATAATGTGACTAGTCCCAGCATCTCTTATGTTTTTGAATTTTGCAATAGACTCGGGCTTTGAACAAAAATACCAACAGTAGAGTCGAAAAAGTAGAAGTCAAGAAAGTAGACATTGAAAAAGCGCGGCAAATTCAAAAAAATTTAGCATAGCAACCCAAGATGAACATAGACTAACACGACTTGATATTTGTAATATTTTTATTTTATGCATTTGATTTTTATAACTTTTATGTGTTATGAATTAGGCTCCAGCTAATGATTATATTTAATACAAGACTTGAGATTTCCATGTTAGTTTCTGTTTCAACCTTTGGTAAATTTCTTCGATTTTATAGACAATTATACATTAGTAGGTATATACATATAATTATTAAATGAAATAAAAAAAACATTTTAGTACAAAAATTTATTCTAACGCATCAAAGTCCAAGAATTCTACATGCATACTTTCATCAGATTCACTACTACTGGTATCACTATTTCCAACATTGATTATGAAACTTTCCAAATTTTCTTCGGTTATTCTATCTCGTTCTTTATATTTATTTTCTACATTTATGACATGATCTATCATTTTCTTCCAATCTCCTGCTGTTATACTTTCAAATGACTCTTTAATCAGTTTTTCAACTTCTTTTTCATTAAGTTTAACATTATGACTTGCCACTTTTCTTTTTACCAAACTCCAAATCAGCTCGATGGCATTTAAATCACAGTGGTAGGGTGGCAATCTCAGCACCTCATGACCATGCTGCTTTAATATTTCATCAGCTTTATATATGGCTTCTGGTTTATGACGTTTTACTATTTCTAACAATTCTGCTTTAGAGTGACACTCTTCAAATGCAATATCATTTAAAATAAGCCAATCTCTTATTTCCTGCTTACGGTTTTGTGTCGTGGGGGCTTTATCAATAATCAGAGAATGATAACTAGCATTATCCATAACAATTACACTTGGTTCCTTGAGATTGGGGATTAACATTTCTACCAGCCATTTAAGAAAGTTGGTGGCATTCATATCATCGTGGTAGTCTGCCATTTTAGATTTTGTGCTAAAAACCAATAATGAATTTGGCACAAAACCTTTTTCTGATCCTCCATGAACAATTATATATCTTTTCCCAGATGATATATTTTCTATTGCTCCACTTGTGCTTGGACCTTGCCACGATTTTTTTGGCTTGTAGTTTTTGTGAACATATGTCTCATCCAAATAAATGATTGGCTTTCCTTCAGCACGTTTCTTTGTAATGGTTCTCAAAAAAAAATGTCTCCATGCTGATAAGTCATTGCGTTCAATCAGTAAGGAACGTTCATTTTTATTTTTCTTGAATTCATAGCCGTTTTTCAGTAATAAGCAGCGAAGTGTTTCGCGGCATCCACTAAATCCAATGCTTTCTCTTAATTCTATTAACAGTGTTCTCAACGTTGGAACTTGTTTTCTGACAATGTAAAATTCATTAATTTTGTTGCGAATTGCTTCTATGTCAAAACTGTCTAAGTCTGACACTGTTGCTTTATGTGGCCGTTTTTTCCCGGGAGTTCTCCAGACACCATTATTTAAAGCACCTTCCTTTTTGATTCTGTTTAAAGTTGATAAACTCACATCTAGAAAGCAAGATAAAATGGCATGAAAAATAAATAAAATATTAAATAAATAAAAACGAAACAATAATACAATATGTAGCCCATTCTTACCGGTCAAAAACTTTAATTCTTCAAAGTACTGGTTTTGTGTTAATATCCGGTCTTTCTGCTCTAAATCAGAGAGTTTTTGAATCGTGTTCATCATTTCACCAACTTCTGCTACATCCTCCAGATTTTCTAAACCAAAAGATAAATAATTTATTAAAATAAAATACAAATACATGAAATTCTTTTTTAAAGAAATTTAATGCTTTTATTGATCTAAAATCACAATGTCTTGTATTGTACCAAAAATATATCTAAAAAATCAAGTATCAAAATTAGTTCCTTCACCACACGCAAACAATCCTGTTTTTGGTTGAATTCTACTTCTTTCTGTTCTTGTTTTTCTTTAGATTTAGAAATCATAGAAAATAATAGTCTGCGAGTATCACTTTTAATCGTTTTATTCATATTTAGGGCACTAAAAACTGAAAAATACGAACCAAACAATGACACCTTATTTCTGACAAACGCCATCTTCAGAATTTGACATTGAATATAGTGTTGCTATTTCTAAGATTGCAATAAATACGATTGTCTACTTTCGTTGGCCAGACTCTAAATCTCATTACATACATATTTTAGCGCGTCTACCTGTTTTTGTCATCTCGACACGACGACAAAAAACCTTTTGTATTTTTAAAATATGAAAAAAGATTGTGTCTATGGTAATTGGTATCTGTCAATGTCAATATTTTCTTGTCAGTTGTCACTTGAAAATCGGTTCTTTCCGTCTTGTTGGTGAACAAGACAAACATGGTAAGTTTATTTTTACAGAATTTATCTGAATTTATCTTTGCAATCTTTTATATTAAACTGTTTTTGTTAATAAATAATATTTTTCTATTACAGTCGGCTCACAAGACATTTATTATTAAGCGGAAGCTCGCTAAAAAACTTAAGCAAAATCGCCCTATTCCACAATGGGTTAGAATGCGTACTGGAAACACTATCAGGTAAGAATACTTTCTATATTTTAATAGTTATTTAAATAAATCATAATAGTTATATTGCTCATAAACAGACTTAAGACAGAATTTACCTTAGACCCTTATTATTAATAATGTAGAAATATTTAGCGGTCATTCTAAATCTAAAGCCATCAGTAATAATTTATATTTACAAAGAATTACCAATTTATTAATTAACACGCGGGTTCGTACGACGAAACTGTGAGTGATAATCTATTGTAGTTATAAAAACAAATTTGTTTTTAATAATGAATTCTATAGCCACCAATAAAAAAACAAACTTTTCAAGCAGTCTTATGAAATTAGCATGACTGTTCTTTTATAATTGTTAAGGGAGTGAATGACTAATGATTCTTAATTTCTATTCATTGTAGCAATTGTTGTACATATGTATGTAGTTAATAGTTAAGTGTTTACAATATATTTTACTTATAGGCTGTAACCTACATGATTATAAATATAGTGTATAATATTATTCGCTCTTATGTATATTATTCTGTATTTTTGAAGACAACAGCTTGAATAAACACTTAACATATTTAAGTCTTTCATAGAATAAGTTTATTTAGTACAATGGCAGGCAACCAATATTAAAACATTTTTTTAAGCAAACCAATAACTTTTATTTATGAAATAGTGTGAATTATTTGCTTTTAGTCAGGGGCTGCGTTTTTAATTGTCAGATAACGTACCTGAGAAATAAATATGTGACTGACAAATTTTATATGAAACAAATGTGAAACTCCAAATACCATCCAACCAAAAAGTTTTGTTGATCCTGGATATGTATAATGTGGAGATAGTTAAAAACTATAATATTAAGCATATTTTAAGTCTGATTTGACTTACTGACCAAGTATGTAACATAAGTTGTTCATTTAGAAAAGCGAAATGAACCATTGTTCTCAAGCAGAGCTTGTGATTGGAATCCTTGAGAATGAGTTTTAAATTGTTATTAATAATGTTGGATGTTAAAGCATCCATGGATATTATTATTGATTGTCATTTAGCTGGAAAAGCATATTTTTGCTTTATTTAGAACTGAAACATTAAATTATGTCATCCCATTGCGATTGGACTTACAGTAGAACGCCGATTATCCGAATTAATTGGGACCGGGGTCGATTCGGATAATCGGACATAGACTGGTATTAAAAAAAACTAACTGTCACACATAGAATAAACTTTGTAAATAAACTTGCATCTAGCTTTCAACCATAACAGTTGAAATATATCTGGACTCGATGTTTCAACTTGTTACAACAATACAAAACAAAAATTACTTAGATTTAATTTTTTATATTAAGCTTAGGACCGATTCGGATAATTGGCGATTCGGTTAATCGGCATTCGGATAATCGGCGTTCTACTGTATTTAGTTTTTCTTGTATAGTATTCAGGATCTGATGAATCTTATCTGGTTCTGGAAGGTAGGTTCAAAGTAGTCTGTATAATTGCCAATCCATATACCTAGCAGGAGTCTTATTAAATCATTAATGATTTGTTATGTTATATTTTCAGATACAACGCTAAGAGGCGTCACTGGAGGAGAACAAAGCTGAAGCTGTAAGCTGTAGTCTTATCTGATAGTGAATAAACATCTAAAAAAAATCTTTTTTGTTTTTCTTAAGGTAATCTTTTTTTAATAACAGTGTTTTTGGCATCTAAAACTACCAAATAAATGATAATATAGTCAAATTTATAGTTCCAATTATTAAAATGTATACTGTATTTTCAAATACACAGGAAGAAGCAATATAAAAAGTAAATCGACACAAATTACTGGTTGTTTGACTATTACTGTGGCCAATAGCCCTGTCCTGGGGTAGTTTTTGATTACGAAATTGCTTACTATCAAACTGCAATAATTTTATAATAAAATTTTCAATCAACTACTTTTGAATTGCAATGCAAGTATCCAAAAAAGGTTCAGATGATTTACCCAAAATTAGGTTTGACTACAATAATATATAAATACCGTGCACCTCTTGTATGTACTTACTGGGTGCATTAGCATGTAATGTAACAATGGATTCGAGCATACATCAGTGACGGAGAAAAACAGCTTGCACCTTGTAATGACATCTATGTTACACTAAGCGTATGCTCACAGTGTGGGAGCGCGTTTAGCATTACATACAATACTCTTATTGGGAGTAAATTAATGATAGAAATAAAAAGCGTTAACACTTTATTGCTTATTATAATAATGTTTAAGTAATTCACAGCAAAATGTTCTTACATAAGTTGTATCACAATTTTTAATACTGGACAAATTGTTATTACAATGTTTGATTTTAATCCCATAAAAAAATCGTACTCTGTCAAGTGGTCTCTTCCTTTTGATTGTCTTCTGTATTTTCTTTATTTGATTTCGTGGATTGCG
This sequence comes from Celastrina argiolus, assembly GCA_905187575.2. Taxonomy (NCBI): domain Eukaryota; kingdom Metazoa; phylum Arthropoda; class Insecta; order Lepidoptera; family Lycaenidae; genus Celastrina; species Celastrina argiolus. The sequence continues at coordinate 11,789,648 of LR994599.1, read as the reverse complement.
ATTGCATTATTTCTTCTAGTAGTAAGTCAGCCAAGATTTCGCCACTTCCCGCTCCCTGCACAAAGAAACAAAGAAATGTAATTGGTGAATATAATCATATCCCAAAGTTATAGTGACTGTCCCTTTTTACATCCTGAATTTTATTATACGCGCGGATGTCAACATAACTGCTTTTGCTACAGGAATTAAACCCTCAACTAATAATAGACAAAATGACTCAAGATCAATAACAGACTATAATACTTGGTTTACTCATAACTGAATTATTTAGTGAATATTAAGTTAATTTGAATGTGAGTCTGAATAAAGATCAAAGACCACTGCACTGATCTTTAAACTGTTTTCACTAATGGATAAAATGGTTGTCAAGGAAGGTTTAAGTGCATTAATTGAACCCGGTAGGTGACGCTGCTATCAAGCGTAAAGGTACTAAGTTTGCAGCGACAGATAGTATAATATAAATGGTCATTTTACCTGTTGAGCACTGATGGAGCGAGCGAGCAATTTCTGCATATATTTATCTCGGCGATGTTGCTCTCGTATACTTTTCAGTCTGTCAAACTCGTCCAACTCTTCATCATCTGCACCATCTACTTCGTCCACTGAAATACGGATAAAATTAAAATTTGGTTTATACTACCAATAACCAACTCTCCAAGGACAATTCGCTAAGGTGACAAACTGCAGCACAATTATATATAGTTTTATATTCCCTACTACTTATATTAGTATATTTATGTTCCATGACCATAAGTAAAGATGCTATCGCTATATCACTGAAGAAGTTCGAAAACAAAAATGTATATAATATGACATAATCTTTGCTTTTGCGAAGCTAATGTCAAATCCCTTAAATTTTGTTTTCGAATTTCGTAAGTGATAATAACGATGCTCCTGTTGAGGGGGGGGGGGGGGAAGATGCCAAAATAAGAAGGTAAATAAAATACAAATAAAGTTTAGTTGTCATCTCTATTTTTGCAGTATGTATTAGTTGGGTAAGGTAAAATAGTATGTATTATGGAAATGTAACAGCTGATCCGTCGGCGCGTCTTCGAATATCACGCACGGCTACATTTGGAACCAAATTTCCGTTATACAAATTTGTACCTTAATCTTAATCGGGTATACTCACAGACAGTCTCGCTGCACGCGGCGCTGAGTGAGGCGCCGACGTCGCTGTCGAGGCGCGGCCGCGGCAGGCCGGGGAAGGAGTTCTGTGTGGCGAGGGAGTTCGCCGCTGGACTCTTGTCGGTGTCCTCGCGCGTCCATTGGTTGATGGGTGCCGATGAGGACAGCCGCGATTCCTCTGGAAAATTTATGGGATTAATATTGAGGTTAAGGACGTCGTGGACTACGGAAGACGTCCCCCTCCCCTTGAGGGTTGAGCGTCTCGCCACAATGTCAACTTCAGGTCCTTTGTGGTGAGCATCTTCTGTCGACCTTCGAGGCGGAGGAGTTCTGGCCAACGGGTGTGGTAAACCGAAAGTTCAGGGGGAGACTCCGGGATGAAGCGCGCTACACGTCGCCGACAACATGTATATTGTGTAGTGTAGTATTTTAAATATTATGTATGTTAGTATTTAAGGTATTTATATTATGGGCCTATGCAGCCTGAAATAAATGGTATTTAATTTAATTAAGTGCCAATTTCACCAACACATGTTTAAGTTTATCCATCGTTAGTTATCATGTACCTCTCGCGTTTCCCGTCAATGAATGAGAAGTGGTATTTTAACAAGCCGTTAACACTAATAAGCGTTGGTGAAATCGGTTTAGTCGGTCGGACTTACTACAGCGGATTTAAAGAACAAAATTTTAAAAATCAACCCACCGAGCAGTTTAAACGAGCTGTTAAGCAAAATCATGTTTCGAATTTGTATATTGTAGGTACCAAATGTACCCACATTACATAATCAATTAGCGCGATGGCGGAACATCACAAAAACAAAGGTTGTTGCTCCAAATCGTGACGTCATTAATTGTTTGCTATACTTATTTTATATGTTCGCCACACCTGGTTAAATTAAATTAAAGCGCGGCTTTGCTAGTCTTTTTATAAACAGGAAAAATTTGTTTGTTTGCATTAAACACGCTCCGAAACTATTAGACCAATCTATGAAATTTGGACCAGACATGAAGTGGAAAAAATGTAGTCTGTCGTTCCCTTTGGAGAAGGACATAGGCAAAATTTTTCGCGTTAAAATCGCGGGAATTCATCCGTATGAAAAGGAATATGACTAATCCTAGCACCTAGACTCTAGTTTACCATGTCTAGACAATTTGGCTCGTAGGTCGTAAGCGTGCATTCCTTTATTTGATACATATTACAATTTTGTTCTTGTTTTGTTCACTGCTTGAATGCTGGCAATTTGCAGGAGTCTTATTGGACCGAGTTCCCAGACAACCCCGATTCGCCAGACACCCCTTGTATGTATGTATATCATTTTTATAGTATGCAGAAACTATCGTGTTTATCATATATACGTTTATTACACCCAAATGTCAAAATGTCTCGATTTTCAGAAATTGGAAAGTCATTAAAGTAACGTAATCAGCCTCCTCGGCCCTAATTCTCAGGCCTCGAACTAAGTTTTTACTATCGGTCTGTCCCGCTCATGCAAATGAGATTTAGCGCGCGTGCGAGCGGGATATACTGGGGGCCTACTCAAGATGCTATCGCTAATTATCGCTTACAAAGTTCGATAGCAAAATGTATGGGATTTGACATAAGGTACGCTAAATGACATACCAAATCGCGATCATTTAGCTTAGCTTATGTCAAATCCCATACATTTTGTTATCGAACTTTGTAAGCGACAATTAGCGATGACATCTTGAGTAGGCCCCCAGATATTCGAACTTTTTTCCACTGCCCGAGAATCGTGCTCCTGATTCAAGATGCCATCATCTTGAATCAGGGGGGTGATTATGTTACGATTAGAAATAATATATAAAGATAAATCTGAAACCCAGACCCCCTGTGGTCTTATGCCATTGCTATTTAACGCTTACGATGTTTGAAAACAAAATGTATGGGATTTGACACAAGCTTCGCTAAATGACATATGAATTCGCTCGTTAATTAGCGAAGCTTTACTTTTTATATATTATTTCTATAGCTTTATCTTCATATTTGAAGACATGAATGGATGAAGGTGATATGTAGCAAAATTATGATTTCGAGAAAATTTAGTTCAAATTGTCTGTTAAACATTTTAGAATGTGTCGTAAAGTATTAAGTACATTACAATATGAACATAGAATTAATGTACTCAATACATTACTACATATCATCCTAAAATGTTTAAGTGACAGTTTAAAATCAATTTTCTAGGCAATATTAATCACCTGCATACATTCATGTCTTCATTTATTTATCAGTATGGGTGTAAGAAGTACTGGGCGTGTCTAGGTTCATGGTATACCCTGTAGGATGTACTCTCAGCCCGATAGTTCAGCAATAGCTTAGCTATCACCCGCAACTATCATGTATGGTGTTTATCACTTACTCGTAACATGATTAGCATTCCGCGTCGGCACGTTGACCGGGTCACTGGGTGCGGGCGGGCCTTGTTCGAATATACTCATCGCTGTCGGTCTGAAATGCACAATTTGATCCATTGTTCAAAAACATTCGCTGAATTACAAAGAAGTGTTACATAATATATTATCAATTCCTATCTTGTATTCTTATTATGAACTAGCTGTGCCCGCGACTTCGTTTGCGTGGTTTTTGGGTGAATTAAACCGTTTATGCAGCGCACGCAACGTAAGTCCCCAAATGTGAATAATTTTCCCCGTTTTTGCAACATTTCTCACTGACGCTTCGCTCCTATTGGTCGCAGCGTAATGTAATATAGCCTAAAGCCTTCCTCTATAAATGGACTATGCAACAAAAAAAGCATTTTTGAAATCGGACCAGTAGAACCTGAGATAAACGCGTTTAAACAAACAAACTCTTCTTTATAATATTAGTATAGATCAGGGCTTGAATAACCGAAAAATATCGGTAAAAACGGTTAACGGTATGACGTCATACCTTAAAATTATGGTAACCTCATATAACGGTACCGCTATTATTTTGGTACCGCAAAATTATGGTATCAAAATTTTTTCAGATACCCAAATTTGTAAAATAACGGTTTTATTAGTAGGTACTAATAAAACCCGCCAGAGTCACGCCGATTGCTTTGGTCGTAGAATCTTGAGTGTTAAAAATTACTGACAGTCGTGCGGAGTGCCCTGCCTGTAATGCAGCGTACTGAGTAGGTACTTAGTTAATAGTAAATTGCTAAATAGTTTTTAGTAAATAGTTAATAGTAAATTACTAAATAGTTTTTATTTAGACAGTTTTAGTTATAAAACTTGGGAAACAGTTAAGTTAAGGATACCATTAAATTACCTATATAACTACCTACTTATTTTAAAAAATTCATAGTGCGTAGCAATTATGTTTTATAATGTTTAATTATGTTTTATTGGTGCGTTAAGAGCGTGCATTCAATTTACGACGATGTTTCAGTTTTTCGGTGTTTTTGACTGCCCCTGACATGCATAAAATAACAAAATAAAATAAAACAATTAGAAATATATAAAGATAAACTCTTTATTTTTGGAATAGTTTTATAAAATTAAAGTTTTATGTAGTACATTTGAGTAAATTTAAAGATTTCGGAACGCCGAATCGCAAAAATGCCGATTTTAGCTCACTTTGATAAAGAAAATAACAATTAAATCGTTTTAATATAGTTTAATTTCTATTTTCATAAAAGAGATTATAAAGTCCTTAAATGAAAAGTTGATAAAAAATTAAAAATATATGTATTGTTAACTGCATAAAAAATCTTTTAAAAATGTCATAATTTACGTTTTTCAGTGCAGTATTTCTACTGGAAAAACTAAATTTCTTCGATGATATTATTTTTATAATTAATGATCATACTGTTGGTAACTTGACACTATTTTTTATTTAATTAAGATCCGATGTTTATCCCATTATTCAATTTTTTAAAAATTACTTGTTTTCAACCAAGCGCACGCGTCATGTAAATCGCGATCTATTTAGTACCCGCTGAGAATTCGTGAGGGGAGGACGTGTCGCTCTGCGCTGGACCGTCAACGTATAAAGGTTCACCGACCTGGTCCGCTCATAGACATGTAGTGCGACTAAGCAGAATTGACGCTTTGACGAGCATTCATATTTTTATGAGAAATGGGGAAAATTTACAGAGATTATATTATTTCGATTACAAAGTTCATAATATATAGAAAAAAAAAAACATTAAGAAGTTACCACAAAAAAGGTGTGTAATGTGTTCAGAGTTTATTTATAAAATATAAAATTTATATAATAATCATCATCAGCCCCTGTGTGTCTGTCTCTCATATCGTAGCTCCTAAATGCATTACAAATTTTGATGCGGTTTTCTTTAGCAGAAAGCTGGTGTGGTTTATATATTTAAAAATTATACTAATCATAATCAGCCCCTGTGTGTCTGTCTGTAATATCACAGCCCCTAAATTAATCAAAAGATTTTGATGTCAATTTCTTTAGTTGAAAGCTGATCTGGTTTATATATTTAAAAATAATACTAATCATCATCAGCCCCTGTGTGTCTGTCTGTAATATCACAGCCCCTAAATTAATCAAAAGATTTTGATGTCAATTTCTTTTGTTGAAAGCTGATGTGGTTTATATATTTAAAAATTATACTAATCATCATCAGCCCCTGTGTGTCTGTTTGTTATATTGCAGTTTCTAAATGATCGACCAATTTTGATGCGGTTTTCTTTAGTTAAAAGGTGGTGTGGTTTATATATTTAAAAATTATACTAATCATCATCAGCCCCTGTGTGTATGTCTGCTTTAATGTAACTGTCATCAATATAACTGAGTATCTGGGGGCATGGCAGTGCTTCTGTCAACTTGAGCATGGCCGTACTATCAATTTCTCGAAGCAGTTTAGGCCACTTTCAACTCCCTATAACTTTGTTCTGGATTAAAAGAAGCCTGCATTTTTAGTTACTAGGAAAGCATTGTATAAACATAGTATATTTCAAATGTTATTCAATTTGAAACAGAAGTTAAATAATTATAACTTGTCAAACTTCTTAGTTTTGTCACTGACTCAATCACTCACTGACCGATCATCAAAAGTATTAGGCACTTCTAGCAGCCATAGAAGCTTCAAATTTGGAATACAAGTAGTGTTTAGTGTATAAATAAAGGAAAAACCTAAAAAAAAATATTTCTGTAGAATTATCTAGACTAACTAACTGCATAATTAATTTGTAATGTCATATAAATGTATAGGATTACAAGGCTATATTTGCCCTTTTCACAAAAACACGCGTTTAGTAAATCTTCTACAAAAAGAACTGAGATCCCATCAAAAACATGCCAAGTCTCGCTACTTAGTTCTTCTACAGTAAAAACTTGTGAGATACATGTTATGCCAAGTAGGTGTTAGTCGGTCGGTCTAACAACATCAATATTATTTTGGAAAGGATTGGCACTTTTTACAAGTTTTTTTATATAGGTTATCCTTTTCATTTCCAATAACAAAATATAGCATGCGCACTGTCTTTCTTGAAATGGTCAGACTTCAAACAGCTGCTATGCTCTGTCCTGTTCTATTGCAGGGGATGGTTGGTTGGGACCTCTCAGTCGCACACAAGTTGCACCAATATTTTATTTTTCAAATTTCCGCAGGTAATCCTAAACCACCGTGTTTTTAATAAAATAATCTTTAATTTTATTTAATTTCCATTCAATAATCAGACGGTTGCAAAATGCTAGTATAGCTTACCTGTTTGTGCCTGGCTACCTAATAGTTGTGACAGGAAACAATTTTTCAGTGACAACATTTTTGTCACTGAAAAAAGCATGTCCATCCCGACTACCCACTAAAATTAGTATTTTAGTACATTTTAGTGGGTAGTCGGAAGTGGGTCAGTAAAATATTTAGGGACAAACATTTCTGGACATCAAAGATAAAAAATAAATAACTTGGTATATTTTTATAAAAATTAGGTTGTTGAATTTTTCATTCTCATTACTTACTTATCCTAAATTATAAATGTGAAAGTTGGTTTGTTTGTTCGTGTGTTTGTTTGTTACTTTTTCACGTCTCATCTACTGAACCAACCACCATGAAACTCTTTTCACACAATCATCGCGCGAAAGTTGTTCCTGACGGTTCGACAGTATCGTGGACTGAGCCGCGGGCGATTACTAGCATGTCGAGTATGTATAATTTGTATTTTATAACTTAAATACCATTTAATTTTATAGAATTATTGAAATGGTAGGTAATATTAAATATAATTAATTATAGGTAATTCATTAGGATTAAAGTATCAATATTACTTGCACGCTCTACCTACGCTCGACCTAGCGTTAACCCACACATGCGTGTTGTTTTGCGTCTGTGTGAGTCGATATCGGCTCTTCGAGTTGATGAAATTTGATTGCGCGCTCTTAAAATACTATCTACGTTAGTTAGTAGACGACTTGTAACATTCCTTAACATTTGTTTCACAACCAGGAAATAAACATTTGGAATATTTAGTTTCTTTATCATACGCAACGTATGCGTAAACTGCGTTCTTACGCTTCCTTCCCATGACTGTGAATTAGTTAATAATATATTATAAAAATAAGTTAGCAACGTAACACGACGTGTAAACTGCAACGAAATTAGCGAGCGAATAAAAGATCAAGGAATAGCAAATTGCAACGAATACCACTAATCCCGTATTGTGCAAGTCTTGACAAACTGTAAAGTTTCGAATTGACAACGCCGCGCCGCGTCAGTGCGTGCGACGTTGCCGCGTTGCTCTGAAAATTTTTTCGCTACCAAAATGATTTCGGTTACGGTAGTGATAAAATATAATGATAATGAGGTATAACGATACCGTAAAATAATAAAGGTATATACCGTTATTTTGCGATACCGCAATGGTGAATTTCAACCGTTTTGACCAAACCTTTAAATTATAGCGATATCGTAATTTAGTACCGGTATAATACCTTTATATCTGTACCGCTTTCAAGCCCTGGTATAGATATAACCATGTCATGTATGATTGCCAATCTTATACATCGATAAGTCAATGTGATATTACCAACGACTGTGGAAATAATATCTAGTTGTTTCACGTCTGTATACAAAAGGATTCATTGTTTATGTAGATTGCAAAAGTAAACGATTTAATTGCACCTTTTGTTTAAATAATTGTACCAGTATACTTAAACAGTTACTATAGTACGTCCGAGATAAATTTAACCTAAACGTAAACAAACCCGTCTATGACACAACCAAAGACAAGTCAGTGATGCCAATTGGCCAATATTAATACAATGAAGTTTGTTTGCTATGAATCCATAGACTATAGGCTTATATTCTACAATCGGCAGTGTCAAAATAGCGCATTTTTTCTGTGAAAGATTTTCATTTGATGTTTAAACATGTTAATTCTTGTTTAATTGTTATACAATGTATTGGATAATGAAGTGTAATCCTTCAACTTAACTGTGAAAGTGTTGATAGTGTGCACAATATGTGAATATGGGAAAATTTCGATGTTTTCGGTTTATTTACGTTTAGGTTAAATTTATCTATCTGGACGTACTATACCAGTATATGTAAACAGTTACTACTGAATATCAGCAATATTCATATATTATGACGTAGACTGCAGGACATTAGCCTCCCGCAAAGTATTTCAGGGGGGGTAGTTGCCTTTTTCGCCACGCTTGGCAGGTGAGTTGGCGAGTCAGTTTGTTCCACCGAATGTGACCGATTTTGAGACCGACTATTTGTATAACGTGTGCGTTGCACTATTAAAAATTAAAATTAGTATGTTTTGTTTGGTGACCTGCAGGACAGGCCAAGCCTAGTGCGGGCGCCAATTATAATACTTTATCTATCTCTATCTATCCTTTCCTGGCCGTATTCGGCCACAGCGACTCGACAACTAATGAGAGCGACGTTCGTGTGCTCTCAAGTGACTTATGTATCCGATCTTAGCATTAAACGTGCGATCACATTCAGTGCATGTCAGCACCCCTCCTAAATAATTATAATTTATGGCAGCAGGTGGTCGCGCCTTGAGTTCATCTCGTTTTGTATCGAGCTTCCTAAGTCTCTTCTTCTCGAAGTCAGACACCTTGGTGTTCACTGTACGTCTCCATAGCGTCCGTTCAGCTGCCTTCGCCTCCCATTGGAACGAGTCTATGTCACATTGTTTCATGTGACGCTTAAGCACATCTTTGTACCGCAGAATTTGGCCGCCTTGTTTCCGCTTGCCATTTTGCAGTTCCGAATAGAAGATGCACTTCGTCACTCTGTCATCAGACATTCGAGAGACATGGCCGCACCACCGCAACTGCCACCGCATGAGATAAGCCTCTATTCCGCTGACATTAGCTCTTCGCAGCACTTCCGTGTTTCGCACACGTTGCGACCAATGGATGTTCATTATGTCGCGTAGGCATTTCAGATGATATCTGTCTAATGTGCGGATATGGTGACGATAAAGGACCCACGTTTCTGAGGCGTACAGGAGATTTGGCAAAACGATCGCCATGTACACAGCTACTTTCGTAGAGAGCTTTATGTCATGAGATCGGTACACCTTGGGACGAAGTCTACCATAAGCTCCAGCAGCTGCTCCAATTCTGCTGTTGATTTCATCGTCAAGGAGACACTTGGATGTTAGAGTGCTGCCCAGATATTTAAATTTGTCCACCAGCTTCAGAGAGTCTTCACCGAGTTTGATGTCGATCGGATCACTGTTAAGCGTATCAGAAGCCATGACTTCGGTCTTCTTAACACTAATCCTGAGACCAAATAATCGACACGACTCATCAAGACTCGACATAAGCCTTTGTAGACCATCTGAGGATTCCGCCACAAAACATAAATCGTCTGCGTACATCATCTCAGTTATAGTCACGTGAGACACTTTGGTGTGAGCCTTCAGTCTAGCCAGGTTGAAAAGTCCACCGCCATCTGTACGGAAACGAATACGAATGCCTTCAGACAGAGTTTGCAGGGCCTCCCGAACTACAACTGCAAAGTACAAAGCAAACAGAGTTGGCGCGAGCACGCAGCCTTGTTTCACGCCGCAGGTCACAGAAAAGAACTCTGAATCATTGCCTTGTATATTGACACAACATCTCATGTCATCATGCAGGAGTCGGACCATCCTAACAAACTTATCTGTGCATCCCAGTTTCGTCAGTACAACCCACAGAGCTTCTCGAGGCACGCTATCGAAAGCTTTTTCAAGGTCAACAAAGCATAGGTACATTGGTTGACACTGCTCTCTATTTTTCTCTTGCAGCTGTCGAATAGAGAAAATAGCTTCACACGTGCCTCGATTTGGGCGGAAGCCAAACTGGGTTTCAGGCAGTATGTCTTCAGACAAGGGCATTAAGCGGTTAAGTAATATTCGAGCGAAGATCTTTCCGGGAGAAGCCAGCAGAGATATACCTCTATAAGAGTCGCAATTGGCTTTGTCACCTTTGTTTTTATACAAAGAGCAAATGCGCGAGATCTTAAAATCATCAGGTACCCGCTCTTCATCCCACATGCGGACGAACAGCTCCCAGATGGCTTGATGCAACTCTGAGCCTCCGTACTTCAAAAGCTCCCCCGGAATATTATCAACGCCGACCGCTTTCTTATTCTGTTGTTGATGAATAGCAACAATAACTTCACGCAGAGACAATGGATCGTCCAGCTTATTAAATATGGGTAAAGATGGCAAAGATCGTATGTATGCAAGGTCCGCAGCTCTGTCGACATTGAGCAAATTATTGAAGTGTTCTCTCCATCGATCGAGAACTTCTTGTTGGTTAGTGAGCAATTTAGTACCATCAAGGGATCTAAGGGGCACTCTAGTAGGAATTGCACAACCAACAAGTTTGCGAACCTCATCATAAAACCCACCCAGCTGTTTGGTATCTGCAAGCCACTGTATACGTTCGGCCCTGTTCTTCCACCACTTGTCTTTAATTTCTCGTACATATCGACGTAGCTCAGCACCACTTTGCCTGACTTGTTCCGCCTGTTGATCATCACGATGGCGACGCAAAAGATGTCGATGCTTTTGAATTGCTCTGGTCAAGATTTCGTCGTTGTCATCAAACCAATCCTCGTGCCTGCTGGCCCTAACACCGAGCGTTTCCGAGGCTGCGACAATCAAACTAGACGAGAGAGTTTGCCAGTGCTCAATAGCATTACCACCTTCAATCTCCATCGCCCGAACCGAACAATCAACTGCCTGTGTGTAGGTCTCCCGCGTCTCTAGATCCTGTAATCTGTCTAAGTTTAGACGCTTAGGCTTCTCTCTTTGAAATCTGCGAGGAGGGTGCAGGCGGAGACCTAATTTTGTGACAACAAGCCTGTGATCAGTTGCGCAAATAGCATTAGCATCGCGCATAACGCGGGTGATATGTACGTGGGAAATATCTCGCTGCCGAACAATCACATAATCGATCAAGTGCCAATGTTTCGACCTCGGATGCATCCATGTGGTCTTATATTTTGCTGGGAGCCTGAACATGGTATTGGTAATTGCCAGCTGGAATTCGGCGCATAATGACAAAAGAAGTTGACCATTAGCATTCATGTTTCCTATACCATGTCTACCCAAAACCTTAGGCCAAGCTTGAATGTCACGCCCGACCCTTGCGTTAAAGTCGCCCATCAAAAGTATCTGCTCTCTAGGGGAAATTCTAGAGAGAGCTTGCGAGACTTCTTCATAAAACTTGGCCTTGATGTCCTCATCCTTGTCCAGCGTCGGTGCATACACACTAATGACGTTTAGGTGATTGTTATTGTCCAGGCATAAACGCAGGGTAGTGACGCGGTCCGAGATGTGAATAGGACACTCCTCCAATTTAAAAGCGATACGATTTTTAACCGCGAAACCAACACCAGACCTCCTAGGCTCTGAAGACGGAGTACCTTTCCAAAAGAAAGTGTACCCACCCAGGCGTTCCACCCTCTCCCCCTCGTCAGCTAAATGGGTCTCACTGAGAGCAGCAATATCCACATTGTAGCGACGAAGTTCTCTGGAAACAAGGGCAGTTTTACGAGGAGGACCCAAGTTAGCATCGCGATCAAGGAGGGTGCGTACATTCCACGCTGCAAAGGTCATATCACGGAATTTTACTGTAGTATTTTTATTCTTTTGTTTCTTTCGACCACGTGAGAGGTGATGCAGAAACAGCCGTGGTTACTATCTCCGAATATGCTGGGCCAAACCTTTTTTAGGACACCTTTTCTAGTCCCCTTCCCGGATTGGGAAAAGCAGAACCCCCTGAACAGGGCTGCTCTGTCATTCAGAGTGCTGCCGAATCGCACTGTCAGCCCATTGCAGCACTGAAGCGACCACTCTCTCTGAACCGCCCACGTGCAGACATCAGACACTGTTAAATACCTATCTTATTAATATTTTTGTTGTTTATTTCGAGGCAATATTTATAACAGAAGCTTATGTGTGTGAAATAAAATTTATGATTATGATTATTTTATTTTTCACCTACAAAAAGTCGTTTACAAAAGTATATCGCGGGTGGGCAGTGGGCATCCTTAAGCCCACTTACGTCAAATAACTCTGGCTTAAAGTGTTGAATATTTTACTCTAATGCCCACTTGCGTCAAATAATTACTCTGAGGTAAAGATTGACAGATCTCCGTAGCGCAGTTGAGCGCGTTGGCGGTCGAGCCGGAGGTCGCGAGTTCACATCCCACCGAAGGAACAAAAAGTATTTCTGTGTTCCTGGGTCATGGATGTGTATTAAATATGTGTATTATATAATAAAAATCTTAAATAAATGTATAGTATAAAGGTATTAAATATAATATACTTAACATTTCCATTTCCGTTGTTCTTCGGATACTGTTAGCACAAGACCAAATTGGCGTGGTGTAAAAGCGTCCATAGATTATTATCTACCTATATACTTATAATATAAAGCGGAAGAGTTTGTTTGTTTGTTTAAACGCGGTAATCTCAGGAACTACTGGTCAGATTTGGAAAAATTCTCCTTTTGTTGGAAAGTCCATTTATAGAAACGTCAGTGAGAAATGTTGCAAAAACAGGAAAAATTATTCACACTTGTCACTTGAGGACTTTCGTTGCGTGCGCTGCATTAACGGTTTAAGTCACTCAAAAAAAATACAATATATTTTCATACATATAAAATAGTATATTGTGCAACACGATTTGCACATACTATTTTTTATTACAAATGCGGGATAAGTAAGTAAGTATAAAATGGGCTGTTTGCCCATTCTAAAATTTGAGTGCGAAAAGTTTACTTGGCGCACGCAAATGCGTAACGGCTCGTTTTCAACCGCAACAGCGGGCGCCAAGATGCTACTTATCCCGCATGAGTGCTAAAAAAAATTATTCCTTTTTAATAATCATAATATCAATTAGAAACTATAACCCGACTTCGTAAAAAAGGGGTCTAAAAAGGCTGAAAAAAGAAAATAATTCAATGTGAAATCCAGATATGCATAGGTACAAAAATGGTCAAGGTAGAGCCGTGGTCGTACCCGCTATTGGGATTATATATTTCAACAGCAGACGAATATTATTATTTTTCAAGTTTTCTTTTTGTGTGAGGTGACGCTTATATTAATTATTTAGCGGGTACCTACATACAAACATACATACATACATAGACTGCCAAAATCATTACCCTTCCTTTTGGCTTCGCCAAAGTCGGGTAAAATCCAACGTGAGCAATCAAAAGATAATCGCGATAGTGTTTCCGACAACCACGCGAACGAAGTCGCGGGCACAGCTAGTTATTTACAATAAAAAGTGTTGAAAAATTAACTCTAGAGTAGCTTACTCCGGATTCCTACTTCAGCTCACCGCGTTGGTCTTATTAAATCAAAGGTCGCTGACCTCGGGCAAATATTATGTAACTCGTTTTAACAAAAAATCTGTGTGTGTGTTTCTTACAAAGTACCTAATGGATTTTTAATGTTCACAGTAGGTGCTATTAGGCAGACTTTAATTTTTAAAAGCCAAGAGACTATAAAATATAAGTAACTCCGCGTCGCTACCAGTGGCGAAGAAGGGAAGCCCTAAACTATAATAATTGCTTCCCTCACCGATTTCGGTGTCGGTAGCCGATTTCATTGAAACCAGGCCCAAGTGTGTGCGCAATACACAAAGACACTCTCTTTTCCTTTTACTCTCATAACCCAGTGGGACGGTAAACCGTCACGACTGGCGAGATATCAGGCGCAGGACCGACTTTTTACATGCTTATCCGACGTATGGATCATCTTTCTTGTCAGACAAGTCAGGTGATCAGCCTGCATTGTCCTAACCAACCTTGAAAACAACAATATTTGCTGGTCCAACGCGAGAATCGAACCCACGACCTCCGGGTCGAGAGCGAAGCTCTCAACCACTAGACCACGGAGGCGATTTAATAGGTTAGGTAGGAATTTGGATGAGTGTTTTCAAACAGTAGGGGATGAAGGGCAAAAAGTGAAGCAAGCGATAGGAATGGATTATAGGAATCCTACTTTCTACCAGTAACTCCATTCCGGCTTCACTGACCAACAACAACCCTTAGGCACAAAGTAGATATATAACAGAGACACGACCTAGTACTAGAAAATGGTATCACCCTAATACTGGCAATTCGACTGGCTATTTTTGTTTTTTTCGATTTCCAGGCACCGCCATCTAGCGCCACTATTGGAAAATACTAATTACTAATTTTGTTTCGAATCTTCTTAATTAAGGAGTTGAATTTAGCTTAATGTGATGTTATGCTTAAAAAATATGCTTATCTTTATTTGAATGTCAATATTTGTACTTAATTCGGCTTACTGACATTTTATAATTTAGAAACGTTAATAGTAGTGACATCTATTGCAATTTTTTGTATTAAATATAGATTGTATGGGAGGGTAGGCCTTAGGTCATAACATGATGCCACTGAATCCTGAAGAATTATATAATAGGTTCTTACTTTAAAATTTGAATACATTATTTTCTGCTAGGTCAGACCTTGAATATCACTATCTTTTAAACGGTGAATCATAGATAACCAAATTATGTTTTTAAATTTTACATGACTAATATAACTTTACTGCTATCGATGACGGAAATTTGGCATAAGTAGCAGTAAACAAACAATATTTTAAATAATGCCCAGAGAAAGCCCTTTTAATAAGCAGAATTATAAGCTAACTAAGCTAACCAAATCCAGCAAACTTACTCCCGACACAGTCAAACATCGTATCAGTTCGATCTCAACAGTTTTTGGTATTTTATTTGGTGGATTACTTTGAAACTGACCAGGATAAATAAAATCGTAACATACTAACTTTTTGTACTCCCAACCATATCAATCGACTGGCAAACAAAATAAACAAACGTCAATTTAATCGGGGGTACGCAGCACGATCGCATCTGAATCAAATTCGAATTAGTTTGGCCCCAGACATTTCTGGAGATAACTTAGGGTTAACTCGAACTGTTATTACCATAACGGGTTACTATCTAAGGTTGTTAATTAAACCCAGACTGGTGCAAGTGGGCGTAAGAGGATTAGACTAGCGACTGTGTTTTTGCATGAAGTCCAATAGTATGAGGCTGACGTAACTTCCTGACGGAGATAATACCATAATTTATGACACATTATTCCATCGTTTTGTTCACAAGTAGAATAGAGTTTATTTATTTCCGAGAAATTAAGCCGTTGTATAACGCCAGTGACCTTGCTCCACGATATTGAAGACGACAAAGGGGATTCAAAATACCATAAAATATATTTGAGACAAGTTTGCATGAGTTCAGTCTTTTGAATGTTTTTTTTATTCATATTATTATAGCCCCCTGGTATCCGGTTTAACAAATAGTGTTAGACTAAAATTATTCAAGCACCAAGAAAGTAATGAAGATATTAAACTTTCAAATATAATGTGCTAACGAGAAGGGGAATAACCGATTGTGACGTCACTTTGTTAACTCTACATAAACACAACCTGCGTATAAATACAGTTTTGAGAGAAAGAGATAGATAACTTTATTTAATTGCCTAACACATTAATGTTTTAAAACTTAGGTACTTTTATTCTTATTTAAAATTTTGCTCAACTTTTTGATTTTATGCGTCCTAAAGTAAATAAATTTAATATTCTTTCAAAAACCCAGTTAAGCCAGCTATCATGGGCTAGGATTGTCTCTTCAAAGTGTGAAAAATTAAGCTGTACCAGTGGCGAAAGCTGTATCTCTTTCAGAGTGAAGCCAACCCTGTATAATAGGTAGGAGTTGGGATGATGGGGGTAAGTGAAGCCAATAGGTACAAGGTATATCTGTTTCGACTAAAATTTCAATGTGATCTAAATGTAAACATAAAAATTCAATTCGACCCAATTAATATGTAAAGGGGTTGTTGAATGACGGTTAATTAATATGCCGATAGTATCATCATCAGTGATTAACGTACCTGACCTCCGGCCGCTTGCCCATGCTGGTGATGGTGGCCTGTTCGTCCACCTCCTCGATGACCTCGTTGGCGATCTTCATGCTGCCTCCAGCAGCCGCCGCGGGCTTGTTGAGCGTGGGGTTGCTCGCAGATATTGTGAAGCGACCACCTGATATTGAACAATTAATTACATGTACATTTGCAATGTAAAGTTTTGTTATTGGCATCTCTAACGGCCGAATACTGAAACGATAGTTAAATTAATTGACGCTTAAAAGAGACGCTATCCATTTTCCCTAAAGAGTGACAGTGACAGCCTGCGAATAGGAGGACTCTTAACTTTAAGAGTAGTGAGTACACATTGAAGTAAAATATTGTTGCATATCTACGAATGATAAATGATCGTAGACTATCATTTACCGTCAGTCTTCAGTCAGATCTTTGAAGGCAAAAAGAGAAGAAAAATGATGTATACAAAAAGCATGAAAATGTATAGAGATTATGAAATTTGTTTCTTATTAACTGCGTTTATGTACTTATGTAATGCATTTGTGACAAGATTTGGTAATTTTCAATTATTTGCTTTAGCAAAAACAAATCACATTTTTGCTAATATTGACTTCTGAACTTTTTTATTTAGTAACCGATGACTGTAGATTTTGCCATTTAAAAAAAATATTTCTTTTTTAATTCCTTTCGGAAGATAAACCTACGGCTTTAGCTGATGAAAATAAATGCATAACATCCGCTATTCATTTATAGTATAATTTTATACGGACTATGTGGCATCGTTAGCGAGGGACAAAAGGGTACAATCATGACACGAGGTCTCCACAATATTAGTCCTCAAACATCACAAGTCACAACTCACATTCAATTACATGTCGTCAAGTCCTACAAACTGCAATCAACTTGTCACATTCAACCTAGTTTCTAGTTACGGAGTACAAAACCCTGTAATAAAACGGCCGATTTACTTCAAATTTCAATTTGTGTGCTGAGTGCGGATTTTTTTCACTGCTCGCCGTTTCAACGTCCAATTTGTATGGCACGGAATTACTTATCATTGTTTGCCACTAGGCGTTTAATGCATTTTTTATTGCAAATTGTCTTATTTTGTCAAGGTGAGTAATGATAAAACCTCGCACTCAGCATACTGGACTGTTTTTAACACAAACTGGGGCCGTATTATGATCTTTTACAATACCAGCCTGGTTCCAGGCAATTCAATAATACGGCCTTAAACTGCCTTGTTCTTTTTCATCTTACAGCGACATGTAAAAGTGAATGGATCCACTCTAGTTGGGTTGTCTGAAAGTGACATTCGGAAGCATGTCAAGTGTCACGTGTCCGCTAACCAGCTGTCATCATGCAGTTAGTGATCGTAATACGAAAATTCCAGGCAGCCATGTTGTATGGCGTAAACTGGCTGGAATTAAGAGCTTGTAATAGCCCCCCTGGACTGTCTAGGTTAGGCGTAACTACCTCAACTAAACATCGTTGCAGTCAAAGTTCCACTATAATTAAAGACATGAATGGATGAAGGTGACTCAAATTTCTCTAAATCAGAATTTTGCGAGATATCACCTGCATCAATTCACATCTTAAATAAATTTTAATTTTTCACTTCTTTTGCCCCTTAGAGAAAAATTAAGAAATGTTGTGAGTTGTGACAGATTGGCAAACGGCAGAGGAAAGTTGTATCAGGGGGCTGACAGTGTAGTTCCATTTGTTACGTTTTGGCGCTGCGGTCGAAAGCAAAATGGCGTCGTTTTGTGACGTCACACACGTAAAGTTCCTGTTTCCTGTTTGTAGTGTCAAAATATGATCTATGTTGTCAAACATAGATTAGAGTAATTTTGTTGTCAAAACTCAAATATGGCCGCGTGTAGTTTGTTAGTGTTTTGTTTATCCTCGTTTCTTGCTTGATTTGATCCAAAATATTCAATTACTCCGCAGATTATTGATACATTATATCAATCTTTTATAGTATGTTAATTAATTTAGTGTAAATATTGTTCATTTTTCGTTTTAAGGGACTATTTAAGTCTTGTGTCGGCGGTTGCAACGCAACTATTAGTTCACAGGTGAGTTTTACTTTTAACACGTTATAGTTAGAGCTAGTGTAATATAAAGTATGAACAATATAATATAATTATACTAAATCTTTGACTCATTAAGTTTGCCAATGTTTTTTGCTTTTGTATATCAATATTAATCTTAACTGTACTCATTTGTTTCAGTTCAGACAGATATACCCCTAGGCCTTAGTGATAACAATTATTACAAAGAGGAACTCCAATGAGGATGTAAATGCTTCTGATGATATGTTGGTCATTGGAAGAGCGGGTATGTATTAAGTACTATGGCATTTTGACACTCATTCTATATGATATTTTAACATATCAAAAGATACTGAAATTGTTTTATTTTTGTGAAATACCAAGGTTTAGTGGTTTGGA
Source organism: Celastrina argiolus (assembly GCA_905187575.2). Classification (NCBI taxonomy): domain Eukaryota; kingdom Metazoa; phylum Arthropoda; class Insecta; order Lepidoptera; family Lycaenidae; genus Celastrina; species Celastrina argiolus. Next base: position 11,770,706 of record LR994599.1, on the reverse strand, counting down.
ACTTGGCTCAGGAATTGGAGGTTGTGGGTATCAATAACTTCATTGAAACAACAAAAAATTTATGTAACACTTGTTTAACATTTATGAAAAGATGGTATTTTCATAAATGTTAAACAAGTGTTATGGCAGTTTAAGCATATTTGATAGCAGAATATTATTGCAGTTTTATTTAGGGTAATCAACTTATAGTGCTGAAGGACAAAACTAGTTAATCTATTTTTGCTAATTAACTATAGTTTTTACTAGAAACCCTCCTTGTTTTGTTGTTGTTGATGGCCGGACTAAGTGACCGGCCAACTTATGTATTGTTTTTTCATCTTAAATATTGTGTTATTTATTTACAGAAGTGACTGATCAACTTTTGTGTCATCAAAGAAATGAAAACAATTGAAATATGAGCACACTTCAAGTAAGGCAAGTGGCCTTAGAAACAGGAAAACCTGGACTTGTGTGTTACCATCACTAGATGGTTGGATTACGACATTAGAGAGTTTTATTAGGATAATTATTAAAATATTATTAAAAAAATATTCTGTTAAATATTAATGTTCTTGCTATATCAATCAGGGCTTATTAGAAATTCAGAAAAAAAATCAATAAATAAATGATAAATGTAACCTGTTTTTATTTTGTATTACTTATTATAAAAATAAATTACCTGAACTACAAAAACCTACCTACAAAAAAAAATCGATACCTCACTAAAGTATCGATAGCTGGACTCGATTATTCAACCACTTATACAATGTGTGTTTGTAGTCTGTGATGTGCTATGGTCTGTGGTGTGCGGTCAAAATGACAGATGCTACAGTGCTGCCAAAACGTAACAACTGGAAACTCGGTAAAATATAGCTGTCGCATCTGTTACGTAGTAACTAATTCTTAATCTGTGAGTTGTATCAAACGCACGCACGTGTAAACTGTAAGTAAGTGTGTTGTCGTTATTTGTTATTAAATATTTGAAAGCATTATTTTATATTATACCTAGTTCCTTCTCTATATAAATTACATGTGTGGAAAATTTCATACCTGCGTCAGCACTCAGCGCAATTTTCGTAAAAAAGTTTACTTCACTTCAATTAGAGCTATCTTTAAACACAAAACAAACATGTATGGACTTCGACAAGGTCGTAGGGCGTAACTACGTATCTCATTTCCCAGAACATACATATTCATACATCCTTAGCCTTTTATTACCGTTGCCTCGACTAACTCTAATCAGAATAAGTGTGCAATCAGCAACACTATACAACTATAAAAGAATTTCAAGGTCATTTCAAATGGTTTCTATTTACTTTGTTAGTAATTTCATTCGCTCGTTTGACCTAATTAAACTTAATTAAGTTTTTTCATTTTAAAGATAGTTCATCATAATTCACATAACGATTAGAAGTATCTACTCTAGAGGATATTTAAGTCCCGATTTCACCAACGCTTGTTAGTGTTAACGGCTTGCTAAAATACCTCCCTTCTTATTTATTGACAGGGAATACGAGAGGGATAACATGATATTAATGAAGGATTAACTTTAACATATTGTGTTGGTGAAATTAGCACTAAAACTGTTAACCACAACCCAATGCACCAGGGATGTGGCCTCAAGGCCTGTGGCGGAGTGGTTATGGTAAACAGGTTTGTATATCAGAATTTGGAGCTAATTTTAGATGATTTGCTTCGATATTTTTTTTGCGTAAAAGAAACCCAGGTTGTTTGGATTGGCCCAATTTGTGTAAAGCTCACGTTTGAGTTCAGGAGCCTGACTCTCCAAACTGATTCGATTTTGATTCAGATTCGATTGATCAGATTCGGTCGGGAGTACAAAAAGTATGAAAATAGCGTTTTATTTAACCAGGTTACTTTCAAAGCAATCCACCAAATAAAATACCAAAAGCTGCTGAGATCGAACTGATACGATTTTCTATTGTGTCGGGAGTAAGCCTGCAGAATAGTACCTAACTCTATCTCATTCATTTTACGCAGATTGGCTCAAGTGGGCCTTATTTATCGAGTTTATAAACATGTAGGATAAATGGGAGGGAAACTGGAATACTTCCTACTCCTCCTTTTTTTCTTCTGATTAATTTCGTTGTGGGTCCCAAGACAGATTTAGCTTGTCCCTCGGGCTCCCTGAGATCATATCAAAGGGTTTGTCGTGGTTGGTTACCGCTGTCGATCCTGGCTCACAGGAGTTGCAGTGGTGGGAATGTGAGGTGGGCCAATGCCCGTAAAAAACATGTAGGATAAAGCCTATATACGTATTTAGAAGTTTAAACTCATATTATGTATTTAACAAGATATATTCCTGTCTGGGTGCTACGCTTATTTTTAACCGACTTCCAAAAAAAGGAGGAGGTTCTCAATTCGTCTGTATTTTTTTTGTGATAACTTCTTATGGGAGATTGAGATGCTTCGTTACGTTATGCGTTACGGGCCCATTGTCTTGCTAAGTAATCACTTCAATCGCGTTTTTATCAGTTCACGCTTCACAGTATTTAAAAAAAAATTGTACGTTCATTAGTCTCAAAATATATTAGCTATTCCTCACGTTACCCTCGGTCAATGCCAGTCTGCTTTCTTTATTACGTCATAGTCGCCTAGTAGGAATCATGTATTGACACATTGTATTTTCATAGTGAATACACGTTGGGGTATTACCAATGTTCGCCTGATCTGTTTGGTAATTACTGACGAAACAAGGTTAAATTTACACTGACCACGTATTGAAAAAGATAGATGCCGGATCTTATATTTTGTGCCGAAAATAAAAATGGTGGAGTCTTTTTTTAGTACAATTCGTTTTCAGTATAATATAAATACATATTATGAATACATATTTGCCATTTTTTTCTGCTTACTCCACAGGTCACTTATATTCTGCCGTCCTAGTCATAAACAAGGCACTTGCTTGGAGGTTACTTTCGAGTCAATCGCTATCAAAGTTTTTTTCCATATTTTGCTGTATCTATGAAAGTAATAGGAATATTCCAAATATTTTAGTGTTGTTTAGCGCCTTTCAATGTGGACTTTGATTGTGCGATATTATAATATGAACATATTTAGTTAATTTATTATATTTTTAGATGGTTACGACTAGTAATTAGTTTGAAATAGATCCACATATTTTGTTTATGATTATTAAAATAACGAAAAGTATAACAGCTATAAAAAATTTAATGATTGATCCTGGTAGATCTCGTTGCGGTGATTGCGAATATACTATTAACTCATTTTCGCCAAGAAATATCGTTTGAGTTGTTTATGATAAGGGCTGAAGAATTAGTGTAAGCACTCTGCACTTTTTATATTTTCGAAAGAGAGTTATGATGTGACTACCCTAACGCGATTGTCCAAGGCTAGGGCCCGTATAAATAAAACAATCTCAAACCCAACCTCACCTTGAGAACTTATTTGACAGATAAAAAAACGTTTCGATTCACTTTTAAAAATGAATAATTTTACTTATGTTACATACTTTAATTTTTTGATTTCTTAAAACGTAAAAATAATGATTATAAAAATATACATTATACTTTATGTTTCCTGTAATCTATAATATGAATATAACGGTATAAAAAGATAAAGAAAGAAGATCGGTAGAAGAAGAGAAATAAATTAAAGTACTATGTAACATTAATAATGATGTTCACTTTTAGAAGTGAAACGAAACGTTTTTTTATCTGTCAAATAGGTTCTCGAGGTGAGGTTGGGTTTGAGATTGTTTTATTTATACGGGCCTAGGACTCCTAGCAAACGTTGCGCTGCGCGACATAATATGTCAAGGCTGCCACATTTCGGTTGCCAACACAGTAACGTTCTTCTGTAACATGCAATGTACCCGTAGCGAAGGCTTTCGGATGAGCGTTTTCAAAAGGTAAGGAGTAAAGGAAGCTAATAGGAATGGAGTTATAGGAGCCAGTACCGATGGATTTTCTTCAGAGGGAAGCCCTCTTTTGTATAATAGTTAGAAATTTGAATAAGGCCTTTGAAACAGTAAAGGGTAAGTGAGACCGATATTAAAGAAGGTTTATGAACCCCTCGCCACTGCAAAGTGTAAAGTTCTACAGTTGCTTACAACCAGGGATGAAATGGATATTTAATTTAGGATACGGATATGGATATTAAATTATTTCGGATTACACAAGTCAACAAAAAAAATTTTTTTTTTTGGGTTTGTTATTAAATTAATATTTTCCGATTGTCTACAACTAAAAGTAACCACAGGATCCATTTATAACAAATAAAGTTTGCTTTTGTACATTTTACAATGAAAAATAAATATTTTAAAATTTTGACTGAACGTTTGAGGAACAACGATTTGAACACGCAAGAGGCGGGGTGGCGAGGGGATTACGGCGTGCAGCGGGGAGCGGCGGGAAGTCTGGGCAGTATGCGTCATAAAGCGTATGAGAATTGCTGAGAAACGACGTGATTTGTGTGACGTGGGGTCCAAAATGGCTTCCAAAAAGTGTAAAAATGAAGTTAATTATTTTTGTTACATTGAACTTTGGACAGCGTTATAACAATACAATGAGAACATCATGGGTGACTACATATGGAGTTTGATACGAGAAAGTTCTTACTTACACAAAAGAAAAACAAAAAATGTTCATTTTTAAAGCATTTTTTCTGTTTATTTTACATATTATTTACCTTTATTATTATTTCTTAATAAAAGGGATTGCCATATAAATTAAAGTTTTTTTTCTTACTTTTGTATTTTACTGAATGAAAAAAATTAGATTTTCATAAAATTTGAAATTTCGTTCTGGCTGCTACAAAAGCAAACTTTATTAGATAAAAGTATTTTTTCCTTGTTTAGTTAGACATTATTAATCAAAATCATCAGCACCACAGAACTCAGACTCAAAAATCGTGTTGACTTGTGTTATCCTTTTGTTTCGGATAATTTCGGTTACGGATGTTAAATTGTAGTTTCCTTTTGAAAGTAGCAATACTTTAATTTCGAATTCGGTTACGGTTACGGAAATTATTTATATCGGATATCCGACAGTTTCGGTTACGGTTACGGAGTTCCCTAACATCCCTGCTTACAACTAAGTTCTTACCGCTATCAGTTTGTGACGGCGCCGTCGCAGAGGGTGGTCGCTGCTCTTCTTTCGAGAACAATCTCTTCAACATAGAAGTGACGGAAGCCGTCCTAGCTATCGACGACTGCTGCAGCGACGCCATAGAGTTGCTGGAGCCCAAGTTATTGTCCTCCTTCTTCCCTCGCCTGCTCCCTCGAGACACGATGAAATGGATTCCAGATTGAGCGTCGTCGTTCATTTGCAGTTGCTGATAAATACAACAGCATGTTACTGGCGTGACGTCACAAGAACGACATTGATCGTAACGAGTAACATCGACATAAAGACAGTCAAGTAACGGCTGGAGGAAGAATTAGGCTATAGTTATGTAAATGTTAGCATAATCAAATGTAAATGAGCAAATAGTAGAATTACATAAGAGTTATAGATATTTTATGACAACCTTAAACTTTCGTTCAGCGCATTGTTCTGAAGCATAATATCGTAATGTTATGTATTAATTTCGCGGTCAATAATAAGTAACCAATGACGTAAGGTGTATTGTGTGCAAAGAATATTAAGGCCGTATTTCTTCAAGCAATGTTGAAGTTAACGCCATGTTAAAATGCCATGCCATCTCATTCATTGACAGGAAATACGAGAGCGATAACATGATATTTAACATGGCGTTAACTTTAACATTTCTTGGTGAAACACGCCCTAAATGTTCGACTCGCAATTTCGGACATAAAAGGGGGAACCGTACGTTTTCTCTAGATTAAAGCCTATAAATAATCTATAGTCTACTCTACATCTATGCTAAATTTCATCAAATTGGCCCAGTTATTTCAGATACTATTCAATCCAATATATTTATATTCAAACAAACAAATGTTTTCCTCATATGATCGTAGACCTAAGTAAATAGTTCAAGGTCACTTATAGATTCGTTCTGTGCAAAATCAATTACACCGCTAATTTAATTTCCTTTCCTACGCACGTAGGTTGATAAAAACTCATATTATAGCATATTCCTCTTAACTGATATCTTAGGAATCAAATCTAAATGTCAGATAAAAATAAAACAAACGTTAAAATACACACAAGAGCCTACAACCACCTCGCCGACATTGGACATATAAATAATTAGGTTATATTGCATAGACATAGAAGCAATTAGCTATAAGTTAATACATATTACAGTCAGACAAATAGTTAGAAAATTAGAAAACAGAAAGTGAAAGTTAGATATGTTTAGTAAGTGTAACGATTAGATAAACAGGCTGTAATATTAATGAGTGAGAAAGGTTAAGGTCCGTATGGGTCCCGTTTGTAGAGTTCACTGTGAAAATACCAGCGCAGTTACTATTTTTTAATTATTGTATGTGCAAATTTATGATGTTGGGCCATTTCTCATAGAAACATGGAAGTCCAAAGGTAAGTCTTTCAGCGCTGGTACTTTCACAGTATACTCTACATAGTAGGCACATACACACCCTAAAGTATTATCAGTCATTTATTTTACACCTTGTATAAACTAAAATATAGTTAGTACACAATCACTAGTCATGTAAAGTGTATAAAGTACTCTAACCTAAATTAATTGAAAACATTACCAGTTGATACCATATCAGTAACGGTTAATAGAAGGGCTGCCAATTTTTTCGTTTTAATTTGCGCTAAACTAAGAATTCTATTTTCTTCACGTGTGTCATGCCTATTTTTGGAATCTCTGGGGGCAAACACGACAACGCACCAAAGTCTTATTTTAGGAATCTACTTATAAGGCAGAAATTGGACATTAGCAAATATTTGGTATCCAAGATACTTGATGACCTCTATAATATTTGTATTTGCGAATAGTATGTCTAGTATGTACCTAATTGGGAGCAGCATAGGATATGATGAAATCTTTTTGTCTCTTTTAGATTAGGAACAAATAAATATAACAAGAGCTTTAACTTGACATACTCCTTTATTAGTAAAAATATTTACACCACGGATACTTAGAACCATATTAATAACGAAGTCTCAAACCCAACCTCACTTGAGAACCTATATGACAGATAAAACAACGTTTAGCTTCACTTTTAAAAGTAAACAACTATTATTAATGTTACATATTACTTTTTTTTTCATTTTTATACCGTAATATTTATATTAAATAGATTACAGAAAAACATTAAAATAAGTATAATATATATTTTTATTATCTTTTTTACGTTTTTAAAGAATGTACCTACCATAAGAAAAGTTGTTCATTTTTTAATTTTTTCATCTGTCAAATAGGTTCTCAAGTGAGGTTGGGTGTGAGACTTCTTTATTAATGCAGAGAATAGATGTCTATCTTTGTCTGTCAATTGGTTTTTACAACGTACCTATCAGAAACAGGTAGCAACTCAGATCAGCGTATCCGGTTGTATATTTATTACTAAGGGGACATTTATTCGATAGGCAAAATAATTATTAGGGGACTGAAACAGATTACATAAGAGTAGACAACAAAGAATAGAAGTGAGGCTTAAACTTTTATAAGCGACAATATATTGTATGACATAAACCCTAATCCACAGTCATACATACCACAACAACAGAAGTAGGAAACTCCTCCCTGATAAGCGTACAAGGAAAAAACATATGACTAATAATTGGCAACCCTTTCCACACTGCTAAGCTCCAACAACCGAGCGTGCAGCATGCTCTTAAATCAGGGAATCTAACCTCTGGCGGGGCGAACTTGTAACTCACGGTGTTTGACGGTACCATCTCGTCGATTTTGATCGATGAGGGGTTGATGGTGACCATGCTTCGTTGCCGCACGGGGACGGCCACGCGCGCCGTGGACGGTTCCGGGTGTTCCTCTCGCTGGTTCTCCGTGGCTATCGTGTACGGCAGCTCGGAGGGGAACACCTCGTCCCAGTACTGATCCCTGATCAGCTCCGGATGCTCGTGGTGCATTTCGTCCACAATCATGTACGATACCTGTGAACGATAACGTATGCCTTGCCAGTTGCCAAAGGTTTAATAGGTCACATTGTATACCAAATGAACAATGCTAATCTTTGTAAATTGGGTATACAATTTAGACATAATGTTGAACCAAAAAGTCTAATAGGTAGTCAATAATTCAGATTTCTTTGTATATAATATCATGATGTTAGAACGTGATCGAAAACCCTAATATTTCACTATCTATATCTATACATATAATAAATCTGTAGAGAAGTCGTGTCTGTACATTGAAGATATTTGAGAAAAAATATTATAGGGGACCTTTATTTACCCAATAGTACCCAAAACAATGATTTTTGGAATTATTGTCTGTTTGTCTGTTTGTCTGTTTATCTGTTTGTCTGTTTGTCTGTGGGTTTGTGCACGCTAATCTCAGAAACAGCTTATCCCACGCAAATGTACTTTTTACTAATATGTTGCGGCAAGCTTCACTTAACATTTAGTGTTTGTTTCATGTAAATCGGTTTATAAATAAAAAAGTTATGACAATTTAAAAACATCATGTCGTATTTGCTGGACGTTTGTAGGAAGCGCGCGCCGGGCCCGGGAGCCGCGCGCTGCTTCAAATTTTATTCGCAGCGAACGTACCGGGAGAGAATGGCATTCGATAAAAGTGAATTTCATTTATTTATATTATATTATTTAGGGACAATCTAATTTTTTTTCTTGACTTTCTTTATTACGAAAGTTTTTTGTATAAAATCAGTTAGTAGGTACTTTTGCTGTAAAGTCCTTTGTGATAAGTACTGTATGTACATATTTGTTAGCGTAGGTTAGTAATAATAATATAATATAAATAAATAAAAACTGGTCAAGTGCGAGTTGGACTAGCGCACCGAGAGCTCCATACATTTTGATTTGATTACAGCTTGAAGATATTAGAGACCTGAGTATTTGTAATATAAGATTTAATTTAATACCCCAAGACATTAGGTTTTGAAAAATTGGCCGGGTTTATACGGGGTATCCCAATAATATTATCCTAATAACTTCTCTACTGCATGTTGTTCGGGGTCTACTTCTTTTGCTGAGCTCCGAAAGGATGGTAATATATCTAATATACCCTACATACCAAGCGGCTTGCCGGGCATGGATCGGGATCAACATTGGCAAGTACCTATTAGCGGAAGTCCTCAGCGGTTGCGCCATTTGTTTGTAGTCATGATGGTGTTCTGTGTACTTTTTGATGCTGAGCAGTTATGTCTGACTATTCAAGATAAAGTTACATCTATTGGGGGTAATCCTATGTCTTCATATGGCATGTCCGAGCCATTATTTGACGGTAAACTATTATTATTACTTCATCAGCCTACTTCTTTTAAAACATATTTATTATAACACTGCCCTAAATCATTTTTCCACGCGTACGAAGTCGCGGGCACAGCTAGTTACATAATATGTTTCTGTCATGTTAAATATATTTCAAATCCGCATTTGCATTCAGGAAATCCAAATTCTATGATATCACTGAAGGTCAATACTCAATATTATAATATGCTGATTTTATTAGAAGTAACTCACTATTGTAAATAACAGTGAGGATGCATGGTATACTTTTTGTGATCGATTTTTGTAGATGACAAAGTACCACATAGTTATTACTAAATTACTAATATCAATTAGTGCAACGCACGCGTCCTACAAAATAATAATAATAATAGCTCCCCTCACCGATTTCGGTGTCGGTAGCCGATTTCATTGAAACCAGGCCAGCTACGCAGGAGTTATTTTATAGTGCCCAAGTGTGTGCGCAATACACAAAGACACTCTCTATCTACCTTTTACTCTCATAACCCAGTGGGACGGTAAACCGACACGACTGGCGAGAGAACAGGCGCAGGACCGACTTTTTACATGCCCTTCCGACGCATGGATCATCTTGTCAGACAATCAGGTGATCAGCCTGCATTGTACTAACAAAACTTGAAAACAACATTTTTAGTTGTTCCAACTCGGGAATCGAACCCACGAGTCACAAGTCAGCGAAGCTCTGAACCACTAGACCACAGAGGCGGTTTTACAAAAGCTACGTCACAAAATCGGTCCAATTTATATTATGATGAAACATTCCAATTTATATGATGAAACATTCCAATTTATATGATGAAACATTGCAATTATATGATGAAACATTCCAATTTATATGATGAAACATTCCAATTTATATGATGAAACATTCCAATTTATATGAACAAACAACAAGTAGGTAAATTGACTTACTTGCAAATCCCTGTCAATCAGCCAATTCACTTCAAAATCGTCGTCATCCTCTCCGAAGGGGTTTATAAGGGACTCTGCCACTTTCAACCATCCCATGTAGAAGAAGAACTCCAGGGTGGTAAATATTGGGAAGTACAGGTCTATATTGGAGATGTAGGCTGATGATGTGGTGTTTAGTTTGTTGTCCACCCACTGGCTACCCAGCGCGGATGTAATGAAATACGAGTATACCGCAATGGTAACTACCTGAAAAGATCATCTGACGCTACACATATCATTATAGTCTTAACATATACAAGGTGTTAAATAAATAAATGATAACACAGGCCTACAAAAATTTTTTTTTGGTGCAGCTCTGTTTGTACCTGTGGTGTAGACAATATACAGTATAGTGCCTACGTCATTTTAATTCATCAGCTCTAGTTTACCTACTATACTAATTTTAAATTTTTGCCGATCTTGTTCGTGAATACTCTATATTACAATAACATAGATAAACTTTATGTTACTATTCTATTAGAGCTATTACATGCAGATGTTGTGTTAACGTTCCTGATAAATTTTGTTATGTTTGTGGTGAACACATACTGAAAGATCAGCTTCACCAGAGTGGTTATACTAAATATCCATGCCTTTTTTGTCTCTGGGACAGTCGAGCCAAATCACATCATTGGACTCAAAAAAGTTGGCCTATGAGAGATGCACTTGTTGTTGGGGAAAGAAATGTTATAAATGAACCCTTAGTTTCAAGAGAAAAAGTCATTCTTCCGCCATTGCATATAAAATTAGGGCTAATGAAATGTTCAGTTTATTTCACAGAAATTTCTTGATTTAAGTACTTACTGAAAAAATTAAATCTTTGACGGACCAAAATTACGTAAATTATTAAAATACACTAATTTTGAGACTTCTATGAATGATCTGGAAAGTCTTGCGTGGAAATCTTTTGTAGCAGTAGTAGAGGTATTGCTGGTTCGTTTCAAAGATTTAGGTTGTAATATGAGTATTAAATTATACTAATTCAATAGTCATCTAAATCAATTCCAACACAATTTAGAAGATCTAAGAGAAGAACAAGGAGAACGTTTCCACCCAGACATAAAAACGATGGAGAATAGTGGTATCTCTTTCCATCGTTTTTATGTCTGGGTAGGACACTCATATGATGGCCGACTATTGCTGAGGAACCATGTGAGGTTGCCCAAGTCAGTTTCATTCTAGAAAATCACTCAAAAGGCGATTTCTTGATGTTTAATGTATTAAAACATGATTTCTTTGTGATAAGTGTTTTTTTTTATCTCGGAAACAAGAGCTGTCACAAAAAAACTGGTAACATTTTTGATATCGCCATGTAAGATATATTTAAAATCAGGTCTAAAATCCCCGGCACCAAAATCGTTGCAGGCTGTATTGGATATTATTATTGTTTGACATTTTAAATTTTTATGTATTACTAGCTGTGCCCGCGACTCCGTACGCGTGGAAAAGTAATTTAGGGCAGTGTTATATTAAATCAGTTTTAAAAATATTTTTAGTTATAAAAACTGTCGTCGAGGTATTTAAAAAACTGTTGTTTATGTTGACAATTCCTACTACCAGCTTGACAAACGACCGTGTACAATTACTATAATGCGAACGGGACTACTTGATAGTACGCTCACATACACGACGAACATCTAGTAGCGCCGCAGCGACTGCAGACGATGATCGTTTCCACGCCGACGCTGCTGGTGTGGCGACAATGATATTAAGACAGCGCGCCGCAAAATTTTGCGGTCTTTTAGCCTTTAGGTGCGTAAGTCCGACTCGCACTTGCCCGGTTTTTTATTTATTAATAACCAAACATGTAGGTACTGATTATAAATCACTTCACTGTTAAAGTACTGATTTTATACAGAAAAGTAGCAAAATATAGAAAGTCCCAAAAGAAAGAAAACAAACCTAAGTTGTACCTAACATAAAAACCATTCGGTCCATAATAAAAACTAAGAAATAAAAATATCAAGAAAAACATAAATCTAACTTATATTGACATAACTTTTTTAGATTAACTGTAAGTTCACAATACTTATGTTAATCAAAATTCTATGTATTATGCAGTTATCGAATACATAATTTGGACAAAGAAGACTATAAAAATGTACAGTAATAGTAGGCTGTAGTATGAATTTTAACGGACGGAATGAGAACTATAATATACAATACAAAATAATATTATACATTGCTAATGATGCACGCTGAGTATAACTCTCGGATAACGTATTGTATAAATGTAGGTACCTACTGAACTTTGCTATAATTGTATTAAAAGTACGGCATTTGGCGTATAGATGTCGCTATTATGGTCTGCTCTGCATCGCGCTATCGCTTGTAAGATAGATTTGTATATGAGAATACTCTATCAATATTATGATATTTGGCAAAAAAACCCATAATAATCTGTTAACACATATCCAGGACAGGCCGCAAAAGGCTAGAATTTCAAAAGGTATCTCGATTGGAATCGAGTTGTATCAACAGTTTTCCCCTGTAACACAGTTTAGTAACTATCAAGATGTTTTTTAACGTATATGTATATTATAAAAGAGAAAAAACAAAAAAAAGAGCAATATATTTATGAAAATCTTAAAACTGTTTTTAAAATTCCGTACCTCAAAAGGAAAAAACTAAACACATATTATAAGATCATTTCCATGTCCGTCTGTCTGTCAAGACCCTTTTACTCAGAAACGCGTGTAGGTAAATTATATAAAATACTCAGGATACCTACTGTTCCTTGAAGCAGTGAAAAAATCAGACTTCTTAGCCAATGCAACCTAAGCTAAATTTCGTCATTTTCGACACTCGTAAGGGAATCAAAACCTAAAGGTTACTTCCCGTGAACTCAAAATCATAAAATTTGAAACCAAGCAACGTCTAAAACCATACGTTTTTAGTAACATTATATAGATAGTAAAAATATTTTGATTTTTTTAAACTTAGTACCGTTTGTCTCGAATGTGTATAATTGAAACTTATAACAAATACTTAGGTCTCTAATATATTCAAGCTGTAACCAAATCAAAATTCTATGTCAATCAGGTTTGTATGCAGCTATCGGTGCGCAAGTCCAACTCGCACTTGGCCGGTTTTTATTTATTTACTTATTACTAACCTACGCTAACAAATATGTATACAGTACCTACTTATCACAAAGGACTTTACAGTAAAAGTACTAACTGATTTTATACAAATAACTTTCGTAATAAACTCAAGAAAAAAAATCTTAGATTGTCCCTACCTAGCAAGCCTAAAACTAACAAATAAAAGTCACCCCCGCGGCCCCGGTGCGTTTGCTGCGAATACAATTTGAAGCGGCGCGGCGCGGGCCGGGCGGCGCGCGGCTCCCAGACCCGGCGCGCGCTTCCTACAAACGTCCAGCAAAAACGACATGATCTTTTAAAATTGTCATAACTTTTTTATTTATGAACCGATTTACATAAAACAAACACTAAATGTTAAGTGAAGCTTGCCGCAATATATTAGTGAAAAGTACATCTTAATCGGATAAGCCGTTTCTGAGATTAGCGTGCACAAACCCACAGACAAACAGACAAACAGACAAACAGACAAACAGACAAACAGACAAAAATTTCAAAAATCATAGTTTTGGGTACTATAGCGTAAATAAAGGTCCCCTATCATATTTTTTTTCAAATATCTTCAATGTACAGACACGACTCCTCTACAGATTTATTATATGTATAGATTAATTGATTGTTTTTAATTGTATTGTTTATATTTTATTGGTAATTGGAAAAATTAACGAGCCCTGACAAAGTTAGGGGCGTTGGAAATAAATAAAAAAAAAAAAAAAAAAAAAAAGTTGCAGGTCTGTGTAATAATTTAGGGTATGTTTTTGCCTCGTATGTAGAGTATACTGCGAAAGTACCAGCGCTGAAAAAATACTTTTGACTTCGACTTCCCCCAATATCATTAATTTTCCCATACAATATATTTTTTAAAGTTCCTCTCACCGCTGCACTGGTACTTTCATAGTAACCATACACACCCTACAGTATTATCACTCACTTATAGTTTAGCCTGTATATGCTGGCCCTCTCATACAAAGTTTGTCACGCTATATGAGCTACTAGCTGTACCCGCGACTTCGTTCGCGTGGTTTTTGAATGACCGTTTATGCAGTGCACGTAATGAAGTCCCGATGTGAATAATTTTCCCCGTTTTTGCAACATTACTCACTGACGCTTCGCTCCTATTGGTCGCAGTGTAATGTTATTTAGCTTAAAGCCTTCCTATATATATATGGACTATCCAACAAAAAAATATTTTTTCAAATCAGACCAGTAGTTCCTGAGATACCATATTTTCTCCTCCTACTTTCTCTTAGTTGAAAAAGTCACAGAAAACAAAAAAAAGTTTATTTATAGACAATAACAAAACCTTGTGCAGTACCGCTTCTAACTGTTCTAACATAGCCCAAAACAGATATATTGTATCTTCACAGTTTGCGTGAAATAGTAGAAGTTAAGAGGTACTTTCGATGGCAACGACAAAAAATACCCTTTTTTTAAATAAACTTCGTGAATAACCTAATTATCACTTAAAACTAAACGTTTCCAACGTGGTCACTAAAATTTATTGCAGAAATGTACGTAATTTAGTCACAATAAGCTCTAATATAAGTAAAATGTCTCTCCCCTGGTCTGTCCCATAACCGATTTTATTTGTAAATCAGTCATTATGAATGTATTAAAATTTAATATTAGGTCCTTACATATGAAATTGGCGTTTTGTATGGGAGGAACATAAAGGCGATTTTTTCATATTAAAATATATTTTATTAATCAAAGTATGAACCATTGCTATCTATACACTTTTGCCATCTTATAGGAAGTTCATTGATCCCTTTACTAAAAAAACCATTCGGACGGGAATCAATGAAATCTTTGAAAGCGGTTTGGACTGCCTCATCGGAATTGATTTTTTTTTCCTGGCAAGAAGTTATCCAAAATTCGAAAAAAATGGTAATCTGTTGGAGCAAGATCCGGAGAGTACGGTAGATGTCTTAGACATTCCAATTGAAGCTCCTCTAATTTGGTAGCCGTCTGTTGGGCCGTGTGTGGTCTAGCGTTATCTTGAAGCAGCAGTGGCGTAGAGCGATTGACAAGTCTCGGTTGTTTAACGGCGAGCTTTTCCATCATGGTTTGCAGTTGCTGACAATAGACATCAGCCGTAATCGTCTGACCAGATTTAAGAAAGCTATAGTGTACGACACCGGCACTAATCCACCAAACGCTTACAAGTAACTTTTTTTGAGTCAATTTTCGCTTGGGGCAAGACTTTGCTGGTTCACTAGGGTTCAGCCATTGCGATGACCGTTTACGATTATCGTACAGGATCTACTTTTCATCACATGTAATGATCCGATTTAAAATTATTTCATTATTGTGCCGGTTGAGCAATGTAACGCAGCAGTCGACTTGCGTTTGTCGGTTTGCTTCACTCAATTCATGAGGTACCCACCTTTCAAGCTTTTTCACCTTCCCAATTTGCTTCAAGTGGATTAAAACGATTTTGTCACTAACAACGCAGCCTGTAGCTAACTCTGATGTGGTTTGCGATGGATCTGCTTCCACGATAGCCTTCAATTCATCATTATCGACCTTGGTCTCCGGCCGTCCACGGGGCTTGTTCTGCAGGTCGAAATTTCGAGAACGAAAGCGTTGAAACCAAAAACGCACCGTGTTTTCTTTTGCGACACCACTCCCATACACATTATTAATCCTTCGAGCCGTTTCTGCAGCACTGGTGCCACGGTGGAACTCGTACTCGTAAATAATGCGATATTTTAAGTTTTCCATTTTGTGAAATGAGTGACGCAGAAAAAAAAGCAAAAGAGAAAAAAACAAATGAATTATGGTTTTCAAAACACAAATGCATGAGTAAATAGCTGTTTAAATTTGAATTTGGAATTCCGAACCAAAGAGGATATATTTAAGATCAAAGTGGCCAGTACGACAAAACGCCAATTTCATATGTAAGGACCTAATAATTACTTTAACATCGTTAATTTTATAAAGACAGTTAACTTATTAATAGTATCTCACAAGTAAAAGTGCTTATATTCCAATTCTTCAAAAAAAATAGTAACACTGAAATTTGTCCACCGTGTTTCGTGTCTCCTCCCCTGGCCTTTTGTTTTCGTTCAAAAATCAGTTTTGCTTTTATAGTCTGTAATGGTTTCGACCTCTAATGCATAGTGTGTAACGTGAAGTTAGCAGCAAGCGGCGCATAAGCAACCGGTAGTAAAATATTGTTGGCTATTTCGATCACGCCACTCGCTGGGCGCAGAAGTGTTTAGTGAATGCAGTCTTTCCCCTGCAGGGCAATCGCGCTAAAAAACTTTAGCTGAAACGCAACCGAAACGTGAACGTTACTCGACTTTATGACGTATTCGGTATCGCGCTATCCTTTTGACAGCTAGGTGAGACGAAGCTGGACCGCAGTTGTAGCTCAAACGCTGTCAAACAAAAAGTTCATACGGAGCTAGTTTAACTCGCACGCAGCTCGAACGTTTGGAACAAAGTGATCGTATATAAGTTAAGTTTTTGAATCTAAATTATGTAAAGGACCAAAAATGTTCAGCTGGATTGGAAACGAAACGCAGCAGAAACACAAACGAAACTAAGTTGAACCTCAAATGAAACGTTGTACAATAACGCGATTGGCCTGCTGGTAAGTTTTTCTTGGCAATTAATTGTTAAAATACTAATATCTACTTAAATATTTAATATAAATAGTGTATAAATTGTTATGTTTGTTTGTGAATTACGTGCGAAAAATACTTTTGCGACTTTTTTAGATTTCTATCCAAAATGTATCTCCCCTGGCGTCTTTCCCCTGGCTCTTTCAATGGTAGGGGAGATACTTAATGTCCAGGATGGGATACATTTTTATGCGTTTCCATTAAAATTTCTAGTTTTCTCTAAACCTTTACTTGGCGTTATGTCTATCTTAGCTTTACAATACTATATAACTTTTTTTTTACAGAAAAATGGCACCTTTTACTTAATGAATCCGTCGATCTCTTTGAACGCGGCATTTAGTAGGAAAAATATTTAGTTACCTTCAAAATTTAAAATGTTTTTATAGTTTAAGCACAAGCAAAGTTTAATACTGTTATTTAAAAGGGATATAATACTGTTATTTTTTAGTTTCTGTTTGTTTTAAACATTTGTTTTTATAAATAAAAAAGACTGCTAAGAAATGAAGAGTCTGATTATAAATACATAATTCATATTTAAAATAAATAAAGATGATTTTTAAAAATAAACTTGTATTTTTTTGTTTATTTCATAAAGTATCCTGTACACCTTGTCCCTCCCCTGTACTATGTATATCCCCTTGTCACTTATAAAACTAGATAAAACCAACAAATTGACTGGCCACTTTGTAAACGTCTTCAACTCGGCGGTTTCCATTTTAAAAAATGTATACTTAAGTAAAAATATATATAAAAAACCGTGCCGCCGTTTCATACAACGAATTACCTCTTAACTTAGAACGACCCAGAAACATCTAGATTCGCCTAAAAGGCAGTATTTCGGAGTTGCCCGATGGCTATGGTCAAACCTAGGATAAAGTGTTTCCAGGACAAGACTGCATGTCGACCTTCAACATTATGTACATAAGAATGCGTATAAACTGCAGCATTGAATTAGCCCAGCAATTTTTTGCGCAGCTGCACTTGGGCAATAGCATAAAATAAAAAGCTATTGGCCAATTAAAAAAGGTACCAACTTGTGTCATGATTAAAATGATATCATATAAAATATATCCAATTATTCATTTAGCCGGCTTACTTCCGACACAATCGAGAATCGAATCAGTTCGATATAACGGCTTTTGGTATTTTATTTGGATTTCTTTGAAACTAACCAGAATAAAGAAAATCGTTAGATCGTAACTTTTTGCACTCCCGACCATATCAATCGACTGAGAATCAAAATAAGCAAACGCCAATTTATTGGTAGTGCGCGGCACGAAAGAATCTGAATCAAAATCGAATCAGTTTGGAGAGTAAGGCCCATGTATCATAACACAGTAATCCAAATTTTAAAGCGTGTGTTAGATCTCAAGCCATTCTTCTGGCTGAAAGTTAAAACCAATTTGTGCTATTATTGATTTATGCCTTTGTAAATTGTAATTATGTTCATTTTTCAGTGCTTGCATTCCTTGTCGGGAAGTGTCGAGCGCATTGCTTGTGTGTTCGTGGAAACATTTTAATGGGTTTGATCACGCGATCACATGTTTAGGTTCCAGTTGCGTTTAGTTTGGACTCTAGGTATGCTCATAAATGAATTTCATTGTACGAGATGAGTCAGATGCTTTAGTAACTGATTGGTTTAACACAAATGGAATACAAATTATACTCCGTTCCGAATCAATGTGATGCAAACAAATCTTTACAAGGCTACAAATCTCAATTATGTATTCACCGCGTAAAGAAATATGATGGGCACATTAATTTGGTAGAACTTCAATTATTTGTTGACACTTAAAATACATTAAATTAAAACAGAGTAGGTATACTTTAGCTTACTTGCGCCAGCCTTAGCCAGGTTAAATTAATTACCAAAGGTTATCTGGAGTTTAGTTACAGCGTTAGATTAATAAGGCGGTGTTATTCTAGCAAATTCCTCGCTAATTACTTAAACATTAACCATTAATATTATCCGAGAGGTGCCGAAGGAAGAAAAGCATCTCCCCATCAACTATCTTTCCCGTGGGTGTTCAGAAGGAATCTGGAAATGGGCAGAATCGTTCCGCGGACATAGTTATTATTTTAACACTTTAAGGGCTCATTCAGACACGGCGGATACCGCGCGGTCCCAAACCCAGCGGATCCAATCCGCTAACAAGCGCGGTGATCGCGCGGTGCGAGGTCGTGCAGAGTTTCATAATGGAAGTCGAAGAGGCAAGTTATATTTACTACTCCGCAAAAACAAAAAAGAAAACGACAAAATTGGGTGCATCCAATTTTACATGATCGGACCACTCATGGACAGTTTTTCTCTTTATATCCAAACGTAAGGAACTGTGTTTTTGACTATTTTATTGGAATAATCTTCAGACTGAATGTTCCATAATGCTGGTCTTTTTTAAAATTCGTCTATAAACAGTTCGGTGTCGAATCGCTGCATTGTCATACGAGCGATTTCCACGAAGCAACTGAATACGAGTAAGGAATTTCTTACAATTTGAACAGCGACGCGCGTATATATTTCCTTGCGGTCGAGTTGCAGCTACCGCGCGGATTCACAATCCATGCGGTTTAGTGTGAAAGTTCTATATTTAGTGTGAAAGTTCTATATTGGAATAATCTTCAGACTGAATGTTCCATAATACTGGTCTTTTTTCAAATTCGTCTATAAACAGTTCGGTGTCGAAGCGCTCCATTGTCATACGTGCGATTTCCACGAAGCAACTGAACACGAGTAGGGAATTTCTTACAATTTGAACCGCGAGGCGCGTATATATTTCCTTGCGGTCGAGTTGCAGCTACCGCGCGGATGCAAAATCCATGCGGTTTAGTGTGAAAGTTCTATATTGGAAATCCATGCGGTTTAGTGTGAAAGTTCTATATTTAGTGTGAAAGTTCTATATTGGAATAATCTTCAGACTGAATGTTCCATAATGCTGGCCTTTTTTCAAATTCGTCTATAAACAGTTCGGTGTCGAAATGCTCCATTGTCTTACGTGCGATTTCCACGAAGCAACTGAATACGCGTAGGGAATCTCTTCTCGCGGTCAAGTTGCAGCTACCGCGCGGATGCACAATCCATGCGGTTTAGTGTGAAAGTTCTAGTACTATGCTAATAAAACAAGATCCGCGCGGTTTACATCTGCGCGGTTTCCGCTGTGTCTGAACTAGTGCTAAGACTGTGCTCGCTGCCTTGCGTAGCCAGTATAGGCAACTCTGCATAAAATACTTTGGGAAAGGCCAATGTCCCGTAGTGGACGTCATAGCTGTAAGGATATACCAACCTGTGTGTACACCAGTGGTACGCTGATGGTATCGTAGCTAAGCAGCAAGCCAGCCTGCCCTCTGAACTTGTTTAGTTCGTCGATTATTGTTTTGACCGCAAAGTCGTCCCTTATCCTGCCCTCCTTTCGGGCCCTCGTCACTATACTCGTCGCCCAAACTATTGGTAACCTGAAAATAATCAAATTGCTTCAGGACATTCTGAACTTAAGAGATGTGTGGCTTTTTGGGTGAGCGTCGGTAGTCAAGCTATTCGCGGTCCGAATCTCGCGAAAGTAACATAATTTTTCCCACGTTCCAGGGTCATGTAATGTGTATATGTGTTAAATCTTATATCTTTCTTATACCTTGAATACCTGAATCGATTTCCACCAAACATAGCTAAGAACACTGATATACCTTTCAAACAAAAAAAACCGCTTTAAAATCGGATCATCCGTTTGGGAGCTACGATGCCACAAACAGACACATACACATTTACATAGACACGTCAAACTTATCACCCCATCGTTTTTGCGTCTGGGGTTAAAAATAATTGCTTTACGTCAGTCTCGCAAAAACTCGAGAACGGCTGAACCGATTCGGCTATTTTTAGTCTTGAAATATTCGTGGAAGTCCAGGGAAGGTTAAGACGGTTTGTATGCTCAACGAAGTGGGCAAGGGTCAGCTAGTTTTCTTCTCTTATTTATAAAAATGAATTGCTGTTTGTTAGTCTCGCTAAAACTCGAGAACGGCTGAACCGATTCGGCTATTTTTGGTCTTGAAATGTTCGTGGAAGTCCCGGGAAGGTTTAAACGTTCATCACAAACTGTTTCTATGCCCAACAAAGTGGGCACGGTCCACGGGTCAGCTAGTGTAATACTTATAAAAAAATAATTGATAGGTATAGTTATTGAGCATTGTTATCTGAATTTTCGCAGAAATTTTTGTTGTCATCAAATTCGTAAGTTTTTATCTTGCTATCTTAAAACAAGTCAGCATTCTTACTCGACGTTAGATGCTGTTTACACCGATAAGATACGAGTACCTATTTATTATGCAATAGGTAGGTAATAAGATCAATGATAATAGTATGATTAATATGTATGGAACCGTCTTTAGCCGTTACATCATCGCTCGGTCTTCGCCGTTGGAACATGGACTGCAAAAAAAAAAAAACTAACAAAAAACTGACGGCGTTTTCGACCTTCATGTCATGTCACTTAATGAGTTGCTACCAGGTTGACAGACAATAAGGTGATCAGGCTGCATTGTTGTAAGTAAACTTGAAAACAAAATTTTTTGTTGTTCCAACGCGGGAATCGAACCCACGACCTCGGGTCTCTGACCACGGAGGGGACACATAAATCTACATACAATCAAAGATACTCTTTTACATACCAATGTTTGGACGGCTTCGGGAACTTAGCGTTAAGGTTATCCAGTATAGTCTTCTCATTTTCTAGCAAAAGACCAGCTTCAACTAGATTGTCTAGTGTAGGAAACCGTTTCTTCACTCGCGGTGAGATCATAGTTAGCACCATAGTTAGACATAAGCACACGTATCGCAGAATTGTTCGCCTCATCAAACGCCCTCGCTCGTCCTGCAAACAATACAAACACGTAATTCAATGCTCGTCACATCCGCTGATTGCTGTGGCTGGATGAGAAGTATCCAACACACCCGTTATTCTAGCTCAAGCGGCCGAATACAGAAATCCTAATTAAAGTCAAAGCTTTGTATGACGCCAATAACCTTGAATTATTTTTTGTATGGCGAGAAAACAAACGATTGTCACATCCGCTGATCGCTGTGGCAGGGCCTTCATTTCGAGTCTGTCCCGCTCGTGCACGTGTGATTAGTAGGGTATCGAGAACCGGTAAAGTTTTAGGAACCGGGATTTTCGGTACCGGCACTAGTCAGAACCGGGAATTCCCGGGATTTCCCGGGATTTTTGGTATTATATACAATGGCTTCGAAAACTACTTTTTATAAATAAATCACACATTTTGGTATGTCAAATTAAAGTATGATACATTAATTTGCTATACAATGATTAAAATATCGTATATTTATATATTTTGAATTTAACGTCTCTAATATTAGGGCTTTTCCCACGGCTTCGGGCGCGTAAAATAGTATTCGTAACAAAAAGTTCTTTATCAAATAACTCTATGGCTACAGTATGATTAAGATAATGTTATACCAATAATCATATGACTATCCACTATTCAGTTTCTGGCCAGATCATACGCACTACAATATTTTTTTCCGTGGCGTATATTATGTATAACGATTTGCCAGCCTATAAGGCACACTTAGCAGATTCCCTCCCACTTTTGCAAAGTTATTACTTTTGAATAGGTAAATAAAACATTGCATATTATATCTACGATCTATCATGAGCCAAAAAACTATTTTACCGGTGTAAATCTATTAAAACTTATAATATTGTAAAATACTGTGTAGTACAAAAAACCCAACCAAAACTGAGGAGTTTTATAAGTTTAAGTATGAGTAATTATAAATAACGTCACGTTATATACGTGACGTTGAATCCTACTTTGCTCGGTAGTTTTGCCTCGGCGTTGATAAGTCCTATTTATTATAAACTTATCGCCGTACCAAAATTAAACCAAATCGGTAAAACGGTTCATGACTCTTAAAGTAACAGACACAGTTAGTTTCACGTTTGAAATAATATTAAGTATGGATAAAACATTTTAAAATTATTTTTTCTGCTTAGCCAATCGCACGAAATGCGGTATAATGTTTGGACAGAAATTAAAATTTTAAACGCAAATATTGTAAAGTAAGTTTTTACCCTTTGAATGTAATATCGATGTGAGTTTTACTGGCTAAAAAGATGGATCTTCCAAAACTTGTTAACAGCTTTATCCAACAGATAAATTGATTCGTGAAAAATTCATAGCTTAAAGATGTCTTATAAAATTGGTTTTTTGCGATTTTTTATTTATAAGTAGTAGCAAAAAGATTTTTTATAATTATAATTATGATCCCTTGGGACCTTTTTGTTTCCCAACAAAAAAAATCCTGTTATTAATTTCATGGTCCAATCTACCTTTGTGCCGAGTTTCATTTAAATACTTTGTAGTTTCACCGAAATACCATTAAATAAGTAGCTACTGTTTTTTGAAAATCCAACGGGCACCCTTTCGTTTTTGGGATAATAATATCCTACATTACCCTTTAGGTTCGAAGCTATCGGCCTGCTAAATTTCATACGGACCGACAGACAGACAGTACTTTTTTTCATAATTATTATTTTTAGGTTCTATGGCCTTTATAGACCCCAAATCTTGATTTTGACTTAAATATATATTTAATGAGCAGACATTTCCCCTAGATTTATTTTAATATGTTGAGATAGTAAAATCAGTTAAGAATATTTTGAATAACATCGTAACTTAAGTTAAAATTTGAAAGCGTTTTTCGCCGTCGGAAAGTTACACCATCAACGGTGAACACAGGCTTTATTATATTTTCAAAAAAAAAGGGATCCTTACTAAAACTCCAATAATGTAACCCAAGGTGTCAAAAGTATACAATTTATTAAGTTTATATATGCATTGGCTAAAATATAATGATACTCATAATATGTTTATTATTAAAACATTATCTAAACCACATTGCAGCTGTAGTGTTATTTGGTAAAGAACTTTTTGCTACGAATACAATAATTCCACACGCTCGAAGCCGCGGGCCAAAGCTAGTAATATAATATTACTCACGTTTATAAAAATTGTTTATATCTATGTAAAACTTTAATGGAAGTGACTGTAATATAAATAATAACGATATTTTAATCATTTTATTATAAATATATTATCCTTTAACATGACATGCCACAATGTGTAATTAAAATACAAAAGTACTTTTCTAAGCCCGTTGCGTTTATTTTTTGTTAAGGTAAAAAAAATCCCGAAAATACCGAAAATCCCGGTTCTTTTGCGTTGAGAACCGGTTCTAAAACAGTAGTCAAAGAACCGGGAAATCCCGGGATTTTCGGTACCGGGAAATCCCGGTTCTGAACCCTAGTGATTAGGAGCGACAATCGAAGTTACGAGAATAGGGTCCCTGGATGTGAAGTATCCATCACATCTAATTTTTGAGCTAAAACGGCCGAATACTCAAACCCTAATTAAAGTTAAGAGCCTTCTCAGGCTGCCACTGAGAAATGACAAGGACAGCAGGTGACTCGAGCGTCACTTTACCTATTCTATAAGTATTCTGCCGTACCTACAAGATTGAATGGCAGGCCTCACAATCACACTTCTAGTAATATAAATTATTAGATTTAATTCCTGTAACATGCGGCTGATTAATCTCGATAAAAGATTCTGTTTATCTCGATACAAATTGATTTTAATTTGTAACCAACATCTAAATTCTTAACTCATAAACAATATAATAAATTATAAAACATGTAGGTCATAGCATTCTCAATCTACATACAATAGCCAATTTATAAGAATTCGTCATAATAAGTAGGTTTTCAGAAAACCAGTTAGGTACTAAGAAGTAAGAATAATGTTAAAAAGTAAAGCTCTAATTTTCTATTCAATTACAAGGATACTAGATTATCATTAGTACATAACACCTAGATAATGCACAAATAACAAAGTAACGACTCTACTAAACAAAGTAATGTAATTAATAGTAACGACGATTAAAGCGAACACGAAAATGATGATAATATGGGCAATCATCGTAAAATTATCTATATCTTAAAGTAGTACTAAGAATATTATTTAATAACATTAAAATCGATAGTACAATTTAATCGAAAAGTCATTGTATTATCACTCCGACGATTGTGTAATAGGAAATGATAAATGTCCCAATGAAGTGATGATAGTAGAACAAAATATGTAATAATATATGCTTACATAAGTAAAGGGTTTATAGTAAATAGAAAACTGGTTTTATACCAGAATTTTTAATCCACAAAACTATTCATTAATTATGTATGCATTTTTTCTTTTTTTGTTAAAGGTAACGAAGAACACGTTACAGGAAATAATTGTATATCTACGTAATATTCGAATATGCAAAAGATCTGCGCTGATTTCATGGTGATCTCTATCAATTTAATAGATTAGCTAATTTTCTTGACATCACTGTCTTAAGAAAAAATATAAATATTCATGGTGCTTGATCAGTATTCGATAAAATATATCCTGTGTCATAAAATAATTACTTATTACCTATAATTACTATATTCTTTAAAGCCCGGATTAAGATAAGAGACACACCTCAATCATTTCGTATTAGGCGGTATTTTAGATCTTACACCAACTTATGTATAGAATTATAAAAAGTGTCATCTCTCACGAACAATAGATACTGAGTACTGACGAAGTTAACCCTGAACAGAAAAGACTGATTATTCTGAATAACAAGAGATGAATTCTAGTTAACCCCATATCTGAGAATTTACGCTAGCACGCATTTTAGCACTTTTTCACCTAGCATCTAAGGGAGAATTGCCGACGGAATATACAAGTCAAAAGGGTTTCCTTTAGGTAGGGTTGGCCTCTCTAAAATTTGGCACTTGGACAAAAAAGTTGGCCTTTGCATCCTGTATTGGATGATTTATACAGTATTCTCCGAAAAAAGTAACCACTCTTAATTTAATGTAGTGGCTGGGACAAGCGATTTAAAATGTCGCATGGTTGCTCAGCACATACGGCATATTAGCCTAATAATACAGAGGAATGACTGGAATGCAATACGTCTGGGGTCGACCATGTGCGGGTTTCCTCACGATGTTTTCCTTCACCGTTGGAGTGTCATCTGAAACATTTTCATTCGTGCCACAATCTGACAGTCGCACCCTTTCGAGTCAATCAACGGTCAACCCACTAGGTCTTGGGCGCTCTAAACGCGTGAAAACCCCGGATTGTAGAGCCAGAACCTGGACATGTCAATTGCACTCGGTTCAGTCGGCTGGTCGAAGCTTGCGCACACAGTGCGTGTGTCGGAAGCAGCTCAAAACTTACATTTCTATAACCCGGACTAGAAATAAAACCCCGCCCGAAAGCTCCCGGACGCTCTCTAAAATAGAACAACTCCGGGAAAACGCGGATATTCGAATGCCAACCCTAATCAAGACACATTCAAATAGAAATCGTGATTAGCTTCTGATTATTGAACTATTAACCCATAGAAAGAATGCGCTGATTCTAGGAAACGTAACCTAAGAAACCTAAGAATTTACGCTAACATGGATTTCAACATTTGTTTGCCCTTTTTAAAGGGAGAAATACATTACGTAACCACGACCTAAGAGTGGGCGAGTTATTTTTTACCTAGCATAGCCAGAATTGCGGATGGAATACATAGGTTTCCCAAAACTATTCTTTGGTGAAGATCTATCACATCGGACTAACCCGAGAAGTTAAGGACTGTCTTTATGGATTTTTAGCAACATAGATAATAGTTGTACCGTTACCAGTCCCATTGATAATTAATTACTTGATATTGTACAGCAGAGATATAAGTAAAATGTTAGGAAAGCATTAGAAATTGTATTGTTTCGATTCATGGACATAAAGCGTGTCAGAACTCAGAACAGCAGCTCAAGCAGGAATATATTTTGAAAGTTCCTTAAAGTTATATTATCTACTTTGTGGTTAAAGTAATGTAATCGATTGTCAATTGTGTTTACGCTGTCATTCCTTTCATACAATTGAAGATTCAGACTGTCACTTAAACATTTTAAAATAAGTCGTAAGTCATAATGTATTAAGTACGTTAATCTAAAAGTCCGTCTCTAGAATCAATGTACTAAATACGTTAATCCTATCACCTAAATCCATTCATGTCTTCAATTATTACTCGTATACGTTTCTTTACGGAGCTTTCTAATGTTCCTGCTTGGCCTACAGGTACTGAGTATGCATTAGTTTGTCTCATCCAAATGTTGTCTTGGTCTTACCACAAGAGTCGGAGAGAGCCGGAATCTCCCCGATCGAGAAAATTCAGTGCGCTGAAAATAGAACTCTGCACTAATACAATAGAGTTGATTACGACATTGAAGGACTCAAGCTCGTGTGCATATTTATTTTGCAGCTTTTTTAAAAATATTTAGTCATTATATACTATCTAACCTCGATAATCGAATCTCTGATAACAATTACTATCTATCAGAGATCACACGTGATATTAGACAAGGAACAGAGGCCCGATTCTCGTAACTCGAACTTAGTTTTGATTATTTGTCTGTCCCGATCGAACGAGCGCTATAATATCATGCGTGATGGAGCAGGACAGACTGATATTCGAAACGAAGTTTGAGGGGCGAGAATCGAGGCCCAGGTAATGTACAGGACCTATAGGTTTGCATTTTTTTTAAACAAAACTTTAAATTAATTGAATGGAAATAATACTGAAGCCACATACATAACAACTTTACTACTATTTAACGACTTGAATTAATGTCACAAGACTATTTCGAAGTCTATTGTTATTACGCAATCAACACTGCTCGTCAACGGTTACTCGTAAACTAAAGTAGGTATGGACTTGACGGACCATTTAGGCCCGTGTTAATAAATAAGTCTAGAACTCGGTCTCAAGAATTGCGATCGGAGCCTCTATATATGAGAATCTATTCGGGGATGTTAGGGCGGATATTCGATATAAAAAATATCCGTAACCGTAACCAAAATAAAAGTATTGCTACTGTAAAAATGAAACCAAAATTGAATATCCGTAACCGAAATTATCCAAAACAAACGGATAATCCGAAATAATTTAATATCCATATCGTATTTCATATCCATTTCATCCCTGATCTATTTGACAGATAAAACAACGTTTCGTTTCACTTTTTAAAATTCACATCTTTACCCTATGCTTTGTATTTTTTTCTTTTTGAAACGTAAAATTTAAATTATATTTATTTTAATATTTCCCTATAATCTCAATATACTTTGTTTCATATTTTTCCAAATACGATATCAGGTAGAGGTTGCAAATTGCGAATGCAATTCTTGAGACCGAGTTTGGGATTGTTTTATCAATACGGGCCTTAGACGTTATTAAGTTCTGCCACTCAGTGACCTACCTTTGCAATGTCATCGACAATACGACCACGACTTCAATGTCTTTCAGTCATTTCCAAAGATAAACGAAGATTGCCCGAGAGCCATGTTTTATACAGCGCACCTCGTTTATTATCCGACGATATTTGAGCATGAATAAAAGGCAACTGTTATCTTGAAGACTGATAACGTAGCTTTATGTGTTAATTTTTGAAGGGTAGCGACACAATCTTATCTTGCGATATAATACGCCTATAATGAAGAAAGGATAATATTGATTTTTCAGCATATTACAAAGGGCAATGCGCCCTTACCATACCGGATTTTATGTGGATTTAGCGCTGACAACTTGCTATGGCATTTTTCTAAACTTAGTACGACATGATATTAGGCGTTTAAAGTCACAAAAAACAAAACCCTGCAGCATTCGACAATATACCTAAAAGGAAACAGGAGATACGAGAAAATTGAGTACAAAAATTTTGTCAGCATTTTATTATTATTCATTCATTTTTCAAAATAAAAGACGTTACATTCTAAGCTTGCCATAAAGTTACTTTAATAATATTTTTGCCGGTTTATATGGAGTTTAGAGAAAAGCAGCAAGTTTGATTAATTACAACAACTTAAAACTAAAATTCCAAGGTTTGATTAATGACTCGCGAAAATGGAGAGCCATAAAGCGACATTGTCCTTTGATATACATTACGTCATACAGTTATTAAGCTGGTGGTTTCATTCTATAAATTATACTGAATTTATACAGTTTTATCAGTAATTCAGATATGTATTAACAAATCTGAACTCTCAGAGAACCTTAATAACGCTTTTATAAGTAAGACACATGTCCAATGTCCAGTCTGCAGTTTCTTATAAAGTGTTCAATGAAGGAGGAAAATGTAAACTAGACCTCGAACGATTCTGCATTGCACTTCAATAAGATCACGGGTATAATGAATTGAAATTGGACATTTTTGCTAAATGTTCCAATTTAAACACTTACGGATAGCGTCGGGGATTATTTTTTTGTTCCCAACGATTCGTGGGAATACGTATAGGTGTCCCTGTTGAAGTTGTTCAGTAAAGAAAATGAACCACGGCACACCCGCACGTGTTTAAATAAATTAATTATATAATTACCATTCGTATAAACATGAGAAATCAATATTCAGGTGTTTTTTAACTAGCTGGCTATGTAATATGGTCAGGTTAAAAACATTTGAGTCTCCTGGATACATTTTTACGGTTGATAAAGTAGATAAATGTAAATCCCACTATAAAGACACATCAAGGAAATAACGAATAAAATTTGATACACTCACCTGACCATGTATCGTAGCAGATACGAACACAGCTATAGAATCGGGCCAGGGTATTGTAGTGTACTGGCTCCACCAACGATTCATCACAACAGTAACATAAAAACCAAGCACAAAAGACAATGGAATCACATTTCCGTGAAAACTACAATAATTTACAACTCCTTCGAACAATCTGGGAATTATAAGATGCGATTATTCGTGTGCACAAAGTAAATAATTAATAACGGCATGCAGATAACAAATATACAATTAAACTGACCTTTTCGATTCCTCATCTAAAAGCAGGCGGTAAGTAAGATTTAATATATAATAAATAAGTAAAAAAGCTATTAAATCTAGCCATATTAGTTTGTATATACTTCCTCTCCATCTGAAAAGAGACAAAATAAATAATGTTAAGCGATGCGCTGTAGAGTAATGATAATGTTGTTTGTATAATTATAACACTATGTTTTACTGTATTTAAAGACCGTAGCATTTAATCTGGTAGACTAGTGTAGTATTAGGGAAATTATTCTTAATATTTTTTTATAGAAAATAAGAGAGACAAACGTATGATACTCTGTAGCAATGTTTCTTATACCAAGTTCTTAACAATTGAAGACATGAACGAATGAAAGAGATAGATCGCAAAAAAATTTAATCCAGAAAATTAAGTTTAAACTGTCACATAAACATTTTAGCATATATATGTAGTAACGTATTAAGCATAATATATAGATTCTAGAGACGGATCTTCAGATTAATGAACTTAATACGTTACGACGTATTCTAAATATTTAAGTGACAGTTTAAACTCAATTTTATCGAAATCAGAATTGTGCTACATATCACTTTCATTCAATCATTTCTTCAATTGTAATAGTGGCTTATCTTAAAACTAAATATTAATGATTTTATGTTGGTAAGACTATCAATTACAATAGACCTTGTTACTATTCAATCGTGGACAGTACTTTATTTTACAACAGGAAATAAAAGAAGTAACAGGTGCAAATATAATTATTCTTGAAATAGTTTTCACAGTCGGTCGCCACACACAGACGCTAGAGACATGGAAATAATAAAAGACTTCATGAGGTTTGTAAACAATAAAATATTCCCAATCTACATGTTACTACACTTCCTTGACCATTTTTATACCTATGCATTTCTGGATTTGAAATTGAATTATTTTCTTGTTTTAGCCTTTTTACACCCATTTTTTCGCATTAGGCTTGAAATATTCATGTAAGTCCCGGGAAGCTTCAAACGGTTCATCACAAACTGTTTCTATGCTCAACGATGTGTCAGCTAGTCTTATATAAAAACGAATTGCTGTTCGTTAGTCTCGCTAAAACTCGAAAACGGCTGAACCGATTCGCCTATTTTTAGTCTTGAAATATTCATGGAAGTCCAGGAAAGGTTTCAATTTTAAACGGTTCATCTGGTACTTCGATGAGCATCTGTATGTGATGAAATATCACATACAGATGCTCATCGAAGTACGGCACGGGTTAGATAGTTTTGTAATTTTTTTGGAGTATTCGGTCAATACGTAAAAAAACAACACGCGAAATTTCCAGAGACTTTATCACTTCAATGTCTTGTCTAGTTTCTATAGAATTTGCCGAGCTTAAATGTTTAATAGTAATTCCTATTCTCAAACAAGTGACTATGTGTGATCAAATAAATGATTCATTTTGCGAGATCTCGATTTTGGCTGACGCGGACTTAGCGGATGCATGTGAGACCGTGTTGATTGTTTACGGCATCTGAATCATCAAGCATCAAATCGTTAGGCCGTTTTTTCGCTTTGTCTGTTCGTTCGCTTTTTTAGCATTCCGTGTCCAAAAAATAATAACAAAATATGTCTCGGCTCCGTGTACTCTGTCATCGGGCTCTCATGAACCGTGATAGCTAAACTTACACAGATGATGTATTTCTGCACTGTTTCTGTAATAACAGCAAATAAAATTGAAATTTAAAGAGGGGCTCATTTACAAAAACTTTTTGAAGTTTTTTGCTGGAGATCGTCGAGCTCATTATTATATACAGTCAGCGACAAATCGTCGCTTTACATTCACAACCTCGTATCTATAAAACTACAACTATTTTATTATGACATGGATTTTGTTTTAAATTAGGTTCAGTTATGCACAGCATAATATCCATGTCATACATCTAAAAGTCCATATCATACCTAATAAGTTTTTTAACTCTACTGAAAAGTTGTAGTTTTATAGATACGAGGTTGTGAAGGTAAAGCGACGAAATACAGCGTGGCGTACGTTTAAGTACGGTGGCGTATGTTTGGCGAAAGAATCGGATGCGTAACCGTAGAGTCCAGAATTACGGGAGAGTTGTGGCGTGCGCTCGAGCATAAACAAACTATAATATTTTTTTTTAATGTAACAATTACCTAATTGCACTCCAATGGTTGTCAACGTCTGTGTTTTTTTTTGTAATTTGTTTCGTTTGCGCCTTGTTTCGGATTGAATATT
Source organism: Celastrina argiolus (assembly GCA_905187575.2). NCBI lineage: Eukaryota > Metazoa > Arthropoda > Insecta > Lepidoptera > Lycaenidae > Celastrina > Celastrina argiolus. The sequence continues at coordinate 11,738,545 of LR994599.1, read as the reverse complement.
GACCCCTGCTGTGTTTTGTGGATTCTGATTGACTACACTTAGATACCTAGTACCTACGGAAGTAAGGAACGTATTGTCCGAGAGTACAACTTGCTCTTGTTGTAATAAAGATTAAAGCACTCTAGCAACAGGTTTTTTGAACATGGAACAAGCAATGTATTACTGTTTACCTTGCGTTCACTATGGACCAATGACTAGGCGACTACGTCACGATATTCACAATCCATTGAAACTTACATAAAATTTCTTGTCTCTGAAAAATTTGTGGTGTAAGCCATATCATAATAACAATTTTAAATATTACAATGTTGTTCACGTCTAAGCTAAAACTACGGAATGAAGTCTAAGCGTGCGAATAATCCATCAAAATATGATAAGGTAAGAAAATATCCTTCTAAACAAAAAAAAACGAAAATCGTTATCACTTATCAAAGAGATTTTAGATAAAAAGTGACGCATACTCGTCGTTGATCTTTATTACAATATTAGTCCATTGAAATGTTACATTTTTTAGGCCTTACCTTGCGTTTTTTAGAGGACGCAATTTTATTTTTTTGATATGTAGGGGGGGTCCGTGTAAAGCTAAAACCAAGTTTGTGGGGTCGCCACCCTTGTCCCACGGCCGCCATCTTGAAAACAGGGGTTGAAATGGTATTTACGATATATCTTTTAAACTATTTATTTTATACAAAAAAATTGTGAGCATTTTTTGTTGCAAATTAAATTCTCTACAACTTTGCTCCAGTAACTTTTTGTTGTAGAACTATAAATAAAAAAGTTATAAGCGAAAATCTTCGGAAATTTGAGAAAAAAAATTATATTTTTCGATGTAACTTTTTTTTCTTTTTTTTTTTATGTAACTTTCAGCGCTATGTCAAGTACTATTGAAGTTGATAAAAATCGTGTCGTCATTAATCCATTACTCTTATTTCAACGAATGTGCATTTCAAGAGAAACAGGTGATGTCAAAGAATACTTAAAGTATGAATTAGCACCTTTCCCATTGTCATTATTCGCGGAGGATGGCATGAGAAAAGGTACTAAGTCATCTTTGTTTAATGCTTTTACACCGGTAGAACGATCCTCTAACATCAGCGCCAGGAGTCATTTTGTTATTGACGGTGGTTTTCTTTTACATAAAGTAATTTGGGATCGAAATTCATCGTTCAAGGATATAACTACAAAATACGTCAAATATGTACAAGAACACTTCGGGCTCTCTGCAAGCATTGTGTTTGACGGTTACTCAGTCGACCCGGATGTCGCAGGAACAAAGTCTTGGGAACGTTTGCGCCGCACGAAAAAACACCAGTCGACAGAAGTAAAATTTGACAAGAACACCATACCGACATTATCACAAGAGAAATTTCTTGGTAATGAGAAGAACAAATCTAACTTTATTATACTTCTTAAAACTGTATTCTCGGAAATGGGTTTCACTGTTGACCAAGCAGAATCAGACGCAGACGCTCTTATCGTTCGTACTGCTCTTGCTGCATCTCCATTATTTAATACCGTTACTATTGTAGCTGAAGATATTGACATACTGATATTGCTCACAGCACTTGGCAGAAAACAAGCAAATGTATTTTTTTAAAACCATCAAAAGGACGAACAGCAGAACAATTATATAGTACGTCAGGTTTTATGTACGGAGATGTCATTGCGAATAACTTGCTGTTTCTTCATGCTTTTTCCGGATGTGACACAACTTCAGCTCCTTACAATATCGGTAAAATGAAATTTGTGAAAACCCTGGAAAAACATTTAGAGTTTGCAAGTGGAACGGCTTTGTTTCTCAACAAGAGAGTTGACCCTGCTTTGCTCACTGTAATTGGTGAACGTTTTTTTATCTCTTTATACGGTGGTAATAAAGATGATAATTCTCTTGACAGCCTAAGATACAAACAATTCGCCAAGGCAGTGACAAAAAGTACATTTAACTTATCCTCACTTCCTCCAACACAAGACACAGCTCGCTTTCATACTTTCCGAGTCTACCATCAGGTCCAGTCGTGGCTTGGTAATTATAATGATCCTGAAGACTGGGGCTGGAAAAAATGTGGAAAATTATTGATGCCAGTGTAGAACTCTAAACCTCCAGCACCCCCTGAGCTTCTAAAATTGATCTTTTGCAAATGCAAAGGAAACTGTAGAGCGATGTGTGGATGCCGAAAAGCAGGAATGAAATGTTCTGCAGTGTGCTTCCATTGTTCTGGAGAGACTTGCAGCAACGTAATGGAACTCTCAGAATTAATAAATGAAGATGACTTTGATGATGAACCGCCAACATTAACATCCCTTCCTTCTCCAGTTCTCCCACTGGTATTTAATTCAGAAAGCCGATCAGATGCTGAGCCCCAGCCTGGTCCATCGAAACGACTGAGGACGAAGTAGTTCTAATTTAGAAAATCACCGTGGATTATGCCTATTGGGGATACCACGTAAAAAAAAACGCGCCTCTAGACTCTACCTCGTGGGTGGTGGAGAAGAGTCAATAATTAATTATTAATAATATTGCAAAATTTGTAATTAAAAAAGTTATAATAATAAAGTAAAAAAAAAGAAAAAAAAACAAACAATAACTGATGACTTATCATAGGTACACACGTATAATATAGGTATAGTTAAGAGTACTGAAAAATAGTACTCACTTCGGAGCGCTGTAAAACCTTAGCTATTGACTTAATGAAAAAATGATGCGAATAAAAGTTGTTCCTCAAAAAACTATGTACAAAAATCATTTTTTCGTAAAATGATAAAAAAAAGTTACATCGAAAAATATAAATTTTTTTCTCAAATTTCCGAAGATTTTCGCTTATAACTTTTTTATTTATAGTTCTACGACAAAAAGTTACTGGAGCAAAGTTGTAGAGAATTTAATTTGCAACAAAAAATGCGAACAAATTTTTTTTATAAAATAAATAGTTTAAGAGATATATCGTAAATACCATTTCAACCCCTATTTTCAAGATGGCGGCCGTGGAACAAGGGTGGCGACCCCACAAACTTGGTTTTAGCTTTACACTGACCCCCCCTACACATCAAAAAAATAAAATTGCGTCCTCTAAAAAACGCAACCCAAAATGTAACTTTTCAATGGACTATATTTACATACAGCATTATTAACTGTACCTAGGTACCTATACCTATACTGTTATCTAGTAAAATTATATATTATATACAGGTATAGCTTATAAGTAGGTATATTTTATACAGATACATTACGAACAAAAAATATTTAAAAACATATTTTTTAATACACATGTTCCGGTCTAATCGTCTTTTAAATAAAAATTGAATTGCTGTTCGTTAGTCTCGCTAAAACTCGAGAACGGCTGGATCGATTCGGCTATTTTTAGTCTTGAAATATTTGTGAAAGTCCAGGGAAGCTTTAAACGGTTTGTATGCTCATTGCTCAACGAAGTGGGCACGGGTCAGCTAGTATTCGAGAAATTCACAAATATAAACATCATAACTCCAAACTATTGGAAATCAATTAAATCATTATCTTCTATAATCATGCTACTTTATTATTGACGAGTATTATATCAATTTTAATATGCAATTCTTTTCTTAATATCCTTTGGATCCCTCTTTTTGTTTTGATTCCAAAATAATTCTAATTTTAATCAAATCAACAGTGGTTAAAAACCGTAACGAATTCCATCACGATAATTGCTAAATGTACAGAACTGTTAAATAAGAAGTTACCGAGAAAAAATATTGTAAACAAAGACTCGTTTTCGCCGTACACATTCCTAGTTCCCACTACACCAAATTATATTGTTTGATACACGATAAAGATATGTAGGCCTCAATGAAATATTATAAACTTGTTTTAATCCCCCGACGCAAAAACGACGGGGTATTATAAGTGTCGCAGTCATCTAATTAAATCAGCTATTTCATTGAGTGACTAGCGTTTTTATCGAATGACGACATTTAATTGAAAGACTAGGCCGAACATTGATTGTACAATCGTCACTCAACGTCCAATTAGTTAGCGGATTGTAACATAGCCCTTATATGAGAGCGGACATAAAATCAGTCAGGTGACTGAATTTTACTAAAAGCGAATCTATCAACCCCGACTCCACGTAGTACTTGTCTGTCAACCCCTAGAGTGTATATTTAAGCGCGTAGGCGCGGAGGGAGAGCAGCCCCCGCCCGCCGTAACGAAATGCAGAAACCAGGACTCGCCGTGGCGGCGGAGGCTGGTCGCCGAAGGCGACCAGAAAGCCGGAGCTGCCTAAGGCGAGTGTTGGTTGATGTCATTCGTTACGCATGGGCGAAGGGGCTGCATTTCCCGCAGCGCCGGAGACGTGACAGACCGACATTGTCCCAAAAACAAATCTCCACGTAGAACTTGTCTGTTTTATCTAACCTCTAAACTACAACTGTAAATATTTTCTTAACTAGTGGTTGCTGAGTAGAGGGGAGGGTAGGTTAGGTTAGGTTAGGTTAGGTTAGGTTAGGTTAGGTTAGGTTAGGTTAGGGGGGATTTCCTTTGTCCCCTTACCGCCGTCTCCACCTTTCTCCCCTGTTTTACTCCTGGAAATATCCCGGAAACACAGACATAACCTCAAAACTTCAACCATAAATATCTTCCAAACTAGTAGTCTCCTAAAGGTGGGAGTGGTAGGGGGGGGGGGGTTTCTCCCCCTCCCCTCCTCCCCTCCCCCTCCCTCCACCCCCCAATTAAGAGGGATTTATACTAAATTTTTTCCAGCTCCTCCTTTTTTGGAAGTCGGTTAAAAATCGGAAAATTATTCGGTAACAAACATAAAAAAAACCTACTTATTCATCGAATTGAGAAAGCTCCTCCTTTTTTGGAAGTCGGTTAAAAAATCGGACTAAATGACGTTCAGTCAATGACTACATGACTAAATGACGTTCAATCAATGTTCAGTCAAGACATTGGACGTTACAATAAACAACTTGACGAGTTGTCCTTTAGTCTTTCAATTAAATGTCGTCATTCGATAAAAACGCTCGTCACTCAATGAAATAGCTGATTTAATTAGATGACTGCGACAGAGATACTCAAGATACAGCTACGGCGGGGGTAGACATGGGCGCCGCGCCGGGTTTGCCGTGTCGGTTTTGGGCAGCGTCGCCGCCGTTTGTTTTTTATTTTTATGAATCTTAAGCCGGCGGCAAAGTGCCTCTGCAGACTACTAGACCCGTCGGAATAGGTTTTTAGGTTTCAAAAACTCTAAAGTTTTTTATTTTTGGCATATAGTTTCGGGGCCATTTGCTGAGCCTAAAATCTGATTTTGTGTCATTTTGGACTATTGCGTTAGTAGATATTTAGGTATTTCTCTTTTTGGTCGCTGTCGGTCGAAAAGAAAATTATAGTTGAAAATTTAACCTTTGTGATGTTATTGAGGTAGTAACTGATCTATAGATGTATTTTGTGTCAGATCCATCCACGGGTTTTCGAGTAATTATCAAAGACCTAGAACATCGCCTAATCAGCCCAAAAAAAAATTACAATTTGTAAAATTGGTGTTACACGGTTTATATGATTGACCTCTATTGCTGTACAAGTTTATTGTCACATTCATCCACGGGATTTAAAGATAATGAGGTTTTTTTAATTAAACAGCTGGTAGAAGCTGCAAAAGAAAATTAAAGTTATTAGACTTTACGCCTTTCTGACTACTAAGTCGTTACAAATCACATTTGAAAATTTGTGCCATTTTCATCCACGGGTTTTAAAGTTATTGATAAAACAAACTTATTCGCGAGTCTGAGCAAGCACGGGTGCGGGCGGGGGGCACGTGTCACGTGGTCCAGTATCACCTTGCTTGACAAACCGCCGGCCTTTTGATAATTCGAACAAATTTTATTTAAGGGCAGGTATTCCTGAAGAAGTAGGCATTTAGCGCAATCACGGCAGCGCGCGCGCTGCCCCGCGCGGACGAAGCGATTGTGAACTCACATGACCCCCGCCAACGACATAGTATACAAATATGCAGTAGGATAACTATAGACATAAATATTACGAGTGAATAGAATCTATTACGCCTTTCACAAAAAAAATATAAATTTAAGTTTTCAGTATGAAATTTGATAGCAAAATAGTTTCGACATGTTTGAGTAAACAAAAACAGTACTAAAACCTAAGTGGCCAACTATATTTAAAAAGTGGGTATTTAATACAGTTTACAAAATTGATAAATGGAATACATCGTTTTACTAAATACTATTACGAACTTATTACTATTGAAATGCAAAAAGCAAACGTCCGCACTTATTTATATGCCACATATCCAAATAAATGGATCGGTCGTTTGGGGTCTCATTTGTGGCCTACTCGATCCCCAGATTCCATCTTGATTTTTTTTTACTGGGGCTGACTAAAGGAAGAGGTGTACTCAAAAACAATTTCAAATTTGGATGAATGGCACTCAAGGATTATCCAATAATAATAAATAATACTTTAGAGTGTGTATGTGCCTCCTATATAGAGTTTACTGCGAAAGTATCAGCGGTGATAGACTCACTTTTGAGTTTTATGTTTCTACGAGAAATGCCCCACATAAATTTGCCCATACAATAATAAAAAAAAGTATCTCGTTCAGTGCTGGTACTTTCACAGTAAACTCTACATACGGGACCCATACACACCCTAAATTATTATCTCTCATTTATTTTACACCTTGTATACGGGACAACCTTTTTATTATAATAAAAATATAAATTTTGTTGACACAGTACTAAACAGGGTGTAAAAAGAACAGTCACTATAACTTTGAGATACGATTATACTGCCTTTCCTCAATTTGGAAATGTATTTTTTTACACAGTATATAACGGGTGTAAAAAGAGCAGTCACTATAACTTTGGGATATGATTGATACCTTTTGTCATACTAGGAATGTACGTCTTTTTTCATTTTTTTTTACAAAATTAAAAATTATTTTTTGCTTTATTGTTATTTTTGTGACAAAAAAATAAGAATTGGTGAAAAGTAAAAATTTTCTTTTTAGTTTTTGATAAGAAACTAAATAAAAAAAATACATTTTCAAAAATGAGGAAAGGTAGTATAATCGTATCTCAAAGTTATAGTGACTGCTCTTTTTACAGCCTGTATATTTATTATATGGAAAAAGTTTTGAAGGGTATATTTTGAGTTAGGGGATGATTTTCGAAAATCGCACGGTGAGTGACTGCTCTTTTTACAGCCTGTATATTTATTATATGGAAAAAGTTTTGAAGGGTATATTTTGAGTTAGGGGATGATTTTCGAAAATCGCACGGTGCCAAAATGTAGAGCTCCTTTGTCCGATTCTAGGGAACCCTCACACAGGAGTGTAGATGCTCTTACGGCTGAGATTTGGCCTGAGGGGAAAATTACCTGAGGAGGAGGGGAAGTTGGTTTCGTGGGAGTGAGTTTGGGGTGGGTTTTTTCTCCCGGTTCTAAGGAACCCTCACTCGGGAGTGTAGGTGCTGTAATGGCTGAGATATGGGTGACTATGGAGGGGTCATATATACTATACAGGGTGTAAAAAGAGCAGTCACTATAACTTTGAGATACGATTATACTACCTTTCCTCATTTTGGAAATGTATTTTTTTGTTATTTTTCTTTTGTCAAAAACTAAAAAAACTTTTTTTTACTTTTGACCATTTCTTATTTTTCTGTCGCAATAATAACAATAAAGCAAAAAAAAATTTTTTTTTTTTAATTTTGTAAAAAAAAAATTTAAAAAAAATACATTTTTAGAATTAGACAAGGTAGTATAATCATATCCCAAAGTTATAGTGACTGCGCTTTTTACACCCTGTATATATTAGACCCATCCATAGTCACCCCCACGAAACTCCCCCCCCCCCCCCCCCCAGTAACCCGCTATTAACTTGCGCGAAGCGAAATTCAGTAGTAGTACTACTGATAGTCTTATACTATGGCACTTTTGCTTGCGTTATTTATTGCCCACGACGATCTTGAAATTGTCGCGGAAGACATTGTCACGGAATAAACTGACGCAGGTCCGTCGTCCGTGAACGCCCGCGGACGACTAACGGGCTGGGATTGCCACCGCTCTGGCGCATTTCGTAGTTAATAAAACTTTGAAATTAAAACAAACATTTTATCAGAAGCAACTCTACGAATTTTACTAAAAATATTTAGCAGCTTTATTAAGTACAAAAATCTAATTTAAAATATAAGTAATTTAGTCATGATATTGTAAACCCGTCACGAAAAGAGCTAACTTTACGATTTTTTTTCTATCGAGTGAAGTTTGTTAAATCTTGTAACTGAATACGGATTTTAATATATTATATCCTTAAATAATACATATATTTATTTCAGAACTCAAAACACTTTTGCATGTGTATCAGGTTGTTTTAAAAAACTTAAAAGCGCGGACTTTGATGGACTACCTGCCCTTAAGAGGACAAATATTTTCTTATTTCTCACTTATACTTATTGAATTAATAAAATAATATTATATTCATAGTAATATATTTTCTTTAAAATATAATTTCTTAATTAAGTAATTATAAAAAAAATAAAAATAACATCTAGTCGTGCTGAGTATCCTTAATAATTTTAATACCTACGATTTTTGTGATCCGGGATTTTCGGTACTGATAAAGGAACCGGGATTTCCCGGGATTTTGGTATGTACCTACTCACAACAGTTAGAGATAAAAAGTGTTATTTTAATAACGGAGATCAAAATAATAATATTTATTACATTTTTTTTAATATACAATTATAATCAATAATAAAAGTTCCAAACTGCGAAACAGTTTGCTGGAAATACTACTACATATTATTATACAAAACAGAATATTAAACACTTGACCGTTAGTTAAAGTTTACAACAACGAGAGTGGCAACACCTAGTTTCCATGAAAAATTTCGTCCTTTTCTTTCTCTCTCGCTCGCACATTCCCCACTAGGTAGTTTGGCGAGCTGAAAAATCAGCTCTGACATCTGCCTCATTGGCGTTAAGTTTTCTATCACCAGCGGTTCACTTTCGATACTATAGTCATTATCGAAGTGCTGCCGCAGGATATCCGGTGAGTTTTTATAATTATAACTTTATTGAACCTCTGAAACTCGTGGAAAGATTCTAAGCTCTAACGGTTTTTACCGTTTGCATACTATTCATATAATTTTATATTCTTAAATATCCAAATAATAAGGAATCTTTCTTTGTTTCAGAGAATGTTATGCTTTTTTTATGTTGTGTCCTTTGTAGTGTCAGGAGTTACATATTGCAAAGTGAATTAATATATTTCTGTGGATAATTTAGTACTTTTGTCGGTATTATGTGGGTACCTACACAATATTTTAATCTAAGAAAACGTACTAACGTTTGTAATAGATTTGGTAAAGATAAAAATAACTTTGGCGTTGCAAATTTACAATCGTACTACCCACATTTCATTGATAATTCTATAAATAAAATTTAAATGTTCACTTTGTCGCACACTATTTCTCCTTCCTTTTAGTTATAATGGATAATACAAATGTTGCCAATCTACGGCAGGGCCCTCTGGTTTGCAAATCGAACGTTCGCATCGTACTTCCCTAAAAGGGGGGGGGGGGGCAAACATAATCGCAAATATGACATATTTATGAAGGCGGACATTCTTGTATAAATCATCAAGGAGGAGAATCACCCACGCAGGGTTACTTTTATACCAGACCCACGCAGAGTATATTTAGCACCAATAGGCCTGAAAATAATAGCACACGAGGGTCCTTTCGCCCCCGTGAAGTTTTACAAAACAGACACGAGCCTGGTCGATGAATTAGGAGACGTGGTCCCCAGGATTCACAATCGGGGAATAGGCGACGTCGATTCTGACCACTTCGAGGCGGGCCAATTAATTTATTTTGCATACCGGTTGAGATATCTAGGTGCACCTCGCAAACTTTTAAAAGATATCCGAGGGTACCGCTTTCAAGCGAGACTCCCTCTCTTATTTCTCAAAAATCAAGGACGTTTGACGACTCCAGAGTCAGAACCCATGTACGAGAGTATATCACAAATGATTCGGAAAAGGAGTCCAGGAGGAGGCTCCTCTTTTTCGGAGCTTTATCTCGACTACGTTTTTAGTCTCTAAAGGAGACGGCACAAACCGATCCAATTTTCAACCTGAAAAATCTAAACTGGTATGTCGCAACTCAGCTATTCAAACTAGTTAATGTTTCGGGTGCCAGGGTTTTTCCACCAAAAAGACTATTCTATTCTTTTCTTATATTGACATGTTTTTGATAGATTCTTTTTATTGTTTAGTTATCTAAATACAGCTGCAGCAGCATAAGCTATTTTTCTTTGTAGTCTACTTTCCTAAGTTAGCTCCATCGTCATACAGTCCAGTTTCACTAGCTATCAATTATAATTAATTATTTTCAGTTTTCATAATTTTCCCTTGTTATCGGTTTATCAAACTACTATAATACCATATTTACTTAAGTCTAGATCATCTTTTAGTATATAATTTTCTTTCTATATCTTAGTCAGCCACGAAATTGTTAGCTTTTAAAAATTTATATGAACTAATAACTAGTACATCTACATGAATTGAATTTGTGTATTCTTGCTAAATTTCAAATATTATAAATTTCATGTTACAAGTGCCATCAAATTGTTCGTGTAATACATAAATATTACATACTACATAGGACATCGGCCAGTACAGTTTTCTTTTAACTTGGCTGAACACAATGCCTTGTTCTTATATTGGCGTAGATTAATGCATTTGAAGAATTTGACTACCTCAGTAAAATTATTATAAACATAAGTTTTTGATACAAAAAAAAAACACTTTTCTTAAGCTTGTGATATGATCCTTATCATCAACACTAACGAATGATTTATATTGTTAATAAAGTACGATTTTTCTCGGCTAGGAAATCGATTTAGTAAAGATCTAATAATGTCGTAAAATTTTTTGTCAAAATCGAGTTCGCAACTTCTTTCGGTATTTTTTGTTTCTCGTATAGTTACGGACATTACCTACGCTTTTTGAAATATCATCTTTTTCCAGGACTTGATTCTTATCAGCAACACTTTTGAATTAAGTAATAAAAGGTATAATTTCGTTTTCAAAATCATTCGCGTTGATGTTGTAGTGTACTACGACATAAACACTAATATGTAATCTATTATCAGACGAGTTGAAATGTTTGTAAACGCTTTTTTCTTTTTATTTATTACTAGCAGCTAGGCTCCATGATCAACGAAGTGGGCACGGGTCAGCTGCTGACCCGTGTCCACTTCGTTTCAAGACCAATAGCCGAATCAGTTCAGCTGATCTCGAGTTTTAGCGAGACTAACGAACAGAAATTGGTTTTTATATGGCCTATATTACATAGTGATAATGTAGCTTTCTAATTAAAAAAGAATTATTCAAATCGGTTCAGTACTTTTTGAGTTTATTCGTTACATACAAAAATACAAATCTTTCCTTTTTATAATATTAGTGTAGATTAGTGTAGATAATTTTAATGCGTATGTTAGTTGCAAAAGAACCTTAAAAATTCACAAAGTTATAATTTTAATATTTAATTATGGTTGCATTTTGCCCCAGGGTGACCCTCTAATAAATATAAATAACTAATTCTATACATTTCATTTTGACGAATAACATATATTATTATAACATTTCTGTCATTAACTCGTTTTCAGAAATCGGTTAAAAAAATCCCGTGATTTTCGGCACCGGGAAATTCCCCAGTTCCACAGCCCATTAATTTTCTATTCTATAATATTATTTGTCCGTCTGTAAATATTCAAAAGAATTACCTTTTAAAGTGGTACAAATACCACACAATTTATTATTATGTACTTTACTTACCTATATAAAAATGTAACAAATTAATATATTATTATTATCTAATAGATATTGCTTGGATTTTTTTTGTTGTGTGTGATTTGAATTTATTTTGTGAATAAATCACAAAATAAATTCCTTCCACTGTTTGATGGGGGCGCGGGGCTGTTTATGGCATGAAAGTATGTATTTTAAATATAACTACGTATTTTTTGTTTAATGTTTTAAAATAACAAAAAATAAAGAAAAATTCGTACCGAGTTCCTACAGTGAACTCAGAAAGTATAGTGTGAAAATGTTCCTACCTTCTAGTGTGTAACGCCTACCTTAAGTGACGTCACGCCGCGCGGCAAACACAGAAATACAAAATATTAGTTTATATATTAGTTAATAATATTATTTTTAAACGGGCATTGGCCCACCTCACATTCCCACCACTGCAACTCCTGTGAGCCAGGATCGACAGCGGTAACCAACCACGATAAACCCTTTGATATGATCTCAGGGAGCCCGAGGGACAAGCTAAATCTGTCTTGGGACCCACAACGAAATTAATCAGAAGAAAAAAAAGGAGGAGTAGGAAGTATTCCAGTTTCCCTCCCCAAGAAAAGTGGGAGACAGTACAAAATTGTAATGACACAAGGCCAAAAATTAAGGGAAAGCACCACGGGAATATATATTATTATATTATTATGTCATTGTAATCTATATATGAGTTTATGCCATTATTGGGGATTTATTATGATGTTGATAAATGTTTCCAATAATAATTATGGCAGAAACGCTTGAAAGCACGGAAATTCCTAGCGCTGTCCACGAGGTCACCGTAATATACGACTCCAGATTTACAAATTAGGCTGTTAAGCATTGTAGTTCTTTCATCTCGCCAGAGATCACACTCCCATAGAATGTGATGCGCCGTTTGTTCGGAAATGTTGCCTTCGGTCGAACACTCGCATAGAGGAGATTCCACCAATTTGAATCCGTATAGTTTCGCTTTAAAATTACCATGACCGGTCAGGAATTGTGAAACGCAGTGATCAATATTTAGCCAGTGCATGGAGAGCCGTTCGCGTACACATGGGAAAAAGTTGTACAGGTGGCGCCCTTTTGTGGAGTTTTCCCATCGCGTCTGCCATTCGGAGATTAGGTTTTGTATTGAAATATCTATTGGTTCGAATAATCTTAATATTTTGTTTCTGTCGCGTGCGTTTAAGAAATACGGGCCAGGTAAACTTTTATTACGATAATACATGGCTGCCCGACGCTGTATTTCAAGGTCGACGGGTAAGACCCCAGCGAGTACTGGCAGAGCTTCCGTACTGACGGTACGGTAAGCCTTGCATAGGAATATTAACGCGAGACGTTGGCTTTGTAATAGCTTGCGTCTGGCAGCACCGATTGTTGCCCTGTCGGCCCACACGGGGGCACCGTAGCATATACTACCTAGATATGTAGCCGAATAAATTAATTTTAGGGTTTTATATGAAAGTCCCCATGACGACGTCGATATTCTTGTAAAGGAATAGAAATTTCGCTTTGCTTTTTCACCTGTCTGAATAATGTGGTCTAAGAAAGTAAATTTATTTTCTAAAAAGAATCCGAGATAACACAGTGACTGTTTACGTTTAATATTAATATTGTTTAGTTTAATGCACGGAGTCGACTGTAGGGTTCCTTTTAGAAGTATTTGATAAGTTTTATGCGCGGCAAACTCTAAACGATTTCTATGGCCCCAGCTTGATATTAAATTGAAGCATTTATTGGCTTTTATTTCGATTTCGGAGCGCGAATTGGCTTGAATTACTAGAAGCCCGTCGTCAGCGTAGCCTATTAATGTACACAATGGTGGAAGGGGAAGGCTCAGTAGATCATCGAAGCCTATGTTCCATAAATAAGGAGAAATTACAGAACCCTGTGGGCAGCCGCACGTTAGAGTCTTGGAGTGTGTGCAATGACCGAGTCGGAGATTAGTTATGCCGTTCGAAAAGTAAGAGTGTAGTTGGTGTAGTAACGAATAAATATTAGAGTAGCAGCCTCGATTTTTTAGTTTTAATAGTAGCATCGGCCACCAAGCATTGTCAAAAGCGCCAGATATATCTAATGAGATCGCGACCACGTATTTCGTTTCCGATGAATTTACTGTTTTTCTAACTTCTAAGGCCGCGTCAACAGTTGACTTCCCGGCGGTGAATCCGAACTGCTGATTATGAAAATTAGGGCCACCGGGGAGCAGGCGAGGTACAATAAGTCGTTCTAGCAGTTTTCCTAAGCATGGAAGTAGTGTTATAGGACGATAAGATTTCGGGTCGTCTGTTGGCTTATTTCCAGCTTTTGGAATTAATTTTATACTACCGATACGCCAAATTTTTGGGAAAACTCCTTCTGCGATACATCTATTAAACACGAGTAATATCGAGGCGCCAGCCGCTAAACACGCTTGTTTTAACATAATGTTTGATATTTTATCGGCACCTGCGGATTTTTTAATAGGTAGCAGATTTACTATTTTGGTGAATTCGTCAAGTGAAGGCAAGTCTGAAACCGGGCTATTGACAGAGTCTAACATTTTACTTCTTATTTCGCGGTGATGATCATCGTCTGCATCATGATTATCGTCTGGTATTAATACGTCGAGGTAAGCCTTAGCCGTGTCTTCTAAGTTGCACGTGTAAGTATTGTTTATTTTTATATTAGAAATAAAGTTTGGTGCTTTACTACTATTAGGTTTTAGTTCGTGGTATAACGAGGACCAGGGACCCTCTCTATCCAATCTATTCGCGGCATTTTTCAGCATATTATTTTTTGCTAGGATAACGGCGGCGCGATAACGTGACCTTGAAGTGCGTAGGTCAATTAGTTTCGATACATATTCGGTATCAGAGGGTCCGAGGCCGGATCTACGTAAGTTATTAATTTTACGCCTAGCCCGTCTAAATTCGCGACGAAGATTATTTATGTTATTATTCCACCATTTACAATTATCATCTCTTTTAAGTTGTTTTCGGCCCAAGGCAACATCGGCGCAGTAAATGAAGGTATCTGTCATAAGTTCAGCGCACTCAATGACGTTTAGTTGTGAGCGAGTGAAATCTCTGGAATGGGCGGTAATTAGAGAACGAAATAATTTCCAATCACCGGTTTTTACATTATATTTAAAGTCGTTTGAATTAAGAACGGTGTCACTCGTGGGAGCGCTAGAGAACTCGTACACTAACAAACGATGGTCGCTACAGGAGGCATCTGGCAGGACGCTCCAATTGTTAACTTGGACGTACGCGCTGGATAGCGTGACGTCAATTGAAGATTCGCCTGATGGGCTACTGAACGTAGGTGGTGCGTCGGGGGTGTTGTGAATTTGAAGGTTGAACTCAGCGATAAAATCTTCCACTGCGCTACGGCGGTCACGATCAGTGTACCTAAGCTTGCCGTGCCATAGGGGCGAGGAGGCATTAACGTCGGCGCCTATAATTATTTTGTTTCCCGCGAGAGACTGTAAGACGCGGCGAAGTTGGTGTAAGTGGGGGCCTACGGGGTCCGCGTACTGAAAATAGCAGCTAACGACGTATAGCCTAAACTGAGGACACGATACCTCCGCTACTGCGCAGTGAGACGTCGAGAGGTTTGTTAGGGCCGTGATTGAAAATTTAGACTGAGGTGTGTATATACCCGCACGAGCTTGGTTACTACTTTGAACAATTTTTGAGCGTAACGAGGCACATTGATATTGTTCTTGAATCAGTACTATGTCTAAATTATAATCCGAAACCAACTTTTCTAATTCTAACGTCGCGTGCTTGTTATTGTGAAGGTTTAACTGTCCTATATTTAGCTTATCCATATCGAGTTGTTAAAATTAGTTGTTCCATTTTTGCTTTATACGTTGGACAATCCGGGGAACCGGTCGGGTGATCGTTGGGTTTTTTATACCGAATACAACTACCGCATACGGGCTTTAAATCATTTTTATCTTTTTTCGGACACGCATTTGAGCTATGTTTCTCCGCGCAATGACAGCAGCACGGATTTGTATCCCGGCAGAACTTAGCGATGTGGCCGTATTGTTGGCAGTTCATAAAGCGCACGAGTTCGACGTCATCTACGAAGCGGCACATCGCCCAATCGATAAAAAGTTTTTCTTTTGTTTCTATGAGATGTTTACGCACCTTAGGGTCTAATTCTACGCCGATCCATTTCCTATTATATTCATTGTTCAAAATACGACGCCTAATTATTTTTGTTGTGCTCATAAATTGATCTTGTGACACATTAATTTCGCCGTTTATGTTTTGATTGTAAAGAGACAGTAGGAAGTTTTCGTCTGAAATAT
Organism: Celastrina argiolus; assembly: GCA_905187575.2. Taxonomy (NCBI): domain Eukaryota; kingdom Metazoa; phylum Arthropoda; class Insecta; order Lepidoptera; family Lycaenidae; genus Celastrina; species Celastrina argiolus. The sequence continues at coordinate 11,722,408 of LR994599.1, read as the reverse complement.
GTTGTGGAATATCTTTAATTAGAATTCGTGGATTACGCCCTCTAGGTGACTCGAGACGCAGCCCGGCCGATTTTAACGCTTCGACCGATTTTAATTTATTTACTTGCGATTCATTTGTTAAACGTAAGATTACGCCCGAGTTCGCAGTTTTTTTAACGCCGTGAATTTGAAAGCCGTCGGCCGGGTTAATTACTTTCATCAGGGCCTGTTTAGTCTCCGATGAGGATTTTAATTCCGCCGATTTTTCTTCCGTGGGGTACGCAATAACGCATGGGAGTGGTTTTCGTGTCTCGACGGGCGGCCCGCGGCACTGACTTCGCGAGTTTTAGTTTAAGTGCAGCGGAATATGATGACGCCGGCGCCGCGGTAACCGGTTGCGGTACGATACACGTGATTTTAGACGCAAGCAAATCCCGCTCCATACTAGCTACCTTAGTCTCTAGTGAGGAGTTTTTTATGGCAAGTAATGAAACAATAGCCGTTAATTTTTGTGTCATGCTCATTATATTAGCTTTATTTGACGAGTTGTTGCGGCGCGACACGGTATCGTTCACGAATTCATTGATTTTAGTAAGATACGTTGATGCTTCGCGGACTAGTTCGTAATTATTGCACTCGTCGTCGGAAGAACGACTGGTATCTAGAGTGCAAGTAACGGGGGACGGCACGGCGTCCCTAGTAGGCTGATAGCGCTTCCCATCGGGAGACAAGGAAGATGGCGATAACTCGGACAACAAACGTTTCCCGGTTGAAGTTGGCTGCGAACGCGGGATTTTGTCATTTTTAGTAAACGGATTTACATTTTTATCGGGAGGCATATTATGACTCGACATTGTGACAAGTTATTTAAAGTTATTCGTAAAAAAATAAAAAAAAAATTAACAGTAAATATTTAACTTTAAGTACAAGAGCAAAAAAAGAATGCTAACAAATATTAATAGTCGATCAGCTGTTCGTACAAGGCGGCCGGCGCGCGCGCCGCGCAGGCGCAACCGATAGCAACAATTTTTCACCTACCTACCTATTGCCTACAAATAAAAAGTGAAACAAAGGAGACTTACCGAGTTAAATCCAACAAATTACGGACAAATGTGTTTCAAAAACTTACAGTAAACGTTGATTACACCGTTACCTAGCTAATTACACACACTCAGCACGCACTTATTGGGTTTAAACCACTGAAAACAATTTTTATTCCCGGAGCGCACGTCAGACGATGTTAACCGTACGGAGGTCGCGGGGGGAGGTAGTTAATAATATTAGTAAATAGTAGTAAAGTTTGAAACGGACTTCCCCACGTGGCCACGTGGCCACGTGACACCGCGCGCAGCGCAGCCCCGCGTTCGTCCACGACATTTAGTCCGTTCACAATTATTTTCATATTTTTGTGTTTAATTCTTTAACCCGTGCATGAAAATGACACAAAATTAAAATATAGATTTATAATTAAATTGTGATAGTAAATATGTAAACTCTAGTATCTTTAATATTTTTTTGGAGTGTTTATAAGCGTGGAAAAAAAAAACATTAAATACTTCGAAACCCGTGGATTAATCTGACACAATTTTTTTTCATAGGTTTATGTAAGACTCCTAACCTGAATTATAGTTGTTTCATCGACTATAATTTTTTTACAGGTACTGTTTTAACGAACTGGCAATATGTCGGGTTGCAATGGGCGAAAATGGCCCAAATTAGGTATCCAGAATCCGAATGATATCCCACACATGACCCCGTTGTTATTTTTAAACTTAAATTTTTTTAAAACAGATTTATTACAAATTTTAAAAATCGCCCACTTATTTTCGATTTACTCAAAATGCAATGGTCAGAAATGACACAAAACTTGAAAATAAGCTAGTTGGGCACTACTCTATCCACATGCAAAAATTCAGAAACTTTAGAATTTTTGAAGGTTATCACCTCAAAATACGCTAGCCCGACCGGTCTATACCACGCCGGCGTGGCAAAGCCGCGCCGACTATGACTGGTGGGCGCGCCGCCGCGCCGCCGGCAAATTTTTCTCGGCGACCTCGTAAATTGAAATGAAAATTGAAATTCATTTTTATAAATAATACGAAATTCAAAAGTAATGAAAAATATTAGATAAGACCTCGTAGTAAAGCGTAAAAAGCCCTATCAGGTAAGATCCTTAACACAAATAAACGAAAATCATTTAAGCATGGTATCAGCATATAAGCACCATACATAATATTGTAAATGATAAATGTCGGAACAATAAATAGACTTATATTGACTTCTATGCAGTATCGTTTTAATAAAGAAAGTGCATTGAACGGTGAACGAAGGTTTGAAATTGTAGGTGCATAATGAATAATAAATATCCCTTGCCTGGAAACCTCCATAAACGACAATTTCAATGTGATTTGAAAGTACACGTTGTAAGCGTTTGAGTATTGAAAAGCAACTACCGCGTTGCAGAATTTAAAATAGAAATCGAAACCCTTTTACTAACCGACTCCTAAAAAGAGGTTCTCAATTCGGTCTGTTTATTATCTATATCTATACTAATATTATAAAGCGGAAGAGTTTGTTTGTTTGTTTAAACGCGCTAATCTCAGGAACTACTGGTCCGATTTTAAAAATTCTTTTTTTGTTGGATAGTCCATTTATAGAGGAAGGCTTTAGGCTATATAACATTACGCTGCGACCAATAGGAGCGAAGTGTTAGTGAGAAATGTTGCAAAAACGGGGAAAATTAATTACATTTGGGGATTTTCATTGCGTGCGCTGCATAAACAGTTAAAGTCACTCAAAAACAACGCGAAGGAAGTCGCGGGAACAGCTAGTTATTAATATTATAAATTTATTTGAAAAAATATTTTTTTGTTGGATAGTCCATTTATAGAGGAAGGCTTTAGGCTATATTATAACATTACGCTGCGACCAATAGGAGCGAAGCATCAGTGAGAAATGTTGCAAAAACGGGGAAAATTATTCACATTTGGGGACTTTCGTTGCGTGCGCGGCATTCCTAAACGGTTTAAGTTAAGTCACTCAAAAACAACGCGAACGAAGTCGCAGGGCACAGCTAGTAGTTATCATAAGCAAATAAAGAACAAATTTGTTACAAATTACAATTGATTTGCAAAGGATTATACACAATGCATCATTTTGAAAATACCGTTACGCTTTTCGGGTCAAGTTATTATGCTGAGCCCTGGAACTACTTGTTGGGTCGTTTTAGGGTTTCATAAGCATACTTATACGAGGGCAGCAGTACTATTCTCTAAGAATGTTTTCGAATCTCGACAGCCGAATCCCCGAAAGTCAAAGTCGCTTTGAGCTTCGAAATTTGACACTCACCGCGGATTCAGCTGTCGAGATACTCAAAACATTCTTAGAGAATAGCACTACAGGTCCAAAAGTTCGTGGAATGGAGAGGATGGAATAGGAATAGAGACGCTTGTAGAGTATCATTCTAATAGCCAAAGAGTTTGTTTGTTTTCTTGAACGCGCCAATCGGGAACTACTGGTCCGATTTGAAAAATTATTTTAGTGCTAAATGGGCTACATTTATCGAGGAAGGCTCTGCATTTATCAGTCATCAGGCTACGACTGTAAAGAAGACAAATAAAGAAGTTTTTAAAATAGGGGTTTTTCCCTGTTTGAGAGCTTCTGCTACATTTGCTGTTAAAAGTAATTATAAACTAAAGTAAACAGTTAAAATTTCGTAATAGATCCACTTTGTGGTTAAAGGTAAAAATCATGTACTTATGTAAACTTCCATTCTATGTTTTTAAAAATTATCTATATATTTTCAAAGGCTACTTAGACTAATACAATAGTAATCCTTAACAAATATGTTAATCACTTTAAGTATTTCATGCAAATTATAAATGCTTTATATACAGTTTAAATTAATATCTTAGAAGATATCACAAATATTTTATTCCCGTGATTTTGAACAAGTATGCAATGCGAGAAGGATGAAACAGGAACAATTAAGTACTATATTGTAGTAGGTACCTACTTGGCAAGATAATTTAGCTGCTAAATTATTTTTTTTGCCATAAATACAGTGTTCCAGTGATGCTGTGGGCAAAAACTACACAAATTATAACAATAATAATCTGAGCCATCTACTTCAGCAACATAGATTATTATATTTACTAAATTTAATTTGCCCTATGGCATTAAGTCCGCTATTGTACATTGTGCATTTAAAAGTGTATAAAATAAAATAAAAATAAATAATTTAACAAACTTCTTTTATACCTATTATGTACTTGAGATAAGATTTCTTTTTATCTTTCTTAAACAAACCAGCTTAATCTTTTAGAATTATACTATGTATTTTTATCAACATATGTAAATTTGTAATTAAATTAAAATAATAATTTTGTATGAACAAGCATATAATAAAATAATTTTTTCCTACAAAAATATCACCTTTTAAATAGAAAGAACGAGGAGTTACATACTCTATATCAAACAGAAATATATATATATATATTATGTAGAATACAATTTTACAATTTGTAGATTTATTGCTGCGGCAACTTTGTAAATTTTATTCTTTAATAAACAGTTAAGTTTGTAGATTTATAGCCTGTAATTTACAATTTGTAGTGTTTATGAATCAGGTACCTGATTGTCCAAATAAAGTTATGATTCATATTATGTTAGATGGTCATGTAAAAAGTCAGTACTGCACTTCACACACCAGTTGTGATGGTAATCTGTTCCACTAGGATACAATAGTAAAGGAAGAGTGATAGTATATATATAAGTATATATATATGTATATATTATGATTCATATTATGCTAGAGCACTCTTCCTTTACTAGACTCTAGAGAGTCTAGTGTATTGCACTCACACACGGCAATATAATTATTTAGTTTCAATGAAATCTGCCACCATCACCGAATTGGTGTGAGAAACAATTGTAAACCTGCACTTAAGTCTATTTATCTTTTCATTATAACCACAAGGGAGGGAAAGACAAGCCAAAATATAGCAAAACTATTTATACTATGTAAATCACTTACTTGTACAATACTTTCAAAAAAGTTCCAAATCCACGACAAGTTGCAACTTCTCCTGTATAAGTAACAGTCATTTTAAATAATACAATATGTATTACTTATCATACTTATTATCACAGTCAATTTTCTGCAAATATAGTAATTACTATTTTATTTCGAAATACACCGGCGATTTCCGAGATCTTTTATCACTTTTTTTCAAATATTTGCACTCTTCTGTTAGCTTCAGTTACATTTTTCTGTTTTTAAAACATTTCAATATCAACTTATTATATTTATTAACATAATATATTATTTTTATATTTTTATATAAACGACAGAAAATAAACAAATTAGAAAATACAACCACTCCGCAAGTAAACAGACAGAAAACTGACCACAGATTAAGTATTAGTTTGAAACTGACAAGTGACAAGAAATTACTCATATCTTTGAACCTAAAAAGATAAAGAATCCTCTCTTTATCTATGCTTTGAACTGACGTCAGACCATAGATAACATAAATTTGTGGTACAAGCTGTCAACTGTCTGACAAGTTTTTTTTATTAGAATCATAAAAAAAACAATGTTTAGTGTATTACCCCCACACTTAGGCTTATGAAAATTTTATGGTTAAAAGATCTTTTAATTAGAAAGCTAATGCGCTACTTTTCAAGTTTAGGAAATATGTACTTTTCGAGTAAAAAATAATTCAATTCCGAAAAATTCTTACGTATATTCCGCCATTTTGACAGATATTGACGTTTCGTTTTCCAATGTCTTATGCAAAGAGATTATAATCACTATGGTCTTATGTTAAATATCTCAATAGAGCTTTGGTTTACATCAAAATTGACAAAAAATAATGTAATAATGAAAATGTCCTTAATAAAACTATATCTCAGAAACGAATCTACCAACCCCGACTCCACGTAGTAGTTGTCTGTCAACCCCTAGAGTGTATATTTAAGCGCGGAGGCGCGGAGGGAGAGCAGCCCCCGCCCGCCGTAACGAAATGCAAAAACCAGGACTCGCCGTGGCGGCGGAGGCTGGTCGCCGAAGGCGACCAGAAAGCCGGAGCTGCCTAAGGCGAGTGTTGGTTTCTGTCATTCGTTACGCATGGGCGAAGGGGCTGCATTTCCCGCAGCGCCGGAGACGTGACAGACCGACATTGACCCAAAAACAAATCTATCAACTCCGACTCCACGTAGTACTTGTCTGTCAACCCCTAGAGTGTATATTTAAGCGCGGAGGCGCGGAGGGAGAGCAGCCCCCGCCCGCCGTAACGAAATGCAGAAACCAGGACTCGCCGTGGCGGCGGAGGCTGGTCGCCGAAGGCGACCAGAAAGCCGGAGCTGCCTAAGGCGAGCCGTTTTTTTTATTAGAATCATAAAAAAAACAATGTTTAGTGTATTACCCCCACACTTAGGCTTATGAAAATTTTATGGTTAAAAGATCTTTTAATTAGAAAGCTAATGCGCTACTTTTCAAGTTTAGGAAATATGTACTTTTCGAGTAAAAAATAATTCAATTCCGAAAAATTCTTACGTATATTCCGCCATTTTGACAGATATTGACGTTTCGTTTTCCAATGTCTTATGCAAAGAGATTATAATCACTATGGTCTTATGTTAAATATCTCAATAGAGCTTTGGTTTACATCAAAATTGACAAAAAATAATGTAATAATGAAAATGTCCTTAATAAAACTATATCTCAGAAACGAATCTACCAACCCCGACTCCACGTAGTAGTTGTCTGTCAACCCCTAGAGTGTATATTTAAGCGCGGAGGCGCGGAGGGAGAGCAGCCCCCGCCCGCCGTAACGAAATGCAAAAACCAGGACTCGCCGTGGCGGCGGAGGCTGGTCGCCGAAGGCGACCAGAAAGCCGGAGCTGCCTAAGGCGAGTGTTGGTTTCTGTCATTCGTTACGCATGGGCGAAGGGGCTGCATTTCCCGCAGCGCCGGAGACGTGACAGACCGACATTGACCCAAAAACAAATCTATCAACTCCGACTCCACGTAGTACTTGTCTGTCAACCCCTAGAGTGTATATTTAAGCGCGGAGGCGCGGAGGGAGAGCAGCCCCCGCCCGCCGTAACGAAATGCAGAAACCAGGACTCGCCGTGGCGGCGGAGGCTGGTCGCCGAAGGCGACCAGAAAGCCGGAGCTGCCTAAGGCGAGTGTTGGTTTCTGTCATTCGTTACGCATGGGCGAAGGGGCTGCATTTCCCGCAGCGCCGGAGACGTGACAGACCGACATTGTCCCAAAAACAAATCTATCAACTCCCGACTCCACGTAAAACTTGTCTGTTTTATCTAACCTCTAAACTACAACTGTAAATATTTTCTTAACTAGTGGTTGCTGAGTAGAGGGGAGGGTAGGGGGATATCCCCTGACCGCCGTCTCCACCTTTCTCCCCTGTTTTACTCTTGGAAATATCCCGGAAACACAGACATAACCTCAAAACTTCAACCATAAATATCTTCCAAACTAGTAGTGTCCTAAAGGTGGGTGTGGTAGGATGGGGTTCTCCCCCTCCCCCCCTCCCCCTCCCCCTCCCGCCACCCCCCAATTTAGGGGGATTTATACTAAAATTTTACCGTTCTTTTCCTGAAGCAATACAGAAGTCATGCGGTACCTACCTAATAAGTTGTTTGTCAACCGTTTTTCGTAGTCCCCAGTTGACGCCAGTGATAGTGACAAGAATAAAAACTAATGGTTTTATTAATTTAAGAAAAAATCATTAAACATAGCGACCTGATACTTTTGGATCTATTTGATGTGTTTGGGGTTTTTTCCCTTTTGTGAATTTCCGCTACATTTGCTGCGTAAATAAATAATGCGGTTAAAGTTTCGCATGTCTTTATAAGATCACAAGAGTGCACATTTTCTTCATAAAAATTTGACATTGGATGTACGATATAGATTTGATGTAGTCCGTAGATACGATTCGACAATCGATGATCTTGACTGTTGTTTGCAAGAAGACCATTCTTTGAAATTATAATAAATTTATATTTTTAAGAGTACACTAATTTCATGCATGCTCATAAGTACAAAAACAAATAAAGCTGGTTTAAATTTGAGTTTTCATGCTACAAATTAATATTTTAATATCCCCCTATAGATTAGAGATTAGAGTATTCGAATGATTTTTTACTTTTAACATTATTTTAGCACATCACATTCGTGACTCGTAATGGTCCCATCACTATTTACTTCTAAAAAGTCAAAATCAGGGGGCTGACAGTGTAGTTCCATTTGTTACGTTTTGGCGCTGCGGTCGAAAGCAAAATGGCGTCGTTTTGTGACGTCACACACGTAAAGTTCCTGTTTCCTGTTTGTAGTGTCAAAATATGATCTATGTTGTCAAACATAGATTAGAGTAATTTTGTTGTCAAAACTCAAATATGGCCGCGTGTAGTTTGTTAGTGTTTTGTTTATCCTCGTTTCTTGCTTGATTTGATCCAAAATATTCAATTACTCCGCAGATTATTGATACATTATATCAATCTTTTATAGTATGTTAATTAATTTAGTGTAAATATTGTTCATTTTTCGTTTTAACCTTTGAGTACCGACGTGCCATTTTGAATACATAAGTACAGACGTGAGGTCTTGTGGACCACTGTAGCTTTACTATCAATAATTGTCGTAATTTAAAGTTTTAAGCATAAAAATTGCTTCTGGGGTGTTGTTAATATATCTGTGATTATATAAATAAAACCAAATATTAAAGTCATCACATTTATTAATAATTATCTACGTTAATCACAGATTGGATAATTTTTGGAATTGAAATAGACTCAAATCTTAAAAGTAGGTACATTATACGAATTAAACTAGAGTATTTTTATCAAAAACAATTATTCTTAAAGATTAGGATCTAAATTAAATATAAAAGTTAAAAAAACATAAAAAATCAACAGTTATCTTAAAAACTACATGGCATCAAATTAGGAACTTTTAAAATTCTACAAACAGTCTTTGCATACAGGCTTGCTACATTGAAGGCTTCCTTGTCTTCCTGTTCCGAGTTCGTATCGTGATCACTATCAATCTCCATGAAATTCGTATCAATAACCTCAGAGTCGGACTCGAAGCTGTCATTTAACCATTCCTCAATCATCGCATCGTGATCTGTGTCTTTAGGCCGTGTAAATTTTTTTTTGTAGGTACAGGAACACTGGTATTTTCAGATGTAGCTGCCCTTTTCATGCCCGAAGTACTTGGCTTATCCATAGTAGTATTTCACTGAAAATAAACCGTAAATACTAAATATTCCGAAATAAATTATATATATAAAAAGTTACATGAGTACCGACGAGTGGTCAGATAGACCACTCGCGATCTTATAATGCTCACAACTTACCGAAATCGCACGCGCCGACACTACCACTCTCCACGAACGCTGCCGGGCGACTAGTCGAGGGGTAAACGAAGCGCGGGGTGATTCCACTAAGCCATTGTTGATTTTTTAATTGTTCGTACACTCGTAGTGTCTGTCAGACCACACGTCGGTACTTAAAGGTTAAGGGACTATTTAAGTCTTGTGTCGGCGGTTGCAACGCAACTATTAGTTCACAGGTGAGTTTTACTTTTAACACGTTATAGTTAGAGCTAGTGTAATAAAAAGTATGAACAATATAATATAATTATACTTAATCTTTGACTCATTAAGTTTGCCAATGTTTTTTGCTTTTGTATATCAATATTAATCTTAACTGTACTCATTTGTTTCAGACAGAAATACCTCTAGGCCTTAGTGATAACAATTATTACAAAGAGAACTCCAATGAGGATGTAAATGCTTCTGATGAAATGTTGGTCATTGGAAGAGCGGGTATGTATTAAGTACTATGGTATTTTGACACTCATTCTATATTATATTTTAACATATCAAAAGATACTGAAATTGTTTTATTTTTGTGAAATACCAAGGTTTAGTGGTTTGGAACTTGGCTCAGGAATTGGAGGTTGTGGGTATCAATAACTTCATTGAAACAACAAAAAATTTATGTAACACTTGTTTAACGTTTATGAAAAGATGGTATTTTCATAAATGTTAAACAAGTGTTATGGCAGTTTAAGCATATTTGATAGCAGAATATTATTGCAGTTTTATTTAGGGTAATCAACTTATAAAGTGCTGAAGGACAAAACTAGTTAATCTATTTTTGCTAATTAACTATAGTTTTTACTAGAAACCCTCCTTGTTTTGTTGTTGTTGATGGCCGGACTAAGTAACCGGCCAACTTATGTATTGTTTTTTCATCTTAAATATTGTGTTATTTATTTACAGAAGTGACTGATCAACTTTTGTGTCATCAAAGAAATGAAAACAATTGAAATATGAGCACACTTCAAGTAAGGCAAGTGGCCTTAGAAACAGGAAAACCTGGACTTGTGTGTTACCATCACTAGATGGTTGGATTACGACATTAGAGAGTTTTATTAGGATAATTATTAAAATATTATTAAAAAAATATTCTGTTAAATATTAATGTTCTTGCTATATCAATCAGGGCTTATTAGAAATTCAGAAAAAAAATCAATAAATAAATGATAAATGTAACCTGTTTTTATTTTGTATTACTTATTATAAAAATAAATTACCTGAACTACAAAAACCTACCTACAAAAAAAATCGATACCTCACTAAAGTATCGATAGCTGGACTCGATTATTCAACCACTTATACAATGTGTGTTTGTAGTCTGTGATGTGCTATGGTCTGTGGTGTGCGGTCAAAATGACAGATGCTACAGTGCTGCCAAAACGTAACAACTGGAAACTCGGTAAAATATAGCTGTCGCATCTGTTACGTAGTAACTAATTCTTAATCTGTGGTCAAAATTAAAATGGCGGACGAGGCTTTGTGAATGTGATGTGAAACTAATCCAATTCCACTAGTTTTGCTTTTATCAGAAAGTTTGTCATTTTTATATAGTTACTGGCGATGTTGGTAGAACGTTAAAGTCTTATTTGATTGTTTTTTTAAACATATTTATCACTATGGGAGACACTTTGAATGCTAACGAGACAGCCGAAGTCAAGGAGAAGCCGGCTCAAGGAGATGCTGATGTTGTGTTCCCGCCGTTTCCAGGTAATATTTTATTGCGCTTCCCTTTACAGCTAGATAATTGCCACTTTTTATTTAAACTCTAGTCAAATACTTGTGATAAAGCATATTTGTAAGTTTACAGTCTTCGAAAAACATTAATCTCTTTGGTTTTGTTCAATGAAATTATAAACTTAACATCATTGGTTTTGGTGATCTTCAATTTTGCCTTTATTATTAAGCTTATATTTTACTTATTTTTGTACTTCACTTTTAGAACCAACCCAAGATGATTTTGAGGAGGATATATCAAATGAAGAAAGAGAGTATTATAAAACCAAATTTTCTGGTATGTACCTCAAACAGTGTGTAATTTACAAATTTCCAGTTTCGTATCAGAGGATGAGGAGAGAAATGAGGTTTCACTTTTTTAGAACATTAGGCCTAGACAAAATGTTGGAAGTTATTAATTCCATCCTAGTCCTATTTATATTTTCTGTCTAATTTCATAAAAGGACAAGTTCTATTAAACATTTTTACTACTTTTTTATTGCTAGGGTATATAATTGGCCAGGTTAGATAAATGAAGGGTAGAGAAAATCTTTTTAAACTTAACTAGAATAGTTATACTCCGATCTGATTCATTTTGATGCAAATGTAAATAAAGCTTGTTATGGACAGCTATAATGCAATAAATTTAAATGTCACTCATTCACTATGCCATAAAGAAATACAATAGCACATTTGATTTGATGAAATTACAATTTGATGTTTACATTTAGTGTACATTGAATTGGAATGGTGTATACAATAAAATAAAAATGAAACAGATAAAAAGAGGAAATGAAGGTGGATTGTGAAGTTACTAGACTAAAGAATATTTTTACAGTAATTTGATAACAAATATTGCTGTTAAAATCATAAATTATTGGTAACAACTTTTAGTTTAATTATAATCCACATACATCTCAGTAAAGTTATTACCATTAAATGGATAGTAATAGAGAAATTAAATTTGCCAGGGGAAATAAAGTTAAAGGGGGTCATTTCTTGTTGTATTTTCATATCTTTTATATTTTCAAACCATGAAAAATAAAATATATTTATTTAAGTTTGTGGTTAACATACTTTAGTTACAAAAAAATACTTGTATAAAACAAAAGGTATGAATCCTAAAATTATAGCACACTATGTTAGCTAGGTATAATAAATATAACAAATTAAGCATGGAACATGTTCAATGCAACATTTGTTTTATCAGACCAGTAACAATAATTATTGATATTACTGTATCATATAAATGAACATGTTTCAAATTTCAGACTTGAATTTGGTGAAGACAATTAAATTGCATTGCACTGCTTGTGACCGCCACTTAGGTTGCTCAGCTAGAAATGAGAACCGTATGAGAGTTCACCCGATGCTCAGAACATTGGTTTGTCAAACGTGTCTAACATTTTATAACAGTGGAGAGTTTGATAAAGGAGAAGATGGCTCTGAATTGTACTGTCGCTGGTGTGGCCAGGGCGGCCAAGTGTACTGCTGCGCTGATTGCCCTCATGTATTTTGTGCGGTAAATATTAATCTATACTAATATTATAAAGCGGAAGAGTTTGTTTGTTTAAACACGCTAATCTCAGGAACCACTGGACCGATTTGAAAAAGTATTTTTTTGTTGGATAGTCACATTTATAGAGGAAGGCTTTAGGCTATACAGGGTGTCCCAAAAATCAACGATAAACCGAAAACGGGTGATAGGCCAAGTCATGACAGTTATGAGAAAAATGTGAAAAAAAATCTTTGTCATGTATTTTTCACATTATAAGGACTTTTAAAAATATCGGAAAAACTGACACCCTGTGATGGTCTTTCATGTCCTAAGACTACAAATATTACTTTTTTGTGATTTTTTTTTCGGTATTGTAGTCATGACTAACCCTTCTGTAAATCACAATTCATAATTTAAACATACCTGCCTCAGTTTTCAATAAAATGGTGTGTTTTGCCCAAGATTAAATTCAAAATAATTACTACACCCAACTTTAATCGTCTGTACTGTAAAAAAAATTACTACAGTATTTTGGCAAGTAACTTTAAAAGATGGCGCATTTAATCTGGATTCCAAAATGGTATGATACTTGCTGGATTACTTCTTTGTTGAGGAAAAAAAATTTTTTTTAACGGAACCGGATGTTAGGCCAACTCTGTTTAAATTTTTAAAATGTTGGTATTAAGTTGTTATGTGACGACGATGAGTGACGTCATCTTGTCTAGAGTGAGCGAGACAGACAGTGACGCTCAGTGCGAGTGAGATAGATAGTGACGCCAACCCGACAACACAGTGATGAACGTGCAAAACTGCAGTACGTTACGATCTTTCGTTCATTGCGCATCTTTCTGTATCCGTATTGACTTCGTACTTACAACTGTGCTTCTGTTTATTGGACTTGATTTGCTTTGTGATTTGGTTTTATCTGCCCCGTTTCTGACGACCCTGGACTTGTTTTAGTGTCGTATCTTCGGTTGTAGTGTGTGATTCCATTGTAGTGTGTTATCATGCCATCTCGATACACCGCACAAGAATACACCAATATGCATCTCATCTATGGAGAATGCTTATGCAACGCTAATGCTGCAGCTAGAATGTATCGTGAGAGATACCCAAACGCTGAGCGTCATCCTGATTATCGGGTATTTATTAACGTGCATCGGTCACTCTTAGAGGGTCGATTCCCTAATCAAAATACCAGCGAGGGAAGGCCTTTCATACCCTACGAGGACGAAGTGCTCGAGGCGGTCGAACAAGACCCGAGTATCTCAGTACGTGGGATTGAAGAGAACATCGGAGTGCCCAAAAGTACTGCACATCGTATTTTGCAAAAGAACCAGTTTCATCCTTACCATGTACAACGAGTACAAAGCCTGTACGCGATCATTTTTAAGAAGATGTAGGGCTTGCATTAGAGCTGAAGGCAAACAGTTCGAACATTTGCTGTAAATCTTTGTAAATTAAAGTAATAACTGAAGAAATCCATTGACTGACTTTTATTTCGAACTTGCACCTAAAACTAACTAATTACATACTTGATAACAAGGTGGCGTCTGTTCTGTATCTCAACCACTCACATTTTCAAAAGAGCGTTGTATTCATACCTGAAAATTGAAGTCTTTAAAATGCCTACACTGCAATACAATTTTTTTTTAATAAAAAAGCACCCGCACTTAGCGTCACTGTCTGTCTCGCTCACTCTAGACAAGATGACGTCACTCATCGTCGTCACATAACAACTTAATACCAACATTTTAAAAATTTAAACAGAGTTGGCCTAACATCCGGTTACGTTAAAAAAATTTTTTTTTTCTCAACAAAGAAGTAATCCAGCAAGTATCATACCATTTTGGAATCCAGATTAAATGCGCCATCTTTTAAAGTTACTTGCCAAAATACTGTAGTAATTTTTTTTTACAGTACAGACGATTAAAGTTGGGTGTAGTAATTATTTTGAATTTAATCTTGGGCAAAACACACCATTTTATTGAAAACTGAGGCAGGTATGTTTAAATTATGAATTGTGATTTACAGAAGGGTTAGTCATGACTACAATACCGAAAAAAAAAATCACAAAAAAGTAATATTTGTAGTCTTAGGACATGAAAGACCATCACAGGGTGTCAGTTTTTCCGATATTTTTAAAAGTCCTTATAATGTGAAAAATACATGACAAAGATTTTTTTTCACATTTTTCTCATAACTGTCATGACTTGGCCTATCACCCGTTTTCGGTTTATCGTTGATTTTTGGGACACCCTGTATACCATTATGCTGCGACCAATATGTGCAAAGCGTCAGTTAGAAATGTTGCAAAAACGGGGAAAATTATTCACATTTGAGGACTTTCGTTGCATGCGATGCATTAATGATTTAGGTTACTCAAAAAATATGTATGAAAGAATTATTCCTTTTTAAATAATCATAATAACAAAACCAATATGAGCAATCATAAGATAATCACGATAGTGTTTCCGACAAGCACGCGAACAAAGTCGCGGGCACTGCTAGTTCATATTATAAAAACAAATTGTTTGAACGTTTGTACTGGATTATCTTAGATGATATGAAGCCGATTTAAATGCTTTTACTCAAGTAGATAAAAGGAGAATCGAGAAAGGTCTATGTATATAATTATTTTGAAAATAACTAAAAAAATCCAGTGTTCTGTGATGTTGGTTCTGTGTTGCGGCTTACGTGTTTCGTGCTCCTTTTTTAATATCCTGAAGAAATTTGTTTTGCTTCCTTCTGAAGAAGAACAGTACAATAAATAATATATTTAAATTGATAACATTATATTCTTTGTTTTCATTTGGATCAAACAAGATTTAATCTGTCTATAAGTATAAGGAAGAGTAAAAAATAATAAGCAAGTTTAATAATGTGATAATATGTATTCAGTAATTTTTTTTTCTCTGTAGAAATGTGTGAAAAGGAATTTAGGTGCTAAAAAAATTAAGGAAATTGAAGAATTGGATGACTGGAAGTGTTTCAAATGTAATTCAAAATGTATTTGGGATTTACGCGCTACTTGTTGGGCACTTTTACGTTTTTGTGACCAAAAAAATCAGTAAGTTACTTAATTCATCACATTCCAAAATGCACAGTTCCTTTTGTTACAAATGCAATAAAAGAAATAACTATAGAGATCATGCTTTCATTGATTCATTTATAAAACTAATAAGCTTCAGAAAATAACATGCAAAATATATGTGGAGTAATTTTTATTATTTTTTTAGAATTACCTACAAAACACAAGATCCTGAACTCAAGGAGAAATATCAGTTATCATGCATTCAAGACTTTTCAGAATGTTGTAAAAGAAAAAGTAAAGTTAAAGAATTCACAGGAGGCATTAAGAGAGAAACAAGTAGAACTCAGAGTAAAGACCCCCTCATAACAAAAATAATTCCAACTATACAGGTATCTAAACAATAATATGGTTTATTTTTTGTAATATTAGATCTACCAACCTTGAGAAGTTAACAAAAAGTTATATTAATGAAAGAATGTATTATTATAAAAGTCTTACTATGGAATAATATTTTTTGTAGGTTAAAAAGTTTGCCTCAATCAACGCAGAAGATAAAGTTAAGGAAAAGAAAGCACAGAAGAGACCAGCAAGTCCAAAGCCCATAAAAACCTACAATATAAAAAATCCTATACCCATTGCACAGAAACCGCCTACTGTAACAGTTTTTAATAAAAAAATGAAGGTATGGTTTTTAAATAAAATACGCACACACACACACAAACACACACTAGAATAAATCAATAAAATAAACTGTCCTAAAAGGTGGTGGCAGATTACAGATTAAAAGAAAACTAGAATGTCTTTAACTTGATTAATTAAAACTAAAAACTGTGAAATACGAACCCACCTGTCTCTCACCGTTCTCTCACTGTCACTTCTACATGATAAGGGCAACTATCCTCTATTAAATACTTTGGGAGACACTTATGTCCAGAAGTAGATGTAATACTTGAATTGATGATGATGAATAAATAATTTTATTTTTATGTTTCAGATTGCTCCAGCGTCACCCATCAGAATAACAATGGAGAAGAAACCAATTCAAACATACACGCCACGACAGCCAAGGATGAAAGCTCCAGTTATATACAATGGTTTCAACAATGCCTACGCCATAACAAATGATAATATAAATTTATCATTAGAAAGTTTGACCCAGGTAATATTTGCTGATTGCCCTCACTTATAATTATCTACATGGATATTGGAATACACATTTTATATTTATTATTACTGGTGAGACATGTGCAATACTTATGGAGAGTACTCGGTACTCGATTCCCATTATAAATATGTAATAAAATTAGGTACTTACTTAATTTTTTATCAAATTTTCCTTTAAATAAATGAATCATGGATACTATGAAAATTACGCGGTTAGGCAAGTAGGCATACCTATGCAGCCGGTGCGGCACGGCGCGGCAGCGTGCGACATCAACGTAGGTAGTACGGGCCCGTACCTACGCGCGGTGTCCATGCGTTGGGTAAATAATTATTCAAGTTTAAGTTACATTCATTCGGTGATTAATTGTTTTTTTTTTATCTCATATAATAGCCAAATATCATGTCCTCAAGTATTGGTCGTGTCTCACCAGTCACATTGTATATGTTTCCATGTTGGTTTGTGTGTCCATTATCCTTCGCCAGGAAAAATCCGGCTAGTACTTCATTGCGTGTATGACTAACAAATACACAAACTTTATAATATTGGTAAGGTTTGAAATTTTTAATAGATAAATAAAATAAAAAAAAAATTAGTATCTTTATATTTGTCAGGCAGTGAGAAAAAGTTTGGGAGCTATGATGCTACTGACAGACACGTCAACATATAACTCATCTGTTTTCGTCAAGGGTTTTCTACGCGGGTCATCATAACCTAAATAGATCAGAAGACCAACCACTTTAAAAAAAACTGAATGCTCCAATATCGATCTGATGAAAGGTTACAATCGAATCAGAGAATCTCCAAATATTATATCAGGGATTGGCTATTTCAACAAATAATCCTGTACAAGAACATGATAGTAAATTATTATAAAATATCTACTATTATGAGACAGACTATTAAAAATATATTGTTTTCTAGGGTCTAGATATGGCAGCAGTAGCTTCAATGTCAGGCAATATGCATGATAATGATGACGTAGTTTGCACACCAGATTTTCCAATGGAACCTTTATGTGAGGTAGGTTATTAAATATTCTTAAAATTTGGATAGAAAAATATTGTCTATAGCAGTTTACACTTTAAACGATCTTAAGAATATATAAAAAACTGATATTCATACATATTATTAGTATAATGTTTATATAACATTATTTGTTATTAGTATCACAAACGAATATTTTAGTGAATCGAATGCAAATTATTTTGTAATTATATAGGTGACCGAAGACACGGGCGATGACGACGTGCAATGCATCACTCCGGCACCCCCGGTGGCTTCGGCGAGCAGGTGTCCGCCCCTGTTGTCGCGCAACGTCAACAACTTACCCGACCTGTCGCCGGGAAATATTATACAAATGACAGATAATGACGTCACCGTCAATGCCGCAACTGGTGGGCTGAAATTCCGAGTTGATCCGCAAACTCTGTCGTCGAACAAAATGTACCGATTGCCAGATGGGCGTATATTTGCTATTAATGCCAATCCTAGTATGCCCGGTGGTTACTCTGCGACGATAGTTGCCGTAACTGACAATGTTTCTACCTCTAAAGCACCACCTAGAGGAGCCACGTATGCCGCAAAGTTGAGTGCCGTAATAACCGCGCCGTCGACGCCACCTACGCAGTCACCTAAGACTCGTGTTGTTCGTAAGAACATTAGAAAAAGTACTGTTAATTCTAAAGCTACCAGTACACCGCAATCTTCTAAACAAACCAAGGCAACAGAAAAGCGCTCTTCTAGACCTTGCGATCTAAACGTACCCGTGGAATGGTATAGATTCAATTTAATTGATGCTGTCGATGCTTTAGAGTATTCGCTTACCAGACTCAATCAGTTAAAGACACAAGCGACGACAATGTTTTTACGCACTAGAAATGTTACTGAGATGCGTAACTTACATAAAACCCTTGATCGAGCTTTAGCTACTTCTGCAAATAGGTTCCTTGAAATAAAAGAAAATTTAAACAATGAATTTAAGAAATACGTAGATAAAAAACAGAATACCGTCGTCAGTGATGATGAAGATGATGATGATGACGTTGAAATTTTGCCAGATACTAATGATGATCCCATCTTTATTGATGAGAATTCAGAAGATTCTCAGATTAGTAACCGGGAGGTAGATCTGACTGCACAAGCCAGCAGCGAACACGATAGCAGTGGCAAGTCTTTCGACAAAACTGCAACAAATGACGATTGTGTACAATTAGATATTGATAAATCAGATGACTATGCAAAAGATACAGAGAAAGAAGAAAGTGAACTACTAAGGGATCCATTGATGGTTGACGATAAATGTGAAGAAATTAGAAACGAAGAAAAAAATTCTTCAAATGATGTTGAGGACAGTGGTACCTTAGAAAACGACCAAAATCGTGACATAACAGAAACTGATAATAATGACAGTGTAAGTAACATAGACATGGATGTTGATAGTAATGTAAATGAAATAAGTGAGAGTAATGATAGCACTCATAATAAGACTGATGATAAGGATATAATATCTGTAAAAGAAAATGGAGCTAATGGTGTTAATGAAAGTACTTCAGAAGATAATGTTACTGAAAAAGAGGACATTCAAATAAAGGTGAAGGCAATATCAGATCTTAAAGAACCTGAGAAGGTTGAAAATGATAATAGTGAAGTCGATAGCAAAACGAAAGTATCTAAGAATGTTACAAACAATATTGAGAATCAAGATAATGATTTAGATGACATTGAAATGAATGATGCCACAATGGACAATAGTGAGAAACTGATAGATGATAATGAAATGAGTGAAAAAGCTATTGAAGAACTTTTAAAAGATGACAACGAAAGCATAGATGACACCATCAATAACCATTCCATTGAAATAAGTAACGAGAAAAATAATGATTGTTAAGAATATTAATAAAAATATTTTGATATGACACAAATAAAGCAAGTCTGGTCGTATAATGTGGCCAGTGAATTGGAATATTGTCGAACGAAATTGATACCTATGTGGGTTGTGTAGTTTTGCAAATATTAAAAATTTTTTCAATTTGATGGTATGGAATTGTGCACAAAACTCTATTTGAATGAGTAAGATAAATATTATAATTATCGTAAGTTGTAAAAAACTTAGCATCGTTTTAGGCAGGCAGTGGCAGGAATCGCCATTATATGGTAAGAGGAAATATAATGTTTAGAAAACTATGGTATTTGTGAAAACAAAGGCTTATAATATCTTTAGTATAATATCACATTATTTGCTCCTGTGTTTTTATTTGTTTATTCTGATCTGAATGTGATTGGTGTTATTTTGTTCTTGCAATTAAATATTTTATTAACTTGAAGCAACATTACCAGTGATAAAATTCTTTAATATTCAAGTGATTTTGACATTTTGTTTGTAGATTTTATTTTGTTACACATTTTGCATAAATAATTGTCGGTTTCAAATTACATCAAAGTGCATAGACAGACATGTATTTTTTAAAATATTTGTTTGAGCATGATAATTTCAATAACGGCAACTAAAAAATAGAATACAAATTTTGTTCGTCTTTTATAATATACTAAAATTTATTATTTAGTAATCAATATGTAGTATGTATTGTTACCGAATAATTTGTATTTAATATAAAGGTACTTGCCTATATAATATCAAGTGTTTTGTACAAAAATGTTGGTAATTCTATATGTTAAGAATAGTAATAGATTGTACAATTTATCATTTATAGGAAATTGTGTTAATAGGTCTACTACTAATTACAATGTCTATGTTATTAGGACTAGTTCAATCTTGCTGCTTCTAGTTACTACGCATGTAGTATATTTGTCAAAATAATAGAAACATTAAAACACAACACAACACTAAAGGAAATCCACAATACATATAAAGGAAACACACACGTTACACCTTTAAACCAGAGATTAACCCTTAAAAAAATAATATGAATGTTATGGACCAGGTGATTAGTGCAGGCAACATGAATAATGTCTTATCTAAAAATGAGAATTGTTATAAAAAAAATGTTTTATTACTCTGCCCAAAAGGTGATAGACAATATTATGTATAATGCCCGATACAAATTATGTCTTTGTATATTATTAAATTGCACTCTCATATGGGAAATATTTCATAATGACCAGGCATTATGTATAATGCTCAATTTATTACTTGGTCCAAAACATTAATAATAAACAAAACAGTTTCTAATATTGTTGAAGTTTAGCTTGTGTTATTAAACGCAAAATAAGATATAGGATTTGATTGCATTACTTTATTTAAGTATGAATAGTGTTTAAGATGTAGCCCAATACAGTAAATTGCAGGCAAGGTTGTCACATTGACATCGAGTAATAGTGTGTACCTAGTTATAACATACTTTATCATTTTATTTTTATTTTTAATGCATTTGCATGCTAAGTAAATATCTTTGAGAATTCCTATTTACTTAAATAGTATTTGTATAGAATATTTGTATGCTTGCTTATAAAAATAAGTTATAATTTGTACCGAATAATATATTCTATAAGATACATTTTTCTTAATTTTGGTTAAAGCCCCATTGTCTGCGAATGATACAGTAGAACGCCGATTATCCGAATTAATTGGGACCGGGGTCGATTCGGATAATCGAAAATTCGGATAATCGGACATAGACTGGTAATAAAAAAAAAACGAACTGTTTGACATAGAATAAACTTTATATATATATAGCTTTCAACCATAACAGTTGAAATATATCTGGACTCGAGCGTGTTTCAACTTGTTACAACAATACAAAACAAAAATTATTTGGTTTTAATTTTTTCTATTAAGCTTAGAACCGATTCGGATACTTAATTGGCGATTCGGTTAATCGGCGTTCGGATGGTCGGCGATCTACTGTATCTACTTTATACAGGTGAATTTTTCATGTGTGTATTGTAGGTCCGATCCGAAAATAAGGAATAGCTAATAATACTTAAATGGGTTGAGAGATCGACTTTGGTAAAAACGAAAACTACATTTTTAGACTTTTGATAAACTTATAAATATGCCTTGCCAGCAATCTTTAAAATAAATTAATTGTATATTATACTTTCAAAATAAAACACCAAAGTAGTTCCTTTTACTTTATGGAACCCTGTCTAACTAACTTCCAGTCCAGGCTAACTTCTTGATAACCTTACTTACAGAAAAGTAATAACTAATAATAAGAATAGTCATCATATTAATCCATGGAACCCGTTTTGGGAACCCCTGTACACACTCAATGATTTTGCTAATAAGGACTTTTACTATTTCATAGTTTCAGATTTCGTCTACCATACCCTCTTGAAAAATTCATTCTGTAGATATACTATATTCTTGACCGTAACTGACTATCACTGTATGGCTAGTTTTTGATAATGGTCCATTATTTTAGAATTTTGTTACACGATAGAGGGAAATACATGGTATTTGTAAACTTTACTTCGTTTAATTCTACTTCCAAAGTGGCTATAATTTACGGGGTTTACCTTATTGTAATTACATTTTCGTAAACTGAATAAAAGACGAATGTATTTCATAGTTTTATTTGTTTTAATAAATCAATACAATACATCACATTCGACTGATTAATTAGTTAAATGCAAAAAAGGCATTTGAATAAGTTTATAAATTAAAACTGATTGGATCAGATTACGGTGTAGATTAGGTATCACAAGAGTGTACAACTTATCAAAAAGTTTTATCGAAAAAGCTTCGCTAAGATAAACAATACACTAGATATCGTATCAGCATAAAACCCGTCTCGGTGGATAATAACAGCTCACTCGTAAGTGAGCTGCTATTTCATTTAGTTTGCTTGGAACACTGCCAACGTGCATACATGTCACAATTATTAATTTGAAATCGCTGATGATGTCACTTATTAAAAAAAAACTAAATTTAAACAGCTTTAGATGTTTAATCACCAAATCAACTTTAAAATGTTTTAAAACTTTTGTCTCAGTTCGTTATTGAACAAACTTAACTGTATTGGCATATTAAACGCGGACAGATTCTAGCCATGTTTTTGTATGGGTCACGTTATTTAGTGTATTGTTGATGGAAGCGAAAAAGTTATGTCTAAAACTCAGTAGCGGAAATGTCCTTTCCTCGACCGCTCCTCGTGGTAGACTCGCATCGGCGAGTAATTGCCGTTGGAACCGCCGTTCGCGTTCAAACCTGAAACATACAGTTAGTTCAAATTAAACTTGCTTTAGAGAAGAATGAAAAATCGTCTCAGTTGGATATTGATTGGCGAATGGCTGATGGCGTATTTGAGTAAGGACTGATGATTTTTCTATTGTCACATAACTTTTACATCAGGAATAAAATACATTTATTAAAATATGATATATGACTAAGTAACAATGAAGTTAATTATTCGACAACTATAAGTTATAGGTATTACTATTAAATCACCCCCAAAGGAGACTTAAAACAGCTAATCTGTTGAAAATAAAATTATTTATAAGTTACCTTACTTAATTACGCAAATGAATCGCTCGGGGGCATTATTACGAATCTATTACTCATTTATCAAAATCTGATCATTAGTATGGGCTCTACAATGGAACAAATATATACATAGACTGCTAAAATTAGAACCTTTTCACTTTGCCGTAGTCGAGTAATTACAGGTGATTCATGCATTCATGGGTTATATATTAAGCCGATTATAGTGTGAACAGAATGACACGTAGAGCATTTTTCATATAAATTATTTACATACTTAAGTAAAAAAAAAATTAAAGGTGTAAAAGGAGTGAATATTAGTATGCTGGGGCTCGCGGGCTCCTAGTCTATAGTCTATACACACGAACGCACTGGTCGGAGACCTAAGCCCTGACCAGGATTGAAACTCATCTGTTTTGTGACTTTTATGGAGATCTTTAATCGTGATTTTTCGCGTTATGGTAAGTAATTTATATGAGGTGCCAAAACAAAAAATGTTCCACGCGTCATTCTCTTCACACTATAGTCGGCTATATGAAAGTACTTCATTAAATTATACATGGGCCATGGGTGTTTGCTCATTAGCCTTCGCCAGTAACAAGAGAAAAAAGGGCACAGCAAATAAATGACCTTTCTGTAGACCCCAAATTGTCCTTATTTTGTGCTGCTTATTGGGGCATAGTGACGTATACAATAAGAGAAAAAGGTTAACTTTACCATTGAGTTGTCCTTCGATGGTGGAAGCTTTTAAAAATAATGAATTGAAAATATTATTTGCACATCATTACAATTTACATAATTGGTATGATCATCGTCTGCAGTGGATTGGTAGTACCATGGCCTAACTACCATCCCATACAATCTATGCACTCTTCTATTAACAAATTACTCTAATCTATGAATCTAGGTCTATTACAAAAAAAAATGCAATAGATGCCACGCCACTAGTTACTTTATTAACGTTTGTAAATTATAAAATGTAAATATGCCGAATTAAGTACAAATATTGACATTAAAATAAAGATAAGCATACTTTAAGCATAACATCATTCAAGCTAAATTCAACTCCTTAATTAATAAGAAGATACGAAACGAAATTAATAATTAGTATTTTCCAATAGTGGCACTAGATGGCGGTTTCCGGAATGTGCCTGGATTTTACCCTTTGCCAGTCTCATTGCCAGTATTAGGGTGATACCATTTTCTAGTCCTAGGTCGTGTCTCTGTTATATATCTACTTTGTGGTAGTACCTATCGCCCAGGGAAACTGCGATCTTACTGCTTAATTCCTCTTTATTATTATGTGTGTGTTCAAATAAATAATTTACTATTCTAAAAATATTGTTTTCAAGTTTAATTAGGACAATGTAAACTGATCACCCGATTATATCACATAACGTCGCTTTACCTTCTCAATCTCGTATTTAAAAAATCAATATTTTCGCGATAATAGATATCTATATAGCTGGAATATATAACTTCGTAAGCGACAAATAGCGATGGCATCTTGAATCAGGGCCCTGGACACCCTCTAAGAGTCCTATTTTCGGTTACATATTTCCCCCATTCATTACCGCTTGTCTATGGTCGTACCTTGCAACAGATGACTCGGCGGCGGATGGCTGGGCGAGGCGCAGCGCGGGGCCAGCAACATGTGGTACAGCGTGAGGTACGCCGCCGCGGTGATGAGCGCCACCCCCGCGAGCACCTTCCACAGACCGCGCGCGCTCTCATCCGGCAGTTCCATAGACACGAGGCCGCTGATGATGGCGCCGATGCACCGTCCTGTGTGATGATGATGCTTAGCAATCAAGTATATGAATCAAAGTCGTCGTTGTTTCAGTTATGACTCTCTACTAGGTGTAAAATAAATGAGTGATACCTAAAGCCGCTTATACATATTGGCCGAGCGTTGCCGAGTGGCGGCAAACGCCAACGTGTAGACAGTCAATTTGCCTTGCCTTGTCATCGCTCGGCGTCGCTCGCCTAGCTGGCAGAGTGAATGCGAGCGCCAACGTGTGGACGGCTCATTTTCCGACACTTATCTACGTTTACCGTCGCTAGTGACCACTTGCGACCACTCGCCTCACTTCGGATCGGTGTCGGTTTTTATGCACAAATCAAAGCGCTCGCCTGCGCTCGGCCGACAGCGTCCACACGTTTGCAGCTCTACAAACGCTCGTCTATATTTGCCACTTGTGTGCACTTGCCGAATGTGTGGACGGTAGCAATCGCCTTGCACCTATTTGCCGTCGCTCGCGCTGGCCTACGCTCGGCCAATATGTATAGCCGACTTAATACTTTAGGGTATGTTCTATCTACCTCATAAGTAGAGTAGGTATACTGTGAAAGTACCAGCGCTGAAAGACTTACTTTTAACTTTTAGGTTTGTATGAGAAATGCCCCAACATCATAAATTTTCGCATACAATAATTTAAAAAAGTATCTCTTTCATCGCTGGTACTTTCTCGGTAAATTATATACACGGGATCCATACACACTCTAAAGTATTATCACTTATTAATATTATAGTATGAAGTACCTACTCTTAGGCTGCGTTTCCACTGACGCGGAGCGGGGCGGAAAGGAGCTTGCGGTGCCCGAATTGACCAATCACTATGCTCGAAATCTCCGCTCCGTTTCCACGGAAACAGCACGAGCATAGTGATTCAATTCGGGCACTGCTAAGCTCCTCTCTGCCCCGCTCCGCGTCAGTGGAAACGCAGCCTAATCTTTGGTTATGACGTTTACTGTTGGATATAACCTTTCGCCGACGTATTTGATGGGAGGTTGGTAATACTCGCCATGCTTGCGGGTGGACAAATGCAGTTTTAATAACAATGTCCTCAGAAACGCTGCTGCTCATATTTGACCAGTGAGTCCTAAGCCATAAATCAGAAGTGGATTGCAAAATAGACAGGGCTTATGGATAGGTAACGACTTTTGTCACTCTTTTGAAAGTTCCATAAAGAAAAGTAATCGATTGTCAATTATTGTATTCGCGCTGTTTTACTATATACGTTGTGGCGGTGCAGCTGTCATACTTCTGATACAATTATTATATTTTATTTGCGTTACTTTACGGAGCTTTAATTCAATCATGTTAATTGATAAGTAAGGCTGCGTTTCCACTGACGCGGAGAGGGACGGAGAGGAGCTTGCGGTGCCAGAATTGACCAATAATTATGCTCGAAACCACCGCTCCGTTTGTACGGAATCCGCACGAGCATAGTGATTGGTCAATTTGGGCATCGCTAAGCTCCTCTCGAAACGCAGCCTAATGGATGTCTCTCAAAATTGACTCTCTTTTGAAAAATTTAGGTTTAGTTTGAATAATCAAGATGTTCTTTCTATTTTAAACTATAGAAAGATTAGATATTATGTTAGAATCTTACCAATACAGAAGTGCGCGATTACTGGCAGAGCTTGTCCAGTGGTGGTGTACTTCTTGGGCACGAGGTGACGGAAGTACAGCACGGCGGTCACCCACACGAGGCTCAGCGTGAACACCTCCAGCAGCTCGCACACCACGATCCAGCCGTACGACGTGCAGTACGCTAAAGCTGGAAGTATATTTTTTTATTATTTTCATTTCATTGTGTCTACAGACTTTGTCTCCTTATTGGGCTGTACCATTAATTTTGGAAGTAAAGGTTTAGGATCCAGACATTTATTAGGGCGACCTCCGTAGTGCAGTGGTTGAGCGCGTCGGTACTCGAACGAGAGGTCACGGGTTAGAATCTCGGCGGGTTCGATTCCGAGGAAACAAAAAAAGTTTTCAATGTTCCTGGGTCATTCACGGACGTGTATTAAATTTGTGTATAATATAATAAAAATCTTAAATATGTGGTTCAGTATTAAAAAAGTATTATAAAAGTATTAAATATATTTCCGTTGTCTGGTACCTGTAACACAAGTTCTTCGGATACTTAGCACAGGGCCAGATTGACGTGGTTTGAAGCGTCCGTAGATATTATTATTATTTAGTTGTTTTAGGTTACATAATAATAATATATCACACACCAAATTCGGTGTCGTGTTAAGACGGAGTTATTTTTCTAAACGCCCAAGTGTGTGCAGAATATACACAAACACGACTTGAGAATAGGCGCATGACCGATTTTTTACATGCCCATGGATCATATTTCTTGTCAGACATTTGCCAATGTACCTCGGAGGCAATATTGCAAAATATAACAATATAGATCTAGAGAAAATTATCACGCATGAGCTCTGATCTTCCGAGAGTCTCGACCGAAAAGAGTAAGTAACCTTTCTCATTTCTGTACTGTCACACAGAAAACAGGCGGAAAAATTCTTGTTTCCCTGGACATCAGAGGATCATCATCACACATCGGCATAGCTTATCCTTGGGCAACCCATCTCGATTGTCTGTTATACGAGCATAACGTACTACATTACGAAATACGATTGGTTAAATTCTCAATTCAGTGGTACAAATTATTCAGTTAACTCAATAACCCTCAACACTCGACACAAGGAAATAGTTAAGATGTAGGCGAGACGACTACATTACCTAATAATTTGATTGTAAATTTGATGATCGTAAAACGGCTAATGGAGCTCAGCGATGTCGGCACTCGATCGGAGGTTAGTGGGTTCGAATTCCGGCGAACAAAAAGTCATGGGTGTGTTTTAAATAAGTGTTTAAAATAGATACAATATACGATGGTTCTGATTAGTTATTAGTTTGGAATAGATCCACATATCATATTATTTAGTTTATGATTAACAAAAAAAATTTAAAGTATAACAGCTATCTATTATTTATCCTGGTACATTGCGTTGCGGTGATTCCTAACTTAAAAACTTCATTTTCACCAAAAATGTCGATTAAGTTGTTTATTATAATAGTTTAAGATTCAAATGTATACCCCATTGTCTGGTCACACGAGTTCTTCGGATATACGGGTCAGATTGACTTGGTGTAAAGCGTCCATAGATATAATTAAGTACGTAATTGCTTCTATGAAGTGGCCAAGGCAAAAAGTTTTTAGGTGTGTAACACATTACGGTGCCTACTGCATACATCAACGAACTTTCTTCATTATCAAGATGTGAGAGGTCTATTATAATTTGTGTGCCTGGCTGTCGGATCATTTGATAAGGCTTGAGGGCTAATTACAGTTACGAATTACGATGTGATTATCGTATCTACCCTATTAGATACACATGGCCCTGATTCAAGATGCCATCGCTTTTATCACTTACGAAGTTCGATAACAAGATATTTAAAAGGGGATTCGACATTTAAGCTTCGCCAAGTGACGTGTTAAATGAAGTGCCACACAGCGAAGCTTATGTCAAATCCCATACATTTTGTTTTCGAATTTCGTAAGTGATAATAGCGATTGCATCTTGAATTAAATGATAACGAGATGTGGTGTTATTGTCATTATCACATTAGACACGGCGTTCACAAAATATTTTTGTAGAACATTCCAAATCAAATTATTGGATTCGATCAAATTAGTTGCATCATTGTTATCCGATTGATGAACTAACTTCTGAGGCATTAACTACTCGGCAACCGTTCAATCACCGATTTGACTGTTAGAAACGTAGATCAAAATCTAAGGTAGGAAAATATATTATGTCGGTAAAAGGATATTATATTATGTCATAATGTACTCACCAGTGTACCGTAAACAGTAGAAGGTGAAGGCGGTGATGAATAAGTTGGAGTGGCCTATAAAGTCCACCAGCGCTTCCGCCCACCACAGCGCGGGCACCGCCGGCAGAGCACCCGCAGAGAGGGTCAGACCCACTTCCAACGCCGTGCCGTTCAGCTCTGTCACTGTCCTGGGGGAACAAGAATACAGAATACAGCTAAAGGTTGCACTGGTGAAGGATTTGGTAGTTCTTTTGTTTCGCCTTAAAAGTTATTAAGGCAGTTAAGAAGATGGGGCTTTGCTAATCTGGTATACATTGCTGCTCCGTAGAAGAGTGTAGTGGTCCCCGCATTGGTGAAGATGAAAGGCATCAAACGGTGAAGTGTAAACGTAACGTTCGACATACCCTGTCGAAATTGGTATTTTCTAATTGGATACGTATCGAATGTCCCCCTCAAAAACAAAACAAAAAATGGTATTCGAAATCTTGCACATTCGTATCTGACTCACCAGGGCAGGTAGGAGTCGATGGCACTCCACAGCAAGGCTAGCAGCGCGAGCATGAGGAACCGCTGCACTACGCTCAGCGGCAGCGCCAGCGCGCCCGTCGCCGTGTGCCACCACCAGCCCGGCGTCGACAGCGGCATGATACTGACGGACTACTCACCAGGGTAGGTAGGAGTCGATGGCGCTCCACAGCGTGCCCAGCAGCGCGAGCACGAGGAACACGGCGGCGGTCTCTGCGCCGAACCGCCGCACCGCGCTCAGCGGCAGCGCCAGCGCGCCCGTCGCCGTGTGCCACCACCACTCCGGCGTCGACAGCGGCATGTGCCTGTATATTACAAAATTTTATGCTTTGGTTCATTCCAAAAACAGCACCTCCCTATTAACCATCTTTCCCGTGGGTGTCGTAAAAGGTGACAGAAGGAATTTATACTAATACTAGGTAGCGGGCACCTAGTTGTAATAGTAGCGGGTACCAAGTAAGTACCCATAGACACGCTTATAAAAACTGCATTGGCTTTTAAGTATATTGCTTAATGTAATATTATGTAGATGGGAAGGCTATCAGAAAGTGAACTAACTTTTAACTGTGGTGTGTCATGCAATATGCACCTTTGGGACATTTACAGTTATGACTACTATAAAATTATAAAATACTAGCTGACCCTTGCCCACTTCGTTGAGCATAAAAACAGTTTATGATGAAATTCAACTAAAAAAACAACCCCTAACTCGGGAACGCGGAACCCGGAACCCGCAGCATGGGAACCCGAAACCCGCAACCCGCAACGCGGGAACCCGGAACCCGCAACGCGGGAACCCGCAACCCGCAACGCGGGAACCCGCAACCCGCAACCCGCAACGCGGGAACCCGGAACCCGCAACGCGGGAACCCGGAACCCGCAACGCGGGAACGCGGAACCCGCAACGCGGGAACCCGGAACCCGCAGCATGGGAACCCGGAACCCGCAACGCGGGAACCCGGAACCCGCAACGCGGGAACTCGGAACCCGCAACGCGGGAACCCGGAACCCGCAACGCGGGAACCCGGAACCCGCAACGCGGGAACCCGGAACCCGCAACGCGGGAACGCGGAACCCGCAACGCGGGAACGCGGAACCCGCAACGCGGGAACCCGGAACCCGCAGCATGGGAACCCGGAACCCGCAACGCGGGAACCAGGAACCCGCAACGCGGAAACCCGGAACCCGCAACGCGGGAACCCGGAACCCGCAACGCGGGAACCCGGAACCCGCAACGCGGGAACCCGGAACCCGCAACGCGGGAACCCGGAACCCGCAACGCGGGAACCCGGAACCCGCAACGCGGGAACCCGGAACCCGCAACGCGGGAACCCGGAACCCGCAACGCGGGAACCCGGAATCCGCACCATGGGAACCCGAAACCCGCAACGCGGAACCCGCTACGCGGGAACCCGGAACCCACAACGCGGGGACCCGGAACCCGCAACGCGGGAACCCGGAACCCGCAGCATGGGAACCCGAAACCCGCAACGCGGAACCCGGAACTTGCAACACGGGAACCCTGAACCCGCGACGCGGAACCCGGAACCCGGAACCCGCAACGCGGAACCCACAACGCCAAACCCTTCCGTGAACGTTGCTGGTTCTGCGCTGTCAAATGGAATAAATAGTATCCTATGTCCGTCTACTGGCTCTAAGTTACTTCCTCACTAATTTTCAACCATATCGATAAAGCCGTTCTTGAGTTATAAATAATTTAACTAACACGACTTTAATACAAATAGCTGATGTATATGTCGCAGTCATCTTATTGAATCTGGTTATTTAATTGAATCACTAGGCGGTTATAAAATGGAGTCAAACAGCTCGTACAGATAGCAATGTGTTGATATATTTTTTGATTAATTTACTTTAATGTTCGTTTTATTAGTACTCAATACAATACAATACAATACAAATATACTTTATTGTGCACAGAACAAGTTACAAAAAAAAAACAAAAAAAAAAATATACATTACAAAAATCAGACATGCACACAAAGGCGGCCTTATTACTAGATAGCAATTTCTTCCAGACAACCTTATGGTGTTAGAGAAAACAATGCTAGAGAATGGGAGTTGCGCAAAAGTATATTTAATAAAATAAAAGTAAATAAAATAAAATAATACATAAACACAATAAATATATAATATATGTATACAATATAATATAATATATATATCTATATATATATATATATACAATAGATAAACCTACATGATATTTTAATTTATAATAATAAGTGTTAGTTACATAAGTTACGGGTTGACACAATATGATTCCAGATAATGATTTTTTATAAGAGTTTTAAAGCGATGTATAGTTTCAGCCTGCCTTATATGGATAGGTAAAGAATTCCAAAGGGAAATGGATTTTACAATGAAAGAGCAATTAAAGTATTTAGTGCGGTGGATAGGAATGTCAAGAAGAAGATTAGATATAGATCGTAGTTCCAGTCTGTCAGAGGTACGGAAGTTAAAATAACTTTTTAAATAAGTGGGACAATGGGAGTCAAATAGGATGTTATAAAGGAAGGAGAGAACACGAGAGTCACGGCGGTAGCGGATTGGCAACCACTTTAACTTGAGGCGATACTCGGAGATATGGTCAAATTTACGTAAACCGAAAACAAACCTCAAAGCCAGGTTTTGAAGGCGCTCCAATTTGTTCAGTTGTTCCTCCGTCAAGTTAGTGAAAGAAGCGTCCGCATAATCTAAATGGGAAAGGAGTAGGGATTCAGCCAAAACTACCTTAGTGGGTATCGGAAGAACATATCGTAGACGTTTTAGGGAACGCCAGGTAGAAAAAACCTTTCTACTAATCTCTTGCAATTGATGCGTCCACGATAAATGTTCATCAAAGTACACTCCCAAGTTTTTAACCACTTTACTGAAAGGTATTGTTACACCATTTATAAGGACAGGAGGTAAAGAATCATGGTCAACTCTAGAAATTAGCCCGGGGCTACCAATTACAATTAATTGAGTTTTAATAGGATTAATAAGAAGTCCATGATTCTTGCTCCATTCACAAATATTCGACAAATCGTGATTCACTAGATCAAAAGCGGAATTCAGATTGTCCAAAGGAGACTGTGTGTATATTTGAAGATCGTCCGCATACAAGTGGTAGGATGATGAAATCGATATTGTTATAGGGTTTATAAAAATTGCAAACAGAAGAGGAGATAGCACACCACCCTGAGGCACGCCGGCATAGATATAACTCCAATCGGAGAAATAATCAGATGATTTAACTCTCTGCCGTCGTCCTACAAGGTAGCTACGAATTAAATTAATTATTGATGGTGAAAGATTTAAAGATGCAAGCCGGGCTAGCAGAATATCGTGGTCTATGGAATTGAAGGCATTACTAAAATCCAGAAGTGTGAGAATAGTAAGCATTTTATCATCCATACCTGACCGTATATCATCAGCTACCTTTACCAATGCGGTAGTCGTACTGTGACCAGTGCGAAAACCGGACTGGAACGGACTGAGTAAGCTGTTGTGGGTAACAAATTTCGTAAGCTGGTGATGAATGATTCGCTCTAAAACTTTTGATAAAAAGGGTAGGATGGAAATAGGACGGAAGTCAGACACAGTCTTAGGACAGGAGGATTTAGGTAAAGGAATTATGTAAGCTGCCTTCCAGGCATCAGGAAAGGTACAAGACTCTAAACATGAATTAAAAATGTGTGCAAGAACAGGAACAATTATATCTAATATTGGTGTGATCATTCTACGACTGATACCGTCATCTCCTACTGCGTTTGACGATATGGAAAGGATGTGCTTTTTAATCTCACACTCGGAAACTGGAACAGTAAGGAACGGATCAGAATTCAATATAGGTAGCGAAGAAATATAATTTAACGTTTGTGATTTAATTTTGGGGTCGAGATTAAAAGAGGAAGTAAAATGGTTATTAAGTGAATCTATATCTATATTATGAGAGTCTTGCGGTTCAGAGCATTTGCCCACGCCGAGGGATTTGAGAAATTTCCATGTTTTAGCCGGATCCCCGTTCTCAACGGAGGCGTGAATATGACGTCTTTGTGCGTCACGACACATCATATTACAGCGGTTCCGGATTTTAATATATTTGTTACGATGTTCTTCTGTCTTTTTTATTTTAAATTTGGCTTTGGCTGCATGCTTAGCATTTATCAAAGATTTGATTTCGTCTGATAACCAGGGAGCGGGAAGATGTTTGATTTTAACGGGCCTAACAGGTGCATGAATATCATAAAGAGATTTAAGTTTAGCGTTAAATATATCAATTTTGTCATTAATGGAATCGGCTGAGAGTAAGTTTGACCAGTCTATGTTATGTGCGTCCTCCTCTAGGCTTTCAATATTCATCGAAGAGAAATTTCTTTGAAGAAGAGTTTTTACCTTAGCTTTGGGAGGGCGAACATTATAGGCGACATAGATAAGATCATGGTATGAAAACATATCAGCTGAGACTTGTCCATGCGTAGTAACACGATTAGGAGAGGAGACTATGATTAGGTCGAGCAGGGAAGGACGGGAACCTGGAAAGCAGTGGGTAGGATTCAGAGGTAGTAATTTCATATTATATGAATCTAAAATTGAACTAAGTTTAGTCGATCGACTATCACCCTTAAGTAGACAAGTATTGAAATCGCCCATTATAACACAATGATCGTAGTACGGTGTAAAAGCATCAAGCGTATTTTCAAAGGATGAGAAGTAATCATTGTGCATTGATGGGCAATAGTAGACCCCGAGTAATAATTTATTATAGTGCGATACCTGGACTTCTACCAGCAAAAACTCGAGAGCATCAGATGGAGGGGGTTGCGCTGACGAGCTAATAATAGTGTAGGACAAGTCTGAACGTAGATAAATCGCAACGCCACCTCCACCTCTCCCAATGCGGTCGTTGCGAATTAACTTAAAACCGGGTAAACTGTAGCATGTTGATGGTAAGCAAGGCTTAAGCCACGTTTCCGATATAAAGACAGCATCAACATTAGTCCGATCAAAAGACGCAAGCAAGTCGGGGTAATGAGCCGGAATGCTCTGTGCATTAATATGAACGGCCTTAAAACATTTGTTAACTGTGTTAAAATTTGAAGTTATGGTATCCCTAAGAGACATAAATGTGGCACTTTGAAAACTATCATCGCTGTTGTTAGAAGAAATGGATAAAAAATCATCTGAAGCAAATGAGTCAACACTTACATTCATGATAATAACACAAACTAAATATAAATAAAATATATAAAACACTATAAATATATTATCCTACAACAATTGAAATATAATTGGCCTGCAGCCCACTGTGTCATAAAAAAAAAACATAAGTATATAAATAAATTTGCTATAATAGAATTAGTAAATAAATAGAAAAAGAGTAGGTAAATAAATGGAAAGAATCCAAACATGCCTATTATTTTTTAAGCACCTAGCTAAATATGAGCAGTTATTCTAACAAAATATAATTAGATTTAAGATGAGATGCTAGCCCAACACAAATTGGCAATTAAAATTTTAATGGAGTTATACTGAGATATAATGATAAAGTTCTAAGTACAAGCACAGCTTATTAGTTACAAAAATTGTATAACAAAGATACAATTTATATACATAATACTAGATTAAGAGAAATCAGTTAAGTACATAATGGCTCATGCTAAATTTCATGTCCACACACAAAAAACAAAAAAAAAAAAAAAAAAAAATTATAAATAAAGTGACATTAAGAAGACGAAGAAGAATAACTATCACTCACTCCTGTCAGACGTCACCGAAACACATCTGTCAAAAGCTTCGTGTTTATTTAAACATTTGTTTGTTTAAACATTTTCAAAAAGTACAGATTACAAAATTAAATATGTTTCATTTTCGAAATACCGACAATTTGTGACAAAAGAAATTAGTGATGATGATGAGTATGGACAATAAAATTATAAGTGAATGATTAATGAGAAGCGAATATTGGCAAAGCAGAATTATAGATTTATATGTATATATGTGAAGATTGAGAAAATTACCATGCTATTATTTAAAGTATGTTACCCTTAGACTATTTACTTTTTGGTTCGCCTTGGTCTTGTTCCAGTTTCATTTTTGGTTTTGGATGCCGGAACTTGAGATGTGACTTCTGCCATATCACCACAGAGATCAGAAATGGCATCCAACTCCGCTATGCTACAAACACGGCTTTTGGAGCCATCAGATCTAGCAACGAAAATAGAGCCATTATATGTCCAACACTTTGTAACACCGAAACGCTGCCTGGCCGCCAGGAACACTTCATGTCTCTTTTTAATTAAAAACTCTGATAGAGTGATGCCGGAATTTTTCAGGCTGGTCTTAGCCCTCCAAACCTCATTCCGATCAGTAAAATTCTGAAACTTAACCAAGATCGGTCTGGGTTTTGATTCCTTTAAGCGTCCCAAGCGGTGACAATATTTTACTGAAGAAATGTTTATGTCTTGGACTTTTAACTGGGAAGACAACAAAGATGCAATAGCTTCTTGTGCATCCTTTTTGGCTTCGGGAACTCCATGCACAAGCAAAATCTTTCTTCTGTGCCTCATCTCAGTTTGATCATAGGCATCCATCAATATTTCCAACTGAGCCTGCATCATCTTAAGTGCATTCAATATAAAATTTTTGAACTCACAAAAATCAGATGCCAGTGTTGTAGAGGTGTTTGTAGTCTGGACCGCACACAGCTCCTGCTGGAACTCCATCATCTTCGAGTTAAACATCTTATTCATTTGTGTTATTGATTCTTGCAAGGACTCCATTGTAAACAAGTGGAAGAGAAAAATAACAGCAAATTTTGACAAAAGTGCAAGTGATATAATTTGTTTAAGAAAACAGTGTTTATATACTGTATCTTATTATTGCAATTATAGGAGATTGTGACACTAGTAGATGCAGGTATAAATTTTTACATAATATTGATTTAAAATAATTAATTTATAATTTTGGTTAAGGAGCAGTTAAAAGTTCAACTTAACTTTTTGCACGCCTACCCCCGAAAAATACTCATTAACTACTCATTAACTACTCAGAAAAGTACTCATTCGGAAATTTCGAAGTTTAAAACTAAAATATTAAATGGCTGTCCTAGTCTCGGATTCTAAAATTTGTTGGTAAAAACAGGATTCAATGAAAGCGCTAGTCATTCAATTAAATAGCGGATTCAATCAGATGACTGCGACATCTATATGGAACTAACATAAGCTAACGCCCGGTGAATGCTCCCGTCACAGTCGGTCCAGCCGATTCGGTGATCATTAGTTAGATAACGATGATGATGATGAAAAGAAGCCTAAATTAATCCTTATAACTTTAGCTATCTACCAGTGAAAGTCTCGTTAAAATCGGTCCAGCCGTTCCAGAGATTAGCCGGAGCAAAGAGACACGCTAACAGACAGACAGACATTTTTTTTTAATTGCATTTTCGTTTTCAGTAGCAAGAAAAAAAAAGACAGAACAGACAGACGTTAACTTCGCACAAAGACAAATGACGACAAAAGACATAGTGGCGTCATAACGTGACGTTTTCGATTTTTTTTTAATTGTTCGTGAATTATGACCATGGATCTAACTCTGGCTCTAAGTTACTTCCTCACCAATTTTCAACCATATCGATAAAGCCGTTCTTGAGTTATAAATAATTTAACTAACACGACTTACTTTAATACAAATAGCTGATGTATAGATGGAACTAACATAAGCTAACGCCCGGTGAATGCTCCCGTCACAGTCGGTCCAGCCGATTCGGTGATCATTAGTTAGATAACGATGATGATGATGAAAAGAAGCCTAAATTAATCCTTATAACTTTAGCTATCTACCAGTGAAAGTCTCGTTAAAATCGGTCCAGCCGTTCCAGAGATTAGCCGGAGCAAAGAGACACGCTAACAGACAGACAGACATTTTTTTTTAATTGCATTTTCGTTTTCAGTAGCAAGAAAAAAAAAGACAGAACAGACAGACGTTAACTTCGCACAAAGACAAATGACGACAAAAGACATAGTGGCGTCATAACGTGACGTTTTCGATTTTTTTTTAATTGTTCGTGAATTATGACCATGGATCTAACTCCTTCGATCTGATTTTTAAATTAACATTTATAATATATTCATATTACAACTTATAAGTTAAGTACTTTTTTTAAATAGGTATATTTATAGTTGTTAAAAGATTAATCGATTTTTTGAGTAAGTCTCTAGTGTTTAATAAGAAAAAGTGTTAACTGACGTAACATTATCACGACGTTTATTTCATTATTAAATCATAATTTGTATATTATATTTAAGATCGTTTATCAGTGAAAGCAAATCGTAAAAAAACTCATATTGGTTATGTTGACAATAAATATCTAATAATTATTAAATAAAGTTTAGTAAATTCTGCAGTTTTAACAAAAAGAAAATATTTATTTTATTATGTCGTCGTTACA
Organism: Celastrina argiolus; assembly: GCA_905187575.2. Classification (NCBI taxonomy): domain Eukaryota; kingdom Metazoa; phylum Arthropoda; class Insecta; order Lepidoptera; family Lycaenidae; genus Celastrina; species Celastrina argiolus. Next base: position 11,684,552 of record LR994599.1, on the reverse strand, counting down.
ACGTTACGTCGCTCATTTTTGATAAACTGTCAAATGTTACCTATTAAAATGACCCGACTATTTATTAGTGGTGGACAAATAGTTTAATGAATCCAAATAGTTTAAGTTTATGTTAATACGTTATTTATAGCATTTCATAATTTTTATTTTCCATTTGTAAACAATGTCGTTACCATGACACCCGTGTCATATTAATATGGGCGAAGACACTGGCCTCTGCAATACAGTTGTCACTAGTGCAGGGGTCAGGGGCTTCATAACACTAATGTTGTAAAATTTTTTTTGGTGTTAATAAAGAATTTTTAATTTTTTTTTTTTTTTTAATATAAACTGGCAACGACGTGAATCCATTGAGCCCAGGTTCAAACCCCGCGTGACCATCACGTATTTTCTTCTTTTTTCTAATTTTCTGCTTATTTTTTTCAACATTTTCTTTCATAATAACCTTTTCGTACAATAACGAAAATACCGTAAAAAAAATTGCGAAATTGGTCAAGCCGTTGTCGAAGCGCACACGACGTAAGAAATTTTGGAGGTCGTTTTTTTACACTTTGGGCTACATTTTTGGGGTTTTAGTAAGGAACCCTACTTTTTTTAAACATATAATATAGCCTATGTTCAGCGCTAGGAATGTAGCTTTCCAACGGTGAAAGAATTTTTCATATTGGTTCAGTGGTTTCAGAGCCTATTCCATTCAAACAAACAAACAAACAATCAAATGTTACCTCTTTATAATATTAGTATAGATACTTCTACAAAAATTCATTGTAACAAAGCAGCTGCGATCCTACGATAGAAGTAAGGATCATTGGCGCCATTTTAATTTCTAAATAAACCCAGAGTTCTCTCGAAAATAAAGAAGAATTTTAACCTAAGAAACTTTGGGTTTAGTAACCGATACTGGCACAAGATTGACTAAGTATTATGTATAATGAGTACTCGACTCGACCTTACATATTTTGTTACAAGTCTTTTTAAACATCTCCTTTATAACTTTTGGCGCAAGTAGGTAACTATGTAGACTTTATATAATATTACTAGCTGTGCCCGCGACTTCATGGTTGTCGGAAACACTATCGCGATTATCTTTTGATTGCTCAAGTTGGTTTTTAACCGACTTCCAAAAAAAGGAGGAGTTTTCTCAATTCGACCGGTTATATGTTTTTTTGTTATTATGATTATTAAAAAGGAATAATTCTTTCATACATATTTCTTGAGTATCTTAAACCGTTTAAGCAGCTCACGCAACGAAAGTGTAAATAATTTTCCCCGTTTTTCTCACTGACGCTTCGCTCCTATTGGTTCCAGCGTAATGTTATATAAAAAGCCTTCCTCTATAAATGGACTATCCAACAAAAAAATAATTTTTCAAATCGGAACAGTAGTTTCTGTGATTAGCGCATTTAAACAAACATTACCTACATAGTAACATTACCTACATAGTAATACAATGAGCACTTATTTCCTCGAAAGAGCTATTCGAATACAAATTACAACGAAAAACCGTGAGTTTCGCTCGTCATTTTTGCTGGAGAGCTTTTTGTGCCTGCCGCTGCCTGCATTGAATACGATGGAGTGTGTCCTTACTCCTTACACTTTACAACATAATACAAAATGAGAATGTCATACTTTTTGTTGCCAGCACGTTGCTTTAAAATATTATTTACATATTTATCTTTCAACAAAATGTGTAGTGGCAGAAGTTGAAAAAAGGAAAAGGTACTACTTAATAACTAATAATAATACGTAATAAAAACTAGTCAATAAATAAGCCGTTATAAAAGTCATACTCATGATAACGATAAATGTCGTTCGTTCGTTAGGATATATTCGTTGTATCGGACGACGTATTGCAAATTGCAATACACGAACTATAACATTTTAACTCGTTATATTATCTACCTCATATTCTTTACTCTAAGGGCCGATTTTTCAATCGTTAGATAACTTATATCTGTCGAATAAACATGTGACTTTGACATTTGTTCCATACAAAATCTGCCAAAGTCACATATTTATTCCTTAGATACAAGTTATCTGACGATTGAAAAATCGGGCCTAAGTAACTTGAAACAGTGAAGACTTGAAAGATTAGAAAAAAGAAAGTGAAAAACATGGTCTAAGTTTATATTATGTGTGTAGTGCGCTTACAGTAAGGCGTAGTTTTATGACAAGTGTGTGCGCAACACTGGTAGCTTGGCTCCGTATACAAATTTGTTTGGGAGCCCATAATAGCCCATAATATTTATTTATATTAGAAGGGATTTCTGACTAAAGAAAAAAAAAGTTTGCTTAAAAATGAAAAGAAAATTATTTATATTATAATAATTATCTGTCACTTAGTGCAGGAAAAGGGGAAATAGTTTTTTTACTAATGTTATTTAGTAAATACTCGTATGAAAATTTTGGTAAGGCAATAATAAATGCTTACGCCCCGTATAATTGATACGGCTGATACAGCGGTAGCTACGCCCCTGGTGCGCGTTTTTACCAACCCCCCCACAGTACTTTGTCTTCAATTTATTAGGGCTTAGCATTAGGTAAAAACAACTTACGTATCAAATATCAGTATCAGCGCTCCAAGTATCATGAAGATTGCGTGCATGAGGAAAGGCACTAGGTAGGGGGTATCCGGCATGTTGTTGGCCGCGACGCCAGCCAGTGGGGGGAAGATGGCTAGGCCCAGGGTGCCGAACGCGAGCTGCCTCCCCACATCCCCTCTACCGAGCGAGGTCTCCCTGGTGGCGATCACGCAGGCCGCACCCAGCAGCGCCAAGCCAGCTGTAGGCCAGATATCTGCGAAGATTCTACAACAAAAATAGTTAAGTTAGGTATACAAATAGTAGAAATAAGTAAGAAATCCTAGTAAGATTTAATGTTGGTTGGTTGTGGAATCAGCCCTTAGTATAATATTACTACTTTGACAGCATTCAGTGGATATCTACTAGCTGCGAACTGACGAGCACTTTAATAAACACTTTTATAAAATGTCGTTTCTCATAGATGCGACTGTTGTCTTTGTTCCTATGAATACTCTTGTTTTCGAGAAAAATGCGATCAGCACTTTGAAACCAATCTAATAATGTGATTATTCAAATAATATTTGCATAGAATAGAATAGAACAGTATAGAATGTATTTAGTGCAATAATTACAAAGATCTTTACAACTATGTTGTGTTCAATAATGTTCTGTGACCAATTTACGGAACTGAAAAAAAACATGGTCCATCATGGACCAGGAACACCTGAAGACACATATTTTACGTGATTGCGAAACTTATACCCACTTGCTACAATCTGTTATTGTTAATAAACCCTGAGTTATATTATATTACTTGTTTATATTAAGGAACCAACTCTGTGTGTTAATCCCGACAGAAGAAAATTGGCCTAAACCAACCTTATAATGAAATAGCTCCAGAAAGTATACGACGGATCTCCTATGACCAGTCTACATTCCGCATTGGCCAAGACGCCGTCTGGTTCGTCGTATGGGTCCAGCACTTGACAGCGAACTGCTGGCTTGGAGCATTCCTCTAGCTGCTGAAGTTCTGCCAACTTCTCCGGCGGAACCAAGCATTTTGAAGGCCCTCCTGGGAATACAAAACGATTTTAAACGTCCACTTCTGGATACAAGTATCCTCCAAAGTATTTCATGGGTTGCCTATCAGTGACGTAAACTAGTTCTCCTTCAGAGGAAACCCCTAGCTACCTATAATAAGCAGAGATTTGAATCAAAAGGTAATAACGCCTTCCAATCCGATTTCGCTGACGGTGGGCGGTTTCATTGAAGCCAGCTACGCAGGAGTTATTTTAGAGTGATGTGTGCGCAATACACAGAAGCACTCTCTCTTCCTTCACTCTCGTAGTGGGACGGATAACCGACACGACTGGCGGGAGATCAGGCGCAGGACCGAGTTTTTACATGCCCATCCGACGCATGGATCATCTTTCTTATCAGACGATCAGGTGATCAGGCTGCATAGTCCTAGCCAAACTGGAAAACAACTTTTTTTATATAATTAAATTACTCCGGGTCGAGAGCTAGGCTCTGAACCACTAGACCACGGAGGCGTTTACTTCAAAAGGTAAGGGGCAAGTGAAGCCCATAGGATTGGAGTTATAGGAGCTCCACGCATTACTAGATTTAAATATTCCCCCTTTTACGACACTCACGGGAAACGTGGTTGCCTCGCTATTCTTCCTCCGACACCCCGCGGGATATTTAGCTATCATGTGAAATTAATTTACTCAAAAATGTAGGTTACACCGCACCCTGCTGACCTAATACACGCGAACCGCTTTTAAAGTAATATTATAGCCAATTTCTTTAATGGACTCCGCCGTATCATATTGTAGCAATATTCTATTTCTTAGGTCGCAAGATTATGTAGCTTTAGTTAGTGTAGTAGGTTTTAGTGCCTACACTGAACAAGTAAGGTAATCTAGATTCCAAATAGTAAGATTTAAACTAATTAGATTCGTATAAACTATTATTAAGCACGAAAGCTTGCGTGCGTAAGTACTGGTTGGTCATGAAACATAATTCGGTATGAATATTTCATCTGTCTAACAGGCATACAGGTAGAGTACAGGTAGATGACAGACAAATGGGCAAATGGACAGCAAAGTATCAGTAATAGGCTCCCGCATTTGATCCACCAGTTTCTTTCTTCATTTTTAAAACATAAAAATAATGATTATAAATTGTAAATTATAGTTATTTTCATGTTTTTCTATAATATAAAATAGGGTTTAAAAGGAAAATAAATAAAGTACTACCTAACTATGTAACATAAATAAAGGACACCTTTAAAAGTGGAACGAAACGTTTTTATCTGTCAAACAAGATCTCAAGTAGAGGTTTCGATTAAGATAGTTTTATTAATACGGGCTTTAGAATAATTGAGAACCTCCTTTCGGAAGGTCGATTAACAGGATCAGGGATACCAATTACCATACCTGTTCGGTAAGTGCACCAGTTGTTTTCATCGGTGGAGTTGTCAGGCAGTTCCGGAGCCAGCAGCGACAGCGGCAGGCGCATGCGCGCGGAGTGCTGCATGTAGACCAGGCACTGCCCGTTGTAGCAGAGGTGGGGAGGATTGCGGACGAAGTCGTCCTCGTCTTCGGGTTCGTCGGTTACTGCCGCGGTTGACGGCTGTGGGTATAGAATGCAGATTAATATAATATGCCTCAGTGTGCTCAATCAGCATCAGGTAACTTCCAGATCCTCGACGCTCGACGCATAACTGCGACGCCCCGCGAATAATATCGCGGAGCCTAGTGGCTTCACGACCATATTCCAGTTGGCTAAGTAGTTTATATTTAGACAAACACGAAAAATTATAGACTAGCTGACCCGTGCCCACTTCGTTGAGCATGGAAACCGTGTAAACCTTCCCGGGACTTCCACGAATATTTCAAGACCAAAAATACCAGAATCAGTTCAGCTGATCTCGAGTTTTAGCGAGACTAACGAACAGCAATTGATTTTTATACAACCTATGTTACTCAGCGGTAATGTAGCTTTCTAATGAAAAAAGAATTATTAAAATCGGTGTACTACTTTTTGAGTAAAGTCGTTACATACAAAATACAAATCTTTCCTCTTTATAATATTAGTGTAGACAAATAGTACTAGGCTAATAAATTTAAGGCGGCCGTTATTACCTACTCAACAGAAATTGTTCCAGATAACCTTTGAAAGAAGAGACCAAATTGCAGAAGAAAGGTAGGTATTGTGCTAAAAGTAATATCCACACCTGCGATTTATTAATAACGATATGTCTATATACATATCCTTATTAATAAAAGTATTTACTTTTCCTTGTCGTTTATAATAGAGGGTGTAAATAAAAGTTTAAAAAACTATAACCCGACTTCGCAAAAAAGGGGTCTAAAAAGGCTGAAACAAGAAAATAATTCAATTTGAAATCCAGATATGCATAGGTACAGATATGGTCAAGGTAGAGCCGTGGTCGTACCCGCTATTGGGATTGTATATTACAACAGCAGACGAATATTATACTTAGATTTGTTTAGCGGGTACGACCACGGCTCTACCTTGACCATATCTGTACCTATGCATATCTGGATTTCAAATTGAATTATTTTCTTGTTTCAGCCTTTTTAGACCCCTTTTTTGCGAAGTCGGGTTATAGTTTTTTAAACTTTTATTTTATTTTACATTTTTCTGTTTCCACATGAACTATAACATTATATGTTCACTAAACTAACGTTAAATGAACACATAGAAAGTAACTAAAGAACTCCTAGATACAATTTGTACGACCGCATTTTAAACCCTTATTTTGAATTTAACAACAAAATATAATAACTAATTAAAATTTGAAATACATATTTGTAATGTGCTTGCCAAGACCTATCTTTGGATACCAAACACGATACAATTATCTTAATTTAATTTTTTTTGGAGATAGTTTATGAGCTATAATTTTCAAAATCCAAAATTTTTCGAAAAATTATATAGCCTATGTTACTCGCGGGACCACTACGAATCGATTGACACCTTATTTATTAAAGTCGGACCAGTAGTTTAACCGCTACGAGGGAACATACATACATACAAACATACATACATACATACATACATAGACTGCCAAAATCATTACCCTTCCTTTTGGCTTCGCCGATGTCGGGTAAAAAATAGTCACTATAACTTTGGGATATGATACCGTTTATCATTCTAGAAATGTGTTTTTTAAACTTTTTTTCGTCAATAACTACAAAAGGTTTTCACTTTTTTTTTCATATGTATAAAGAAACATAAATTGTATTTTTCTTTAGTCGCAAGAATAACAAAAAAGCAAAAAAAAATTGTAAAAAATATTTAAAAAATGCATTTCTTAAATGAGAAAGTATAATCAATATCATATCCCAAAGGTACACTTCTTTTTACGTCCTGTATGTGGTAGGTACCAACCGTGGCGTTGGCGACGCTGTTGTACATGGGTGGTAGCACCGTGGTGGTGGTGGTAGTGGTGAACGGTCGCTGCACCCACGTCATGTTCTCATCAGCACAGCCGTACTCGCACGCGCTCACAGCTAGCACACCTGACTGTAAATTACAAGCTGTTATGCCTGTTTTCCGTGTCGTGGTAGCCACCATTGCTGGTTTATCAATTAATCCCCTTACTGATAAAAATATGTACCTACCGGTTTTCTGCGAAGCCGTGGTAGCCACAATTGCTGGTTTATCGATTAATACCATTACTAATAAAATATCTACACTCTGAATAAGCTATACAATGTTTTCTTCGTCTGCCAAGTGACTTTTCTAATGTATCAGACAGGGCGAAATGATTGTAGAGCTTAATAATTAGTATTAACACTGTATATCTAGTGTGTAAATACTTTTATTGGTGAGGGGGTTAAAATATAAATCATTAATAAGTCAGAATTATGTTTTTTTTACTTTAACGAAGTTTATGTTCTTTTCAGTTAAAGTAAAAAATCTTAAAAACAATTGAAGCCATGAATCGATGAAGGTGATATGTCGCAAACAAATTACCCAGAAAATTGTTGTTAAACAGTCACATAAACATTTTAGGATATCTAGTAACGTATTAAGTACATTGATTCTAGAGACGGATCTTTAGATTAATAAACATAATACTTTACGACGTATTCTAAAATGTTTAAGTGGCAGTTTGAACTCAATTTACTCGAAAAAAAAATTTTGCTTCATATCACCTTCATCCATTCATGTCTTTAATTAAGTAGGTAGGTATGTAGCCAGCGGCGTAGAGCTCATACAACTTCATTCCCATCGGCTTAACATAAATGAAAATAAGTGATCAAAACTAAGTGGCGTAGTTTGAAAGTTACGTTCTATACGAAAAGTATTAATAAACATTTGTTAACCTTAATAGAAATGAATTTGTAGGCTTAAGAGCTTGTTTCACCAAGCAATGTTAAAGTTAATCCTTCGTTAAATATCATGTTATCCGTCTCGTATTTCCTGTCAATGAATGAGAAGGCATTTTTAAATGGCGTTAACTTTAATATTGCTTGGTGAAACACGCCCAAAACAAAAGGAACTCTTTTAGCGCTGCTACTCAGCGAACTCTATAAAAGAGGTACATAAATATTATCACTCATTTATTTTACACGTTGTTAATATACCTAGATCGGAATGCAGTTTAGGAACCCCACACTATTGGTTCATACTTACTTGCTTAATTTCTTCATCAGACTTTCATAGCTTCATAGAAGCTCTAGCCTCTAGGCTTTGTTACGGCTTCCTTCTGACTTCTTTTATTATCTTCTTTATGCTTCTGATATAGAACCAGTCTCGGCCACTGGTATGTACCAGTTCTCCTGGTATCTCAAGTTCTTCGTCAGGCTCGTAAAAGCAATGCTAGTATAATACGTAGACTACATTCGCTTTTACGAGCCTAAATAGGCACAATAAATGCACGCTCGTAAAACATAACCCTCGTTCGGCAGTATAACATCGTTGAACATGTAATTATGGTAATTACCCTCTCGCCCTCCCAGCGGTTGCAGCGCATGCCCTCCGTGCAGACCTCCTGCATGACGTACGCGCCGTCCGCGTCGCACATGAACAGCACTTGCGGCCGTCGCGCCTGGGTGGACAACGCAGCTGTTAACCCTCAACCGCTCGAATAAACATTCGGGGTTCAAATAATGAAACCAAAATACGAGGGGTATTTTGCTCCAATCGAACTCGAATGTATATGTCGCGGTCATCTGATTGAATCACCTATTTGATTAAATGTCTAGCGCGTTTATTGAATGACGATATTTAATTGATTGACTAGGCGGTAAGTCGAACGTTGATTGAACAAGCGTCACTCAACGTCCGACTAGTTAGCGGACTGTAACAAAGCTATTTAAACAGAGATGTAAAATCAGTCAGACGATTGAAATTTAGTTCATTTTTTCCGCTTGGCGCTAGTATCACCAAAACAAATATGGCGGCAAACAGCGCGCAAAGATAGTTGATATTTTCATTTTGTGTGACATGTCATGCCACATTTTTGTGGACCTATTTCATAAACGCGCTAGTCATTCAATTAAACTGCTGATTCAATAAAATGACTGCGACATATACATTCGACCTTTGCGGGCTTCTCAAATGGGGCAAAATAAACCCAATGTTGCTCACATAAACAACGTGATTGACGTGTTAAAATAAGCAACGTCGGGTTTGAATAATTCGGGAGATAATTTTAGATTAGTTTATATTTGTAATGTGTAAGATTAGGTTACTGCTAGGTAAATACTTACAGAAGAAATAAGAATGAGTCTCTAAAGGCAACATTAATAAAAAATAATTAGAATAAGTTGCCCCGCGTAATCGTGCGACCAAAAGGTCAGGGGAACATTTGTAAAGTAATGTAAAGTTGACTATACCTATTTGTGTAAAATTTAATAATTATCGGTATATTCAATTCATTCTTGCAAACAAATATATCATCTTTATTATAGAAGGTACGTATCTTCTAATTGAAACGATATTAGTCGTCGTCATCTACGGAGATGATACAAAGACTGCTGACAGAGCTTACTGATTACCTCATGTCGCTCTGTGTAAGGCACCGCAAGAAGAAGAGTGTAGAACACGGCGCTCAGTATCAGACACAGAGCTGTGACGATGCGCAGGAGTTTCCCGGAGCCACTCGGCCCGGATCCGCCGCCAGTGGAGCCGCGACCTACCGATAGTCTGTGGAAAGTTTAATGTCAGTGATAATTCCAAATTTAAAATTAAAGTTTTTTTTTTTTTGCCAAGTATAATAACAAACTGTTGCGTTATGTTTTGTTTTTTAAATCACCAGCTATATCAACGAACATTTGCACTCAGTTGTTCACAAATTTTCGAAACGATTGCTATCGAAAACTTCTCAACTCAAATCCTTTAATCGCCAGCATTGTTCTAAGTCGCCAGCTAGAAGAAGTTTTGCGGTCAATTAAAAAAATCGATTCATGTTCTATATTCAACACGAATTTCATATACACATATTCTATAATTTGTTATGAGTACAATTTTGATATCTGATTCGAATTTTATATTCTAGATCTAGGTAACAATATCTGAGACTAACTACATCTATCCAAAAATAGTATAGCTATAAATCAAGAAGTTAATAAAGGCCGTACCGTCTACGAAAAGTCAAAAGTCAAGGCTGAGTAGTCAGTAGGTTACGTGTGTTTTGTGAAGGCGTACATTATGAAGACATTATTATGCTTATTTATAAATATAGCCTCATATTATAGCTCTTTAAACGGATAATTTATAAGCCTAAGCCGTCATGTACCTAAACATTGAAAATACTTTGTTGTTTTATGTTTATTAGGTATTTGTTTTACTTTGTCTTTTCTATGTTAATAATTGTATGTAGAGTTCGTGACTTTCCGAACATTTAATATGATTTATAGAAAACTACATTTACAAGTAATACAATGTTTATTAATTAAAAATCATAACTCGACTCCCTTTGTCAGCCGACATTACCTGGAATATTATTACGGATATCTTGAAATCGGATCAGTGGTTTAGGCGCTACGGCGATTCTAAAAGAATAGACCGCCTAATAATTACCCAATATGTCAATTTAAAAGAATCTTTACGTCGCGTCCTAAAAATTATTAAGAAAGGGTCGCACAAGGAATTTTCTTTACCATGGATCCTTTCATACTCCAGCCATTGTAGCGCCAAAGTATGTGCACAGTACACAAAGTCACGCTACTCTCTGCACAATTCTAAACGTTACTATTCCCCTTGCTCGCGTTTTCCCATGGGACGTCTAGACCTTACGACATGACGAGCATGGCGACTTGGCGGAGTACCAACTACTTTACATGGAACAAAACTTTCTTATAAAAAGGACAACAAAGTATCCATATTCTATTTTCGCTTCGCCTGTTCTTTGGGCTCACCAAAGCTACTCGTATTTAAATTGTCAAAAATTTCGAGCGTGTAGCTAATAAAAAAATGTTTTTGCAGACAAACGGTCTAAGCTTCTTGGCATAAATCATAAGTGTTATTATTAATTAGCTAACAGCTTTCATCACCGATTTCGGTGTCGGTAGCCCATTTCATTGAAACCAGGCTACGCAGGAGTTATTTTATAGTGCCCAAGTGTGTGCGCAATACACAAAGACACTATCTCTTCCTTTTACTCTCATAACCCAGTGGGACGGTAAACCGACACGACTGGCGAGAGAACAGGCGCAGGACCGACTTTTTACATGTCCATCCGACGCTTGGGTCATCTTTCTTGTCAGACAATCAGGTGAGCAGCATTGCCAATGCCAGCAACCAAACTTGAAAACAACAGTTTTTGTTGTTCCAACGCGGGAATCGAAACCAGAGATCTCCGTAACCGTAACCGAAACTATCGGATTATGGATATTTAAAAATATCCATAACCGTAACCGAATTAAATTTTTGCTACTGTAAAACTGTAATATCCGTAACCGAAATTATCCGAAACAAACGGATAATCCGAAATAATTTCCGTATCCGAAATTTCATATCCATTTCATCCCTGATCGAAACCACGACCTTAAGAGGAAACACTACGAAATTTTTTCTATACAGAAATAGGGGTCTACGGGATTCCTGTTTCCTCCCTAGATAATGCTGCTAAAGCAACAATTTTTTTTCTTAATATTCATGGATATTGTTTGTATGTCCCTATTTTTTACTTTTTTTAATAAATTAATTATTTAAAGAGATATGGACGTTCAAAAACCTAAAAAAAAATGGCCAGACTCTCCGCTATGTTTAAACATCTAGGAAACAGGTTTAACTACAATAAACAACAAAATCAAAAAATAGGAACCTAGCTCATTTCCTTTTTTAGCTAACAATGAAAAAAATATTTAAATCGGTTAAGTTTTGGAGGAGGAAACAGGAATCCCCTAAACGTCGATTTCTGGTAATTTTAATAGGTAATTTCAGTCCAAGTTGCAGTTGTCTCTATCGCGCTAGTGCTGGCTAGCTAAGGCTCTGCGAGACAGCAATAGATTTTATCAATACCTATTTTAAGCTAGGTACATACTTATCAACAAGAGGTCCCAAAATGGCCGGTCCCAGTAGCGCGATGCACGGGGCGACAGTGGAGATCAGGCGGGCCTCCCCCTTGTCCAGGCCCAGGGAGAGCATATGCAGGGGGAGGAACGGGAATATGCATCCTATACCTGTTGGAATACATTAATGTTATTATTGAAAGATTTCAACATTGTTGTATAAAGGGTGTAAAAAAAACAGTCACTAATCATATCCCAAAGTTAAAACTTTGATAATACACCCTTTTCTCATTCTAGAAATGTATAATTAAAAAAAAAATGTTATTCTTGCGACAAGAAAATAAGAAAAGGTAAACGGTATGTAAATTTTTTTAGTTTTTTACAGAAATAATACATTTCTAAAATGAGGAAAGATAGTATAATCGTATCTCAAAGTTAAAGTGACTGTTCTTTTTACACCTGTATACCTACTAATATTTTATTCATAGATTAATAATTGGTCGCATCGACCAATTATTAATTTATATTCGAAGCGCGCTGAGACCAATTAATAATCTAAGATTTTATTGTATCTATTGTTTGTTTGCATTAAATAGACTCCGAAACTACTTGAACAATATTGATGAGATTTAGTACAGACATATATAGACATATATAGACATATATAGACATATATAGACATATATAGACATATATAGACATATATAGACATATATAGACCACGGAGAATATCATAGGCTGATATTTATTGCGGGATAATTTATTATTCCTGTGGCATTAAAAAAATAAACAACTAACGTAAACGCACCTAATAACGACCCCTTAAAAATTGCGCCTATTACCGCCCTATTAAGAAAACTATCGTTTTTATGTGATATATTAAAGTTACATAATTGGTTGGTTAAAAAAAAGATATATATTTTGTATTGCAAATATTCGCCTTTTGTATGTGTGGGTAACTCAACGATTTAAAGAATAATAGCTCAATTCGGCCGTGTACGTCGGCGACAGTTGCATGTTCCATACTGTGGCGTTCCCGATAACGTAAGTACTGTCGTTCCACTATTAGCAAAATATTATATCGTCAAGCTTTTAAATCTAACTTCCAGTACTTTGATGCATTTTTAAATATTTTCAGGAACACAAATAACAACTATTTATAATGAGATACTATTTTATTTTGCCTAAAATTCAATATTAGAAACAGGCGGTAATAGGAACAAAAAACACATTTTTTTTCCTATTATCGACCCACAATCGACCATAGGTCGCTGATAAGAACTTTTCGTATATTTTGTGTATCATGATTCTTGTTAAAAAGCATTAATTAATAGGCAGGAGGGTGTATTAACTCAGGTCTTATATTAACTTGTATTTGAGCTATTAACGCCATATAGTCTAGAGCTTTAGGAGCCGTAAAAACTAACTTTGTTCGTAAATATTTTGATGAATAAAGCAGGTATACTTTTTAAATAGCGTATTTTTTAAATTGAAATATCATTTTTATTAAATATTTATGTAATAACACATTAAAAATAATTGAAACGTACAAAAATCACATGTATTTACACAATTTATACAAATTCCATTAGGTCGGTAATAGGTTACACAATGTCCTTTAAGAAAACCTATTACCGATCTACTTCTACATTTTCAAACAAACGCCCTAACTAGTTAGATATTTTTTATGTATTTATTTTCAAGGAAATAAAGTTACATATCAGGGTAGTTACCCTAGTAATACCTCGGAGTAATAGAAACTAGGTACAGTATTCTATAAAAAACATACATCGCAGTAGTTTAGCCGCTACGAGGTAACATTCCTACATACATACATACATACATACATATTACATACATACATAGACTGCCAAAATCATTCTTCAATGATCCTTTTGGCTTCGCCGAAGTCGGGTAATAATTCCTATAAATAACACTTTTTGACTCATTTGCTGTAAAGAATATACTATTATAAGAATACATAATAATATAAATAATTGATAAGTGGTGATAGCATACTGTACGTGTAGTGCGGGGCATTTATATACATTTGTTATAGCATGAGCATTTTTAATTTTACTTTGACGGTTTCATTTATTCATGGATCGGTATTAGGGTGTCACATAAATGGTATTAGGCACACACCGGATATTTTGGGTCGGTAAAAGGTACATGGCCCTTTTTCTTTTATTTTATTTTTATTTTTTTAAGTAATTCTTAGAACAGTTGTTCTTAGACATGATTAAAAAAATCCTTAATTTTAGTACTCGAAAAAATATTTTTATTGGCGCTACATAATATGCTTATTTTTTTGACATCAATCTGAACTATGCTTAAACTGGCGGTAATAGGTGCGTTTACGTTACTCTTATTATTTTTGCATAGCTTGGGCCTTGGAGATAAAATTGGAACATTTCCAATGCTACTCCTCCTTCATCCTTCTCAATGTCCCTTGGGTACCCCTGGGATCATATTAAACCGGTTTATGAGGTTGGTTACTACTGTCGATTCTGGTAAACAGGAGTTGCAGTGGTGGGAATGTGCGGTCATTTGCCCTTTAAAAAGTTCCTGAAACTAATCGAACTAATAATTTATCTTGTATGTAACTAATATTTGTAAACAATGATTTATATAATAATATTTTTAATAACACATGGGGCATACGAGTATAAATAATTAATCATCATAATCGTATTATTTCTTACATATAAAAATGAATTACAACAGTAACGATCACGTTAGTCTCGCAAAACTCGATAACGGCTATACCGATTCGACTATTTTTAGTCTTGAAATATTCGTGGAAGTCCCGGGAAGGTATTAAACCTTCATCGGTTCATCACAAACTGTTAGTATGCTTAACGAAGTGGGCACGGGTCAGCTAGTCTAGCATAAAAATATTAACTTTCTAACTTTTAAAGCCAATTTGAGACAGGCTCAGTTACTTTTAAGCCCAGCAGGCTTACTCGCGACACAACCGAGAATCGAATCAGTTCGATCTCAACGGCTTTTGGTATTTTATTTGGTGGATTGCTTGAGACTAACTAGGATAAAGAAAATCGATAGATCGTAACTTTTTCTACTCCCGACCAGATCATCGACTGAGAATAAAAATAAACAAATGTCAATTTATTAGGAAGTACGCGGCACGATTAAATGTGAATTAAACATCGAATCAGTTTGGAGAGCAAGGCCCCAGAGTTACTTTATAATAAATCTTCTATATATTAAGGAACTTACTCTGACTTTTATTTTAACCCAGACTAGCGCAAGTCCTTGTATGCGCTATTACTTTCGTTATGACGAAAATAAGGTTGGGTTTTGTTGACATTCATGTCACGTGGATTGGACATCGAATAAGGTTCTACTATATGTGACCGCGACGGTGACATATTGATCATGGGTAGTGGGCGCGACACACCATGTAGATATGTAGTTTCGGTGTATATGACCTATATGACTTATGGCCTCAAGGTTTGTGGAGTTAGCAGAAACAATCGAGATACGTATTCGTAACGAATTATAGAGTCTAAGAGGGCGGGCCTCTCGGTCTCTATAATTCGATAACGTTATAAAGTATAAAGCCTGGTGAGTACAGACACCAGTCTCTCATCACATGTAGTCTGCTCAAAAAAAATGTATTTATTAAGTTACAATTTAAAATTACAATGTATGTGTTTGAGAGAAAATAAAAACATTTTTGATTTTGATTTGAAAATTTGAAAATTATGACAATATTCAAGCAATTGACATGCGAATACGCAGTTGTCAATTGTTTCTGCTTAGCCTACTGAACTCGACCTATCTTGAATAATAAATAGATACTTAATCTAGCTTTCACTTTAAAGTTAACAGTAATTTTCATTGTTTGCTTCTTACTCTGTAATTATGATTATAGTAATATTATGCATACATATTCTGGCTATTACTTAAGTCATTTTGACGTCTAATCGAAAACATACGTATGTGTAAAATTTGACATAAGCAACGCTGACAACATATAGGTATACTAAAGTCACTCAGCGATTCTTATGTCCAATTCCATACATTTTTCTTTTCGAAATTCGTCTTCGACATTAGCAATGGCAACTAGGAAAGGTCTGCAGGCTTACTCCCGACACAATCGAGCATCGAATCAGTTCGATCTCGACGGTTTTTGGTGTTTTATTTGGTGGATTACTTTGAAACTAACCAGGATATAGAAAATCGTTAGATCGAAACTTTTTGTACTCCCGACCATATCGATCGACTGAGAATCAAAATAAACAAACTTCAATTTATTCGTGAGTACGCGGCATGATCGAATCTGAATCAAAATCGAATCAGATTGGAGAGTAAGGCCCCGGATTAGCATTTTACAATAGCGTCTTATGTTATGACCACAAATATTCCTTTACTAAACTAAGTATTATAGAACAAACGTAATCGCATGGCATCAATACAATAAAAAGCTAACAGTTATCTTCCAACCATTAACTCTAGCAACCATTGGGACATTTTTTGCCATACTTAATTACTGCATGGCAAGGTTGAAATCCCAGTCACATTGCAGTCAGGTCGAGGTGAATGGTCCCTAAATCATTCGTATACGGTACCTATATTCCATATATACGAGTAAAGTCTCCTAAGAAGGAAGCTTGCAACACGGGTCATTTAGATGCGACCGATACTCGGCGCGGTCGCTTGGAAATAAACAGACCTAGTTTTTGTTCAGTGTCAGTTCTCAATGTTCTTTATAAAAAAAAATGCTCTTCAGTCTATAGAAGGGTATATTATTTGTGAAATTGTGCTAAAATCCATTATCTACAGTAGTCATTACCAATAATGTTTACTATAAAATCTATTAATTTGATCCAAAAATATGACGTGCACTAAATATGCTCCTTACAAAAAATATACTTTTTTATATTGTTACACAATTTAGGTATTTTACCTATATACGGTACACAACACACAATACAGTTGAGTATACATGGTTCCAATTTATTTACAGATCAATGTAACGATAGTAATTGAATTTTGTATTATATTAGATGCTAGAAACTAAAGTAGCAATAAATATAATAATAACATCATAAAACTCTAACTATAATTAACAATTAACACGCACATACCACCACAGTTTCAGGTTTAATTATTATGTTAATGACAAAAGGTAATTTTGCAAAATGTTCTAATATTTATTTAAAAGTAGCTTAAAGTAGAAAATTCAATAAGTTTACAGTAAGTATACTATAACTTGTAATTGTATAAAAGCTGATATAAAAGCGTATAAAAACTAGTGCGATCAATAGGGATTAAGATTTAAGAGTTACCTACCACAGAAATAAATCAAGATTATCTTGATTAATCTTGATTTATTTCTGTGTTACCTACTATAAAATAATAGTAAATTTTTCAGAAATAAAAGATAATAACAAGTCCCGATTTCACCAACGCTTGTTAGTTTTAACGGATTGTTAAAATACCATGCCTTCTCATTCATTTATACATATATAGGAAATATGAGAGAGATAACATGATATTTTATGAAGAATTTACTTTAACATTCGTTGGTGATAATTTCACTTAATATTACTGTTGTATTATATAATGTAACTAAATAATAATACTTGCCCGAGAGAAAGCAGAAGAGGACACACTTCAGAGTGATGAGATTTTTGTTAATGAGTGGCTTCATTTTCGTTGGATTTGTGTAGCACCTTGGTTAACTTGACTGTGTTTCAGTTTTCATTTTGTGTCTGCAATAAAAATATACTCTTATAAATTTTATAATACAATATTACTTACTAAATATCAATAATATACCTCCTAATGTTGCCAACTTAAATGTAATTTATTTTCATATAGGTAACTATAGCAGTTGATTAAATTCTTTATGTGTATTAAAAAGTATCGAAAGAACATATTGAATCTGGCTGAAATAAAATAATCACTAGTATTCGAATCGTAGTACCTAACTGCTGTTTGAATTCCATAAGCACTTACAGCGAATTAATTTCAGCCGAAATAAAACAAAGAGCACGCTGGACATGTCTTAGGAGGGTTCCGTAAGTAACAACTTATTTTAATTAAAATGAGTTTCATTTTCTAACTATGTATTTAAATAGTTTTTTTGGATAAAAAATTATAATTGTTTGCTTTCTCGTATAATTTTCCTAGATTATTATAAGGTAAAATGAGAAAAAGACATCCCCACGATAGCCACGATAATATTATAACTATACATAGCCTAAACATATAATCTAAATTATGATCTTAAAGTAAAACACTTACCGTTGATCAGCTAATATTTGAGTTACCAAGCTATTCTAAACGTGGACTATTTAATTAGTGAACGTGGCTAATGAGTGAAATTGTTGTCCTCCAATGGGGGTTTAGAATGTTTTGTTAACTCAAATGTTGGCTGATCGACGATTTAAACAGCCTTTCAGAAACCGGGGGCTATTTTCATTAATTTATATACATAATCACAGTTAGCAAATGCGGACAGACATCAGCAAAAGGTAACGCAGGATTCCCGGGACTAGGGAACCCAAAAAGGATATGACGTAAGAAGTTAATTACATTTAATTACTGAAGCGATTCTCGTTAGTATTTGCAGACTGCGAACATTTTGTGGGAGAAGCGTTGAGCAAAGTAAATAATATTCGTAGGTTTCTTTGGACCCTTGCACCAACCCGCATTATCCCACAGGAACTGTACTTTTCCGTAATAAAAACATTAGTCCGGCCAATTTAAACATCCAAGGTTACATGAACTACCAATAAGCTGAAAGTTGGTGTAATAATAGTTTAAAAACATAATCTATATCTATACTAATATTATAAAGCGTAAGAGTTTGTTTGTTTGATTGTTTAAACGCGCTAATCTCAGGAACTACTGGTCCGATTTGAAAAAATTTTTTTTGTTGGATAGTCCATTTATAGAGGAAGGCTTTAGGCTATATAACATTACGCTGCGACCAATAGTAGCGAAGCGTCAGTGAGAAATGTTGCAAAAACGGGGAGAATTATTAACATTTTTCACTTTCGTTGCGTGCGCTGCATACACGAGGCGAGGAATAACCGCAACTAGCCCCACTCTTTTTAAAATAATTTTTACAATGATACATATTTAGATCTTATTTAAAAATATATCGCCTCCGTGGTCTAGTGGTTCAGAGCTTCGCTCTCGACCCGGAGGTCGTGGGTTCGATTCCCGCGTTGGAACAACAAATAATGTTGTTTTCATGTTTGGTTAGGACAATTCAGGCTGATCACCTGATTGTCTGACAAGAAAGATGATCCATGCGGATGGGCATGTAAAAAGTCGGTCCTGCGCCTGATCTCTCGCCAGTCGTGTCGGTTTACCGTCCCACTGGGTTATGAGAGTAAAAGGAAGAGAGAGTGCTTCTGTGTATTGCGAAAACCTTTGGGCACTATAAAATAACTCCTGCGTAGCTGGCCTGGTTTCAATGAAATCGGCTACCGACATCGAAATCGGTGAGGGGAGCTATTATTATTATTATTATTTAAAAAAGTAATCGGTTCAAACTTTAAGTAAATAGTTAAGCTAATTTATTGGCATTTAATTACAGCTCTAAATCCTATACCTACTGTATTTACTCTCGTAAGTAATAATTAAAACGGCCGTTGTAGTGTGCGCTAGGTGCACACTTTTGCATTCACAATATTAAGTATAGATAAATATATTGACTGTGCTTCTAGTAGGCAACACCCGCGTATTAGATGCCGCAATTTAGTCGCAACTCGCAACACGCTATTTAGAGAACAAAGTTTATTTCCATCTTTAATTGTGAAATGTCGCGCGCACGGCGTAGGCGACACAGTCGGTCGTTAGCATACAAAAGATCGCATAAATCCATAATTATTATAGATTTTCACGGTTCAATACCAAGGGGTCACGGGTCGGTAGCTGGGTGACTGTGAGCGGTCATTCAGCTGTCTCCATTGTGCTGGAAGAAGCTTGAAGTGAAATTGTATTGTCTTGCAATATACACCTACAATAAATCCCTATTTGGTATGTTTGATTGCGTATAGTTAATGTATTGGTAGTAGGTTGGTACGTAACGCCTCCGTGGTTCAGTTAAAGCTCTTAACACGGAGGTAGCGGATTCGATGCGTGACGTGCATACTTTGGCACTCTCAAATTACTTCTGCGTACCTAATATCTGCCACTGACACTGAAATCTGTGGGAGCCAGAGTAAGCGTATAATTCTCCTTTATATTCAGGGTCTAGCTTTGGGTTTCTTTGAAATTAAAATATTTATTAGCTTAATGACATTTGACAAAATAATAACAAAGTGTACCCTTACGGGTGTACATGCAGTGAGCTTATATTTTTGCACTATTTTCAATTTTAATATATTATAACTTATTTTCTATGTTTTTGTTGAATTTTATATACTTATCTACTTAAAGCGTGTTTTTTTTTTATTATATTATTTTTTTTTTTTTTAAACTATCAAGTACTTTAACATCAATTCCTACCTTATCGACTATACATAATACATGAATTTAAATAAAGACATATTTTTTCACTAAGGGGTAATGATAGGTTTACTCGTGGTTTATACAGTTTATTTAAATATTTTATTCTTAAATGAAGTTTGGTTATATCTTTATTTTGCTCAAATAGATACATACGAGTATATTCTTATTTAATCCACTGGCGTAAGTGGGCCTAACTACGAATACAAATAAAAAATATAGTACTTATTTAATTGACATTTTAAGATAACAAATTGTTCTTTTTATGTTTTTCTCCCATAGCATAATCATGTCTGTTTTCCAATTATTAGTGCGCAAATTATGATTATGTATAATGAATATTATAGTATGTAGTGCGCTTTGCACTTTGCAATATGAGGCTAAGGAATACTTATCCGCAAATTACAATTAACATGTATACATGCATGTAAAAGTACTAGGAACATGCCAAGACTCAGTCTCCGGTGGAATTGTAATCTAATAATATTATGTAGACCGCTAGAAATATCTGTAAGTATGTAGGTTACGGTGACATTTTTAATGCTTGAAATATTCACGATTTTAAACTTAATAATTGTAACTTTTAAGATAAAATTATATTATGTAGAGTTGTGACTAGTTTCTATCTAAAGCTATCCACTAAACTAAAAAAAATATTTGCACCCCAGATACTTTAATTTTACATTTGTACATAAGAATGTTAGTCTTTTTGGTGTTTATAAAATAAAATATGGACGTATGCAACCTGAAATAAATGGTATTAGATTAATTAATTTAATTCGTGTTGCTGTCTTTGTCTATGAAGTGGTTTTTAAACGTACCTATGCGATAAACAAAAATAGCAATTTCGGTTAGCGTATCCGAGGTGTAAATATATTTACTCCCTTGCGCCAGTCTAAGGTATGTTAATAACTTAACCTACAGCTAGTTCCTATTATATATATTTATTTGGCGCAATTGGCCCTGAGGCGTTTTATTAATGCAGAATTATTTCCAGTAATACCTATCGTTACTCGTTTCGATTCCGTTCCGGCTACAATGCAACTAATTTAAATGATACTAATTCGCAGCGCAATCAAGAACTACAATTACACAATCATTTAGTGGAATTTCAATTTCTTTGTTACATTTAGATCACATTAAACAGTATAAACTCTACATAAGTAGAGTCTAAGTAGGCATTTAAAAACTTTATTGCATCTTTATTTTGGGTCATCAAAATCGAAAAGGGCATCTGCACGGTAACTGGGTTAGCTTCTCGTAAACAAACATCTTTCACAACTCACAAGGCAGCGGCTGTTAATTCGGTGTCAAACGATTTAACGTTATTTTCGTCGCTGATGAGTTTTATGTTGTTTGTGCTGCTAGTACCTACTACGTAATCCGGAGTTTGGACTACATAATCCGGAGGATTCGATCGAAAAAAAAAATATAGTGAAAAAAACTAAAAATGCGCTTTTATATAAATTGAACTTAAAAATAGAAAATAAATTTTAATTGAAAATTGTGAAAAAAAATATATCATGGTGTCATAGTTACAAATATTTTTTCTGGCTGATATAAATAGAAGAATTATTATTTAAAGATTGTCTTGATAACGCTTTTTTACAACTAAGTAAATTTTTTTCACTATATTCAATTTTAATATACTTATAAAAACTTGTTTTCTATTTTTTTGTTAAAAAAAAAGGACTTGATAGTTTTAAAAAACTAAAAACTAATATTTTTTTAGTCATATCAAGTACTTTAACATTCCTACCTTATCGACTATACACTTATAAAAATGATATAATTTGACATAAATGTTAATTTGCAAATAATGGAATAATCTTATCAAATTAGTGCATAAAAAAATCGTTTGTGTGATTGATGTTTATCTCTACTGTATTAGTTTCACTAATACAATAGAGTTTAATTACAATAGAGTTTTAGTTTCAGCGCTGTGTTTATTCCGGCAGGAGAGTTTCCGGATGATGTAGTCGAAATTCGAAACCTAAGGTTACGCCCACGCCGAAACAAGACACGGTGCTTCAATTTTAGATAGTGATTCTAATTGATCTTTATTTACTACAGATTGACTGCAGCATCGAAACTGAAACTCATGCAATTTGAACTCCAGCACTACGGCCTGTACCTACTACCTATATAAAAAACAATTTCAAACCCAACCTCACTTGAGAAGCTATTTGACAGATAAAGAAAACGTTTCGTTTTACTTTTAAAAATGAAGAACTTTACCTATGTTACATAATTTAATTTCATTCTTTTTTAAAATGTAAAAATAAAGATTATTAAAATTGAATATAGATTATACTTATTTTAATGTTTTACTGTAATCTATAATATGAATATAACGGTTTAAAAAGAAAAGAAATTAAAGTACTATGTAACATTAATAAAGTACTTAGTTCACCTTTGACAGGTTTTTTTATCTATCTAATAGTTCTCAAGTGAGGTTGGGTTTGAAATTGTTTTATTTATACGTGCCATGTCTCTTGTCAGTGTAACTGTAATATTTGCATTTTTATTTGTATTATGGAATGAAAACCAACATTCTGACCCAGATATTAAACAACAGCAAACGTCAATTCCAAGAAACAGCAAAACCAATAGCTTCATTAAAGTGAACCAACAGTAAACAAGATTATCGCATCGATCGATAAATCGCTTGTTCTTATTTACTTATAGCGTGCTGCGAGGTTGTTAGCGTTACAACTCCACTACTACTAGACATATCGACTACTTGACTATACGATAGGCTAAACACGTTAAAGATAAAAGAAACAATAAACATCAATAAAAAACTGATAATAGCTATCGAACTTTTCTTCGAGGCTATCAAGATCATTGTCGATTAAACGTATAGTAGACTAGCTTTGCCTTTTGGTTTGTGAGTGATTATCCGTTTATCCAGCGCACGCAACGAAAGTCCCCAAATGTGAATAATTTTCCCCGTTTTTGCAACATTTCTCACTGACGCTTTGCTCTTATTAGTCGCAGCGTAATGTTATATAGCCTTCCTCTAAAAATGGTCAACATAAAAAAAATTTTTTCCTCTTAATTGTCTCGATATACAAAACTAAGCATTTTTTAAACAACCGTGACTCGTAAACAAAATAAACACGAGGACACTCTGCTTACAGTGTAAATGTACAGTGTGTGTGTGTGTGTGTGTGTGTGTGTGTAAAAATAAAAATAATAGGTCAAAGATGATGGCCGGTACTGCTGGTAACTGGTAATCTAGCGCCGCACTATTATTTTTAGACCTTACGCAGCGTGACATCATGTGACAACCGCCTGAGGTCACTGTTCAGTTTGACTCGCGATTGTGTCATATTATCTGTATTTCCTTGCCCTGCTTTAATGTTCTCGTCATTCATGTCTCCAACCTTGAACTAAGATAGCAAATGATATTGCACTCTGGTGAACGGTGAAGAAATGCATTATTTTGGGAGTTAGATTGTTATTTTTTTATAATTTACGTGGGGTTCCTAGGCCTATAATTCCATCTCTATTGTTTCCATTTCTCCTCTCGCTTTTTGATAACTCTTATCCTAATTTCTGGATAATGGCACGGACTAGGATTTCCGTCAGACTAGGCCTTTGCCAATTACCACAATACCTACTCCGTCATTTTGCATTATCTCTATAACTTTATACTATAAACGAGACCTGCATTTCACACGAGCTCCCTGTAGCTATTTTTACACGAAACCCCATTTAATTCTGTGAATATACTCAAATGTCAAGTCATTATAATTGATGGCGTGGGCTGCACCTTAAACGCAAACACACATGGAATGCCACATAAATTTCGTGTCGCTAGAATTACGTTGCTCAATGCCAGGAGCTAGGACACGAAGATGGATTTCACTTCACGCTGATTACTAAATAGTGTGATCATCACGCTTGTGGGAGTACGTGTGGAAGCCCCAAAGGGAGATCTCCGACCGAGCGAGATGGTATGCTCGGTCAGGCCGAAGCCCACTGTACTAGTTTTCAGATGTCGTATATATAGCGCCGGACTTAAAAAACTTCGATAGCGCGATGCAGGATTGTGGCGCTAGTAGTAGGTACCGCCACACGCTTATAGTACTAAGCAAAAGTTTGTGAGTGTGTTTGTTACTTCATCATTCGTAATAGTAGTTACTACCTTAGGTTGGCATCTTGAATCAGGGCTCATCCTGATTTAAGATGCTTTAGCTTTTATCACTTACGAAGTTCAAAAACAAAATGCATGGGATTTGAAAAACAATTACATAATAGATGAGCCATTATTGCTAATGTATATTGAATACCTATTGTATTATTATGTAGCTGGTATACTAGTGAATATGGCACTAAACTTAGGCCTGCGTGCGCACGATAATCTGGAGTACTTACTACTATACTGAAACCACTTTTCTCAATACTAATCTTATTGGAAAATCCCTAAAAATTATAAAAAATGATTATCCTTAGGTTATAATGAAGATTATATTATATAATTTTAGGGATTTTTCATTATGACCAGTAATGATAAAAAAGGTTTCATTAAGTACTCGAATTTTCAGATTATCCGCCCGCGCAGGCTTAAGTTTAGTGCCATATTCACTAGTATACCAGCTACATAATAATACAATAGGTACTCAATATACATTAGCAATAATGGCTCATCCATTATGTAATTGTTTTTGTGTGATCAAACGTTACGCATCTTACCAACCAAGGTTTCTTGGTACATCTTTTTTGGGGTTTCGTGGAGCTATCTGTTCGTCTGTATGTCTGTGTTCGCTTCTATAAGAATATAAAATTACAAAAAATTTTGTACATTACATGTTGTTAATAGTAAAGATTCAACTTTTGGCATCATAAAATAACAATATTTTTTTTTTATCTTATAGGATCGCGAACTTAAAATAAGGTGATGTTTCATACACAACGTTTTTTACAAATTTTCGAGCCATTCAATATCAGTCTCCTACCTATTGTATTGTTATGTAGATCTCAGTGGCTTATATATAAGTTGATCAACACCCTGGCATATTTTATAAACTACTAAATGTTACCCGCTACGTACTTTTTTCTGCGGTAACGATAAAAAAGTTAAATAAAAACTATAACCCGACTTCGCAAAAAAGAGGTCTAAAAAGGCTGAAACAAGAAAATAATTCAATTTGAAATCCAGATATGCATAGGTACAGATATGGTCAAGGTAGAGCCGTGGTCGTACCCGCTATTGGGATTGTATATTTCAACAGCAGAAGAATATTATAGATTTGTTTAGCGGGTACGACCACGGCTCTACCTTGACCATATCTGTACCTATGCATATCTGGATTTCAAATTGAATTATTTTCTTGTTTCAGCCTTTTTAGACCTCTTTTTTGCGAAGTCGGGTTATAGTTTTTAACTTTTTTTTATTTTATATTTTTCTGTTTTCTCATCAAATATATTTTCGTTAAACTAACCATTACGAGTACATAGTAAGTAACTAAACAACTCATAAATACTACTTGTACGACCGCATTTTAAACGTTTATTTTCAATGTAACAATAAAATATAATAATTAATAAAATATTTAAATACATATTCGTTATGTGCTTGCCAAGATCTTTTGATACCAAACACGATACAAATATCTTAACTTAATTTTTTTTGGAGATAGTTTTTGAGGTATAATTTTCAAAATCAAAAATTTTTCCAAAAATTATATAGCCTATGTTACTCGCGGGATTACTACGAATCGATTGACACCTTATTTATTAAAATCGGACTAGTAGTTTAACTGCTACGAGGGAACATACATACATACATACAAACATACATACATATATACATACATACATAGACTGCCAAAATCATTACCCTTCCTTTTGGCTTCGCCGAAGTCGGGTAAAAAGTACGGTTTTCGCGGAATTTCAGTTACGCGTATCTATGTAGAACAGAAGAGGAAAGATGTTAGGACACTTGATACGGCACGACAACTTTATTAGAGGAATAACTGAAGGAAAGATAGAAGGTAGAAGAAAACGTGGAAGGCCGAGAAGAACTTTTATGGACCAGGTGAAGGAGAAAGTGATGGTCGATGGTCGATGGTCTCCACCGACCAGAGCGAAGCTCTTAAGTTAGAAGATACTACTTAGTAGCCTATGTATTATCGAGCATGTAAACTACTACCTACCGTACCAAATTTCATCAAAATCCCAAAAAAAAATTAACAAACATCCATTTATGCAACCATAAGATTACAAACTTTCGCGTTTAAAATATTAATAAGATATTAGTGCTAAAATGGTACTACGAGTATCTAGGCTTTTTTTTAAAGAAAACGAATATGTAGTGTATTTGAAAATTAAAAAAAATACCCCTAAGCACGAAGTAGATAATATATACACTCAGATAATAGTTACGGAAATCTCTTCACAAAATATGTCCCGAGTCCTGACTCATAAGTTCAAGAGTAAAAAAATAAAACCTAGAGGTTTTATTTTTTCTTTATTTGAAGCTTAGTAAATCATTATCAATTGAATATTGATACGTGCGTTGTATAATTTCGTAATAGGATGTGTATGATTCAGCAAAACCAGTGAGTAAGGGCAGCGTAGCCACCCATTCATACTGTCGTACTCGTATTGTAATCGTGAGTACCTACTTAGTGCGTTGTGTTTGCACTAATCGCATCATATTTACATATATTTAAATTGCAAATGCAATCAAATTATTCAATGAATAGAGTAGCATTGAATTTTTTGTTCAACATCATAAAACTAGGACACGAGTAAATAGAATGGGGAATATTCACTAGTTTTTTCATTTTTATCTCTCTGTAAACTTTGTTGAAAATAAATAATATGTCTGAAAAAATATTACAATATGTCATGTTCATATTGTAGTTTTCGAGATACTTACATTGTTTCAAATTCTGGACGCGATGACGTCATTTTACAACACTGAAATTTTAAATGTCTGTTTTATTTCTGTGGTCAGTAAACTCATAAAAACTAGATTTTTTTTCAATGAAATAAATCTACTTAGTGTATTTCTATAAATTTAAAAAGACTAAAAAACAGTCAACAAAATTATAACGATACGTCGTGTAGTTTCCAAAATACTCAATTTCAAATTCTGTATCAGATGACGTAATTTTTCAACGTCTGCAAATTTTCAAGAATTTCAAATGTCTGTAAATTCATTAATACTTGGTATTTTTCAATAAAACAAAAACTAGTGTATTTGTACAGATACAAGCGCTATTATTGTGACAACAGTTTTAATCAATTTTCTATACCTAGTTACATCCTATATTCTGCTATATATACTAGCTGATCCCGTGACTTAGTTCGCGTGGTTTTTGAGTAACTTAAGCCGTTTAAACAAACAAACAAACAAACTCTTCCGCTTTATAAAATTAGTATAGATCACCACATACCTACCTAGTTCAACGATAGACAGTTTTATTGAGATCTTAGCTAAGCAGTAGTTATTTTATAGCCCTAAGTCTTAGGTCATTGAGTATATAATCTAAGCCCTAAGTTCTTGCGAAATGAGTGCGACCCCACGACATCCGGTGTTGATAGAATCTAAACTACTGGACCACGGAGGCGTCAGATATTCACATTAAGTTAATTCCTTACTCAATGGGATTTGGATTAGCCTATTCAAATGCACGACTTTGCAACAATATCGTTCTTAAGCTCACCAGGTGGCGCACTTTAGAGTGAGGTCCTATAGAATGTACGGAACTCTACGGTTCCAATGATTTGAAATTCAAATTTTGAATGTTATTTTCGGTAGGTACTCTACCGGTAGAGTCAACTTGTTGGCCATGCCACAGTTCTACGCGTGTCGTTTTACCCGGAAAAAT
Source organism: Celastrina argiolus (assembly GCA_905187575.2). Classification (NCBI taxonomy): domain Eukaryota; kingdom Metazoa; phylum Arthropoda; class Insecta; order Lepidoptera; family Lycaenidae; genus Celastrina; species Celastrina argiolus. Next base: position 11,656,193 of record LR994599.1, on the reverse strand, counting down.
ACATAAGTATCCAGAAGATAAAATATCTCGTATACATTAATTTGTTAATTGTTAGTAACTTATATTTTCTAAAATTCATATATATAAGTAGTATCGCTTAATATTGTCATGATACTGTGCGTTATCCCAGCCAGATGTAGATTTTGTTTTAACTACGCTCAAAGTTATATTTTCGTAATTTGCTTTCTAGTTTTATTGAAAAACGCAAAAAACAAATATAAAAATGTCGCAAACATTTGACTTTTCGGAGACCTCATCTCACAAGCACTACCGGCGTATTCATATTATTATTTTTAAAATTTTCAATATCTATTACATATTATATAAAAAAAAGATATATACCAATAAAGCTTTGCAAATTTTATGATTTTTTTGGAAAATGTAGAAAACATAATATTATTATACATTTTGAATGTAGAGAACAATGTGATATATTTTTTTAATTAAATAAAATTTGGGCACGGCCTACGGGTATTGCTGCGGGCGCGGGGCGAAGCGCGATGTCGTCATCGCTATAAGCGGCGAAGGTCCGTCGCTATGCCGCGATGTCGAACGCCGCATGCGTGACCGACGACGATTATAACTTTCGGTAAGGGCATTTATACACACCTATTTTATCAATACCTATGCTATGTGGGTATCCGTGTGGTGGCAGAGAAAAAATAGGAGCTCCCCGTCAACCTTACACGTGGGGTGCCGGAGAAAGAATAGGAGCTCCCTATCAAACTTTCCCGTGGATGTCGTAGGCGACATTGGGAATTTATATCCGGAAATGGCCACCAGCGTTTCCGCAGACATCTGAAAACTGCGCTCGCCAATGCGCGTGCCAAGCGTGGCGATTCTAGGTAACTACCCCAATGAAATACTTTAGGATTATATCCAGTAGTAGATGACGCAATGTGAGCCCTATTCTGTCGATGTGAGTTACGACGATAACTGATTTAGGTAAGGGCACCTATTTTATCAATATGCTGTGCGATATTAACCTTATTCGATAGCTAACGGTCGAAGGTTGTTGGCCGTATATGGAACTGCGGAGTGCTGACAGCTGAGTACAAGAATTCATTAGGTTACGTACGTATTATGTTTACGTTCAGTACGAATTAGTATATAAATTGTAAAATGTACGAATTACATTTATCTTATCTTTATATCAAAATAATTCAAATGAATAGTGTATATTGCCTCCTCTAGCTTTTTAGTATATTAGCTTTCTAGATTATTATGAAGTATTTATACAAAGTATTACTTATTTATGCTATTAATATTATTAAGAGGAACGATTTGTGTTTAATTTTTTTATGGAATTGGTACGAATAGATCGGCAAAATGTATGAGATCTGCGGGATTTATGCACACACGACATCGCGGTCAGCATCTAGTCAATAACAAATCTAAAAATGTTAAATAAGGCCTGACTTTTCAATCGTCCGATACCGTTTATCTGTCGAATTAACACGTGACTTTGACATTTAATTTTATTTCTGAATACAAGATTTGTCAGTCACATATCTATTCCACACGAAAAAGTTATCTGACTATTGAAAAATCAGACCTAAAAATAAGAGTAATACGGGTCAGGAGTTTTAAAACAAGTAAAACTAAAGTCAGATCGACTCAGTTCTACAGTATTGTTTGGAGTTTATTATTACTTCATGTTTGGATTAAGCATTTTTTTACTTTTTAGATTGTTCAAAATTTACTTAATTTTATGTACTCGCTAGCTTTTGCACTCGATATCCTCCGTGCAGAAGTTAAAAATGGTTCTAACTTCCAATCAATTATATTCAATAAAATAAACCAAAAGTTAATAATTTCATCGCTTCTAAGTTCTAACAATGGGTGTAAAATGAACAGTCACTATAACTTAGGGATATAATTATACCTCTTCTAGAAATGAATTTTATACTTCTTGCTGCATTTTCGTTATTCTTGTGACAAAAAAAAAGATATGAAGAAATGTTATGGATATGAAGTAATTGCATCTCAAATTTATTGTGACTGTTTTTTTTACATCCTGCATAATTTTTAATTAAGTGCGGAATCACGATTCGTACTTTACCTTTTCCCCTCTCACTAGGGGTGGACTTTCGGAAAACTCTTTCTTATCGGATCTAGTGATCTTATATGTCTCTGAGATTCTTGATTGTGAGAGTCCGTATAGCCGGATAGAAAAATGCCCTAACATCATTTTCCCCATACAATAGCTCAAAAAAGTAAATCTTTCAGCGCTGGTACTTTCACAGTAAACTATACAGAATGTAAAAAGAGCAGTCACTATAACTTTGAGATACGATTATACTACCTTTCCTCATTTTGGAAATGTATTGTTTTTTGTCAAAAACTAAAAAAAATATTTTTTACTTTTCACCATTTATTTTTTTGTCGCAAATTTAAAGTATTTTTTTTTATTAAAAAAAAATATGAAAAAAAAATACATTTCTAGAATGAGAAATAGTAGTATAATCATATCTCAAAGTTATAGTGACTGCTCTTTTTACACCCGTTACAGGAACCATACACACTCTAAACTCTAAAGTATGTAGTTGTAAGTCAAAACCATGTGTTTTATTTAATAACATAATTAGCTCATAAATGTGTTCGAAGCTTATTTCTTTAATTAAAAATTACGTGAATGAGAAAACGTGTAATATATTAGGCAACAGATGGCACGGCGCATGGCCGACATCCGCTGAGCAGTGAGCGTCCTCGTCTCGGCAAAATATGAATCTCAAAACCGGTTGTATGTTTACAGATATTGTATAATATCACACTGTACACTTACTTATTCGCATAAGTAGTTACTAAAAAAGCTCTACTTTTATGCTTTAGACGAGGGCGTGCAATCGTGGTGCAATCCATTATGTCAACATCAACTTAAAATTATAGCTATTAGTATGTACCCCAGTTCTCGTATTTTACTAATGATTTTCAGATAAGTCGTCTTACCTGAGGAATAAATATGTGACTTTGACCTATTTTGTAAGTAACAAATGTCAAAGTCTCATGTTTATTCGACTAATATCAGACAGATATCAGACGATTGAAATATCAGTTTCAATATTCTCTTTAAGTTAATTGGATATCATTAAATGATTTTGGAAATGGGATCAACCAAAACGCTTTCGACGCTGATTTGACGTTTTTGTGAAAACCTTTTTGGTGTTTTACAAAATTGAAGCAGCATTATTGTAACCCCGGCTTCACACTACTCGCGAAGGTGAACGAAGTTAGACGAATAGGATTCGCCGAGGAACTTCGGAGTAGTGTGGAGCCGGGGTAAGATTTAATGAGCAGAACCGCCTACAGGAAGTTAAAATCAACCGACCGCAGTAAGCCACAGACACCAAATGTATGTTAATTTATTAACCGACTTACAAAAAAAGGAGGAGGTTCTCAATTCGTCTGTATTTTTTTTATTGCACTAGAGAGACCTAGAGGTTACAGGTTTATGTTGATTCATATTTTGCTTATGATTTAATTATATGTTATATTTTGTATATGCTGATAGCTGAGACCAAACAAAGTGAAGATAGTGAGGTCTAAACAACGCCTTACAGTATGCCACAGTGTCACACATAAATATACACACACACACACATAGCAAAACTACGCGTGTACTGCACACACGATAGCTGATGCGCACTGCAAACTACATACATATTACACGCATTACAAAGAACCGGCCTTAGTTTTGTTTGATACTGCCTTATTTTTTTATTAAGTCCCGATTTCACCGGCTTGTTAAAATACTAAGCCATCTCATTCATTGATAGGAATTACGAGAGGAACAACATGATATTTAACGAAGGATTAACTTTAACATCGCTTGGTGAAACACGCCCTTAGTCTGAGACATTGTAGGTAGCAGATGACTATAGGTAGGTACTTTTCGTATAGATAAGTGAAACTTAAAATATATGGTACCGCAAAGCAAAATGTGGAGCCATTTGTATTCAAGCAACGTATGCAATATGCACGTCTGAAGTAACAATTTATATTATGAGTTTAAATCAGTGTCGTTATGGATATCCATATTCGTAACCGAAATTATCGGATATACGAAATAAATTTTACCAATTTTCCCCATATCCGGATCCGAAATTATATATCCGTAATATCCCTGGTTCAAATGTTTTATTATTTAGGACGGATGACGAATTGGCAATTAGATTGATCTATTGCAAGACCTAGACGCTTGTAGTCCTTGAATTAAACATGATTTATGTAATAAAATTACAATGATAAATGTTAAAAGACATCAGAAATTTATAAATAAAACCTACATTATTCGAGAATGATCGATGAATTTATTATTTGCGATAGTGTCGCGGCATCTTGATCCGAATAACAATGTATTTGCAAACGAAGCTGCACGCCTAAGTAAGGGCTCCCACACAAAAATTACGAATTCGCGACTCATCGCAATTCGCAAATATCTTCAATCGGAAGGCGCACAAAAAGTGTGCAGAACCCCTTATAAGTTGTAACGTTTTTCACTACCGATGGTTTTGCTAAGGGTGGCCGACATCATAGGAATCAGGAAAAATACCAACTATGCAAATATTATTTTATAGTTCCCAAGTGTGTGCACAATACACAAGAGCACTCTCACCTTTATAACTATCGTAAAACAGCGGGATGGTTGAGTGCCACAATTAGCGAAAGTTCAGTTTAGGCGTATGACTGACTTTTTAGATGCATCTAAAAAGTCATTGTCGTCAAGCACGTGATTGTCTGACAAGATGATTCATGGATCATCTTGTCAGACAATCACATGGTCAGTCAGCATTGTCCTAACCAATCTTGAACTCGGGATTGCATCCACGGCCTCCAGAGTAGACAGTCAGTTTCTAACCACTAGACCAGGCAGGCATCTTCGTGGGTGTTCACCGATAACCCTAGCAATAACTCATTATACAGTGTATCGCGAACTTATCGGTGTAGCGAGGAACTGCAATGTTTTGAGTTCGTCTTATCACTTATGTAACATCTTATAAATAAATGAGTCACCGTTTAAGTTACGAATAAGCATTATCTTATATAGATATGACGAAAGTCCACCCCTAAAGCTTTAGGGGTGGAATTATATTTCATCATTATTACAATTTTTATAGAGTATGTCACCTAACAAACCTAATAGTGTGTAGAACATACTGTACTATAAATAAATAGCTCCCCTCACCGATTTCGGTGTCGGTAGCCGATTTCATTGAAACCAGGCCAGCTACGCAGGAGTTATTCTCTAGTGCCCAAGTGTGTGCGCAATACACAGAAGCACTCTCTCTTCCTTTTACTCTCATAACCCAGTCGGACGGTAAACCGACACGACTGGCAAGAGAACAGGCGCAGATCCGACTTTTTACATGCCCATTCGACGCATGGATCATCTTTCTTGTCAGACAATCAGGTGATTGTCAACACAGAAGAACTCTCTCTTCCTTTGTACTCTCAAAACCCAGTGGGACGGTAAACCGACACGACTAGCGAGAGATCAGGCACAGGACCTACTTTTTAACCGACTTCCAAAAAAAGGAGGAGGTTCTCAATTCGTCTGTATGTTTTTTTTTTTTTTTTTTTTTTTTTTTTATGTTTGTTACCTCAGAACTTTCGCCTGGGTGAACCGATTTGGATGATTTTTTTTTTGTTTGAAAGGTGGTGCTTCCCGTTTGGTCCCATTGTCACCAAAGTGGTGACCTGATGATGGGATCCGTGAGGAATCGAGGGAACTCCTCAAAATTTATATGGAAACATATATCGATTTTGATGTTTTCTGAAGTAGCCCAAGCATATGTTACCAAATAGTAAGATTTTGCAACACATCCTGGACCTAAAGTACTGAACAGAACTTCTGAGTCCTTAGAGATACACGTTTGAAGATTGCAGCGTTGTTTAAAGGAATGCAAGCATATGCCACTACGTCAATTACAGTGTTGTACCAGTGGTTACCAAAGTGGTGACCTGATGATGGGATCCGTGAGGAATCGAGGGAACTCCTCAAAATTTATATGGAAACATATATCGATTTTGATGTTTTCTGAAGTGGCCCAAGCATATGTTACCAAATAGTAAGATTTTGCACCATATCCTGGACCTAAAGTACTGAACAGAACTTTTGAGTCCTTAGAGATACACGTTTGAAAATTGCAGCGTTGTTTAAAGAAATGCAAGCATACGCCACTACGTCAATTACAGTGTTGTACCAGTGTTTACCAAAGTGGTGACCTGATGATGGGATCCGTGAGGAATCGAGGGAACTCCTCAAAATTTATATGGAAACATATATCGATTTTGATGTTTTCTGAAGTGGCCCAAGCATATGTTACCAAATAGTAAGATTTTGCACCATATCCTGGACCTAAAGTACTGAACAGAACTTTTGAGTCCTTAGAGATACACGTTTGAAAATTGCAGCGTTGTTTAAAGAAATGCAAGCATACGCCACTACGTCAATTACAGTGTTGTACCAGTGTTTACCAAAGTGGTGACCTGATGATGGGATCCGTGAGGAATCGAGGGAACTCCTCAAAATTTATATGGAAACATATATCGATTTTGATGTTTTCTGAAGTGGCCCAAGCATATGTTACCAAATAGTAACATTTTGCACCATATCCTCGACCTAAAGTACTGAACAGAACTTTTGAGTCCTTAGAGATACACGTTTGAAGATTGCAGCGTTGTTTGAAGAAATGCAAGCATACGTCACTACGTCAATAACAGTGTTGTACCAGTGTTTACCAAAGTGGTGACCTGATGATGAGATCCGTGAGGAATCGAGGGAACTCCTCAAAATTTATATGGAAACATATATCGATTTTGATTTTTTCTGAAGTATCCCAAGCATATATTACCAAATAGTAAGATTTTGCACCATATCCTGGACCTAAAGTAGTAAACAGAACTTCTGAGTCCTTAGAGATACACGTTTGAAGATTTCAGCGTTGTTTAACTAAAAATCTTAAAATAAAATAATTTTAAACAAAAAAAAAACCGACTTCAAAAGGTGAACTAAAAAGCAAAAAATAAATTTACTTCGCACAAAGTAATACTTATTTTCACTTAAAGAAATAAATTTATTCTATAATTTTGAAGTCGGTGCCAAGTAAGTACTTCAACAACCTTACTGCAACATCAAATTACTAAATATATGTAGGCAGTCACAGAAAAAAGAATCAGAAAACAATATACAACTATCAATGTAACTATTACTATATACTAAAATTATGAAAGAACGCTGGACTTGGCACCGACTTCAAAATTATAGAATAAATTTATTTCTTTAAGTGAAAATAAGTATTACTTTGTGCGAAGTAAATTTATTTTTTGCTTTTTAGTTCACCTTTTGAAGTCGGTTTTTTTTTTGTTTAAAATTATTTTTTACATGCCCATGGATCATCTTTCTTGTCAGACAATCAGATGATCAGCCTGCTTTGTCCTAACCAAACTTGAAAACAACATTTTTGTTGTTCCAACGCGGGAATCGAACCCACAACCTCCGGGTCGAGAGCGAAACTCTGAACCACTAGACCACGGAGGCGATAATGATGTACGATGTACTATGTTGACTACTTAACTTATAAAAATCTTGTGTTCTGAAGTCTGAACCCCCTTACTAATAAAAATATTTAAACACTCTGTATAAACATACAATGCTCTGTCTTTGTCTGTTAAGTGACTTTTCTGACGTATCAGACAAGGACAAAACACTGTGTAGCTTATGCAGTGTGTAAATATTTTTATTAGTATTTATACCATTTCATTTTGTATTTTTCGAAATTAACTCTTAATTAGTTTGTTTAATTGCCAGTGCCGGCCTCCTTAGGCGCCGGTGCACAGACAAACCACGGGTTTTTGTGACACCGTGCTCAATATTTTATTTTGTAATTTAATTTTGAAAAAAAATCCACCTTCACCGCAGATGTTGCTGTCTTAGTCTGCAGTGTTGGAAAAGTTATTGTATAGAAGTTTTAATATATCGTTTTTCTATAGCAAGATTGATAAGTGCTGCGTAAATTTGTAAATAGTTACCGAATTAGAGTCATGTTTAATATACATGGTGTAAAATAAACGAGTGATAATACTTTAGGGTGTGCATGTGCCACCTATGTAGAGTATACTGTGAAAGTACCAGCGCTGAAAGAGGTTTTTTTTTTAATTATTGTATGGAAAAATGTATGAAGTTGTTGAAAGTCAAAAGTAAGTCTTTCAGCGCTGGTACTTTCACAATATGTATAGTCTACGTAGGATAGGAGGCACATACACACCCTAAAAACTTATCACTCATTATTCATATTTTACACCTTGTATATCAACAATAGAACTCAATAACAAAATAATGTACGTGTTATAACTACTATCAATTTTAGCCCTGCAAAGATTTTCGTGGAATCAACGGATCGCGTTTCATTCTTATAGGAATCTTATAAGGCTTGTATCAAGAATCTGGTAGAGCGCTTGTATGAGTTAAGACCTAAGTTATGTTAGTGAACTGATACATTTGTGATGTGCTATTATTTTACTTTCTTTTATAACTATTTTTTAAACTTGTTGAAGTTATTGTAACGTATATAAGTATAAATGTTTATGGGATACAAAAAATAAAGAAATATACAACAGGCACAAATAAATTATATTTACCTGTATGAATAATTGTTACATAATCTTAATGAAAATATTTACCTGTATGAAAAATATATTTTTAGGGTTTTGTCGCTTTATTATATCGCTCGATATAAAGAAAAAAAATCCGAATAAGCTATCCGTAATCCAACTCTTTTATGATGATTGTAAATAAGGCCCTTATAGAAAAAAATAATAATATATTTTAGGAGTTATCTCGGAACGGAATTCTAGCTTAGGTACTACTTTCTACATCAAAAGTTTTTTATTTTAATACACGTTCCCTACTACAATGCTCCTTAGGTATCTATGTTAAAGTATTTATTACTTTGTATACTATAAGTAAAATGTCGTTATTTACGTTGTTACATTTTCTTATAAGACAGAAAATTTAAAACTGTTAAAAAACATAATATTTGCATTCAAATTTCCATATACGAGTACCTTCGATTCATATACCTGTATAATAATTTATACCACAATTTCGGTACCGGTAAGTATATTAACAACAATTTGCATATTTACGTACACCTGTCCAAAATGAATATACCTACACAACAAATAATTTTCGTCTCCGACTTTTTGTGAATCACTTCACTTCACTATGTATTTACAACTTTTTACACGTAAACAAAAAGAAAACAAGCACCGTCGAGAGCACAACACACAGGGAGCCGCGTCGTCACGCCGCGAGTAACTGGGCCGGGCGAGCGAAGTGTGGTACGAATGTCGAATTACGATCGGAGCGGTCGTTTCTCCACTTTTTAGTTTGTACCGCGAGGCTCTCATGTGCCCGCATTTTTTAATGTATCCAGTTTGGCTTGATTCGCATTCGATTCACAAAACATAATCCTTTAGCGGCGACGTTATGATCGCGATCGTAACATTCCAAAAAAAGGATGAACGCTGATATTAATGAGATTGTGTGATTCATTTATACGAATTACGATTGGCCGAACGGCGATTTCTCTACTTTTTTGTTTGTACCGCGAGGCTCTCATGTGCCCGCATTTTTTAATGTACCCAGTTTGTCTTGATTCGCATTTGATTCATAAAACCTAATCCTTTAGCCGCGGCGTTATGATCAAGGATGTTAGGGAGCTCCGTAACCGTAACCGAAACTATCGGATATCCGATATAAAATATTATCCGTAACCGTAACCGACTCCGAAATACAAGTTATGCTACTGTAAAAAGGAAAAAAAAAATATCTGCGACCGAAATTATCCGAAATAAATGGATAATCCGAAATAATTTAATGTCCATATTCGTGTCCGTATCCGAATTTCATATCCTTTTCATCCCTGGTTATGATCGCTTGATGTTGAATCAACCTAGGAATACAGTAACATCCCAAAAAAAGGATAAACGCTAATATTACTGATATTGGGTGATTCATTTATACGAATTACGATCGGCGGTGTGTTCTCTATTTAGTTTTTAGTTTGTACCGCGATCCGCAAAGCCCTTGTGCGCCCGCATTTTTTAATGTATCCAGTTTGGCTCGATTCGCATTTTCGATTCGTAAAACCTAGTTTTGATTGATTGCCATCGCGCAGTCATCGCGCGTCTAAGGTACTAGGAATGGGATTAACCAACCTAGGTATACTGTGAGATCCCAAAAAAAGGATGAATGCTAATATAACTGGGGGCCTACTCAAGATGCCATCGCTAATTATCGCTTACAAAGTTCGATAACAAAATAGTAGGATTTGACATAAGCTACGCTAAATGATCGCGATTTGGTATGTCATTTAGCGTACCTTATGTCAAATACCATACATTTTGTTATCGAACTTTGTAAGCGACAATTAGCGATGGCATCTTGAGTAGGCCCCCTGAGATTGGGTGATTCTTATACAGGCGTTAATATTAATGAGTGATAATACTTTAGTTTGTGTATGGGTCCCGTATATAGAGTTTACTGTAAAAGTACCAGCGCTGATAGAGGTACTTTTTTACTTATTTTTCATAGAGCCATGAAAGTCAAAAGTAAGTCTTTCAGCGCGGGTACATAGTATACTCTACATAGGAGGCACATACACACCCTAAGGTATTATAACTAATTTCTGTTACACCTTGTATACGAATTACGTTTGGCCGGGCGGCGGTTTCTGTACTTTCTACTCGAATCTCTTTTGAGCCCGCATTTTTAATGTATCCAGTTTGGCTTGATCCGATTCGCAAAACCACAGGACAAGGGCTCTACTTAATTTATGGCTACAACAGGAAGCTCTGCTAATAAAACAGAAACTATACAGGGTGTGAAAAGAACAGGCTAACTTTGAGATATGTTTATACTACCAAGTTCCTCATTTTGAAAATGTTTTTTTTTCGTTGATTTTGACAGAAACATTTTTTTTACCTTCTTTTTCTTGTCGCAAGAATAACGAACCAGAAAAAGTAAAATAATAATAATAATATAACTTTATTTCTCCCACATTACAAATCATAAATATACATAATAACAACATTAAGTAGATATTTTGCAGTACAGTGAATGTGAAGAGCTGGTGTCCATTATAGGCCTGTATTACAGATCACCAGGTCCTCACCCCCAGTAACATGTTTAACTTATACATGCTTATACTAATACATGCGTGGTTATTATATTTATATTATAAGTATATTTCTAAAATAAGAAAAGGATATAAAGGTATCCCAAAGTTATAGTGACTCTTGTTTTTACACCCGTTATTTAACAGTTATCACGTATCACTTTATTAGTAACTTAGTTATTCTTTATTCTACTGCATCAATCGTTTTGAGTCCTTGACGCATACATAAAATGCCGCGCACGTTTTTGTAGAGTAATATATTACCTATTATCTTTACTTAGCTTCTCTGCAGTTTATTTACTATGTTTTAAGATTGACTCTTAGGTATTATTATTGTCATATATATGTCGCAGTCATCTGATTGAATCCGCTATTTAATTGAACGACTAGCGCTTTCATTGAATCCTGTTTTTACCAACAAATTTTAGAATCCGAGACTTGGACAGCCATATAATATTTTAGTTTTAAACTTCGAAATTTCCGAATGAGTACTAATAAAACGAACATTAAAGTAAATTAATCAAAAAATATATCACTCAACACATTGCTATCTGTACGAGCTGTTTGACGCCATTTTATAACCGCCTAGTGATTCAATTAAATAACCAGATTCAATAAGATGACTGCGACATATACAGGGTGTCCCAAAAATCAACGATAAACCGAAAACGGGTGATAGGCCAAGTCATGACAGTTATGAGAAAAATGTGAAAAAAAATCTTTGTCATGTATTTTTCACATTATAAGGACTTTTAAAAATATCGGAAAAACTGACACCCTGTGATGGTCTTTCATGTCCTAAGACTACAAATATTACTTTTTTGTGATTTTTTTTTCGGTATTGTAGTCATGACTAACCCTTCTGTAAATCACAATTCATAATTTAAACATACCTGCCTCAGTTTTCAATAAAATGGTGTGTTTTGCCCAAGATTAAATTCAAAATAATTACTACACCCAACTTTAATCGTCTGTACTGTAAAAAAAAATTACTACAGTATTTTGGCAAGTAACTTTAAAAGATGGCGCATTTAATCTGGATTCCAAAATGGTATGATACTTGCTGGATTACTTCTTTGTTGAGGAAAAAAAAATTTTTTTAACGGAACCGGATGTTAGGCCAACTCTGTTTAAATTTTTAAAATGTTGGTATTAAGTTGTTATGTGACGACGATGAGTGACGTCATCTTGTCTAGAGTGAGCGAGACAGACAGTGACGCTCAGTGCGAGTGAGATAGATAGTGACGCCAACCCGACAACACAGTGATGAACGTGCAAAACTGCAGTACGTTACGATCTTTCGTTCATTGCGCATCTTTCTGTATCCGTATTGACTTCGTACTTACAACTGTGCTTCTGTTTATTGGACTTGATTTGCTTTGTGATTTGGTTTTATCTGCCCCGTTTCTGACGACCCTGGACTTGTTTTACTGTCGTATCTTCGGTTGTAGTGTGTGATTCCATTGTAGTGTGTTATCATGCCATCTCGATACACCGCACAAGAATACACCAATATGCATCTCATCTATGGAGAATGCTTATGCAACGCTAATGCTGCAGCTAGAATGTATCGTGAGAGATACCCAAACGCTGAGCGTCATCCTGATTATCGGGTATTTATTAACGTGCATCGGTCACTCTTAGAGGGTCGATTCCCTAATCAAAATACCAGCGAGGGAAGGCCTTTCATACCCTACGAGGACGAAGTGCTCGAGGCGGTCGAACAAGACCCGAGTATCTCAGTACGTGGGATTGAAGAGAACATCGGAGTGCCCAAAAGTACTGCACATCGTATTTTGCAAAAGAACCAGTTTCATCCTTACCATGTACAACGAGTACAAAGCCTGTTACCCCGAGACTACCCAGAGAGATTGCAATTTTGTCAAACGATGTTGCAGAGATACAGAGATGATCCGCGATCCTTTGAAAAAATTCTGTGGTCTGACGAATCCACGTTTAAAAAAGATGGTTACATGAACCTCCATAATTTGCACGAATGGCACGTGGATAATCCACATTTGATGCGGGAAGACAGATCGCAGTACCGGTTTAAGGTGAACATGTGGACGGGAATTTTGAATGGTACTGTTATTGGTCCATTTGAGCTACCGGAGAACTTAACTGCCGAGGTTTATTTGGACTTCTTACAGAACCAATTACCAGATTTGTTGGAAGAAGTGCCACTAAACATTTACGGCAGCATGTGGTACCAACAAGATGGCTGCCCAGCACATTACGCTCGCACAGTACGAGAGTTTCTCGACCGAGAATACCCCGATAGGTGGATTGGGCGGGGTGGTACAATTTCGTGGCCTGCCCGTTCACCTGATTTAAATCCCATTGATTTCTTTTATTGGGGAACAATAAAAGAAAAAGTGTACTCTAAACCAATTCGAGATTTAGCCGAGCTGCGCCAAAAAATTACAGAAGCTGCTGAACACATTAATTCAAGAAGATACGCCCGTCTTATTACGCGATCATTTTTAAGAAGATGTAGGGCTTGCATTAGAGCTGAAGGCAAACAGTTCGAACATTTGCTGTAAATCTTTGTAAATTAAAGTAATAACTGAAGAAATCCATTAACTGACTTTTATTTCGAACTTGCACCTAAAACTAACTAATTACATATTTGATAACAAGGTGGCGTCTGTTCTGTATCTCAACCACTCACATTTTCAAAAGAGCGTTGTATTCATACCTGAAAATTGAAGTCTTAAAAATGCCTACACTGCAATACAATTTTTTTTTAATAAAAAAGCACCCGCACTTAGCGTCACTGTCTGTCTCGCTCACTCTAGACAAGATGACGTCACTCATCGTCGTCACATAACAACTTAATACCAACATTTTAAAAATTTAAACAGAGTTGGCCTAACATCCGGTTCCGTTAAAAAAATTTTTTTTTCCTCAACAAAGAAGTAATCCAGCAAGTATCATACCATTTTGGAATCCAGATTAAATGCGCCATCTTTTAAAGTTACTTGCCAAAATACTGTAGTAATTTTTTTTTACAGTACAGACGATTAAAGTTGGGTGTAGTAATTATTTTGAATTTAATCTTGGGCAAAACACACCATTTTATTGAAAACTGAGGCAGGTATGTTTAAATTATGAATTGTGATTTACAGAAGGGTTAGTCATGACTACAATACCGAAAAAAAAATCACAAAAAAGTAATATTTGTAGTCTTAGGACATGAAAGACCATCACAGGGTGTCAGTTTTTCCGATATTTTTAAAAGTCCTTATAATGTGAAAAATACATGACAAAGATTTTTTTTCACATTTTTTCTCATAACTGTCATGACTTGGCCTATCACCCGTTTTCGGTTTATCGTTGATTTTTGGGACACCCTGTATATTATAACATTTCTAAGCTCGGAAAAGGCATAATTGGGCCGGCTCGACGGCGTGTTTTGCGATGTGAATGAGACGACAATCGCTAACTACAAGGTGTTTAGTTTACTCGTTTGAGAGTTATATATGTATTTACTATTTACAGAGGCAAAAACATTTGACAGCTTCACGCAAGTAACGTTATCGAATAACAATTGTATAAAAAACAGCGCCCATGCTATTGACATTCGATATATTTTACTCCACTGCTCTATATAATCAATAATCATATATTACTCCAGCCTTCTGGATTCCAGATTATGTAGTCCCAGTCTAAGCCACTTAATGATGCCCTGGATCATGTCAACTGTAGTTCCGTCAGCATCTCGGCATATTGGTTACAGATACTGTACACGTTTCACATCGGTACATTATTCATGATTGATGCATGTATATGGGCATAGCACATAAGCATTATTTGGAATAAACAGTAAAGAATTCAACTTCCAAAAATATATTATGGCTAGTAAATTAAAATTGTAGTCACAATTTTTAGCCATAATATATTTTTGGAGTTCCGTACCTAAAAAGGAAAAAAATGGAACCCTAATAGGACTACTTTGTTGTCCGTCTGTAGGTTCAGATTCTGTTCTTAATAATTGTGACTTGCAATTCCCATAGCAAATCATTCCCAACTCGGAGTTAACTTAGGCTCACTTGGACCGAATAGGTAAGTCTGGACTCTGGGTTAAAGTGATATTTAATACTAATTGAACTAGGGCCAATAGGGGCAGACTCTGGGTTATAATTTAACCCCGACCAAGTGGGCCGTAGAGTTAAATATCTAACATAATATAGGTATTACACTAACAATTGAAAGGTCTACAACGGATTCAATAACTTGTTCAAAAGATATTGTTAAGTATCGATTTGTTGCGGTTGAAATTCAACAAGAGCCCACTCGAGTGAAAGTAGAAATTGTATCATATTCGGTAACGTATGAAAAACAAGGTGTTGGAACTTTGAACAGTCAACAGAGCAAATTGTATTAATGTATTTCGGGAAACTAAATTTGTTTTCCATAGTCACTGCTGTAAAAATACAACGATATTTTTTTCATAATAATATTTGTGGACGCTTCTACGCCACGTCAATCTGGGCCCGTGGTAAGTTCTCGAAGAACTTGTGAGTTGTGGCTCATGTACAAGGGCGTCGCCAAAGAGCTGCCAAAGAGGGCCCCTCTAGACTCTAGAGATTCTAAAAAAGTTGCCAAATATAATGCAACCAAAGTCCTAATTAGGTCTTTGAGTTGATTTGCTTGAAGTAGATACTATAATTAAATATATTACAACTTATTACAATCGCTGTAGATGTAAGACTCGTAGTACAAGTGAAAAGCTCGACTCTACCTACAATTCATACCTACTTTTCTCATTCGGCCTTGCTCGGTCCTGCGCCTGATCTCTCGCCAGTCGTCTCGGTTATCCGTCCCACTGGGTCACGAGAGTGAAGGAAGAGAGAGTGCTTCTGTGTATTGCAAAATAACTCCTGCATAGCTGGTCTGGTTTCAATCAAACTGACCACCGTTACCGAAATCAGTGTGCGAAGCATAATTTTTATTATCACGATAATCAAAAAATTGTAACTTAATTGGAAAATAGAGATGAATATCCTATGATAATAAGCTCGCGATTCTTTGACTCTGCGCCAAATGCCAATGTGAGTTAAGCCTTATAATCGTTAAACTGGTTCTGGGTGGAGCAGTGATATTCGTGAAAACGATGCTACATAGTCCATAACTGTCCATACCACAGAACCAGGTGGCGTTCAATTCACAAGCAGAACCTTTGTCCAGTAGGGTTACTCCGGACACAATCGAGAATTAAATCAATTCGATCTCAACCGTTTTTTTATATTTCATTTGGTGGATTACTTTGAAACTAATCAGGATAAAGAAAATCGTTAGATCGTAACTTTTTGTACTCCCGACCATATCAATCGACTAAGAATCAAAATAAACCAACGTCAATTTATTCGGGAGTACGCAGCACGATCGAATCTGAATCAAAACCGAATCAGTATGGAGAGTAAGGCCCCTGATTTAAAATGTCATCGCTATTATCACTTACGAAGTTTGAAAACAAAAACGTGTGGGATTTGACATAAGGCTCGCTAAATAACAAGCGAATTCGTTTGTCACTTAACGAAGCTTATGTCACATTTCATAGATTTTGTTTTCGAACTTCGTGAGTGATAATAGTCCCTCCCTACAATCCCTCGCCCTATAAATTTCAAATCTGTCCTGTGTTTTGTACATATACCCCTTTTATTGAAACTTTATGTACATTTATTCTAACTAACAAAATAAGACTATAAGGTGTATGGTACTAACACTACATGTTTGTATTTGTTTTAAGTAATAGGTTGTTCAACAGATTTCCTATTGTACACCGTACCCTTGTATTTTCATAAAACCTTCTCATATAGCAGAGTCTTATTCAACACACTCTGACACTGGCAAATCACCAAGGAGCCATTCCCAAAAAGAAGAAGGAGTGATAATAGCGATGGCATCTTGATTCAGGGCCTTACTCTCCAAACTGATTTGATTTTGATTTAGATATGATCATGCCGCGTACTTATTAATAAATTGACATTTGTTTATTTTGATTCTCAGTCGATCGATATGGTCGGCAGTACAAAAATTTACGATCTAACAATTTTCTTTATCCTGATTAGTTTCAAAGTAATTCACCAAATAAAATACGAAAAACCACTGATATCGAACGGATTCGGTTCTCGATTGTGTCGGGAGTAGGCCCGCAGGGCCGGTCGCCGCCTCAATCCCCACTCCTTGTCAGTCATAATCAAAAACACAGTTCAATGCGTTGTAAGTGTTGTAACCCTAGGAACTTAGGATTTGAATTTTTATTGTATCGTTCATATTAAAATGTTTTTGCTGCCAAATACTACTTTGGAACAAATACTTAGTAGGTTGCATTTTTTTATGAAAAACACACACTAGATTAAGTTATATTGTAAATATATTTTTTTTTTTTGAAAAGAACAATTTTTCATCACAAGTTTCTTACGCAGGTTCTTCTCGGCGGGCTAGGGTTGAACAGGTGGTAGCCATTTTTTTATTTTCCTAAAAGGGCATTTTCACAAAAAAATGTTCCCTACTATTTTCGGGTGTCCCTCGTGTTCAAATATTTTTTATGTTCAATATATAGACCGCACTGAAAATGTAATAATTGTCAGATAATTATATACATTTTAAAATGTTGACAAACTATAAAATTGTTGACTACAATGCATATTAAATAAGATATTATTACTTTTATTGGTAAGGGGTACCCTAATTTAGCATGTCCCTTGCCCATTTCATGCAACAAAACGTTGAATAAATAATTTTCCGTTGAACCTATGTAATATTTTTTTATTTCGACGCATAGCGGAGGTTATTGATAAGCCCATTATCTAAATATTAATTATACCAGAGAAAGTTAACTAATTTAAAATAATTATTATTTAAAATACCCAAAACAGCAACCGACCGGAACTTTCAGTTGTGTGACCGTGATTCTTGTTTAAAAATGTTTACTAATATACTAAATACTGACTTTAATGGCAACATTTTATTGACAGCTTAACATTAAATAAAGCAGCCATTGTGTATATTTGACGTATCATCACTTTCTGATGGTGAATGGTGGAGTGAGTTTGTGTTAGTAAAAAAAGTTTTCAGGTATGTGACCATTATTACGCCAGATCTTTATACCTTATTAATTGATTTTACCTGTAAAAGAATAAGTAATTAGTGGTGCATCTTGTGATGCAACCACAGTAGTGGTATGTGAAACACAATATTTTATAAAAATTTTTAAATCGGAGCGAATAGCATTATGTGACCTCCATTGTGTGACCATATTGGACGGTCACTATAGTTGGAACAAAAAGTCACTACATGCCGAAAGTATAAAGGTCAATTCATAATAACTAATACTACACTTTTTATTTTCAGATTTAAATTTAACAAATTAAACGTAGCTCACTCATACGAGTACTGCACAGTTTTAAGTAAGTCTATACCTACATACCTACTTAAATTGTTATTCTTTAGACGCCATAAAAAGTTAGTTTGTTAGTTCATTTGTGTACTTACGAACCTACGTTTGTATTTATGTAATCCTATCAGTTAACGTAAATATTGTTAATTTTTTTTATCAAACCCCAGAATATTGTCCCATAAAAGCAGCATAGGTAGGTAGGTAGTTCAAAGTTTAAGCATAAATATATTATATAATACTAGCCGACCCGTGCCCACATCGTTGAGCATAGATCTATCTATATAGTTTGTAATTAACCCTTTAAACGTTCCCGGGACTTCCACGAATATTTCAAGACTCAAAATAGCCGAATATTTCAAGACTCAAAATAATAATATTTAAAAAAATTTAACCTTATAACGAGTCCTAAGAATTTTTTGATGCTCAGTTGTGTGACTGTCCCTATGTGTAAATATGGTTAAACATATCACAAATATTAACATATTTATTTAAGATAGTGCAAATTACGTTATTAATATAGTAGTTAATCTTGTTTTTGGAAATAGTTGCTTTTTTAGTCAAAATCGTTAATGTAATCTCAGATAACTTAAAAAAATATGTGAACATGGCATCAAAAGTCACTCAACTGAACTTTAAATTGCATTTTTTAATAATAAATATCATAATTCTTGAAGTTATTATTTTTTTCTTAAAATAAAAAAGGATTTGCCTTATTTTGATACCAAGGTTTTTTATTTTACTGCCATACATTAATAATTATTAATATATAAAAATAGTCACACAACTGAAATAATGTCACTGTTTATTCCACTTTGTTTCCGTATTTAAATTAAACCCTTTGTATTTTTGTGTTTATATTAAAATATTCGTAAAATAAAAGATATATAGAATATTTTCCTATAATTTTAGTGCCAAAAAATTCAATTGAAAAAAAAATTTACTTTTTCGACCGTGTACAAATTTTAGTGAAAATGCCCAAAAAACTTATAGAGACATTTGGCAATAAAATATTTTTTATTTTACTTCACTCACGTGTGGAAATTAATTGATTTATGTGAATCAGATTAGTTCACCGAAATGAATTAGTTCTCACTATCTTAAGTATCTGAACGATTAGAACAATTTAAAACAACAAATAAAACCATATTTTTATAAAAACAAAAACGATAATTACTTCGCGACCGGCGGTTGCGGACTGAGCCGTGAAAATCAAGTATTAGACTGTGTAGTCTTATGGACGGGATTTTGCTTTCATATTATATTGTTCTGTGGTCCAAACATACTATGCATTATGCAACTATACCTTATGTAGGGCCCAACCTTTTCAATCGGGTATGATACCAGTAGAGAATATCACTTGAATGTTGACAGTTTACCTATTATATGCTAATGTCGCATTAATGTTATTACGTATGGTATGGTAGGAAAGTATAACATAATACGTATCGTGAATAGAGTAGATAAATAATACTACTAGAGTAGATAATATACTACTACGTGGCCGCTACACCTGCCAGGATTTTGTATCTTTTTTCTGTAGCGCTACTTACATTTCACTTACTTACAGTTTTACATAAGTGATGTTAATGTTTTTTCATTACTTCATTCGTCAGTTATGGTAATCCCAGAAGCCATGTAAAACTCTACAAAAGCTCAAACATGTTGTGTATTAAATGTAAGCGGAGAGTATCGAAATCATTTACCTACATATATTTTAGAGGTCGTTCACAATCCACAACTCACAAGTCAGCCGGTTTCCTAGCTTTCGGCGGAAGCTTGATGACATCATCTGCTATGAAATCACTAAAGGCCGCTATATACGGGAAGGCGGATCGCATCAGACAAACTGATGTCAATCTTCCTTAGACGGATCCGAGCGGAATGCACACAAAGGGAAATATTACTTCATGTTCGTTCTGATTGCCAAGAGCTACTTACAACCGTTTTGGTTGATTGTATTATGTATTTGAACTTTGAAGATTATTAGTAAGTAACTGTATAGCGAGTAGACAACTACTCGTGGATCGTTATACAGATAGTTATAAAATTGTATTAAAATAAAACAACATTGTTCTCGAATTAAGAAAAATATATATCTAATGGGCCACTTGATATGGGTTACGTAAGACGTAAATGAAATTAAAGGCCCCAATGAACAGGGGGCTGACAGTGTAGTTCCATTTGTTACGTTTTGGCGCTGCGGTCGAAAGCAAAATGGCGTCGTTTTGTGACGTCACACACGTAAAGTTCCTGTTTCCTGTTTGTAGTGTCAAAATATGATCTATGTTGTCAAACATAGATTAGAGTAATTTTGTTGTCAAAACTCAAATATGGCCGCGTGTAGTTTGTTAGTGTTTTGTTTATCCTCGTTTCTTGCTTGATTTGATCCAAAATATTCAATTACTCCGCAGATTATTGATACATTATATCAATCTTTTATAGTATGTTAATTAATTTAGTGTAAATATTGTTCATTTTTCGTTTTAAGGGACTATTTAAGTCTTGTGTCGGCGGTTGCAACGCAACTATTAGTTCACAGGTGAGTTTTACTTTTAACACGTTATAGTTAGAGCTAGTGTAATATAAAGTATGAACAATATAATATAATTATACTAAATCTTTGACTCATTAAGTTTGCCAATGTTTTTTGCTTTTGTATATCAATATTAATCTTAACTGTACTCATTTGTTTCAGACAGATATACCCCTAGGCCTTAGTGATAACAATTATTACAAAGAGAACTCCAATGAGGATGTAAATGCTTCTGATGAAATGTTGGTCATTGGAAGAGCGGGTATGTATTAAGTACTATGGCATTTTGACACTCATTCTATATGATATTTTAACATATCAAAAGATACTGAAATTGTTTTATTTTTGTGAAATACCAAGGTTTAGTGGTTTGGAACTTGGCTCAGGAATTGGAGGTTGTGGGTATCAATAACTTCATTGAAACAACAAAAAATTTATGTAACACTTGTTTAACATTTATGAAAAGATGGTATTTTCATAAATGTTAAACAAGTGTTATGGCAGTTTAAGCATATTTGATAGCAGAATATTATTGCAGTTTTATTTAGGGTAATCAACTTATAGTGCTGAAGGACAAAACTAGTTAATCTATTTTTGCTAATTAACTATAGTTTTTACTAGAAACCCTCCTTGTTTTGTTGTTGTTGATGGCCGGACTAAGTGACCGGCCAACTTATGTATTGTTTTTTCATCTTAAATATTGTGTTATTTATTTACAGAAGTGACTGATCAACTTTTGTGTCATCAAAGAAATGAAAACAATTGAAATATGAGCACACTTCAAGTAAGGCAAGTGGCCTTAGAAACAAGGAAAACCTGGACTTGTGTGTTACCATCACTAGATGGTTGGATTACGACATTAGAGAGTTTTATTAGGATAATTATTAAAATATTATTAAAAAAATATTCTGTTGTAGAAATTCAGAAAAAAAATCAATAAATAAATGATAAATGTAACCTGTTTTTATTTTGTATTACTTATTATAAAAATAAATTACCTGAACTACAAAAACCTACCTACAAAAAAAAATCGATACCTCACTAAAGTATCGATAGCTGGACTCGATTATTCAACCACTTATACAATGTGTGTTTGTAGTCTGTGATGTGCTATGGTCTGTGGTGTGCGGTCAAAATGACAGATGCTACAGTGCTGCCAAAACGTAACAACTGGAAACTCGGTAAAATATAGCTGTCGCATCTGTTACGTAGTAACTAATTCTTAATCTGTGCCAATGAACGGCTCGCTCTCACAGATTAAGAATTAGTTACTACGTAACAGATGCGACAGCTATATTTTACCGAGTTTCCAGTTGTTACGTTTTGGCAGCACTGTAGCATCTGTCATTTTGACCGCACACCACAGACCATAGCACATCACAGACTACAAACACACATTGTATAAGTGGTTGAATAATCGAGTCCAGCTATCGATACTTTAGTGAGGTATCGATTTTTTTTGTAGGTAGGTTTTTGTAGTTCAGGTAATTTATTTTTATAATAAGTAATACAAAATAAAAACAGGTTACATTTATCATTTATTTATTGATTTTTTTTCAGAATTTCTAATAAGCCCTGATTGATATAGCAAGAACATTAATATTTAACAGAATATTTTTTTTATAATATTTTAATAATTATCCTAATAAAACTCTCTAATGTCGTAATCCAACCATCTAGTGATGGTAACACACAAGTCCAGGTTTTCCTGTTTCTAAGGCCACTTGCCTTACTTGAAGTGTGCTCATATTTCAATTGTTTTCATTTCTTTGATGACACAAAAGTTGATCAGTCACTTCTGTAAATAAATAACACAATATTTAAGATGAAAAAACAATACATAAGTTGGCCGGTCACTTAGTCCGGCCATCAACAACAACAAAACAAGGAGGGTTTCTAGTAAAAACTATAGTTAATTAGCAAAAATAGATTAACTAGTTTTGTCCTTCAGCACTATAAGTTGATTACCCTAAATAAAACTGCAATAATATTCTGCTATCAAATATGCTTAAACTGCCATAACACTTGTTTAACATTTATGAAAATACCATCTTTTCATAAATGTTAAACAAGTGTTACATAAATTTTTTGTTGTTTCAATGAAGTTATTGATACCCACAACCTCCAATTCCTGAGCCAAGTTCCAAACCACTAAACCTTGGTATTTCACAAAAATAAAACAATTTCAGTATCTTTTGATATGTTTAAATATCATAATATAGAATGAGTGTCAAAATGCCATAGTACTTAATACATACCCGCTCTTCCAATGACCAACATTTCATCAGAAGCATTTACATCCTCATTGGAGTTCTCTTTGTAATAATTGTTATCACTAAGGCCTAGGGGTATTTCTGTCTGAAACAAATGAGTACAGTTAAGATTAATATTGATATACAAAAGCATATTAATGAGTCAAAGATTAAGTATAATTATATTATATTGTTCATACTTTATATTACACTAGCTCTAACTATAACGTGTTAAAAGTAAAACTCACC
Organism: Celastrina argiolus; assembly: GCA_905187575.2. NCBI lineage: Eukaryota > Metazoa > Arthropoda > Insecta > Lepidoptera > Lycaenidae > Celastrina > Celastrina argiolus. Next base: position 11,632,574 of record LR994599.1, on the reverse strand, counting down.
TGTGAACTAATAGTTGCGTTGCAACCGCCGACACAAGACTTAAATAGTCCCTTAAAACGAAAACTGAACAATATTTACACTAAATTAATTAACATACTATAAAAGATTGATATAATGTATCAATAATCTGCGGGGTAATTGAATATTTTGGATCAAATCAAGCAAGAAACGAGGATAAACAAAACACTAACAAACTACACGCGGCCATATTTGAGTTTTGACAACAAAATTACTCTAATCTATGTTTGACAACATAGATCATATTTTGACACTACAAACAGGAAACAGGAACTTTACGTGTGTGACGTCACAAAACGACGCCATTTTGCTTTCGACCGCAGCGCCAAAACGTAACAAATGGAACTACACTGTCAGCCCCCTGCTCGCTCTACCGTTCAGTCCGAACGGTAGAGCGGGCCGTTCATTGGGGCCTTTAATTTCATAATAGAAAAACTAAATAGCTTCGAAATTATGTTTTGTTAAATTCAGCAAATGAATAATATTATTATTAATATACTTACGTGTAAATAATTTTAAACGCATGTTTTATTTTTGGTATGTTAAATATCGTAATGTCTATTATCTAAGTAGGTATTTCAAAACAAAATACCTGGTCGCAACATTCCCGCCTAGCTTTAAAAAATATAACTACCTACTATCGATCAACATTTAAAAAAACAGTCGTAAAATCATGGCATTATTTTTCCTTACAAGTCGATGAAAGTCTCAGAACAAAGATCATATGGAACTGTACTAATAGTTCAATTTCACACGGCAATAATAGTAGACTACCTGTCTCTTTCTTACAACAAGAGTTTTAAGTAAGAAATAAGTATCTACACTCTTTTTATCAACGCCCCCTTTATTGGCTGTGATATACTTCTGCTGCCACCGACGCCATTTTACATGTCACTTTGTTTACATGTCAAACGTTGTTATTGTGAGATTTTTAGGGTTTTTGAGTGATTTTCGATTTAATTACTGCGCAAAACTGTAAAATAATTCTGAATTCATTATATTCGGTAACACGAAGTCCTCTGTAGTAAGTTGTGGCCTATGCAAAATCACCGGTAAGTAGCTAACATTTATTTAAATTGTTGTTTATTGTTTAGTTTATTTGATATATAGTGTTTAAAAATCAATTTCTTTGAGTTAGCTCAGTTGTGGGGTATAAAATCCGCAATATTCTTAAAAAAAAGAAAGTGGGCAACCCTAATCCGCCATGTTTGTATTCAGTTTTGTTTATTTAGGTATGCAGGCAAAGTACATGCTTATGCCAGTTCCATATGATTCTTTATTCTGAGATATGATTCTTTATTCTGAGATGAAAGTACAAACAAATCCGATAATGCCAATGTGATTAATGTAGTAAAATATTATAATGCAGTATTAAAAAAAACATTACTACTAATAATAAATGGATATTATTTAATCTAATGTAACCAGCTTTAGTTTAAAATGAATAAGTGGGTCACGAAAGGACAGTGTAAAAATTACCCGGTCATGTCAAAAAAATTATTGGGAAACACTGATAGAGGGTGTTAAAAGTCTGTTACAAAATAATAGCTAATACAAATTGGTGTAAGTAGGTCGCGGCGCACCTTGTCGCTCGCCCATTTCAGTTTCCAATTTTCACCCTCGACTCAACCACAAGACGTGAGACAGGAGTTCATTGACCCGACCACGGTTCCAAAAAACATCACGTCAAAAACAAAAACTTAGATGATAATCGATAGTCAATGAAGCGACGCCATTAATAATAATAATAATATTAATAGTATACCTACTTTATCCGCTACCGTCTCTACCCCAAAAATTTAATGCGTAGCTAACTTCTAAAAAGGCTGAAACAAGAAAAAATTCAATTTGAAATCCAGAAATGCATAGGTACAAAAATAGTGAAGGTAGAGCCGTGGTCGGACCCGCTAACAAAATCTAAGGGTCAGCTCACACCGAAATACGGTAGAAAAAAAAGAAGCTTTTTGCGAAGTCGGGTTATAGTTTTTTAAACTTTTATTTTATTTTATATTTTTCTGTTTCCACATCAAGTATAATATTACATTTTCATTAAATTAACGTCAAATTAAGCATAGAAAGTAACTAAACAACTCCTAGAATCTACTTGTACGACCGCATTTTAAACGTTTATTTTAAATTTAACGATAAAATATAATAATTAATAAAATATTTAAACACATATTCGTAATGTGCTTGCTAAGACCTATCTTTTGATACCAAACACGAGACAGTTATCTGAATTAGTTTTTGAGGCCTAATTTTCAAAATCCAAAATTTTTTGCATGCATGCATACATACATACATACATACATACATACATACATACATACATACATAGACTGCCAAAATCATTACCCTTCCTTTTGGCTTCGCCGAAGCCCGAAGTCAGGTAAAAACGAAAATTACTGGCCATGCAGCCATTAGTAAATTTTGCTTGGCGCCCACGTCTAGCAAGGATTATGATCATTAATTAAGATAACACGTGATTTGCAATTTTTTTTGGAATATTTGAGGAAAACAACTAGCGATACATCTTTGTGGTAAAAAATATCGTTTCTTATAAAAAGTGTAAACCCGTCATGTGCGGGTCCAGTCAGCTCACAACTTCTTCACAGAGGAGTCTTCACAAAGTATTCATTAAAAAATCAAATTATCGTAATGCTGCGGAAGGCAATTGTTGTCACCTTTGTGGTCGTTGGTATGTCAAAGCACTTGTAATAAATTAATAATAACCAATTTATAACCATACACAATGAAATAAAAAACCTAAAACAGTCTGCGGATTTGATGATATAGGTACACTAAGTTACCATATCGTAAGTTTACAGTCCCCTAGCAACTCACCCCATAGCCCAGTATTATTTATGTAAACCATTCCTGTAAATCCTGCAATAAACAATTCTGCAGAAACAAAATGATTTCATTCGTATTTTCCTATTTAAAAATCACATGAACTACTATTATACTTCTATGACAAACGTGGTGGACTTAAAATAGTTACCGCCTATAACACACCTCACCATTGTTATCAAATATCATCTACGTAGAAACAGAAATCATCATATTTACAAACATTTTTCTAGATTAGATTTTGACAAAACCACTAACAATTTGCAGGTGCATTAACAGAATATGCGTCAGGAAGTCCACATCGCGGGCACAAGAAAGACGAGGTGCGCCGACCTATAAAGGAGAAGGCCAACGAAGTGGACCTCACTATTGAAGACAAAGCAGCAATAGAGGTAATTGGTAATATAATCTTATGAACACGTTTAAAACGATTTAAAAAGTTATCAAAGTACAACATACCTTGCAGTATTATTCTTAAGAACAATAATAATAGCTCCCCTCACCGATTTCGGTGTCGGTAGCCGATTTCATTGAAACCAGGCCAGCTACGCAGGACTTATTTTATAGTGTTCAAGTGTGCGCGCAATACACAGAAGCACTCTCTCTACCTTTTACTCTTATAACCCAGTGGGACGGTAAACCGATACGACTGGCGAGAGAACAGGCGCAGGACCGACTTTTTACATGCCCATCCGACTTTCTTGTCAGACAATCAGGTGATCAGCCTGCATAGTCCTAACCAAACCTGAAAACAACATTTTTTGTTGTTCCAACGCGGGAATCGAACCCACGACCTCCGGGTCGAGAGCGAAGCTCTGAACTACTAGACCACGGAGGCGTATTCTTAAGAAGAAACACCACGGACTAGAGCTGTAGCAAACCGTACGTATTCGTTACAGGGGCCTTTCTCTCCAAACTGATTTGATTTTGATTCAGATACGATCATGCCGCGTACTTCCTAATAAATTGACATTTGTTTATTTTGATTCTCAGTCGATTGATATGGTCGGGAGTACAAAAAGATACGATCTAACAATTTTCTTTATCCTGATTAGTTTCATAGTAATTCATAAAATAAAATACGAAAAACAACTGATATCGAACGGATTCGGCTCTCGATTGTGTTGGGAGTAGGCCCGCTGAGTAACGGATACGCCATCTAGTACCGAGTAACACACGAATATTTTTCGTTACTCGCACTATTTCGTATCATAGGGTATTTTGTATCAACCACGCAAAGTACCGTTTCTTTGATGCGAGTATTGACATGTTACTTGCTGATCATGTTACGCCCATTAAAAAAATTGGTTAAAAAAACATTTCCAAAATGAGGAAAGGTAGTATAATCGTATCTCAAATTTATTGTGACTGTTCTTAATACACCCTGTATAATATGCGCCGCGCCGAAATGTATACCTACATGATATTACAGGCGATAATTACGAATGCAATCGAGTGCCTGAACTCTGTCTTCAACCCAGACACCCTGCAGAAGGATATAGACGACGCCAAGGCCAGAGGCAATCTCGACGAGTTTTTAAAAGAGTATGTATTCTTCAATTTTGCTTCATTTATCATAATGGAGGAATAAATAAAACTAAAACTTTTGTCTCAGTTCGTTATTAAAAAAATGTTGGCATATACCACGCGGACAGACAGAGATGTTTTCGAGACACGTTATCTATTGTTAATCGAATAGAAAGAATAGGCTTCGTTTAGAATGCTTCTGGAGTTCTGGGGGCCTACTCAAGATGCCATCGCTAATTATCGCCCACAAAGTTCGATAACAAAATGTATGAGATTTGACATAAGCTACGCTAAATTATCGCGATTTGGTATGTCATTTAGCGTACCTTATGTCTAATCCCATACATTTTGTTATCGAACTTTGTAAGCGACAATTAGCGATGGCATGTTGAGTAGGCCCCCGGGGGGTCTACCCATGATGCTTTATCGTCGCTTTCGAAGTACGCTAATCAAAAATGTATGGAATTTGACTTTTGCGTACGACTAATGACGTCCTTAGTCGTCATTGATATTTAAATAAATGTACATATTATAATAATAGCTCCCCACACCGATTTCGGTGTCGGTAGCGAATTTCATTGAAACCAGGCCAGCAGGCAGTCAGAAGTTATTTTAAAGTGCCCAAGTGTGTGCGCAATACACAAAGACACTCTCTCTTCCTTTTACTCTCATAATCCATTGATTGGCGAGAGAACAGGCGCAGGACCGACTTTTTACATGCCAATCCGACGCATGGATCATCTTTCTTGTTAGACAATCAGGTGATCAGCCTGCATTGTCCTAACCAAATTTGAAAACAACATTTTTTGTTAAAACAACGCGGGAATCGAACCCACGACCTCCGGATCGAGAGTGAAGCTCATACCACTAGACCACGGAGGCGCTAATAAATATACATAACATTATTTCAGTAACTGCGCCAAGTCACCCCAGATGAGGATGTGCTTAGACACCATGGCAGCAGACATCACGCCGTACCTGGACGACACGCTCCGCGAGCAACTCGCGTACGTGAGCAAATCCAACAAACAGATTATGGACTATTTCTGCGCCAACGAAGGAGCCAGTATTTCTTGTAATTATTTTTATTTTTCATTTGAAGCTTAGGTATTTATGGGCAAAATAGAGCATGTCTCATGGTGCATAATATATCAAGCTGAATTTATTGTGAAGAGAAGGACGCGTATTAGAGCATTTTATTAAATAACTTTTTTTGTTTCATTCTATTTTTTCTCTCTTCACACTATATTTGGCTTGATATATGAACCATGAGACACGCTGTATTTGAATTGAGACGGTGTGAGAGCAGTAGTAAGGCCGGCCGGTTTTTTTTATTATTTTTATGTATGTACACCGATTACTCTGATATTAAATATAGAGTTATGAATGGTCTGTTCTAAAGTTTGAGGTGACGAAAGGGCTGAGGTTTCGTTACTTGGGATACGAACGGGTGGGGTAACTCCTTTAGTTTATTAGTACACCAATTGATTGACAAGGCACTGATTGAAAGTTGAAACCTGGCGTGATCTGTATAATATCAAAATTTACTTGATACTTCCAGCCTTCGTGAAGAAGAGCGGTCCTGAGTGCTTCAAAGAGACATCCCCCATTCAAGTGTGCGCTAACAAATTCAACGTACCCATCTCCAGCCTAGAAGACATCGTGAGTTTGGCACTGAAGGTGAGGTATCTATTGTCCGAAGTCTTTAAAATTCTGATCGCTAAAAAAAGAACTTTGCTCAAAATAATAGATTTGAACACTCGAGTGCCGGGTTGTAAAAGAACAAAGAATATTTTGTTTTATCATTGCTTCAAAAAATATACCCATACTTAACTAGTAGGTTTTTCGATGGCCGGCTACTTGAGTTTGTGACCGATACTTGTATGGGGCGTGATCCAAGTCCTTGCTATTTAATACTCGACGCTCATGTTGGCTTTTCAGCTTTATTGTACCTATAGATAATATTATGTTAGCCCAGAGTTCTATTTCAAGTCTCTGAAATTCCGCGGTCCTTCGGACGCTGTTATGATAACTCTGCGTAAAGTACTGAATTTACTCCGATTGTAAATAATTTTTTTTTCCAGAACTAATGTGAGATGTACAACAAGGTGACTACGTGTGTGGTAGAATCACTCAAGGAATGTCCCACCAACTCCTCCTCCAAGTTTGCCGAGTCATTCTTCAATAACATCAAAAGTAGAAATCTATGTAATGTAAGTGCAAAGTTTTTTTTTGTACACGCTTAAGCAGACGTCTTAAATGATTAACTAAATTAATTCAAGTGAAATGTAGCCTACCTACTTACTTATTAGTTACTTAATAAATAATCGTAAGGAACTTACTTTAACCAGCTTTGTATTTTACAGTGATGTCCACAAAGAAAGACTGCAGAATGAAGCAAAATCTAAAGAAAATATAAGTTACCTATTTGTACTACAATACTGTTTTTTATTTAACATACATATGCCACAGGTTATTAAATAGAAAAATATATTTTATGCGTAGGCATGCTTCTAATTAAAGGAATTCTTACTTATCTACCCATTTTCAAAAAAAAAATTTGGTTTTATTAGAATTAGTTAAAATATAGTACTTAACTATATTAGTTCATAATGTAGCCATAGATAAGACGATAAGAGTAATACATTATGTGGCTGTCAATCAGTCCTTTTCTATTCTACGAAGTAAATTTTAATAAACATTTCTGTGGTATATTAATATAAAACCTACAAAGACAATAATATGTACAACATTTAGGTACCCTTTAATAAGCTCTGTAGCTGTTATTAATCTGAGGTCTTGGACCACAAGACTCAACTAGATAACGCCCTGTATCTACGAAATAATAAAATAAAGTAAAATCCTTTAATGCTGTAAGCCTGTAAGCATAGCTGGGTTAACGATTAACGGATTAACGAGTTAATGCCCAGCTATGCCTGTAAGCAGTGTATTTATCTAAAGTTAGAGTCATATCCATATCCCTGGATATATCGAGAAATAAAAAACTCGTAATGTCAACTTCAAAGTCACTGTCAACACAAAATTTTATTTGTCACTGTCAGAAAAAAGGCTTTCGTTTGCGTCGATAAATCTCCAAGCTAATTTCAAAATTATTCCTAATTTATGTAAACAAAGGATCGATGTTGAAATAATGTATCATAATTACTTTGCAATTATTCGTGTAGTCAATCTTAAGTTTATATTGTAGTTCTTACTTTTCCGTATCTTTGAATATACAGTTTGAATTCAATGGCTTATTCCCGAATTCAGCGTAGGCAAAATATTTATTGAGAGAACATAATATAGAATGGCACCTGGTAATAAAGAAAGGCACCCAGGACACACAGGCACAATACCTAAAACCAAAGTTAGAAACAACTGCAATGTACCGCAGGAAGCCGTAACACCGACTAGGCGCGATATGGCTACGAATTTAGTGACGGTATGTGTATTGCACTTTATAATTTCTATTTTCTTCCGTGGCGCATCACCACTGTTCAGCGCAGCAGCTGCCGTCATGAATGCTTGGTCCGATGTGTCTGAAGTTTTTTTAGATCACCATGTGGATGTTTATTTTTGGGTACCCTGTTGCGCCATATAAATTGGATTTCTGCCAACCTATTTTAACGTGTAGCATACTTTTATTAATGAGAATATTTGCACTTTGCAAAAAATCTTAATTTTTATACCTAAATTATACACATGGGTAGTTGTTTTTCGAAATTAATACCCAAGAAGGTATTTCATAAAAGGAATTGTTATAAGTGTCAAACATCTGGTGGTAAATGTATAGTGCGATTAGTAAAAGCTCCCATTTTTTAGACATCTTTGGATTGGGTACCTGTTTCTGAATATAACACCAGATCAAATTGCAACCAAGCCAGGAAGAAAACCAACCATACAACTGATCAAGAATTGACAGATCTCGGTAAGGTTATTTGCATGCTTTTAATAAATTGAATAGATAAAACCTTTACAATAATATAAAAATAAGCTAACAAAAAATTACACTTGAAATTTATTAAACTATTAAATACTAATAGAATACCAATATTGAATGATTCTACATAATATAATATGATAGTACAACCAGTTTAAAATCAGTAACTGTTGTTTAATATATCATTATTTTTATAAATGATATTTTAATGTGTGTTCAATATAATTTAAAATAGCTTTGTAAGAAACTCAGTGTTGGAATATAGGTTGTTTAAATAACTAGTTAGGAGGAAAAGTGAAGAGAAACCTTTTATTATATGAACATTCAAAACTAGTTTTTCTTGTGCTCTTCACATAAACATATGTTTTTTATTTGACCAGATCATTGAAAACAAGAGACTTCAACTCCACCTATTTTTTAATATATAAAATCCACAGTGATTGCAACAAAACTCCTCTGAAACTGCTTGTCTGATTTTTATGAATTTTTGCAGTTACAAGAATAATTTGTAAACTATTTTCCATACCCCTAAATGATTTAAATGAACCCTAAACACTTAAACGATTTAAACATACCCATATCCCTAAGCAAAATAAAGTATATAATAATTTGTTAATCTAATTTATATTTTTCCTGTTTATATGTAATACCAAAATTGGCTTGCATAACAAAAGCTAATAGCTAATATTATAACTCAGCAGGCTTTGTAAGGCATGTTTGGTGTTTGCTTTAGATAACTCTGTGGCATTTGAAAGCGGCTTTGGGAGGTTTGTGCCAGTAAGACCTCAGCCGCGGGCCCTTCCTCTGACAGTACAGAACCGTGAGGTGCTAACAGCTGATCACCAAGACGACGACGAGGGTTCATCTATTAACTCCCACTTGTTGCATCCTTACGCACATCAAATGCAAAATGGTACATACTATATCCTTTTCTTGTATTAATATTTTAAAAGACCTGTGTTGCACAGTTTTAAGTAACAGATCTAATTTTTAGGTTTAATGCCTCATTCAAACCATGCGACGGCAGCTGTTATGATAGTGAATCCTACAACACCTAACTCTGTCACTGGGAATATGTCTCAGCCATTTAATGTAAGTACATAATATTGTATCTTATATATAAAAAGGAATTGCTGTTCGATAGTCTCGCTAAAACTCGAGAACGGCTGAACAGATTCGGCTATTTTTGGTCTTGAAATATTTGTGGAAGTCCACTGAAGGTTTAAACGGTTTGTATGCTCAACAAAGTGGGCACGGGTCAGCTAGTAGCTTATACAACCTTTAAATATTTTTATTAGCAAGAGAGGGTGAGAAAATGAAAACAACTAAATAAAATCATAAAATAAAAATAACTAACCAAAATTGCGTTTGTCAGGCTCAGAACCAAAATAGAAACAATCTTACAAGAAATTTGAATTCAACAAGGAACACATTTGAAGGAAACAGCTCAAACAACAACAATACTTCACCACAAATCTCCAATCAAAGATCTGGAACTAAATCTGTGAATTTGATGAACAACATGTATGACCAGAGCCAAGGTCCATTTAACAACATCAATGAGAATAATACAGTAAGTATGGCTATTTGATCCCTTTTCCCATTATATTATTTAGTTAAGTAAGTAGTATAGTCTGTGGGGAGTCAGATTAAGAAGGTACCTTGTCATTAATGATCATTCGACGAACATTGTTATTATTATCAACCCTCCAATCTAGTTCAATTTGAAATTGAACTAGAGTAGCAAATGAGTCAGCCCCCCCTAGAGAAAAAAAGTTGCCAAATATAACGCAACCATAGTCCTAAGTCTTTGAGTTGATTTGCTTGAAGTAGATACTGTTGTTATTACAATCGCTGTAGATGTAAGGCTCGTAGTACAAATGAAAAGCTTCATGTACTGTCAACTTTACCTACAATTCTTGCCTACTTTTCTCATTCATAGAGAATCAGAAAAGTATGAATTGTAGTAGGTAAAGTCAACTTGCCCCCCCTGCGCCATCGGCTGGCGACGCCCTTGTTACGGACGTATGACAAAAAGTACGTAAAGCCGTACTTTTTGGTACCTTCTGGCAATACTGGTAATAAGTACATTTGCAGGTGCACCGAGATTCGGCTCGAGCGCTCGGCGAGGCGATAGTGGCGGCCTGCCCCGACGCCGCGGCGGTCGAGCGCCGCCTGGGGCAGATCCGCGAGTACATACGCGTGACGTCATCGCTCGTCGACACCATGCGCAGTTCAGAGGATGAGGTATATAATATGCTATTTTCTAAATAATGCAAAGTCGTCCGCCGCGTCTGTCTGTATGTTTGCGATAAACTTTACTTACTAAAGACTACGCATTGATGTTCATGGTGTTTTCACCAATACACACAGTAGTTCTCGAAGAAGGTTTTAGTGTATTCATTGCATCCGATAGGTGGCGATATTGTAGGTGTGTTAATATACTTAATTCTAAGGCGGTCGATGCACGCCTTGCTTTTAAGTCGGTTCTTATTATCTGGTTTCTTTGACTATTGAAGTCAAATGGACATTAAAGTTGCTATTAAATAATTTAAGTGCCTATTTTTCTTTTAGCTTGCGGATGGCAATTTTTTTTAACCTATTTAATTAAAGTAAATATGTATTAAATGTCATTATCATGTATTTTATTATGTAGGCTTTTGTTGAGCATACAAAAGAAGAATATGACGAGTTAGTTGGAATGGTTATGCAATTAAAAGAGAGCGAAAGTAAACTTGAGAGTATGTTACTTAATGGAGATTGTTCGGAATTTACCGAGTCCAGTCAAGAACAAGGTAATCTGCCAACTACTACACAGCAGACTCTAGAAGCAGCAGTAGATGCTGAAGCAATCCATGAAAAAGCTTGTAATATCAATAACGATACAAATGGTAGTAGTACTCTTAAAAAAGTAACAAACATTGAGAATGAACAGCTAAATAAAACAAGCGCTAGATCAATAGAAGATATTCATGCACAAAGAGACACGACGAGATCTATTAATAGCGAAGAAGAAAGTGAAGGTACTGGCGTAGAAATAAAGGAAATAGAGACAATACCTAACCAACCCCCAACCAAACAAGATCATGGCTTGAATGACACACTAAGAAAAAACATTTTATCGTGCGTTGAAAAATTCGCTATAATTGAAGAAATGAAACATAAAGATTCAAACGAAGAACCGAATTCGGTCTGTGGATGTGTGATTGTTGTGATCATAGCATGAGAGAGCATTAACGACCTACTGAAACCCTTGCGAATAGGCGTTAACATACTTGTGTCCGTTTTTTCTGTCCAAAATAACATTTATTGGCGTGTCATAAATTGTGATTGCTTGCTATGTGTTAACTCCTGAAAACTTCACTACTGCTCATCTGATTATAATGAAGGCTTTCTTAACGACGATAAAAAAACTGTAGACAATTCTCAATCAGAAAGAGTATCGTTTGTTAGAAGCCTTTATAACATTTTCCCGCTTAGTTTTAGGTTTCTATTAAATTCTATTGAAATTGAAATCCATTATGAAATATTAAATATCACTTTTTTTCAGGATGTAGTAGTAAGACCTGTTTCCGTCCAAAGTAATAACGGGTCAACTTACAGCGACAATGAGCTATGGCAGAATGAGATCAGAAACAAAATGGAGATGTCCCAAATTCGCTTGACAGCATTGAAACAACAGCAGAAGAGGTTGTTGAAATATCAGGTTTGTATACGAATTTACTGTTGTAGATAGTCCATAATATTATAATACCGTCTATCCTTACTTGATAACTTCGTTTTGATTTGCTATCCTATGAATATAAATAAGCAAAGTTTTGTACAGTTGCATATAAGACTTTATTTTTATCATTATAAAACAATTATATTTTTGTACTTTATGAGTGTCTCTCATGTGAAGTTGAAATTTATTTTACATGTTTGTAAAGTCTTAATTTTACATGTTGATATTATACTCTCGGTTTGTTAATTCAATATTTTATAATATACATATTTTAACAATCATTTAATTTCAGGCTGAAGCAAAGCAGCAATTAGATGACATGAACAAACAAGATCAGGGTCAAGACCTACATCATCCGTCCACGTCTCAAGACAATTTTCCTGGAGTTCAGGTATGATCTTTGGGAACAAATCTTTACGTTGATTTGATAAAAATAGAAGATTCTATAAAAATCTCCCCCATTCGAAAATAAATATGTGTATTTTAAAAATTTTGCTGTGCTCGCGACTATGTCCACATGAAATACTGAAATTAAGTTACCGATTTTGTATCATTCTTCATTGGTGTTATCCTCCTATTGGTTTTTACTATTAGCAAGACAATATAATAGCCTTCCTCGATAATGAGCTACTAAACAATTTCAGTGTTCAAGTTCAATTTCAATCTTACAAATCGGACCACTAGCTCCTGAGATCAGTGCGTTCAAACAAACAAACTGTTCAGCTTTATAACATTAGTAGTAAGTATAGATAAATAAATGTATATTTCGTGTTTTAAAGAATCTTGCGCCGAATTATCACAACTCGAATCGAATGTATGCGGCGAACCAGATAGGTGTAGCCACTACGTTGCCTCAGAATTCAGAAGTTGTGGAGAACCAACAGATTCCCGCCAACAACATCGACGAGCATGCGAGGTCGAACCATTCTACCATGAGTCATGAGGACAGATTCTTGATCAGAGACAGCAATGTTCCTAGCATTGGGGTAAGTGTCTTGCATTATAGCTGGACCAGTTCTACTACTGTGCCACTACTCGTGAATCTAATTTCAATAGATCGACATTGGGATCTTACAGTTCTCTAATCTTGAACACGATGAACTAGCGCTAAGTTGGTTTTAAATTAAGTATATTTTATTTTTAACTAAATTATATCATAATTTCTGAGAAAACTGTAAAATTCCAATAGAATAAAAAATCCATTATGCTGTAAACAATATAAACGTATTCCATGCCACGAATGGGATCGGGATGGCTCGACCGAATATATTCCAAAACCGGCGTGTAATAACCACCAGCAATGTGCGAGGATGCGTTGCGAGAAATGTGTTTTTAAAGTATATTTAATGTAATACATTCAGTGAATAAAATGATGATGATAAAAGAACCAATAGCAAAACTATGCTAAGTTGAGCTAGGTAAATAAAGCGATTCTATTGGTTATTTAAAAACTCATTCCTCCACGTATCCTCGCACGTTGTTGGAGGAAACGCAGCCTTACTCTGTAGCACGTACAGGACGGTGTGGGCGACAGCGAGGTGGAGGACGAGGCGGTGCTGCAGGAGCGCGGCCGCGCGTTGCAGGCCAAGCTCAGAGACCTGCAGCTAAAAAAGCAGCACATGGAGAATTTGGTACGCTCTGTATTTGTTTCTTCTTAAGAAAGATACTTTAAAATTAAAGGTCGCCTTGTTGTCGAAATTAAAAAAATTATAAATGTTGTGATAGATTGACAACCGTGAAATGTAACATTATTTAGATAGTGTGAGGTCCATCGACAACGAATTCTACTATAGGTCTTTTGTGTAGTGTTTTTGAAGCTTAGTAGTGGTCGCAGGATGCGTTAGATGTGTTTTGCGACTGTGTTGAGCATGCTAGACTGATCAGAAAATTACACCACTATGGCCTAAAAGACTAGCCTTTAGAGTTCTTACTTTTGAAATAGTGTTTAAAGGGTGGAGTTTAATAGTAAACAGTCCGCTGGAACTAAAATAGGATCAGGTGTCCCACAGGGATCTATATTAACGCCTTTTTTTTTTGTATCTAAATGACTTACTTGATCTAGTTAAAGATAAACCTGAGATAGTAGATTTTGCCAATGAGACTTTACTCATTTTAATGTGAAGCGACGTAAATTATGACAAGATAAATAGTGCTCTCTCAAAAATAGTAGATTGGTTTATTGTTATTAACTTACTTCTAAATTCTAAAACACCTAAATGTTTAATGTTTACTTTGCCCATTAATTGCAAGTACAAACCTATATACTATTTAGTGATGAGAAATTATGGCCAATATCTGCAAGAGTGGCTATATATTTGTGTAATATATGTTGGAGCATATTCACTTATGCGAAAATTTCTGACAAAGACAAGGCGCGATTTTCTACGAGTTTCTGTTACTGTAGTAAATAAAACCGTAAAAAGAGATGTTTGCATTTTAGATTGGATATTTTTTTGCAGGTAACAGAATTCCAGAAATTGCAAATGGCCACCCGGCTGGGAAGCTCTCGCAACACCTACTCGAGCTCGGGAGAGGATAGCGCAGACGATGAACCTACGGCGAAATGTAAGTGTGACAAAAAGTTAAAGACCGACCGCATCAAATTGAACTGACGCCAATTTGACCTTTGTCCTTGGTGCGAGTTTTGTCACTGCTCACCATGAGTTAACTAGAATTTGTTTTTGAATAGCATCGAATACACCATAGTTTGCCACTAGGGACTTCTTCACTCCTAAGCACACAGAACGCATGTGAGACGTCAATATTCCTTCAGTTCGTTTGCCTTTCTAAATGAAACACAAATCTCTTCACTTCATCTGGCCCCATGATATAATATGCCACAGGCCCAAAATGAACGCAGACAATACGATTTTTCCTTGCGTCCAAACTGATGCAAAATCATATCAAATTGGACTGTAAATGGGAGCCCTAAAAGTTCTATGTGTCTATTGGATTTTATCATAAACAAATATTGCTTATATTACTTAAAGACAATAAATTATGACGTTATTGATGATTCATATTGAATATGAGATTTAATGTAATGGAATAGTTGTTTCAGGCAATAACCAAGGTGTTAGTAACCTAAATAACGAAGACCCCTTCAAGTTGATGGAAATAAAAGCAATAAAAACCGCATTACAAAAAACTAAAGGTAAGTATTGATAGCTATATCATGTTATGTACTTCTAAACTAATTAGCTTAGAATATTACTTGTGTTTGATTGTTTTTGGTTACTTTATACATATACCAAATATAAGTGAGAGACTCACAAAATTAAAAGTAATTGATTACAAATTATTCGGTAAATTGTTCAGGGCCGATGTATTTTACATAATTTGTAAAAAAATTGGTTTTAAGTAAAAATTTAACAACTTTATACTCGATTTTTTGAAATTATTCATTACATAACTAAGATTTACCATTTTTTTTTAGATTTGATGCGATCTGTTGAGACTTTTGAGTCCGATCATCTTTCGACCGGTCACGAGGACGGCTTCCACATGTCTAGTCATTCTAATATACATGACAAGTAAGTAAATACTTAAATAAAGCTGACTAGCAAGCATTTGTCACCCACAAATGTGATCGTACAAAAAACATGTTTTGTACAGAAGTAGACTCTAATTTATAAAGTCAATAATCGGAATGCAGATGGTGAACGACATGGAATTTTGTCACCCGTGGACGCTACCACTATCTTAGTTCACTTTCAAATTAGTATTTAACGACTTATATTTACTTACAGCAAATCCGAGGGTGGCGGTAGTATGGGCGGTTGGTCTAACGATGGTAGCGTTTGTCGCGTTAGAAACTCACTGCCCCAGCGACACAAGTTCACCAACGAACAAAACTCGCAGCAACAACAATTGCAACAACAACAACAGTTGCAACAGCAGCAACAGCAGCACTTGCAACAACAGCAACAGCAGCACTTGCAACAACAGCAGCTGCAGCAGCTCCATCAGCAACAACAACAACTGCAACAGATGCAGCAGCAGCAACAACAGCAAATGCAACAACACCAACAATTGCAACATCAACAGCAAAGTAAGCAGCATTGTTTTAGGGTAGTTCACGACTCGGAAAGATTGTTAGTTTCTTACTCCGGTAGGCTGATTATGTATCTTGCAACAGCAATTCGACAGGCGTAATTTGTACAATAATTGTTTACAATATCGCTGTCAAACGTATACACTTGAGAGCGATATTGTACACAATTGTACAATTAAAGCCTGTCGAATTGCTGTTGCGAGATACATAATCAGCCTGCCGTTCTTATCAACGAGCCTGGGTTGCGTTTTGTTAACTTTCCAAAAAAAACATGTTAAATTTTAATTTGGTAATAAAATGTTTAATTGATTTGATGAAATCGCATGATATGACGAAGTTTTACTTGTCCGTAGGTCACGAAGCAAACATCAATTCATTGCAAGAAATGGCACAAGAACTTCGTATGGAAACAGAAAAAATCATGGGAGAACGCGCTAGAATAAAGGACTTAATGTCGAACAAAGGTTAGTTAATTGGCAGTTACTAAATTTGCTCCTGGTGCTGGTGCATTGCAATATAATTAAGTTATTGGTGAGATCTATAGCGTATAAAAATAATGATTAAACATATATTGTTCAGTAAGTCTGGATATTGATTTATTACATTAATAATACATCTGGGGGCACGGAAGTGCCCCCGTCAAGACGAGCCAAGCGAAGCGCAAGGGCACTACTAACCTAACCTAACCTAACCTAACCTACACTAACTTTGCTTTGGAAGATGCTACATAGTTGAAAATTTCAACTTATAATGACACCGGTAAAAACATGAAACATACAAAGTTTGAATGTCTATTGCTATTATAATTTAGGTTTTATCGATGGCTAAAATCCCCCGATTTCGTCACTGATTCATTTATAGATCATCAAAATTCTTAGGTTACTTCCGAAAATCTTAGAAAGCTGAAATTATGTATGTAAGCTGTTATTGCTACAAAACCAACAAAAAAATTATTAAAATGTAAATGCCGCCATTTTGAATCCAATGAGGTGGACCACCATATTGGATGGATGTTTATTTTTAGGATCTGATGATCTTTAATTTATAAAAGGAATATAATATACAAGTACATAAAAAACCTACGACCTACTTTTTTTAGGACCAATAATTTTAATACTTTTTGTAGGAAAAAATAGTCAGAGTTTTGCTCCATATAATTTATGTCCGACTTTATTTATGTTGATTGCGTTGCACTACTCAATTGCAATCAGTATAATATTCTATTATTCATCTACAAAAGTCGTTGTTCCAAACCAAAGTTCTTGATCTATGCGCCCTTACTTTACTAGGCTTAGCTTCACTTACTCTACATTTCAGTTAAAACGTGATACTTGGCCGTTTTGCTACCGTTACGAAGATTTCATAGGCTTTCATTTATCGTGTGTGAAATAAAACGGCTAAGCATCACGTTTTAACTGAAATGTAGAGTAAGTGAAGCTAAGCCTAGTAAAGTAAGGGCGCATAGATCAAGAACTTTGGTTCTCCATGAGATCTGAACACTTTTTGATAGATTTTGATTAACGTGCATGTAGATTTAGGGCGTGTAGTCTTTAGAGCTTGGCTTTATACGATATCTGATAACTTTTTCACAGGGTAAGCTATGTAGACTCGTCTTGACAACATTTTTACATGAAAATGTTTTTGATGGGATAATATATACAATAAGGATTACTAAATTTCCTAATATATACCTACAGAACAGACTCGCAAGCAGAAGAAGGTGAACGAGGAGGCGCGAGGGGCGGCGTCGGCCACGCCCACGCCCGCCGAGCGCCGCCTGCTGCAGCTGCGCGCGCTGCTCGCAGAGAAACAGCGCGAGCTGGACGTGATGCTGGCGAGACAGGTATAGAACGGCACACCACATACATACCTACAGAACAGACTCGCAAATAGGAGGTGAACGAGGAGGCGCGAGGGGCGGCGTCGGCCATGCCCACGCCCGCCGAGCGCCGCCTGCTGCAGCTGTGTGCGCCGCTCGCAGAGAAACAGCGCGAGCTGGACGTGATGCTGGCGACACAGGTATAGAACGGCACACCACATACATACCTACAGAACAGACTCGCAAATAGGAGGTGGACGAGGAGGCGCGAGGGGCGGTCATGCCCACGCCCGCCGAGCGCCGCCTGCTGCAGCTGCGCGCGCCGCTCGCAGAGAAACAGCGCGAGCTGTACGTGATGCTGGCGACACAGGTATAGAACGGCACACCACATACATACCTACAGAACAGACTCGCAAATAGGAGGTGGACGAGGAGGCGCGAGGGGCGGTCATGCCCACGCCCGCCGAGCGCCGCCTGCTGCAGCTGCGCGCGCCGCTCGCAGAGAAACAGCGCGAGCTGTACGTGATGCTGGCGACACAGGTATAGAACGGCACACCACATACATACCTACAGAACAGACTCGCAAATAGGAGGTGGACGAGGAGGCGCGAGGGGCGGTCATGCCCACGCCCGCCGAGCGCCGCCTGCTGCAGCTGCGCGCGCCGCTCGCAGAGAAACAGCGCGAGCTGTACGTGATGCTGGCGACACAGGTATAGAACGGCACACCACATACATACCTACAGAACAGACTCGCAAATAGGAGGTGGACGAGGAGGCGCGAGGGGCGGTCATGCCCACGCCCGCCGAGCGCCGCCTGCTGCAGCTGCGCGCGCCGCTCGCAGAGAAACAGCGCGAGCTGTACGTGATGCTGGCGACACAGGTATAGAACGGCACACCACATACATACCTACAGAACAGACTCGCAAATAGGAGGTGGACGAGGAGGCGCGAGGGGCGGTCATGCCCACGCCCGCCGAGCGCCGCCTGCTGCAGCTGCGCGCGCCGCTCGCAGAGAAACAGCGCGAGCTGTACGTGATGCTGGCGACACAGGTATAGAACGGCACACCACATACATACCTACAGAACAGACTCGCAAATAGGAGGTGGACGAGGAGGCGCGAGGGGCGGTCATGCCCACGCCCGCCGAGCGCCGCCTGCAGCAGCTGCGCGCGCTGCTCGCAGAGAAACAGCGCGAGCTGGACGTGATGCTGGCGAGACAGGTACTGGACAGGCACACCACATACATATACATACCTACAGAACAGACTCGCAATTTAGTTATAGAATTTGACCAGCGTTGCCAGAACGTACCGAAAAGTACGGGTATCCATACTTTTTGTCACACAACCATACCTTTTTTCGTACCGTATAAATTATACTGGTGATTCATTTTTTAATATAAACTATAAAAGGATTATTATGGGTAGACTATAGCATTTTAAATGTTTTGGAAAAACCGTCCTTTTAGGTTAAAACTTACGTACCTTTTCAGAAAGCCAGTTGTCTTTTTTTGGAAAATCATACTGGCAGTGTTGCCAGCATTTGACATAAGTTTCGCTAAGTGACATACGAATTCGCTTTTCGAACTTTCTAAGTGATATTAGCGATCTTGAATCAGAGCTCTGGGCAGTAATCTGTAATCCTATAAAAACGTAAACATTCCGCTATTTTGAAAAAAAAATTATGTTCGTATTTCATTACAGGCAATGAATGGATCCGACGATTCCAAATCAAAATCCGACTTCCGAGCGGCGTCTGCTGTGCAATCTTATAACAGGTATGTGAATTTTCACCGATAAAAAAATCGGTCTCCTGAATGCGAATTTACATTTGTAATTTGAATAAAACATTTATGATCTCCTTACTGATACATTGTAATACTAAGTTAAACAAAGTTCAGTATGGGCGGCTATAATGCTAACAATTTAAATGTCACTGTATAATGAAGAAATACAACGCTAATTAATTTAGTAGTATTTTATTTTTAAAACGCTTTTATGAGCTTGGATTCTATGTATGTAAACCAATCTTTGAGAATTCTTTTGGCCAATTTCCAGAAGTCCGATTAGTTTGAAATTTTGCACACATATCATGAACCAATGCCAATGCAATTAAGCGTGTTTTTTTAGGTTTTTTTAACTAACTTGTTTGTGTATATATAGATCAACAATTAATTAGAGTGGAGTATACAAGACTTTTTTGATTATAAATTTAATTTCATTATATTTTTTCAGCGAACAAGAAGAACCCGAGTCGCGGTCGGAACACATTGCGATGGACCCCGACAGTCCCAGGGAAAATGACAATTTTAGAGTGAGTGTCTAAAATTGAAAATCAGAAATAGCATGTACATATCTCATAATAGAAACTCAATGGGGATTGTCCATTTTTTTTTTTAATTGTGCCCATTACAAAAACACTTCGAAGAATAAAGTCAGTGATCGTTTTTCTGTATATAAAGTAAAAAAATACCCATTAGTTACTTACATTAAAAAAAAAAATTGTATAACCTTAGTTTAACCTTCAATGACGTAATCACTGGAAGGCATACTTCATTTCTTTATCTTTACTTCATTTCGTATTAAAAAAAATAGTTGCGAGCAATCTCAAAAATATATTATACATATTTCGAACTTTTGGTAAGTTTCTCGAATCTGCTTTCACATAAATAAGAGAACTTGCATTTGGCGAACCAGATATTACAAATAGGTACGATTGAATGGAAAATTTACTAAACAAATATATAATATAGTATTTCTTATGACATTTAACACCATGTTGACATATTTTGCAAATGCTCTATTTTTTTTATTTTTTTGTATTCAATTCTGGTCTTGCCGGCCGATGATGACTTCATAGATCCGAAAACTTAAAAAAATATTTAAAAAACTAGCCAATGAATTTAAAAAATATTGAATTTATATTCTTAAAATACCCTATAACATCGAAAAAACATGTGTACATGTGATTTTTTTTGGACAATGCCCATTGCTTTTGGAGCATTCTGTAATGTAACTTTTGTAATTTAAGTAATGCCTTACAATATTAAATCTGCGACTAAACGAGCATTGTCGGTGTAGTGTATGTACATTATGTGTACTGATAATAGTCTTGAGTGTATATGTCACAACATGGCGTCTCAGTCTTAGCTAGTCAGTCACCCCGACTGGACGTGTGCTCCTATCGCTATAATACATTGGCAAGCCTAATATTATGATGGACGAATACTACAGCCGGTAAAATTTATATTAACATTTCAAAATAACGCCCAGCGACCAGTTTCGTAAATCCATCTATAAATTTAAAACGTGATCAAAAGAAAATAAATTTATAAATAAGTGATGTGATAGCTGTGACAGACATTATTACAACATTGTTATTATCTTTTCTTTTTATAAAATTGTATATTGTCTCGTATGTTTCTACTGTCAGGTGTTAAATGATTTCTGAACTGATAAAGGTGTTGCCAATGAATGAACATTTGTTTTTTTTCAGGCCGGAGGCGACAGCGTGCTCGGCGCGAGGTCTATCAACACCGTGCCCTCTCATGTCGGCAGCACTTATGGGAGTGACAGCGATAGGTATGTATTATATTCATCAGAATATTATGTAGTAATAAATTTAACCCTGACCACAAAGTAGATATATAACAGAGACACGACCTAGTACTAGAAAATAGTATCACCCTAATACTGGCAATTCGACTGGCTATTTTTGTTTTCTTCGATTTCCAATAGATAAAGGGAGCAGTCCAGGCAGTATTGGAAAATACTTATTTCGTTTCGTATCTTCTTTTTAATAATTAAGGAGTTATGGTAGGCCATGCCTTAACATAAATAAACCAAAAACACTGAAATTTTCATATATTCACTTATTGTGCACAAGTATCAACAATTTCACAATATTTAAAATGTTTTAACACTAAATGAAAAACTTTTACTGTAAAAATACGTTTTGACACTGCCGACTGTAGAAAAATGTAGAGTGAAAAATTCTATGGATTCTTAGTAGCAAACAATATTCATTGTAATAAAATGCCAATTGGCATCACTGACTAGTCTATGGTTGTGTCATAGACGGGTTTGTTTACGTATGGGTTAAATTTATCTGAGACGTACTATTCAATATGGTTCATGGGTTGGTCCAATTTCATTTGGACAATTCATTGAAAGGAAATTGAACATCTAAAATTAAATACGAGAATAATTGGTGGCCATTGTCAATCATATTAATATTATAAATGCGAAAGTAGTACGTACGTTTGTAACTCTTACACGCAATAACTACTGAACGGAACGGTAGTAGTTTTTATGCCGGATCAACACATAAGCAACTTTTTACATGCAGCAAAATGCACGGTTCCCGCGGGATTTCATTTTGCGCGTATGAAATAGCGGGAAACATTAAGGCCGTGTTTCACCAAGCAATGTTAAAGTTAACGCCATGTTAAAATACCATGCCATCTCATTCATTGACAGGAAATACGAGAGGGATAACATGATATTTAACATGGCGTTAACTTTAACATTGCTGGGTGAAACACGCCCTAAATATGTAAAACATACATTTAGAACAAGTAAATAAATTAAACAGATTAATTATTGCAGGTGACATTAAACATTTCTTTCTTAATGTATTTACAGCGCCTCACGCAACAAGTCAAATCAGAGGAATAGATCTCGACGGAGAACCCTGGAGAGACAGCCTGAAGAAAACAATGTGAGTTGGTTACCTGATGCTACAGAATTGTGAAGTTTGACGTAGTACGTTAGTATGGTTTGAAGAAATTTGTGAACGAGAGAACTTGGCACATAGTAAAAACACAAACTATAGTCGGAATTTTAATTCGATTCCAGATTTGACACATTCAGTGTTGCAACGTTATGACAAGTACTAAATAGTGACGTGCGAAATTATTCGATACGGAATTGGAATATTTCGGGATCGATTCCTCTCGTTTATAGTACTTAGTATATCTAAAAAAAGAGAAATAAAACAAATATATGTATTTTGGTAATATTTTATTTTATAAATTGTCGCCGTCATCGCTATCGCTGTCAATTTCTGTAACATGTTCTGTCTGTTATAAACTAGCTGAACCGTGCCCACTTCGTTGAGCATAAAAATAGTTTATGACTAAAACAAACTAACGTTCGCGTTCTTTAGTTATATATAGTGTAGGTACCTAACACGACTTTCTTTTATATATATTATAGTCTAGCTGACCCGTGCCCACTTCGTTGAGCATGGAAACCGTGTAAACCTTCGCGGGACGAACGAATATTTGAAGACCAAAAATAGCCGAGTCAGCTGATCTCGAGTTTTAGCGAGACTAATGAACAGCAACATTGATTTTTATATAACCTAATTTACTCAGTGATAATGTAGCTTTCTAATGAAAAAAGAATTTATTAAAATCGGTCCAGTACTTTTTTAGTTAAGTCGTTACATACAAAAATACAAATCATTCCTCTTTATAATATTATTAATGTAGATGTATAGATTACACCTACTAACATAAGCTAAGCCGGTGAATGCTCCGGTCAAAAACAGTCGGTCCAGTCGATTCGGAGATCATTAGTTTGATGACGATGATGATGATGAAAAGTAGCCTATGTTAATCCTCATAACTTTAGCTATCTACCAGTAAAAGTCTCGTCAATATCCCTCCAGCCGTTTCAGAGATTAGCCGGAACAAACAGACATGCGGACAGACAGACACAATTTTTTTTTAAATTGCATTGTCGTGTTCAGTATCCTTCATATGCATTTAGTAAAACATTGCTAATTGAAAGTTACAAACAGACACTTCAATATAATTAAGGGCTGATTTTTCAATCGTCAGATAACTTTTATATGTTGAATAAACATGTGACTTTGACATTTGTTCCATACAAAATCTGTCAAAGTCACATATTTATTCCTTACATAAAAGTTATCTGATGATTGAAAAATCGGCCCTTATTTGTATAGATGTGTCTGATGTTGTCAATTAACATATTATCTAACCTACTCATTTTTTCCTCTTCTTTGACAACATGGGATACGCATTTAGACCATTACAATAAAGCAGTGATTACCAATTAATAAATAATTATTATTTTGATTTAAATAAAATTCAATAATTTAGTCTTTAATTGGCACACCATTATTATGATTATTAACATAAATCGCGATTGTTTATCGATTTTTGTGTTTATCACTACACTAATAAATGTGGTATCATTATTTTACAAAATGACAGTAGCTAATGTCAAATGTGGAATCTAATTAAAATTCCGAGTATAGTTGCACTTTTTCCTTTATTTGTGCAAGTGCAAAAGTGCAAGTAGTTTGTGTTTTTACTATATAACATGAATTTCCACCAAGAACCTACAGTACATTCAATAACATAGAACTTGGCACAGTTAAAGTTTATGTAAGCAATAATCGTTAGAAATACATTAATGTAATAAAAATAGCAAAAACATCATACCGTATGATACAATTTTATTATGTGTATGTGGCGGTACTACTAGCGCCACAATCCTGCATCGCGCTATCTAATTTTTCCGTTTGTTGCCCGTGGTCCTACTGCGTAGTTCTACTGGTAGAACCACGGGCAACTGTTTCCAACGTTTTATTGCCCGTGGTTCGACTGATTGAGTAGGACCACGTGCAACATTTTACCCGTGGTTCGATTACGTCAGTAATATGTCAAACTGGCTTTTGCCCGCGGCTTCGCCTGCGTGGACTAGTATTTCGTAGTAATGATTTTTTTTACCCGACTTCGGCGAAGCCAAAAGGAAGGGTAATGACTTTGGCAGTCTATGTATGTATGTATGTTTTTATGTATGTTCCCTCGTAGCGGCTAAGCTACTGGTCCGATTTTAATAAATGAGGTATCAATCGATTGGTGATGATACCGCGAGTAACATAAGCTATATAAATTTTCAAAAAAATTTGGATAAACCTCAAAAACTATCTCAAAATAATTAAATTATGATAATTGTCTCGTGTTTCATCTCACATATCAAAAGGTAGGTCTTGGCAAGCACATAACGAATATGTATATAAATATTTTATTAATTATTATTTATTATATTTTATCGTTAAATTCAAAATAAACGTTTAAAATTCGGTCGTACAAGTAATATCTAGGAGTTGTTTAGTTACTTTCTATGGGTTAATTTAACGTTAATTGAATGAAAATATAATGTTATATTTGATGTGGAAACAGAAAAATATAAAATAAAATAAAAGTTTAAAAAACTATAACCCGACTCCGCAAAAAAGAGGTCTAAAAAGGCTGAAACAAGAAAATAAATCAATTTGAAATCCAGAAATGCATAGGTACAAAAATGGTCAAGGTAGAGCCGAGGTCGGACTAACAAGGGACTAAGAATTTTTGTATTAAAAATGAGAGAAAATTAATTCCTGAAATAAAATATATTTTTAGATGCTACATTTAAATAAAAAAATGCTTATAGCACTATAAGATGTTCAACTTCAAATTATCTTATTTCTATGATTGAATGTACAATACTTAGATTATTAATTGGTCTCAGCGCCCTTCGACTAGATGGAGCGCTGTCAATAAAAAACAGATTCTTGAATGCGTCAACTTCATATTGTAGTGTGTGTAAAACAATGCACAAAGATTGTAGTGTGCATCTATAATTGTGTTGCCAGCTACTTGACTAGTGCCCGATCAATAGGGAAAATATTTCGTTGCTGTGGTGCGGTAATTTATCAATATTAATAAATAAAAAAAATCTTTAATATGAAATCATAAGCATTTTTATGAAGGTTCTTCTTCATATTCTTAAATAATTATTAGGCATAATTTTCAAAAAGCTTTTTTATTTTAGTATCTGGGAGCACGGCAGTGTCCCCGCCAAGTCGAGCGCGAAGCAAACACTGCCGTACCATCCTTTACAGGAACCATTTTGTCGCATTTTCAGGCCCCTATTTGAGAACTTCCGGATAAGACCAGAACGCAGAAATTATGGTCATCCAGTAAGATATAAAATCTGTCAATAATTAGAAATCCATCTGTCAACGGCCAAGTCACACAACATTAACTATAATTATATATAATATATATAATTATAGTTAATGTTATATATATAATATATATATAATTGTAGTTAATGTTGTAATAATAAATAATATAATAAATAAATGGCCTAACAGGGTTCTATATATATATAGAACCCTGTTAGGCCATGCACTAAAAAGTATCCTATAGGCAGTTTCCAGTGCTCAGTTAAACAAACTAATAGGAAGACATATGCCTCTGAAACTATATATAATATACTCGATTTTGATTTTGGTCCCACATACTTTTCTGGCGTATAGCCATTTCATCTGAACAACAAACAACATTACATTTACCACATTAAGAAGGAGCGTACTTTATTAAAACTATTAATAAAGGTAAATGCTTCTTCAGTAAATCCTGGAGTGCCATCGATGATGACAAATTTACTCCTCACGTTATTATAAGCCGATGGGGAATAGAAGTTTAAAGTCAAACAGATTTTTTTAAGTTCATTAGAATATTTCGGTATAATTTTGTTTTCGTTTTTATGCTTTTTGTATAATATATTATATTATATTTTTACTAAGAATGTTATATATATCAATGAAACGTTCATGATTCAAAATTTTTATTATACTTTTTAAATTGCAATTAGCTTTTTTCAATCGACGCGACGAGTCTTTTCCCGCAAAGCTTTAATTATTCTTACATGTTTTGTTTGTGAGACCGTGAGTTTTATTTTTAAATAAAGCGCCAAAGGCCTTAAAAGTCATGTCCTATCTACTAGTCAAATATAGCTCCTCCCCCTCTCTTTCCCTCCGCGAATACTTGTACAGTTTTTGAGATATAAATTTCGAAGTTTTATTTGCCACGCAAAATGCGCTGGAAAAGTGTGTTGTTTATTCTAGTTCAATCACCTATTTTCCTTAACTAGAGTGAATCGGGCAGAAGTCGATACAAACACATTCACATAATATAGGTATACTCGGAAGCAGAGGAATAACGCACAAATTAGACATTAGCTGTTAATATCCTCCATCCGAGATGGCGAGTTGCGTTTCGTTTCACCTTTTCACATAATTACATTTCAAAAACTGTACTAAAGTATAAAGTTTACGTTCCGTTTCGCATCATTGCAATAATATTTAAGAATTTTGATTTTTTTTTAAATATTTAGACGCAACTCCGGCATTCAAAATTTCTATAAGGGAAATTATGACTTTCTCGCTTAAGCCCCCTACACCACGAATACTCGTAAATTCAGGCGACTCGTTATAAAATCCAACCCAAAATGACAACGCCCAAACATCATATCATGGTTGCCTATCAAGTCGTAAACAATATGTTTCTTGGCGTTACTATGACATGACATGACGTGGCAAACACGGACAATCTGATACTAAATATGGTTAAAAATTTTTGAATACAAGGCAACATTGAACACAAAGCGGTACTCCGATCGGAGATTTTAGGATTATATTATTTGACTGTGTTTTAGAAGATTTATACAATACTTACTAATGGTATGTGATGCCAGTATTTTTCTTGTTTCATGTAGTATTATTTTTACATAGTTTGACTATGCAAATCGGCATTTTGCTTCGCTCTCACACAAATCTTTGACAAATTATCGAGACGTCTACTTCACTTTACGCTTGTAGCGCGACTGGCGCGGGTACGCCGAATTCGGCGTATTATTTGTTGCCGCATTTTTCAATACGCTGGACGGTATCTAGTCAAAGCGACCAATTATTAATCTATGGTACAATACATATATTTTAAATTTTAATAAAATAAAAGAAATGGGGAAATGTCAATACATTTTTTTATTGACAACCAATTTTATGTACGGAGTTTACATATAAAGAGAATCGTTACTCTTTCACTCAGTAGAACCACGGGCAATAAAAATTGCACTTTCATTGCCCGTGGTTCTACTGATAGGACCACGGGCAATAAAACGTTGGAAACAGTTGCCCGTGGTTCTACCAGTAGAACTACGCAGTAGGATCACGGGCAACAAACGAATTTTTCTAAGTCAAGCGCTATTTATACGACATCTGAAAAATACTACAGTGGGCTTCGGCCTGACCGAGCATACCATCTCGTTTGGTCAGAGATCTCCCCTTGGGGTTTCCACTCGTATTCTTACATGTACATATTTTTGTAAATTTTCACAATATGGATTTATACATTTTTCTGTTTAGGGAGCAAAACAACTCTTACTAAGTCAACACTTTAAACATACAACAAACGATCCATATTGTCAAAAATGTCGATATTTAATATTGAAATCTTTTGGTGGCTGCCTGTTTTATTTTATTGATTTCTTGTTTTGCGTTTCAGGTTCCTCTACAAAACAACAGCACTCCGATCGTCCGCAACGATCCCCGGCAGGAAACCAACGTTAATATAAACCCGCCTTCAGTTCCTAATAGTAAGAGGACATGTTTTTATTGTACAGAAGTAATCTACACATACATGTAATTGTATATTTTGCTTACCTGTGAGGAAAGTGTAGTTGATATTGTCTGTTTCAAATAAAGACGAATTATTTTAGAGGCTTTCTCATGTTCCCGTTGTTTGTTAATGAGAAGTTTGATTGTGTGGCCAATAAAAAATTGTAGCTTATCTTATAATTTTCCCGTTTCAAATTATTTAAATGAGTGTGTTATTTCAGGCGATCACACTGGACATTTACCATTCAATCATATTCAACCGCCGTGCTGGAATACTAATACTAAGACCAATCAGGTAATAAAGGATTTTTATATTATTTCTTTAAAACCCCCGTAACATAGCGTGTAACATTCCTATCACACCTAACAAACGACCTGATGACCTTTAAGACGTGAACCGATTTCCACCAAACATAGCTAAGAACACTCTCCAATATACTTTTTTAATATAACTTTGAAACAAAAAAAAGCATTAAAATCGGATCATCCGTTTGGGAGCTACGATGCCACAGACATAAACATTTACAGACACGTTAAACTTATAACACCCCGTGGTTTTTGCGTCGCGGGTTAAGAAGCTGTGAATATTTAATTAATCTTATTTTTAGGGTATTATAGCACAACAACCCCAAAGTTTTTCCATCTATTTTTCTATCTACTACATGTAAATATAGAGTACATTTATAGATTACTATTATTTTTTGCTATCAAAAGTAAGGTCTATACGTTTATAGACCTTATAGTCAGGGTAAATTTTTGAGTAGCTTCATTTTAATGAGTCGCCCAAGAATTTCTTGGACGGAACTCTAGTTTATGGTAGCTAACAGAGTTAGTAAGGATAAAAAAAAATCAACTTTCGAGCCTAGGACCAGGATAACGTACCACGCAATTTATAGGACAATAATTATGTCTGGTGAATTACATTAATATTAACTAAGTAATAAAAACAAAATCAGATGGTTACTAATAATAATTTAAGATGACCTCGTTATCGATTATAGTTGGCAAGAGGGAACTCATTGATGAAACCATAGATTTTGTAGGACAAATATTTATTCGGATAATTTAGATCATTATCTTGAGATTTATCAAAAAAAAATATTTTGACATCACTAAATCCACAAACTTTATTCTCCACTAAATCCACAAACTTTATTCTTGCTATCTCTGTTAGCTACCACAAACAAGAGTTATGTCCAAGAAATTCTTGGGCGACTCATCAAAATGAAGCTACTCACGAAAAATTTGCTTGATACTAATCAAAGTGAAAACCATGTATGGGGGTAACCCTGACTATTACTTTTCATAGCAAAAAATAATTACTGCATAGGTGTAAAATGGGGAATGATTAAGGCTTTCTTTTTAACCGACTCCGAAAAAAGATGAACTATTCGGCCGGTTTTTTTGTATGTACACCGATTACGCTGAGATTAATGATCCGATTTGTATGATTATTTTTTTATTCGACTCACAATAGCTGCCATTTGGTTCCCTAAAAATTTTACACATTTTTGCCCTGTAGTTTTTATTTTATGAACATTTTTGTTTTATGATGTATGTGGATGATGTAGTTTTAGTACGGCTAACTTCGAGTTTCTCACTTTCGCATCTATAAATGACTCTCGACACAAAAAGATGGTCGTGTTATAAATATAGAATGTGTGTGTCTGTCAGTCTGTTTCAAAATCATGAAATGCATGTGATGTTGTGGGAGTACGAGTGGAAGCCCCAAAGGGGGATCTCCGACCGAGCGAGATGGTATGCTCGGCCAGGCCGAAGCCCACTGTACTAGTTTCCAGATGTCGTATATATAGCGACGGACTTAGAAAACTTCGATAGCGCGATGCGGGATTGTGGCGCTTGTAGTACCGCCACAATGTAATGTATGTATGGTCCATAAGCACGTTGTTAACATCGATGACGTGTTCCAGGACGTGCGCACGAACCAGTTCACGCAGAACAGCCACTCGCAGACGATGGAGCGGCTGATGGGCCCGCACATGTTCCCGCCCACGCTGCCCTACAACATGATGATACCCTACGGTAAATATGTTTGTAATGTAACGCCTCCGTGGTCCAGTGGTTTGGAGCTTGGCTCTTGATCTCGTGGGTTCGATTTCCACGTTGGAACAACAAAAAGGTTAGGAGAATCACTATCGCTGTCTGACAAGACAAGAAAAACAATTTAAATATTATTATATCTAGCAATATCCCGCGAAAAAATTATAACCACAAACTGCTAGCAAATGAGTGAGTGTACCCATAGGTATGCGTTTAATGCGTACACTCACTCATTTGCTTGCTTATAATTTAATATATTTAAATTGTATGCTATGGATTTTCGCAAAGTATTGATTCCATTAACTATTTTATTTTTATAGGCATGATGGGCGGCTGTGGTTGCGGCTGCGGCGCGTGGGGCGCGTGGTGCTGGCAGCAGCTGCTGCTGCAGCAGCGCGACATACACCAGCTGCGGGACCAGCTCACACACGTATGTACTGCCTCCATGCTAATGGTTACATTGGTGTATAGGCATGATGTGTCTCTGGTTTTAGTGGGTAAACCGGCCATAGTGAGCCGGGAGTCCCACATGATGCCCCTGTGTGACCTTCATTGGGGGATGTGTAATGCATTTCCCTTGCGACATCAAAAAAAAAGAAAAAAAGCCATGATGTGTCTGTGTATCTGTATGTGGCGACACGGGGAACGGTGTGGTGACTTAACGAGTTGAGCCGTTTAAAAGTAGGGGGTGAAAGTGGGGAAGAATAACCGAATACCTGCAATTTTATTCGAGTGGGATCTCAATTGAAAGGGCAAGCGCACATTACAAAATAATAATATGTTCAATGAAAATCGGCTAAAAAAAGCTCTGTTTCTCACAAGGTTGGGGAGTTAATTTAAAAATTTAATTTTGTTCATAGTTGATAAAGTACGTCCGAGATAAATTGTAACTCAAGCGTAAACAAACCCGTCTATGACACAACCATAGACTAGTCAGTGATGCCAATTGGCCAATATTAATACAATGATTATTGTTTGCTATGAATCCATAGACTACATGCTTATATTCTACAATCGGCAGTGTCAAAATGGCGTATTTTTTCTGAGAAAAATTTTCATTTGATGTTTAAACATTATTCATTATTGTTTAATTGTTATAAAATATATTGGATGATGAAGTATAATCCGTTAATATTCCGGTGAAAGTGTTGATATGTGTGTACAATAAGTAAATATGTGAGAATTTCGGTGGTTTTTGTTTTGTTTACGTTTAGGTTAAATATATCTCGGACGTTATATTAGTACACTGTCTCCATTTTAAAATCGGAACTTATTGCACAGTTGGAAGAGCGGTGGAGGGTGGAGAACGCGTCGCACACACTCAACAACCAGGTGCCGCCGGGGAACAGAGCCAATAACTATTGGGACAACTTTAGGAGGTACGTAACATTTTTGTACGCGAATCAGCTTGGGGATGATTCATTTATTACGTAACAGAGGAGAATGGGATGTCGTATTTTGTCATATTTACACCACTGTTTATTTTTCCTATTAAATGGTCCAGAATAGTAAACTCGTCTTACATAATTAATTCCCCCGCGGGTTTGCTATCTATAAGTTTCCATCCAGGTCTAAATTTTCTTTTATTTTTATTTTTTTTTATTTTATTTTTTCTTTGTTTCGAAGGTTTGTAGAGTTGTGTTAATATATCAGGTGTTATTGAGTGTTAAATTAGTATGCTCAAGATAAATAGACATAAAACCTCCAAAACAGATAGAGATTGATATTGTCTAAAACAAGTGCAATTTAATGAAACCCAATTGATTGCACTTGAATTTTATTTATATATATTTATTTATTTTTATTTCAGATATTAAAAACTCAAACCGTCGATTACAATGTTGTATATATTATTATATAGTATTTATTTATATTATGTTTCGGTATCACCAGAAGTAGCATTAAAGAGGGTAAGAATGGTGTGTTCGTGTAGCCCCTAGCCTCAATAATATAGTAACGCAATGCTCCGTTTGAATAACAACGTTTTATACTAAATTTTCGCCACAACTAGTTTTTATCCCCTTTATCCATATTGCTGCTTTTAACATATACCCTCGGTTTCTGAAGGGCCGATAAAATCGCCGATCAGCTAACATTTAAATGGCCAAGTTTGGCCAAGTGGCCAAACTTGGCCATTTAAGTTCATAACCATTTTTAAGTGGTTATGATCATATTGTCTTACAATAAGTCGAAGAAAAAAACTATAGGCAACATGCCTATTGCATATATTTGTCACTTTGTTAGGTACAATTTGTTACTTTGTGCTTATGAAAACATATGACCATAAAACATTTAAATCCGCCTTTCTCTAGCGTTGTAAATATGGGATTCGATTGTTGTCGCATAAGATGATGTGGAATATACAATAACTTATAATGTTCTATTGCAGCTATTCACGTCAGAACCTCCTGTCGGCGAACAGTAAGACGAACGCCGACGGGCATTTCGCCGGTCCGTCGCACAACCCGCACCCCCTAGTGGAGAGGTCGCACAACTCGCTGCACCACTCCGCCTCGCCCTCGCCCAAACGCAACTCCAACGCGGTGACCTCCTCGCAGCCCGACCACCCGCCGAGGAACGTAGGCTACGAACGGTCCCTCTCCTTTTCCTCGGCCCCCGACGTCCTCAACGTCAACCAAAACACCGACGCGGATTCCACCACGCAGCGCAACGACGAACCCGCCAACTCCAATCTCAACCGACAAGAAACCGCCAATGCGTTTCGCAACCTGAACTACTCCAATCCCATACCCGAGATCATCCAGTCGCATTCGAATCTGAACACCCCCGCCAATGCCAAACGGAAGTCCTCCAGCAAATTGCCATCGAAGAACTCCGCGAATCGGAGGAATTACAGCCTAGACTTTTCGCAGACGAGCAATATCAATATTGCGAGCACATCCGATGCGCCCAATCCCAACCTGGCCTCCACCAGTCGGGACG
Source organism: Celastrina argiolus (assembly GCA_905187575.2). Taxonomy (NCBI): domain Eukaryota; kingdom Metazoa; phylum Arthropoda; class Insecta; order Lepidoptera; family Lycaenidae; genus Celastrina; species Celastrina argiolus. The sequence continues at coordinate 11,599,156 of LR994599.1, read as the reverse complement.
TTCGGGACAAAGCCAGCTCGAAAATATTCGATCTGCTGAGGGAAAATATTTATTCCGAAGTCACCACGCTGATCGGCGTGAACGAGTCCCATCCGGACTTTTTGATACAGCTGTTCCGAGAGTTGCAGTCGGTCAGTTCCGAGCAGCATAGACAGAAAGTTTTGAAATCTATACGAGGGGTGATGTCCCAATACCAGTCTCTAGTGGAGAACCACGTGGACGCTATTGACGAAGGGAGAGAGACCGGTGAAGCGAACGCGAGTTCGGAAGCCGCCGACACTAGCAACAACGATTGCTCAGAACCGACCTTGTGTTCCAACGCCGTACAATACGAAAACGTTCTTCGTTTCCTCCTGCTGAAGAGCGAGGAGCAATTCACGCACGAACTACTCGAATCGTTGGCATCGCTCATTCTAGACAATTTGACTGAGAGCAAACAGACCAAAAAACTGTACGAGGCGCTAGCCCAATACGAGGGCTCGAGAGTGTGCGACGCTTCGAGTTCTATCATAGAGAATCTGCCGCACTGGCTACCGCCGACCGTGGACGACGAGTCCTCGCAGCTCACGAGCGAAATATCAGAGTCCTCCATCCTTCAGGACGTCGCCGGATCCCTGAACTTGTTCAGCTCCAGCGAAGGCCAGCTGCATCAGATGAATTGTCCGTACGACATGTGGCCGGGGCACGTGCACATGGACGGGGCGGATGACAGCGGCCAGCGGTCTCAAGACGGGAAGGTGGACCTTATAAACTGTTCGGAGATGCTCAACGGTGACCTTGCGGAGGCGGACCAGACGTGCCGCGCCGACGTCGCCGACACTCCCGCCGAGGAGGCTCCCAATTCGGAGGCGCTCCCCGATGTGGTCGACACCGACGAGGTCACCCCGACTGAGGTAATGCAACACATACTGTACTGTAGATGCCTTCCTTTGATCAACTGTTCTAATCGAAATACTAACTGATCCTATATACTTACTCACTCTGTACTAACCAGTGGGCCTGCACTTGAAAATTTCGATGGATCGACATGGGAATTGGATGGTAGTTTGACAGGTATTTTTATCCTAAAATACGACGTGCCAAGTTTGTTGGAGAACTGTCAAACTTCAATCCAATACTTATGTCGATCAATTGAAATTAAATTTAATAGTAGGCCTCAGCTTTTGTATAATATACTACAATTACCTATTAAATATTTTTATACAACTTTTCTGTATTGGAGCGGGATTTAAAATTCTGATCCTCATAACTTGTACTTAATGGATATAATAAAAATCTTTCTTTTATGTTGTCTTTTCACTCATTTTACTTTATGCATGCTTGCCTCAATTCCGATTTGTCGTATTTGTTTCAAATCATTCTAGAATTCCTATTATGTTTTCTTACATCTATTTCAATATTCTATATCGCATTGGGTATGTGGTTTTGTAAAATAAACTATGTTATAAAAAAAACTGTTATGGACTATTGTCTAATGTAGTTACTTATTTTTATTAAGTTTATTTATATACTCTAACTAACTTAGTTTTATTTATATATATAATAAAATAGTAGGTTGTATAAAAAAAGGAAACAAGTTTCAAATTAGTTTATTACAATAAAAGTCAGGTACAAATATCACAGATAAAAACATTGCCATAAAATTATATAAAATACGATTCTATCAACAAATAGCAAAAAATTCTTTAAATTTCCAACAAAAAACGTAAATTTTTGTTATGTTTATATTAAAGGCAGAAGCAGAATGGCTTGGACTTGACAGAGTGCCAACAAGACTGCACTTGGAGGAGGCATCTGAAAAACAAAAAGGTAATATTATTATTTAATACAAATGGACCAAACACTCAAACTCTGACATAGTCACTTGCTGTTTGAGCGAGCCTGAAAAGGAAGTTTTATTTCAATTAGATCTTCTAAATCTGCACCTGTAACAGAAAAACAAAAGAACTCACATTATTTTTTTTTCAGATAAGCGCTGAGGAGGAGTAGTCTGTCAGTCAGTCAGATGATTAATCATAATTATTGTGGTAGCTTCCGAATTTATGAAATGTAGCTTATAATATTTATGGAATTGTAATCTTTGATGTCTATTTCACATAGCCTCATTTATGTTATATTTATTTAAAAAATAAATAGAATAATGAAATAAGAAACTTAATTTTGAAATAAAAACCCCCTTATCCTATTATATGTTTATTACAAAATACTTTCATATGTTGAAAATACTAAATTTACAAAGTTTTAGTCACTTAACAGTCCCAAATACTATATGTTATATCACTTATATTATGTTAATCACAACTATTATAGCACGTAAATAAAGTCCCGCCATGTATATTCCAATATAAACTCTCCAATAATAATGAATCTTCTCTTCTTGTTTCCAATCTTGTTCTCTTTGTCTCAGGTTCATAAGTTTTCTTTCTTTGTACTTCTGTAGATAAAATTAATTTTGTTGAATTAGACTGTTTCAATAATACAGAGATCAGAAAACAATCTATATCATATGGACCATGAGACAACGAGATATATCTGGATTGTTGTGGGTAGGACGCAGTAAGCAGGGATTGTAGTTGGAAGTCGGTGGCACCATATCCTCTGAAATAAAGCCGTAATTCGTCACACAGTGGCCTCACTTCCACTTTCAGTAGACTCCTATGTACCGTTGCTTTGTTGCAGTTTCAATAACAAGTGCTAATAAATCTTTTCAGGCTTTTGCCAATCATATTATTGAACTCAATACAAACTTTTACTTACAAAAATCTTTTATAATCTCACTTGTTAATGTTTTGTGCATAGGGCCTTACATTACCTTATAAACAAGTTTTTTCTTTCTTTAAAGGTCACTTTTTGTGGCACAATAATTTTAATTTTGTGTTAATGCTCTATAATAAATTTTAAAGGAAGAAAAAAATATATTAATAGAACTTGCAGAAAAACTTGATTGTGTATTATGAAGACTTAATAGAGCAATAAGATTTCTTTGCAAATTCCACTAAGTAACTCAGATTTACATGATATTTAACCACTAATATCTTGAAAGTTCAAGTTTGACTTCTTACAGGCAATACATATTTTGACTTTACTGTTTAATGACATGAATACATAAAACAATTTAACAAAAAATATTATAATAAAAAGATGCAAGTAACATTTTCCGACTTTACATTTTCTTATTATTTACACTCATACTCTAGTAGTTTTGGTAGCAGGCTCTTAACATGGCCACAATGCAGAAATTAGTTCTTTCTAGTGAAAAATAGAGAAATATAATTTGTATGTTGCAAATAGTTATGATTTGCTTATAGCAAATGATGTTGTGTTGGATTTGCTGCCATATACTAAGATTTTCTGTAGAATATACTTATTTCTATGGTGCTCATGCTAGGTCTGTTAAAAGTTTTTAGAGCATTGTATAAATTGTTAATTATTAATTATATAGCAATTTTATTGTTCTCTTTTCTACCTCATATATGCCACTAGCCCTTCTATTGTGGAAAAAAATACATTTAGAGGAATTTAGTCCAGAGGTTAAAATATATGGTGGCAACATTGAAATTAAAAAGAAGACATCAAAATCATTCTAGCCTTCCTGCCTCAGCCAGGCTGTTTAGTGCACACCAGGCTCTCCCCTACATTCACATGGTATTAAAAACTGCCCCATACATTTTCCAGTTATTCTAATATAATATATAATATGTGTATACAGTGCAACTTATTTCCTAATGACCACACAAAATCATAAGTTTCCAATGGACATGACAGATGATAGATAATAATGTATGAGAAACACAACATTTACAACCTAATTAAAGACTAGAACACGGTAGAACACCTGATTATCATGATGTTCATAATTTTTTTAGGATTTATATTTGATGGGAAATTTACATTAAATATCCTTTATTTGTATTTGAAATTAACAAATTTTGAAACTGCAACCAAAGTAACACTACATGTTTTAAGTCCTTATTATTTATTTACCTAATAATTAAATTACCAGTCCAATGATCCACCTCCTTGAACTAATTTATCCCAAATAATATTGCTTTATTTATTATTAGATTACCATTTTGTTTGCAAATAGATAGTATTTATACTATAATTATTTTCTTATCCATTATAAAATATAAGATGAAAATAAATCAGTGGATAGCCAGCAACCGCAAATTTTGGACCAAAAATCTAATTGGATTTTATGATATTTTTTATTTTAAAGTCAATACAGAATTTTCTACTGAGAAACACTTTGAAAAAACTTTTATTCTGTTTTTTTTACACAAAATTATTTACTTATTAGCAGTATTAGTTATTATTTCATAAAACTTCACTGCTCAACCTTGTAGTACTAATAATTGTAATCATGAAAAATCAAAACAATAACTAAATGTTTCCTGCATTAGGGTCAGCTTACAACAGGACAATGCGCGATTTTCAAAATTTAACTTTGTTGGCTTCTACTTATAAGAAGATATTATTATGTCATGTTACATTGCAATAATTTTAATTTAGAGCTCCACCACGCAGTGGCGTGCAATGAAACGTAGGTAAGTCTTTATAATATGTAGTGAATAAAGTTCAATTTTGAATCTCTACCTTAATAAGGCTGAGCCGCCTAGCGTTTCGGCGCGAAGCGACGCATAAACATAACCATATCTCATACATTAAGTTATATTAAGGCTTAACGACATGAAACCTCATTGAATTCTATATAAATTTATCAATACATGAATTTCTAAATGCAAACGTTTAAGATTCAATGAGGTTTCTAAAATTGTAATAAAAATATTCTTACCTTTGCGTTGCCGTTTATTTTGAGAATGTGTGTAGTCATCGGCACCTCGCTTTCTAGCAGTGCAGTTTGTTGGTGATTCGTCCATTATTTGCACATCATTTGTGTTTATTTCCTTCATTTCGCAATCTTCATATTCTTCCACGTGTTTAATATGCTTGGGTTCATGATATCCATAATAACAATTTGTCGATATGTGTATGTTATGGCTTGGTGTCGTAAAATAATTAGATTCATCGCACACAGGAATCGGTCGTACAGCATTGAAATTATTTTTAGCATCCTGCATAGGGTACAGTTTGATGCTACTGGCCGGCATGTTTGTATCCTTGATCTGATTATGAATTAATGTATTCAATTCACTTTTTATATGTAGTATGCTATTGTATCTTATAATTTTTTCTCTATTTAGATATATTTTAGATGTATTTGAGAATAAATCTACTCTTTTTTGCTACAAAAACTAGTAGAAAAATATGGATTAATTTCGACACTTTGAAAATTGAAAACGTGAAACGCGTCTTTTGCACTGACTAAATAGTGATTATATTCTCTTTGGCACTGACAGTGATAACTGACAGTTGACACTTGACTAGTGTTGCCACTTGCCAGTATGATTTCCCAAAAAAGTACGACTGGCTCTCTAAAAAGGTACGGATTTTAACTCAAAAGTACGGTTTTTCCAAAACATTAAAATGTCTGTATAAGGGTTACTATATGTAGAGTCTACACTCTACATATAGTAACCCTTATAAAGTATGCATTAAAACATGAATTACTAGTATAATTCATAAGGTACGAAAAAGGTACGGTGCACACTGAGGTACGGTAGTGGTACGGTTGTATTACAAAAAGTACGGAAAATTGTCCTTTTTGGTCTCAGAATAAAGAATCATATGGAACTGGCATAAGCATGTACTTTGCCTGCATAACTAAATAAACAAAACTGACAACAAACATGGCGGATTAGGGTTACCCACTTTCTTTTTTTTAAGAATATTGTGGATTTTATACCTCACAACTGAGCTAACTCAAATAAATTGATTTTTAAACACTTTATATCAAATAAACTAAACAATATACAACAATTTAAATAAATGCTACTTACCGGTGATTTTGCATAGGCCACAACTTACTACAGAGGACTTCGTGTTACCTAATATAATGAATTCAGAATTATTTTACAGTTTTGCGCAGTAATAAAACCGAAAATCACTCAAAAACCCTAAAAATCTTACAATAACAACGTTTGACATGTAATCAAAGTGATAAGTAAAATGGCGTCCGTGACAGCAGAAGTATATCAAAGCCAATGAAGGGGGCGTTGATAAAAAGAGTGTAGATACTTATTTCTTACTTAAAACTCTTGTTATAAGAAAGAGACAGGTAGCCTATTATTATTGCCGTGTGAAATTGAACTATTAGTACAGTTCCATAAGATCTTTGTTCTGAGTTTTTGGTACGTTCTGGCAGCACTGCACTTGACCGATACATTCTTCAACTGTCAATGAGCGGTTTTCGAAGTGTCACTTTTAGGTACAGAGACTACCGTAAGATGGCGCTGTAATAATATGTCAAAAAAATCTGTGATCTTTGTTGGGTGGTTAATAGGGTTGGCAGATTATAGCTATTTTCCATTTTCAGGTAGTGAAATTATTCTTAAAGTGGCTAAGTCGCTGTAGGTATGCTGTTTCATACACAAAAATAATCTTTCTTAGTGATCTCCTACACTTCCGAGGAAACCTACATACATTATAGCTCGCTGGCTTCAATATCTTTGATTTTTCAAACAAATAATTAATCACACTTTCTCCCGTTTCCGTAGGGATTTCGGGAAGTTCTTGTTTAGTACTTCCCTATACTTACATTCTAAGAAATATACATGCCAAATTTCAGCCTGCTGCCGAGTATTTTCGACTCTTAAGTTGTCGGTATATATATTATATTGAGAATATGTAGCCTGAATTGCAGTTGGATTAAACATTGGCTCTGACTGCTGCTGGAGCTGGTTAGCTTGCTGACAAGCTTCATTCTTAAACTAGTAGTATTATGAATAACTTTTACGCGGGCCACATATCTATATTCTTCGTAGGTATATGAAAACGGATAATTTTAAACGGATATATTTTAAGTTTTCTACTTTAGACATACAGAGATGATATTATTTATCTCTGGCTTTCATGATTTTACGATTATTTAATATAGACATATTTACGATAGAGGTATCTTATGATCTTGTATACCTTTGGGCTTTCAAATAGCCGTCTAGTGCAAGAAAAGGAAAAGTATGCAAATGATTTTAAGAAATAAAACTTTTCCAAAATAATTTACGATATTACTACAGTATTAGAAAAGTAATAGTGATGTTATATAATAAACAAATTGAGGAAAGTCCATAAAACATAAAGTTTAAAATCTAAATTCTAAAGGGAAGTCTCAAAATATAAATATGTTTTGTGAGTAGTATTTTATTACAACTAATTTGTTTCCTTGGTTTTAATTGCTAATAATGCTGTATGTTTAGCTGATAATATATAAAAGTAATAATACTTACATTAAACTTGACGAAAGAGTTATATTAAGTTATTGTTATTATTTGAGCAGTGTATGTTTTTTTATGATATGGCATAAAGTATTGTGTATAATTTTTTGCTGTGAAGACGTAAGAGAAAAGTTTTATTTGTCAAAGTCATTTAGGTCAAAAATTTTGATGTCAATGTTTTGAAAGACAAGTAAATCTTCCGAATTCCGAAATTTTTGTAAAGTGTTATGAGTAATCACTATCAGTAAAAGTAATAAAGATTCAAATAATAAAGATTAACTTAAAAATACTGCAGTTGGTGCGTTAAAATAAACATTAAATGTCAAATATGTTCAATACTAAACTGTTTTAGATCGACAATATTTATAGGAAGAAGTAGACTGTAATATATAAATATGATTTTACTACCTTCCGCTGCCTCGATCTATAGAAAACTAGGAAAACAATATTATACTCAAATTAAATACTATAATTCGATATGCTTTAGCTTTACTCCTTGTGTTAACGTGAGCTTTACAAAAATATGTCAGAACAAGAAGAAACCGTTCCATACATCGGCATTTTATTTGAAAAAAAGCGACACAGTAAACGGCAACAAGGTGTTAAATAAAAAAGATATTATCTCCGATGAAAAGGAATCCAAGCCGCAAGATAAAACGTTAAGGGATATTATTGTCAAGACAGAAACAAATGATGATAAACATGTAACTAAAGTAACCATAGAGAGATCTCAACCAGTAGATACTAAAACGTCATTAAAAGAAGCTGCACAGGCACCACCAAGTAAATAACATTTCTTCTGTAACTGTTATTTTATTTTCCATAGAAATATTTTAAATAGTAATAATAATTTACCTAAAATAGTTTTAATTTATATATTATGTTATTTTTAAGGAGTCTTTTGTGTTATTGATAATAAATCTTTTCAAAGATAATAATATAAGTAGTTTTAAATAATATTTACTTATTTTATGTATTAATAACATCCCTAGAAAAGAAGAGACTGCTAATTGACTTCTCAGCTTCTTATACCGAAAGAAATTTTATAACGCCAATGAGGGCTATGACTGAATATCTTTTGAAGCAAACAGATTTAGAGACTTTACCAAAAGTTCTCCGAAGATCTCCGTATGAATTGGAACCACCAATTACTGTGTATTATAGAAAAGATGTTGAGGCCAAGGCTGTAGAGGTGAGGATAAACTTTAAAAATTTATAGCATTTGCAGCAGGTGATTAAACAGTATACCCTTTTTTTTACCGGAGGCTGGCCTTGTCAGGCCCAGAAGCCACTGCGACCCTTCTGGATCTATTGTGACAAACAGTATACTTGCTCTTGAACATATTGTAAATGGATTGGAATTTGACAATTATTTGATTTTAAATACAGTATGAAATTGACACAAGCACTTTGTTAAAAATTAGAGAACTGTTAAATTTCAATGCAAACCGGCACTACTGGTGTCAGTTTCTTAGTGCATTTATTTTTACATTTTAATGTTCCAGATTTGGGGTTCAAAAGATTCTCTAGACAAAGAATTATTAAGAAGAGAACTGGATAGAAGAAGATATGAACAAGGTAAAAATATTTTCAAAAGTAACTAAATAGCTCTTACTCAGATTCTTAACCAATGAAATTTTTTTTAGATGTATTTACGGTGAAACGAAGACTAAGAAATTACAGAAGGGAAATGGGACACACGAAACATAAGCAAGTGGAGGAAGTGGGACTGAGGACAGTTTCCGGGAGAGTCGTTCTGACAGCTATTGGAATGTAATGTCTTATTTAAACTGTATATAAAGTATGAAAAATGATGCTATCACAAATAAATTATTCAGTCCTTAATGACTGGGAAACATTTCAACTTGTATAGAAGTAGTTAATATATTATATCACTGTAAAATTGTAAGCACGCTTAGTTTATAATTACTCTAGTAATATTGTAAACCGGTGTAAAATTGTTAAGCTAAACATACTACTTACAATTTAATTATTTTTGGGTAGTTTATAAACTATGGAAGTGAAGCTGTTAAATTACCATCAGGGCCCTGATTACCTAACTTCGGTCGCTTTCCCGTCTCTCGAGATCAGCTGTCATTGCGACGTTTAAACTTTTTAAAACACGATTTAAAAAGTTAAAACGTCAAAATTATGACATATTCATTTTTTAAATCGTGTTTTAAAAAGATGTAACGTCACAATGGCAGTTGATCTCGAGAGACGGGAAAGCGACCGGAGTTACGTAATCAGGGCCCTGTCAGGCTTTAAATTGCAAACTGTCCGTGATTGGTCGGTCAGCAAATGAATGTGGCAGTGCCAGAAATATGCCATTTAGCCAATCATAGCGCGAGGCGCGTTTCGTCGAATGTCAGTTCGCAATTTGACAGTTTCGACAGTTTACAGTGTAACGAAAAATAATGCTGTAAATTATTGTAAGTAGTGTGTTCTGCTTTACAATTTCTTGATAGTTTAGAATATTGCTAGGTAGATTATAAACTAACGCTGCTTACAGCTATATGGTGACATATACACGGATAGAGGAGCATTAAAAAAAATATGTTTCAGTAATGGATGCAACTTTATTTTTAAACTATGTGCGTGGCTGTACACTGGATCTCATAGTCTATTTTCTGAGTGCATTCACTCACTGGCCGATACTGTGAATCAACTCATATTAGCATATGGAATACATAAATCAGTTCAGGTAAGTTACATTGTAACTAGATGGGAAATTTATACTAACATCACTTTAGCTTTTAAATTTAAAGTTTATAAGGGTTTTTTTTTTTACCTTTTAGGTAAAAGACATCTCACTCACACTTTGTGCAAACAGCATGAAAATAATTTATAATACCTATATAGGATAATAAATTTATCAATGTTCTATTTTAGAGTGCAGACCCTGATCATCCATATGGGTACACAAATATGAGATATGTGTCATCCCTTATATCGGGGGTTGGAATATTCTGTGTGGGCTGTGGACTGTCCTTCTATCACGGAGTCACTGGAATACTGGATCCTCAACCCCTACATGATTTTTATTGGGTATAGTGACTTTTAATAAGTGTATAACTATAAATAAGAGGCAAAATAACAAGAGGCCGGCCAACCATGAGATGGGAAGATGATAATACTGGAAAGAACTGGAGGAGGCCTTTGCCGACAGGCACACCGAATTAAGAGACTACATATTTTATAATACTATAAATATTAAACATTCGGAACAAAAGGCTTAATAATAATAATAGTGGTTTTATAAATCTTATAAATTACCTTCTGCCCACGGCTTCCCCTGTATAAATACAATTACTCATGGATTTTTTATCTATTCAATAAATCTAAACATTAATGTTCTAATTACATTTTTCGGAACGACGTATAAGTGAATAGTCACAACATACTAAATAATATATTTTCTTTCTGTTGACAGGCTTATTTTGTACTCGGAGGCGCAGTAGTTTCTGAGGGTGCCACTTTGATGGTAGCTCTCAATGCTATTAGGAAAGGCGCAAAGGAAGCCAATATGTCGTTATATGATTACAGTATGTATGCTTATATTCAAAAAAACCCAAATTCTATAGCGTGACATCGCTATCTTGCGCCAGGGCTTTTTTAAAAAAAGATTTATAATTATTTCGTCTCTATTTGGGCGAACGACTAAACGCTTTACGTTTTCACCAACTTTTTTTTCGAATAAATCTTCTATAAGGGTTTCACACGCGGCCGCTATAATGTATATTAAAGCATGTTTTCGTACGTGATGTATAGCTTTGACATTGGCTAAAACGAAGATGTAAAACCATACAATTGTAACTATGTGGACTCCTGACGATTTTAATGGAAAGATGTAACGAGATTTATTGTGCTATAATTTACATATTTACATTATAGCTACCGAGTTTGAAGCACTTTACTGAGAATGAAACTTTACCGACCGATTATCGTGGATTAAGTTTAGCTTTTGTCTGTACACCTCATGTCTTTTTCAGTAATGCGGAGCTCCGATCACTCTTTTATAAAAAGATGTAATGAGGTGTATCGTGCTATATTGTACATCTATACATTATATCTGCCGAGTTTGAAGCACTTTACTTAGAATGAAACTTTACCGACCGACTATCGTGGATTTTGAGTTTGTCTGTACACCTCATGTCTTTTTCCAGTAATGCGGAGTTCCGATCCCTCGGTAAACGTGGTGTTGTTCGAGGACACAGCGGCGGTGGCGGGCGTGGTGGTCGCGGGTAGCTGCATGGCCATAGGTAGTAGCGATTTTGTTGACTTTCCAAAATAACATTTAAAAAAAGTAACCTCCTGTCATCCGTAAGGTGCCAGTAAGAATAGCACTATAAATTAAGCTTTACTGCCTAATAAATAGTATAGTTTGTATAGTTCGTCCGTGATAAATTTAACCTGAAGGTAAACAAACCGATAAAATCGAAATTTTCACTTATTTACTTATTGTGCACACTTATCAACACTTTCACATGTATAGTAAAGGATTACACTTCATTATCCAATACATTTTATAACAATTAATCAATAATTAATATGTTTAAACATGAAATGAAAAACTTTCACACCATTTTGACACTGCAGATTGTAGAACATAAGCCTATAGTCTATGGATTCATAGCAAACAAAAATCATTGTAATAATATTAGCCAATTGGCATCACTGACTAATCTTTGGTTGTGACATAGACGGGTTTGTTTACGTTTAGGTTAAATTTATCTCGGACGTACTATAGCTATAATGTTATAAAATATCACACGCCATTGTATCGCAGAATGTTAGTTATATGATATAAAATTTTCCATCATTGTTATAACCGGGATGTTACGGATATGAAATTTCGGATACAGATTGTTGATGTTTTATCGAATAATTCCTATATCTTATCCGTATCCGAAACTTCATACACCGGATACAGATATAAAATTATTACGGATTAACCGTCACTTTCGGATAATTTCGGTAACGGATATTAAATTTTAAGGAATTCCAAAAATAAAAAAAAGGACTTATAAATAAAATGTTTTAATTATTATTTTTATTATAAATTAAATGTTTTTATTTATAAGTTCTTTGGCAGGAATATCAATCTGCCTGTCAGTAATTATTACAGTTATTTGAAAAATATATTAATTATATTATAAATGCTTATATTAAATGACATCTAATATAACGAAATACTAAATACATGAAATAAAGGAACATTTTTATATCGGATATCCGATAGTTTCGGTTACGGTTACGGAGATCCATAACATCCCTGGTTATTACTTCACTATTCTCTGTGTTCAAATAAATGTTTGATTGAATTCGTGGTTAATAGAATTTTTTTTGATAGCCCAGTACACGGGGAATCCTCTGCCAGACGCGATCGGCTGTATCCTCGTGGGGACGCTCCTGGGCGGCGTCGCGTCCTTCATCATACTGAGCAACGTCGGAGCTCTGGTGGGCAGGTAATGGCCAATTGAAGTTTTTAACGCTTTACACCACGTTAATCTGGCCCTGTCCTAAGTATCGGAAGAACTTGTGTTAAAGGTACCAGACAACGGAAATATATTTAATACTTTTATACTATACACATATTTAAGATACGGATACGGAGGTCGTCATATTTATTTATTTATTTACTCTTTTTGCACATTGTACAATGGCGGACTTAATGCCAAAATTCATTCTCTACCAGTCAACCATAGGGTGGTGCAGAGACAAAATAAACGATAAGGTGCTGCAAAACGATGAGAGAAATAATGTTTGTAATTAGCGTGTAACATTCCTATCACACATAACAAACGACCTTGAAGACCTGAACCGATTTCGACGAAACAGCTAATAAATAAGAACACTCTTTCAAACAAAAAAAACCTCATTAAAATCGGATCATCCGTTAGGGAGCTACGATGCCACAGACATACACATACACATTTACACAGACACGTCAAACTTATAACACCCCGTCGTTATAGCGTCGGGGGTTAAAAACTATTTGAACCCGCGTCCTTCGGCTTGCGCGTCCTACGCGCTTAACCGCTGAGCCACCGAGGTCGTGAAAAGAATTATTATTATAACTTAATGAAATTAGTATAAATTTTTATTGTCTATTACAGATCAATCCCGCACGAACAGTTGGACGAAATAAACAGCGTCCTTGAGAGGGATTTCATGATCAGAGCTATCCATGATGTTAAGGGCATCGATATAGGGAGTAATCTTATTAGATATAAGGTATGACTGTATATTGTGTTAGTATTCTTTGGGACCATACATAAATTACGTCACATGAATATCATACTTTTAAAAATTTTCACTTTGCCTTGTACCTGCAGGTCACATTAGTAAGGTTTCTGGTGTGACGTCACATATTTTGCATTTTTTCATGTATTATTAACAACGGTCACGAAATTAGTTTTATTTCTATTTTTAATAATGCTTGCACACGTGCTTTTCGTCCATTGATTTATAAAGAAGAAATATAAATAAATTTTGTGACGTCACGAACCACCTGAATCCCCTTGTCACACTTCGTCGCCTCTCTCGCTTTTAATGTGACGGAATTCGTGGTTGCCCCCTTAAATTACATTTTTTCAGAATATTCACATAACAATATAACTGCACTTTATTTTCAGGCCGAAGTAGATTTTGACGGGAGAGCCTTGACAAGGTCGTATTTGGAGAAACACGACCTAAACAATCTGTTACAAGTATGTATTAATATCTCCTATCCATTTTCATGCGATGTAAATGTGAACATAGCTCAATATAAGCTGTAATGTTCTCTATTTAAATGTCACGTAGTCACCACGCAATAATGAACAAACAATGACCAATTAATTTAGTCTCAATTAGTTTTTATTTACATTATATCACTTTACACCGGAACTATACCCTAGTTCGAATACCTAAGTTCCGTAACTATTGATCCGTACTATCGATTATGATGAAATTTAGCACAGAAATACAGGGTGATTCATGGGTCATATGAACCATGATATATATCAAGCCGAATATATGTAGTATGAAGAGGAGGACGCGTAGAGCATTTTTTTTGTTTTGGCACCTTATATAAATTACTTACCATAACGGGACAAATCACGATTAAAGAGAGTTTTAAGTAAAATTTATATAAGGTGCCAAAACAAAAAATGCTCTACGCGTCATTCTCTTCACACTACAGTAGAGTCCGTTTATAATGACATCAAAAGGAATTGACAAACACGTCATAATAAGCGGACGTCATACAAAGCGTTTTGTGATGTCGTTGAGATGACATTTTTTTCACAGTAACAAACGAAAAACAATGCGTGACCTTCAAGCGTCAATTACTCACTGAGATTCAAAACAAAAACGAGGCACGTGCCGAACGTCGTCGGGAATCAACGAACATTACCGGAGGTGTAAAGAATCATGTCGGTCATTATAACCGGGCATAATTTATTAAAAATGGGTCATAATAAGCGACATGTCACTGTAAGGGAAGTCATTATATCCGATTATTTATAAAGAATTTTATATGAAAACCAAACTTCGTAGTGTAATTACTTCATAATAACCGGTTGGTCAATATAGGCGGAGTCATAATAAACGGATTCTACTGTATATTCTTCTTAATATATGAACCGTGAATCACTCTGTACAGAGTTGACCACGAGGACTACTTTTCATCCCAATGCCTGTTCTGTGTACCGCTGACGTAAGCGTAAGAGAAAGTGAAACCAAAACAGACTGGCGCCGTAACGCGTTACGTAACAAAGCTATAAAAAGTTATCACTTTAACACTGATTTGGTGAATGATGAATACCAGGAATCGTGGTATAAATGCTGCGATCATTATACCTGCGTGGACTCCAGTTCAGGTGTTTGCATTACACTACCTAGCACATTATTGTATTACTGTACTTTATCTATCCTTAAAATTTTGTTTTTGCACGACACGACGATGGTGTACTACTTTCAAAATGTTGTGTTGTGTTACCGTCCTAATAAATTTTGTCTTATCCAGTGTAATGTAAAATACCTGAATAAATCTCTTATTATTATTATTTGTAACTATAGGACATGAAGAAAATCGACACGATCGACGACGTCGAGGCGTTCCTGTTGAAACACGGCGAGAATATCGTGGACATGCTGGGTGGCGAGATTGACAGGATAGAACTGAAGCTGAGGGTAAGTTTACCAGCGTAACCTTGTACACACGTTTTTCGCTCACACAACACACATCATCAAGAGTTATGAATATGTCTAAAAAGAAAACAAAATTTAAACCTATATATATAAACAAGTAAGGGACGAGAGTTTGTATGGCGCACACGCTGGGATACTACTTATTTTGTGGCCTGTCTGCGATTAACGTCGACTGTCATTTTGACGTTTGAACTTTTTAAAACGCAATTTAAAAAGTAAATGTCAAAATGTTGACATTCACTTTTTAAATTGTGGAGAGCCACCGAAGTTACGTAATTAGGTGACTGGTATCAATAAGATGAGCTTCATCACAGAAATCTATGAAGGGTGCTATTATTGTTTGTCATGTTATTAATATGATAATTACCAACTTCCATTCTCTAATATATTTTTTTGTTTCAGAAAAAGTTTCCTCAAATTCGACACTGTGATTTAGAGATTCTGTAAATATGTTATAGAAAGTAGAGTAGGTGTTGCGGCTACTAAATTATAAAAATATGCATTCATTCAAGTCCATCATCCAAACACCATCAGAAAATGTTGAATTAATATCTATAGAATACTCAGATTTTCATGTATAAAACGATATGTGGTGGCAACATTTAAAACTTGTACTGAGTTACTGACACAATATATTACTTTGAAAACTTTTACATATACAGTCATTCTAGAACATAATATAATTGCGGTTAAGGAAATGCTATTAATTTATTGCACTGTGGGCTTGTTTATCGCTGTAAATAATAACACATAGCTAATTAAACACAAATTTAATCCTAAAATTAAACTTCTCGATTATTTTAATTCTGGCCATACAAGAAATATGTAAGATAATATGTATAATGTTTTCAGTTTATAAAGAGAAGTAGTCAATCTTTTGAAGTTAAAAGACTGCACTTGCTTCAAAGCACAGTTAAGATTTTTTACTTATTTTATTTGTTGTTATATTCAACAAATACTATGATAAACTTTTTAATTTATATATATTTTATATTTTTAGCCTCAAGATTTTTTTCCACTATAACAGATTAATACATGTAAAATCCCGCAAGGTGATTGTGTAATATTATATTAAATATAAATATTAGATAGCTAAAACTATTAAACATATTCATGTTATTAATCCACTTACTAAGTAAAAATATTTACTCAAGGATTATGTATTGTTGATGTCCTTGAAAGTGTAAGTATGTAATTAACTATGTAAATATTTTTATTAGTAAAGGGGATTAATGTTTTAGTCAAAAATATCAGTGCTATTATTAGCAAAAAGACATAAATTTACTAGTGCAAATTTTCTCTCAAATACAAAACTATATTACGATTTGCAGGAGACTGTAATAATTATTGTTACAAAACTTTTTACTGCTAACTGTGATTTTGTGTATATATAGGACTTATTATGTAAGTAAAATTGTGTATCTTTTCGATTTAGTTTAACAGAACTATAAATAAACTTTAATATGTATGTATATTTTTTAATTTCAATACCTTTCCCTTAGTTAATTAATTGAGGCGTTACGTTGTGGAAACCCGTAGCATACAATTAATATTTTATAATATATAATAAATCCCATTTAATTTTAAACCAAACGTCAATTGACCCGTCTATGACACAGCCATAGACTAGTCAGCTATGCCAATTGGCCAATGCAATGATTATGATGACTACATTTTAACAGTCAGCAGTGTCAAAATGGCGTAATTTTACTGTAGAAGTTTTTCATTTGATGTTTAAATATACAAATTATTGTTAAATTGTTATAAAATGTATTGAATAATTGCATATTTTAACATTCTGGGGCAAGTGTGATATAAGTGTGCACAATAAGTGGATATGTGAAAAAATAATATTATTGTAAGTAAAGTAAGTTTGTGTTAAGTGAGAGAGACAACAACTTTATGTTTTACCTTTTTATTCAGTGTAAAATATAACATTTTCATATACATTTTTTTTTACAATTTACGTCTCAGGAATAAAATGCAGATACAAGCAAATTGAGAATACCATTACTGATTTTAATTAAGAATAAATAAAAAAAACAGTGAGGCGTACTTATTGGAAGCATATAATAAAAAATGGACTTGATAGCTACATTTTGCTATTTAATTTGGTTGCTATAATATATTATATTTGATGCATATTTATAACACAACCGAAACAGTCTTAACCATTATATGCGTGCGGAACTTATTTTCGCAAAATGATTTTTCCTTTAATTGGGACAAAGTTGGACTAATGTTTGTATTAATTTGTAAGTGCCAAAAGTTAAAACGGATATAAATTAGACCACGGGAATAACATTCCTGCAGGTTTTCTTTCTTAAACTCTGAATACCCGAAGGTTTTGAGATTTTTTCTCGATAATTTAATTTTAAATCGATAGCTCTACGCGTTACTGAAATAAAAAGTCTTGACAGACAGACGGATTAACAACAAAGCGTTCCATTATTCCCTTTTGAGGTACGGAGACCTAAAACAAAGGTATTTTACTCACATTTTGCAAATGTTTTTGTTTGTATAATACGCATACGCCGAGATAAATTAAAACATTTTTGATAATTATTGGTCTTTGCACCTGTACTTATGGCAGCCATTATATGACTTAAAACATATTATACACAAGGCGTAGTTTGGGGCAAACAAAGGTTGTAATGCGCAGTCTTGTTCCAAAAGTCGGAATTTTTCCATCCGCACCAACCCTTGCTGATGATCACACTCAAATCATCAGCTCCCGTGTAGTGGGGGTCGAGTATTAGATATCTTGTTGCGTTCGTCTCCGGGTTAAATTCCACGCCAATTATTGTATGGGCTAATACTCCGCCGCCTGAAAAGATAAAACAAAATTATTTAATATCGCCCTTGGCCCTTTCGCCCTATGCACGACTCGCAGCACCTAGGGTTACGTACAAACTTGTGTAGGTAAACCTATTAAGTAATGCGTTGAACATAGAAATTTAAATTTTTTACATCTCGAAGGTATTTATAAACTTATTTATTATGAGTATTTGAGGTATTTTTTAATTTAATACCTCTAAGTCTTCATGAGGAAAACAGTAGTAAGAACAAAAATTTTTTTATAAAGGATGTTAGTAACTAAAAATTTTCAATTTTGCAAATTTTCCTGCACAATATGCGCTACAAGACGTAAAGTATTTGAGATATTTTTTAATTTAATACATCTAAGTCTTCATGAGGAAAACGGTAGTAAGAACAAAAATTTTTTTATAAAGGATGTTAGTAACTAAAAATTGTCATTTTTGCAAATTTTCCTGCATAATATGCGCTACAAGACGTAAAAAATTTCAAGATACCATGTCGGTTTTGAGTGTCAAAAATTTGTGGCATAAACGGGTATATATTTAGATTGCGTTAGCTCAGAAGTCTGATTGTTTCACATCTACATGGGACAGTAGAACTGAGTATTCAATATGAATTTTAGCTTGACACCTCCACGCGTTCCTGAGAAAAAGGGTTTTGACGGACCGACAGACAGACAACAAAGTGATCGGTATCCAGATGATAAGGGTTCCGTTTTTTCCTTTTTTGATAAGGAACCCTGATATGAGTCACTCTGTGAGGCACTCTACCTATCATGAATTCATACATCTCTGCTTGCGGCAATGCTTATAGTTATTTACTGATTGCAGATACAAAAAAAAAAAGGTATGGAACCCAAAAAATTACAAAAAATATATTACATACCAATCATAATAGGGCTACCATGTCTTTCGAAATGATTGAGTAGCTCCGGCGTGTAGTTCAGTAAGTCTGTGCCAGTGTTGGCGAAAATGATCCTCGACTGAACTCCCAGTAATGTTTCTAGACAGAACATAACCTCTGTTGAACCAATCCAATTCTTTGAGCCCAGGAATGCTGACGGCTTGTCACCGATGTTGACAAGGCATTGTTGTATGTCTCTATGAGATGGAATGTCTACGGCCGTGTAGCCCTGTAATCTGTGGAAAAAAAAACATGTATTGTTAAAAATATACATACTGGTATATTACGTCCCGTTTGAGTTTAACAGAAACATAAACAAACCCGTCTATGATATAATCATAGACTAGTTAGTGATGCGAATACAATGCATTGATTATTGTTTGCTACTATGAATCCATAGACAATAGACGATATTCTACAGTCAGCAGTGTCAAAAAGGCGTATTTTTACTTTGAAAGTTTTTCATTTGATGTTTAAATAATATATTGTTATAAATTGTATTGGATAATGAAGTATGATCCTTTATTATTCCGTTGAAATTGTTGATAAATGTGCACAATATGTAAATATGTGGAAATTTCGGTGTTTTTGGTTTGTTTACGTTTAGGTTAAGTTTAAAATGGACGTATTAAAGTTAGGCATCCTGTTTTACACATAAATAGTGTACCTGTATAGTCTGACTAACCCCAATGGAACGAGATCAGGTAGAAATTATTTCTATCTACAGAAGACTACACAAAATAACATATTGATAAAGGAAATCTGTTCGTTTCTTCTTCACTCTATATTCGGCTTGGTGTATGAACCATGGGACACACTGTATAATAGCTCCCCTCACCGATTTCGGTGTCGGTAGCCGATTTCATTGAAACCAGGCCAGCTACGCAAGAGTTATTTTATAGTGCCCAAGTGTGTGCGCAATACACAGAAGCACTCTCTCTTCCTTTTACTCTCATAACCCAGTGGGACGGTAAACCGACACGACTGGCGAGAGAACAGGCGCAGGACCGACTTTTTACATGTCCATCCGACGCATGGATCATCTTTCTTGTCAGACAATCAGGTGATCAGTCTGCGTTGTCCTAACCAAACCTGAAAACAAAATTTTTTGTTGTTCCAACGCGGGAATCGAACCCACGACCTTCGGATCGAGACCGAAGCTTTGAACCACTAGACCACGGAGGCGTTTTTACACACTGTATATTACTTACCTAAACCACGAAAATATTGTCTGCATAGAGCGATACGCACACCCCCAGCCGTCATCATTGAAGTTGTCTTGCATGTAATGGTGGTACGTGTAGTTGCCACGGACCAATGCTATCTGCCACCCCGGCTTAGTCTGCTGATTGATAGCTTCATGGGGGTTCACTAGCTTAGTGGTGGATGGTGAGTAGGCATTGCCACGTCTAAACACAGGCCGGTCTACTGGCAACGCCAACTGTTCGTGAATCTGACGTCTTTCTTTCTCTAAATAAAAAAAGGTATGTTATAAAATGTGTTACCAAAATTAAAAAAAAAACAGCAAAATGTTTTGGTTACTTTAATATGCATGATGACTTTAAAAAACTGCCAGTAATATTTTAAAAATAATTTACTATTTAATATTTTACAATAAATATTAGTTATTATGAAGCAATTATTTTAATCACATGTTTTGAAATTAGCGCATAACGTTCACTGGAGTCTGCTTGTGATGTCACATATTTGTGATAGTGTCAAGTTTAAAGTGACAGAATGATAATTTTTTTTTTTATCTATGGACGCTTCACAGCCTTTTTTTACACTCTACAGCCATCAGGCCTATTACGCTTTAATAATTAATTTACATTTATTAACTTTTTATGTTATACTGAAACCACATACCCATGCTTTCATCTGGAATGCTTTTTGGCACAATTCTCGTTACAAAGTGGCCGAGCAGCGAGGGAAGGAAATGATATGTTTCCGGTAGACGAAGCCCGGCGCCGTCTCCAATACCTTCTTGGCCTGTTAGTGATGAAAAAAAAAATCTAAATACCAAAACTAATAGGGTAAAATTGTCTTTAGACTACATTCTGCCTGAAAAGATAGGATCATACTATAGTTCGTCTCTGATAAATTTAACCAGTAGGTAATGAAACCAAAAACATCGAAATTGTCCCATAATCACTTATTGTGCACACTTATCAACACTTTCACAGGTATATTAAAGGATTAAACTTCATTATTCAATACATTTTATAACAATTAAACAATCATTATTATTTTTAAACATCAAATGAAAATCTTTAACAGAAAAAATACGCCATTTTGACACTGCCGATTGTAGATTATAAGCCTATAGTCTATAGATTCATAGCAAACAAAAATCATTGTATCAATATTGGCCAATTGGCATCACTGACTAGTCTTTGGTTGTGTCATAGACGGGTTTGTTTATGTTTAGGTTAAATTTATCTCGGACGTACTATACACAAACATGACAGTGGTGACAGCTGGTTCTTCATTAGAGGAAAACCTTAGCTGTATGTAAGTTTTAGTCCCCTACAGGACCGCCACTAGCGAAGGGAAAAAAACATTTATCAACAAAATATTTGTATACCTAATTGCTCCAATAAACCGCTCTCTAGCAGTCTGAGCGCGCGGCAAGCTGTTTCCACAAGTACCGAGTATAGATCAGATACCTTCGTACTCCTGTTCACTATTGCCAAGCTATCAATCTTCAATGGCATGCTGATGCAAAAGGCGGCTGGAATATAAGTAGGTAAGTAGTTAGAATATAAATAATTTAAATTACAAAGTCAATTTATGTTCATTATGTCCATGGTGACAAAAAATTGCCCTCAACTTTCTTTCCCATGGGCGTCGTAAAGAGACATAAGGAATATAACGGGCGTAAAGAGAACACTCACTACAACTTTGGGATATGAGATACTACTTTTTCTGATTCTAGAATCAAACCTGATGATGATTTAATCAAAACCGCTCGTGCTTTTTTAAAAACTTATTAAAACGCAATAAAAATGGAAAAGTGTAAATAAAAGTTGTGTGTTATTATTGTGACAATGAATTTCCATTAAGAACCAACAGTACATTAAAACAATTATGTTTTTTTTTGCAATTTTTTTTGTTTTTTCGTTATCTTGCGATTAAAAAAATAAGAAATGGTAACAAGTAAAAAAAAAAATTTTTTACTTGTTACCATTTCTTATTTTTATTATTATAGTGACCATTTGTTTTATTGAATATCCGGAAATGGGCAGCATTGTTTTGCTTTATCTATACTATATTATTATAAAGCGGAAGAGTTTGGTTCGTTTGTATGTTTAAACGCGCTAATCTTAGGAACTACCGGTCCGATTTGAAAAAATATTTTTTGTTAGATAGTCCATTTAGTGAGGAAGGCTTTAGTCTATATAACATTACGCTGCGACCGATAGGACCGAAGCGTCAGTGGGAAATGTTGCAAAAACAAGGAAAATTATTCACATTTTGAGACTTTCGTTGCGTGCGCTGCATAATTGTTTTAAGTCACACAAAAACCACGCAATTGAAGTCGCGGGCACAGCTAGTGTATTATAATACAATAATATTTGAGTTAAAACGATTTTGATGTAAATAAAAATATACAGATGCAGTTCAGCATGAACAATATTATATATTTCATAATATCTTTTTACACTTACGTTTCCTCTGAGTTGTCATCATTTTTACAGCAGTTTTAACAAGTTTATCAGCTAACATGTCCTTAGTGGCCCGCATGACTAGATTAATAGGTACAATCTCCTGCAAAATACCATTTAAGTAATATAAAAACAAAATAGTAATAAAAAAGGTATCTTACTTGCCTATTACACCTACTGACCCTTTATTTTTTTCATATTGATTTTTATTAAAACAGATATATATTAAATTATGGGGAATATATACACCACTTTTTACTGCGGGACAATTCCATAGTACATATTTCCTCTTGCATGCACGATATAGCAGGCAACATAATATGGTTAAATATTATGTCATAAAGTACAAAATACATACAACCCTGTTAACAAGATGTTTCTTTTTTTTAACATTCTGTTCTGGATTTAAAGAGTCCATGAAATCTCCGATGCTGACATCCACATTTGTGCCTGTCACCCCAACGTCAGATGCTTCACCAAACAAATACACTGATGTGCCATTGATACGGAATGAAACTTGCCCTGAAGCTATCTGTAAGAAAACATAGAAAATGTTATTTAGTTCTTACCTATATAATAATTGGTATATTCATTATTAATTAATACCTAAAAAAACTTTTACTGTTCTTGCATTAAAAAAAAGTAATTATGCCTCCAGAGGCATGGGAAAGAGCTAGAATATTTGAAAACCATTTATCTAATTGGTCTCTTATACTGACCCATGATTAGGAAATAGGGATTCAAAGTTTCCATCGTTTTGGCATCAACACACGCGCTGTTAAAAATAAATCATTTACCTTAACTCTTTTGCTTTGTAAAACATTCTTCACACCAGGAATAGTTGCTTCACATTGTAAAGGTAAAACTGTAGTTAATCTCAAATGCATAAACTGTCTCCAAAAGTCATCCTCTTCAAGGATTTCATAAGAAGTCTCTTCCAACTTATCATGAACCAAGAAATAAGCTTTCATATCATTGCCTTTGCCAATTGTGACCACAATGGGGTTGTCTGTAATATCAACATCCTAAAAACGAGATATTTTTTTATTATAAAGTCATAAGTGCAGAATGCCGTATTGTAGGGATGTTACAGTAGTAGTTTCATTGGAACCCATACCTAATATATGCAGAAAATACTACATTTTAAAATAATCCTTACAAAATTAAAGGGTGTTTTTGACTAACATTGAATATTAGATGGATTATTTAACTTGTTGGTATGTTGCCATGCAAGGGTATTTTAGGTTTAATATATTTATACCTTTATGGCATGAAAAATAATATTTTTCATACCAGGGGTCATGATAATATAGCCCTGACATCACTGTGATCCAAGTGAATCTTTTGAGAATTAACCTTATACGGGTTTTCTTTCTATTATAGTTCTATTAAAAATATTAAGGGGATTAACATACAAGTCTTAAACAAAGTGTATACAAGTATTTACAAAAAATTAAGCTTACCTGAAGAATTTCCTTTGGACGGGAATCTAAGCATAAACCTTCGGTAAATTTTATTACACCGCATAACTCAACCTCAGCTGGCAAATTAAGAAGAAGCTGTTTATATGTTTGTTTCTCATTTTCAAAGAATTCTAAGCTTAATCCTATTACAAGCAACGTCCCATCGTACATAAGACCATAAAGACATCCTATATCTTCGTTCGTGTTTATTGTAGATAATCGCTGTAAATAAAATTTTATAAAAATATTCAAGTGAAAGTATAATACAAGTGCAAGTCCCATGGGGCAGTTTATGACCCAATATAAGCTTGTTTATTGAAGCCGGATCATATCAAAATTACAAGCAATTTAATATAAAGTAATGTGAGAAGCAAAATTAATCGAATTAAAGCAACATTATAATAATTTAAATTATTTTGTACCTCAATAACATATTTCGTTATTTTAAGACGTGGTGACATTTTAATTTTTTTATGGTTTAACTGCTGACATGTGACAGACTGACAGTTGACATCCATCAAGAATCTTTGTGTCAAATGTTTTTTTTTAATTTAAAGGTTAATATCTAGTAATCACTAATCACTGAATACAAGTAGACTGGGACCTTAAATTCATCATCTCACTCATTATTAATTTTAAGAACATGAGGCATATGAAATATGAGTATATGAATACTATAATGTCCTATGTTAAAAATATTCAATGAACCTAATTAATAAATTAACAAAATAATATAATGTATGAATATTTTAAACAAATTTTTATTTATTACTTTTCTTTTTTAATTTTAAAATCTTTTACACAGGTATCAATTACACGTTCTACAAGTTTACTTCTTTCTTTGGCTGTTTTAAATGTTTCTTTTTCAGACTCTGATGATAAAATACTGCCTCCATACTTTTGAACACCACATAAAACATCCTTGTTCCAACAAACAATTAAATTAGCTCCATTTCCACCACACATTTCTTCCTCGTACAATGTTGGATCCGTTAAGACAATGCTCCTGTAAAATTATTTTAATTTATTAGCATGTCTAAAATTCATTTCAATAATATTTTATAAAAATGTAAAAAATAATGGGATACCTCGGAGATTGCTGAAAAATAGCAAAACTTGTAGCTATTGGTAATCCATGGAGTTTCAAAGGATTTCTTAAACTTGTGTCCACTTTAATCTCTTCTGTTTCTACATCATAAGTTACATTTGGCAATGTCACTAAAATGGAATTCAATCAATGAATACATGAAAGTTCACTTCGAGAGAAAAAAGTTTTTAATATTTGTAGGCAAAATACTTTACAGCAACATCATATATATGAAGTATTGAGCTCCATTGAGTCAAAATATAAACATTATTATATTGTTTTTGTCTATTATTTGTTATTACAATCACTATGGGTCTCTTCAGTGTCGTTATAATTGGTTTAAACTGTAATCACTTATTTAGCATAATATATACAAAAATAATAAAACACAAATGAGAAAACAAAAATACTTACATGTTTTTAAACTTGCCATTATAGTCATAATGCAAGCATCCACAACACTTCCATCATTGTCTAAACAAGTTAAATCACAGTACAAGACCCAAGCCAACTTATCGCGAACTACACAAAGATCTTTCAGGTCAATGCATTTGGAATTTATAATAATATCAGATACTATATTGTTAATAACTTGTGCATGATCCGAGGGCGGGCCTGGCCGGAACTTCGATGAGCATAGCGGTATAAGTTCAACATTTGATACAATATAACCTAATTCAGGTTCTTCTGCTTTCGGCTTTGCTAGTTCCTGAATCATAACAATACCAATTAAGTTACATAAAGAATTTGAGTATCAAATTTACATTTTACACCACTCACCAGTCTGATACCACACACAACAGTCGTGTTGCCGCATTTTACGATTGCCGATGCATCTGCAGCAGTTATAGAACCCACATTTAATTTGATGTTTCGCTGCTCCTCAAATTTCCGGCCATCGGGCCGTGAATTCCTTAATATATAATCGTTAAAATATTTTCCAGGGTGTATTAATCTAGAATAATCACAGAAAATATTATAAATTCATCTGTATAGGTTAAAAAACATTTATCGTTCGTTAATTACATTCTATTACTTATAGATATCAGCCATTGTTAAAACACCATTAATTATCGTATACGATGTATTATACTACTATAATATTAACAGTATAATGTCAAAAACAGAGTTTTTTCTCCCAATTTCTTAGAACAAAACAAACATGAAACAAGCAAAACTGACAGTGACAAACGTCATTCTTCTTCTTCTTTTATTTTTGGCAACAGAGGTTGCAAGAGTTTTGCACCATTCTGCCAGTGTCGAGTATTTATAGATTTTTAGGGCATAGCCAAATTTTGTGTAATTAATGTTACAAACAAATTATTTGATTTCTCATAAAAATATTTAGTAATTTACATCAACAGAATCATAACTACTTACATAATACTATAAATTACTTATATAATAATAAAGAAAATATATACTTTTTACTAATAATACTGTACAGTGTACATAACATATCAATTGTTACAATAATATAATATGTGTAGTAACTATGATAAAATAATAGTTAACACAATACCTAATAATATATAACCTTTGTCTTACATGAACTGAATGTAACTTTTATACTGTTGCAACTACAATATACATGTAATACAGTAAATATGATACATCTAATATGTTTAATAGATAGAAAAATAGTGTTAAAGTTGTAAATTATTGTCTTTTATGAATTTTGCTAGTACAAATATTAGTTGAGGCGTCATTGAGGACAAACGTAACTTGACCAAAATTTAACATTGACAGTGACAAGATAATTATTTTTAAATATTTTCCCTTGGATGAAGTAACGGTTAAACTTCATCCGGCTGGATAACAGGCTAAATTTAGCTCCACGTAGATAGATTTTTGTTATTTTTTGTTTAATTGTTTGTTCGTCATTGTTCGAATGTAAAAATCGTTTATTCATTTTTTATTAATTTATAATTATTTAAACAAATTTTACCCTTAAGTTGGCTACCCTTACTAAATATCTTTATTTTTATCGATCTGATTAATTAATTTTGATTGATTATCGTTTGTTCGATCACTAATAACGATCGTTTGATCTTATAAATAATTAAATTCCTAATTATTAATTATTAATTATCCTGAATTGCGCATGCGCTTGTGTTGTCAGTCAGCTTGCAACTTAGTTAAAGAATCCTCATCTATACTCTTATTAAATCAATGTACATAATATTCTTCATCTATGGCTTGCAATGACCGTATACATTAAAGCTTTTTAAACGACTTCAACGAAACAAAAAGTAAGAGTAATGATTTTGGCAGTCTATGTATGTATGTTTGTTTGTTCTCTCGCAACAGTTAAACTATTGTTTTCTCTCGATTTTAATCGATGAACAAAATAAATAATAAAGCAAGTACAAGTGGGGCTAAATTTAGCCAGCCACATCAACCTAGTATTTTCCTTTGGGCCTGCATAATTTTTTTAATTTTATTCATGGCATGTACTTTTTGCCTTTTTTGCATAGCTAATGACAATTTGTTTTTTAATATATCTTTATCGTTAAACCACATTTCAAGGGGTCCCAGGTTCAAAAGACGGGAAGTTTTAATTTATTTTATGAATTTTTAACACCGTCTAACTTGTCAAAGTACGGTTTAGCTTAAGAATTTTACGTCACTCACGAGAAAGATGGTTGACGGGAAAGTACTATTATTATTTATTGTTTCTCCGGCACCCCACAGACATTGGCTTAGAGGAATGTGCCAGAAATGCTATAAAATTATATTTTCCCGGCTTTTAATGTACATTGTTAAATAAGGTTTACAGCACAGACGACTAAGGGGATACTACGTGTTTACAGCTATACATAAACAAATATTTTCTATTTGCTATGAATCCATAGACTATAGACTTATAATATACAATCTGCAGTGTTAAAATGGCGTATTTTTTCTGTGAAAGTTTTTCATTTCATGTTTAAACATATTAATTATTGTTTAATTTTTATATTATATATTGGATACTGAAGTATAATCTTTTAATATACCAGTGAAAGTATTGATAAGTGTGCACAATATGTGAATAAGGGAGAATTTCGATTTGTTTACCTTTAAGTTAAATTTATCAGGGACGAACTAAACAATAATAAAAAAAAAATCCATGTGTCAAAACTGCCAAATGTCATTGCCGACTTTTAAGTTTGACATTTGACTTTGACAGCTCTTTTATGTTCGGCAATTTTAAGCTGAGGTGTGTGTATTTCTGTAATCTAAATAAATCTAAGTTTTTAAATAGTTTTTAGAAAACTTTTTAATGAAATATCAAGAATTAAAACACCTACGAGTTGTCTGAGTACTTATTTTAGCCCTTTGTGATTTCCAGACCATAATGGCGAAGCCCAAAGGAGAGAGAAAAGGCAAGTCCGCCATCAACGAAGTTGTGACTCGTGAATACACAGTAAATTTACACAAACGGCTTCATGGCGTAGGATTTAAGAAACGCGCACCTCGCGCTATCAAAGAAATCCGCAAGTTCGCCGAGAGCCAAATGGGAACCCCAGATGTCCGTGTTGACACCAGGCTAAACAAATTCCTATGGTCCAAGGGAGTAAGGTAATTAACTGTCTTCTGCATTAAAACTGTCCGTATGCTGTGGTTATACTTATTGCAGAATATCATAATTAAATGATTTGAAAAGTGGCTACTTACTGGCAATGTTTTGATAGTATTTAGTATGTAATATTTGAGGTTATCCATTCCAATACCAACAATTTTATGTTATTCTACCGAACTCAATATTACCTATAATACTAGTAGAAAGATTATGTGCATCATCAGAATTTTACCATAATGCTTGATTGATAGAGCTATTAGAGATGACACACACAGTTTTATGAAAGTATTTCAAAAACCATACAATCAAATTTGATTTATGTGGCAATATGGATAAGAAACTTGACTGATATAGTATATATTAAGTATTAAAGAAATAAGTGTTGTAGAAAATTATGTTTTATTATATATTTGGCACAAAACTAAGTTTTGTACAAAATAAAATATGTGTATATGTTGGCTATAGGACTTGATTGATATATTTAATTAATAATTGGAGACATGAATTGATGAAAATTGCAAAAAAAATATTACTGAGAAAATTGTGTTTAACCAGTCACTTAAACATTTTAGGACTAGGAAACTTAATTTGTTACTACTTCAGTAACATATTAAGTACATTGATTCTAGAGATTATTTAGATTAATGTACTTAATTCTTTACAACATATTCTTAAATGTTTAAGCGACAGTTTGAACTCAACTTTCTCAAAATCATAATTTTGCTACTTTTGTGAATAAATTTGCGAATTTTGCTACATATCACCTTCATCCAATCATCTTCAATTCTTATTAAGTATATATTGGTATAGTATTTTATGGAATCAATATATTTTCATTGTTAGTACATTCCTTGCTAATGCTAGTAGTAGCGTGTAGTGGTGATATTAAATATTGAATATTCACTTTGAATGTGGATATTAATGCATGAGGTTTTATATTTAGTGTAAAAAGCTTAGGTTCCATATATTGTTTCTGCATACAACTTAAAAAAAGAGAAAAAAAGACTGTATCGCATACCCCACATTATAGCAATGATAAATTTAAAAAATATAATCTCTAAAATATTGTTATAAAAATACTTATTATTTTATAACAATATTTTATATAAATTTGTTTACTCAGCCATGTGTACTCCTTGAAACTTGTTCCCCATGTAGCATGAA
Organism: Celastrina argiolus; assembly: GCA_905187575.2. Taxonomy (NCBI): domain Eukaryota; kingdom Metazoa; phylum Arthropoda; class Insecta; order Lepidoptera; family Lycaenidae; genus Celastrina; species Celastrina argiolus. Next base: position 11,568,959 of record LR994599.1, on the reverse strand, counting down.
TTGAGAAAAAATTACCTGAATCTTGGTTAGGTTATTATTAATCTTTTTCATTTAATACTCTAACAGAAATTGAAAGTAAACAATATAGGCATATTTTAACTATTTTAATAAGTCACAACTACCTTTTTTACTTTGTTTTATATTACTAATGAAAATCAATTTTGTTTTCAGGAATGTTCCCTTCAGGGTTCGCGTCAGGCTTTCACGCAGACGTAATGATGATGAAGACTCTGCACACAAACTGTTCACACTAGTAACATACGTGCCTGTAGCCTCAATCAAAGGTCTGCAGACTGAAAATGTTGACGCTAGCCAGGAATAAATATTAAGTTAAGCCTATTGTGTGTTTTATTTGTTACAATTTATTGTCTGCTTTTGATGTACCTACTCAGCAATATTTTGTAAAATCTATTCAATTTGGCTGTATTTACTGCATAATTAATAAACAGTACAAGACATCGAGGGTTCCGTACGAAGTAGTAACATTGTAAACAGAGTCGGCCATCTTGTCACATTAAGGGCGTGTTTCACCAAGCAATGTTAAAGTTAACGCCATGTTAAATATCATGTTATCCCTCTCGCATTTCCTATCAATGAATGAGAAGGCATGGTATTTTAACAAGCCATTAACACTAACATGCGTTGGTGAATCGGGACTAAGGGCGCGTGCATATGCGAAAATTATATAACAAAGTCCTAAGCCGTGTCTGTTTGTTAGCGACAAACTAAAATACTATACCGTCTTCGTCTTCATACTGTTTTCACCAATTGAATAGAGTGGTTCTCGCTGAAGGTTTGGTGTATTGATTGGACCCTGTAGGTGGAGATGCTGTCAGTGCATTAACAAAACTTAATTCATCTGTCGCCGGGACAGCTTTATAATATGAGTAATGAGCACACAATTACACAATCGCACTACTCATATTTAATTTTCATAGGAAATAGACCTTTATCGACTGGCCACAAGTCACAAAACGTCGATTGGTATTACTTTGGATGATGTTGCCTAGTCGCTGAAACTTAATTTGCTATGAATTAAAACGTTTACTAAGCTGTAATGTTTAGTAAACGAAACCTTAATGACATTGAATATGATTTTAACAAGAAATAACGAATCTAGAGTACGGACAGCTACTAATTTTGAAGAGCATTAATTACATTATTATAATAATATGTAGAAGCATTGTTTGGCGATTAATTTTAAAGTAAGCGACGTGTCATTAGTAAATAATATCGTTATTTTTATTAATAAGGTACGTTTGTAATTTATACATAACGGAAAAACAAAGGTCCTAAAATTGACCTTTGAAACAGATAGGACAGACGGTATGAACGCATTGAGACCTAAGTACCTATCTCTTGCACCTGAGTGGACATCGAGTCTGATGCACCGACGTGCGACGTCTTGCCACGGCTGACTGACAACATTATTCTCGTACGTAACAAAAGTTATCTGACCTTTTGGTACGTAAAAGGTATAAATCTAGATCTATATTCCACCCACTTAAGTCTGAGAACTTTGTACTTAATGAAGACAAGACAACTTCTTCAATATTTAAATATTGTTTTTACTTATTAAGTAAGGTACCTACTCTAATCGTACCCGTAAACTTTTTCCTAAAATTTTATGTTATACGTAATTTTAACAGCGTTAATTGTTTTAACAAATTAAAACAAGCTGGCTACCTGAGTTTCAACATGACATTTGGTTCTAAAAGCTTGAATCTAAGTTTTTACGGTCTTCCCCATATTACATATTTCACGCTGATGTTTTTCCGAGGTATAGGAGGAGTATTTGGATGAAGGTCTTCAAATGTAGGGTAAGTGAAGCAAATAGTTATAAAAACACCATACCACTGATTTACAACAATTTTAATGCTTCTTTCTCATTAAGACCGATTGTATGACATCAACAGTCAAGCCCTTTGTTTCTGGCATGAAGAAGTAGGAATACACGGCAGCAGCAAAAGATATCGCGCCGAAGACATAGAACACGCAGCCCAGACTTATGGCCTCCACCAGGGGGTTGAACAGGAAGAGGAGCACGAAGCTGCAGATCCACGACCACTCCACGGCCGCCATGGTCATTACACTTCGTACCTGTGGAAGTAAGAAATAAAAATTGAGAAAAAAAATCTGATAAGAGTGCTAATTCAGAACATTTGCGAGAAAACACCCTCATGCAAATTTTTTTTATCTATTTGTTACTGTTAAGTTTTAAGAAAATATTGTTAACAGAAGCTTATGTGAAAATATTTTTTACTATTGTTTTACTTTATGTACAGCCAGGAAAATGAGTGATAGGCACGCGTGAAACAAACGCGTATTGTGAACATATAATGTAAAACGCAGGCAGTAAAAAATCTGGACGATTTCGATACTGTGATTGCACGACAGTTTGGTCCGTAGTCTGAATCGTAGGTACAGATCTCTCTCTCCACAGAACGCATTGCGCTGCACGGCCCAGTTGGTCCGCGTGCAGGGCGCTAATACCTATGTCCTGTGCGGCGTGTCATCAGCAGGCCCTTTCAACTTTTTTGTTGAATTTCGTACTTATAAACTGTAGGAGCAGTTAAGATTGTAATATTGCTGATAAGTACCTCAGGTAAGAAAAGATCGGCTACAATCACATAAGGTATGGTTCCTGCTCCAGCCGTGTAGAAGATACAGAAGGCGTATACAAACACCCCAGACAGCCAGTGTGGGCCCCAGTGCCACTGGAACTGTGAGCCCAGGAGTGCACAAGTCACAGCGGTCGCGAAAGACGAGTAGATCATCAGAGGCTAGAAGAAGAAATTAAAAATCATTATCCATACAAGTTCAAACTGCAGGGGCTTGCGTGACGCGTCCCTCTTCAATATGGGACAGGAAACGCCATGCTTGTATAGTAATACCTAATAGAACATCGGTAGACGGTTTAGTTGAAAACAATACGTAGGAGTATTCTTTATAGTAGGTACCCAAGTGGGGACGGATATCCGACTCGACATTCTCACGAATCCGACAAGATAACAGCCACATGACAGACTTTTTACTTGCCCATCCGACTCATGGATCATCTGTTTTGTCAGACAGATAAGTTTATCAGCCTGACTAATCTTAACGAGACTAATAAAGTTTTTGAAGTTTGAAACTATATTTTTAGTTGTTCCAACGCGGGAATCAACTCAATCGAGAGCTGAGCTCTAAAAACAGGTGGACCACGAATATATTTAACGTTAGATAATGCGGGTAGGTACAATGAAATCCTGTGATCTCTCTCGATGTAGGCGATACAATTTTAACATTTTAACCTCCGGTTTCTGAAAGGCTGATCAAATCATCGATCAGCTAACATTTGAGTTAACAAGCTATTCTGAACGCTCATTGGTGAACGTAGCGAGTGAGCGAAGTTGTTGCGAGTGATGTTCACCAATGAGCGATCAGAAACAGAATGGCTTGTTAACTCAAATGTAAGCTGATCGACCGTCGAATGAAACCGAGTGTTTATCTATGGTAATGGTTCAATCACTTACCCGTCTACCAGTCAAGTCAGTCAGGTAAGCCGCAACGAAGCCGACCACTATGTTGAGTGCAGCAAACGCGACACTCAAAATGGTCGGCGAGACAGTCGGCATGGCTGCCAGAAACACTGGCTCTGCGAACACCTGCACCGCAACCAGCCCTTGGAAAAGGGAGAGCGCGTACAAAACCAGTATGATGAACAATCCTTTGCGCGTTGATTTGGATTTCTCTGAAAAAAAAACTTAGGTTAGAAGCTTAGTTTTATCGTTCGATGCTGGTTTGTGTAATTGGCCTTCTACTACTACATAGGTACGTTACCAATTACCATAGGTACCTACATTATTATATAACTTTTTACTGTTTAATCATTTAAATCGGTTCTATAGTTTCAATAACTGTTAATTGCTAACAAATAATCTAACCTTGCATATTGTTATTATCTAATATTAGTATAGATGTAAATAAACACTTACTCATAAATTGAACCAATCCCAGCTTCTTGGAAGGCTCAACTGCACCATTTAGCCTTTCATTTTCGGGTGCCTCCTCTTAAAAATATAATACACATTTTTTACAAGATTTTTTGACATCTTAAACCCTTTGGACTAATTTTAAACTTCGCTCCTCGTCAAGGCCCACTGGCGCTAGTCATTTAAATTAATAAATCTATAGATAGCCAATAGCTTAGATTTTAATAAGAGTTAAATAATATTTAAGAATTTAACGTAGACTCCAGAGGTATTTTGGGCATGTGGGCTGGCACGATATAATACTTTATATCGTGCCAGTCATCACTTATGATATTATGTGCTATCACGCAGATGAAAATTCTAATAGTAAGTACGTATACCTGAATATAATTTTATCCTTTCATCACAAGCGCCAGTATGTTACGTGGTCATAATAAACTACATGGGTTGAGATAACGTTTAGTAGATTAAAAGATTTAAAACTGTAAAGATGTTAATATTATCTGTTTATCATAGGATTAAATATTACATGATGGGCGTGATGTGAACGAAATGTGATAAATAGAAACACTTTTGCTGCCGGTAAAAAAAAAAGATCTATTAGTATCTACTTACCATGATTCATGTCAGGATTGAGATTTTTTCTTATCATCGCCATTTCTTCTAACACTTCTTTGGAATCGGGTTTCGTTCCTCTGTAAAATGCTACAGAACTTGCAGCTTCCTGTAAAATAATCAAGTAGTTGCTAATAGACCTACTAGTTATTCTGGTACAAAAGGTTCAAACAAAAGGTTCTACACCATTTCCTTATCTTTCTTCTCTTTAAAAACACGAAGATACTATAAACTTAAACTTAGATTACCAAAGAGTTCGAACTACAGTCGAAGCCATGTCGTTGCGGTAGTTTGCCATATCTTCTTATCTATACATATAATAAATCTGTAGAGGGGTCATGTCTGTACATTAAGAATATTTAAGTGAAAATTAAAAAAAAGGGCTCTATATAAGCCACAGAACCTAAAAATAGCATTTTTGAAAAAAATGTCTGTGTGTCTGTCTGTCTGTCTGTCTGTCTGTCTGTCTGTCTGTCCATATGGGAATGTTTGTCGTCGCATCACGCTAAAACCACTGTATGGAATGAAATGAAATTTGGCAGGCAGGTAGCTTACGACCTGAAGAGCATTATTGGAAATTATTATTCCGAAAAACGAAAGGGTTCCCGTGGGATCTTCAAAAAATTGTAGCTACCTATTTGACGGTATTTCAGCCAAACTACTCAACGTATTTAAATGAAATTTGGCAGACAGGTAGCTTATGATCTAAAGAGCATTATTGGAAATTGTTATCCCGAAAAACGAAAGGGTTCCCGTAGGATCTTCAAAAAATTGTAGCTACCTATTTGACGGTATTTCAGCCATACTACTCAACGTATTTAAATGCAATTTGGCAGGCAGGTAGCTTATAATCTGAAGAGCATTATTGGAAATTGTTATACCGAAAAACGACAGGGTTCCCGTGGGATCTTCAAAAAATTGTAGCTACCTATTTGACGGTATTTCAGCCAAACTACTCAACGTATTTAAATGAAATTTGGCAGGCAGGTAGCTTATGATCTGAAGAGCATTATTGGAAATTGTTATCCCGAAAAACGAAAGGGTTCCCGTAGGATCTTCAAAAAATTGTAGCTACCTATTTGACGGTATTTCAGCCATACTACTCAACGTATTTAAATGCAATTTGGCAGGCAGGTAGCTTATAATCTGAAGAGCATTATTGGAAATTGTTATACCGAAAAACGACAGGGTTCCCGTGGGATCTTCAAAAAATTGTAGCTACCTATTTGACGGTATTTCAGCCAAACTACTCAACGTATTTAAATGAAATTCGGCAGGCAGGTAGCTTATGACCTGAAGAGCATTATTGGAAATTGTTATCCCGAAAAACGTAAGGGTTCCCGTGGGATCTTCAAAAAATTGTAGATACCTATTTGACGGTATTTCAGCCAAACTACTCAACGTATTTAAATGAAATTTGGCAGGCAGATAGCTTATGATCTGAAGAGCATTATTGGAAATTGTTATCCCGAAATACGAAAGGGTTCCCGTAGGATCTTCAAAAAATTGTAGCTACCTATTTGACGGTATTTTAGCCATAACTACTCAACGTATTTAAATGTAATTTGGCAGGCAGGTAGCTTATAATCTGAAGAGCATTATTGGAAATTGTTATCCCGAAAAACGAAAGGGTTCCCGTGGGATCTTCAAAAAATTTTAGCTACCTATTTGACGGTATTTCAGCCAAACTACTCAACGTATGTAAATGAAATTCGGCAGGCAGGTAGCTTATGACTTGAAGAGCATTATTGAAAATTGTTATCCCGAAAAACGACAGGGTTCCTGTGGGATCTTCAAAAAATTGTAGCTACCTATTTGACGGTATTTCAGCCAAACTACTCAACGTTTTTAAATGAAATTCGGCAGGCAGGTAGCTTATGACTTGAAGAGCATTATTGAAAATTGTTATCCCGAAAAACGACAGGGTTCCCGTGGGATCTTCAAAAAATTGTAGCTACCTATTTGACGGTATTTCAGCCAAACTACTCAACGTATTTAAATGAAATTCGGCAGGCAGGTAGCTTATGACCTGAAGAGCATTATTGGAAATTGTTATCCCGAAAAACGAAAGGGTTCCCGTGGGATCTTCAAAAAATTGTAGCTACATATTTGACCTTATTTTAGCCAAACTACTCAACGTATTTAAATGAAACTTGGCACAAAGGTAGATTGTAACATGAAATAACCAACATAATATTTTTAACTGACTTACAAAAAAGGAGGAGGTTTCTCAATTCGTAAATATATGTTTGTTTTTTTTTGTTCATTCATCGTTTCTGAAACGATTTTAATTTTTTTTTATGTTGTGTAGGGTATAATTTAAATTTTATCCCATTGATCCCGTTGTCACCAAATGGTGACCTGATGATGGGATCCGTGAGGAATCGAAGGAAATCCTCAAAATTTATGTGAATTGATTTTGATTTTTTCTGAAGTAGTCTAAGCATATATTACCAAACAGTTAGGTTTAGCACCATATCCTGGATCTATAATATCAAAAAATTTCACGTTTCAGTAAGCTATATATATATATATGTGTTGAAAAATTTCGCGCTAAACTTTTTCTCTTTCTACTATTTTTTTTTATCTAATCGTTTTTGTTTTTCATTTTCCGTCCTCAAATAATCGTCGTCTGATCATTCGAGAATTATCCCTACTCAGTCTATACCCATCACTAAAAATCTGAAAATTAAATAATTTTAAACAAAAAAAAAAAACGACTTCAAAAGGTAAACTAAAAGGAACAATTAAATTTACTTCGCATAAAGTAATACTTATTTTCCAGTACAAGTGAAAATAATTATTACTTTGTGCGAAGTAATTTATTATTATACTTAGGTTTTGCAAATACGATTAATAAAGTATAGGCGTAGGATAGTTTTTTTTCAAGATATGAATGAGATGTCATAGGTACATTTAAATTAGAAAAGTTATGTCAATATAAGTAAGATTTTATGTTTTTCATGATATTTTTATTTATTAGTTTTTATGCTAGGTACGGCTTGGGTTTTTTCTTTCTTTTGGACTTTTGTTATTTTGTCGTCTAAAGGAAGTTAGTACTTTAACCGTAAAGTCCCAAAGTAGGCTACATGTTTGTTAGCGTAGGTAATTAATAAATAAAAAACCGGGCAAGTCCGAGTTGGAATTGCGCACCGATAGTAGACTTTTAAAAAATTTGGCGCTCGGTGCCAGCAGCGCAGCGTCGGTGTGAAAACGATCATCGTCTGCAGTCGCTGCGGCGTAAAGTCCATACAAATCTCAGTACAGAGATCTTCGTCGCGTATATGAGTGTACTATCAAGTAGTCCCGTTCGCATAAAAGAAAAAAAATATTATACATACAGACGAATTGAGAACCTCCTCCTTTTTTTGAAGTCGGTTAATAATACACGGTCATTTTTCGAGCTGGTAGTAAAAGGAATCGTTAGCATTTTCATAGAAAAAAACGGCCATTATTCGACAGTAAATTATTATCATTACTCCATCGGCCTACTTCTTTTGCTTATGCACGTCTAATACCGTGTATAAAGAAGCATTAACTACTATAAATTAGTGATTTTAAATATCCAAACGACAGTGTTCATAAACTAAAAATGTATTTGAACTGCTGCCCTAAATCACTTTTCCACGCGTACGAAGTCGCGGGCACAGCTAGTATATTATAAAAATGAATTGCTGTTCGTTAGTCTCGGTAAAACTCGAGAACGGCTGAACCGATTCAGCTATTATTGGTCTTGAAATGTTAGTGGCAGTCCAGGGAAGATTTAACAGGATTGCTCAACAGAGTGAGTACGGGTTAGCTAGTTATGTATAATTTTGACATCCATAATTGTTTTGCAAGAAATACATGGAAAATAGCATAGACATAAAATAAACGGTCTTAAAGTTACCTTATCCAAGCCCTTCTTCATTAAAAACGTCGGTGATTCCTTCACCACTGACACCAGCAATATGCCAACAACGCTCAGGGTCAAACACGCGTAGTTCATCATGTTGAACGATAGACACCCCCCAAGAACGTATGACACCAGTATTCCTATGCCATAGAAGATGATGGAGCATGCTGTCATGGTCCCTCGTATCTTCTCGTGGCATATCTCAGATATGTACACCGGTGTTAAGTTGAAGAGACACCCGCCGAAGCCGGCTATGGACCTGGCCACAAGCACCGTTTCAACCTTCCTGCTTATTATAACGAGAGTCCAGGCGAACTGAAATATAATTAGTAAGATACAGTATCTATAATATAAAAATGGATCGCAAAATGTGTTGGTAAGCGCATAACTAAAGAACGACTAAACTGATTCGGCTATTTTTGGTCTTAAAATATGCGTTAAAGTCCACGGTTTGTATGCTTAACGGACGGGTCAGCTAGTTTTTAATAAATACTTTTGCACAGTAAAACAAAAGGGCTATTCGGCGTTTTTTTACCATAGTCTATGTAATATGTATAGACTATTATATTTGCAGTAAATAATTGAATGGATGAAGGTGATATGCAGTAAAATTCTGATTTCGAGAAAATTTAGTTCAAATTGTCCATCCATGTCTTCAACTGTCCGTTAAAAAGTGTAAAAAGTCGGTCCTGCGCCTGATCTCTCGCTAGTCGTGTCGGTTTACCGTCCCACTGGGTTATGAGAGTAAAAGGAAGAGAGAGTGCTTCTGTGTATTGCGCACACACTTGGGCACTATAAAATAACTCCTGCATAGCTGGCCTGGTTTCAATGAAATCGGCTACCGACACCGAAATCGGTGAGGGGAGCTATTATTACTATTTAACCAGTACACTTACAATTTGAGGTAAACTAAAAATGATTATACAGTATTTTCTTCCCAGAGAGTCAAGAAGAAATCCCGAAATGGGTGTGCTAATCAGGGCGGTGACTGAGGATAGACTTCCGAAGAGAGCCAGCTCCGTGTCCGTCATCGGCCGGTCCAGAGTGGTGTTGGACGACCCGAAGAGCTTCAAGGTGGTTGAAGGCCAAGCGAACATCAGAGAGAAGTTTACGCATATTGTGCAAACTGAAAAAACTCAATATCAGTACCTTTACTCCTCAAAATTGATATGGAAACAGGTCAACTATTTGGTGACAATGGGTACAAATAAGAAGTAAACTACAGTAAAAATATTGTTTTAGATCGGCTCACAATGGGGTAACTGATCGAGTAATATACAAAAACATACAGAATTTAAAGCCTCCTTTTTGGAATTCGGTTAAAATACTAGCAGATCAGGTCATTTTCGACAGCATATATGTCGCAGTCAACTGATTGAATCAGGTATTTGATTAAATGTCTAGCGCGATTGACTAGGCCGAACGTCGATTGAACAAGCGTCACTCAACGTCCAACTAGTTAGCGGACTGTAACAAAGCCCTTTCAACAGAGCGGACGCAAAATCAGTCAGGTTATTGAAATTTTGTTAATTTTTTCCCGCAGTGGCGAAAGTTTTCTTACGCCGGTTCTTCTCGGCGGGCTAGGGTTGAACCGAAGGTAGTATTTTTGTTGACTTTCCGAAAATAGCTTGTTAAGTTTAACTTGGAAATAAAATTTTTTGAATTTTGAATTTTGAGTAGTCATCAAAACAAATTTGGCGGCCAATAGCTCGCACAGCTGATATTTTCATTTTGTGTGACAGGTCATGGCCTCATTTTGAGGACCTTTTAAGTTGCGACCTTATGGTCAAACCTACTCCTACCAAACATTACAAAGTATGCTATATCCCATTCAATGACTATGTTAAAGGACGTTCAGTTAAGACATTGAATGTTACATTAAACTAGTTACTTGACGAGTTTACCTTTAGTCATTCAATTAAATGTCGTCATTTCATAAACGCGCTAGTCGTTCAATTAAACTGCTGATTCAATCAGAGATGACTGCGACATAATATATAACTTCGTTGTGGATAAAACTAGAAGCCTGCATTTTTACCCGACTTCGGCGAAGCCAAAAGGAAGGGTAATGATTTTGGCAGTCTATGTATGTATGTATGTATGTATGTATGTATGTATGTATGTTCCCTCGCAGCGGCTTAACTACTGGTCCGATTTTAATAAATGAGGTATCAATCGTTTAGTAATGATGCCGCGGGTAACATAGGCTATATTTTTTTTCGAAAAATTTTGAATTTTGAAAATTACACCTCAAAAACTATCTCCAAAAAAAATTTTTTTTAGATAATTGTCTCGTGTTTTGTATCAAAAGATAGGACTTGGCAAGCACATTACGAATATGTATTTAAATGTTTTATTAATTATTATATTTTAGTGTTAAATTCAAAATAAACGTTTAAAATGCGGTCGTTCAAGTAGTATCTAGGAGTTGTTTAGTTACTTATCTACTATGTAATGGTTAATTTAATGAAAATATAATATTATATTACACGTGAAAAACAGAAAAATATAAAATAAAATAAAAGTTAAAAAAAACTATAACTCGACTTCGCAAAAAAGGGGTCTAAAAAGGCAGAAACAAGAAAATAATTCAATTTGAAATCCAGATATGCATAGGTACAAAAATGGTCAAGGTAGAGCTTGACCATTTTTGTACCTATGCATATCATATAGTTTTTTTAACTTTTATTTTATTAGTTACGAAGTAGGTAAGCATTGTATAAACACGGTATATTTCAAATTAGTTAATTTATAAAGCTTTCTAAATTATGAATATTTTTTTATTAATTATATTAAGCAAGCGGGAATTATAAATTATATTGAATTTCCTAAAAAAACAATTTTATTACCCGACTACGGCGAAGCTAAAAGAAAGAGTAATGATTTTAGCACACTTATTATTCGTTAACATCATTTTCTATCAAATATTCCTTGCGCTACAGTTGTTTAGAATCTACGATGGAATAAATATAGAGAAAAACATACACATATAATATACCGCAAAAATAACCCTTTCTTACGGTTCACCATAGTCGGATAATATATAAAAACACACGGAATAGTTGTAAATTGTAAAAAATATGACCTAGGTACTTACTTATAAACGTGCAAGTGACTTGCTTTACTATAGAAGACATTTTATTTTAATTAAAATTACAATGCTATCTTCTCCGAGATTCAACCAGTATTGATGTGAGCTGGGCATGTCGCTGTTTTATCAAACGAGTTAGGCTAAAACAAACAATCTTAACTGTGATTATGACATAGGATGATTTTTTTATGGACCAAAATTATTTAGTCATAATTCTGTTTATCATTTCCTTAATGAAATTTTAAGTCCCAACAATAATAAAATTAAAAATCCGTGTCAGACTCGTCTAGCGAGACGCATTACACTTTGAGTTTGCTGTCAGTTTTACTACAGTCATGATTGTGACGTATATTATAATGTATAGTATGTATAATAGATATGTATTACCTATAATAATATGTATTATAAAATATATTTATATGTTTATTTATTATTTTTGGTTTTTGTGTTTGATTTCTGTAATTTATAAAATTTCAATATATTATATCTAGCAATATCCCGCGAAACAAATATAACCACAACCTGCAAGCAGATGAGTGAGTGTACGCATAGGCATGCGTGAAGCTGTGACTTAACGAACATTGTTCGCAGAGTCTACATCCTGAGGATGCTCCGGGGTCGGAGCGAAACGCGCGTCGAGTTTTGCAACCTGCATGGTGGTGGGACTTTGCACGATCGTGTTAACATTATTGCTTGTGTGGTGGTGGTGTTTTCATGTTTTTTGCTTGCGAGTGTACGCATAAGCAGTGTGGGAGGAGGGAGGTGCATCAAACGCATGCCTATGCGTACACTCACTCATCTGCTTGCAGGTTGTGGTTATATTTGTTTCGCGGGATACTGCTAGATATAATATATTTAAATTTTATGCTATGGATTTCCGCAAAATACGCCTGATTCAATTAACTATTCTGTAATTTTAAAAATTGCGCCTACTCACACTATCTCTCCATCACCCTAAGGTTGGCTGGTAGAAAATGCCATAAGGCCCGCCTTTGTAAAATGCATAAAGTGTTGTAAATAAAATAAAATAAAAATTGTGACTGACAAATAAATAATAATCTATCGTTTAATGCAGCGACAGTTTGACTGGCGATCAGTCGTATCTCTCTAGTCCAGATCATTTTATTAATATGTCTATTAATTATATTAAAGATGTTTGGCAAATCAGCAGTGTATAACGAGAAAACAGTTTTAACCGACCAAAAAGAGGGAGGTTCTCAATTCGGCCTGTGTTTTTTATGTATGTATGTAAACCGATTACTCTGAGGTTAATGATCTGATTGCGCCTCCGTGGTCTAGTGGTTCAGAGCTTCGCTCTCGACCCGGATGTCGTGGGACCGATTCCCGCGTTGGAACAACAAAAAAAAAATTGTTTTCAAGTTTGGTTAGGACAATGTAGGCTGATCACCTGATTGTCTGACAAGAAAGACGATCCATGCGTCGGATGGGCATGTAAAAAGTCGGTCCTGCGCCTGTTTTTCGCCAGTCGTGTCGGTTTACCGTCCCACTGGGTTATGAGAGTAAAAGGAAGAGAGAATGCTTCTGTGTATTCCGCACACACTCGGGAAATATAAAATATCTCCTGCGTTACTGGCCTGGTTTCAGTGAAATCGGCTACCGACACCGAAATCGGTGAGGAGAGTTATTATTATTGCAAGATTCTTTTTTTATTCGACACAGAATAGCTGCCATTTGGTGCCATAAAAAATTTACATAGTTTGGCGCTGTAGTTTTTATTTTATATGTCACCAAGATCCAGAGGTGATAAATATTTGACGGTACACTTTTTATATTAATGATTTATGTATATGTGGTTCCAGCACGGCTATTTTAGGAGTTTTTCACTTTCGCATTTATAATTGACTCTCGACACAAAAAAGGAGGTGGAAATTATAAATATGGTGTCTGTCAGTCTGTATGTAGCATCGTAGCTACCAAACGGATTATCTTTTATTTTGATTTAGATACACTAGAAAGTAAAAAAAATAAAAATTACGATTAAACAAAACATACTTCAACAATACAACAAACGTTAGTTACAGTTCATGTTATTTTTGGAGTCGGTGTCAGCTAAAAGAACAACATCCTAAAGTTGCTGACTTTAAACTCACCTTTGCTGACACCTACTTAAAAATAATATTAAATATTTTTTATTAACGTCCACCGACGCTTTAACACCACGTCCATGTTATCCCGTACATAGTTCTCGAAGATTTTGGGTTACAGGTGACCTTTGCTGCAGATATACTGTTTGCAAGATCGTTAATTCAAATGCCCAAGGCATGTAAAGCCTATATAAACAAAATCATAAAAATTCCTCAATGTTTCAAAACCATACAATGATTTGCATAGTTGACGATTACATCCATCTTTTACGTATCGTATATAAAGTAAATAAGTATCAAACTCGGTCTCAAAAATTGCGACTAATTTATTGCATATACAGGATGATTCATGGTTCATATATTAAGCCGAATATAGTGTGAAGAGAATAACGCGTAGTGCATTTTTTGTTTTGGCACCTCACATAAATTACTTAATATAACTAAAAAAATATATTAAAGATCTAAAGTGACCACATGTTACTCTGCTGGGGCTCGCTGGCAACCTAATCTATATACCCGAACGCACTAGTTGTTGACCTAAAAGCTGACCATTGAAACTCATCTGTTTTGTGACTTTTATGGAGATCTTTAATCGTGATTTGTCGCGTTATGGTAAGTAATTTATATGAGGTGCCAAAACTAAAAATGCTGTACGCGTCCTTTTTTGCATTTAAATTACTGTGAACCACATTGTGAGCCCGGACAAAACTACTGTTAACCACACTGTAAAACTAGTCTAAACTACTGCGAACCACACTGTAAAACTAGTCTAAACTACTGCGAACCACACTGTAAAACTAGTCTAAACAACTGCGAACCACACTGTAAAACTAGCATAAACTACTGCGAACCACACTGTAAAACTAGTCTAAACTACTGCGAACCACACTGTAAAACTAGTCTAAACTACTGCGAACCACACTGTAAAACTAGCCTAAACTACTGCGAACCACACTGTAAAACTAGTCTAAACTACTGCGAACCACACTGTAAAACTAGCCTAAACTACTGCGAACCACACTGTAAAACTAGTCTAAACTACTGCGAACCACACTGTAAAACTAGTCTAAACTACTGCAAACCACACTGTAAAACTAGCCTAAACTACTGCGAACCACACTGTAAAACTAGTCTAAACTACTGCGAACCCTATTGTAAAACCAGTCTAAACTATTGCGAACCACGCCTTTTAACACATGAAATAAAACAGCGCCGTACCTAAGTTAAGATTTATGTTGTAATTGTATAATTTGGTGTAATGTCTATGTATTGCCAAAAATGTCCCATTAAAGTTTAATTTATTTATGTTAGACAAAGCTGTTTCTTTCTTACTTGGTCTGAGCCAACGTAATAAAGAGCAAAAGCGACCGGTCGAGGTAAACAAAGCAGCACAATTAGGTAATGGGCAATCATGTAGTGGATCCTTTTGTTTTCTCGCAAATACCATCATGAGATATAGCTACCAAGAGATACACCTATAGGGTATTAAGCCAGATGTAGAATTCTAGATTTTTTTTACACCCAGAAATAATGAGGCAGCTATCACTTGGCACAAGTACCACATTTTATGTGCAGTTACGAAATTACGTCCATTTCATAGTTACAAAGTGATCGTCAATGCGACTTCGCGACGAATCCTAAACTTGATGGGATTGTGTCATTTTATTTCGGAGTTCCTATGACCTTCCAGCTCCAGCATTAGATCCATCATAATATTACAGGGTCACGCAACTTTTAGTACGTTTTTTTTTGTAATTATTATACATCGCCCCTATCATTGACAGGGCTCGTTGTTTACCTTTTAAAAAAAATCTTGTCCATATAAAATAAGTATGTTTAAGTAAGACCATGGAAGTTCAAATTTAGAATGCAAGATTTCAAATAGTTAATGGAATCGTGAAAAATGAAGGAGTTACTTTGCGAAAATCCATAGCATAAAATTTATGTAACATATTGTTTGCAGGTTGTGATTATAATTTATATTTTTCGCGGGATATTGCTTGATATAATATAACTAGTTAAATTTTGTGCAAGAATTCATTGCACATGCGGGGGACAGGTGAATAAAATCTTATAAAATTACTCTAACTGTAGCCTTATAGGTTAGCAGATCAAAGCTTGCTGAAAAGGCAATAAAGAAGCTATATTATCTGGGTGAGTCTCAAGTAATGGACAGTATTGCCCGATTGGCTTGATAAACGTTTTCTGCTACCGTTAAATATTCAAGTTTAGCACCCAAGGTGAATTCTTTACGGTGACCCCGGCCCATAATTCATTACGGTGAGTGATGACCGTCCTTGTGTTTTATTGAAAGATATGAAAGGGGAGGGGAGACAATGTCGTACATATTTTAAGCGGGCACGCCCCGTTCGCACAAAGACAGGATTTATGGGACCACGCGGAGACGGCCGCTGAGTTATGTTCAGATAGCGATGAGCTTTTAACTGCCTAATGGAGCGATTTAGTCGGGGCACCTCGCGCCACCTCGCGCCTCGCCCGTTCCCGCTGTTTACGACCAACTCTTTAATATACGCTCGATTGCGAAACTCCGAGGTTTAATTCCGGCGTTGAATTACAGAATTAAAATTTTAACGCGCAATCTTTTAAGCAGTCGGCCGAGAGACGCTTGAAAAGTTGTGATTTAATGAAAGCTACGATACATTAAATTTTAATTCAATTTGCAGCTTTCTCTTTATGCTGTTTGTTATGTATTTGTCACTTAAATCTCTAAGTTTTATACATAATGTGAAACAGACATGGTGAAAATTTTCTGGCATAATTCTTAGGTTCCGTTTTATATGAAAAGTATCTGGAAACATTTGTAAATCATATGATTGTGGTGTAAACTGAATTTCAATAGTCTTATACATATACGAGGAGTTTCATTCAAGGCATTATGCTTTCGTACTTCGTCGTAGTATTTAGTTTTCGAACTGCGACGACGTAATTAGCGAAAACGTTTGATGCTTGTGTCATATCCCATACATTTTTGTTTTCATACTTCAGCGTCGTAACTCGTAATCAGCGATCGATATAATTATGTGATGCTTGTGTAAAATCTCATGCATTTTTATTTTCGAATTCCAACGCCGTAGAGATGGAAACATATTGTGTGAAATCTCATGCATTTTTGTTTTTTAACTTCGTTATCGTAATAATTAGCGATGGCAACTTCATTCATGTCATCCATTTTATATGAAACTCGCTGTTCCTGCGACTTCGTTCGCGTGGTTATAGAGCGATTTAAACCATTTATGCAGCGCACGGCACGATAGTCCTCAAATGTGAATAATTTTCCCCGTTTTTTCAAACATTTATCTCTGACGTTTCGCTCCTATTGGTCGCAGCGTAATGATATATAGCCTTCCTCTATAAATGGACTATCCAACAAAAAAAGTTTTTTTTCAAATTGGACCAGTAGTTCCTGAGATTAGCGCGTTTAAACAAACAAACTCTTCCGCTTTATAATATTAGTATAGATGTTAATAAGTAGGTATGTCCAACATGCCAAATTAAAATAATCCAGTAACAACAAAAGTGCTCGTAGCTCAGTAAAAATGCACACATGGAAAACAAAAGAAAACAATAATAATGTAGGTTATTTAAATATTCCGTATGACTGTACGGGGAGCGCAATGTTTGTGCGCCAGTTTTAGTGAGTTAAATAAAGACAGTCGGAATGTACGAGTTGTGGCCTGTGGGACTCGGCGCGACTCGGTGGGACTCGGCGGAACTCGGCGTGCGACGTGAAAAGTTTTTCAATAAAACATGGTCCTCCGAGACGTTCGACGTAGGTCGGCACCGCTACAACATAATCCAATCTTGGGGAATCGATCAAATTACTTCCACAAAGAGCACGTTCGAATAATCTTTTTAAATACAAAAAAAATGGACACCTGTCGCCGCCCGTTTATTTTAACGCCTCCTTGGTCTAATGGTTCAGAGCTTGGCTCTCGACCGAGGTTGTGGTTTCGATTCCCGCGTTGGAACAACAAAAATAGTGTTTTCAAGTTTGGCTAGGACAATGCAGGTTGATCATTTGATTGTCTGACAATAAAGATGATCCATTCGTCGGATGCGCCTGATCTCCCGCCAGTCGTGTCAGCTATCCGTTCCACTGGGCTACGAGAGTGAAGGAAGAGAGAGAGAGTGCTTCTGTGCGCACACACTTAGGCACTATAAAATAACTCCGCTGGTCTGTCTGGTTTCAATGACACCGGTCACCATCACCGTAATCGGTGTGGGAGGCACTATTATTATTATTATCTTTCAGCTCGCTTTAGACAAAATAGAATAGAATATTTGTACATAAAAAAACCCTCACAATAGAGCAATAAGAGGAACTGTACTTTTACGAAAATTGCTCGGACGGAGGAGTACAACATTTCTCTACTCTGTTTATAATAAAAAGCAGTGTTTTTCAACCTTTTTCATAACTGACCCCCATTGGGACGAAAAAAAAATCGCTATCACCCTGCATTCTAAAAACAGATTAGGCACTGTTTCGTACCTTATTTTAACCCCCGATGCAAAAGAGGGGTGCTAGATGTTTATCGTATCTGTGTGTCTACTATACTGTGGCGTCATAACATTCGAATGAACCGATAGTGATCTAGTTTTTTTTCTTTGAAAGGTGGATTATGTTAATAGACCTGCTGCATTTTCAAAATTTTAGGGATTAGAGATGCACGATAGAACCGTAACCAAAGAAATATGTTAACGTTTTTAAATAGAAAACTGCAAAAATACAGAAAAGGAGTAATACCATTTTATAACAATAGAAAACGAAGCCTACAAGCATTCAGTACAAAAAAGGGTATTGACTTGACTTCAATAACATTAAATCTAAATCAGTTTTTAGATAACTAACACTTTCAAGTTTAAATCTGTTGATTAATTCAAATACGAAATAATTTCTCGGAGATCACTTCGAAATGTCTTCGGCATTCTTTGAACGTTTCTCCAAATGTAATTTGAGCTTCAAAGCTCCACGCTGCGAGGCTTATTTGATAAACTTTTATAAATCATTTACGTAAAGTTTTTTTTTCATAAAAGTCGTAGAAGTATAATAATAATAATAATAATAAACTCTTGACCTTCATAAAAACACGTACATCCAAATGCAAAAATCCATCGTCATATATACATGCTCAATGGTTCGTCGTTTCCTTAACCCCTCCTCATCTTTCTCTACACCTCAATCATAACACTTCTTTTCACTTAACATGAATCAGGATACTTGGCACCAGCCCGTACCTGAGTCATTCATCCGGCAAATACCCGAGACAACGATTCATTCTAAATAATAATAATAATAAAGCCATTTATTTTCCTTAACTTTACAAAGTTTTAACAAACAAAAATATATTGTTGTATTTAAAAGTTATTTAAGTTAAGGCCCCTGTCGGGTATAGGCCTCCTCCAACATTCTCCAGGTATTTCTTGAAGCAGCTTTCTTTGTCCAGTTGTTTCCAGCATGTTTTTTTATTTCGTCTACCCAGCGCTCCCTAGGGCGGCCTCTATCTCTTATATAGCACGAATGACAGACGAGAGATGGACGTACCTGGCTACCAATTGGGCAGGCCCAAGCGGCAACAGAGCTAGAGGCCGCCCTAGGGAGCGCTGGGTAGACGAGAAGTATTATAATACTTACGCCTAAATAATAAAAATATTTCGGATCCACATGCGTATATAATAATAATTAGGATGAGTTTTAAAACATTTAAGTTTTAAGGAATTAAATAAAAATCTATCTACCTCTTTCTCGCAAAACTATATACAGTCTGGTGTAATGTGTAATGTAGAGTTAACAACGTGACGTCACAATCGGTTGTTCCCTTCTCGTTCGCACATTATATCTTCATTATTTTTAATGGTACTTAAATAACTTTAGTATTGCCACAAATTAGATACTATATAACAGAGGCACGACCCAGTACTAGAAAATAGTATCACCCTAATACTGGCAATGCGACTGGCTAAGGGTGAAGTCCTTAGAAACTCCGGAAACCGCCATCTAGCGCCACTATTAGTAATTTTGTTTCGTGTCTTCTTCTTAATTAAAGAGTTGAATTTAGCTTAATGCGATGTTATGCTTTATAAATATGCTTATCTTTATTTTAATGTCATTTGTACTTAATGGAGAATGTTCACTAGTTTTGTTTTTTTACGTTTCATATAGTCCATATGAAATAAAAAAGTGTGTGTAAAAATTATTTCGATATGTCGCTTAGTTCCCGAGATATTGAACTTTAAAGGGTGCGAGTGACGGTCGGTTGGTGCTCGGGCGGTGACGTCACGAGTCATACGCTCACGCAGTACGTTGCGCGCTACAGTACGGTGTACTACGAAATAACGCAAATATTATTCGAAATGTCGAATTCATTTAGAAGAAAATCATGTGTTGTCCCAAAATGTGAAAGTACTACCACCATAGCACCGGAAAAGTATTTTTTTTGGTTCCAATATATATTAAAATACGTCAGAAATGGCTAAAAGCGATCTGAAATAGGAAAAATTTACAAAATGTTATAAAGTGTATGTGCATGTGCATACATAATTTTTGTATTATGTGCGTTATCGCGAAAAAGGTTTTGTACACCAGCTGTCCGAACCAAATTATGAATTAAATATTTTTTATTAACTATTATGAACTAATAAATTCATCTACCACTGTCTATGTATCTCATTACGAGTATTTGTACGAGTAGATACAATCCCACCAAAAAAATTTTCATGTAAAATGTTGTCAAGACGAGTCTACACAGCTTACCCTGTGAAAAAGTTATCAGATATCGTATAAAGCCAAGCTCTACACTACACCTTAATCAAAATCTATCAAAAAGTGGTCAGATCTCATGTACAACCAAAATTCTTGATCTATGCGCCCTTACTTCACCAGGCTTAACTTCACTTACGCTACATTGCAGTTAAAACGTGATGCTACCTTCTGCTACCTGCTACCCTCAAATCTACCCGCAGACTTGTTTTTTCGCATCTACCCTCAAATTTGTTTTTTTTTTAATCTACCCTCAA
The DNA here is from genome assembly GCA_905187575.2 of Celastrina argiolus. Lineage (NCBI taxonomy): Eukaryota > Metazoa > Arthropoda > Insecta > Lepidoptera > Lycaenidae > Celastrina > Celastrina argiolus. The sequence goes on along the minus strand of LR994599.1, from coordinate 11,548,244 downwards.
ATTGGTTTTTTTAGCATCTACCCTCAAATTTGTTTTTTTTGCATCTACCCTCAAATTGTTTTTTTTTGCATCTACCCTCAAATTGGTTTTTTTTTGCATCTACCCTCAAATTTGTTTTTTTTTTGCATCTACCCTCAAATTTGTTTTTTTGCATCTACCCTCAAATTTGTTTTTTTTTGCGTCTACCCTCAAATTTGTTTTTTTTTTGCATCTACCCTCAAATTTGTTTTTTTTTTGCATCTACCCTCAAATTTGTTTTTTTTTGCATCTACCCTCAAATTTGTTTTTTTTTGCATCTACCCTCAAATTTGTTTTTTTTTGCATCTACCCTCAAATTTGTTTTTTTTGCATCTACCCTCAAATTGGTTTTTATTGCATCTACCCTCAAATTAGTTTTTTTGCATCTACCCTCAAATTTGTTTTTTTTGCATCTACCCTCAAATTGTTTTTTTTTGCATCTACCCTCAAATTTGTTTTTTTTTGCATCTACCCTGAAATTTGTTTTTTTTGCATCTACCCTCAAATTGTTTTTTTTGCATCTACCCTAAAATTTGTTTTTTTGCATCTACCCCCAAATTTGTTTTTTTTGCATCTACCCTGAAATTTGTTTTTTTTGCATCTACCCTCAAATTGTTTTTTTTTGCATCTACCCTCAAATTTGTTTTTTTTGCATCTACCCTCAAATTGTTTTTTTTTGCATCTACCCTCAAATTGGTTTTTTTTGCATCTACCCTCAAATTGGTTTTTTTTGCATCTACCCTCAAATTGGTTTTTTTGCATCTACCCTCAAATTAGTTTTTTTTGCATCTACCCTCAAATTGTTTTTTTTGCATCTACGCTCAAATTAATATACTTTTAGGATCGGTCCTAAAAGTATATTAATTTTAGTTGTAAGCGAATGGGGGTTTACAAGTTATAAAAAAAACTAACATATTGAATTAGAAATTAGCGGAACCGCCATGTTTATACAAAACATGTCAACCGCCAAATGATGCCAGTTTATTGCGAATACCAGTTTTTAAGTGAAATAGTAAGAATCGTGATATAAAATGAATGAAAGAAACCCACACTAACTGTATTTAACATATTGAACATTAGTAAAAGATTATTTTATAAAATAATGCTAATGAAGTTTTGCTTTTTAATGGAAAATAATAAGAAATATAGTCTACTTAAAGAATTAAGTAGAATTAAATAAATTCTACTTAATTCTTTAAGTAGAATTTATTTAAAGAAAACAACACTGAACAAGAACACCGTTTTATTCATACGAAACAATTATTAATTTACTTTCGTAAACTTTAATAAACTAACAAGAAATAAATGAAATTACGATTGCACACTTTTAACAATTTAAACAAAGAAAAATAGCTCACGTGACCCTTAAACCAACCGACAGAGATTCGTGTAAACGTCTATCCGATGTTGGCGCCAAGGAAAAAGAGGCGCGCCGGCGCTTGAGTCACGCCTTATATAGCTAGCACGACAAAATGTTGTGGTGGGGAATCGCTGCTCCTCACACGGCCTCTCCTGATGATGTGTCGTCCTCGACACTGGCTCTTCTGGGATTGCCACTCTGTCCTGATGTGCGTGCCATTGATGGTCCGGCCTCCACGTCATCATCTAATGAAAGCATTAATCGATTGGCAGTAGTAGCTGACTCTGTCAGTACCGTATCTTTGTCTGCATTACAGACCGTATAACTAAAAGAAAATAATAGACTGTTAGGAAATATTCTTTGCAAGCATATACAGTGAAGCATTTGTCTTGTACACGATTCGTTCGGTCATCACTCAATTAATTCAAACATCGACTTTTGTTCAACTTTTACACAGCACAAATATCCATCGTTCTTAAATAAAACAGACGTCTCTGTTCGTAATACTAATACCTGAGGCTTGAACGCAGACCGTATTCAAACGTTCAAGCCTACTCAACACGCAGGCCGTATCCATACGTGAGAGGTCGCTTAACATGCAGACCGTATTCATACATGTAAGCCAAATCGACATGTGGACCGTATTCACACATGCATGCCTGAGTACTCAACACGCAGGCCGTATCCATACGTGAGAGGTCGCTCAACATGCAGACCGTATTCATACATGTAAGCCAAATCGACATGTGGACCGTATTCACACATGCAACCTTACTCAACACGCAGGCCGTATCCATACGTGAGAGGTCGCTCAATGTGCGGACCGTATTCATACCTGTAAGCCAAATAGACATGTGGACCGTATTCACACATGCAACCTTACTCAACACGCAGGCCGTATCCATACGTGAGAGGTCGCTCAATGTGCGGACCGTATTCATACCTGTAAGCCAAATAGACATGTGGACCGTATTCACACATGCAACCTTACTCAACACGCAGGCCGTATCCATACGTGAGAGGTCGCTCAATGTGCGGACCGTATTCATACCTGTAAGCCAAATAGACATGTGGACCGTATTCACACATGCAACCTTACTCAACACGCAGGCCGTATCCATACGTGAGAGGTCGCTCAATGTGCGGACCGTATTTATACCTGTAAGCCAAATAGACATGTGGACCGTATTCACACATGCAACCTTACTCAACACGCAGGCCGTATCCATACGTGAGAGGTCGCTCAATGTGCGGACCGTATTCATACCTGTAAGCCAAATAGACATGTGGACCGTATTCACACATGCAACCTTACTCAACACGCAGGCCGTATCCATACGTGAGAGGTCGCTCAATGTGCGGACCGTATTCATACCTGTAAGCCAAATAGACATGTGGACCGTATTCACACATGCAACCTTACTCAACACGCAGGCCGTATCCATACGTGAGAGGTCGCTCAATGTGCGGACCGTATTCATACCTGTAAGCCAAATAGACATGTGGACCGTATTCACACATGCAACCTTACTCAACACGCAGGCCGTATCCATACGTGAGAGGTCGCTCAATGTGCGGACCGTATTCATACCTGTAAGCCAAATAGACATGTGGACCGTATTCACACATGCAACCTTACTCAACACGCAGGCCGTATCCATACGTGAGAGGTCGCTCAATGTGCGGACCGTATTCATACCTGTAAGCCAAATAGACATGTGGACCGTATTCACACATGCAACCTTACTCAACACGCAGGCCGTATCCATACGTGAGAGGTCGCTCAATGTGCGGACCGTATTCATACCTGTAAGCCAAATAGACATGTGGACCGTATTCACACATGCAACCTTACTCAACACGCAGGCCGTATCCATACGTGAGAGGTCGCTCAATGTGCGGACCGTATTCATACCTGTAAGCCAAATAGACATGTGGATCGTATTCACACATGCAACCTTACTCAACACGCAGGCCGTATCCATACGTGAGAGGTCGCTCAATGTGCGGACCGTATTCATACCTGTAAGCCAAATAGACATGTGGACCGTATTCACACATGCAACCTTACTCAACACGCAGGCCGTATCCATACGTGAGAGGTCGCTCAACGTGCGGACCGTATTCATACCTGTAAGCCAAATATACATGTGGACCGTATTCACACATGCAACCTTACTCAACACGCAGGCCGTATCCATACGTGAGAGGTCGCTCAATGTGCGGACCGTATTCATTCCTGTAAGCCAAATAGACATGTGGATCGTATTCACACATGCAACCTTACTCAACACGCAGGCCGTATCCATACGTGAGAGGTCGCTCAATGTGCGGACCGTATTCATACCTGTAATCCAAATAGACATGTGGACCGTATTCACACATGCAACCTTACTCAACACGCAGGCCGTATCCATACGTGAGAGGTCGCTCAATGTGCGGACCGTATTCATACCTGTAAGCCAAATAGACATGTGGACCGTATTCACACATGCAACCTTACTCAACACGCAGGCCGTATCCATACGTGAGAGGTCGCTCAATGTGCGGACCGTATTCATACCTGTAAGCCAAATAGACACGTGGACCGTATTCACACATGCAACCTTACTCAACACGCAGGCCGTATCCATACGTGAGAGGTCGCTCAATGTGCGGACCGTATTCATACCTGTAAGCCAAATAGACATGTGGACCGTATTCACACATGCAACCTTACTCAACACGCAGGCCGTATCCATACGTGAGAGGTCGCTCAATGTGCGGACCGTATTTATACCTGTAAGCCAAATAGACATGTGGACCGTATTCACACATGCAACCTTACTCAACACGCAGGCCGTATCCATACGTGAGAGGTCGCTCAATGTGCGGACCGTATTCATACCTGTAAGCCAAATAGACATGTGGACCGTATTCACACATGCAACCTTACTCAACACGCAGGCCGTATCCATACGTGAGAGGTCGCTCAATGTGCGGACCGTATTCATACCTGTAAGCCAAATAGACATGTGGACCGTATTCACACATGCAACCTTACTCAACACGCAGGCCGTATCCATACGTGAGAGGTCGCTCAATGTGCGGACCGTATTCATACCTGTAAGCCAAATAGACATGTGGACCGTATTCACACATGCCGGCTGTCCGATATTTTTCTATAAATTCGTCAAGTTGAAAAACTCTTGGAGCACCAGGGGCCTACGTCAAAATAACACATTACAATATGGCTATAAGCCGTATTTCGGGAGTAAATTCACGATCGACGCGGGCGCGGCGTCTTTGTTTACGCAAACGAGAATGTGACTCATCACGGGAGCTACTGCGCGACCTATCCCGACGGTGGATAGGTGTCGGAATCGCACGACCGATGCCTACTTCTACTACGCGAACATCACCTTACAGTATTGTTTAGTGCCGCAGCATATGTGTTATTGTTATCAGGATCTAATTATACGTCCAATAATATACACTTGTATTTAATCGTATTTGACTTTATTCTACTACGTAGATAATACAATAAACAGTATCTTATAAATAACTATGTAGGTACACTGATCCCACTAACCTATCCGGGCCTCTCAAGGAGACTAACTTAAAACTATCTTAGGCATCAACGTCAATGTCATCTTTGACATCTAGTTGTTTTAAATACATAATAGCATTATGTAACATCTCCCTTTTTCGAGAAACGCATACAATTTAATAATGCTTAAAATATACATGATTACAAAATATAACTTACTAATTAAATTTCTCATGTATGTACAATTTAGGTTGTTTTACAGTTCTACCAGATCTGGTAACCGATATACCGGTTCCTCCACGTTGGTGTCCCTGGGCAACGTCTGGGTGCCCCACTTCGTGCCTTTTGCGGGTGAGGTGTCCAGACGGCTGAACGCCGGTCTTTGTCTATCTTTTCACCACCTTTTTATTAGACTTCTTCGTGTTTTATTATGTTTTATGTTTTTCTATCTTTCACCACCTTTCTTCTCTATCTTTCCTTTTTGTTTTTACTTCTGACGATGGTGAGCTGCACCGTAACTAGCCCGCGACTCGGGATGTCGGAGTTTGAAGAAATGGAGACACGTGAATTGAAAAATATTCCCCGGGTGGGTCCTGGCAGTAATGCTGGGGAATCCCACCCCTCCGCTTCGGCGGGGGGCTGCCCCACGTATACGGGGGGGGCACAAGACACGTTGAGGAAGGGAGAGGTGGCCGCTGTGGCGGTGGCAAAGGAGAGTGGCGCGACTGCGCGTGAAATTCCGAAACCGGCGCACCTAACCGCGTCGAGGGCGGATTTATTGACGGACGAGGACGTGGACTTTTCCGTCTCGCAGCCGAATGGGTTCGAGCGGATGGTCACGTTGATGAAGAAGAAGAAGGCTCGAGGCGATGCTGACTTGCCGCGCGTTTTGTTAACGCGCGATGTGCGCATATCGTCCTTGAGCCCAAGACATGGAAAAGACGCAAGTGAGGACTGTCTCTCGGACTCCAGCGATATATCGTGTGTATCGATGGACTCCGAGAGCCTGCCCACAACACCACCGGACTTTCTACGCCTTCGTAAAAGGCGAAACTCGGAATCGGACGACATGGCGCCGCCCTCAACAGGTGCGGTGCCCAAATCAAAGAAGGGACGTGGCCGGCCTCCAACAACCGGCCAATACGTCGGCTTGGCCAGAGCACAGGCCGAGCTTAATAAGGAGAAGGAGAGGGCCATTCGGCTTCAGGCCGAGGCTGAGTTGGCCCAGGACATGTCGCAGGCGGTAAGGGAAGCTCGGGCGTGTGGCCCGGCTCCCTCCGTCCTGACTCCCGGAGAGGACAAGACGAACGTGGCACTGTACGCCAGTGTGGAGAGGTCCCTGGAGGCGGTCATAATGGTTGCCACACGGTCCTCCAATCTGAAGGGGACGTTTCAGCGGCTTCTAAAAGAGGCGGTCGTCAATATCCGTACGGCCGTTTCCGATATGAGGGGCCGCTGTGAATCGGACGAGTTGCGGGCTTTGGAGAGTCAAAACGCGCGGCTCCAACAGCAGGTGGACGACCTACGTTGCCAGCTAGAGGAGTTGCGGCGCCAGGCGGCCAAGCCCGCGGCCCCACACGGAGAAGACATGAAGCAGCTGCTGTCGGAGGTCTCGCGCTCCAATATCGAGACCTTCGGCAATATGCTGAATGCGCGGCTCGCAGGGCTGGAGGACCGGCTCTTGCCGGAGCCAAGAAGAAGACCTCCGTTGGCGTCGGATAGTGTTGACATCATCAACGACACACCGGCGCCAGCGTTAGAAAAGAAGAAGGCACCGAAAAAGGCAACAAAGCCCACTTTCGCTGAAGCAGCGGCTCCGGTCGCGCCGGCCCCGCAAGAGGCCCGGTCAGCACCGCCGCCGCCGAAAGCCAGAAAGAAGAAGAGGCCATCAATGGCCGCCAGTGAAGCAGAACGACTGGGAGCGAACACAACGCCCCCCGAAGAGGCCCCGTGGAAGACTGTTGGTCCGCGGACGGCCAAGAAGAAGAAGAGTGCGGTCACAAAACCAAAGGCCGCACCGAAGAAGAAAGTGGCGAGGCTCCGCCCTCCAACTACTGCGGCCGTCGCCCTCACATTGGAGGCGGGGGCCGTAGCTAAGGGGGCGACCTACGCAAATCTGTTGCGGGAGGCGAGGCTGAGGATCGACCTGGGGGAACTCCAAATCCCCAGGCTGACGATCAGCAAAAGCCAAACCGGCGGTCGCATCCTCACGGTAGCGGGTGAGGGTGCCCAGGAGAAGGCGGACGTACTCGCGGCGCGTTTGCGCGAGGTGATCGAGCCAGATGTGGCGAGGGTCAGTCGCCCGGTGAGGTGCGCAGAGTTGCGGGTCACCGGGCTTGACGACGCGACCGAGGCGGCAGAAGTCGTCGAGGCGGTCGCCAGAGAAGGGAATTGCCCGGCCACCAATATCCGGTCGGGCAAAGTCGTAGTGGGACCCAGAGGTGATAGATCCCTCTGGCTCTATGTCCCCATGGCGGCCGCCAAGAAGCTTGTGGGCTCTGGGCGGTTGCAGGTCGGCTGGGTCGTGGCGAAGGTGGTGCTGCTGGCTGCGAGGCCTAAGCGGTGCTACAGATGCCTCGACACCGGCCACGTGGCGGCGCTGTGTAAGTGCCCGGTTGACCTCAGTCGGAACTGTTTCCGCTGTGGCAAGCCGGGGCACAAGGCGCCCGCCTGCGAGTCCGCTCCAAGCTGCCCGGTCTGCGAGGCCGCGGGCAAGGCGAAGGAGCACGTGCTGGGTGGTAGCGGCTGCATTACAGCGAAGCCGCCTCCCAGCACGAAATCGAAGCGAAAGGCTCCGTCCAAAAAGGCCCGGCATAAAAAGCCGAGGGCCACGGTCGCGGGGGCGGTTCAGCCAGCCCCAGCCATGGACGTTGAGGCCTAGACCCGTGGGCGGCGATCGGGGGATCGACCGCTCACATGTTAGGGTCCCGAGCGTAAAGCTCCCTGGGTGCCCGGGGAGCCCTCGGTGAAGGCAGGCGGCGGCATTGTATCTGGCCGCCGCACCGTAGAGAGCCGGACGCGGCAGCGCTTGTGGGTCGCGGAAGAATGTAATAGTACCCGTGGCCCACAGTATGGCGCAGAAGGTGGCATGGAGGGGTTTTAGTCGGTAGACCTCGGCGCACTTTACACGCGCCGAGGGAGTCCGACATACCCCGCCACCTTCCCCCGGAGCTGGCGGGGATACGTAACGTATTTCCCCTCCCTAAAAAAAAAAAAAAAAAAAAAAGATCTGGTAACATAATCTGTACCTATTTGCCTTTCCACAGGAACACAGTTATCATTATGCCTACTAATATCCTGAGAATTTTCACTCGTGAAACAACTAGGATTTATGGGAAGTATATTGCACGTATCATGACCAATATAAGAAGGATCTATTTTTTTAAATTCAACTTTACCGTCACCCGCAAAAGAGGAAGGAGGATTTATATTTTTTAAACTATTTTTCCTATGTCTAATATGCGCTCTATTTCTCCTATATATAACACCATTCATATCGGTAATATAATGAGACCTACCACAATCTAGATTTCCGTGTATTACGCCAGGAGTCCAAAAATCTTTGGGATTCTTTTTAAAATAAATGCTATCACCAGGCATAAAGACTTCATTCCTTTGCCTTGCACATCTGTCAAAGTAATATGTCATTTTGTTTTTATTTTTGACATAAGATTTTTTGTAAACAGAAAATTTTACTAAATTCGGTTTTAGTTTTTTACACAGGACAGGTATATTCATACGTAAACTCCTAGACATTAATAATGATGCTGGACTGGGAAAATCACTTTTAGCTGTGTTCCGGTAGTGTAGCAATGCTAAATACACATCAGATCCATCCTGAGCGCATTTACGTAGTATATTTTTGGATACTTTTACAGCGCTCTCCGAAAAACCATTACTTCTTGGATAATATGGACTCGTGGTTATATGCTCCACGTCCTATTCAACCAGAAAAGATTTGAACTTACATGAGTTGAAAGGTGGACCATTATCCGACACTAATGATCGTGGGATTCCGTGGCGTGCGAAAAACGATTTCAAGTTTTTAACCACGTTATCAACGTTGTAATTCTTATGTAAAGAAGCTAGCTCAAAATATTTAGAATAGTAATCTACACAGACAAGGTAATTCTCCCCATCAAAATAAAATAAATCAACCCCTACTCGTTCCCAAGGGAGTTGTGTAATATCATAACACTTCAAAGGTTCCTTATTTGTGTTAGGTTTAAATTTAGCACATACCAGACACTGTTCAATTAAATTTTTAATGTCTGCATTTATATTGGGCCAATAAACTGTTTCCCTAGCAATGTTAAGTGTTTTATTTATACCTAAGTGACCACAGTGAATTTTATCTAATATTTGCTTTTGTAAAGCCTTTGGGACTATGAGCCTATTGCCCTTAAAGAGTAAATCATTCATTATATGTATTTCACCTTGAATATTCCAATATGGTTTTACCAAACAGTTAATTTTGTTTTTGCTTGTTGGCCAACCATTTTTTATATAAGATTTAAGCAAATTTAATGATTCATCTTGTTTACTTTCCTTTAAAATTGACTCTAAATATGACTTTGATACTGAAATATTAGAAAAAATTGAATTGACATGATATTGTAAATCTTGTTCACACCGCCGTACATATGTTTCATTGAGTGAAGCTCTTGATAACGTGTCTGCTATATACATATGTTTACCAGGTATATAAATTACTTCTAAGTCATATCCTTGCAACGCAAGCATCATTCTCTGTAATCTAGCTGGCACTTCATGAAGAGGTTTTTTTAAAGAGATAAATTAAAGGTTTGTGATCTGTATGAACGGTAACAGGACCTCCATAAATATATTGATGAAATTTATTACAACCAAACTGTATAGCAAACAATTCCTTCTCAATCTGAGCGTAGTTTTGTTGAGAGCTTGTCAATGTTCTTGAGCTATATGCAATTGGTCGCTTATTTTGCATGATTACAGCGCCCACAGCATTCTTAGATGAATCTACTGACAAAATTAAAGGTAAATTGCAATTATAGTTAGCTAATACAGGTGCTTTAGTAATAATATCTTTTAGTGACTCAAAACACTTTTGATAATTATCATCCCATAGGAATGGTATATCCTTTTTTAACAAGTTTCTTAAGACATTAGTTTTGTCTGCTAAGTTTTCAATGAAAGGGGCTAAAAAATTTAACATGCCTAAAAATCTTTGTAAATCCTTAACATTTTTAGGTGTAGACATATTTTTTACAGCTTTAATTTTATCTGGATCAATTTTAACACCATCTTTGCTAAAAATATAACCCAAATATGTTATTTCTTCTAAAAGAAACTTACACTTGAGCTTGTTTAATTTCAAATTTACCTGCCTAGCCCGTTCTAAAAATAATTCTAACCTCTTATTATGTATTTCAATTGTCTCCCCATATATTAAAATGTCATCACACCAAATAATTATGCCTTCAATGTCCCCAAATAAATCAATCATAGTTTTATAAAAATATTTCTGTTGCAGTATTAATCCCGAAAGGCAACCGTAGAAATTTATAGCGACCAAATGGGGTCTGAAATGTGCACAAATCACTACTTTCTTTTGTTAATTTTATATTATAAAAACCAGAGAACGCATCCAAGTGGGAAAAATATGTAGCTTTAGACAATTTTGACCTCACTTCATCAATATTTTTAATAGGATAATGACTTCTCAATAGATTTTTATTTAAATATCTAGGATCTAAACATACCCTTAATCCTCCTGCCTTTTTCATGGTAATGACTAAACTACTTACCCATAATGTGGGTTTGTTAACCTTTTGTATAATTCCCAGTTGTTCCATGATTTCTAATTCTTTCCTTAACGGCTCGATGAGAGCAAACGGTACCTTCCTCGGGGGATCTACTCTTGGTATGGCATCCTTCTTTAATACAATACTGTGTTCATATGGAAGACATCCTAGGCCCTGAAAAACATCATTATATTTGATTACAATATTGTCACATGTTTTTTCATATAGGTTATGTATATTTTTCACAATTTTATTGTCATTTTGACAATTTACAGAGAAGTTTTTTGTTATTAAATTTAACTTTATACAAGTTGGTAAGCCAATTACAGTTGGACAATTCAAACTTGTTATTACAAAAGTAATTGTTTCAGGCTCTACTTTATTATCTAATAAACAGGATACATTAGATACTGCCACTATGGGAATTTTATGACCATTATAAGCAAAAATATTATAATTCTTACACTGTTGTTTGTCCTTATTTTTAACTTTTAGGTTTGAGCTTTTGCATGTGTCTAAAGACATCATATTTATATCTGCTCCAGTATCAATTATGCAATCTACTCTTTTATTGTTTATATTAAGAAAATAATGCCAAGAATTATCATTTTTACTTAAAATTGTGCTATTACTATTACTTTGTGATTCAATGTTGAACAATGTCCCTACAGTAAATCTCTCAGCACTATTTTTTGTTATTTCATCATCGAGATTTGAGTTGTCTACTTCAGAAACAACATTCCTGACATTATTTTTCTTATAACATAAATTAGTAAAGTGTCCATATTTAAAAAATGACCTGCATTTATGCTTCCATGCTGGGCAGTTGCGATGAGCATGTGTTGTGTTGCATCTCCCGCACGTTGTTCTGGACCCGGGTGTGGCTGATCTTCTTCGTTCATAATGCGGCACTGGAGACCTGGTTTTTCTCCTATGCTGGTGCGATGAAAACGATGATGACGGAGAACTGTTCTGACGGTTTCTGTGTATCTTGTATACGGTGGCATCTTCTCTTCTTTCACCCCCATTGATTGAATCTTCACTCTTCTGTGCCATAGTGAGTGTTCTACATAGCAGCTTGGCTCTTTCCAGGGAGAGATCTTGTTCTTGTAGCAGCTTTTGTCGAATTTGTGAGAAGTTTGTGGCCATGTTAGCGATGAGAATATCTTTCACCAGGGATTCACGAAGCGTACCAAACTCACATGAATGACTTGCATTTTCTAGCTCCATCAGAAAATTGTCCAATGATTCGTTCACACGTTGTTTTAATGTGAAGAACCTGTGTCTTGCAACTGTCAAATTCTTCTTTGGTTCAAAGTATTCAACAAATTTCTCCTTAACTTCTTTGAATGTAGAACTGCTTAGGTCCAAATTGAAGGAGTTGAAGATGTTTAGACCTTTTTCACCCATAGAGTGTAGCACAATAGCAATCTTCCTTTTGTCTTCGGTTTTCTCCATTCCCGACGCCAGCAAATATATCTCGAACGATTGAGTCCATTTTCTGAAGTTTTCAGCATTATTGTTGATGATTTCCGTCGAAATTTCCAGCTTTTGTACTCCGTTTGCAGCCATTGTCGTCATTGTTGTCGAACCACACCCAGCCGGTCTCGAAATTTCTTTTTTCGCCGCTCTCGATGTACTACCCTCTCTTAGGTTAATATTTCCTTTTTCTTTTTCTGACACCATGTTTAGTGCCGCAGCATATGTGTTATTGTTATCAGGATCTAATTATACGTCCAATAATATACACTTGTATTTAATCGTATTTGACTTTATTCTACTACGTAGATAATACAATAAACAGTATCTTATAAATAACTTTGTAGGTACACTGATCCCACTAACCTATCCGGGCCTCTCAAGGAGACTAACTTAAAACTATCTTAGGCATCAACGTCAATGTCATCTTTGACATCTAGTTGTTTTAAATACATAATAGCATTATGTAACAAGTATTACGTGAATCCCGTCGGTCTAGGACACGCGAGCCAGTCTACCGATCACGCCGTTCGTCGCTCGAGTGCTGCGAATTATTGTCACTGGACCGTGACCTACTTCGCGAGGCTCACTTGTGCCGTTTCTGAACGCGTAGCCTAGCTCGAAAACATCGACGTTCACGGTCTCGTGATCTTTCACGCATTACTTCTACCACTTAACCACGCATTTAGAGCACAGAACTATTAATAAAAGCTAGCAATCGTAACATTAAAAAAAAAACACAATCTGAATAATGGTTTTCTTATTCTTGAAATAGATAAAGTGAGCGTACTGAGTTTTTTATCCCAATTCGGATTTTAGGATCGGAAGTAGAATTTATTTAAAGAAAACAACACTGAACAAGAACACCGTTTTATTCATACGAAACAATTATTAATTTACTTTCGTAAACTTTAATAAACTAACAAGAAATAAATGAAATTACGATTGCACACTTTTAACAATTTAAACAAAGAAAAATAGCTCACGTGACCCTTAAACCAACCGACAGAGATTCGTGTAAACGTCTATCCGATGTTGGCGCCAAGGAAAAAGAGGCGCGCCGGCGCTTGAGTCACGCCTTATATAGCTAGCACGACAAAATGTTGTGGTGGGGAATCGCTGCTCCTCACAATACATAACTTAATAATTCAAAAGACGAATATTTATATATAAATGGTTAAGACGCAAGAGTGACGCAAAATAGCCCAGTTTTCGGCATTCTCCTTTGATCTTTTGCATCTACCCTCAAATTTGTTTTTTTTGCATCTACCCTAAAATTGGTTTTTTTTTTGCATCTACCCTCAAATTTGTTTTTTTTGCATCTACCCTCAAATTGTTTTTTTTGCATCTACCCTCAAATTGGTTTTTTTTGCATCTACCCTCAAATTGGTTTTTTTTGCATCTACCCTCAAATTGGTTTTTTTTTGCATCTACCCTCAAATTAGTTTTTTTTGCATCTACCCTAAAATTGTTTTTTTTGCATCTACGCTCAAATTGGTTTTTTTTTGCATCTACCCTCAAATTTGTTTTTTTTGCATGTACCCTCAAATTTGATCTTTTGCATGTACCCTCAAATTTGTTTTTTTTGCATCTACCCTCAAATTGGTTTTTTTTGCATCTACCCTCAAATTTGTTTTTTTGCATCTACCCTCAAATTGGTTTTTTTTGCATCTACCCTCAAATTGGTTTTTTTTTGCATCTACCCTCAAATTAGTTTTTTTTGCATCTACCCTAAAATTGTTTTTTTTGCATCTACGCTCAAATTGGTTTTTTTTTGCATCTACCCTCAAATTTGTTTTTTTTGCATGTACCCTCAAATTTGATCTTTTGCATGTACCCTCAAATTTGTTTTTTTTGCATCTACCCTCAAATTGGTTTTTTTTGCATCTACCCTCAAATTTGTTTTTTTGCATCTACCCTCAAATTGGTTTTTTTGCATCTACCCTCAAATTGGTTTTTTTTGCATCTACCCTCAAATTGGTTTTTTTTTTGCATCTACCCTCAAATTTGTTTTTTTTTTGCGTCTACCCTCAAATTTGTTTTTTTTGCATCTACCCTCAAATTTGTTTTTTTTGCATCTACCCTCAAATTTGATCTTTTGCATCTACCCTCAAATTTGTTTCTTTTGCATCTACCCTCAAATTTGTTTTTTTTTGCATCTACCCTCAAATTTGTTTTTTTTTGCATCTACCCTCAAATTTGATCTTTTGCATCTACCCTCAAATTTGTTTTTTTTTGCATCTAGTTTTGCATATACCTTACCATATTGGATTCAAAATGGCGGCATTTATATTTTAATAATTTTTTTGTTGGTTTTGTAGCAATAACAGCTTACATAAATAATATCAGCTTACTAGGACGTCAGGAAGTACCTTATGAATTTTGATGATCTATAAATGAGTCAGTGACGAAATCTGGGGTTTTTAGACATTGATAAAATCTAAAGTATAATTGCTACAACATTCAAACTTTGTATGTTTCATGTTTTTACTGGTGTCATTATATGTTGAAATTTTTAACTATGTAGCACCATCCAAAGCAAAGTTATGAGAGCTCAAAAAAACGACGAAACCTTTCGAGAAAAGGTAGGTAGTGCCCTTGCGCTTCGCTTGGCTCGTCTTGACGGGGGCAAGATATAAGATGCGGGTGATTAATTTTTTTTTATTTATTTTGTTTGGGTAACCAACAGCTTATTACTAATACATTAACAATGCAATATAGATAGAATCGAAGCCAGTAACAGGTTCCCACTTATAGTAAAAACTTATATATATAACAATATTAATACTAAACTAATAGTAGTGAAACATGTACCATAGTTTTGATAAATATGAATTAATCGCAATAACAAAATAAGTAACTTGTACTAACCCAATACATCAGTCATTAGCCTCAAAAAAATTCTTATTATATTCATGTCTTGCTTTGTTACTTTTAGTGAAATAGGGATCTATGTCTAGTTCTTTGCATAATGCATTAAAGGTATTAATTGCCCGCTCCATGTATGTATTTCCTCTATAGTTGGTGTTGTGGACTGGAACTGACAGCGGAGGGTTAGAGGCGAGGGAGCGGAGGCGGAGCTCAGGACAGTCAAATTCACCATTGATTATAACAATGACACAAAGATCTTATTAAAAAAAGTTATCGGTTCAAACTTTAAGTAAATAGTTAAAACCGTTTTAGTTATTACTTACGAGATATATTATATAATATTAGTTTAACTATTTACTTAAAGTTTGAACCGATTACTTTTTTAAATAAGATCTTTGTGTCATTGTAAAATTTATTTTAAAAAGAGTTAGTAAATTTATTATTTAAGGCGAGGAATAACCGCAACTATGGCGCTAGTTGCGGTTATTCCTCGCCTTAAATAGATAAAATGCTTTGGGAAGTAGGGGTTGCACTGCGGCTGTGAGGTTATATTGGGTACCTGGGTACCTTGTTACTTTGTAAGCAAACATAATATGAGTTCTGTTATCATATCGCATACTATTTTCGAAATAGTTGTTGTATGTGGCAAAAAATATGCTTACTTACTAACAAAATCACTATTTTTTTGCACAATAGATGGCAACCGTTAGTCCATCTATTTTGGGTAAATTATCTGATTGCCCTATTTCATATCATTCATCCATGTTGAAATAAAATAACAAATGAAATAAAGGAACAATTTACTGCGAAGCGTTAAGTTATGTCTCCGGACGTATATACGGCGCGCGCGGGCGGCAGGAGCTGTACGACCTGTGACGTCACACTAACACTGCGCCAACGCGCGACAATTTTAAATTATCGAGATTTTTAAATGTCTATAAAATCTAAACTAATTGATATTTTGGCATGAAACAAAAAATAGTGTATTTATATTCATATAGGCTTTACTGTGACAAAGTTATAACCAATACAATATCACTTTTTGTTTCATCTGAAAAAAGTTTTCATTAAATAAAAAAAAATGTATTTTTTTTAATTTCGCATACCCAGTAACATTCTCCATTCGGCATATGTACATTTTATAATTTACAAACGTTAATAGTAGTGACATCTAGTGCAAATTTTTTGTATTAAAGATAGATTGTATGGGATGGTAGGCCATGGTATTACATTATTTGTTTACCAGGGTGCTATAATAACATCCATGTCATACCATGTTACCTTGGATCTTATTACGAGTCTGATGACACCTCTTTCATAGAAATTAATCAAACATACAAAACCTCTACTAATTACCCTTCCTCTTGGCTACGCTGTAGTCTGGTAAAAAATTAATTATTCAACACCTTTAAAATCTGCGAAGTCTGCACATAAATATATGAATGTAAACACAACCCAATTTGAGCCCACAAGATCAATTGAGTCTCAAAAAGCGCATGACCCATTTTTGTTAGCATTCAAATGTACTCGTAGTCTGAAACATATTCTTTCTATAAAAACGAACAGAAAGTTCTCTATTGTGTGCTGTCTGTAAGACGGCGAGGCACTTTGTTTCGCCTGCGTACTGCAGTTGGCCCAGTGCTTTTGTTGGCCGTTTTGCATTGCAGGTCAATGCGATCCTGCGAGATTGCTTCGGGCCAGGCGTGCAAACAGTAAACTTATTTTAAGTGTCTTTTTCCATTGTCCCATTTTAACATAATAAACTCGGTTACGTAAAACTTGCGCATTTAAAGCGTATTGAAAAGTTTATTACAAAAGATTCTTCTGTTTCCATTTTCTGCCTTTTGTCTCAACGTTCAATATGTTTTTTAATTTCAATTTATTTTCGGAATTCAATTATGTATTCTACTTTGTGTGTCCGTACAACATAATGGTGCATGCTTAATAATATGTAATTGCAAAGGAGTTAATAATTGAAGATCAAACGAACTTACCGTAAGTGAAGTTCGATCACAATTATATGAGCGACTTCATTCTTAGCGATTTATGCTTACTTATTGTATGGTGTAAAGTACAATTTAAATTAATCTATTAGTTAGATATTAGTGCTCACTGCTTTGATTTATTTATACTAGTATTGTAAAGCCGAAGAGTTCTAACGCGCTAAACTTAGGGGCAACGGGCCCGAAAAAAATATTTCAGTATTGGATAGCTCAACGTAGAACATGTATGTTGGATAGCATATCATTACAGCATCGTGGAAGATAGCATATCGAGGAAGGCATGTAGAAATAGAAGCACAACACCAATAAAGTTTTAAAATCGGAGGTTTTATTTCACTATACATTTTTTTTTGTTTTATTTTTCTACACGTGGATGTAGTCGCCGTCACAGTATAATAATAATAATATCCTTTTATTCCTAAACATAAGGTTACAAGAGGTCCGTAAGTTCGGTCTTTTAGCATAGGCCTCCTCCGATTCCTTCTAATGGGTTGTCCCTTGCTATTCTCAACCAGCACGGTACTTCTGTTTCAAGTCATCTTCCCATCTATTAAGAGGTCCTCAATAAGGTCTTGACCACCTCTATCTCCTTTGCCGCCGTCACAGTAAGTATCCTTATAATCCAAAGTAACAATAAACGGTTGTCCTCAGGACAACCAGGACAACCAACCATAGGCAATGAACCCAAATAATAAAAAAAAACCCGACTGGGCGTGTATAACATTCCTATCAGGGATGAAATGGATATGAAATTTAGGATACGGATATCGATATTAAATTCTTTCGGATTCCGTTTGTTTCGGATAATTTCGGTTACGGATATCACATTTTTATAGTAGCAAAACTTTAATTTCGGATTCGGTAACGGTTATAGATATTTTTTTATATCAGATATCCGATAGTTTCGGTTACGGTTACTCTAACATCACTGATTCCTATCACACCTTACAAACGACCTGATGATCTGATTTCCACCAAACATAGCGAAGAACACTCTCGACTGATATACCTTTTAAACAAAAAAGACGCCTTAAAATCGCATCATCCGTTTGGGACCTACGATGCCACAGACAGACACATACACATTTACACAGATACATCAAACTTATAACACCCCGTCGTTTTTGCGTGGGGGGTTAAAAAAAGATTAGACAATATTATAATGGTTCTTAGTTCTTACGTACCGTTTATTTTTATCCAATCGATTAGCCAAGCAACACGGACGTAATTGATTGGTAAGAAACAATTAGGGCAATAGTGGATTACTAAGGGTGATAGCACAGTGGAAAGAGGTATTCGTGTCACATCGATCGATCGCGCCCCAGCCAATAACTATCGGTACACGACCAAATATTGTACTCAATACTGTATACTCGTGCATGCAGCGGAGTCCACACACGCTATTCAAACTGTAACGCGCTTGATAAGGTGCCGTCTTTGTGACGTTACTGTAAAACAGTCCCGCTTAGTATTCAGTCAGTATTGGATGTTATATGAAAACCGAATTGCGAGCAATCGACCTACATAATTTAATTTGACACTGTGAGGTGACACGTATACATATCGTTTGCGCTGTAATTATATTCCTGGAATCAATTTAACTGAGCTTTTAAACGTATAATTCGGTTAGGGCTAAATATATTTTACTGAGCATTTTTTAAATTTCAGTACAAGGGACAGCAATCCTTTATTTAGGTCATATCTTTAAAGGACAACTTTATAATAAGGTTAAACAGTCCAAAAATTTTCTTAAGTTTTATATAAATCTTGGTGTAAGTTAATCAACTTATACAATTATTAAACATTTTTTTACATTCAAACATTTATTTTAACCAACAGCGTAAAAATGAGTTAAGACAGATTATGGGATCATGATGAGGATTATTACCAGTGTACAAGGAAAAGGGACGAATATAAAATGGATTATGGAAATCAAATACATTCGCTGAATGTATTTAAGTCGTAGCTTACTTTAGATTTTATCGATGTGTAAAAACCCCTGATTTCGTCACTGACTCATTTATAGATCATCAAAATTCTTAGGTTACTTCCGGAAATCTTAGAAAGCTGAAGTTATGTATGTAAGCTGTTATTGCTACAAAACCAAAAAAAAAAAATATTAAAATGTAAATGTCGCCATTTTGAATCCAATATGCTGGACCACCATATTGGATTCAAAAGGATGTTTATTATAAGGATCTGATGATCTTTATTTTATAAAAGGAATATAATATACAAGTACTTAAAAAACCTACGACCTACTTTTTGTAGGATCCATAATCGTTCACAGTTTTGCTCCATATAATTTATGTCCGACTTTATGTATGTTTAGTGCGTTGCACTACTGCAATCAGTATATTTTATTATTCATCTACAAAAAGTCGGTCACCAATTATTAATCGGTGACCGACTTTTACTGAAGATGAAAAATATATTATTATATTATTTATGAGAGGAAAATTTGTTTTTTATCCACTTATTTAAAATTAGCGCGAATACGCAGGCAGCTAATAGTTGTAAATTGCTGTCGGTCACAAAATAACTGTCGGTGTATTTAACAGGTCCGGCACAAGCTCCATCTGTAGTTAAATTTCTTCGTCACGACGCTGGGCGTCGGTAGGCGTCGCGGCGCTGGGCGTCGTGGCGCTGGGCGTCGGCAGGCGTCGTGACGCTGGGCGTCGTGGCGCTGGGCGTCGGCAGGCGTCGCGACGCCTGCCGACGCCCAGCGTAGTTAAATTTCTTTTCTGTAAAGTTCTTTGTATGCTTAGCATTATTATAATGTGATTTGTAAGAAACTAGCTTGTCAGTGACTCAAAATAATCTATAGAATTCCTTGTGCTAGTTACTATCATCACTACTACTATTAGGTATAAGGTACTGTTGAAAATACTAGATGGTATTAGCTAATATTAGCACCGGGCGTCGGCAGGCGTCGGCAGGCGTCGCGGCGCTGGGCGTCGCGACGCTGGGCGTCGGCAGGCGTCGCGGCGCTGGACGTCGCGACGCTGGGCGTCGGTAGGCGTCGCGGCGCTGGGCGTCGGTAGGCGTCGCAGCGCTGGGCGTCGTGGTGCTGGACGTCGGCAGGCGTCGCGGCGCTGGGCGTCGGCAGGCGTCGCGATGCTGGGCGTCGCAACGCTGGGCGTCGGTAGGCGTCGCGGCGCTGGGCGTCGGCAGGCGTCGCGACGCTGGGTGTCGGCAGGCGTCGCGACGCTGGGCGTCGGCAGGCGTCGCGGCGCAGGGCGTCGGCAGGCGTCGCGGCGCTGAGCGTCGGTAGGCGTCGCGGCGCTGGGCGTCGACAGGCGTCGCGGCGCTGGGCGTCACGACGCTGGGCGTCGGTAGGCGTCGCGGCGCTGGGCGTCGTGGCGCTGGGCGTCGGCAGGCGTCGTGGCGCTGGGCGTCGGCAGGCGTCGCGACGCTGGGTGTCGGCAGGCGTTGCGACGCTGGGCGTCGGCAGGCGTCGCGGCGCTGGGCGTCGCGGCGCTGGGCGTCGGCAGGCGTCACGGCGCTGGGCGTCACGACGCTGGGCATCGGTAGGCGTCGCGGCGCTTGGCGTCGCGGCACTGGGCGTCGGCAGGCGTCGCGGCGCTGGACGTCGCGACGCTGGGCGTCAGTAGGCGTCGCGGCGCAGGGCGTCGCGATGCTGGGCGTCGGTAGGCGTCGCGGCTCTGGGCGTCACGGCAGGCGTCACGACGCTGGGCGTCGGCAGGCGTCGCGGCGCTGAGCGTCGGTAGGCGTCGCGGCGCTGAGCGTCGGTAGGCGTCGCGGCGCTTGGCGTCACGGCGCTGGGCGTCGCGGCGCTGGGCGTCGGTAGGCGTCGCGGCGCTGGGCGTCGGTAGGCGTCGCGGCTCTGGGCGTCACGGCAGGCGTCACGACGCTGGGCGTCGGCAGGCGTCGCGGCGCTGAGCGTCGGTAGGCGTCGCGGCGCTTGGCGTCGCGGCGCTGAGCGTCGGTAGGCGTCGCGGCGCTTGGCGTCACGGCGCTGGGCGTCGGCAGGCGTCGCGGCGCTGGGCGTCGGTAGGCGTCGCGGCGCTGGGCGTCGCGACGCTGGGCGTCGGTAGGCGTCGCGGCGCTGAGCGTCGCGGCGCTGGGCATCGGTAGGCGTCGCGGCGCTTGGCGTCGCGGCACTGGGCGTCGGCAGGCGTCGCGGCGCTGGACGTCGCGACGCTGGGCGTCAGTAGGCGTCGCGGCGCAGGGCGTCGCGATGCTGGGCGTCGGTAGGCGTCGCGGCTCTGGGCGTCACGGCAGGCGTCACGACGCTGGGCGTCGGCAGGCGTCGCGGCGCTGAGCGGCGGGAGGCGTCGCGGCGCTGAGCGTCGGTAGGCGTCGCGGCGCTTGGCGTCACGGCGCTGGGCGTCGCGGCGCTGGGCGTCGGTAGGCGTCGCGGCGCTGGGCGTCGGTAGGCGTCGCGGCTCTGGGCGTCACGGCAGGCGTCGCGACGCTGGGCGTCGGCAGGCGTCGCGGCGCGGAGCGTCGGTAGGCGTCGCGGCGCTTGGCGTCGCGGCGCTGAGCGTCGGTAGGCGTCGCGGCGCTTGGCGTCACGGCGCTGGGCGTCGGCAGGCGTCGCGGCGCTGGGCGTCGGTAGGCGTCGCGGCGCTGGGCGTCGCGACGCTGGGCGTCGGTAGGCGTCGCGGCGCTGAGCGTCGCGGCGCTGGGCGTCGGTAGGCGTCGCGGCGCTGGGCGTCGGTAGGCGTCGCGGCTCTGGGCGTCACGGCAGGCGTCACGACGCTGGGCGTCGGCAGGCGTCGCGGCGCTGAGCGTCGGTAGGCGTCGCGGCGCTTGGCGTCGCGGCGCTGAGCGTCGGTAGGCGTCGCGGCGCTTGGCGTCACGGCGCTGGGCGTCGGCAGGCGTCGCGGCGCTGGGCGTCAGTAGGCGTCGCGGCGCTGGACGTCGCGACGCTGGGCGTCGGCAGGCGTCGCGGCGCTGGGCGTCGGCAGGCGTCGCGACGCTGGGCGTCGGTAGGCGTCGCGGCGCTGGGCGTCGGCAGGCGTCGCGGCGCTGGACGTCGCGACGCTGGGCGTCGGTAGGCGTCGCGGCGCTGGGCGTCGGCAGGCGTCGCGGCGCTGGACGTCGCGGCGCTGGGCGTCGGTAGGCGTCGCGGCGCTGGGCGTCGCGGCGCTGGGCGTCGCGGCGCTGGGCGTCGGTAGGCGTCGCGGCGCTGGGCGTCGGTAGGCGTCGCGGCGCTGGACGTCGCGACGCTGGGCGTCGGCAGGCGTCGCGGCGCTGGGCGTCGGCAGGCGTCGCGACGCTGGGCGTCGGTAGGCGTCGCGGCGCTGGGCGTCGGCAGGCGTCGCGGCGCTGGGCGTCAGCAGGCGTCGCGGCGCTGGACGTCGCGACGCTGGGCGTCGGCAGGCGTCGCGGCGCTGGGCGTCGGTAGGCGTCGCGGCGCTGGGCGTCGGCAGGCGTCGCGGCGCTGGACGTCGCGACGCTGGGCGTCGGTAGGCGTCGCGGCGCTGGGCGTCGCGATGCTGGGCGTCGGTAGGCGTCGCGGCGCTGAGCGTCGCGGCGCTGGGCGTCGGTAGGCGTCGCGGCGCTGGGCGTCGCGGCGCTGGGCGTCGGCAGGCGTCGCGGCGCTGGGCGTCGGCAGGCGTCGCGGCGCTGAGCGTCGGTAGGCGTCGCGGCGCTTGGCGTCGCGGCGCTGGGCGTCGGCAGGCGTCGCGGCGCTTGGCGTCGCGACGCTGGGCGTCGGTAGGCGTCGCGGCGCTGGGCGTCGGTAGGCGTCGCGGCGCTGGGCGTCGGTAGGCGTCGCGGCACTGGGCGTCGCGGCGCTGGGCGTCGGTAGGCGTCGGCAGGCGTCGCGGCGCTGGGCGTCGGTAGGCGTCGCGGCGCTGGGCGTCGGCAGGCGTCGCGACGCTGGGCGTCGGTAGGCGTCGCGGCGCTGGGCGTCGGTAGGCGTCGCGGAGCTGGGCGTCGGTAGTCGTCACGGCGCTGGGCGTCGGCAGGCGTCGCGGCGCTGGGCGTCGGCAGTCGTCGCGACGCTGGGCGTCGTGGCGAGGGCGTCGGCAGGTTGGGCGTCGGCAGGCGTCGCGGCGCTGGGCGTCGGCAGGCGTCGCGACGCTGGGCGTCGGCAGGCGTCGCGGTGCTGGGCGTCGGCAGTCGTCGCGACGCTGGGCGTCGTGGCAAGGGCGTCGGCAGGTTGGGCGTCGGCAGGCGTCGCGGCGCTGGGCGTCGGCAGGCGTCGCGACGCTGGGCGTCGGCAGGCGTCGCGGCGCTGGGCGTCGGCAGGCGTCGCGGCGCTGGGCGTCGGCAGGCGTCGCGGCGCTGGGCGTCGGCAGGCGTCACGACGCTGGGCGTCGGCAGGCGTCACGACGCTGGGCGTCGGTAGGCGTCACGGCGCTGGGCGTCGTGGCATTGGGCGTCGGCAGGCGACGCGACGCTGGGCGTCGGCAGGCGTCGCGACGCTAGGCGTCGGCAGGCGTCGCGACGCTGGGCTTTTGAATCCAATAATATGGTGGACCACCATATTCGGATGTTTATTATAGGGATCTGATGATCTTTAATTTATAAAAGGAATATAATATACAAGTACATAAAAAACCTACGGCCTACTTATTGTAGGACCAATAATCGTTCAGAGTTTTGCTCCATATAATTTATGTCCGACTGTATGTATGTTGAGTGCGTTGTACTACTGCAATCAGTATATTCTATTATTCATCTACAAAAAGTCGGTCACCAATTCTTAATCGGTGACCGAGTTTTACCGAAGATGAAACAATATTATAATATTATTTATGAGAGGAAAATTTGCTTTTTATCCACTTATTTAAAATTAGCGCGAATATGCAGGCAGCTAATAGTTGTAAATTGCTGTCGGTCACACAGGAGATAATATAACTGTCGGTGTATGGAACAAGTCCGGACAAGCTCCTTCTGTTGTTAAATATAACAACAATATGATGTGAGATGATTTTAAAGCTAACGTCAGTGTTAATGTAATATCCGTATAATCTTATATCAAAATCGTTCGACACCTCGATAGCGCGATGCAGTTGCCTAACAGCGACATCTATGTTTAGAACTGTGAAACATCTAAACACAAACATTTAACAGTCGGTAACGTTTTATAATCATAACAATAAACGAAAAACAAAAGTTACATAAAACTCCAAATGCGTAGATTTATTGTAGTCTAAATTGTAAAAACTTCGATACTCAAAGAAATTTGTGACCATAAATTAAGTACTTAATCGACTTTTAATTGATTGGCGCATGACAAAATTTTATAAGTTTCAATATGACACGATCAATTTATTTATACAATTTTAGTTATTACGCCTCCGTGGTCTAGTGGTTTAGAGCCTGGCTCTCGAATGTGGTCGTCGTGGGTTCGATTCCCACGTTGGAAACACGTTTTAAGTTTGGTTTAGACAAGGCAGGCTGATCACCTAATTGGCTGACAAGAAATATGATCCATGCGTCGGATGGGCATGTAAAAAGTCGGTCCTGCGCTTGATCTCCCGCCAGTCGTGTCGGTTATCCGTCCCAGTGGGTTACGAGAGTGAAGAAAAAGAGAGTGCTTCTATGCATTGCGCACACACTTGGGCACTATAAAATAACTCCTGCGTAGCTGGACTGGTTTCAATGAAACCGGTCACCGTCACCGAAATCGGTGTGGGAGATATTATTATTATTATTATTTTAGCAAACACCAAAATTATTAAACAAGTAGCCTAAACAAAAAAAGTAGCAAACTAAACAACTAGCCACCCGGATAGTTATAGCACTTTCGAAAAAATAACAAGAATACAGTATAAAGAGAGTTCAATTATAGTAGTGAGGTGTTTTATTGAAGTTCGGTGTGTAACGTAGTAGTTACATATTTACAATTAATATCTTATACCTAGTGTGTAACTACTCAAAATGTACAACTTAAATAAATAATTATAAGAAACACAAAAAGAAAAGAAAATTATAATAAATAAATAAAATGATCGATAACGTATTTCGTTTGAATTGTGCTAGGCGCGTCACCCGATCGACAGGTTTTATTATCTGGGAGGCACGTATTGCGAGTTGCGAGCGCGCCGATCCGCCCGGCACTCCAGAGATTTCATTAGAGGCGGACGCACGTTTGACCATCAGGCAACGAACGAATCGTTTATCGTTATAATTTAACGTATTTAATAATATATTTTATTTTAAAAAAGTTAATTCGTCTCCGCGTTATAACAATAAATTTAATACCTACGCGAGTGTTGTTAAACCCCAGATTGGGGTCCTATGTTTGGAGTTCCGTTGGCAGCATTACAAGCCACACCTATAGAGGACGAGCCCAACTACACGCTGCCTACCACCGTCCATCACCTTCGGGCTGACCGCGCGCTTCACTTCCGCCAGCAGCCAGGAGAGTACCTACCCTGGGCAAAGTTTGTACGGCTTGTGTGAATAAGTGCCGACCCCGCCCACTTCTTGCTAAGGTCGACATTTGTTTTTTTTTTTGAATATATATTTTTTTCTGCGCGGGTTCCTGCCTTTTATTATTTTATTTTAATCCCTCTAATAGGAGGACAGGGACCTTTACCCCGCGACACTGGCGCCCAACAACGTGGTTAATTCACACAGGTCTTATTTACTTTACTCAGATTTTGTAGTTAGTGTATGTTTGTGGCTTATTTTTTTGTGAAACGTTTTATTATTTTATATTTTTTTGGTTTTTATTGTTGCTAAGGTGTACTTATGCAATGCCAATACTTACAGTTAGGAAATTTAAATTGTAAAACAAATCTAAGTACCCCCATAAAAAAAAATTTGTTTAAATTTATTATTTATGTACTTAAACGAATATTTTTATTGTTAATACCTATTTATTGCTATTTGTTGTATAGTACACATTAGTAGCACTTTTTTATTTTTTTGTTTGCTGCTAACCATTTTTTTATTTTTTTATTTTTACTAATCAGTAAAAAAAAAAACCAAACGTTGATTTTTTTATTTATTATTGTAACAGGACGGAGATTTTTTTTTTCTTTCTTTCTTTTTGTTGTGCTTACTAGCTTTTCACCACTTACTTACTCTCGGTGTTAATATAATCTTAAAAATGTTACCTGTCAAATATCTCTCTCTACAGAAGTCGGAACTAGAATATGAGGTTCGGATTCGAGGAGCTACCCCTGCTTCTTCAGTTGAGGAATTACGGAAACAAATTGTAAAATTAGCATCAGAATTCCCGTCCGAACACATATTAGAGTCTCCGCTAGATACTCGACAGGACCTAAAAGGTTGTTGTGAAGTTCTTACAAAAATTCAGATGAATCTTGATGTATCTGAACCTAATGAACCTTCTATTTTAAGAATTCAAAATATGTTAAATCATCTTCACAACCGTTTGGCAAGGATAACGCGCGGAGACGAATTTAAAAAAGAATATGATGATATATATAAAAACTTTAAAATTCAAACACAAAAGTTATTAGCTCTTCAAGCGAAAAGACCTATGCCTAGTACTTCTTTCATAGGTGAGGGCACTTCTAGCGAGACTGGAACCAAAATTCAGGAGGTGCAAAATCTAATTTCTGTTACTTGCGATCGTTCTTCGTCAGATTTGCAGAAACTTAAATTTAGTGGAAAAACGTGCGTGCGCTCATTTATTCAGCGGGTTGATGAATTTATTGTTGCTCGTAATATTTCACCTACAAAAATCTTAGCCTTCGCGACCGAAATCTTCCACGATGACGCCCTTCATTGGTATCGCTCAGTTAAGGACAAGGTTTCATCTTGGCCTGAGCTCGCTACCAAATTAAAGGAGGACTTTGATCAGTCGGACTTTGACTATCGACTCATTTCGGAGATTCGATCTCGAACTCAAGGGGAACGTGAAAACATAACCATTTATCTTTCGATTATGAGTGGCATGTTCTCCCTTCTTTCTACACCCCCTTGTGAAACTGAACAGCTTGAGATTCTGTTACACAACATTAGACCTTGTTATGCGAGTGTACTGGCAGCATCAGCTGGACAGATCACGACGATAGACTCCTTACGTTCTTTATGTCGTAATTACGAGATTGTTCAGGCCCGCCTCTCAAAATTTCAGGAGCCACCTAAGGCTACTCCGGACACCATTGCACTAGAGTTTGCCTATTCTAAAGATTTAAATAAAAGTATAAATAAGTTTAGTTATAATACATATAATAAGCCAAATTTTACAAACAACCATACTAATAATAAACAATATTCAAAACATTTTAATTACAATCAAGGAAATCAACAACAAAATAAATATCAACAAAATCACCTTAATAAAAATCAAAATTATATTCATTCGGTTCAAATAAATAAACGACAACTATATTGCCCTAGGTGTCGCGATAACACACACAACCTAAGACAATGTCAAGCTAATAGTGGCGTTATTTGTTTTAAATGTGGATTGAAAGATGTTAAAACACCTGATTGCCCTGTTTGTAATAATAAAGACGGAATTAATTTAAAAAACTAAATGAGCAGAATTGTAGTCATTTTGACCAACGAGATTGGGACACTTGGCTTACTTTTATTAGAAAATTTTATTCTACGTACAAAATATCTACAATTCTGCATTCACAACCCGTCAATGATACAAGGCCCTATGTAAATATTAAAATTAATAATATTGACGCTTGTGGCTTATTAGATTCTGGTGCTGCAGTCACAATTTTAGGTAACAACTCACATCGTCTTTTAGTTGACTGCACCTTGCAACAGAGTGACCACATTTCCATGGTAGCCGCCGGCGGTCAATCCTTGAAAAGTATCGGATACATTAACTTACCCGTCACTTTTGAAGGCCAATTTCATGTGATTAAAGCTTATGTTGTCCCCGAGGTTGACACATCTATTATATTAGGAGTGGACTTCTGGCGTGCTTTTAATATATGTCCCAAATATCTCAACAGCATTACCCTATCTGAAGTTTCCATAGCCGAATTAAAATTTAATAATAATACCGAATATTACATAAATTCCTACAACAATTTAATGGATAACCAGAAATCGATAGCGGATAATGTTATCGCTCAATTTAAATTAATATCATCAGAGACGAGAGGTTTAGGTCGAACTAATTTAATTTCACATAAAATAGACACTGGTGGAGCTCAACCGATTAGGCAGCGTTATTATAGAATGTCTCCGGAAAAGCAGCGCATTTTAACGGAGCAGGTCGATGAGATGCTATCACTTGATGTCATTGAGCCATGCGAGAGTGCGTGGTCTTCTCCAGTTCTTCTCGTAAATAAGAAGGATGGGCAGCCCAGGTTTTGTCTCGACAGTCGAAAACTTAATGCAGTAACTAAACGCGACGCTTATAATTTGCCTTACGTTTCGGAGATCCTAGACAACCTACGCGATGCAAAATATTTGTCAAGCGTAGATCTCTCTAAGGCATTTTGGCAGATTCCGATTGAAACTGCAGACCGGGACAAGACTGCTTTTTACGTACCAGGCAGAGGCACATTAAGGTTCAAAACCACTCCTTTTGGCCTCACAAATGCTCCCGCTACTCAACAGCGTTTAATGGATTTGTTGTTCGGTGACATGGAATTTAAATGTTTTGCCTATTTAGATGATATAATTATTATTAGCTCTTCTTTTGAGGAACATGTATCTCTGCTTTTGCGCGTTTTAGATAAGTTAAAACAGGCTAATCTCACCGTTAATTTTGATAAATGTAAATTTTTTCGTAGCGAACTTAAATATTTAGGTTACGTTGTTGACTCTTATGGCTTACGCACAGACCCAGAGAAAGTGCAGGCTATTTTAAATTTTCCAGTTCCTAAAAATAAGAAAGAACTGAAACGCTTCCTTGGTACTGCGACGTGGTACCGCCGTTTCGTTCCAAATTTTAGTACAGTAGCTGGCCCATTAAACAAACTTACTTCGAACAGTAAAAAGTCACCACCATTTCAGTGGACGCCGGAGGCTGAGGCGGCTTTTAATGCCTTAAAGGATTGCTTGGTTTCCGCACCAGTTCTCTCCTGTCCGGTTTACACTGAGTCTTTTGAGGTCCATACAGATGCGAGTAACTATGGTATCGGTGCCATGTTAACACAGACCATAGAAGGTAAAGAACACCCTATTGCCTATATGAGTAGATCGCTGTCCAAGGCTGAAAAGAACTACAGCATCACAGAAAGAGAAACTCTTGCTGTGTTAGCTGCTCTTGAGCACTGGCGGTGTTATATAGAAAACGGTCAGACTTTTACGGTGTACACTGACCATTCCGCGCTAAAATGGTTTTTGTCATTAAATAATCCCACAGGGAGATTAGCTCGTTGGGGAGTCAGATTATCATCGTTTAATTTCGAAATTAAGCATCGAAGAGGAGTTGATAATGTTATTCCTGATGCTCTTTCACGTGCTGTTCCAATCGCAGCTATCTCACTTTCAAACGCTGTCAATAAAACTAAAGATGATTGGTATAAAAATATTTACAACGGTTGCCTTAATACTCCAAACCAATTTCCAAATTTTTTAATCAAAAATAATTCTTTGTATCGGCTATCTAAAATTAAATCACAACTTACCTCTGAATTCGCTTGGAAGGAAGTAGTCCCCAGTGAATTTCGTGATCAAATTATAACTGAAAACCACTGTACACCAACAGCAGGACATCTCGGTATATATAAAACATACAATCGTCTAGCATTGTCATATTACTGGCCTGGCATGCATCAAAGTGTAGTTAAGTTTGTAACCGCTTGCTCCATTTGTCTGTCGTATAAGTCACAAAACCACACTACATTGGGAGAAATGGGTCGTCCTAAGCAGTGCTCACGCCCCCATCAAATGATCTCGATTGATTTTGTTGGCCCTCTTCCTGTTTCGCGTAAACAAAATAGTTACATGCTTGTGGTTACTTGTTGTTTTTCTAAGTACTGTAATATTTTCCCACTTCGCCGAGCCACCGCAGACGCAGTCGTTAACATTTTAGAAAATTCGATATTTTTAGTCTACGGCATTCCACAGACAATTTTCTTAGATAACGGGAGTCAATTTATTAGTTCTACTACTGAAAAATTATTTAAAAAGTATAAGGTGCCTAATATTTATTTTACTCCTAAGTATACGCCCCAAGTAAATTTGGTGGAGCGTTATAATAAGACTATTGTGACTAGTCTCTCGACATTCGTTGAAAATGATCATAGGACTTGGGACACATTTATCCCAAAGATCCAGTTTGCAATGAATAACTCTGTAAACGAAGCCACCGGTTATACACCCTCTTTCCTAGTACACGGTAGGGAGTTAGTCCTATGCGGTTCACACTACACGGACGTGGACTTGGGTGACGAAGTTTTGTTTTTACCACGGGATATTTACGCTGAGAACCTAGGTTGCCTCTCTTCGGTATTTAATGATGTTCAGGCCACGTTATGGAATGCACATGTAAAGAATACCACACACTACAATTTACGTAGGAAACCAGCTGAATATAACGTTGGTGACATAGTATTTAAACGTACTTATATGCTTAGTGATAAAGACAAGTTCTTTAGTAAAAAGTTAGCACCGAAATACATAAAGTGTCGTATTGTTGGAAAACGTTCACCTTTAGTGTATCTTTTGGAAGATATGTCTGGAAACAACCTTGGCGTTTGGCATATCAAGGACATAAAAATTTGTAGGTTTAAGTAATTGTATAGTTAACCCTTTAATAGTAAATCTATATCAACATCTTGTTTTAGCATAAGTCAACAGCTTCAGTATAGCTGATGCCTTATAAAATATTGTCAGGACGCGTCAATAACTTAAAACCTTCCTTGTTGTTGTTGCATATTTTATGATAAGGTTTTTCTGATAGAGTGAATGAATAATAGTGCAG
Source organism: Celastrina argiolus (assembly GCA_905187575.2). Classification (NCBI taxonomy): domain Eukaryota; kingdom Metazoa; phylum Arthropoda; class Insecta; order Lepidoptera; family Lycaenidae; genus Celastrina; species Celastrina argiolus. The sequence continues at coordinate 11,517,400 of LR994599.1, read as the reverse complement.
GTATGTAAGGTGTCCGAAAGACTGAATGAATAATAGTGATAGTATGTAAGTAGAACGAATGGTAAGTGCTAAAGCTGTAGTCGAATGGGTTTTATTTTAAAACAAAACCCTTTCCGAGACGCGGGGGGTAATGTAACGTAGTAGTTACATATTTACAATTAATATCTTATACCTAGTGTGTAACTACTCAAAATGTACAACTTAAATAAATAATTATAAGAAACACAAAAAGAAAAGAAAATTATAATAAATAAATAAAATGATCGATAACGTATTTCGTTTGAATTGTGCTAGGCGCGTCACCCGATCGACAGGTTTTATTATCTGGGAGGCACGTATTGCGAGTTGCGAGCGCGCCGATCGGCCCGGCACTCCAGAGATTTCATTAGAGGCGGACGCACGTTTGACCATCAGGCAACGAACGAATCGTTTATCGTTATAATTTAACGTATTTAATAATATATTTTATTTTAAAAAAGTTAATTCGTCTCCGCGTTATAACAATAAATTTAATACCTACGCGAGTGTTGTTAAACCCCAGATTGGGGTCCTATGTTTGGAGTTCCGTTGGCAGCATTACAAGCCACACCTATAGAGGACGAGCCCAACTACACGCTGCCTACCACCGTCCATCACCTTCGGGCTGACCGCGTGCTTCACTTCCGCCAGCAGCCAGGAGAGTACCTACCCTGGGCAAAGTTTGTACGGCTTGTGTGAATAAGTGCCGACCCCGCCCACTTCTTGCTAAGGTCGACATTTGTTTTTTTTTTTGAATATATATTTTTTTCTGCGCGGGTTCCTGCCTTTTATTATTTTATTTTAATCCCTCTAATAGGAGGACAGGGACCTTTACCCCGCGACAGGTGTTACACAGCCACAATGGAGACTTATTTTCATATCAACCCCTACAATATGGGTAACAAATGATGAGAGAGTTTGAGAAAACAAATACAATTCATACAATATTTCATGAATGCCGCCATTTTTAATCCAAAATAGCGATTTATCGTTTTCACAGGTACTCTCACAATATGGGTATCAAATGAAAGAGAAATACATACAATAAATCATCTAAATTCCAGACAATGAATAAGGCGAAAGTAATTGCCCGGGGTCAAAATAGATTATTTTTAAACTCAAACAAGTCCATTAACCAACTTACAAAAATAAATGAAATCCCACCAAAAACATTTTCATGTAAAAATGTTGCCATTACGAGTCTATATAACCTTACCCTGTGAAGAAGTTATCAGATATCGTATAAAGCCAAGCTCTAAAGACTACTCGCATTAAATCTACAAGCACCTTGATCAAAATCTATCAAAAAGTGGACACTTTTGCTACCGTTAGGAAGATTTTATAGGCATTAATTTATCGTGTGTGAAATAAAACGACCAAGCATCACGTTTTAACTGAAATGTAGAGTAAGTGAAGCTAAGCCTAGTAAAGTAAGGGCGCATAGATCAAGAACTTTGGTTCTACATGAGATTTGTCCACTTTTTGATAGATTTTGATCAAGGTGCTTGTAGATTTAATGTGAGTAGTCTTTAAAGCTTGGCTTTATACGATATCTGATAATTTCTTCACAGGGTAAGCTATATAGACTCGTCTTGGCAACATTTTTACATGAAAATGTTTTTGGTGGGATAGACTATATTCTATTGTAGGCAGTGTCAAAATAGCGTATTTTTACCATAAAAGTTTTTCATTTGATGTTTAAATATATAAAAAATTGTTTAATTGTTATAAAATGTATTGGATAATGAAGTATGATGCTTTAATAATCTGGTAATGGGTTGATAAGTGTACACAATAAGTGAATATGTGAAAATTTCGGTGTTTTTGGTATGTTTACGTTTAGGTTAAAATTAAAAGGGACGTATTATAGTTATTATCTATATCTTAATTGGTGAGGCAAAAACTACATTGATGTAGGAACCCCCTTTTTACAAAATTGTGCAAAAGGAAAAGTATAAAATTTCCCACATTTTATAGTTCATATCGAGGAGTAGATAATTATTAATGAAGTACTTAATATTTCTGAAAATAATTTTAAGTGTCACCTACAACTAATGAGAATAAGAACACACAAACTGCATTTATTGTTTATTAACGGTAGGCTTAATATAGTTACATCAATCGATCTGATAACATTCTCAAAGAAAAAAAAGCAAAACTGGTATTTACTGAGATCGGGTGCTTTTATTTCAGGTTATATTATATTTATTTATTTTTATTTATTTATTTATTTATTTAACCATTTATTGCACACAAGAAATACATTTACAATAGAACGATCTACAAAGAAAGACGACACAAAGGTACTGCTTATTTCTTAAAAGAAATTTCTTCCAGCAGCCCTGCGGAGAGATATGGGATAAAAGTTAGCAGATAGGGCGTGCACAATTAAAAATACATGATATATATACATACTTAAATACATACATAATATATATATTATATATATAATATAATAATAATAATATATACCTATACATAATAATACTTGATACAGTAAATAAAATATATACTAAGAAAATAGTATGCATAATATTGTATAGTATAATAATTCTACTTATATGGATTGAGATTCGAAGTAATGCTCTTTCAGGCGTCTTTTGAATACAGCAATAGTGGGACTGTCACGAACGGTGGGAGGAAGCGAATTCCACAGTCTGACTGCATGAACGGTAAAGGAGTAGGAGTAGAAATTGGTGCGATGCGATGGAATGGAAAGAGTCGTTCTAACTTTAGACCTACACGTGGTATCAAAGGATCGAGAAAAATTAAATCTTTCGAGAAGATATGAAGGAGATAGGGGATTATACAGGATATTATAAAGTAAACAGAGGATATGGGAGTTGCGACGAAGGCGAATAGGGAGCCACCTCAGTTTCAATCGAAAGGCTGATACATGGTCGAACTTTCTAAGTCCAAACACGAACCTTATGCAGAGATTCTGCAACCGTTCAAGTTTTGTTAGCAGCTCTTCGGTGATATCCAGGTAGCAGGAGTTAGCATAGTCAAGGATAGGGAAAAAAGTTTTGGAGGCTCCTTAAGGTGTGCATCGAGTAATAAACTTTTCTGCTTACTTCACTGACTTGTGAATTCCAAGAAAGATTGCTGTGTAAGTGTACCTAGGTTTTTTTATACAAATAATTAAATAATTTTAATTATTTGTATAAAAAAACCTAGGTACACTTACACAGCAATCTAATATGTCGGTAAGATTGTACTAAGGACCGTATTAATAAAGAAGTCTCAAACTACGTCACAAGGCAGGTTTTGATCGATAAGACCCTAAACTGCGATTAGTTTCTCAAGATGATCTTTGATTAATAGTCTTATTTCAAGGGCGCTGGTTTAGAAGCGGAGTCTCAACTAGGAACGATATCCCACCTTTGAAAATTAAATTTATAGTTATGGCTTTAAAGATATTTTGAAGATTTTATTCTTATTTTTTTTAGATAAATGTAACATATTTTGTTTGTAATATAATAATAGATATTAAATATAATAAGCGGTCGCATCTAGTAATATTATTACGTTTTGGTTTGTTGAAAAACAAAATGGCCTCCCTTAACCCTAGAAAGATAACGTGCGCCTCAAAGGCGCTCGCGAAATACACATTTCACTACCATTTAGTTACCAATGCGCGTACAAGCTTGTGTTTCCACGCCAATTCAGTCGTCGGTTAACACTTCCGAGACACCCCCGTTTCTGTTTGGTAGGTACCATAGTTTTGCTGTTAGAGCGATGTATTAGGCTCGGGAGGCGCAAACGGTGTACGGAGAACATGAAAAAGATGTTCAGAACAATTGTCTTTTTTCAATTTTTTTTTAATTTGAGTATGTTTATAGTATAATTAATTAGTTAATAAGGAAAAACACTTTAAAATTTACCTATTTTAAAAAATCGATAAAAGTACAAAATATTTCTAATTTTTGTTAAGTGTTTATACAATCCAAAAAATGTTGATATTTTAATTAAAAAATAATAAAAATGTTGATATTTTAAATTAAAAGTAAAAAATACGTATGTGTTTTATTTAATTATTAATTATGAATTATTCAATAATTTACACTAGTTAGTGTAATAAAAACAATTGAATTTCATTAAAAAAAATCGGCTGTTAAAAAAGAGCGCCTCAGAGGCGCATGTTTATCTCTTTAGTACAGAAAAATAACGTTATCTTTCTAGGGTTAAGGAACAAACCAAGTCTCAAGTAACGGTTTGACGTTACTCCCAAAATGTCAGCTGCTCAAGTAGCAATTTGACAGCTGTTGACATCGCTCGTCTCAGTTGAGACACCTGTCGTAAGACATATGCATAAGTATTCTCTATTAATTCAACTGTCATCTCAAATACTGTCTTGAGGTTGTGGTTGAGATAGTTTTATTAATACGGGCCTAATTGTCGCAGGGTTTATTCGCGGAATGGACTCTACCTGTATTATAAATATTATGTCATTCTAAACAATATGGCGGCTAAAGGCACAGCGGGTTTGTTAAATAATGCGCAAATCCGCGGGTCGACAGGCTGAAGTGCGCTCAGCGCTCATGCACTCTTCAAGTGCGCACTGTTTATGCTCCAGTTGGGCTTAACCTTAAATCCAATTATAGATAATGGATCGCAGAAAACACAAATATACCTTGCACTCCACTGGAACCATAGTGGCATTGAAAGCAAAATATGTTTGTCGGAGCTTCGCGATCGAGTAGGTCGCCGCTTTTGACTCACAAAACATACCTATAACGGATCGCTGTTGGTTTGTATGGGCAAACCCTAGTTATAGATAGATAGATAATTGAGAGGGGTCATAGAACTCTGTAATAGAGCTCGGAGCTGTTAGTCAAGATGGCATCGTTATCATGATTTGACATAATCTATTCTAAGTGACTTATGATTTAGAATGTCAATTAGGTAGTAGTTTTCGAACTTCGTAAGTGATATTAGCGATATGTTAGTGTTAACGGCTTGTTACCATGCCTTCTCATTCATTGATAGGAATTACGAGAGAAACAACATGATATTTAACGAAGGATTAACTTTAACATTACTTGGTGAAATACGCCCTAAGTCCCGATTTCACTAACGCTTGTTAGTGTTTAGGGCTTGTTAAAATACCATGCCTTCTCATTCATTAACAAGAAATACGAGAGCGATAATGTGACATTTAATGAAGGATTAACTTTAGCATGTGTTGGTAAAATTGGCATTTAGAGAAATAACGCAATGATAATTAATAACCGATAAACACTTTTTATTAAAAATATATTAAAATATATTAAATACGAGTGTACTAGTGATTGAATTCACTAGTACACTCGTTTTTAATAACCAGTTGGTACTTTACACTTCAATTTACTATTCATTTTGTTGTCTAGATACAACAAAATGAATATTACATTACCTACAGGTAAATATTGCATTATTAATTGAATAATTACCATATTACATTATAATGCTTAAAGGAAAAATGTAGGTTGTATGCATATTATGTTATTACTGTTTGTTTTGAGTGCACTAATATATCAAATTGGTCTACAGATTCATAGGATGGGGCAAAAACAACTGCTTCCTCACTGAGCACTGAGAAGTAAGGAAGAAAAACAAATAAGTATACAAACTTTATATCAATCACTACTACCGCCTACCCGCTGTCGCTGAAAGAAAACTAGGTATATTTGAATTGTATAAATTATACGGGACGTTAAAGTAAATTTATGTCCGACGCAGCGGGGGAGAATAAGTGATGACAAATCGTGTATCTGGTCCCTGGGCGTTTGTTTATCCGGTGTAAATGGCGTGAAACTGGGTCAAAACTCATTAACTCCGCCACTTGGTTTTTATAGCCCGTGTTAGTAGACACTGATTGAAATACTTGTGTATGACGTACCAAGTATTTCCGATTATATGCCTGGTATATAAAAAATCTTTGAACTGCTCTCTTGTTTAATTTTGTTTTTAATCGTCGATATAGTTGAAGAGTATACAGTGTGACTGGTGAGACATGAGCAATACTTGAGGACGTGATATTTGGCTATTATATGAGAAGAAAAAAAAAACAATTAATCACTGAGTAAATGTATCTTAAACTTTACCCAACGCATGGACACCACGGGTAGGTACGCGCCCGTACTTCCTACGTTGATGTCGCACGCGGCCGCCAGGGTGCCGCGCGAGCTACACAGGTATGCCTACTTGCCTAGTCGCGTAATTTTCATAGTATCCATGATTCATTTATTTAAAGGAAAATTTGGTAAAAAATTAAGTACCTAATTTTATTACATATTTATAATGGGAATTAAGTACCGAGTACTCTCCGTAAGTATTGCACATGTCTCACTAGTCAGCATGTATAGTTGGCACGGGTCAGCTAGTTAAGTATATATATACGTAACTAGCTGACCCGTGCCTACTTCATTGGACATACAAACCGTTTAAACCTTTGCTGGACTTCCACGAATATTTCAAGACTAAAAACAGCCGGATCGGTTCAGCCGTTTTCGAGTTTTATCGAGAGTAACGAACAGCAATTCATTTTTATATATATAAGAAGATAAGAAGACAAGATAAGTCTGTGGACTGATATAGTGAAGCCATAGGTAGTCTCAGTTTCGCAGTACTTTACTTGCTCTAAAATTGACAATTCGGTGTAGGCATAAAATACAAAGGCTTTAAATTACAGAGTATTTTTGTTTCTCCTTTGAAATATCAAATGATCTGCTATGTCACTGACTAATGGATACGAAACGTGGTTCTTATTACCAAAATTACTAATACAATTTCAGACATTGTGTAATTTAAAAAAATATAATTATGTAGATCACCTTAATTTTTTACTTTAAGAAACGTCAATGGCTTAACTAGTATTTTAGTACAATTAAAGTATCAGCTACATGTTGTGAACTCATATACCTAAGAGAACATTAAAAAAGCTGTTTTGTAAGGCATAGAAGAGTTCTACACAAGTTGAATTATAATTTAAAGTTAATATCAATAAAGGTGTTAAATATAAAGATTTTTGCATAAAAAATATGAAAGTTTGTTTTAAAACAAAACAGCGGCGAGTTGTTTTCGATCGCAGTCCCGTCCGAATGCACATGACAGCTAAAACTAAGCCGAACACATTTTTTTGCAGAAACTAGGACGAATGCCAAGCTGAAAGTCGGTCGAGAAACGACTTCTATCAACTATCGGTTCCCAAGACTAATTTTGTATAGATTGCTTGATAAGTATAAGCTATCAGCTATCGTATACATGCTAAAAAGTATTTTTTAAATTAAAATGTCACGCTATTAGTTACGATTACATCAGACTACGATGTAAACGATCGAACTAAGGATTGCCTCGATAGCTGATAGCTTATAATTATCAAGCAATCTATACAAAATTAGTTACTACAAAATTACGTACTAAAGTCACAAATATGGTTACTAAAGCTATGGCGCTTTAGTTTGTGACTTTAGTACGTACGAGTCCTTTAATCACAAATAAGTCTAAATCCTAGAATTTACACTCGATGCGGTCACTTCCTTGGTGTTTAATTATAATGGCGACAAAGAAGAATTTTTAGAAAGTGGCCTAACAGAAACTTCGTCGATATTTTACCATGTGTAGCTTCGAGTGTTAGTATCAGCATCGTACAAAAAAAAACAAATGAAAACGAGTAAATAAAATAATTTGATTTTTCGGCAATAAAGATTTAGTACGCAATATTTGATTTACGAGTAAAAGTCTACTTAAAAATTCCACCGAAAGCGTTTTCCACGCGAGTACTATTGAAAATTGAATGGTTTTCGACACGATTCTACCAAATTGATTCGTATGCTTGTAAACAAATCCCGCACGGCTTTGACCTACTTCTAATCGTCCTATTAAAAAGTTCCCTAATTCAAACAATTTTGCCAGCAACTTTTTATAAATAATACTTGGGTATTGGTAAACTAATAAAACTAATGAAGGAGGTAGTAGGGATTGGGTTTTGCAAACAACAATGTTATAACTATACTAAACTTTAAAAAATGACACCCCAATTAGTATTTATTGGTTTCTCCATGTTATAAAAACAAAGTTTTAATAATAAAACACACTGAAGTCAAATTACGTTAGCAAATCTATCAGTCGAAATGAAACCGCCTTTTTTCAAGCAAGTTTGTTGGACTAGTTATTAGTATTCAAATTTATGCACGTAAGTTCGAATGTTATACCGATGGTTGATATTTATTGACGCCTTCAGGAAGGCCACGGTTCGTTGGTTTATGACTGGGGAGTTTATGAGTTTGATCTCCGCGCTGTAACAAAAATGTCAGGACAATGCAGGCTGATCAATGATTGCCTGATATGAAAGATGATCCATGTGTCGGATGAGCATGAAAAGTCGGAAAGCACCTGACTATTGCAACTCGTGTCGGTCAGACAGCCTTGGTTTACGATAGTTAAGAAAGAGAGATGCTGACAAGACGACATCAAAGACGAGGACTAAGTAGTAGAGCCATTAATATATTTAACCAAGTACTTTACTTACTTTACCGTGTGAGATAGATAATCTACTACGATCCTACACGGAACCAGCCACCGCGACACCGCAACAGAAATCGGTATGAGAGCCACATTGCTTTAATTCAGAGCAGAAAAAAATATGAGACTCCTCAAACAAGTCCTCATTGGTATCCAAATATAAAGCATATGTCAAAGAGATTTTAACAGGTCACGAGTAGAACGAGCCTATAATGTATTATGCGTCATACGATTACATTAACCTATACTAAACCACTAACGAGCACTAACCAATACCGATTTATGTAGCAGTAGCCAGTGAGGCCACTGCTACATAAATCGGTATAAGAGCTACTTATTTCACTAATTTAGAGGCGATAGAGAGAAATTAGAAGTCTCATCATACAAGAGAATCTCTATGTCCGATAAAGTTACTGTAATGAAAAGGTCAAAGAGATTCGAACAGGTTACCGAGTAGAAAGAGCCATTAATGTATTATGTACCAAGTACTTCACCTATCTTCGCGTGTGATGCGCGGCGTCACGCGACGAGATTAACCTCTACGAAAATGTTCGGTTTCCGAGAACGTTCGCTGGACGACGACCTCTGTCGGTTTAGTGTCGTATTATCGAATTTACGCCAACAAAATGTTTAACTTTTGTCAAAAGTTACATTTGTGAGTTAGGGAGACTAGTTTGTAATTCCTGGATTAGGTTTTATTTGTATTAGGCAACTTTTTGTTTGCAAAAATGATAAAAAAAAACATCTTAGTGGTTTATTTTTAACATGTCTGATAATAAACTTCCGAGCTACAAAAAAAACCAAATTGGTAATTAATTGGATTACAAAAGTCTATTTGGTTTCGTAATTGTATTTTATGATTCATAAAAATTAAAATTTGAATTTTTTAAGCCACAAATAATAAATAATAAATTATAATTTTTTAAATCATAAATTATAATAAATTACCCGATCGAAACCCGATCTTAGCGAGGCTATTCTTACACTGAATAAAAAAGAAACCACGTTTAAAAGAAACCGAATTTAACAACTAAAAAGCATTAAATAATACTTTTATAATGTAGTTACAATTAATGTTCTCTTTGAAGTCGGTGTCAGCAAAGGTGAGTTTCAAGTCAACAATTTTAGGATGTTGTTCTTTTAGCTGACACTTTTTCATAAATGTAATGAACATTTATAAAAAATTCGTAGCAGTGCTAGCACCGCATTGTTTTTTCGCCCAAATCTTGATATAAAACTTAAATTAATTCGAATCTCACAAACAGTAAACTACGTTTATAAGAAGTCTGGAGTAAACTGTTCGGAGAAGGATGCTCAGGGTGAGAGCACTTGGCGCTCTGCAATGCAGTGGACTGTGGAGTTGCCATGTTTATGAATTATGTACAAGTCCGGCACTTGGGCGTTTCGTTAGCACGTATGAAATTACTGCGACGTGGCACATTCTCTCTTTTGCCTAATTTACGATGCCTAGGTGCAGAATTTGCGCTACATTTACGTAGTCATATGTTACAGTACAGATGCAAGTTAAGATAAACATTCAACTTAACTAGTAGCTCTTTAAACATAGCAGGTACAAAGCAGATATTAATTTAGTTAAAGATTTTTTTTACTTTAATTTATTATGATAACAACAACCTTATTCTACTTATTTTAACTTACACTATACAATTTACTACTTTTAGTAAAGTAGTATAGTATAAGTAGTAGTACTTTAATTGACCTTAGTCAATTATAGTTATCCACTTAGATACAACTAGTTCAAAGACATATGATACTTAACTAAGTATTAAAAAAAATACACATAAATGCAAGGATACCAAAATATAATTATACACCAATATAATAGAAGGTAGGAAGAAATAAGGGATAACTTCAACACAATTTCTTGGAATGTTAGATACACTATGGTGATAAGTAGTCACAATATTATTTGTCTACATTTAGCCACTCAATCGTTTTCTCTACTTAACATGCGGTTTTGAGTTTAGTATAGTATTACAAATATATATATTATGTCCAAGATTTGGCAATGCTTTGTGTCGCTTCATCATTTTTTTGCCTTGGAAATTTGAAAATATAAATTTCCTAGGTAAAAAAAACTATGTGTGATATAATCGAATGATAAGCGAAGATTCGATTCGCTGATCGACAGCGACTCATTGCCCCCGCAACTTCATTCTTCGTCTGGAACTGATAGTCGATCATGGTGACTGTCGATTAAGGTTGAAAAAAAAATACAGTTTCAGTAAGTTATCTATCTCTTCTTTATAATCAGTATATTCTGTTCTGATTTATATAAATATAAATAAAGCTCAAATTGGGTTGCCATAATGTTTTCATTTGAAATATCACTATACATATTACCAACGAAACATCAATTTGGATGAATCTAATTTTTGTGATATAATAACTATCATAATGACGTTTTTAATTTATGATCTAGAGACCGGATTATATGCATTTGCATATTTGAGGCATTCTCAGCGGTAATAGCATATTTTACCTAAGATCTAGTTATGATGCACAATATCGGTGTCGTTCGTCGTTCGTCGTCGTTTCAGCCTTTTAGAGTCCACTGCTGAACATAGGCCTCTCCAACACATTTCCAGTGTGTTCGGTCCATTGCCACCTGCATCCAACGTGACCCGGCAGTTTTTACCAGGTCGTCGGTCCATCTGGTAGGTGGCCGTCCCACACTGCGCTTGCCAGTACGTGGCCTCCACTCTAGGATCTTTTTGCCCCATCGACCGTCCAATCTTCGTGCTATGTGGCCGGCCCATTGCCACTTCAGCTGACTGATCCTACGGGCAATGTCAGCAGCCTTAGTTCTTCTACGGATCTCCTCATTTCTGATTCGATCACGTAGAGAAATACCGAGCATTGCCCTCTCCATAGCACGCTGAGCGACATTAAGCCTTTTGAAAAGATCCTTCGTGAAGCACCACGTCTCAGAACCGTAAGTCATCACTGGTAACACACATTGGTTGTATACCTTTGTCTTTAGGCACTGAGGTATTTTAGACGAGAAGACGTTACGTAATTTACCGAACGCTGCCCAGCCGAGCTGGATCCGTCTACTGACCTCTCTCTTAAAGTTGGACCTACCTAATCGGACAGCCTGCCCTAGGTATATATATTCGTCAACAACTTCAAGAGTAGAGCTCCCAACAGTTAGTGCGGTGGGTGCAACATGGACATTGTGCATGATCTGTGTTTTGTCCATGTTCATTTTAAGACCCACTTGTTGAGAAACTCTATTGAGGCCACCGAGCATGCGCCCCAAATCTTCCAGCGATTCTGCCATGACTACTATGTCGTCGGCAAATCGAAGGTGAGTGATGTATTCGCCATTGATGTTGATGCCAAGTCCTTGCCATTCCAGTAGCTTGAAGGAATCCTCCAGAGCAGCGGTAAACAGTTTCGGGGATATGATATCCCCCTGTCTTACTCCTCTCTTTAAAGGGATATCCTTCGTGCAGTGCTCCTGTACTCCTCGGACTGACATGGTGGCGTTATTATACAAACACTTCAACACTTCGATATACCGATAGTCAATACGGCACAATATCGGTGCATTTACAATATTTTTCACTCACCCTGCGTTCCGAAATGCGACCAAATTTAATAACTGTAAAAAAATATTAGGGTCAATGAGTAATAATTTTATTGTAACTTTTCACTGCATTTCGAAAAGCAGCCAGTAGCCGCGCGCGTCTTTTGTTTTGACAGCTTTACCATAACAATAAAAAACTAAAACCCGACTTCGCAAAAAATGGGTCTAAAAAGGCTGAAACAAGAAAATAATTCAATTTGAATTCCAGAAATGCATAGGTACAAAAATGGTCAAGCTAGAGCCCGCTATCGGCATCGAACCTTGCAACGGCAGACAAATATGCTCTTTCCAGTTTTGTTCTACCTTATTTCAGTGTGTGCTTAGATTTTCCTAGCGGGTACGACCACGGCTCTACCTTGACCATTTTTGTACCTATGCATTTCTGGATTTCAAATTGAATTATTTTCTTGTTTCAGCTTATGTTAAGTACATAATCGTAATGTGCTTGCCAAGACCTATCTTTTGATAGCAAACGCGAGATTATTATCTTAATGAAAAATTTTTTGGAGATAGTTTTTGAGGTTTAATTTTCAAAAACCGATAATTTTTCGAAAAATTTTATAGTCTATGTTACTCGCGGTATCATTACCAATCGATTAATACCTCATTTATTAAAATCGGACCAGTAGTTTAGCCGCTACGAGGGAACATAGATACATACATACATATACTGCTAAAATCATAAACTTCCTTGCCTGCTACAGAGTCTTCCACCTATTACGCATATAAATTGTTACTTGTCCAATGTCCATACTTAAGGTGCGTGCTCATTGATCTGCAGTTTAGTTTTTTATTCATTTGTGTGAAATTTGGTGCATACCATGCCAAATTTATCATTTAATTTTGCATATTCTGCCAATTTTCGTGCATATTTCAAGCATTTTTCATGCATATTTGCATGCATATAACAACCTTTTTATGTTGCATTTAATCCGGTCTCTAATGATAACAATACTCACATACCAGTTAAATGCCAGAATTGAATAAAACGCGAACAGTCATAATTAAGTAACAAACGGTACGAATGCCGTCTGATCATTGAATAATGATATCACCGCCGCAATCACAGCGGACAAGATTAATGAGTGCTGTGCTGAATTGAAGGAGCCAGGCTTTCGCTCCGGGACTGACAGTTTCCCATTATGATGTTTTCCACTCCACAGACACTGCTATATGCAAATTCGGGATTGAATAGTCAATATCTTTGTGTTCCAACGTGGAATTTAATAAAGCCTCTCTCTCGTTTCCCTAAACGTAACTGACAAGTTGACTTCGCTTTTTACATTTATTTAGTTTGTCTGTCCTGGTGGGTAATCAAATCTTGCGAGGAATTGCGCTTCCCGGTAAAAAGTGTTTCCTTAAGAAATATTTATTTTTATATTCTGCCCTTCTTTGGTTTAATTAAATTATTTTTTATTATTATTAAAAAAAAGAATGACTGCTTTTTGTTAAATAAATAAAACGAGATTCGCTAATTTTCCGTAACGAAAACTATAACAACCGTTTAAACCCGTTTATATTTTGTACACGAAGGAAAATGGCAAGAGAAAATTGTATTTAATTAAAGGATTCCATCAATACCGTTACTTATGAGCTACATATGAGCGTTAAATATAAACGAAATGAGCTGATTCGGAGCCGCGTACCGTCGCGTCGTTATTCCGCGCGAGCGGCTCGGGTGAAGTGAAATAAATGAAACCACACACGATTGAGCAGACATTATACTGTCTATAATGAAACTTGTTGCCGCAAATCACTGTTCACGATAAAATATTTTGAACGCATACAAATCCAGGCTTTGATAGGAGATATACAATTTTTTTTATATATAAAATATTCATACACACATTACTGTCAGGTTATGATTGCCTATCACCGAAAATAGGTGTTCTATTTCTGGAAACCTCTCTATTATTTAATGGTATTTAAGGGTATATTATTATATACCCTTAAATATTGTGATCGTGACCGAGTGATATTCTGCTACACATGCAACATCCGTAATTGTGAGAATTTTCAAAGGGAAACCGTATTTATATATGAACAGATGCGAAAACAATCATTATATATCTCATTATAAAAAAAATATTATATACTTTTTAGCTGTTGTAGTCGGCTTTTTAAACGTAGTTGCAACCCTAGTGCGGTGCCGGCGTCGAATTCTATATGAAACATGGAGTAAATCTTGCGTTGGTTGGTAAAAAGAGTAGTTAGCGCAACATCGACTGCTTTAATCATTGGGCAGTGATTATGCGACAATTACAGCGCGGTGCAGGTATTGAATACTGCACGATACTTACTCAATGCACGATACATTGAGTAAGTATCGTGCAGTATTCAATACCTGCATCGGGTGGCAAAGAGACGAGCCCGTGTCGATTCTTTGTCAAAGCAGTAATTTTGCGATAGTGCGGTGCGGGCGTCGAATTCTATAGAATACATGGAGTACGGCTAAGGTGGCAAAGAGACGAGCCCGTGTCGATTCTTTGTCAAAACAGTAATTTTACGATAGCGTGGTGTGGGCGATGAATCCTATAGGATACATGGAGTAAGGCTAGGGTGGCAAAGAGACGAGCCTGTTTCGATTTCTTGTCAAAGCAGTAATTTTGCGTTAACGCGGTACGGGCGTCGAATCCTATACGATACTTAGAGTAAAGTGAGTGGAGAGAGTCTCGCATCGGGTGGCAAAGAGACACGTGTCGATTCTTTGCGAAATCAATAGTTTTTGACAACCCTAGGCGCTGCCGCCGTGCGCCGCAGGGTGGGCGCGGCGCTAATCGCGGCGAGTTGGGATATTTACTGTCCCCGGAGGCGCGTCATCTGATAATGTTACGTCCTGCCCGTTGCGGGGCACTTGATAACATTGTCCGGGATTTACGTCTCACTATACACGCTTTTATTACTCTAAATGCGTAACCTGGTAATCTGTATTTATTTATGGGTTGTTCGATGTGATTTTATTTGTTGGCTTGTTTGCCGTAACGAGAGGAAAATATTTTTCGTGGTCATTTTCTTTGCCAATTCAGGGTACAAGATATCCCTGAAGCCTTCTATAAAGGGTAGATTTGAGATCTTATAGAGCAACTATACATGGTGAAAAAAGCAGTCACTATAACTTTGGGATATGAATATTATTTATTCTCATTCTGTAAATGTATTTTTTTTACTGCTCGCAGCGGCTGTCCTTTTTATATCCTGTATTGCTACTAATATAACCTGATAACTTATAAAATAAAGAGGTTGACTTTTATAAAACACCGACCTACATAGAAAAATAAATGCATTATTCGAAAGAATACACAAAAAGTATTGCTTTTAGAGAAAGTGGTACTATAAGGCTTACTGGAGTCAATAAATAAAGCAACAGATTTAGCAATTGCGATATAAATAACGGGAAAAGTGTGAAAAGCCGTTTCGCCTTCTGATAAGCTTTAAAAATAACCCAAGTCTTTATTTTTGTCGGTTAAAATAATAAATTGTGCGAGCGTATTACTGTAAGTATGAGTTATGGTGGAGCGGTGGCTTTATTGGTAAGTTTACATTGAAAAATGTATGTTACAACGGAAAGTAAATAAATGCCATACACATTTTAATATTGGAGCGATTTATGTCACGTATTTAAATGGAAGGCTTCGCTTGATTAAGTTATCTATGGATATTACATACGATATTTTATGAAGCTGTAAATTGTGTATGAGAACATTTTTTTTTAAATAGTTTACTGGCCTTTATTTTACTTTAAATTTTTGTTGTTTATAATATTTAAGTGAACCTTGGTGTTCGTATTTAAGTTGGACTTTAATTTTGCTTACAATTAATTATTAGAATTTATGCATCGCCTAGATATTGTATTGTGGCGGTACAATAGTTGTACCGCCGCTTATTACTAGCGCCACAATCCTGCATCGCGCTATTGAAGTTTTTTAAGTTCGGCGCTATATAAAGGTACAAAATCTGAAAGCTTCTTCATCCAAAATTCGGTTTGAACATCACTCGGGTGATGTTAGGGGGGATCAAACCTTCCCATCTACTCCCAGCCAAACAACTAGCCACCCGGCTAGTTATAGTTTGATACAGCTAAATCGGCTTAAATGCCATTCGAAAAAAAAAAGAAAGCTTCATACCACTGGGCTTTAATCCGACCGAACATACCACCTCGCTCGGTCGGAGATCCTCCTCGAGGCTTCCTCTGTTCTCACATTTCAAACGGATTTTAATTTTGGACTAATCAAACTAAGTTTAATTCACGGTCAAATACTGAAACACTCTAAATTATGAAAATTCTGGTAGTAGGTAATCAGTAGATTAGTATCATACAATAATTCGGCTTTAAAGTATAAAATGAATTTAGAAATTTCTCGCCGCTCGGAGAATTTCTGCTGACGCGGCGCTGGAGGTTGCCAAAGACTCAGATCTGCCTTGCCCGGGATCCGGCGATTATTTATTTACGATGGACTACGTGGGACTTATAGGTCAACTTAGGAAATGCAGCTATCTTTTTTTTTATAAAGGTACATAAAATATTGGTATTCAACACTCCAAAAACCATTAAGGCGAGGAATAACTAGCGCCACTCTTCTTAAAATAAATTTTACAATGACACAAAATATACCTTATTTAAAAAAAAGTTTAAAAACTATAACCCGACTTCGCAAAAAAGGGGTGTAAAAAGGCTGAAACAAGAAAATAATTCAAATTGATATCCAGATATGCATAGGTACAGGTATTGACCATATCTTGTTTCAGCCTTTTTAGACCCCTTTTTTGCGAAGTCGGGTTAAAGTTTTAAAACTTTTTTTTATTATTTAATAATAAGTTTTGTTTTGTTAAGTCTTATTCCTGTTATAATTTATGTTATTAGAATATGTATTTTATTTGTTTATACTACTTTCTTTCTGATCAATATTGTTTACTAACAAAATCTAAGTTTATTTCACTTTATTTTGTACTGAAATGTAGTTTTTATTTATGTACCCAATTTGAATTGTATAATAATATTAATAAGCAAGGTGTAAAATAAATGTGTGATAATACTTAGGTTGTGTATGTGCCTTCTATGTGGAGTATACTGTAAAATTACTTGCTCTGAAAGACTTACTTTTGACTTTTATGTTTGTATGAGAAATGCCTCATGATCGTAAATTTTCCCACACAATAATAAAAAAAGTAACTCTTTCAGCGCTGGTACTTTCACAGTTAACTCTATATACATACAGAACCCATGCACACCCTAAAGTATCATCAGTCATTTATTTTACATCCTGTATATGATATTAGTAAATTTAATTTGTATGAGTTTTATTGTCAGCTGGGGATAAAATACTTAATTTTTAAACAAACTGTTAAAAAAATCGGCTTTATTTTGAAAGAAAAGACTGTATTATGTTTCTTTACTTCTAAACACTTTAATAAACTTAATCAAAGTTCAATTTTATTTTTGTTTACGAAATACCTCCATACGACCATTTTTTTATGAATTGATATAATATGAACAAAGCATAAGGTCGTAATTCACACTTACGACTCCTCTATAACACATCCATTAATAGTAAAAAGTCGTAACTGTCAGATACGACCTTTGTCTACAAAGAATAAGGTCTTATGTAGTCAAAATGAGAAATTTTGCAGAAACTGTTATATGCCCAGCGCCGCGACGCCGAGCGCCGCGACGCCTGCCGACGCCCCGCGTCGTGACGCCTGCCGACGCCCAGCGCCGCGAAGCCTGTCGACGCCCAGCGTCGCGACGCATACCGACGCCCAGCACCGCGACGCCGAGCGCCGCGACGCCAGTCGACGCCCAGCGCCACGACGCCTAGCGCCACGACGCCCAGCGCCGCGACGCCTGCCGACGCCCAGCGTCGCGACGCCTGCCGACGCCCAGCGCCACGACGCCGAGCGCCGCGACACCTGCCGACGCCCAGCGCCACGGCACCCAGCGCCACAACGCCCAGTGCCACGACGCCGAGCGCCACGATGCCCAGTGCCACGACGCCCAGCGCCGCGACGCCTGCTGACGCCCAGCGCCACGACGCCCAGCGCCGCGACGCCTGCCGACGCCTGCCGACGCCCAGCGCCACGACGCCCAGCGCCACGACGCCTAGCGCCACGACGCCTAGCGCCACGACGCCTGCCGACGCCCAGCGTCGCGACGCCTGCCGACGCCCAGCGCCACGACGCCGAGCGCCACGACACCTGCCGACACCCAGCGTCACGGCGCCCAGCGCCACAATGCCCAGTGCCACGACGCCGAGTGCCACGACGGCCAGCGCCACGACGCCCAGCGCCGCGACACCTGCCGACGCCCAGCGCCACGGCGCCCAGCGCCACAACGCCCAGTGCCACGACGCCGAGCGCCACGACGCCCAGCGCCACGACGCCCAGCGCCGCGACGCCTGCCGACCGTGGCGCTGAGCGCCACAAAGCCCAGTGCCACGACGCCGAGCGCCACGACGCCCAGCGCCACGACGCCCAGCGCCGCGACGCCTGCCGACACCCAGCGCCACGGCGCCCAGCGCCACAACGCCCAGTGCCACGACGCCGAGCGCCACGACGCCCAGCGCCACGACGCCCAGCGCCGCGACACCTGCCGACGCCCAGCGCCACGGCGCCCAGCGCCACAACGCCCAGTGCCACGATGCCGAGCGCCACGACGCCCAGCGCCACGACGCCCAGCGCCGCGACACCTGCCGACGCCCAGCGCCACGGCGCCCAGCGCCACAACGCCCAGTGCCACGACGCCGAGCGCCACGACGCCCAGCGCCACGGCGCCCAGCGCCACAACGCCCAGTGCCACGACGCCGAGCGCCACGACGCCCAGCGCCACGACGCCCAGCGCCGCGACACCTGCCGACGCCCAGCGCCACGGCGCCCAGCGCCACAACGCCCAGTGCCACGACGCCGAGCGCCACGACGCCCAGCGTCGCGACGCCTGCCGACGCTCGGCGTCGCGACGCCTGCCGACGCCCAGCGCCGCGACGCCTGCCGACGCCAAGCGCCGTGACGCCTGTCGACGCCCAGCGCCACGACGCCGCGACGCCTGCCGACGCCCAGCGCCGCGAAGCCTGCCGACGCCCAGTGCCGCGACGCCTGCTGATGCCCAGCGCCACGACGCCGAGCGCCACGACGCACAGCGCCGCGACGCCAGCCGACGCCTAGCGCCACGACGCCCAGCGCCGCGCCGCCGAGCGCCGCGACGCCTTCCGATGCCCAGCGCTACGGCGCCCAGCGCCACAACGCCCAGTGCCACGACGCCGAGCGCCACGACGCCTAGCGCCACGACGACCAGCGTCGCGACGCCTGCCGACGCCCAGCGTCGCGACGCCTGCCGACGCCCAGCGCCGCGACGCCTGCCGACGCCCAGCGCCGTGACGCCTGTCGACGCCCAGCGCCACGACGCCGCGACGCCTGCCGACGCCCAGCGCCGCGACGCCTGCTGATGCCCAGCGCCACGACGCCGAGCGCCACGACGCACAGCGCCGCGACGCTAGCCGACGCCTAGCGCCACGACGCCCAGTGCCACGACGCCTAGCGCCGCGACGCCTGCTGACGCCTAGCGCCACGACGCCCAGCGCCGCGACGCCGAGCGCCGCGACGCCGAGCGCCGCGACGCCTTCCGATGCCCAGCGCTACGACGCCCAGCGCCGCGACGCCTGCCGACGCCCAGCGCCACGACCCCGAGCGCCGCGACACCTGCCGACGCCCAGCGCCACGGCGCCCAGCACCACAACGCCCAGTGCCACGACGCCGAGCGCCACGACGCCGAGCGCCACGACGCCCAGCGCCACGACGCCCAGCGCCGCGACGCCTGCTGACGCCTGCCGATGCACAGCACCACGACGCCGAGCGTTGTGACGCCTGCCGACGCCCAGCGTTGTGACGCCTGCCAAAGCCCAGCGCCGTAACGCCTGCCGACGCCCAGCGCCGCGACGCCTGCCGACGCCCAGTGCTAATATTAGCTAATACCAGCTAGTATTTTCAACAGTACCTTATACCTAATAGTAGTAGTGATGATGGTAACTAGCACAAGGAATTCTATAGAATATTTTGAGTCACTGACAAGCTAGTTTCTTACAAATCACATTATAATAATGCTAAACATACAAAGAACTTTATAGAAAAGAAATTTAACAACAGGTGGAGCTTGTGCCGGACCTGTTCCATACACCGACAGTTGTATTATCTCCTTTGTGACCGACAGCAATTTACAACTATTAGCTGCCTTCATATTCGCGCTAATTTTAAATAAGTGGATAAAAAACAAATTATCCTCTCATAAATAATATAATAATATATTTTTTATTACTCATGCGGGATAAGTAGCATCTTGGCGCCCGCTGTTGCGGTTGAAAACGAGCCGTTTGCCCACGCATTTGCGTGCGCCAAGTAAACTTTTCGCACTCAAATTTTAGAATGGGCAAACGGCTCGTTTTCAACCGCAACAGCGGGCGCCAAGATACCACTTATACCACTTATCCCGCATTTGTAATAAAAAATAGTATGTGCAGCCCGTGCGATATTGTCGATTGCTCACTCGAGCGAATGAACGCACTCGCTTCGCTCGCACTAGTTGCACAATATACTATTTCATCTTCGGTAAAAGTCGGTCACCGATTAATAATTGGCGACCGACTTTTTGTAGATGAATAATAGAATATTCTGATTGCAGTAGTGCAACGCACTCAACATACATAAAGTTGGACATAAATTATATGGAGCAAAACTCTGAACGATTATTGGTCCTACAAAAAGTAGGTCGTAATATGTTGAAATTTTCATCTATTTAGCATCATCGATAGCAAAGTTATGGGAGTTCAAAAAAACGACGAAACCTTTCGAGAAAAGGTAGGCTTGACGAGGGCACGACCGTGCCCCCAGATCAGATTTACTTTTCCACGTCGCTGGCTTTTATATAGATAAATCTCATTGTTACATAGTATTATGTAAGTAATTTTAATTGTCTAACACTTTACTTACAGGTTTAACTTACACTGACTAACTGGCTAGGGTTTAGCCGGTGGCAGCTTTAGAAAATAAAACATTTTGATTTTGATGATTTTGACTAGTTCAAAGTCAAAGTGGCATTACCTATAGAATAATGTTAATTTATATTTCTATACAATAATTACGGTCCGATTTTGTATTTTGTAACTATGTTGACAAACCAATTGCTCGTTCGTCCTTTTTTCCACAATAATTTTCGTCCTAGTTTCAGCTATGACGTTTACAGCTGGACATAAGCCTTTTCTTTGTTTTCACAAGGGAAATGCGTTACGCATTACCACCCACCCAGGGAGGGTCTCCTAGGGGTATGTGGGACTCTAGGCTTGCTACGACCGATTTACTCACTAAAACCACTTGCGGATTGCCATAAGCAGCTGCCCATTTCTGGGTATATTTTCCCTCGCCGACACCGTCGCCGTTAACACCCAACACCGATGATTGATGAGGTGGTGATGACTCCATGATCCCAGGGATACAAATAATATGTACCTTTATATTGCAGAAATAGCCAGACGCTCAGACTCTGCGCCAGTGTGAGTTCAGACTTACTAAGATCATGTTTGCATCTAGTATAGTTGTAACTAAAACTTTCCATATTAGCAAACATTAATGTTCCTTTGATAACTTTGCTCAAGTTATTCCTACGTAGGTAATAGGAATGGCCAGTGTGGGCGACTCAATTTAGTTCAGTAGTTTTATTAGTCGTGTTGCATATGATCACGACAAAAAAAAGGAACTACGATTAAAAAAACCGATTTCAGCAAAGGTGAGTTTCTAGTCAGCAACTTTAGGATGTTGTTCTTTTAGATGACACCGAGTCTAAAAAGAACATTAATTGTAACTACATTAAAAAATATTATTATAAGCATTTTTAATCGTTTCTTTTTATTTTTATTAGTATCTCTAAGGGCCGATTTTTCAATCGTCAGATAACTTTTGACTGTTGAATAAAAATGTGACTTTGACGTTTGTTCCATACAAAATCTGCCAAAGTCACTTATTTATTCCTTAGATAAAAGTTATCTGACGATTGAAAAATCGGCCCTAACTCAAAGTAAAAGATAAATCCTTTGTATTAGAGAGGGATAATAGTTGATCATAAATTTGAATAGAGTTTCAGAAAGCGGTCCAATATGTATCAAAATGAAGCTGATGTCAAAATGTTGCTAAAACAATTTGGAAGTGTAAGAATTTCCCGCGTTCGGCTTAGCGAAGTTTAGCCGCGAAAATGACGCAAGTTGGAGCTCATTTGACGCTGGAAATTAGGAGCGTGTACGGTGTTACACATGTATTGCACATTCTATGGAGGAATACGATTATGGCTGTTTTTACTTCGCTTTTTACGAGGTGCAGATTGTATAGAGTATATTTTTCTCGACTCACATTGGCACCGGTGTCTTCGTTTGTACAAATATTAATATTATTAATTAATTAAAATAATGAATAATTTGTACCTTAATAATGTAATAATAGAGATGATGAGATGAAATGATGATAACGCCTCCGCGGTCTAGTGGTTCACAGTTTCGCTCTCGACCCGGAGGTCGTGGGTTCGATTCCCGCGTTGGAATGTTGTTTTCAAGTTTGGTTAGGACAATCCAGGCCGATCACCTGATTGTCTAATAAGAAAGATGATCCATCCATGCGTCGGATGGGCATGTAAAAAGGCGGTCTTGCGCCTGTTCTCTCGCCAGTCGTGTCGGTTTACCGTCCCACTGGGCTATGACAGTAAAAGGAAGAAAGTGTGTCTTTGTGTATTGCGCACACACTTGGGCATTATAAAATAACTCCTGCGTAGCTGGCCTGGTTTCAATGAAATCGACTATCGACACCGAAATCGGTGAGGGGAGCTATTAAAAAAGATGAATATGATGATATACCTAGGTGAGAAACTGATGCATCGCAAAAAAGGCGTATTACTTATTACGTTCATGTGCCGTACAGCTTCGACGCAGTGTATGGCACCCTAGTACGATACACACGTTAGTAAAATATACGCTCGTAATAAATAAAATATCATCTGGAAGCAACGTATGGGAGCCTAGTACCTCGTATCGTATCCGTTACGTAGGTATCATTTCGCGGTGAATACGCGCTTCGTTCATGAGTAAAATATAACAATTAGGCTTTTGAATGTTTTTTTATTGATGTTATTGTCCTGGTAAACAAATAATGTAAAACTAAAATTATTTAAATAGCATTAAAAATAATGAAGATATTAAACTATTAAATGTAATGTGCGAACGAGAAGGGAACAACCGATTGTGACGTCACGTTACTAACCCTACATAGACATTACACCTACCTGCGTGCATAATTTTATTACATATATCGTTTTGCGAGAAAGAGATGGATGATTTAATTGCTTGAAACTTAAATGTTTCGAAACTAACCGTAGTTCTTATTTTAGATTTTACTCATCTTTTTAATTTGCTGCATAATGAGTCAATGAAATGAAAGTAAGTTTTAATATTCATTCAATAATCCAATTATGTTTTGGATGGCTTTTGTTTTAGTGTGATGAAACTTGCATTATTAAATAATGCAAGTTTTTTAATAATGCAGGGTTAGGAGGTCGTTATGGTACTTAAGTATTTATGTATTATTTTGCTTAAAATATTGGTATGTACATATTTTAAGCATCGTTATGTTGTCGCAAGAAATAACTTATGCGTAGGTACCTACCGCGTATGCGTAGTACCTAGGGTTAATATAAGGTTTCATCTTAATGTATGTAAAAAAGTAATTTTTATAGAAATACTAAATTTGTGAATACAATTGACATGACGACCTCCGTAGCGCAGTGGTTGAGCGCGTTGGTGCTCGAGCGAGAGGTCGCGGGTTCGAGTCTTGCCGAGGGAACAAAAAGTTTTCAATTTTCATGGGTGTATTAAATTTGTGTATAAAGGAAAAAAATCTTAAATATGTATATAGTATAAAAGTATTAAATATATTTCCGTCGTCTGGTAACACAAGTTATTCGGATACTTAGCACGGGGCCAGATTGACGTGGTGCGAAGCGTCCATAGATATTATTATTATAATTATTATTATAGTTACTTTTATGTTCGTAACATGTCACGTTAACATAATTACTAATATATCAGTAAAGACCTTCCCTAATCCAATTTAAAATTATTGACATTCACGTAAATCGGTTCAAACAGCTGTCACATTTCTTTGAAGACATAAGTACGGCAATAGGCCTCCGTACGGCTTCCCAATTGAACCGAGGCTCGGGGATATTGTAATCATTTAAAACGCCGATGCAATAATTCGGAGAACGAGCCGTATGTCTCTCCCTATAAAGGGCGTTATGAAACTGTCAAACCTCCATTCATATTCAAATTGCTCGGCAATAACTCACGATGATATGGAGAGCTATAAAAATATCAGATACAGCACCGGCCAGGAGCCGAAGAGGGCATGCCTATCGTAATATCCCTTTTTATGTTTCATTTATATACGCCAAATATTATGTACCTCTCTAAAAGCTTTTACGCGAGTTTTATCATTCGCTGGACGATTCCCGAGTTAAACGTTGATCTACTTAAAAAAAAAAATCTATAGACACCACGGCAATCTGGTCCTTTACTAAGTATCTGAAGAACTTGTGTTACAGGTACCAGACAACGGAAATATATATTTAACACTTTTATACTATACATATATTAAAGATTTTTATTACATTAATACATAAATTTAATACACATCCATGACCCAGGAACATTGAAAACTTTTTGTTATCGGCGGGATTCGAACCCGCAACCTCTCGGTCGAGTATCACGCGCTGAACCACTGCGCTACGGAGGTCGTCAAAAGCATCCTAGGAGTATGTGTTAATCCAGTGCATGTTTAACTGCTATACGTAATTTCATCAAAAACCGTTTTTGCGTGTCAGAAAAACATCTACAATCATCTATATATCCACAGTCCATACTTACTAAATTCCACGCTTATAATATAAGTAAGGATTTAAATTAAATATTATGTCTATTTAAATAAATTTTCGTGAGTTTTGTCATTCACTAGCTGTGCCCGCGACTTCGTTCACGTGGTTTTTGAGTGAATTAAACCGTTTATGCAGCGCACGCAACGTAAGTCCCCAAATGTGAATAATTTTCCCCGTTTTTGCAACATTTCTCACTGACGCTTCGCTCCTATTGGTCACAGCGTAATGCTTTATAGCCTAGCCTTCCTCTATAAACGGACTATCGGACGGACTATTTCAAATCGGACTAGTAGTTCCTGAGATTAGCGCGTTTAAACAAACAAACAAACTCTTCCGCTTTATAATATTAGTATAGATAGTACAGAGTTACAAGGAGTGAATCTTACTATGCTGGGGCCTGGGGCTTGCAGGCTTCTAGTTTATAGACATGAACGCACTGGTCGTTGACCTGACTAGGATTGAAACTCATCTGTTTTGTGACTTTTATGAAGATCTGTAATCGTAATTTGTCGCGTTGTGGTAAGTTATATGAGGCGCCAAAACAAAAAATGCCCTACGCGTTCTTCTCTTCAAACTATATTCGGCTTGATATATGAACTATGAATCATTCTGTATATTTAGCAAGAATTTGCACGAATATGTGTTGTATTTGACACACTCACGACACACTTCTACACGTCTATAGATATAAATATTTTTATTCCAATTTTCAGTATAAAACAAAAATGTATTTTATTTTGGGGAGCATATTGTATGGAATGCATGCAAAAGAGACTCTGAATTGCAAATTTGATAAGCAAAAATAACTTCAAACGCGAAATAACTCAGCAAAAAAATCTGAAACAATTCATATCCTAATAGCTGTTGCCCGTTAGCATAAATTTTGTATTAGCATCTTCTGCAGATGAGAATTTGTCGGCTCACTTAAAGTCGAGTTAATAATCTTACTTTCAAAGCAGCTTACTGAAATTTACATAAAAGTCCGAGGACCAAGTTGGTCGGGGTTATTACACGATATTCTAGCTTTTTCTATGAAGTTTACTAAAACCGGTTAAATGAGAGTTGGTGGCGCACGATGAGTATTCTGTATCTACCTACACCTGATGATGACTTAGTCGAAACCGGTCGTGTATTTCAATAAATCTTATGTTTAAGAACTAATAAAGTGGAGAAAGTGCAAGTAATTTGTGTATTATTACTGTGTATTCTGTAAGGATCCTATATCTTTCTTCTCTTCTATATAAAAATGAATTATGATGAAATGAAAATGAAATTTCAAATTCCCGGGAAGGTTTAAACAGTTCATCACAAACTGTGTGAGCACGGGTAGGTAGGCAGCTAGTATCAAAATATTATAATACGACCATATTATGACAGCGGTCAACTTACTTGTGAATTAATATTAAAATATTATTTTAAAATGTATTTTACATATTATAATTATTTTACCTTACGAAAAAGTTGAGATAATATTATCTGGATAATTGCTTTTGTGTCTAAACTCATTACTGCTTAATGCTTATTAAAATTCATCTATGTACGTCTCATGAATAAAGTAATGTGCCCCAAATAGGATTTTATAAATGGAACCTCGTATTACTAAATATTCAGGTATAATCACTATTAATATTAATAGCTTTGTTTACCTACTTAGTTGAGGGGTATAGTATTTAAACCCACTAAAACGTAGTTTTCAAAAATATCAAACGAAACAAAAAACGTTTAAGCTAAATTGGATTTTCATAATAATTGTTTTTTTATGGGCAGATTTCTGTATGTTTTGGCGGCTTCTAGTACGAAACTAGCCAAGCATTTTAAAGCAATTTTTACGAGGTTTCCAACGGTGCTACTAACTAATTAGGTCCAGAAGCATTATAGCGGATTTTGGTTTTATACCCCTCAGTTACAGATAGTCTTATAGAGTTATAACTATAGGTAATCAGATACACTATACCTCTGCCTCTCGAACGCTGGGTAAAGATAGTCTCTGAATGGGTGAACGCGAAGATGGTCGACGCCGACGTGGCCGGCCTAATGACGTGACGACCTGGACCCTGATTCAAGATGCAATCGCTATTATCACTTACGAAGTTCGAAAACAAAATGCAAGCTTCGCTAAGTGACACACGAATTCGCTCGTCATTCTAATAGCGATGTTATCTTGAATCAGGGCAATGCATCAGCCAGGCTGTCCAGCGATAAGCACAGGAAAGAGATCAGTGGAAGACCTTGGAGGAGCCCTTTTCCCAGTGGGATAGCATAGGTTTGCGATTTAAAATGAGTAGAAGTATTAAGTATACATAAATCGTTTGTGATTGATGGAATCTGAATGTAAGGAATACCAATAGGCAAGAATGTAAAGCTTCCAATTTAAATGTCACTTTTTCACCGTGATCAAGAAACTTACTAAGGGTGTCCACGTGTGATAATAGGTAACAAATTTTCTGTAGGAGAAAAAATACTGATTACAATCATAGTGCAACGCACACGTTAGGACGTGTGATAAGTCAGACATAAATTCCAGGAAAAATCTTCCGTCCGTCAAAAGGATAAAAAGGCCGTCCGATTTGGCCAAAAACATATATTTGGAGTTGGAACAGGGAATAAATCGTGCATATTTATTCTTTACGAAATTAATACACGGTTAATTTTAATTTCACAAACATCAATCGCACAACAAGATACGAATATTAATCTTTAAAATTACTCTTACCGCGTAAATTTACTCAACTACCTTATGTAGCAACCGTTGAATTAATATCGAGCAACAAATCGGGACGAAAGAGCTCATTACTCCGTCATTTGCCCGCTAATTTAATGCCGTCTGCTACATTTACATTGGCATTAATTGATGTTGTGTTCCAATTTTAAATTCAGTTTGTGTTTGGGTAATTAATAACGTACCATTATTTTAAAAATTGACGCCTTCATCGTTGTTATAGGCTGGCGCTTTACTTTCACTCGCTAATTAAAGGTGAAAGGTGGGTGTGTATGTTTGTGACTTCTTCACGTCTTAACGGCTGGAGCGATTTTAATAAATTTGGTATGGAGTTAGCCAAGTCCCTGGATTACCTATACTACTTTTTACCGCAGCAGAATTACCGTTCCTGTGGGATTCCCCTTTGCGATTTTGCGAGTATGAAGTAGCGAGAAATTACGAGTGATTGTCTATTTCTATATGACTCTTCCACATCACAACAATCTGGCCCTGTGGTAAGCATCTGAAGAACTTGTGTCCCGTGTATCAAACAACGGAAATATATTTAATAGTTTACACAATATATAAAAAAAAATATATATACACATTCTTGACTCAGGAACGTACAATTTTTTTGTTTCTTTGGCGGGATTCGAGTCCGTGACCTCTAGCTAGAGCACCGACGCGCTCAACCATTGTGTCACAGCGGTGTAAGTATAATAAGAGAGTGTTTAATCATCATTATTAGCGAATTATACATCATCAATTGTGAGTCTCTCCCGACGAATGCTAAAACCCGCGGCATCCGCAAAAAATATCCGAAGAAATGTCGGCCATTTATTACGGTCGGTGAAGCGGCGGGAAGGGAATTGAATCGGCTGATTGACGCCGATAATTATAATTGGGAATAAGTAAAGATTACTCCTTGTCGGTAAAACAAAGAGTACTCCCGAAAGTCCCCTCGATAGGTAACAAAACCGGCGAAGCCTTCATTCGCAACTTTCAATTGTGAGGGACCATTTAAAATCATTTTATTATTTTTGTAAAACGGTCCGGAACGTTACGTTTCGCTTATCGACGTACTTATTATTCGCCATTGTGTTACATTAAAATAAAGTGGACTGTAGAATTGGTTTTACAATCAAATTATAACTAAAATAATTTCAATAGAGAACATTGTAAAACGGCAGTATGCGTACAGTAGGCATTATCCTAGCTTTCGAGTTTTTAAACCGAAATAATTGCTGCTGTTTAGTTTTCACTAATTACTGATACTAAGTTTTTTTACTGAGTTTAAGGTAAAATACTGAAATGCTAGTTAAAGCTAGGTGTGACAGCCTGAAATATGAGGGATATTTCAGGCTGTCACAGTCAATGCTTCCCGCAATGACAAGTTTTAGTATTCGTTCGTTGATATACTGTAATAATAATGCCTCGCACACCGATTTCGGTGACGGTGGCTGGTTGAAACCAGACCACCTACGCAGGAGTTATTTTTATAGTGCCCAAGAGTGTGCGCACACAGAAACACTCTCTCTTCCTTTACTCTCTTAGGCCAATGGGACGGATAATCGACACGACTGGCGGGAGATATAGCGCAAGACCGACTTTTTACATTCCCATCCGACGCATGTATCTTTATCTACTATCAGATAATCAGCTGATCAGCCTGCATAGTCTTAACCAAACTACGAAACGACATTCTTTGTTGATCCAACGCGAGAATCTAACCGACGACCTCTGGATGGAAAGCTTGGTTCCGAACTACTAGACCATGATATACTGTAGTGCACTGGCGCAGGCTGTTTTCTTATAGAGGGCAGCCCTAGCCTTTATATAGGTAGGAATTGGTATGAGAGTCTTCAATAGGCAAGGGGTAAGGTAAGCCGATATATATAATAGGAATAGGAATGGAGTTATAAGAACACCGGTGAAAGAATAGCACCCTCCATCAACCATCTTGTCTGCGAGTGTCGTAAAATGCGACAGAGGGATATACAGCATGTATCATGGTTCATATATCAAGCCGAATATAGTGTGAATAGAAGGACGCGTAGTTAGACATTTTTTGTTTTGGCACCTCATGTGAATTACTTACCATAACGCGATAAAACAAAGGTCTAAAATGACCACAAGGAGTGAATCTTACTATGCTGGGGCTCGCGAGCTCCTTTTCTATATACACGAACCTGACTAGGGTTGAAACTTATCTGTTTTGTGACTTTTATGGATTTTTAATCGTGATTTGTCGCGTAATTATGGTAAATAATTTATATGCGGTACCAAAACAAAAAATTCTCTACGCGTCCTTCTCTTCACACTATATTCGGCTTGATTATATGAACCATGAATCGTCCTGTATTATGAATTATAAAACTCGGAAACCTTTGCATCGCAAAGTCTTTTTTTGGATTGTTTACAAATTAATTTAGCTTTTAATGAATATCGTAAATATAGCTAAGACGAGCAAAAAGTCTAGCATGGTTCACGGTGCCAGGCGGATTCTAGGCGAATGCTCCTTCTGCATGATTTGAAGTTTGCACTTTATTTTTCGATAGCGGACGCGAGGGGAGGGGGCTAACTTTATAATTTGTTTGCTAATGATGCTTAATATTAATCATTATTAAATTATACGTCAGTCACTTTAAGCGTTACTTTTCATATACGTAACAATTGTTTAAATAAGTATATAACTAGGTGATACGTGCCCACTTCGTCGAGTATAAAAAAACCGTTTAAACATTCCCTGGACTACCACGAATATTTCAAGACCAAAAATAGTCAAATCGGTTCAGCCGCTTCGAGTTTTAGTGAGACTAATTAACAGCGATTCATTTTTATATATAAGAAGATTAGGGACTATCACATAACTACTACTATTTAACCTAAATCTATTACTACAGCTGTAGAGTTATTTTTTAAGTATTTGCCACGAATTTATCTACGCGGGCAAAACTGCGAGCGAATACTAGTTAGAGTTTTAAATATTTTTCCAAATGAAACTTTAACTGTATAACCTACCTTTAAATTAGCTCCTTATTCTGATGTGTAAAAACACATATCAAATTGTGCAGTATGTTATAGATATAATAATAATAATAATATCTATGGACGCTTCACACCACGTCAATCTGGCCCCGTGTTAAGTATCCGAAGAACTTGTATTACAGGTACCAGACAACGGAAATATATTTGTCGAAAGGGGCTCTCATGATTTAATAACATTCCTTCGGATACTGTGGGCTTTCGTGGGTAAATCGTGAAAAGAGAACAGAGTAACAATATCACTTGTTTATTCGTAATCACAATTTCTTTATAAATTCACTATTCACTACACTTTATAAATTTACTTTACTTTAAATTCACTTTACTTTATAAGTATTGACACTAACGAAACATAACACGTTTCAAGACATCTCAACTTGGCGACCAAATCACGAATGAATTCAGTCTCGTCGAGAAAGTCCCGAGTCATGTCAAAGCGCGCCATAGACAAGTTGCGCCATTTTGCCACTTGGGGGCGCGCTTCCGTCTCGTTTTGTGTCCATATTCATATCCGGCTCCGACACGGCCATTCTGATAAGTCACACGTCCCGTGTGATGCTTCTGCAAAAGAGAAAACCAGCTGCAATATCACGAGCCTTTCGCTCGGCCAACTCTGACCAATCTCCACAAATCATCAAAAATAAAGTTCAGATCTCAATAAAATTTTGTTTCAAATAATCTTTCAAATAAAATTCTCGATCAAAAAAATTTCGACATGGAATGATACCCTGGGTCATGTTACTTAAATCATGTTAAAACTGTAGGAACTGTAACACAAATAAACTAGTAAAATCTCTAACTCCACTACCATACCCAATTTCATAGACATGGAACTCACAAGGTTCATTGTCCCAGACCCCCAGTCAAACGCCCTCCTGACATAAAACGGACTTAATAATATAGTCCGAGTTACCGGTTACGAAATAACTGGACGGTCAACCTCATCACTCATAGTACGGTAGGTAGAGATTTTACCCAACAACACAAACTTGTTCATCATTAGCAAAATCTTTATCATCTTTCACCAATACATGACCCGAAGGAATCTTTCTCGTAACGTATGCAGCGTCATAAGTACGCTTTGAACTTGCAACTTTTACAGCCTTATTTTCAACTATGAAAAACAACCAATCGAAAATCTATTTACTTACGCCTTATTGCTTTTCATAAGGTGTATTATTTGAACTATCCTTTTATCTCGGTTACTGTATAAAACAGTCAATGTACCTTCTCAACTAAGATTTGTAAAAAGGGTTCATAGAAACAGACTATACACAGTCTTCACACTAAAGTCACGAGATAAACAATTACGCTCACCAAAAAAAAACTCAATATCCTAATCTGATACTTCAATGAAGTACAGAGTGCAGGCCCCTTGGCGCCTGACGCCATCATCATAGGCCGATACATTGCAGCATTGCTGCATGGGCAGCAGTACCCAGCACAGCTCGACGCGCGCAGTCTGCGTCGCGTCGCGGCGCTCGTTCATTGAATCTCCGTCTGTACACAAAATTAAGCAGCACAAAAAAATTTTCAAACTGTCCAATTATGTTCTTTTTAGGGTTCTCTATCCGTGGGGTGTCGAAGAAAGAGTAGCACATCCTATCAACCATCTTTCCCGTGGATGCCCCCGCCAACTCGCCTGCCAAGCGTGGCGAGTATAGACAACTATCCCCCATGTAATATTTTAAGGGAGGCTATATCCAGGAGTGAACATCATAGCCGAAATGATGATGATCATCCAAGGGTAAATAACCGAAACAGAAAATTTTATAACTTTGCTGTATGTCTGTTTGCCACCAGGCCGCAGCTCAAGAACCAAGCTCCAACCAAGAACCAACGCAGTTCAAATATCGCGGACAATTATTATGAGATCAAAATGTTAAATTTGACTTTGCAATAAATTTCATTTCATTTCCTTTTAACGATCTAACTAATTGACTAAAGAAAAGCTGTTACAGTAACAGTCTCATATTAACAACTGATCAGCAGCTGTCCCAATAACACAACTTGACCACTACATTTTAGTTGCACCATCGCGGGAATTGAACCCACAATTCTTAAGTGGAGAGCCACGCTCTGGTCACGTGTGCGATCACAATACCAGAAGACTCCCAAGTGCGTTTACAACCTTGCACATGATAACCAAGTTCACCGAAGCTGACTGAAGTCCACCGATGAACTTTCTTATCCACCTCAGCCACAAGCTCACGGCCTCTGCCACTGGACCGTTGAGTGTGTGCTGCCGCGTTCACCATCAACACCAGCCACAGGCACCTAGTAGGCTTACATACTGCAGCTTCTGGAAACGTGAAATTAAAATGCGTCAATTCAATAAAGTTTATTTAAATCACAGCCTATTTTCTTTTCGACGCAAATTACACTATTATTGTCGTAACTTATAGTAATTCAAATCCGCCTAGTGTGAAAGTCATAGATAGACAAACATGTTTCAATTTCACAGCTTACAATAACAATATCATAAACTGACAGTTATATTGCGGATGTCCTAGCACTTATTATCAGTTATCTGTTTGTTTAAACACTCTCAGAATAAATAACAAACACGACATTATTTAAAGTTACTTTTGAAACTGATCAATGGCTATTTCTTACTACGTATGCGGTAACGCCAAATAAGAAATAGAACTGTGTACAAACTGTATGTATCTTCTGTGATTAACACCCACTTGATGAACTTCACTATTTAATAGCAGGGATGTTAGGGAGCTCCGTAACCGTAACCGAATCCGAAATAAAACTTTTGCTACTGTAAAAAGGAAACTAATATCCAATATCCGTAACCGAAATTATCCGAAACAAATGGGTAATCCGATATCATTTAATATCCATATCCGTATCCGAAATTTCAAATCCATTTCTTCCCGGTTTAATAGACATGGTAAATTTACGGAAATTTAATTTAAGTAGTTTCAAACTAGGTAGCATCTTCCAAACAATATTTGTACACGTCAATTGATTTTGTTTATGCAGTGCAGGTGCACCGATACGCATACCGGATGTTGTTTATTTCAGGCACACCTAATAAGAATATAGTACATCCAATAACAAGTTTCAGGTGTTGGTAACCAATAAACAACTGCCGCCCAGTAGTTACGATATCGACTCTATAGTACTATTCACCTTTCCTACTTTCTTACTTCACGTTAATGTGAATCCGTTGGAACTTTATCTATTCTGAAATGAACACCCAACAAATAACACGAATGCCTTATTGTATTATCAAAATACACGTCATGAGAATTGCTTATCATATTCTGATTTTGATCACTTTATTACAAACAGTACGATTTCACGAAATGAAATGTCGATAATGATCATCTGCTGATCAAACTTTCAAGTGCTGCTGTATTACAGCGTGATCTACTTCGGTCAATGAAACAGTAATAATGATGAATATCTGTAAGACGTATGTCATATGTACTAAGTACTTGTTTTTACTTTGCGTTAATAATTGCTTATTCACTTAGATTATTATTTTTTTTTAAATAATAATTTGGTTATAAAACCAGAACCATTTAGAACTTTATAATGAAATAAGTAACGATCATGATACAACCAGTTCACATCATTGCGAAGCGAGTAGAGAAGTCCATAAGATGCACAATGCTTGTCTGCGCTGGTCGGACACCCAGCACGCTGGTCGGTCACCCAACAGCCAGCACGCTGGTCAGTCACCCAGCACGCTGGTCGGTCACCCAGCAGTCAGCACGCTGGTCGGTCACCCAGCACTGCTCGTTCTCCCCTTGGCGAGGCTATGCATCATCCGGTCGAACATCATCCCAGTGTTTTGTCCATCTTTTACCAAAACCATAATCAAAGCCTGTCGTTAAAGCGCCACTGCTGGTGTCGCCACCGTGTAGACGTCACGTCACTGTCATCATTACGTCACCGCTGTCAGTACTTCTACTCCTTCTTAATCATCGTGGCGGGATTATTGGTACATGGTATCCTTGCAGAACTCGGCTCACCGCTGTCCCGTCTTACCACAATTACGCCATGTACATAGCTTGCAAAGCAGCACGGGTTAGTACGTACTGCCCAACTCATGTGGATCGAGTTCGTATTGATTTGCAATGATCACTTTTTGCAGACCACACAAAAGATTAGGTACACTTTTTTTTTACTACCCGCACTTTTAAGAAAAACCTCTCTCTCTTGCACGATTTGATCCCAGATTCTGATGTCGAAAGGGGCTCTCATGATTTAATAACATTCCTTCGGATACTGTGGGCTTTCGTGGGTAAATCGTGAAAAGAGAACAGAGTAACAATATCACTTGTTTATTCGTAATCACAATTTCTTTATAAATTCACTATTCACTACACTTTATAAATTTACTTTACTTTAAATTCACTTTACTTTATAAGTATTGACACTAACGAAACATAACACGTTTCAAGACATCTCAACTTGGCGACCAAATCACGAATGAATTCAGTCTCGTCGAGAAAGTCCCGAGTCATGTCAAAGCGCGCCATAGACAAGTTGCGCCATTTTGCCACTTGGGGGCGCGCTTCCGTCTCGTTTTGTGTCCATATTCATATCCGGCTCCGACATATTTAATACTTTTTTACTATACACATATTTAAGATTTTTATTATAATATACACAAATTTAATAAACATCCATGACCCAGGAACATTAAAAACTTTTTGTCCTCTAGCACTAACGCGCTCAACCACTACGCCACGGAGGAAATGAATCACTCAGAAATGAAATTATGTTGGATACTAAATGCATGAATGTTTATTTCTTAAATACTTAATATTGCAATTATACTAAAAATATTAATTTAACTACTATTCACTAATTAACTTTAATCATAGAAATATTGTGTAGGGAGAATTACAAATTAAAAATATAACAGTGTAATATAGTGATAAATTAGATGTAAGTGTAATTGGCATGGCAGAATTTACATAATATTATTATTAATCTACAATATCATTAATAGCATTTGAGTACCTATATACTGAGCGTAATCTACAAACTGCTAAGTGCTAGATCAGTTTGTCATACTACGAGTACATTTTGAAGTATATAACTTGAATGAATATGAATGTGTATAAAGTGTAACTAGAATGAATGAAGCTTTATAAAAGGAAGGTGTTTTACCTTTTTTACAGTGATAGATTAATACGTTTTTTTATACATTACTTACATTAACAGATGCCTAGATTGTTAGTTATCAGTGTATTTCCCTTTTATTCTTTTTTTATCGTTAGACGCTTCACACCACGTCTCAATCTAGTAAGTAACCGAAGAACTCGTGTTACAGGTTAGTACCTTGTCGACAAGGGAAATATATTTAATACTTACTTCGTCGTCGTCGTTTCGTCGTATCAGCCTTTTACTGTCCACTGCTGGACATAGGCCTCTCCAATACATTTCCAGTGCGACCGGTCCATTGCCACCTGCATCCAACGTGACCCGGCAGTTTTCACCAGGTCGTCGGTCCATCTGGTAGGTGGCCGTCCCACACTGCGCTTGCCAGTACGTGGCCTCCACTCTAGGATCTTTTTCCCCATCGACCGTCCAATCTTCGTGCTATGTGGCCGGCCCATTGCCACTTCAGCTGACTGATCCTACGGGCAATGTCAGCAACCTTAGTTCTTCTACGGATCTCCTCATTTCTGATTTCTTAAGATTTTTAGATAGAATACTTACTTAAGATTTTTATTATATTAATACACAAATTTAATCATATCCATGACCCAGGCACATTGAAAACTTTTTGTTTCCTTGGCGGGATTCAAACTCGCGGCGAACCACTACGCTACGGAGGTCGTCTTTTGACTATTTTTTTAACTAATTTTAATGTGTTGAAAAGGCAAAGTCATTGTGATGTTTATCTTAATAAAATTAAATATTAAAAAAAAAGTTAATGATCACAGTAAGGTTAATAATCAAGTGAGTCTGCAAACGAAATTATATCTTTTATTATTAATGTGTGTAGTGTAGACTGTAGTTGCCGGTGTCTTATATCTCATATCCCGCCCACCCTCACATGGTCATAATTTATAAAGTATCCTGCGTCCTCATTTGTCACGTAATCAACTTTTCTAACAATTTTCAACTTTTATGAATTTTCGGTCCGTTTCGTAGGGCGCACATAATTTCAAACAAACATACTTTAGGATTAATATATGATCGCATATTATTTGAAAGGGATACATTGTCACAAAGGCTTTCAAATCGTAAGATTAACTCTCAAATTGAGTTTATGTAAACGGATATGAATAAAGATATTTAATTACTAGCTGTGCCCGCGACTTCGTACGCGTGGAAAAGTGATTTAGGGCAGCAGTTCAAATACATTTTTAGTTTATGAACACTGTCGTTTGGATATTTAAAATCACTAATTTATAGTAATGCTTCTTTATACACTGTATTAGACGTGCATAGGCAAAAGAAGTAGGCCGATGGAGTAATAATAATAGTTTACTGTCAAATAATGGCCGTTTTTGTCGTAAATGTTTTGAGGTATTTTTTCTATGAAAATGCTAACAATTCCTACTACCAGCTCGAAAAATGACCGTGTATTATTAACCGACTTCAAAAAAAGGAGGAGGTTCTCAATTCGTCTGTATGTATAATATTTTTTTTTCTTTTATGCGAACGGGACTACTTGATAGTACGCTCATGCACACGCGACGAAGATCTCTGTACTGAGATTTGTATGGACTTTACGCTGCAGCGACTGCAGACGATGATCGTTTTCATACCGACGCTGCGCTGCTGGCGCCGAGCGCCAAATTTTTTAAAAGTCTACTCTCGGTGCGCTATTCCAACTCGGACTTGCCCGGTTTTTTATTTATTAATTACCTACGCTAACAAACATGTAGCATACTTTGGGACTTTACGGTTAAAGTACTAACTTCCTTTAGACGACAAAATAACAAAAGTCCAAAAGAAAGAAAAAACCCAAGCCGTACCTAGCATGAAAACTAATAAATAAAAATATCATGAAAAACATAAATCTTACTAATATTGACATAACTTTTCTAATTTAAATGAACCTATGACATCTCATTCATATCTTGAAAACAAACTATCCTACGCCTATACTTTATTAATCGTATTTGCAAAACCTAAATATAATAATAAATTACTTCGCACAAAGTAATAATTATTTTCACTTGTACTGGAAAATAAGTATTGTACGAAGTAAATTTAATTGTTCCTTTTAGTTTACCTTTTGAAGTCGTTTTTTTTTTTGTTTAAAATTATTTAATTTTCAGATTTTTAGTGATGGGTATAGACTGAGTAGGGATAATTCTCGAATGATCAGACGACGATTATTTGAGGACGGAAAATGAAAAACAAAAACGATTAGATGAAAAAAAATAGTAGAAAGAGAAAAAGTCTACCTAGCCTAACCTGGCGTAAGCCAGAGCAGCGCGAAATTTTTCAATATATATATATAGTTTACTGAAACGCGAAATTTTTTGTAATTATAGATCCAGGATATGGTGCAAAACCTTACTGTTTGGTAACATATGCTTAGACTACTTCAGAAAAAATCAAAATCAATATATTATTTCACATAAATTTTGAGGATTTCCTTCGATTCCACACGGATCCCATCATAAGGTCACCATTTTGGTGACAATGGGACCAAATTTAAATTATACCCTACACAACATAAAAAAAAATTAAAATCGTTTCAGAAACGATGAAGATATCCGCGAAGAAACATAAAAAACAAACATATATTTACGAATTGAGAAACCTCCTCCTTTTTTGTAAGTCGGTTAAAAATATTATGTTGGTTATTTCATGTTACAATCTACCTTTGTGCCAAGTTTCATTTAAATACGTTGAGTAGTTTGGCTGAAATACCGTCAAATAGGTAGCTACAATTTTTTGAAGATACCACGGGAACCCTTTCGTTTTTCGGGATAACAATTTCCAATAATGCTCTTCAGATGCCTGCCAAATTTCATTTAAATACGTTGAGTAGTTTGGCTGAAATACCGTCAAATAGGTAGCTACAATTTTTTGAAGATCCCACGGGAACCCTTTCTTTTTTCGGGATAACAATTTCCAATAATGCTTTTCAGATTATAAGCTACCTGCCTGCCAAATTGCATTTAAATACGTTGAGTAGTATGGCTGAAATACCGTCAAATAGGTAACTACAATTTTTTGAAGATCCTACGGGAACCCTTTCGTTTTTCGGGATAACAATTTCCAATTATGCTCTTCAGATCATAAGCGACCTGCCTGCTAAATTTCATTTAAATACGTTGAGTAGTTTGGCTGAAATACCGTCAAATAGGTAGCTACAATTTTTTGAAGATCCCACGGGAACCCTTTCGTTTTTCGGGATAACAATTTCCAATAATGCTCTTCAGGTCGTAAGCTACCTGCCTGCCAAATTTCATTTCATTCCATTCAGTGGTTTTAGCGTGATGCGACGACAAACATTCCCATATGGACAGACAGACAGACAGACAGACAGACAGACAGACAGACAGACAGACAGACAGACATTTTTTTCAAAAATGTTATTTTTAGGTTCTGTGGCTTATATAGACCCCCTTTTTTTAATTTTCACTTAAATATTCTTAATGTACAGACATGACCCCTCTACAGATTTATTATATGTATAGATTACCAACTGTTATTGTAAAGGCTTTGTCACAAAAGACTATTGTTACATTATTTCAGTTGTTTTCAATTAACGTTGAAATAAGACGCCTTTAATGAAAGTGTCGTTTTAAATAGACGCCGGTCGTGAGCGCGCTCTAGTTGGCACTCCAATGTGCATCAATTCGTTTTTAATCGTCTGCACTGGTTGAGCGATATCAATCGAGACACATCTGATAATATAAAAAGTTTTGTAAAACCAATCACTGAAAATTTGGGTAGAAATTTTTAATTCCAAAAAACTATACATCGAGATAGAGATAGATAAATGAAACGATCGTCACCGTTGACATTCCAATCAGCTGATTGTCTTGGAAAATGTTTTTATTTCTACTAGTTGCTTAATTCAGCCGTGAGGTGAATCAGCTGAGCGTGAGGGCAATGACTTCACAGGCAACGATTAATGTCGTAACTAGTTAAATTACTTTTCAAAATTGATTTTCTAACTAAACTGCTTTAGGTACATAAGCAGAAAATCGAAAAGAAAAAATAAAAGAAGTTTTCTGAAATATTTTAATTTTACGTGCGTTATATTACTATAATTGGTTATACCAATTTTAAAGAAATCATTTACAAATTTTGGCTTGAAATTGGTTGTAAAATTATAACAGTATAAAATTTAAGCAGTAATTTACGAAATATGTAAATATAATTTTTTAATATCAAACAAAATATGTAATTAAATAATGAACGTGAAAATGTAATGTTTGGTAAATTGTTTTCCTGTTACATAATATTATTATTTAGTGCACTAGTTCTTGTTCCCTCTTTTTATCCTATATGTGTTGTGTGATGATGAAATAAATAATTTTATTCTTATTTCTTATTCTGGTGTGCATAATTCGGGTAAAAATATGATTACATAATATGTTGTTTGTCAACCTGTCCAGCGGCCTTTTTGACTAGTTGGTCAACCCTTTTTGTTCGAGTGTAAACCTAACCTACCAACTCTAGCTGACCTATTTTATTGGAACCAAGTCAGCTACGCAGGAGTTCTTTATAGTGTCTAAGTGTGTACGCTTTGAGCTATAGAAATACCACTCTTACTAATTAATTCTCCACTATCGCCTCCGTGGTCTAGTCGTTTAGAACTTCGATCTGGACCCGGTGGTCGTCGGTTCGATTCCCGCGTTCGAACAATAAAACATGTTGTTTTCACCTGATTGTCTGACAATAAAGATGATCCATTATTCCTCTACCGTAAAGTAAAAATGCAAGAAAAAAATCGATAGTCACGAGCTGTTACCGCCTGTTAGTCACGTAATGGAAACTTTTCATCTCCTCAAACATTAGAACCCCCCGGTCATCTCCTGTACATCAATGTTATCGCCTCCGTGGTCTAGTGGTTCAGAGCTTCGCTCTCGACCCGGAGGTCGTGGGTTCGATTCCCGCGTTGGAACAACAAAAATGTTATTTTCAAGTTTGGTTAGGACAATGCAGGCTGATCATCTGATTGTCTGACAAGAAAGATGATCCATGCGTCGGATAGGGATGTAAAAAGTCGGACCTGCGCCTGTTCTTCTCGGGTAACCGGGTCGTGTCGGGTAACCGTCCCACTGGGTTATGAGTGTAAAAGAAAGAGAGAGTGCTTCTGTGTATTGCGCACACACTTAGGGACTATAAAATAACTCCTGCGTAGCTGGCCTGGTTTCAATTAAATCGGCTACCGACACCGAAATCGGTGAGGGGATCTATTATTATTATTATCCTTTATTATAAATAATGAAGGATTAACTTGATATTATATGATATTTCATGTTATCCCTTTCGTATTTCCTGTCAATGAATGAAAAGACATGGTATTTTAACAAGCCTAATAAGCGTTGGTGAAATCGGGACTTAAGAGAAAACATCACGGTCTAGAGAAATGGAAAATAGGAATTTGTACATTTTATTGCTGTCCTGTATATGCCCGATCAATTAGATAGAGACAACTGTAGCTTAAACTGTTTCCTATTCGCACGAGAAATCGACGATTAGATGATCCCTGTTTCCTCCTCTAAAACTTTATCATTATATATTTAAAAAAAAAACGTTAAAATAAAATATACATTTTTCAATGTACTCCAATGTTTCCTGGACGTTTAAACACAGCCGCTAATCTGGCCACTTTTATTAGGTTTTGAACATCTATAACTCTTTTAATAGTTCATTTATTAAAAGGGTCGCGTAGACCCTACTACTGTTTGTGTTTCCTCTGTAACAATTCATTCTGCAATCGAACTACATATCGTGTGGGATCGAAACGGTCAACCACTGCGCCATGGTGGCCCGAATAAGTAACGATCGCATCTAGCACCAAAGCAGAAATGAGTGATAGGTCCGACCCGGATTTTAATCGTTGCGAATCAACAAACGCGGGCCGGTGGGAGCCGTCAATCTTATCGAAATGTGTCAGGTGGAGCGCGGCCACACATTTTTAATCTACATACAATTAAAATGTACGCTACTTTCATGAAAATTTTCTCTACATATTCAATATTCATACATGCTCTAGATATTCGACAATTTAAGGTATTTAACCTGTTATTTTACCTGAAATAATTTGCTTGAATAAAT
This sequence comes from Celastrina argiolus, assembly GCA_905187575.2. Taxonomy (NCBI): domain Eukaryota; kingdom Metazoa; phylum Arthropoda; class Insecta; order Lepidoptera; family Lycaenidae; genus Celastrina; species Celastrina argiolus. Next base: position 11,475,334 of record LR994599.1, on the reverse strand, counting down.
CTTTATAATATACGTGAAGTAACAACATAGTACCTACCCCTTTTTACGAAAGATGTGCGGAATAAAGAATGCTACGAGTAATATTCTAATATTTTTTGAGGTAAATTAAGTAATTTACATGAGAAGCCAAAACAAAAAATGCTCTATGCGCATTCTCTTCACACCAATTCGGCTTAATATATGCACCATGAATCATCCTGTACATCGTGAAGGGTGAGCTGCCATCTTCGATCGACAGCTGCGGTTTTTAGCACCCACGTTACAAGACCCAAACCGTGTTACTACCCGGCTGGATTAAAATAAACCTCAAGTTAATAATCGAATCGTAGAATACGAGCAAAAAATCAAGTTTGTTGTTTGGGAGCCTTAAAAGTTAATTTTATTATGTTTTTTAGTATTTATTGTTAGCGGAAACAGAAATACATTATTTGTGAAAGTTTGAACTATTTGTCTACCATTATATTTCGTTGCTTCATTCTCGATATAAAATAAATATAACCAGGTAGTCCTCTTTTCTTGCTGGCAACATTCGCACGAAAAAGTACTTTTAAGTAATTTCTAATTTATTATCCCTTCCGGTTGTGTATTCGCCCTCACTAACTGACCGGGCGCCATCATTCTTTATTCGTGCGCGGCAACAGACGCACACTCTCTCGGTTATTTTTTGAAACTCTCTTTGGGAAAGATTTGAGCGATAAAATAAGGATTGCAAAGGCAATTGAAAAACAAGGGTTGCAAATAAAGAAGAGTCTCCAAACGACAACAAAGCCACGGTCTACGGCATCTACGTTTCGAGGACGAAGTCAGGGAAACTGGTCAGCTCCTCCCCACTTACCTTCGAACAGGAGGGGGGGGGGGGCGGGGGGGATACAGAGCGAGCCCAGCACCGACGAACCAGCTCGCGCAACGCCGAGCACCACCGCCGCCACCGGCGGCCGCTGCTGCCAGCAGCCGGTTCAGCAACACCATGAGCTTCAGATACAACCAACGTGCTCCACGGCGCCACTAATCCAGGTGCATGCTGCTCGCTTACAATATTTTTATAACTGTTGGTTAGCTATCACAGGAAATGTTACTGTATTAGACTGGGTACGAGAAGGTGTAACTATTCCTTTAAAGGAAAATTTTACTATTCCTAATAATAATTATTACACATCTAATAATTATAAATGTAATCCATCGGATTACAGAGACATGTCTGTAGCTATTAGTAAGCTATTAGAATTAGATGCTATTTCACTGTGCAGGCCCAGTGCCGACCAATACATGTCTAAAATTTTCTTAGTACCAAAGTCAAACGGGGAAAAACGATTTCAGTTTATTGACGAAAATTCAAAAGTATTAACTTATGAATTTAAAGCACTTCCTTATGGTTTGACCGTGGCGCCTAGAATTTTTAGTAAAATTATTAAGGAAGCGATAAAGTATCTGCGCTTATGTGGCTATACTTCAGTAAAATATCTTGACGATATTTTGTGTATTGGTTCTGATTATAACGAATGTCATAGAATGTACAGGAGACAGTTAAACTTCTAGAGTGCTTAGGCTTCATTATTAATTACAAAAAGAGCTCTTTAGGACCCAAACAAAATAGTACATTTCTTGGTTTTGTTTTTAATACTATAAGTAAGACAATGTCCTTGACACATGAAAAACGTTATAGTAGTATAGTTAGTAAGCAAATACAAAAAACTGCCTGTTTGTTCTATAAGAGAATTTTCTCAGTTTATCGGCATCCTTGTCGCAGCTTGTCCCGCCGTCAAATACGGCTGGTTATAAACAAAACTTTTTGAAAGGATAAAGTATTTGAATTTAAAAAAGTTTACCGATTATGATCATAAAATACAATTACCCCAACTTATTTTACCGGATTTGTTATGGTGGGAAAGTATCATTTTTAAAACATGCACTTCTTTACATGTACCTGATTATAGTCTAGAGATTTTTACCGATGCATCTAAGACAGGATGGGGTGCATTTTGCAACGAAAAACGTGCAAATGGTTTTTGGAAACAAGATGAACTCGAATATCACATAAATTATCTAGAATTATTGGCTATTTTTATGGGATTAAAATGTTTTGCCAGAGATCTTTGTAAATGTGCTACTAACAGTAGACAATGTAACAGCTATAAGCTACATAAACCGAATGGGCGGTGTCCAGTTTTTACATTTTAACCAATTAGCCAGAGACATTTGGCAATGGTGCGAAGCTCGTGAACTTTGGTTATTTGCGTCATACATAAACACCAAAGATAATTTTGAAGCCGACTTTGAATCAAGAAACCCGGACACTGAATTTGAATTAACCCAAACTGCTTTTAAAATAGTAACAAAACAATTAGGAATACATACAATTGATTTATTTGCTTCTCGCGCCACGGCCAAATGTCAACAATACGTTTCGTGGAAACAAGACCCAGATGCTATAGCGGTTTTTGGGGTAATTGGGGTTCATATTTCTTTTATGCTTTCCCTCCATTTCCATTAATACTTAAGGCACTTCAAAAAGTGATTACTGATAAAGCTACTGGAATATTAATATTTCCCTACTGGCCTGCACAACCCTGGTTCCCACTTATTAAAAAACTGTTAATTTCAAAGATCATTATACTAAAGGAGCCGTTATGTTCTGTTTTCAGAACCCGGGTACTGCAACACCATCGACCGCCGCCAGCTTCCCTGGCTGCAGGGATTGTCTCCGGATAGCCTTCTCTCGCAGAGACGTCCCGGACTCGGCATTAGATTTATTATTATCCTCGCTATCAATTAACACTCTACGCCAATATGGTGTTACCTACAAATTATGGTGGGATTTTTGCCATACAAATAACATTGATTTATACAGTTGTTCAATAAGATGTATATTATCTTTCCTTATGGACCGATTTAATAAAAATGATTCATACGGTTCTTTAAATAATCACCGTGCAGCTCTATCTATTTTATTAGATGGGAATATTGGCAAAAATGATTTAATTTCGCGATATTTTAAAGGTGTTTATAAATTACGTCCTAATAATCCTAAATATTTATGCACTTGGGATCCTCAAATAGTTCTTGATACTATTGCACAATGGTATCCAAACTTAGAACTATCTTTAGAAGTTTTAACTAAAAAAGTTGTCATATTACTAGCTTTGTGTACTGCACATAGGATGCAAACACTATCACTTATAAAACTTTCGAATATCAAAATATATTCCAATGAAATCAAAATAAATATAACTAACATAATCAAAACTTCTAAAGCTGGCTCCGAGCAACCTCTATTGTGTCTTCCGTATTTTAATCAGAATCCAAAGATTTGTATAAATTGTGCTAAAACCTTAGAAGATTATATGTCTGCTACTAGGAGTATAAGACCTGATAATATTGATTCTCTTTTGTTAACTTTTAAACGTCCTTACAAAGCTCCCACTACCCAGTCGATCGGTCGTTGGATAAAGGATGTACTTCGTGTGAGCGGCGTGGACGTGGCGACGTTTAGCGCGCATAGCACGCGGCACGCCGCCACGTCGCGGGCGGCGCTCGCGCACGGGGCCAGCCTCGACCTCATCAGGCGAGCTGCTGGTTGGACGCCCCAATCGCAGACCTTCGCTAAATTCTACCATCGTCCTGTTATATACTGGTCTAGTATACAATAGTGCCTAACATCCACTTTTCCATATGATATATAATCCCCGCAATCTGTCCCGCTCCTCAGTTCCAATCCAGCCAGCATCCAGATAATTCCTAGTTTATTCGCGCGCGACATTTGCCTGGCTTAATATTAATTCTTAATAATTGTGAACTCTTCCAGATAATAATAAATTCATTTTTTAAAAAGTGATTTTCCAAAAACCCTATAACAAATTGGTGGCAGCGGTGGGATACCGAGCAAGGTATCCTTGGAAAGCGTCTCCGTGTCCAGTGTTCCTGAGTGTATCCTAGTTTAATTCCAAATTAACTGATAAAGAGAATCATATCCTGTGTAATCCTGAGTCGAATTGTGCATAGTATAATATATGTGCTAAATAAATATTAAAGTTAATATCAAAGTGATTAAAATCGCTAATAAATAATAATAATTGTCCAAGTGAAATAAATCGTCGATAAGTGATCCAGTAATGTTCCTGTTCATGTTCCTGTTTGTATCCTGCAAGTTCCTGTAAGTCCTAGAAAATAATAACTATAACTTTTCTTCGTCGGTGACCGCGTGTGTGTGTGTTAGTGAAAATATAAATCAAGAATATAACTCTAAAGTGTGTGTAACGAGTAATCATAATTAATTTAATATAAAGAAATTGTTAAATAAGTTAAAATAACTCTCACAAGCGTTATCATTGCTGTATGATAATTCTTAGAATTAACCGAGAAGCATATCGCATTCACTGCATTGCGGCCGCCTATTACACCGAAACATTCAATTATACTGTTTTATATTTTATCTTGTTAGTAATTGTCTAATAGAAAATGGCTTCACCACAACCAGAGTCACAACCAAAACAAAAATCACATCCTCAAATTCAAATCGCAAGAGTAGATCTCGATATAGGCATTTTGTTCAAATTTATTAAACCCTTTGATGGAACCAGAGAAAAATTAAGTTCATTCATAGCAAACTGCGATAATGCAATGAAATTGGCCTCAGAATCTCAAAAACATATTTTATTTAAATTTATTCTCTCACAGTTAGAAGGTAAAGCCGAATCTACATGCTCAATTAAAGAATTTGAATCTTGGGATCAATTAAATGTCTTTCTTAATACTCAATTTGGCGAAAGAAAGCACTATGCTCATTTATTAACAGAGTTGCAAGAATGCCGTCAGCTAAATAATGAACCAGTAAATAAATTCGCTCTACGGGTAGAGACGTGTTTGTCGAAATTACTAACGGAAATAACCCTTTCAAACAAAAAGAAATGTGAATTACAAGGTCGTATAAGTGCAATGGAAGATTTAGCTCAGCACACATTTTTGATCGGCCTTAAGCCTGAAATTTCTAATTTGGTCCGGTGTAAAAGTCCGGCTAACCTTAATCAAGCTATTAACGTAGCGCTTTCCGAAGAAGCGATTATAAATCTATTTAATAAACGTAATTCACATTCGTCATCTTTGTCTCAGCGTCAATCTCCACCGAATCGCTATATTCCTAAACCTTCTAATCCTAATCAGTTTTCTAGACCTCAATTGCCAAGATTTAATGACCAAAATATTCACAGCTTATTTTGTCGATATTGCAAAACCCAGGGACACACAATTGAACAATGTAGGAAGCGTGAGTTTAACAATAACAGATACAGGACAAATCAGTCTTTCCAATCTCCACAGAGACCTAATCAGGAGCACTACAAGCCTAGGCCCGCACGCATTAACTGTGTCGATAACGACACCTATGATTATGATGATCCTCAACCATCCACTAGCTTTGAAGCTCCAAATGATTATAATGAAAATCATAATTTAAACGAATAGAGGGCTCACGGAGGTGTCTCGTGAGACCCAACCAACAACCATCAATACCCAAATTCATAAACGGCACCCTTTCTAAATCCAAGGACCACACGGGTAACCAGCCCCAAGCAAGTGTCCAATATCCTAAATCCAAGGACCACACGGGTAACCAGCCCCAAGCAAGTGTCCAATATCCTAAATCCAAGGACCACACGGGTAACCAGCCCCAAGCAAGTGTCCAATATTCTAAATCCAAGGACCACACGGGTAACCAGCCCCAAGCAAGTGTCCAATATCCTAAATCCAAGGACCACACGGGTAACCAGCCCCAAGCAAGTGTCCAATATCCTAAATCCAAGGACCACACGGGTAACCAGCCCCAAGCAAGAGTCCAATGTTCTAAATCCAAGGACCACAAGGGTAACCAGCCCCAAGCAAGAGTCCACAAATCCTCAATTCCTACAAATGAAGAAATTAGTGCAGTGCATGAAATACACTGTGCACCTAGTAAAATATCCTTACCTCATATCTTATTACAAACCTCTGTTTCCAATAAACCACTTTCCTTACTTGTTGATACTGGATCTTCAATTTGTCTTCTTCGAAAGTCTGCTATTCAATCATTTTCTAAATTAAAATTAAAAAATAGTAATATTAGTCTTAAAGGTATTGATAATACTGATGATCCTGTTCCCACTTTAGGAAGCCTGGAAATAAACCTAATATTTGGCAAAGAATCAATACCATTTACATTTCACATAGTAGAAAATATCAACCTTGCCTATGATGGTATAATAGGAAATGATCTATTCAGCAAATATCAATGTTTCATAGATTATAATAGACAAATATTAAATCTGAGTAAAAATAAAATTAAGCTACAATTTTCAAAACCCATTTATGAAATTCCTCCTCGCTCTGAAATTACTTTAGAGTGTACTGTAAAAAATCCAGAATTAAAAGAAGGCCTTATCTTAGATCAACATTTAAGTGAAAACCTATTTGTAGCTAATTGCTTAGTTAAAGTAAAAAGTAATAATAGAGTGAATTTGACAGTGTTAAACACATCTGAAAAATTAGCTACTCTCAATTCAGACCTTCAACTTATTCTACATCCAATTGATCATGAACCATTTCAAATTAACTATTCTAATAAACATTGCTTAGATAGAACCAACGAAGTATTGAAATTACTTCGTGTCCCACATTTAAATTTTGAAGAAAGCGAAGCCCTGTACGACACGTGTTCCAAATATTCTGATATTTTCCACTTACCCAACGACATACTTACTTCAACCGATGCTATCCAACATGAGATACGTACTTCTTCTGATCAACCTATAAACGTTAAGTCATACAGATTTCCCGAAGTCCATAAGCAAGAAGTTAATTCTCAAATCCAAAAAATGCTGGACCAGAAAATTATTCAACCGTCAATATCCCCATGGTCTTCGCCGATATGGATAGTTCCGAAGAAAGCCGACGCTTCAGGTCAGAAAAAGTGGAGAATCGTAATCGATTACCGTCGCCTTAATGACATAACAATTGGCGAAACCTATCCTATACCTAACATTGTTGAAATCCTAGACCAGTTAGGAAACTCTAAATACTTCTCCACCCTTGACTTAGCGTCTGGCTTTCATCAAATTAAAATGTCACCAAAAGACGCGTGTAAAACTGCCTTTAGTGTCCCTCAAGGACATTTCGAGTTCAACAGGATGCCATTCGGGCTTAAAAATGCTCCTGCAACCTTTCAACGCCTAATGAACAATGTCCTTACAGGTCTTCAAGGAGAGCGTTGCTTTGTGTACCTTGATGACATTGTCATATACTCTCGAGATTTACCAACTCATATACAGAATCTAACTGCTATTTTCGATAGACTTCGCTCTTTCAACCTAAAATTACAACCGGATAAGTGTGAGTTCCTCAGAAAAGAAGTTGGTTACCTAGGTCACATAATTACAGAAAAAGGTCTTAAACCAGATCCTAATAAGATAAAATCCGTTCAACAATTTCCAGTTCCTAAATGTCCAAAGGACATCAAATCCTTTTTAGGCCTTATTTCTTATTATAGACGGTTTATTCCCGATTTTTCCAAAACTTCCAAACCTCTTACATCTCTCCTCAAAAAGGATACTAACTTCGATTGGACAAATGAACACCAATTATCATTTGATACCTTAAAAAATAAACTTTTGACTGCGCCTGTTCTTATATACCCAGACTTTACAAAACCTTTTAATCTAACTTGTGATGCCTCGAACTACGCAATCTCTTCTATCCTGTCTCAAGGTCCTGTTGGCAAGGACCATCCAATTGCATACTCGTCAAGAACCTTGAACAAATGTGAAACTAATTACAGCACAACAGAGAAAGAACTGTTGGCCATAGTCTGGGGCTGTAAAACCTTCAGACCGTATTTGTTTGGTCGGAAATTTACCATCATAACCGATCACCGTCCATTAAAGTGGTTGTTTAACCACACTGATCCTAGCAGCAAATTACAACGCTGGCGTCTTCAACTCCTAGAATATGAATACGATATTGTATACCGAAAAGGAAAACTTAATTCAGCGGCAGATGCTTTATCTAGATATCCTGTTAATCCCGTTCAACCTGAAAATCCTGATTCATTATATCCAAATCCTACTGAAACGGATCCTAACAACCTAGATAAAGACCTAATGGATCTTCTTGTATCTCCTCCCTCTTTTCACTCTGACGAACTTATAGGTTTAGACGACTTACATTTCGATACCACAGATCCTTTGCTTATAGAACCCTTACCTAATGCAGAATTAGAACCACAACCGTCGACAAGTTGGCAAAATATAGATATACCACCTGTTCCTTCCAAAGATGATGATGTCTTGACAACTCCTCCCATGTTGGTTGAATCTCCGCCGGCACTCCGTGAATCTGAAACAGAAAATCATGATAATATTATAAATGAAAATAATACACCTTCAACTGATACTTACGCCAAATTCCTGAAAACTCCGCCATCTGTAAAATATGATACTGATATAGTAGAACATAATGATAGTATAATTAAAAGTCAACATAAAACAATAGTAATACCTACGTCATTAGACCTTGATGAATCTAATCCTTATGTAGAAGAAATCCTTTCAAATTATTCAGATTCTGAATCATTTATGAATTCAGAAAAAGAATTATTTACATATAAATCTATTAGCTTAAATAGTAAAACATATTATTTCTTATTTTATAAAGTTCACCATTTTGATACATGTTCCTATAAAGAAATCTTCGAATCTTTATGTAATCTTCGAAATCATTTAACGTCCAGGGATGAGCATGTCGACAAATTAAGTATTACAGATTTTAAAAATCCTTTTGATAAACACACATATATAAAAATTTATACAATGCTAGCTCATTTATTCCATAATACTAATATTCAAATTAACATCTATCGCAATAAAATATATTATCCCAGTCCTTCTGAAGTCCTGAAAATCCTTCGCGAAAACCATGATATACCAATAGCTGGACATCTTGGTTCTAGTAGAATGTATAATAAGATCCGTGAGCTTTATTATTGGAAAAATATGCGAAGTGAAATTGAAAATTATGTTAAGAATTGTACCTCTTGTCAAACAAACAAAGCTCTTAGAAAAACTAACAAAGCTCCCATGCAAATAACATCAACTTCCACTGCTCCCTTTCAAAGATTATCCTTAGACATTGTAGGTCCTCTCCCTGAATCCGGTACAGCTAAACATAAATATATACTCACCCTTCAAGATGACCTTACCAAATTTTCAACAGCTTATCCAGTTCGCAGCACAACAGCAGAAGAGACCAGTGACTGCCTTATCCATTTCATTTCTTTATTCGGTATCCCTAGAACTATACTGACTGACCAAGGCACAAATTTCACATCCGATATGTTTAAAGAAACATGTAAATTCCTTAAAATCAAGCAGCTGTGGTCTTCTCCTTATCACCCACAAACGCAAGGTGCATTGGAGAGAAGTCACTCAACTCTTAAAGAATATTTAAAATCATATATTTCTGAAACACAAGATAATTGGCCCAAGTACGTGTATACAGCAATGCTGGCATACAATACAGCTATCCATTCCACAACAAATTATACTCCTTATGAGTTAGTTTTCGGTCACAAAGCTGTCCTTCCTAATTCCCTCTATGAACCGGCTCCAAACGCTACTTACTCAGATTATATTAGAATGCTCCAACATCGCTTGAGGGTGACGCGAGACAAAGCCATTGAACACATCAATAAATCCAAACAATCATCCAAAACTTATTACGACTCACACACTCGCCCTGTTACCTATAATGCTGGTGACTATGTATATTTAAAAAATCATTTGCGTATGCGAAAAGCCCTTTCACCTATTTGGAAAGGTCCATACAAAGTTATAAAAATCAACGGCAGAAATAGTCTTACTTTGTTAATAAATAGGAGGCACGTTACTCATCATTATGATGAAGTAAAACTAGCCAGTCGTGGCGATAATTAGTTAAGAGTGTATTAGGAATAAGTCTAGAAATAGTTTACAGTATTAGTTAGTTATTTTATATTATTATTTGTTCTTTGCAGTTCTGAAAGCTCTGCACAGGAGACATTCATCGATACTTCTATGAATTCTTCTGGGATATATTTTGATCCAATAGGGTCACTCAAAATAACAGACGGACACCTTAACGTTGTAATACCCATAGATATTTCATTTATACAGCCACACATTAAAAACTTGAACGGTGTAATAGGTAGCTCAAAGACAATATGTAAACAAAGTACTCTCTATGCAGATATTGAATGTCATAACTTACTGGAACCGTTATCAGTTAGACTAAATGATATAATTCGCGACTTTGATTCCATTTCTCATTTAATAGAAATTAGATCTAAAAGATCTGCATGGTTTGGCGGAATTGGCACAGTATTTAAACACTTATTTGGCACTATGGACGAAGATGATGCACTTCGTTATAATGCAGCTATTCAAATTATTGAACGCGACCAAACTAAATTATCCCAATTGGTAAAACAAAATATTTTAGTCACAACCTCAACACTCTCATCTTTGAATGAGGTTATAAAGAAAATTAGCATCAATGAACAACATATAAATAAAGTTATTCAGGCTCTCACTCTTACTCAACAAAATTTGACAACTGTGACGAATAATTTAGTAATAAAATCTTATATTAATCAATTATTAAATACGTTAGAGAGTAGTATGTTAACATTGTCGTTTAAGTTAGAAGATATTATTAATGCAATTATGTTTAGCAAATCAAATGTATTGTATCCCTCCATAATAACTCCGGCCCAATTGTTTACGGAACTTGTTGAAAATTACAGATTTTTAGCTGATTACCATCAGCTCCCTGTAACACTATCTATAGAAAATATATATACATTGTTAAGCATTTGCGAAATTGCTTCTTATTATAGTAACAACAAGATAATATTTGTATTGAGTATACCGCTTGTGAACTTAAGAAATTATCATTTATATCATAGTATACCCTACCCTGTAATAGTAGCCAATAGTACATATAGTACAATAGTACCGACTACTAAATACATAGCATTAAGTAGAGATAGGAGTTTTTATTGTAAGTTAAATAGTTTAAGTAATTGTAAGTCTCTGTATGATTCAAACTATATATGTAATGATGTTGATGTATACTCTAGCTTAACTTCCCCCGTCTGCGAATCAGAAATTATTATGAAACCATTAAAATCTGTGCCCGCTATTTGTGAAACCAAGTTTTTCGTTGGTTTTGTGGACATTTTTCAACGATTATCAAATAATCAATTTTTGTATGTTAACACTGACCCAACAAAATTGTCAATAGACTGTAAGAATTCTGTTAATTCAGAAATCATTTTATTTGGAACAGGTATATTCAAACTACCAGCAAATTGCATAGCTTTTAAAAAAGACTTGAAACTAATACCGGTAAATTCACAAACACTCAAAATAAAACCAATTACTACCAATTTTAATTTGCTAAATGATACCTGTTGCAATTCCATATTGTTAAATAAAATAAAAATATTTGTACCTAAATTTAACCTTACTAATATTGATCTAGACCTTATTAAAATACAGAAAAGTTCAGAAATCAATCACGAAATTGTAAAAAACCTAAATAAATTAATTGAAAAACCCCATATTGTTTTGTATGGAGAATATTATTCTTATGCAACCATTGTAATAATCTGTTTTATAATAATTTTTATATGTATAACTTTTTATCGTAAATTTGTAAAGCCAAGCACATGCCGACTCATTTTAAATACACGTAATAGTCAAACCAAAATAGATAAACCGAAGGAACTTCCTGAAATCCCTCTCGATGAATTCCCTCCTGAAATAGAGAATGAAATTCCACTACCTAAAATCCGTTCTACCCTTCCATAAACTTAACCCTTATGGGATAAGTTTATTCCTAACCCCGGGGGGCTGTTATATACTGGTCTAGTATACAATAGTGCCTAACATCCACTTTTCCATATGATATATAATCCCCGCAATCTGTCCCGCTCCTCAGTTCCAATCCAGCCAGCATCCAGATAATTCCTAGTTTATTCGCGCGCGACATTTGCCTGGCTTAATATTAATTCTTAATAATTGTGAACTCTTCCAGATAATAATAAATTCATTTTTTAAAAAGTGATTTTCCAAAAACCCTATAACAGTCCTCTCGCGGATAGTGGAAACTTTGCAAAGACAGTTTTACAATCCTCGTCAGCCAATAATAATTAAAATTAAATATAAAACATTGCTAACACAATCATATTATTATTATTGTTCGCTTACTTATTATGTTATGTCATAAATGTGTACTTACTCTAAGATAATGACAATTGATTAATTTTAAGTAAAGTGAACCTGTTATCGAAATTATACAGTAGTACTTTCTAAAATTAGTTTATTTTATATAATATATCTAATTCATCCGAATTTTGAAATGCCCCATATTTAATTGTTATATTTATTTTATATCGAGAATGAAGCAACGAAATATAATTGATGATCAAACGAACTTCTGGAAGTGAAGTTCGATCGATATTATACGAGTTGCTTCATTCGAATATAAAAACCCTTCCCTCCCATAGATCCGGAAAATAAACTAATGGTCAATGGTCTCTAAAGAATGATGGCGCCCGGTCAGTTAGTGAGGGCGAATACACAACCTGAAGGGATAATAAATTAGAAATTACTTAAAAGTACTTTTTCGTGCGAATGTTGCCAGCAAGAAAAGAGGACTACCTGGTTATATTTATTTTATATCTTCGAATGAAGCAACTCATATAATATCGATCGAACTTCACTTCCAGAAGTTCGTTTGATCATCAATAATTCATGAGATATAGTGGCAGATAGATGGACGTACAGCGGAGTCTTAAACATAGTGTTTTTACCCTTTGTATAAAGAAATAATAGCTACATTACGTTGTTAGTAAATCTGAGTAAAAGATGAAACGCAGAGATGAAGGAGAATTATAAGCTCAATCAAATTCAAAAATACAAAAAACTTAGCTAATTCTCCTTTATCTCTGCGTTTCATCTTTTACTCAGATTTACTGACAACGTAATGTAGCTAAATTCGACATACCTGTACTATATAAAACGTAGAGCTCGCTTATAATTCTCTTTTATATTAAGGACTAACTCTGGGTTTATTTAACCCACACTGGCGCAAGTGGCCTTAATATATATATAACCAAACACATGGGTGTGCTATACACTTCACACAGTACCTTTAAATAAATGAGAACACACACTATGATAATAACTGTCTGTAAAATTAATGAATATTTAATTATACGTGTTAATATAATATTATTAACCGGTCAGCGACACTGAAATCGGCTGATTACCTTATAATAACTTCCATGCCGATTTTTTTAAAACAAGGCCATCTATGCAGAAGTTTTTTTTATATTGCCCAAATGAGTGCGTAATACAAAAGAGCTCTCTTTTCCTGACATGTCTGATATCTGACATCTGTGATATGTCTGACAAGACCGGTGAGAAATCGGACCCAGTTTTGCCATCCGATACATATACCAACTTTCTTGTCCGATAATAATCTGGTGATTAGCCTACATTGTCCTTACTAAACATGAAAATATGTTTAACGCGGGTATCGAACTCGCCTTTCGAGTTATGAGCCACGCTCTAAGCCACTAAACCATGGTGGCGCTGTTTTGTCTGTTAATTAAGTAAGCCTACATTGAACTTGTAAACAAAATTTTCGTGCTATCAACGCAGGCATCAAACTAGAGATTCTCAGAGTCGAAAGCCAAGGTTTAAATTACTACAGGCGGTATATTGAATTTCCAAATAACAAAAGATTACATTAAGGTATCAGTTTCTGAAATGTAGGTTGATTGGCGATCGCCCGATTGAGATATAAACTCACGTTGCATATCACAACTTAACCCGCCGTTCCTGCCGATATGGCGGCGCATACTGTTAATAAAGAAATATAACCGTGCCTCGGTTCATGTGCATTCGGAAATAAACGTTAAATTTTGCAGTTTTTACGGCACAAAGATATTTGCAATACTGCGTTTGTTGAAGCTTGAAAAATAGCCTATGTTACTCGTAGCATATTACCAATGTACTGACACCACATTTATTAACATCGGACCAGTAGTTTAGATGCTACGAACCAACATTTGAGCTAAAATTTACGTAGTTAGGTAAAAAGACAATTAATTTAACTAGACAAATTTAAAGGCACTCAATAATGTAGTCCGTTGCATCAGTTTTTGGGTGATTTATACAGTACTAGCTGACTCATGCCCACTTCATAAAAAAGAATAGCCAAATCAGTTTAGCCGTTCTCGAGACAATCCAAAGTCATGCCCACAAGGAGCTGACTCCGAAATATAGTTTAAGACACTCCTTTCATATAAAACGATGTAAAGCAGATTATTCGAGGCTTATGTGAGATAAAATCTTGCTGTAGTCTTGGGCTAATTCACGACATTATTACAATCCTAATACGATTAGTAAATGAAAAAGAAAAAGCAAGATTCAACTTTACATAGGATAAAGTATATAAATTACAAGATTAAATCATAATTAGTAACTTCAATAGATGTAAGAATTGTAAAACAAACGTTGAAGAGGGGAATTTCATTTGTTAATTCCAGTGAAAAGGCTCGTCGCTGTATGAGTTTTCATTTCAAATGAATCTAGTTCATGCGAATGTGAGCGCTAATGACAATATTTTTGACGAGCTTAACTACCTTTTACCTTTCAACATAATATGTGAATATAATTAATGATAATTTTACTATTATTACCTGATGAATAATAGTAATAACAGTATAATTATGCGTAAAAGCTATTATATAGTTTATTAGATTTTAGGCATCATTATTATTGTTTTTGATCAATTAAATATATTTAATTGAACTATTAAGCTATAGAGATCCAAAAAGAAAAAAAAACTTACTAAAACTAGATATAATCAATTAGTTACAACATAATATATAAATATATAATAAACGGTTGCCGACCCATGGTTACATCATTATTAGTTTCTCATAATAAAAAAACATAATTAAGTTTAACCTAACTTCGCAGTTTTTCATAACATTTAAAAGCGTAAAGGAATTGTGAAGTCACTGTATTCAGTTTTACCAACATGCAATAGATTGGGTAATGTACGCACCATCGGTTAAGCCTTCCCGGTTAAGGCTTAGTTAAAAGCCGCACCGTAAGAGGTTTAACCTATATCTTCATGTTTTGACTGCAATGGTCTTAAACATAATATGAAACACTGTCGTTGCGAGCCTTAGTAATGAATAGATGTAGTACATAATACTGCAGCCCTTGTCATCAACAACATAATCGACATTTTTGGTGAAAATGAGTTAATAGCATATTCGGAATCACCGCAACGAGATCTACCAGGATCAATCACTCAATTTTTAATAGCTGTTATACTTTTCGTTATTTTGTTAATCATAAAAAAATGGGGATCCAATTTTAATCTTTACTAATATTATAAAGATGAACGATTGGTTCGTTTTTTTTAAATTGGCCTACCTCACATTCCCACCACTGCAACTCCTGTAAGCCAGGATCAACAGCGGTAACCAACCACGACAAACCCTTTGATAGGATCTCAGGGGTGCCCGAGGGACAAGCTAAATCTGTCTTGGGACCCACGACGAAATTATTCAGAAGAAAAAAATGAGGAGTAGGAAGTATTCCAGTTTCCCTCCCCAAGCAAAGTGGGCGTCAGTACAAAATTGTATTGTCTCAAAAAGCCAAAAAATTAAGGGAAAGCACCATTGGTTCGTTTGCAATGATTGGCTCCTCTACTACAGGATTAATTTTCATCACATTTGGCATATATCACTATAAATATGCTATAATATGTTTAAGTGTAAACCACGAAACTATATATTTTTCGCAGTAAAACAGTTTTGCGCGCTGAAACAGCTATCTTCGAAGCTTCAATTAATTCAAATTGCTCTAGTAGCTATTAATGTAGAGAGGTACGCTTACTATACAAAACTAACTGTCCCACAAACGTTTGTTTTATCATCGAATAATTTTATACAATTGACAGATATAACGGAATATACAACAAATAATAAAAATACCAAAAAGAATATTGGATAAGCTACACAATGTTTAGTCCTTCTCAATCAAGTGATTTTACTAACATACCAGATAAAAACAAAAATTGTATATCTTATACAAGATGTGAAATAAATGAGTGATAATACTTTAGAATTTACATGGAACCACGTAGAGTTTACTGTAAAAGTACCAGCGTTGAAAGACTTAATTTTGAATTTAATGTTTCTATGAGAAATGCCCCAACATCATAAATTTGCCCATACAATAAAAAAAACTCTTTCAGCGCTGGTACTTTCACAGTAAACTCTATATACGGGACCCATACACACACTAAAGTATTATCACTCATTAATATTACATTTAGGGCTTATTTTTCAATCGTTAGATAACGTTTATCTGTCGAATAAACATGTGTATTTGACATTTCTTTAATACAAAATCTGTCAAAGACATTTATTCCTCAGATAAAAGTTATCTGATGATTGAAAAAGTAGCCCTTAAGGGGTTAAGAACTTTAATATAACGGGTGTAAAAAGAGCAGTCACTATAACTTTGGATATGATTATACTACCATTTCTCATTCTGGAAATGTATTTTTTTTTCAATTATTTTTACAAAAATATTAAAAAAAAAAATATTTTTCTTTATTATTATTTTTGTGACAAAAAAAAGAAACATGGTAAAAAAAAATTTTTTTTTAGTTCCTGACAAAAAAATAAAAAAATACATTTCCGAAATGAGGAAAGGTAGTATAATCGTATCTCAATGTTATAGTGAGTGCTCTTTTTACACACTGTATAATCCTCATTTCTCATACAGAATGTTTTAATTTGTGTATTCGGAGCCGCCGTGCACGCGTGTTGGTACACAAGTATTTGTAAGTGAAATATTTATTGCGTTCTGTGCCGCGTGCGTGTGACAGCGGCCTACAGCGGCCCATAGCGGCCTTTAGCGGCCTATAGCGGTCTATAGCGGTCTATAGCGGTCTACATTTGCCTATATAGTGGGCTATATCGCCCTATATCAGCCTATACGCCTATATAGGGTGTAAAAAAACACACTATAACTTAGGAATATGATTACACTATCTTTTTTTCATTCCAGATTTTTTTTTAAATTATTGGACGAAAAAAAAGGGTTTTTACTTTTTTAATCGACTTCAAAAAAAGGAGGAGGTTTCTCAATTCGACCGTTTATATGTTTCTTTTTACAATATATGTTTTTTTAGTCGCTAGAATTATTAAAAAAAAAAGTTTTTACCACTCCAATTTAAAAAAAAACAGATTTCTTGAATGAGAAAAGGTAGTATAATTGAAGATATGAATGTATAAAGGTGATATGTCGCAAAATTATTATTTTGAGAAACTTGAGTTCAAACTGCCACTTAAACATATTAGAATAAGTCGTATTAAGTACATTAATCTAAAGATCCGTTTCTAGAATCAGTGTACTGAATACGTTACTACATATCCTAAAATGTTTAAGTGACAGTTTAAATTAAATTTTCTGGGTAAAGTTTTTTACGACATATCACCTTCATTTCTTCTATTGTATCTCAAAGTTATAATGATTGTTCTTTTTACACCCTGTATATTGGCCTGTATCGTGGCCTATATAATATCTGTTCTGGCGCGCAGTGCGCGGAGCTGTCTGCGTGCCAGAGCGGTCATCTGCTTATAGTCCATAGACTAAACAATGATTAATAATTATATTTAGCCAAGTCTACATTTTTTACTTACAGAAACATAAAGTCCTAAAGGACTTTTAATACAACCTATGAGTATAAAATTATATTGTCACAGTACAAAACGGTGTAACCGATTTTTATGGAATTTTGTGAAGAATTTGGTGGGTATGACAATTATTTGAATGATATTAGACAACATAATTATGTACAAAATTACATATACATCTTCTTCTCTTATTCTCTTATATATAAGAATTGCTGATCGTTGGTCTCGCTAAAACTCAAGAACGGCTGATTCGATTCGGTTACTTTTAGTCTTGAAATATTTGTGAAAGTCCAGGAAAGGTTTAAACGGTTTGTATGCTCAACGAAGTGGGCACGGTTCAGCTAGTATCATATATAACTATATATTTTGTCTAATAACAAGTAGCAATATAATAGCAAGAACGTTGCTAATTAATCTTCATACGCTATATTTACAACTCTTTTTTCAAGGCAAAATATTTCTTCGTTTAATATTTGTTGAAGTAGGCGAGGGCGCCTTGTTATTTCTATCCGTACGTCTTTAGTTTGAGTACAGCCCCGGGGCTCTCTAGGCAGTTGTTTGAGTGCACGTAAAATGGAAAAACGGGCTACAAAGTTGATTCAATAAACTCGTAGCGGGTCTACGTCGTAGCGGACGACCTTAAAGTGCTACAAACCGTAGCGCTACGAAAGTACATGATCGAGCAAAGTTAGTGCGGTTACAAGCGATAAATATCTGGAATTATATAAGCAATTTTTTCTATTTTATTCACATGTAACGTTTTTTTATAATAGTTTACTTGTTTTTTAACAAACACTAAATAATTAACTCAAATCCTAATGCATTGGCACTACAAAATACTACTAAGCTTTTTTTTCGTTTAGTATAAATTTAAACACTTACAAAAAACTGTAGTCACAAGAGGTCTGAGCAGTTTTTCTTACCGAAAATTATTCAATATCTATTTGTGTTTGATCTACGCAATTCGTACTAACTACTAACGAGATTAGGATACTCGTATATTTACCTATGCTATGACTAATGTATCAAAACTTACTAGCCTTGTAACTCGGTATGTTTTCGTTACAAACGGTATTAAATATCAAATGCCATTAGTGCGTCGGGCGGAGGCCGCGTAAGTGATGGCACGTTCAATTAGTGACAAACAATTAAATCATTCACGTCACACGTGAAATGTACTACAACTATCCCGTTCGTATCGAATGTGATCTAAGTGCCGGAGTAAGAATAGCACCTTTATCAATCATCTTTCCCGTGGGTATTGTAAAAAATATATCCGGAAATAGGCAGCAGTTATCATAGCAGCATCAGAAAACTGCGCGCGCCAACACGCTTGCCAAGCGTGGCGAGTAAGCAACTACCCCTCATGAAATATTTTGGGAGAATCTTGTGTGGAACAGTGGACGTCGTAGCTGAGACGACGATATATAAACATACATGACAAAATGTAAAAAAAAAAACATTATTTCTCACTCCAATTTCATTTACCGGCCGGCTTCGGCCTGACCGAGCATACCATCTCGCTCGGTCGGAGATCTCCCTTTGGGGCTTCCACTCGTACTCCCACATTGGTGACCCTCGACAGAACACGCCTCCTTCATCATCGTCACTCCCCGCCCCTCCGCACCTCGCCAGCCACTTCGCGTACTTCGTCCACTCGCCGCAACGCAGCGCGGCCTGGTCGAACCCTCATCGGCTTCAACGGGCACTCTCACTACACGACCGGTCAGCAAGCAGAGCACATATCTCCTGGTTCAGCACGTAGCATCGGCCCGCACGGCAGCACTCCGACTCACTGGAGCCCGTGCAGCAGCAGCACAGTTCCGACTCACTGGGACTCACTGGCACTGGCGACTCAAGCACAAGACGACTTAAGTTTCGACCTCCGGTCTTCGGGGGGGAGTGATGTAGCGGTACTACTAGCGCCACATCCTGCATCGCGCTATCGAAGTTTTCTAAGTCCAGCCCTATATATACGACATCTGAAAACTAGTACAGAGGGCTTCGGCCTGACCGAGCATACCACCTCGCTCGGTCGGAGATCTCCCTTTGGGGCTTCCACTCGTACTCCCACACAACTCAATCGGACTAGGGATAAACTAAATAAAAAAAACCCTGTCTTTGCGTGTAACATATCAACTGATTACACAGTAGGTTGCTTATTAGGTGTTATAGATATATAACACCTAATATTTATAAGCAACCTAATGACCTTGAAGACCTGAATTAATTTCCATTTAACATAACTAAGAACACTCTCAACTGATAAACCTTAAAAAACTGCATTAAAATCGGTTCAACCTATTGAGAGCTACGATGCCACAGACAGACACATACACATTTACACAGACACGTGAAACTTATAACACCCCGTCGTTTTTGCGTCGGGGGTTAAAAATGTGTCAAATCAAATGTGCATTACACACACGGGGACAAGTGAAAGTAGCTTAGTTAGTAAAAGTATAATTATGTTATATGTATTGAATAGTTGGTAGTATTATTATTACTATACTCGATTCAAAGTCATCTTAATGTATACAAGGCACTATATGGGCGGCGATACTTGCAATTTCAATGTCTCTTACTTACGGCAATTACATAAATTGTTGGAATTCAAATTCTTAGTTTACATATATCACATTGGATCGGAACAGAGTAAAGTAATTTTGATACATTTGACCCAGTTTCTGTTCGACCAGTATCTAAACGTTCTTTGCACTAAAACGTCTCTATATATCAGACAAATAAGTTGTGTTTCAAATTTACACGTGCTCACGATTCCTCGGCACTGTTCAGCGATTTTGATCTTACACCTGGCTGGGCTGCAACTTGTTTGATGGCAGTATCACACTCATAATGAGTACAAATCACACATATCCAGCCATAATAGAGTGGTTTAGATACAGCCAGACGCCTCTGGACATGCCAAACATTTTAACGCATGCATAATATGAGGTGGTAATTATTTTGACCATAACTATAAGCTCCAGATAAAACCTTTTTAAGCCTTTAAGTTGGGCTACATACTATAAAAAAGCAGCAAAATTTTCTAGTCACATTTAGCCTCTTGCGTTTAGTTTATGTTAATAACTCGGCACTTACGCGTTGAACAGTCAGCGTTTTCGTTGCAGAAAGCTGTACCTTATCGGTGAGAGGGAAGGACCAAGCTTACAGGCTTCAGGGGCGGCGGGAGGCTTTGCAGGCCTTCAGTACTGGCCGATTCGCCGCCGCGCGCGGTCGTGCGCTCCCTCCGACTCCCATATCTGCGGTAATCTAATTAAGTGGTTCGTAAACTATATCGAGTGAGTTAATATACTGTTTACAAGGAATGCCCCACTGGTAGCGGAATTTATTCGGGTATGCATTACTTTGTGTGAATGTCTTGTGAGTTTTTTTTTCGTAGATGTGGGTAGTTTAAATTATGCAAGAGCTCGATCGTATTCAGTATGTCGTCTTGAATACATTTGTTCGGATCTATAAGATGTGATGTTTTATTCTAATATTTTTGCAATTTGCAATTACATGTTTATTTATTCTATGAGAGTCTGTGTCATAATAAAATTATTCTTAATAATCAAAACCACTATTATGATTATTTTAATTATTTTAGTTATTTAAGTTTTAAATTAATGTTTATAGGTGGTGAAAGTAATTTCAGGCGAGCAGTAACGACAGATGTTTTTTATACACCTGATATCGGGTTTTGTACATTTTTCCATGAACATTTTATTTACGGCTTTAAGCCAGGTTTTGTTTTCAGGTACATATTTTAGTTGTGTATTCTGCACGTTCATTTTAATAAACAATGACCTGAGAAAACTAATAACCAAGATGTCACATATCTGTGGAGGGCTCCGTAACTAACAACGCGCCATTTTTTTAAATGACTTTAAATATGCCCTTTTTTTAATTACTAAAATATTTTTTAAAACTTAACAGTATAGTTTAAACCATTTCTTCCTCTTGCAAGTTGCAATTACTAAAGGTGGTTTGGATTATTGCACTTAATAATAATAATAATAATAATAATAGACGTTTATTCAAAACACATTTGTACATTACACAACGTTACATTTATAGACAAGTAACAAGCAAAATAAGCACACACAATATTTTAAACACAAAAACATTTTAAACAGACTGACTTAATTTATACTTAATTGGTGCACTTTAGAAAAAGTTTCGTCTTCATATAAAAATACTGTAGTATACCTTCTAAATATCAGTAGAAACTTATGTTTACCTGGGCAGATGACATCATAAGGGTGGCAGGAGAACATTAGGTAGAGTTAGCAAAAGATAGAGAAATATGAAAATCTCTAGAGCCCTTCACCTTCGAAAGAGTAAGGTTTTTAATTCTCAATCTTAAACAATATAATATTTATTTGTTTACTTTTATTTACGGCCGATTTTTTTCTAAGGAATAAATATGTGACTTTGGCAGATTTTGTATGGGACAAATGTCAAAGTCACATGTTTATTCAACAGATAAATGTTATCTGACGATTGAAAAATCGACCCTTACAAGAGAGATATTTTAGTATTGTTAAATAACTATCAGTTTAAGGAAGAAATATAAGGGGTTTTTATTTTATTATATGTACTTCATGTGTTTTGGTTCAAGGGTTTAAGACTTACTATAAGGAACCATTGAAGAAAAACATGTACTAAATAAGTATCACGGAACCCTAAAGAAAATGTACCCACGATGAAATCAAGAAAAATCAAACTATGGTACAATATTTTTCCCAAGTTCAATAAATATATTATTACTAGCTGACCCGTGCCTACTTCGTAAGTAGGATATACATTATACATATAGCATAGAAACAGTTTGTGATAAACCGTTTCCGGGACTTCCACGAATATTTCAACACTAATATTAGCCACAGCAATTATTTTTTATATAACGGGTGTAAAAATAACAGTCATTATAACCTTGGGATATCATTATATCACCTTTTCTCAATCTAGAAATTATTTTTTTTATTATTAGATTTTTTTTTTGGTTTTTCGTTCGTAATTCTTGCGGCAAAAAAATAAGTAACTAAAGCTAAAAGTAAAAAATATTTTTTTTTTGTTTTTTACAAAAAAAAATACATTTCCAAAATGAGGAAAGATAGTATAATCGTATCTCAAAATTATAGTGACGGTTCTTTTTACACACTGTATATAGATAATCGGCGAATCAGTAAATGACACAATAAAACTTCTTTTAGTGAATTCGGGGCAAGTTTTTGATCAGAACTTAGTATTATGTTGAACCCCAGGCACTCAACGCGCTCTGGGCGGCTGCGGGCGCGCCCCGGGCGATATCAACTTCCGCTACAGCTGACTACAACTTGTAGTAGGTACTACTAGTAGCGGCCACGTAGTAATACTACAGGACATCACGGGCTACTAATAGTTGGTATTCCGTGATATCCTGTAGTATTATTATACTACGTTCCGGTTCAATGTAAGCTAAATAAATAAAATATGTAAACAAAAAAATTTTATGCGACTATTTCAATTGGCTAGTCATAGCAAAAATCGTGACTTGTGGAAAGAGAGAGGCGAGGCCTTCGCCCAGCAGTGGGACAGTAACAGCTATTAATAATAATATTTAAATTGGTAGCATTACAGCTGTATATACTGAGTTTTGTTTACATCAATATCAATTTGAATCGGAACCAAATTACATAGCTTATAGTATGGGTTACTACTACGTTACAACGTAGTAATAATATTTCAATTACAAGCTTTTATTTAATTCAGTTTATTCACCTGTCCCTGCATGTAATGAAATCTGGCACGTACAATTTGACCCAGTTTCCCTAGTCAGATTAGGTTGAAATTTAGCATACATATGTATGTTGCGTGACAATGCAATATAACGTCATGGAGCTGATCTGATGCTGGGTTGGAAGGTGGCGATGGGTACTCAGCAATATAACCACATAACTCCATCGAGTATGGGCTCGTTTGATTCGTATCAACGAGTACTTTGTCTATGTGGATAGAATGAATCATGGTTCATATATTAAGCCGAATATAGTGTGAAGAAAATGACGCGTAGAGCATATTTTTTGGCATCTTATACAGGGTGTAAAAAGAGCAGTCACTATAACTTTGGGATAGGAATATAGGACCTTGACTGATTCTAGAAATGAATTTTATTCATAAAAAAAATATATTTTTTTTGCAATTCATTATTTTACTCGCAAGGCTGAACTGTTTGGAACAACGTTCTGCATTAAATTCTTAAATTTTATAATTTTTGCCCTAGTACGTAATGAACGTCTTAAGCGTGCTGTTGATCTCTCAGCGTAATCAGCTGATCGCTGTGTTGTGCACGTTGTACATTGCCTATTGAAAATTTTTAAATTTTTAAAACAGTGGATTAAAAGCAAATGTCTAGTACCAATGGATATTTCTCTTGCCTGGTTATTAACACACGAAGTTATAGTGACTGCTCTTTTAACACCCTGTATATATCACTAGATATAAATAAAAGAAAAATCGAAGGTCTAAAATGACCACTAGTAGTGAGTCTTACTATGCTGGGGCTCAATAGGTCCTAGTCTATACACATGAACGCACTGGTCGTTGACCTTAGACCTGACCAGGATTGAAACTTATCTGTTTTGTGACTATTATAGAGATTTTAATGGTGATTTCCCGCGTTATGGTCATTTATATGAGGTACCAAAACAAAAAATGCTCTACGCGTCCTTCTCTTCATACTATATTTGGCTTGAAATATGAACCACGAATCACCCTATACAATAAAGGTTGTTATTAAAAAGCGTTTTTGAGTTAATCCGCACTCGCTTTTAAATCTTTATACTGTAGCAGTAAAATATAAAATAACTGTACACCTCGTTCATAAAAATAACTTGAAGCATCAAAAATTCCAATGAAAACCCTTTGACTGGTAACGGGGGCTTTTAGATAAACACAAACGTAAAATACCAAAGAGTTGTTCGACTGAGCTGTCACTCGATAAATGATTGGAATTCGGATTTTATCATAAACCTCTTCTAGCCGAACGGAGCTGCTAGGTCTTCGTGTTTATCGCTTTGCGAATATAGAGATAGATAAACGCGTTGTTCACGGGCCACAGATTACGAATTTCGCCTCCGGTTGAAAAATACTTCGGTTGAGACGTAAAACCTGTCACTTACAAATGGAATTCCATTTTCGATTTGCCATTGGCCGGTAATGTTTTCGAAAAAAAAATCAGAAAAGTTTGTGCACTGGGATCGAACAAGAGATTCCGACTAGTTAGTAGGCTGTTATGTCTTGATTAATGGTACCTTTTCGATACTAATAACGACCTTAAGTTGCGCATAATACCATAATACGCTTGTATTAAATAGCTTGTTCTTTCCGTCCAAATTTCAGTTTTATGCTGGCTGTTTTCTGATACTCTAGACTTAACTAACATTACTACTTAAAAAAAAATTAAAAGGTTGTTGAGGAACATTTGCGAAAGCTTATTATAAGGTCAATGACTTGATTGATGAGCATTATACAAGTAGATTAGCGTGGGCTATAATTTTCTTGTTACATAGTATTATATTTTTATTACAAATTATAAAAGTTAATTTAGCATTAATGTTTGTGTGTCATTTAATTAATAGTTCCTATGATTGCCACTAAATTGCTTTTGGCGCTAGTGTCTTAGCAAAAATGAAGCATTGCATGATTTTTGCTAATAGCTATTTTTACGTAGTCAGCCGGCCGGGTTTCTTACGTGGGTTCTTCTCGCTAGGTTCTAACCGGTGGCAGCATAATTATAATCCTACAGTTATAGTCTGTGCTACATGTGTTACATATTATAACTTGTGTAAAAAGAGCTGTCACTATAACTTGGGATATGATACTACCTTTTCTCATTCTAGAAATGTATTATTTTTTCTTTTTTCTTTTACAAAAATTAAAAAAAAATTTTTTTTTGCTTTATTGTTACTTTTGCAAAAGAATAAGAAATGGTGAAAAGTAAAGAATTTTTTAAAGTTTTTGACAACAAAAATATTAAAAAGAAAATACATTTCCAAAATAAGGAAAGGTAGTATAATCGTATCTCAAAGTAATAGTGACTGCTCTTTTTACACCCTGTATAGGTTAAAAATAACTTGTAGAGGTGTTGAGTTTAAGACTGTATACCGCTAACGGCATACTTTTTGTGACTGACCTTTTGTAGGTAAAAATATAAAAAGCTGATTTGATTTTATTTTCTATAAAAAATGAAGCCAAGCGCCATTAGCAAAATGGTTTTACCGTACGGTCCCGGAAAGTTGAGTGAGGACGCGTCAATGGACATGCCAAATGTCGGCTGTCTGGCTGCGAAATGATTGAAGAGTTTTGTTGCCAATACACTATCCGTTGTACATGCATGTACGCAGGCTTATTATGTATCTCGCAACAGCAATATCCGTAATAATCAGTTTTTAACTAATTTTCTTATTGCTCATAAACACAAGTGCAGAATGAATTCTCCTAAAGTATAAATATTCAAATTAATTTCCACGTTCCATTTAAAACCCTACATCTAAGTAAAGAAAATTTTCACAGTTAACAAACTAAAGTAATACTTAGAAATAAAGTGATTTTTTTAATTCTATGACAATTACCTAATAATATATTTTTTCTACTTTACAATTCCATTGACAACCCTAAGCGAAGCTTTCACACTAAACAAACTAATAGAATACCTAGGAACTACTTCTGACCCGTGCCCACTTCGTTGAGCATACAATCCGTTTTAACCTTCCCTGGAATTCCACGAATATTTCAAGACTAAAAGTTGCCGAATCGGTTCAGCCTTTCTGTTTTAAGTTTTAACGAACAGCAATTAATTTTTATATATAAGATTGCTTTACTATATTTTTCTACTTTATAATGTTCAAACAACAATAAAGCTTAACTATCACAGTTTGAAGCGGGCATAAAGTTTGCCGTCCGTGATATTAGTCGTCTCGGATATTAATCCGTTAAATTAATCCCCGTAAAGAGCTAATCCGTACTGACAGACTCAACATGACAACAATCTATGAAAAAGAGTTCATACAGAGATTACATTTATGTTTTTGTTTAAATAGCTTAGTTTTTCAGGAATTACGTGTTGAAAAAAATATGGGCTCGTGAAGAAAACTGTATAAGACTAGCGGACCCGTGCGCACTTCGTTGAGCATAGAAACCGTTTCAACCTTAGCGGAACTTTCACGAATATTTTAAGACCAAAAAATAGCCAAATTGGTTCAGCCGTTCTCGAGTTTTAGCGAGACTAACGACCAGCAATTCATTTTTATATATGAAGACAAGCTGAGTCATGCCCACTTCCCTGGACTTCCACGAATATTTTAAGACCAAAAATAGCCAAATCGGTTCAGCCATTCTCGAGTTTTAGCGAGACTAACGAACAGTAATTTATTTTTATACACAGGGTGTAAAAAGAGCAATCACTATAACTTTTAGATACGATTATACTACCTTACCTCATTTTGAAAAAATATTTTCTTTACTTTTCACCATTTCTTATTTTTTTGTCGCAAAAATAACAATAAAGCAAAATTATATATATTTTTTTAAATTTCTTGTTAAAAAAAAATTTAGCATTTTTCTAAAATGAGACAAGGTAGTACAATCATATCACAAAGTTATAGTGAATGCTCTTTTTACAACCGTTATAAGAGAAGAAGAAAATATAGAAGAGATGAAGATAGGCATTATAACTATTAAAAAAATTAAAAATAATAAGTACACACACGCATACACACAGACACATCATACTTACAACACCGTCGTCGGAGGTTGAAAAAATATATTTAGGTATTATTAATTTTTTATTATAAAAAAAATTCGAGTTCTAGGTAACTCCAAAATTGTAAGAAATAATATTTTATTCGGTAAATAAATTTCGATCAAACATATAAACAAATAACCCCTCTTTGTTTTCGTCGGGAGTTTAGGTGGGTAATTCGAGTTCCAGTTTTTTTCCTTTATTTACCATTTAAAACAATTATTAAATTACAATGTTTGTATAAAATATCACCAAGAAACCACAGATGGTTATGAAGACGATAGTACAAGTTAGCTCCAACTTACAGGTAAGTCTTAAATTAAGTTACCTCGAAACTTGTAATAAATAGTATTTTAATCGTCAAATAACTTTTACTTGAGAAATAATTATGTCTGACTGATTTAGTATGAAACAAATGTCAAAGTCAAATGTTTATAAGATCAAAGTAACGATCAAAGCTTAAATTAAAGTGGCACTAATCAAATTAAAGTAACGAGTTTGTAGACCTCCCCGTGAATAGGAGCTGAAAGTCATGGATTACTTTTGACTTTAAATTCTTGTTTGTAAAAATATTCAAGTTATATTACTACATCAATATTATAGGTATCTATTTATCTGCTATAATATAGTTACTTTAATTAGCTGTAGCTGTAATAATACAATTATTAATAATCCGAGTTTCTTACGCCGGTTCTTCTCGGCGGGCTAGGCTTGAACTTTGAACCTGTGGTTATCTATTTTGTTGATTGTTCTAACACTGTTTATTTATTTGTAATCGCTTGTAAAATAAAAATGTATTTGATAAAGTGAGCTAGATCTGCCAACAAACTGCTATACAGTTTGGCAGACATTAGTTATATGTTTCGGAGGGAGATTATATTATGTGGGCGTCTGTTTGATTGATTGGTATCGTCAGGAAATAATAACACCAAGCTGAACGTGTTTATATTATGAACAATCAAACCTATTGCTACAAGTACTTAATGCAAAGCAGACATTGAACGTAAGCGAATTTAGTCAACTCTTTTTTTCTCAAGCCCCGCCATCCCATCGCGCGCCACCTGCCCAGTCCTCTCTGTCATCGGTGACACACGTCTTCTCCTTCCTCTTTTGTAAGCGGCGACCGGCCTCTTGGCAAATATGACTAAACTTGCTAGGCTTTCTTTTTTTTTTTTTTGCAAGCCTTACGTTTCAACTCCGACACGGTCATTCTGACTAGTCACACGTCCTCGTGTGCTGCTCCTGTAAAAGAAAAAAAACCAGCTGCAATATCACAAGCCTTTTGCTCGGCCTAACCTGACTCTACAATTTTAGGCCAATTTGCTAGTTTAATCTCTAATAGTAATCTCAACAGATACTTTAACTTCTTTAATGCACAACAATAAACTACGCAAAGTCTCAGGTAATGCCTATATGACCAGGGCTCTTTAGTCGAAATACGTTAGCCGCGTAACACGACGTGTTCTCCCCACGGCTAACACGTGTGCATCACTCATTGAATACACATCATGTGGTCTGTGTAGACCCCAACCTTCCAGCATCACACGCCCGCTGCGCTCCGCGTCCTACTTGAGTTGCCCCAAGAGATACCGACTTTTAATGGTTGCTGCTGCGAAATGATGTCTGGTAGGTCAAATATTGTCATCAGAATTTGACTTCTATGACACGGCTCCATCGCCGACATACGTCAACCGCTTAACACATTTGTGTTAACCGCGGCTACCCGTGTGCACATGCACAGCGTATGGTCTGTGAAGACCCCGACTCCGCCAGTATCACACTACAGTCAGTAGATAAACAATTACGCTCACCAAATAATTTTGGTTTCGAATGTGATACTTCAACGAAGTACAGACGACAGTCGTCTAGCCGCCGCGCCACCGCGCTTCGCTGCATCGCTCGCCGCGCTCCGTCGCGTCGTGTTGCGTCGCTAGCGTTGCTCGAAGCCCGATCCACTGTACACAAAATGAAACAGCACAAAAAAATGTTCAGACTATCTAAAATTAAGTTCTTTTAGGGATTTATTTACTAAGACTTCGCCGTGCCTGTCTGTCTTTAATCAGGCTGTATCTCAAGAACAAAACTATCGCGGTTTAAATATCAGCAACAACAATGAGATTAAAATGTTAGATTTCACTATGCAGTAAAATTAATTTAATTTCCTTTCAATGATCTAACTGATTGAATGAAAATAAGCTATTACTTTAGAGTCACACAATAACAAGTGATCAGATTGCACTGTCCTCACTAAACTTGACAAAAATAAACATTTTTAGTTGTACTGTCACGGGAATCGAACCCACAAAGTCGAGTACTAGGTTCTAAACCACTGGACCCCAGAGTAATTCATAATAATAATAATAGCTCCCTTCACCGATTTCGGTGTCGGTAGCCAATTTCATTGAAACCAGGCCAGCTACGCAAGAGTTATTTTATAGTGCCCAAGTGTGTGCGCAATACACAGAAGCACTCTCTCTTCCTTTCACTTTCATAACCCAACGAACGGTAAGTTGTCGGTAGCCAATTTCATTGAAACCAGGCCAGCTACGCAAGAGTTATTTTATAGTGCCCAAGTGTGTGCGCAATACACACAAGCACTCTCTCTTCCTTTTACTTTCATAACCCAGCGGAACGGTAAGTCGACACGTCTGGCCAGAGAATAGGCACAGGACCGACCCTTTACATGCCCATCTGACGCATGGATCATCTTTCTTGTCAGACAGTCAGGTGATCAGTCTGCATTGTCCTAACCAATCCTAAAAACAACCTTTTTTTGTTTTTTCAACGTGGGAATCGAACCCACAAATACGGGTCAAGAGCTAAGCTCTGAACCACTAGACCACGGAGGCAATTCATTCGTCATTCATAATACCTGAAGACTCGCTAGTGCGTTTACAACCTTTTACAAAATCACCAAGTTGGTCGAAGCTAACTGAAGTCACTCAATGAACTTTCTGATCTTCCACCGCATCAGTGGACTGCCACGGCCTCTGAGACTCTTGGACCGTTGAGTGTGTGATGCCTTGTTCACCATTAGTACCAGCTTACATACAGTAACTTCTGAAACATGAAATTAAAATGTGTTAATTCCATAAAACTCATATCACAAACAATATTATCCTGTTGGACGAATTTTAAACTATTCCATATTGCATAATTTTCTAAAAAGTAAAAGTCTGTTAAATCTGTAGGTAATATGTATTCCAAATTTACTTTAACAGATATTTTTATAGCCAGCTTAGGAATAAATAACAATGTACAAGACATTATTTAAAGATACTCTTTTTACTTTGAATCTCTTTTCTGTTACTAATACTGTGATTATAAAACCAGACTAATTCTGAACTTTACAATGAAATAAGTAATGATACTCATACTACCAGTTCACATCTTTGCGAAGCAAGTAGAATAGTCCATAAGATACACAATGCTCATCTGCGTTGGTTGGTTACCCAGCAAAGCTCATTCTATGCATCGGGCAAGCATGCAAGCTATGCAAGGCTATGCATCGTCCAGTCCAGCACTATCCCAGTGTATTGTCCATCTACAAATAAAACAAAACAGCAATACAAACGAACACTAAACTTTAAAGTTTATTTAGATTTTTGGGCAAGCAATTTCATGGAAACTTTGAAATTGTATTTACTTTGAAGGCTTCCAAATTATTACGAGGAATAAAAAGATTGCTACCACCTGTTACCAAAGCCATCAAGCTTATAACCAAGACCTGTCGTTGACTAGCCAATATCGTGGTTCTATTGTAAATCGTCACGTTCCCATTGTCAATCGTCACATTCCCATTGTAAATCGTCACATTCCCATTGTCAGCACGTTACCATCGTCAGCAGCGCTGTAATCCCATCAATCGTCTTTCTGCTATGCATATACCATGCTGCCTTTGGTAGTGGAGGCTCCGTAATATAATCTGTTCCGTCTCAACGTTATTTGAATGTCCGCAAGGCCATATCCAATCCAACAATTTGTAGGTACCCTGTAACCATCTATCTTGATTTTTCGGGTATATCCCACTCTGATTTCGGAGGGAGATTATATTATGTGGGCGTCTGTTTGATTGATTGGTATCGTCAGGAAATAATAACACCAAGCTGAACGTGTTTATATTATGAACAATCAAACCTATTGCTACAAGTACTTAATGCAAAGCAGACATTGAACGTAAGCGAATTTAGTCAACTCTTTTTTTCTCAAGCCCCGCCATCCCATCGCGCGCCACCTGCCCAGTCCTCTCTGTCATCGGTGACACACGTCTTCTCCTTCCTCTTTTGTAAGCGGCGACCGGCCTCTTGGCAAATATGACTAAACTTGCTAGGCTTTCTTTTTTTTTTTTTGCAAGCCTTACGTTTCAACTCCGACATAAGTAATAGTTGTTATTGTTTCTGAATAAATACTTTTTCATTTTAATTTTTTTTTCATATTAAATGAAATCCCATCAAAAACAAAACTTGTAAAAAATGCCAGGTCGACACTTAAAAGTGATACCAAGTCGGCGTCGGTTGATCGAACCTCATAGGCTCACCTCACACTGTGGCAGAGTCGCACGGTAGGCTGATTATGTGTCTCGCAACAGCAATTCGATAGGCGTAAATCGTACAATTGTATACAATATCGCTATCAAACGTATACACTTGAACACGATAGTACGCAATTGCACAATTATTTACGCCTGTCGAATTGCTGTTGCGAGACACATAATCAGCCTGCGGGAGTCGAAGTGTCGCGACGCGTCATTTTTGTATACATTCTTGTCGACCCGACGTGTCGTGACGTAATCTCTATATAATCATAACATGTACCTTAATAATTAGATGATAGAGATGAATATGCTATAAGGATAACAAGAAAAAACGCTTTGATTCTGTGTCAATGTGAGTTAAGCCTTATGATAATATCAATATTAAAAATTATGTTTTACGTAAATAGTCGATTGACTTGGCATTATTTATATATTATAGTCTTAAGATATAAAATATACAAGAATAGTATAAGATGTGCCTACTAAACAAAAGTATAATATTGTAGTGATCTTGTAGGAAGGTGTGATATAAAAACAAAAGGTCTGTAGTGCGTGAGAAATAAAGAATAATATTTATTTAGAATATACACGGAACAGAAAATACACCAGTCTACTAAAATTGAAGGAGTAAACAGAAGGACAAAGAAATACAACGAAAAAAAAACAATCCACCCTAGTCTAAGCGCTCTAATCATTTCTACTTTTTCTGGTTATCCTGGTCGCTAGGCAACGGACGCTCTATCGCTGCGCGCGCACGTTCCGTTGCAAAACTAACTACATACTAATAAAAATTTGTGTCTGTACAGATAAAAATAATATTAATATGAAAACATATTTTTGTATATAATTTGTAAATAATAATATTAGAAAATAAAGATAGTAAAATAAATTATACGAAAAGTAGATCACTACAATATTAACCAAGATTCTAAAATGGGTTAAGAAGTTTCGAAATGTCTTTGACGGTAAAAAATTGCCAACTTTGTTTTGTTATCTCACAATTTATATGAAATTCTCGACATATATACGATCAGTCCTGAAAAAAGTTTACAAGCTCCGCTGCGGGTTTTGAATTTTCGCCGCTTTGGAATTCTCGAAAACTTATTAGATATAAATCAAAACTATATTCAAACTTGCCAACTCTGAGTCCAATATAAAATTCTTTAAAATAATATGTTCTCGCCTTTTCTCCCAGTTTCAATTTGTACGGTTTGAAACAACGTATCTGTATTCGTTTATTTTTGGTCTACCCGCGGTTTGTTCATGTTCAGTTAATATTGTGTATTTATTATTTCACCATAATAATATATAGACGACCTCCGTAGCGCAGTGGTTGAGCGCGTTCGTGCTCGAACGAGAGGTCACGGGTTCGAATCCCGCCGAGATAACAAAAAGTTTTCAATGATCCTGGGTTCATGGATGTGTATTAAATTTGTGTATAATATAATAAAAATCTTAAATATGTGTATAGTATAAAAGTATTAAATATATTTCCGTTGCCTGGTACCTGTAACACGAGTTTTTCGGATACTTAGTACACGCCCAGATTGACGTGGTGTGAAGCGTCCATAGATATTATTTTTTATATTATCCCTTAACACGTTCAGTGCGTTACCCTGCTGCCCTTACTTTTCAAAAAGTGCTGCATCAGGCTGTTTAGGCCTGTTGCTAAACTCTGTCAAAGTGCGTTATCGGGTTCAAACGACCTGTTCCGCATTTCCTTTTTAAATGTAAAAAGCATATGATATTTTTGGATAAAACATTGAATTCATGCTTGAAACATATTTATATTGAGTTACTCTATACTAAACTAGAATAGTCCTAGAATTTAGCTTTTACAACATATATAAAAAATTAAAACAATTTGTAGGGTGTTAGACACCTGATATCAGCACAGAAGGGTAACTATGTCGATAAATTACTAGTGTTGAGAGTAAAAATATCGATATAAAAAAATATATATTTTAGTTACATTTTATTTTGAACTAAGTATCTAGTTTTTTTTTGTTTTATATTAGTTTCAAAAGAAGAATGAGCTTCATTGTAACATGCTCGGCAGTAAGTTTCAGAACACTTAATAACAATAGGTCATGAGTTTTTTTAACTTTTTTTGGCCGCCCGTTTAGCTACTTAAAGTTTGTCTTAGCATAATGTCACACCCTACGCAATTTTTCTTATCTGCTTTTTCTAAGCTATGCCCATTATTATTTTTTGTTTCCATCGTCATCAAAGGTTGATTGAGTGTCAGCATCTATTCTATCTGTAAAAGGGATGTTTGTAAATTTGTCTATGATATTGTCTATGAAATCAAGCTTAGTCATTTTTATCTCATTATTCATATCTAACTATCCATGCATTAACCGAAGTGGTCCCGAATAACATCTCCATCATTACTTTTCTATACCATTTAAGTCCAATTTTTAGAGTAGTATAGAAAGAGGACAAACCGCTATGACGTAATTAGTAATAGGACATCACTAGTGTAATGTCCTGCAATTCAAGTGCGGTTATCGGGTCATCGGGTATCGGGTCTTTAACATCTGATGTACGCACCTAAGGGATATCATTTCCTTTCAGGCCGTATCAGGTTTTAACGACCTGATGCGTTTTTATTGGTTCTATGTCTACTATTTAAAAATACAACACCAATGTATATATTTATCACTTTCGTATTGCAAAAAATCCTATATTTATTTAACCCGTCCCGTGAGATAGCAATAGATTCAAAGGCCCGCACAGTAGGACAGTTACGCATCGGGCATTTTCAACCCGATACCGCACCGAACGTGTTAACATTTATCGTCAATTAGAAAGGAGAATGCCGAAAACTGGGCTATTTTGCGTCCATCTTGCGTCTTAACCATTTATATATAAATATTCGTCTTTTGAAATATTATGTTATGTATATTAATTTTAGTTGTAAGCGAATGGGGGTTTAAAAGTTATAAAAAAAAGTAACCATATTGAATTAGAAATTAGCGGAACCGCCATTTTGTATGTCAACCGCCAAATGATGCCAGTTTATTGCCAATACCAGTTTTTAAGTGAAATAGGAAGAATAGTGATATGAAATAAATGAAAGAAACCCACACCAACTGTATTTAACTTATTGAACATTAGTCGAAGATTACTTTATAAAATAATGCTAATGAAGTTTTTCTTTTTAATTGAAAGTAATAAGAAATATTATAATTAAGTATTTTTTTCTTTTTCTAAAACTATTTTAGGCTACATATATTTTTTTTACTGGCAGCCCTAACCATATGGTACTATTGACATTTGTGTGACGTGAATAATGAATTTGACTTTTTGATGGTGTGTGTGAAAGAAGTGTTTTCTTTAATTATTATTCAAAGTGTTCCAAAAAAGTGTATTATAAGTCTTACTTCAGCGTTGAGTCGTGCAATCCTCCGTTGATTAATTTACTATAAGTGTATGTCGTTAGATATTGCAAATTACTTTTGATACTATATTTTACACTTTTGAGTGCATAACTTAACCTCAAAATTCGGAACATTTTAAATTCAGATTTCTCAAAACTCCCATCGCGAATATCTAAGTGATTTTTTTAAATATTAATCCTGAGTACATTTTCAATATTTTACAGTTAATTTGGTTAAGACGCAACAATAGCCCAACTCTCATAGAAAAATCGGCATTGTCCTTTGGTATTAACATTTAAATATTAGAAGTATAATATTTGCATATATTATATTATCATTCGTATTCAAAATAATTTTTCATGTTCCATTTACAACCCTACAGTCAAGTAAAACCAACTTTAGATAGATAGATAGATAGATAGATAGATAGTTCTTTATTTGCTCAAATAAGGTACAATGTTGAGATGTTACAATAAAGGATGTTATGTTCATGCTTATTTTGCCTCTCATGAGGCGTGCAAATATTCATATTTTATACTTAAAACTTAAATTACATAATTAGAAAAAATAAATGCATTAGAATTTTTAACGTACATAAGTCATAGTTTACAGTTCACATTTACATTATTATTATTTTATAATTAAAACATTATAATAATTGAAAAATTAGAAGATAGGTACAATATAATATGTTAAAGATTATTATTAAATTATACAATAAAACATTAGGCCACAGACGGCTTGACTTACAAATCAATCTTTTTTTTTGTCACGTAGGTATTATAGTTATTACATGACAGTCTTTATTCCTTAATAACGGATGAAAATATTATTATTGTTTGTTTTTTACATTTTTTTCAACTCTTTATCATTAATATAATCTTCTACAGAGTAATAGCATTTATTTATTAATAATTCAAATAATATTTTCTTAAATTTTCTAGGGTTATTGTTTTTGATAATATCTGGTAAATGATTATAAATTTTTATTCCCATACAGAAAGCATTTTTCTTGTACACGTCTAGTTTTTGCGTGGGAACACATAGTTTATTTTTATGTCTTAGGGATCGGCTTGAGTTATCAGCCTTTTGATCGAAGAGAGTGATGTTATTCTTAATAAATAGACTAATTTCATATAAATACATACAAGGTACAGGTAGGCAATTAATTTTTTTGAAAAGGTGTCTACAGCTTTCTGAGGGCTTTGCGCCAAGTATTGCCCGTACACATTTTTTCTGGGCGATAAATACTTTTTCGCAATCTGTTGAGTTACCCCAGAGAATTATGCCATACCTCAATACAGATGCTACATATCCGTGGTACGCTAGTAACGCTGATTCGTTGGTACTTATATTCCTCAGTCGACTTAATACGAAAACAAATCGGTCTAATTTTAAACAGGTTTTTTCAATATTTTTTTTCCAGTTAAAGTATTTGTCGATATTAACTCTTAAAAATAATGTATTATCTACAAATTCCAGGGATTTACCATCTAATTCAATTTTTAAATTCATCGATTTACTATTATATGTTTGATGTTCTATTATATTAGTTTTGTCAATATTTATAGTTATGTTATTTTTTTCTATCCATTTTTTTTATCAAATTTAATGTGTTATTAATATCATTTTCAAATGTCAAAGGATTATTGTTAGTATTTTTAATTATAATAGTTATATCGTCAGCAAATAATATTGAGTCATGAGTTCATTTTGGAAAATCATTAATGTAAAGTAGAAATAGCTGTGGGCCTAAAATACTTCCTTGAGGAATTCCGCACTTATTTATGACGTATTTTGATCTATAAACTTTTTTAAAATTGCCGTTTTTGGTAAATTTTGATATTTCTACGCAGACGGTTTGGTAAATTTTGATATTTCTACGCTTTCACAGTTAACTAACTAGAAGTATACTTAGAAATAACTTTATATAACATTGCTGTTGGTATATCATATAAATGGGATTTATATGATATACCAACAGCAATGTTATATTATTTTAAAACTTTGAAACTGACTCTATTTTTTCTACTTTATAATGTTCAAACAACAATATGGCTTAACTATCACAGTTTGAAGCCTAACCTTAAAATAATTCTAATCCGTCTTCATTTGTTTTCACTAGCTTTTGCCTGCGAGTTCACCCGTGTGAAATAGATTTCGCACCCTTCTTCTTCTTCTAACTTAAGAGCTTCGCTCTTGTCGGTGGAGTTTTCTCCATTCCTCTCTGCACTCTGCCCTTCTCTTGACCCCCTGCTACGACACGACCATCTCTTTCTCCTTCACCTGGTCCATAAAAGTTCTTCTTGGCCTTCCACGTTTTTTTCTACCTTGTATCTTTCCTTCAATTATTCCTCTAATTAAGTTCTCGTGCCGTATTTCGCGCCCTAGAGGAATGAATTAAAAATTTATTATCTTTCCTTCAATTATTCCTCTAATAAAGTTCTCGTGCTGTATTTCGCGCCCTAGAGGAATGAATTTAAAAAAAACCTTCTTTATTAGATGTCTTCGCCTACCTATGCTGTCGCACACTCCAGGCCCGAGTGGCCCGGAGCGGGAAATCACGACCGGAGCCTCATGAGCCCCTCTACGTGAGGTATGGCGTCAAGTGTTGAAGATACCGGACACCGAAGATGTCTTCGCAATTAGAAATAGTTATTTTATACGCAAAAAAACATGTTTGTTGGCAATATAATGGCTTAGAAATTTTTGGGCCAATGTAGAGTAGACAACGGGAAATGAATTTATTTATTTGTTTTTCCAAAACTTTAATTCTATCATTACAGGATCGTGAACTAATTCCACAGACAAGCACGTAATTTTTACGTGTCTAACTTACTATAACTTATAGTAAGTTAGACTGATTCTTATTGTTGTGTTATCTAGATATACAAGAAGTGCAATTTATTTTGATTTTATAATTTAAAGTATCTTATTCAATACTACGTAAAAATTACGTGCTTGTCTGTGGAATTAGTTCACGATCCTGTATATACCGCCGCCGCGTTAATAAATAGTCAAGTAGTACAACGTCGTTATTTAAATCGGCAAAATGTACGAAATTCCTCGTGATTTACTTTCGAGTCTTATAGGTCTATAATAAGCATATTTCACCAACACATGTTAAAGTTAATCCTTCATTAAATATCATGTTATCCCTCTCGTATTTCCTGTCAATGAATGAGAAGGTATTTAAACAAGCCATTAACACTAACAAGCGTTAGTAAAATCGGGTCTAAACCACTAGTAATAACACCCAGACCCTACCCACACGCAAGTATTCACTAACCGTGCACCGCGAGTGCGCGACCTGACATACCTCAGGCTCGCCTTAGTATTCAAATGTGTTTTGCTTTTTTAAATGTCGTACTCCTTGGTATTCTTGGAACTCGGGGTTAAATAAAATATGAGCACGACCTCGGGAGAATGTAATGCCCAAATATTTTGTTACTGTTGTATCTACACAAGTGGAATATTTTACGACTGGAAATATTTTTAAGTTACACTTTTAAACTTAAGGTAATAAGTAGGCCTTGTTCTTCCGTTATTGAATGATTTGAATACTGTGTTCTTACAGTACACCACTTTTCAAATACTGTAGAGCCTAGGACAGGTTTTAAATGTTGTAAGGTTACCCAGCATCTTAGTCCAGAGGAAAGACTGGTCAACACGTCTTGGGCCAACCGTGTGCGGGTTTCCTCACGATGTTTTTTAGAGCGTCCGTACTCCGTAATTGAGATCTGAAAAAGTCACATGTCGCAACCCGAAACTCGAACCTGGACCCTTTCGATTGCGAATCAACGGCTTACCCTGTAACCCTCAAGTAATAAAAGTGAAGAATACTAAAGCCGTCTTCGAGAATACTTAATTTTACCGCACTCCAGCACAAACCAAATACGATAATCGAAGGTCGGATATTAATCCCAACGTTTCAACATCTGCTCAAAGCCGCGATATACACTTTTATGACATTATACATCCTACAAAAATCATTTACCCCCTTTATAGTAAAAATATTTATTCGCGGCATAACTTGTTGCTGCCTTTACATTATCACACTAACCCTGTATTCCAGTACTTGATAGTAAACGAAAATAACGTTTTTTTCGTTCAGATTCGCGTTCCTTTAGCACTGTTGAGCTGTATACATCCATGTACCACACGCAGCTGTCAGCTATCAAAAACTGATGAAAACGCTCAGAATGATCACGCCATTTTGCATATTTTTACCCAGATTTTATTTGACGTTTACTTGGATTTCACAGATTTCACCGATCTCGATGTTATTTTTAAGTTATGATAGAGCAAATTTATTCTAGATTCTTTTATAATGTAGTTATTATTGATAATTTAAAATATATTTAGAATTAAATAGATAAATGAGAAATGTAAAATTTTAATATCTTTCAGTCGTTCCACTAGCAGTGAAGTTTGCTACAAACGATCAGATCGAAACGACAATTTGCGATAAGAATGATCTGAACGTTTTGATAAAAAAAAAGCTTTTAAAGGAATACGCTGTAAATACACTTACAACCGATTTCAAAGTTAAATTAGGGCTTTTTTTGTTTCAGTATTCGACTGAAAGAGAGCAATGTTATATAAGTTTTGCGCTGTGTAAATATTTTTATTTAAATAGATTATTGTATAATTGACTTCCAACTTTAAAAATTAGAGGAGATTTGGTAAATTAAGAACACGGTGAAACATTTAAGGCTATATTTTAACTTCACTTTTAAAAGCTTTAAAGCTACGTTCTTTTGTGCGCTAACGAGTCGTAACCACATGCGGAACCCTCGGGTTTCGAACACGTTACGTGACATAGTCCAGAAGCCAGGAGCCTTTAATGTGAACAAGTTTGATATATTATACAAAGACATACTTATAATGTTATTTTAATTAAATGGTACGTGCTATGTTTACTATTCAGCTATACACATGAAGTAAAAAACTTTGGCTAAAGCCTTACGAGAATTGTTCGAACAGAGGATTGTAAAATTTGTCACACTTACAGTTTATATATACCTATAGAGACAAGGCTGGAAATGCAAAAAAAATATATGTACCACGTCAATTTCACCCTATGCCCGTGCTAAGTATCTGAAAAACTTGTGTTACCAGCCAACAGAAATATATTTAT
Organism: Celastrina argiolus; assembly: GCA_905187575.2. Classification (NCBI taxonomy): domain Eukaryota; kingdom Metazoa; phylum Arthropoda; class Insecta; order Lepidoptera; family Lycaenidae; genus Celastrina; species Celastrina argiolus. The sequence goes on along the minus strand of LR994599.1, from coordinate 11,434,696 downwards.
TATATATTTTAATACTTTTATATATATACTATACACATATTTATAAATTTGATTATTATAATTAATCTTTATATTTAATAACTAGCTGTGCCCGCGACTTCGTCCGCGTGGAAAAGTGATTTAGGGCAGCAGTTTAAATACATTTTTAGTTTATGAACACTGTCGTACTTTGGGACTTTACGGTTAAAGTACTAACTTCCTTTAGACGACAAAATAACAAAAGTCCAAAAGAAAGAAAAAACCCAAGTCGTACCTAGCATGAAAACTAATAAATAAAAATATCATGAAAAACATAAATCTTACTTATATTGACAAAACTTTTCTAATTTAAATGTGCCTAAGACATCTCATATCTTGAAAACAAACTATCCTACGCCTATACTTTATTAATCGTATTTGCAAAACCTAAGTATAATAATAATAATAACAATAATATAAATAAATTACTTCGCACAAAGTAATACTTATTTTCACTTGGGTTAGTAAATTTATTCTATAACTATAATTTTAAAGTCGGTGCCAAGTTCAGCGTTCTTTCGTAATTTGTTTTCATTTAATATTAGTTTGTAAGCCAGTACTTTGGGTACATAATATTATAGTATAATAGTTACTTTTATAGTTAGTTGTTGTACATAGTTTGATATTGTAATAAGGTTTTTGAAGTACTTACTTGGCACCGACTTTAAAATTATGGAATAAATTTATTTACCTAAGTGAAAATAAGTATTACTTTGTGCGAAGTAAATTTAATTGTTCCTTTTAGTTTACCTTTTGAAGTCGTTTTTTTTGTTTAAAATTATTTATTTTTAAGATTTTTAGTGATGGGTAGACTGAGTAGGGATAAGTTCTCGAATGATCGGACGACAGTTACTTGAGACGGAAAATGAAAAACAAAAACGATTAGATAAAATTTAATAAAAAAATAATAGTAGTAAGTGAAAATGTCTACCGCTGCTCTGGCTTGCCAGAGCAGCGCAAAATTTTTTAATATACCTACATATATAGTTCATCACTGCTCTGGCGTGAGCCAGATTTTTTAATATACCTATATATATAGTTCAAAATCGCAAAATGTTTTAATATTATTATGTATATTATATATATAAGAAGAAAAGTTTATATATAGATCAAGTAGATTGACTATAAAATGAGATACAAATTTTCAGAATATTAATGTCGGTACCAGCCAAACTCAATATTTTGAGTTCTATAATATAACTCTTTTATTATTTTTAGTCGGTTTACATTCTTTTATTTGGCTTAAAACTATTTTTTCCCCTTTTTTACAACTTGCCTATTTCATCATGTTGTTATGATGTTATATATGGATACCTACTATCTGGTGAAGACAGGGGTGGTGAAGTGATGACTACTGTAATTGATATAGTGGCATATGCTTGCAGTATAAGCGATGTCGAAATTTCGAAACGAATATCTTCAATGACTAAGTAGTAGTACATTGATAGTTGATTCAAAATTATATTTTTTGTCGTATATGCTTATGTTACTCGACACAAATACAAAATAACTATGACTGTTGATTCCCAAATTGGTCATCGTCTAGTTGGTCCGCCACAGTACACAAAATGTATAACTTTGAACAACATGGCACATGTTTTATGAATAAGAATCTAAGGGGTGGCTGTCGGGTCTGGGATCTTGGAGTATTATGCCTGCCGTGATAAAATACCTACTTAAGGATACGTAATGCCTTCCAGTGTTGCATAACTGCAGGCTTTCATGAGCATAAGATTATAAAACAGGTTATTGTATGTCTCGTCGTTAGGTTAGGTTAGTTACTAATGTAACTTTCACAACTTTATTATACTATTAAGGCGAGGAATAACCGCTACTAGCGCCACTCTTTTTAAAATAAATTTTACAATGACAGAAAGATCTTATAACCGCTAGTAGCGGTTATTCCTCGCCTTAATACACTGAAACTCTCTTCCTTCATTCTCGTAGCCCAGTGGGACGGATAACTGACACCATTGGCCGGAGATCCGGCGCAGGACGACTTATTACATGCCCATCCGACGCATGGATCAGATGAAGAAAGATTCTTATCAGACAATCAGCCTGCATGCAAGCATTTGAATGAATGCGTCAATTATAGTCGAACTTGGTCTCATAGTTATCAAAGTGGAGACCTGATGATGGCGTCGTGAGGAATCGAGGGAACTCCTCGAAAGGACAATGCCGATTTTTCTATGAGAGTTGGGCTATTGTTGCGTCTTAACCAAATTAACTGTAAAACATTGAAAATGTACTCAGGATTAATATTAAAAAAAATCATTTAGATATTCGATGGGAGTTTTGAGAAATCTGAATTTAAAATGTTCCGAATTTTGAGGTTAAGTTATGCATTCAAAAGTTAAAATATAGTATCAAAAGTAATTTGCAATATCTAACGACATACCTACACTTATAGTAAATTAATCAACGGAGGATTGCACGACTCAACGTTGAAATAATCAAGACTTTGAATACACTTTGTTGGAACACTTTGAATAATAATGAAAGAAAACACTTCTTTCACAAAACGAAGCACCGACCGTCACAAAACACCATACCATCAAATAGTCATATTCATTATTTACGTCACACAAATGTCAATAGTACCATATGGTTAGGGCTGCCAGTAAAAAAAAATATGTACCTTAAAATATTTTTAGAAAAAGAGAACATAACTTTACTATATTTCTTAATATTTTCAATTAAAAAGCACAACTTCATTATCATTATTTTATAAAATAATCTTCGACTAATGTTCATTATGAAAAATTGGGTTTCTTTCATTTATTTCATATCACTATTCTTACTATTTCACTTAAAAACTGGTATTCGCAATAAACTGGCATCATTTGGCGGTTGACATACAAAATGGCGGTTCCGCTAATGTCTAATTCAATATGTTACTTTTTTTTTATAACTTGTAAACCCCCATTCGCTTACAACTAAAATTAATATACATAACATAATAATTCAAAAGACGAATATTTATATATAAATGGTTAAGACGCAAGAGTGACGCAAAATAGCCCAGTTTTCGGCATTCTCCTTTATAGGGACACTCATAGTATTTATGTATTTGTTTCGAGTAACATAAGCATATCCGAACATAATTTTTAAAGCAACTATCAAGGTAATACCACTACTGCTTAGTCTTTGAAGATATACGTTTGGAAATTTCGACATCGCTCAAAGTACTGCAAGCATAATATGTCACTATATCAATAACAGTAGTCATCACCACCCCTGTCTTCACCAGATAGTAGGTATCCATATATACCATCATAACAATAAAATGAAATAGGCAAGTATTAAAAAAGGGGAAAAATAGTTTTTAGCCAAATAAAACAATGAAAAAACATTTAAAAAATTCACACACCATTATGTCATGGTAGAATGTACAGATTCTTTATGATGTTTGAATGTTATCTGACCTTTGTACTGCATTCTTGTGAATAAATGAATTATGAATTATGAATTATGAAAAACCGCCTTAAAATAATAAAAGAGTTATTTTATAAAACTCATAATATTGAGTTTGGATGGTACCGATTTTGTTATTATAGTAGAGTTTGTTTGTTTGTTTCATTGTTTGTTTGTTTAAACGCGCTAATCTCAGAAACTACTGTTCCGATTTGAAAAATATTTATAAGACTCCGACGCCGACGCCCGACGGCAGACGTCGCGTCGGCGTCGCGACGGCTGGTGTCGACGTCCCGACGTCGGGTGTCGGGCGTCGGCATCGCGACGTCTGGCGTCGGCGTCGCGACGTCTGGCGTCGGCGTCGCGACGTCTGGCATCGGCGTCGCAACGTCTGGCGTTGGCGTCGCGACGTCGGGCATCGGCGTCGAGGCTACACTATAGAAGCAAAATTTAATTGTTTGCGAGTCGCGCGGCTGTGTGCCGCTGCATGTCACCATGGCGCTCGTGGCCAACGAGTTGCTGGCGTTCATCCAGCACGCCATTGACACCATGGACGAGCTCAGCATAATGCAGATCTGCAAATCTTCTTTCACCAGCGAGGAGATTTGCAGTGGTAAGCAGTTGCTGTACGATACGCTCGGCCAGAGCGCGAACATGCCATCGAGACGGAGAGATGGAACAGAGAGAAGCGTGCAGGATATTATCTCCCTGCTGAAGCAGACGGATCCAGACGACGTGCCGGCCTTTGTGGCGAAAGATCTCCACAAGCTGCCGGTGGTGACGATGGACCACGTCGACGTCTCCAGCCTGTTGAAGAACTTCAACAGTATGAAGGCAGAGCTGGACGAGATTCGGGGTAGATTGGATGCATCGGAATCTACCATCAGTGACTTACGTAGTGAATTATTACAATTAAAATGTAATAATTCATTAAGTGGGTCACCCGATCATTCAACTGCCTACGTCAACACACGTCGTGGTGGCGCGCGCGCTGACACATCGTTTTGCGTGTCAGCAGAATCTGCTGCGTCGGCAACCGCCGCCGCCTCCGCCCGCCTTCCCCTCCGGGTCGCGCAGTCGCCGAGTAAACAAGCAACTCAGCAAAAAAGCTTTGCGAGTATCGCCGCTCACCCCGCACCTCCCCCGCGGGCGAAGACAAAGGGGAAGAAAGAGAGCCGCAAGGCTACAGAAAGCCGCAAGGCTCAGCCACCGCAACCTGGCAAGGACGAGAGCAGGAGGTGCGATGAGGAGGGCTTCATACTGGTGGAGAGAAGGAAGAAGAAGCCCGCCGTCCGCAACCATCGCGGCACCGCACCCTGTGGACCCGAGCAGCGCCTGCGGTGTGAAGTGCGCTCCACGCCGCTGTACGTGTCTCGCCTGCACTGGTCCATGGAGGTTAAGGACGTCGTGGACTACATCCGGAAGAAGACGTCCCTCCCCTTGAGGGTTGAGCGTCTGGAGTCTCGCCACAAGGTCAACTTCAGTTCATTTGTGGTGAGAGTACCGACGCATCTTCTATCGACCTTTGAGGCGGAGGAGTTCTGGCCGACGGGTGTGGTCTACCGGAAGTTCCGGGGGAGACTCCGGAATGAAGCGCGCTACACGTCGCCGACAACACGTGTAGTGTAGTTTTTAAGTATTTTAAATATTATGTATGTTAGTCTTTAAGGTATTTATAATATGGGCCTATGGAGCCTGCAATAAATGGTATTTAATTATTTAATTTATTTTAATTAAAGGTTATCGATTATAATATTTCAATAAACATAAGTAAGGTTTTATTTAGTTATCAAATAACATTTTTATACCTCACAAATCGTCGATAGCATGTACGATAAGGTACAATATAAGCAATAACCGTAATGTCGTATTTATACACGAGTAAATCGATTTGAATAAAGCGAAATGTTGGAAAGTAATTTTATTCTGAATAATATCTCACTCAGTTATTTACCTCTGTATGAAATCATACAAAAGATATACGGATTCATGCTTTGTTGACATTTTGATTATTTCAATTATGGTTTATGATAATTCGGAGAAACTTTAGATGCAACCCAAATTATATATTTTTTAAAATAATATATATATCATGTGGGCACACCCATATAATTTTACGTTAACATACATAATACATATATACTGAATGATATGACGACCTCCGTAGTGCAGTGGTTCAGCGCGTTGGTGCTCGACCGAGAGGTTGCTGGTTCCTGGATGGAATGTTCCTGGGTCATGGATGTGTATTAAATTTGTGTATTAATATAATAAAAATCTTAAATATGTGTATAGTATATAAGTATTAAATATATATTTCCGTTGTCTGGTACAAGTTCTTCGGATACTTAGCACAGGGCCAGATTGACGTGGTGGGAAGCGTCTATAGATATTATTATTATAAAAAAAATAAAAAAAACTTATGGTATTTTTAGTATTTTGGTTTATAATATTTATACATAGTATTAGCATAAGTTAGTATTTTGTCAGCCTGGGGTACCAACATAGTACAGGCTTAGTTTAGGCTCCACGTCTTCAACAAACTGCTCTTGTAATTTTTGGGAGAAATAAATATATTACTATATACTGGATGATACTTGGTTCATATAAAATATATTAAGCCGAATAAAACTGCCGTGTGGTGACGGCATTAGAATATAATTATCACCACCCCCGATACTATCCTAGGGGAGTCGTAAGAGGCGACTAAAAAGAAACACACACACATCAACAGCTAGTGTGAGAGAAGGAAAACTCGAAACAAAACCCTGTACCAACCCGTCTAGCCAGCGTGGTACCAGTAGGCTAAACTGCCTTCAAATGATTACGCACCAGAAAACCAGGCCCCTAGTCCCCGGCGGCCCCGCTATTCCTGGCTACGGTAGCGGCCACGGTAACGGCGGGGCGGGGGGTGCTAAGAATCCCCGGAAGAGATCCGGCTACCACCCCCCTTCTAAACGACAACTGGCCCTGGTAACACACAACGTGCGCACTTTGAGGTTAGACGAGAAGCTCGTAGAGCTGGAAGAGGAGATGAACAAGTTGCACTGGGACATTATTGGTTTATCGGAGATCCGAAGAGAGGGCGAGGATACGATAACCTTACAGTCCGGCCACTTGTTCTACTACCGGGAGGGAGAACAGAAGTCCCAAGGTGGTGTTGGGTTTATCGTCCACAAATCTCTCATCAACAACATTGTGTCCATCGAGAGTGTGTCAAATAGGGTTGCATACCTTGTACTGAGAATCTCAAAACGATATTCGTTGAAGATTGTACAGGTATACGCCCCATCGTCAACACATCCAGACGATGAAGTAGAAGCTACGTATGAGGACGTCAGTAGGGCCATACGTAGCCCTAAAGCACACTTCACAGTTGTAATGGGAGATTTCAATGCGAGGCTGGGCTGCAGAAGCGATGATGAGCTGAAAGTGGGGCCATTTGGATTTGGGCAGAGGAATCCCAGAGGACAGATGCTGGCGGACTTTATGGAGAAAGAAGGACTCTTCATGATGAATTCTTTCTTCCAAAAGCCGCCGCAGAGGAAATGTTGAGGTTGTGGTTGAGTCCCGACGGTGTAACTAGAAACGAGATTGACTTTATTATGAGCACCAAACGGCAGATATTCAACGATGTCTCTGTGATCAACATGGTTAAGACCGGAAGTGATCACCGAATCGTCAGAGGCATGTTGAATATCAACGTCAAACTTGAGAGATCGCGTCTGATGAAGTCTACGCTCCGACCGTCGAATGTCCATATCCAAAACCCCGAGAGCTTTCAATAATAATAGCTCCCCTCACCGATTTCGATGTCGGTAGCCGATTTCATTGAAACCAGGCCAGCTACGCAGGAGTTATTTTATAGTGCCCAAGTGTGTGCGCAATACACAGAAGCACTCTCTCTTCCTTTTACTCTCATAACCCAGTGGGACGGTAAACCGACACGACTAGCGAGAGATCAGGCGCAGGACCGACTTTTTACATGCCCATCCGACGCATGGATCATCTTTCTTGTCAGACAATCAGGTGATCAGCCTGAATTGTCCTAACCAAACTTGAAAACAACATTATTTGTTGTTCCAACGCGGGAATCGAACCCACGACCTCCGGGTCGAGAGCGAAGCTCTGAACCACTAGACCACGAGCTTTCAACTTGAACTGTCAAATCGCTTCCAATGGCTAGACAGCTGCGCATCAGTGGACGATATAAATAGCAGGCTGGTAGAAACTGTCCATACGGTGGGGTCCAAATTTTTCAAGACCCACCGTACAAATAGACCTCAGAAACTATCCGACCAAACCCGGAACCTCATGGCTAGTCGACGTTCAATGACGCTCCAAACTTCGAGTGACGCTGAGTCATATAGGCAGCTCAATAGACAGATTACGAAGTCCTTGCGACACGATATCCGTTCTTTCAATACCCAGCGTATTAAAGAGACAATAGAGCGGAACCAAGGCTCCAAAGTGTTTGCAAGAGACGTATCTATTGGGCAAAGCCAGTTGACAAAGCTGAAGACCCAAGACGGACGCGTAACGTCAAATAAGTCCGAGGTACTACGGGAGATAGAAAGGTTCTATGGACAGCTGTATACCTCGGTCTCAGCTGAACCTGCTAGTTTAGCTGCAGACCCAAGAGCCAGGCTAACACGACACTATACCGAAGACATCCCGGACATCAGCCTGTACGAGATTAGGGTAGCTCTCAAACAGCTTAAGAACAACAAGGCTCCGGGCGAGGATGGAATCACTACAGAGCTTCTGAAAGCGAGCGGCACGCCGGTACTAAAAGTCCTTCAGAAACTCTTCAATTCCTCCTTACTCGATGGGAAAACGCCAGAGGCATGGAACAGGGGTGTTGTGGTCCTGTTCTTCAAAAAAGGCGACAAAACCTTACTGAAGAACTATAGGCCCATAATACTGCTGAGCCATGTCTACAAGCTGTTTTCGAGAGTTATTACGATGCGTCTCGAACGCAGGCTAGATGACTTTCAGCCTACCGAACAAGCCGGTTTCCGAAAAGGCTATAGTACCATAGACCACATACATACGCTGCGGCAGATTATACAGAAGACCGAAGAGTATAATCGGCCATTATGCTTGGCGTTTGTGGACTATGAGAAAGCCTTTGATTCCGTCGAAATATGGGCGGTCCTTAGATCTCTCCAGCGTTGCCGTATTGACTTTCGGTATATCGAAGTGTTGAAGTGTTTGTATAATAACGCCACCATGTCAGTCCGAGTACAGGAGCACTGCACGAAGGATATCCCTTTAAAGAGAGGAGTAAGACAGGGGGATATCATATCCCCGAAACTGTTTACCGCTGCTCTGGAGGATTTCTTCAAGCTCCTGGAATGGCAAGGACTTGGCATCAACATTAATGGCGAATACATAACTCACCTTCGATCTGCCGACGACATAGTAGTCATGGCAGAATCGCTGGAAGATTTGGGGCGCATGCTCGGTGGCCTCAATAGAGTTTCTCAACAAGTGTGTCTTAAAATGAACATGGACAAAACAAAGATCATGCACAATGTACATGTTGCACCCACCGCACTAACTGTTGGAAGCTCTACTCTTGAAGTTGTTGACGAATATATATACCTAGGGCAGGCTGTCCGATTAGGTAGGTCCAACTTTAAGAGAGAGGTCAGTAGACGGATCCAGCTCCGCTGGGCAGCGTTCGGTAAATTACGCAACGTCTTCTCGTCCAAAATACCTCAGTGCCTTAAGGCCTTTAGACAAAGGTATACAACCAATGTGTGTTACCAGTGATGACTTACGGTTCTGAGACTTGGTGCTTCACGAAGGATCTTTTCAAAAGGCTCAATGTCGCTCAGCGTGCTATGGAGAGGGCAATGCTCGGTATTTCTCTACGTGATCGAATCAGAAATGAGGAGATCCGTAGAATAACTAAGGTTGCTGACATTGCCCGTAGGATCAGTCAGCTGAAGTGGCAATGGGCCGGCCACATAGCACGAAGATTGGACGGTCGATGGGGCAAAAAGATCCTAGAGTGGAGGCCACGTACTGGCAAGCGCAGTGTGGGACGGCCACCTACCAGATGGACCGACGACCTGGTGAAAACTGCCGGGTCACGTTGGATGCAGGTGGCAATGGACCGGTCGCACTGGAAATGTATTGGAGAGGCCTATATCCAGCAGTGGACAGTAAAAGGCTGAAACGACGACGACGACGAAGCCGAATATAGAGTGACGAGAATGACGTGTAGAGCATTTTTTGTTTTGGTACCTCATAAAAATTAGTTAATACTTACGAGTATAACTGAAAAAAATTCAAAGGTCTAAAATGACCACAAGGAGTGAATCTTACTATGCTGGGGTTCGCGGGCTCCTAGTCTATACACACGAACGCACTGGTCGTTGACCTAACACCTGACCAGGTTTATGACTCATCTGTTTTGTGATTTTTATGGAGATCTTTAATCGTGATTTGTCTCGTTATGATAAGTGATTTATATGAGGTGAAAAAAAAAATGTTCTACGCATTCTCTTCACACTATATTCGGCTTAATATATGAACCATGACTCACCCTTTACTATTGTTATTAATCTATGAAACGGGGAATTAATATGTATATTTAATAATACCTCGACAAGTTAACATCCGCAGTTCAATTGAATACAACAAGTTTGTCCGCTGTAGTGCCCTTGTTCTTGACTCCGATACCTATTTTACTTACAATTGGATTATGACTTTGTAAGTGGATTGCTGCTCGGCTTATAGTAATTGCTTTGTACATTTATACCGTATCTATCACTTACCACTTGTTGTGATGTTTCCAATTTATTTTAAGCTATCCGGTGGGTAAGCCCGAGTAAAAAACATAATTTAAAAAAGTAGGTACTGTACGTTTTAATGGGAATACTATTTAAAACGTATATGTTTATAGGACTAACCACAGTTTTATCGAAATTGGTCCAGCCATTTCCGACTTAAGATACATACTTTTCTCAATATAAAACAAGAAAATAATTCAATTGGAAATCCATAAATTCATAGGTACAGGAATGGCCTAGGTAGAGCCATGGTCGCACCCGCTATTGGCATCGAATATTATATACAGCAGACAAAATAAAAATATTATGCTTATTCAAGTTCCATTTTTTTCTACCGTATTTCGGTGTGAGCTGACACTTAGATTTTATTTGCAGGTCACATGACATACCTACATACATAGACTGCCAAAATCAAAAGTTGGTCAAAAGGTGAATACGATTTAGGAACCACACCAGAACGATATTAATAACTTAATATACAATTAAGTTTGTACTAATATAACGTTAATTTGTGATATACATGTATAGCTAGTTGATATACGAGCTCGTACAACATTTTACGTGCACCAAGGAGGTGGTTTATCATGCGGTTAGCCGTCAACTACACTTCGCCGTGCCGCTAAACATAGGCTGCATTTTACCCCGAAAAAGTAGTGTTTCTGCGGGTTACTGCTTTTTTAGGGGGCAAAAGAGAGTTGAACAAATATGGCTCAGGTGATTTAAATATACAATTTAATTTTGTATATTATAACGTGGATTTATGATCTCGTATACAGGTGCAGGTAGTTGATATACGAGCTCGTATTTTACGTAAGGAGGAGGTTTATTATTTATATACGCGGTTAGCCGTCAACTACACTTCGCCGCGCCGGAACGCTTCATCTTGTTTTAATTAAAACTAAAAATACCTCATTCATCTTTAACATATTATTCGCGTAGAGGAAATGTTAGTGGCATAGCCTAGTCTATAGTGGTTCGGAGCTTCGCTCTCCGCGGTCCTGAGTTCGATTCCCGAGACGGACCAACAAAAAATGTTGTTTTCAAGTTTAGTTAGGACTGAAAGACACCGATAAGAAAGGTGATCCATTCGTCGGATGGACATATAAAAAGTCGGTCCTGCGCCTGATATCCCGCCAGCCGTATGAGAGAGTGTATTGCGCACACACTTAGGCACTATAAAATAATTCCTGCGTAGCTGACCTGGTTTCAATGAAACCGGCCACCGTCACCGAAGTCGGTGTGGTAGGAATTATTATTAGTGGCATAGCTTGAAGCAATAAATCGCAAAAAAAACGGCAGAAATAGTTCAAGAATATGGAATATGGATACTTTTGTTGACCCCAAAATTTTTTTTAATCAGCCATGCATTGGTGTAACTCAATTTAAATAAATAGTTACGCGTTGTAAAAATAAATAAAATATGTTTTAAAATGTTCACTTTAAGCCCTGTCATATTTCACATAAGCACACAATTGAACGGTTTTTATTCCATTCGAAATCTCCATGCGTTCCCGAAATGATGGGTATTGACAGTCCAACTGTCGAACGAACGAACTACAAATATATTATAACGTTTCTTTTTTATCTTTTCGAAGTGCGGAACTCTTATAATAAACAAATAGTCTTCTGTAGATGTCGATTAACATTTGTCACGTACATTTAAATTCGCTCGTTTTCACGTAAATAATGAAAATAATTCTACTACTAATAGGTAACTAGTAACAAGTTGAATTTTAAAACTAAAACTGTCAAAAGGCTTAACGCTGTGCAAATGTTGACACAGAGCAATCTCTTTATTCCTTTGAGAGTCATTTTACTTCGGTAACTGTATGTGTGGAATACTGTGGGTTGAGTGCGCGTTTTTCTTACTACTCGCCGTGAAGAAGTGAACTTCAATCGAGTTATTGAATGAATATTAAATTTATTTACTATTGGAATCATTACGCACGAAATTTGAGAAAGATGAATAAAATCGAAAAGAAGAAGGATAAGTTTTAAAACATTTAAGTTTTAAGCAATTAAATAAAATATAATCTTTTTTGCGAAACGATATTTGTTCGCTTGTTGGTTTATGTAGGGTTAACAACGTAAAGTTATGACGTTAGTGGCATCTCCTTTTTCATCTTTAAACCTAGACATCATAACCGTTTGTCCCCTTTCTTTATTTTAAATAGTGCTGAAATAATTATAGTCTTACATTATTTCTTTACCAGGGGGTACAATTACATCACCAAAAAAATCTAACTAACGCTCCTAGTGGCAAACACGTGTAGTGTAGTGGTAATCCATGCTATGCACTGTAGTTGTCTTCTTCACGGCAAGTAGCGACAAGAACTCGCACTCAGCACATTGAATGACCTTGACCTCGGAACTGTGGTGCGTGCGACGGGGCTCGGGGTCAGACCCGTCTCCACACAACCAAGATTGATCAAACGCGCTGCAGTGTTTTCATTAATATTCGCGAAGTACAACCCTACAGTTACTGATAGGCAACTTGTTCTTCTAGTAATTTAAATCTTTGTAATCGTCTATTAAGAATCATTAAGAACATAGTATATTAACTTTTTTAATTAGATTAAATATAGCTCTAAACTAGTCAGAATTGGCAGAACGTTATGCTAACTTATTTTTTACCTTAATCGTTTTTCTAAGCGGTTATATAAGGTTTTGTCGAGGTTTTGTGAGAAAAGAATTATACTTACGTATAGGCATTACCCAGATCAATAGAAAAACCAATTAAGTATGTTTCACGCTTCGATGTATTTGTGATAAATCTTTGTACATAAAGGATAAACACGGAATCTAGTATACAAGGAAAATGAGCAAAATGTTTGCATACTCGCTGCGACACTATACGTTATTGCTTTGAAAATAAATAAGAGGAGATTAAAGCGCTCGAAAAATCTCGAAAAATGTGGAAAAACCTCGTAAATTGACGGCACACTTACCGAGCGCAGTCATGTCGTTGCATTCATGAAGAAGCTAAATAAATACTTCAGTTCATTGAGCTCAGGCGTGTTCACGAGGTGGCAAAATCAATTGCTGTTTACTCGGATGTTGTTTTTAATAAGCAACATTTTGAAGTAGCTCAAAGAAGATTTTTTTTTTCATAAGCAACATTCACGGATCATAAAACATTCGGCAGAAATTCGAGCTGTTTATGTAGCATTTTGTAAAATAAGGAGCGAATAAATAAATAAAAATAGAGAAAATTAAAAATACTCCTGAATTGTGTAGCACTAATCGAAGGGATGATGATTTATTAGAGCTTTCAAACAAAAAAAAAAAACTAGATCAAAATAGGTTCAGTCGTTTGGAATCTACGATGAGACATACAGACTCATACACAGACACATTTATAAAATGTGTCTATTTTCGTCGGGGGTAAATTAATAGGCAATATTTTAAGTGAGTCACAAAGTAAAGAGATTAATACTTACGTTTTTAAAGTGATAACAGCTATGTATAGGAAGGTAAACTAATTCGTAATGTAAAGCGTTGGGCGTGACAAGACGTACTCGTTTTTTTTTATATTTTAAATGTTCTTAGTTCTATATAAAATTTCAAATAAGGGTACGACTAATGTGCGTTGAACTATTTGAATCACTGCGCACGCCTATTCTGCGAATTTTAAAACATAACGTAAACTTAACAAGTTAAAAAGTGCCTAATACATTCTTATTGTAAAAAGAGAGCCGCTATAACTCTTGGATATCATACATCTCGCATATGAGATATCAAAAGTAACGAGTAACGATATGAAAGTAACAAGCAATGATATGAAAGTAACGAGTACTGATTGTAATAGTAACGAGTACATGCAGGTTTGTTTTCTTTCGTTACTTTTACACCTCCACTAACGACAGGAAGTGGTCATAATCTAAAATCGTTGAAATTTGGTTTGACTACGTAACTTCGGTGACAATGCAATTATATGGTACCATGAAGCTGGTCTCAAGATGACATCGGACGGTGACCATAGGAACTCCTAAGCTAAACAAGAGAAAGCCGTCGAGTTTGGACTCGTTTGAATAGTCCTGACAAGTACTCAGAGCATTGAAATAAAATCATGTTTTTTAAACTTTTTTAATTCATATTATTTATTTTATCGAGGACAGATTTTTCAAACGTCAGATAACTTTTAGCTAAGGAATAAATATGTTACTTTGGCAGATTTTGTATGGAACAAATCACAAATGTCAAAGTCACATGCTTATTCAACAGATAAAAGTAATCTGACGATTGAAAAATCGGACCTAAATTGAAGTAGAAAAACATACCACACAACACACAAACAAACAAGACTTATGCAAAAATACAAGCGCATTGTTAAGGCGAGGAATAACCGCAACTAGCGTCACTCTTTTTAAAATAAATTTTACAATGACACAATGACCTTGTTAAAAAAGTAATCGGTTCAAACTTTAAGTAAATAGTTAAACTAATTTATTGGCATTTAAGGTCTTTGTGTCATTGTAAAATTTATTTTAAAAAGAGTGGCGCTAGTTGCGGTTATTCCTCGCCTTAATGCGTTAATTTATAACAAACTTTACGACTGAGAGGCTTATGTATTACTCGAATGTTTGAAATCGCTGCATGTTCGCGGGAAATTCCACAATAATTCATCGCAACAATGAAAGCGAGTGGTTTATTGTAGTTCAAATATAATATATTGAGTTATTTTTACAATTTTCTACTTTCGTGACATACGTAGTTATTTTCACACTCGAATGCACAGCTTGACTGAAAAGTTTTAAATTTTAAACCCCGGTAAAAACAAAGGGATGTTATTAGTTTAACATAGTAGCATTGTAGTTCCGAAGAGATATTGATGTAGAAGAAGAAGTAGAAAAATCTTTGTGTACATTAAAAAAAAACAAGAATCAAACATAGCAATAAGTAATAGTATAAAAAGGCGGTCTTATGGCTTACAGCAGTCTCTTCCAGACAACCTAATTAAAAATTAAGCTTAAGATGTAGTTTTTTTCGTTTGAGTACTGACGTGATCGAGAGTTTTCTTAGCTAAAATTCATCATCGTCACTCACTGCTTCACAATTAGGGGTTAATTTTAACTAATATCAAGAAACAAACCTTAGTTCATATTTTATTTGGTAAATATAAAATTTTCGCGCCTCCGTGGTCTAGTGGTTCAGAGCTTCGCTCTCGACGCGGAGGTGGTGGGTTCGATTTCCGCGTTGGAACAACAAAAAAATGTTGTTTTCAAATTTGGTTAGGACAATGCAGGCTGATCACCTGATTATCAAACATGAAACATGATCCATGCGTCGGATGGGCAGATAAAAAGTCGGTCCTGCGCCTGTTCTCTCGCCAGTCGTGTCGGTTTACCGTCCCACTGGGTTATGAGAATAATAGGAACAGAGAGTGTATTTGTGTATTGCGTACACACTTGGGCACTATAAAATAACTCCTGCGTAGCTGGCCTGGTTTCAATTAAATCGGCTACCAACACCGAAATCGGTGAGGGGAGCTATTATTATAAAATTTAAAGGTTTTAAAATTAGTTTTACTCCGATTGAAAATAATTAACAACATGTAAAATGGTAGTTAAATTCAAGTTCTACAAACTGATCAAATATTTAAAGTGGTAGGTACCGATATTAGTTTTTCATTGACCCCGTTCTATTTGTCAAGTGACTTTTCCAACGTATTAGACAAATACATAAATAATAGCAACATTGAATAGCAAAAAGTTGTGTAAATATTAACATACAATATTTAATAATAATAATAGCTCCCCTCTTCGGTGTCGGTAGCCGATTTCATTGAAACCAGGCCAGCTATTTTAGCAGAGTTATTAATAGTGCCCAAGTGTGTGCGCAATACACAAAGACACTCTCTCTTCCTTTACTCTCATAACCCAGTGGGACGGTAAACCGACACGACTGGCGAGAGAACAGGCGCAGGACCGACGTTTTACATGCCCATCCGACGCATGGATCATCTTTCTTGTCAGACAATCAGGTGATCGGCCTGCATTGTCCTAACCATACTTGAAAACAACATTTTTTGTTATTCCAACGCGGGAATCGAACCCACCTCCTGCTCCGGGTCGAGAGCGAAGCTCTGAACCACGGAGGCGCTAAATATTGAATGTAGTAAGCGTAAGCACTTCTTTTTGAAAATTGACACCGAAATGAGACGCGAAGCAGCGGTATGCACTATGTAGCTCGACATTCGAACTCTTGTAATTAAGGTTGTGAAAAATTTATCGATTCTTTTTAAATCGATTATTTTGTAACAAAGTTGCATCCCTTTTTTGAATTTATTACTTACTTTACGTAGATATTAGATAAACCTTTTTTAACAACTTTGTTACAACTTTATTTATGTTTTGCCGTTATTTTTAATTACATTAGTGATGAAAAATAACATCAAAACATATTTTTTTGCTATTAAAAAAACTAAGATACATATGAAAAAAACTAAGGATTATCAAAAAGTCGATTATTAAAAATACTAACATTTAAAAAAATATTATGAGATTGTGAAAAATCGATTATTAATTAATCGATTTTTTTAGTTACTGTAATGTAACGTGGAACTTCGTCGTCGTCGTCACCTATGTCGTCTACTCCTGGACACAAGACTCCGCCAACGTATTTGGGGGGTAGGCTTAGCAGGGGGGTTGGCGAGCGTAGTGTTAAAATAACAATGTTGTCCGGGGAATCGCTGCTGCCTATTTCCGGATAAAGGTATATTCCCTCTGTCGCCTTTACGACACCCACGGGAAAGATGATCAATGAGGAGGTGACATTCCTACTCCGATACCCCGGGGACAGTAACTTTATGTGTGGTAAATAAAGTTCAATGTAGGTGTCGCAGTCATCTGATTGAATCAGCTATTTGATTAAATGTCTAGCGCGTTTATTGAATGACGACATTTAATTGATTGACGAAACCGAACGTGATTGAACAAGCGTCACTAAACGTCCAACTAGTTAGCGGACTGTAACAAAGCCCCTTACAGAGCGGACGTAAAGGTTATTGAAATTTAGTTCATTTTTCCCGCAATGGCTTATGGCGCAAGTAGTCACCAAAACCACCAAAACAAATATAGCGGCAAACAGCTCGCGCAGATACTACCTACATAGTTGATATTTTCATTGTGTGACATGTCATGTCCTTTTAAGTTGCGAACTTATGATCGAACCTACCCAAACATTACAAAGTATGCTACGTTGAACGTTACAACAACTTGACAAGTTGTCTTTTAGTCATTCAATTAAATGTCGTCAGCTTATAAACGCGCTGTCGTTTTTAACTGCTGATTCAATTAGACGACTGCGACATATGCATGAGCTAACAAACATGTCAAATGTGCTTTAAATTGCATAATAGTTACCCAATTTGTATAGTTACAGTAAACGGAACAATGTATGGTGTCATTAAACAACAATATACAAAGGTCGAGCGCAGAGTAATGCTCAGGTTACAACAAGTACGTACAAGAGCTCTCGGCCCCGCTACCTATTGTGAGGTGCATTAAAATTTAATTATTTCCTGCAAACACTTTTACGTTTCGAAAATTTAAAATTTACAAGTTCCAGTTTATTAGATTTTCATGCGCGCCGTATTTATTGCTTCGGCTGTGTTTTGTTTCTGCGAAGTAAAGGGAAATAATTTGATTGCTAATTTTTGGTTGTTAACTTTGAATATTAATTTACATGTACAGTGATGTACAACACAAACTTGAGTCGAGTATTAAATTTTAATACGCATTACTTTCATAAAATAAATAAAAAATACACAATTGTAATACTTACCGTATCTAATAAATAACTGGTCATCACACCTGCCTTTCATATTTATATTGTGTGTATTTCACATTACATACTTACGCCCGGTTTCTGAAAGGCTGATCAAATTGATCAATTGATCAAATCAGATAATCTGAACGCACATTGGTGAAAACAATGACTGCGAAGTGATGTTCACTAATCAGCGTTCAGATTAGCTAGTTTGATCAATTAATCAATTTGATCAGCCTTTCAGAAACCGGGCGTTAGTCACCCAGTGGTCAAAATCCCCCCATCATTCTGCTAGAGTAACAATTTTAAGTTTAAACTTAGAAAAAAAGGTAACCTTTTTTTTCTATCTAAGTTCTTGTAACATATTGAAAAAATAATTAAGTATCAAACTAACGGAAGTATAAGGCAGTGTATCTTGTAAGGATTTTATTAATTTTAGGTATTTCTATGCAATATAAAAAACTAGCTGTCCCGTGCCGTGTCCACTTCGTTGAGCATACAAACCGTTTAAACCGTCTCTGGACTTCCACGAATATTTCAAGACTAAAAATATCCGAATCGGTTCAGCCGTTCTCAAGTTTTAGCAAGACTAACGAGTAGCAATTAATTTTTATAAGATATAAGAGAAGAAGATGACTTCATCTACATAAACTTAAACGATGCCAAATTTCTTATTCAATTGGCGAAACTCTATTGTAAGATTTTACATCACCTATGAATAACATTATTTCTTATTAACGACAGACTGATTAAATAGTGTATTAGGCTTAGCGAGATGGTGAGCAGGGAGCATCCACACAATAAGCTTTGATTGTCGGGGTTTAGTAGACATCCTTGTTTCAACGGATAGTAAATCCTACTTAGACGCGTTTAACGGAGCAATGGTAATCCCTTATACAATGATGCTATTGTACCAAACGAACCTATTTGTATGGATTTCGAAAGATATGTTTTATACTTATTGAACAAGTAGCTTTTTCCAATGGTTAATTGGGAGATAATTGGGAGGTGAGTTTAGAAAATCTCTTCTTAAGGATGTGTGCGCGCTATATGAAGAAAATTGGATTACTTTGAAGCTTGTTGTTCTCAATTATATTTACCAGAGGTTTTAATATATATAGCTTAAAACATAAATACGCAAAATACATCCTTTTTTACCGTATATTATCTACTTTGTGTTTTGGGTTACACTTTATTTCTACTACAGAATTTGTTCGCTTATTTTATATATTTTATGTTTTGCTTTAACATAACATCTCTAATCTCTAAGACCTAAAACATGTAAGGTGCTAATGACCTGTTAAAGTTTTTTTATAACCTTTCACAGTAAAAATTGCCAAAATGCCTTAGAAATTGGGAGTGTATTTTAGACTACATGTTATTTCCACCACGGAATTGGTTACGCGTATTGCCGGGGGAGTCACTGGTACGGCAGTTTAGTGCGAGAGTTAGTGCAGCTATTTGCCACGAGTTTTACGAGGAATAAATTCAAATACATGCTGTTGTTTGGTCTCAAAAACATTCGGCAGTGTTCGGCAATACGTACTGCTTATTTCGAAACAATGCATGATTTTGTCTTTCATAAAAAAATGATTGTGTACATTTTTTTATATTAAGAGTAAAACTACTACTACTACTACGAAATTTTTTCCATACAGAAATAGGGGTCTACGGGATTCCTGTTTCTTCCCTGGATAATGCTGGTAGAGTAACAATTTTTTTCCTGAATATCTATGTATATTATTTGTACGTCCCTATTTTTTCTTTTTTTAATAAATTTATTATTTAAAGAGATATAGACGTTCAAAAACCTAAAAAAATTAGCCAGACTCTCCGCTATGTTTAAACATCAGGAAACAGATTTGACTACATTATACAACAAAATCAGCAACAAAACATAGGAACCTAGCTCAATTCTTTTTTAGCTAATAAAGAAAAAAATATTTAAATCGGTTAATTTTTGGAGGAGGAAGCAGGAACCACCTAAACGTCGATTTCTGGTACTTTTAATAGGTAATTTCAGTTCAAGTTGCAGTTGTCTCTATCGCGCTAGTGCTAGCTAGCTAAGGCACTGCGAGACAGCAATAGATTTTATAAATACCTATTTTGTATTTATCTCAACCGTGCTGTTTTCTCTTAAAACGCTTTATTAGGTCGACCTGTATGTAACTAATTAATAACTATGAACCTAATGGAATCTTAGTATTTATTTTAAACATCTTCCAAAGTGTAAATTGACAGCTGTATGTAGTTCTGATGACAATACAATAATAATTTGTTACTGTCGAACTGAACTGATGATGAAGCCGGAAGATATGAACTGGAACTTCATGATGGAACATCGTAACATAGCTCATTTTTTCATGGAAAATGTAATGAACTTGACCATGATTAGTTTTCAAGTTCGGGTGAGGAAGTCGGAAGATTGGTACTGGAATTCCATGATGGAATATCGTATATTAGTGATCAATTATAGTATCTTGCACTTGTGAGAAAGGCCACGTACATACTTTGAAGCGTGTTTTCTTAGCGTTATTTTAAATATTTTTATATCATTGTTTAATGTTATGTGACATTAAGCATAATTAAATTATATTTTCAAATGAAACTTAACAAGTTTATCGGAAAGTTAAGATAAAACGCAACCTTGGTTCAACTCTGTAAAAAATGGGGTTAAGAAACTCGCGCGGGGTATTTTTTGTTTGTGGGTCCTTGTTTGTCTGTCTGTGGGATCTTGACTCCGTGATGAACCAAATTAAAAGTGTTTTAGCTATAATTTGTCATCATCAACTCCCTCACTGTGTTACATTAGGGATTACTAAAATTTTGTTTATAGTTATTTAGCAAAAAGATGAAAAATGAGTTCGATTTTATAAAAAGAACATCCACAAAAAGCCTTTCAATATAAATGTAAGAAGGTTGTGACACAGCATGAATTGGATGTTGTTGGTGATACATCGCGATGACACGCACATATGTCACGCCTCACTCCTCAGGAACAAGATAATGATGTTTTATTGAAAAAACGTGATCACGAAAATAGACGAAAGAGACGAAATTTACTCGCGAGTTTGTGACATTACTTAGTGAATGAGGTTGACGAATTGATAAAACCAACAATAATCCGAGGGTACGAAAAACTGCGTAATTCTTCGAGAAAATATGTAGGTAGTTATGAGGTCCAATGCTGGACGTAAGCTTCTGCCAAAGTATTTCATAGGTGCGAGTGCAGTTTTAAGATAATAACAAAGTCCGTGGAAAGGCTGCTGCTTATTTCCGGATATATAAAAATATCCGAATGGGACTTAACAAACTTTTTTCGGAAAGTTAACAAAAATGGTTACCACCGGTTCAACCCTAGCCCGCCGAGAAGAACCGGCGAAAGAAACTCGAAGGGCTATATTTTCGCAAGAAGATGAATAAAATTGTTCTTTAAATTTTTAGGTTAATGGGGAGGTGTTGTTCTTACTCCGCCATGAACTGAGAGAAGAAAGAGAAATGAGAGAATCGGCAAAAATCCAGAAAAGATAGCTTACCCGCATAAAGACTTGACAGGACCGCGCCACGCTCTCAGATCAAGTAGACGTCCATTGCAGGACATAGGCTACACTTTATTATTTATTTTGTGGCTATACCCAGGATAGCTTCATCTTGAGAAGATGGATCTCTAAAAAAAACTTTCAACTGCCCAAAGACATATGCAACACAAGTGCGTTTTCGCCTTTTATACCCCCAAAACTAACCCTCAAACTATCTTATTTTGTTAAGTTTATTAAAGCATTATAATTAAACTTATTTTATGTTTAATAATAATCCTCTATCATTATAAAGGTTCAGTTAGTAGCCTCCTAATCCTAAATGGTTTAATGTTTTATTCATCAAACCATAATTACTTTCTATCCTATTATTATATAATCTATGATTTTAAAACACATGTTTTGTATTGCTTATTTCACAGCAACCCCTTATTGACTACTGGTATGTTTAATGATCATAAATTATTAACACATTGAGACACACTGGCCCTACTAAAAAATATTAAAAATAATCTACTTTTTTTAACTATAAAAATTACAGATTTTAATAATTAAAATCGTTATGCAGCCTATTTTAATATTATAATTGTTTGGCTGCTTATGAGAATGAGGACCTAGCAACTGTATTTCACCATCTTGTTACATGTTATTAAAAGTGGTTGAAAATTTTGTGAACGCGCGATTTTAACTCTTAGACGACTGGTATTTCAATACCATGTGAAAAAAAGTGAGGGAAGTAATTCGGCTTTGAAATAGAGCAGTGTTTTTCAATCTGTGGGTTACGACCTATAGAAGTTATGCAATAGCTTAAAAATATTGAAAAACACTAAAATAGAGCATTCGAAGTGACAATTTGTTTCTATTGTGTAGCCTCGAACAAAATGCACGGAAGTAGGGTGCCCACGATATTCTTTTTGTACGACAATTTTCCCACCATAAAAATGTGACCGATTTCGGGTAATTTTTTTTGTATGACATGTGCGTTGCACTTTTGCAATCTGTATGTGATATTTTTTATCTACAAAAAAAAACGGTCACAAAAAGTATCAAGTATAAAAGTAAGGCAGACCCTTAGAAGCATTTTAGCATGGAAATATTTTTACAAAGTCGACTCCGTCGCGCTTGGTTGCGTGTTTTCATTAGCCTTTTAATATTGAAGTTCCCTTTGTCCGTATTATTTGCAATAAATAATACCTAACAGGTCTTAGGCCGATTCATCTCGGCGGGTAAGGGTTGGACCGGTGGTATTTTTGTTAACTTTCCGAAAGAAACTATATAATATAATTTGATTGATATTAAATTATTACTTGTAATTTGATATCGTAGAAAGTAAATAGCACACAGATTGTGGAGTCGATGCCCCCTTTGTTGAAACTAGGCCAGCTCCGCAGGAGTGATTTTTATCAGGTCAAAGTATGTGCGCAATATGCAAGGACACTATCTTTTCCCTTAGGTTTACACACGACACCGTGGAGCCTTTAGCAAGTTTTCACACAACACCGTGGTGGCATGTCGTCGCTTTATCTTCTCTACCTCGTATCTAGAAAAAAAAATGAATCTCTGATATAAAAAAATCAATGTTTTCTCGATTCTAAAAAACTTAAATTTTATTTCCTTAGGTCAGTTAAAAAGGTGTAATACGTAACTGAACCTCATGTAAAAAAATCCATGTCAAATGCCTAAAAAATGCCTAGAAAACACAGATAAAACTATACAATACTTAAAATTAATTAATTATAATTTAATATAAAATCTAAACCTAAAGTGGTCGCTAATGACCATAGATGTTTGAGCGACCTTAAATAGATTATTAAAAAAAAAGAACCATGTCCAAATTCTAAATTCTAAATTAATAAGTTTTTTACTCTACTGAAAAGTTGTAGTTTTATAGATGGCTGTGAAGGTAAAGCGACGTAGTATTTAATAATAATAATAATATCTATGGACGCTTCACACCACGTCAATCTGGCCCTGTGCTAAGTATCCGAAGAACTTGTGTTACAGGTACCAGACAACGGAAATATATTTAATACTTTTATACTATACACATATTTAAGATTTTTATTATAATATACACAAATTTAATACACATCCATGACCCAGGAACATTGAAAACTTTTTGTTCCCGGGATTCGAACCCGCGACCTTTCGTTCGAGCACCAACGCGCTCAACCAACTGCGCTACGGAGGTCGTCATTTACTAGTAAGTAATATGTAATTCCATCAAGTGTAACATGTATTTCCATCAAGATCCTACAGTACATTCAATAACATAATATGTATTCACTAGTACTAACTAGAAAGTCCGTCCACTTGCATAAAAGTCCAATAACTGAAGGAGTTACTGGTTTAATTAATCTGGCTCCGTGTACATCACCCGAGTTAGCAATAATAGCGGACTTAATTAGACAACTATCTGGCAATGCTATTACATTAATAATTCCTAACTCGGAAGCTGGAGAACTTCTGTTTATGGTAGTATTTAGCTATTTGATTATCGTTTAATCTATAACAGAATACGGTTTAAGAGGAAACACAACGCCTGTTTTTCCATACAGAATAATAAATCAATGTTTTCTCGATAATATCCGTATTAACCTAAATCTTAATTTTTATATTCTTTAGGTTAATACATGGTGTAAAATAAATTAGTGATAATACTTTAGGTTGTGTATGTGCCTTCTATGTAGAGTTTGCTGTAAAAGCAACAGCGCTGAAAGACGTACTTTTGACTTTCATGTTTCTATGAGAAATGCCCCAATATCATAAATTTCCCCATTCAATAATAAAAAAAGTAATTCTTTCAGCGCTGGTACTTTCATAGTTAACTAGGGACCCATACACATCCTCATGTATCACTCACTCATTTTACAGCCTGCATAAGCTAGATATAATACTTAACTGAACAATACATCTCATACTAAAATCTAAAATAATTAAGATTTTTTACCCTACTGAAAAGTTGTAATTTTATAGATACGAGGTTGTGAAAGTAAAACGACGATATGATCAATGGACTCAGTAACCACTTTATGTATGTTATGTACTATATTAATTGTATTATTCTATTCATCTCAGATCAAACAAAAATAGGCAGATAGAGAGCTCCAAACAACTAGCTAAAGCCAATTTCACAATTAAATCACGATATTATAATTCCCAAAAGATCAACACACACATTAAGAACATTAATAATTTTAAACAAAAAAAAACCGACTTCAAAAGGATTATTTGGTAACATATGCTTGGGCTACTTCAGAAAAAATCTAAATCGATATGTGTTTCCATATAAATTTTGAGGAGTTCCCTCGATTCCTCACGGATCCCATCATCAGGTCACCATTTTTGTGACAATGGGACCAAATTGGAATTATACCCTACACAACACAGAAAAAATATTTAAAATCGGTTCATAAACCACGAAGTTATCCGCGAACAAACATAAAAAAAAACATATATACGGTCGAATTGAGAAACCTCCTCCTTTTTTGGAAGTCGGTTAAAAATACGAATAAAATATACAGTAAAGCTTCGTTCTACAACTTGTCTGGCATGTTTTGTTTGGAATGCATCTACTTTTTTGTATCTAAATCACCTAAACTCTAAAGGTTGATGCTGGTAGATAATACCTAGTCTGTCTAGATAAAATAAGTAAAGTTCACTTTAAGCAATATTCTATAGATGTTTAATCTTAAACGGAGTATATTTGTCGAAACTTTTGTTTATTAAGATTGTTTGCTCGACGAATGCCAGTTGCCGGACTTTACAAGTTTTATTGCTTCTTGAAAAACTGTCGAAAACTTTTGCTTGTGTTCAACGTAATATCTTATGACGCGTACGGTATTGGCCATGTTTCCTTGTTACGAGAAAAACCTTTCATCTCTCAATCTTGAGGTAAAGTAAATGAATGTATATCAGATAAACATAGCACACTTCTGTGCAGTTCAGTTGCAGTGGTGGGAATGTAAGGTGGGCCAATGCCCGTTAAAAAAATACTCTAAAGCGAAGAAGTCACAATAGATCCAAAAGGGGCATGACAAGGCCAGCCTTCGAATTATAAAAAAAAAATATATAAATCGTTCGGACAATCAAACAAGAAAATCTACCACTTCAAACATTTAGGGCGTGTTTCGCCGAGCAATGTCAAAGTTAATCCTTCGTTAAATATCTTGTTGTTCCTCTCGCAATTCCTATCAATGAATGAGAAGGCATGGTAATTTAACAAGCCGTTAACAATAACATGCGTTAGTGAAATAGGGAGGAGCCAAATTCGATTGTTAAACACACAACGAAAATATCCGAATTTGAAGATACGTTGTCCGTATATCATATATCCGTGTATCGTTTTATGTTTGCACGAAGTATTTGGAATTGGAAAATGTGGAGGATTGTGCAAGGGCCCATGCCGTCACGTGCTGCTCGCTCGGGCGACTGTATACATATCCACTTGGAACGAACACAACATTAACATCTGTTTCGATCCCGTATTCGTCATATACGTTCAGTATTTTACCCGCGAGTTTTCTGATTTACACTGTATTGATTCACAGACGTATATTCTGCATCAGTTTAAATATTTAAGAGGAAACACAACACCTATTTTTCCATACAGAAATAGGGGTCGGCGCGACTCCTGTTGCCTATCTGAATGCCGCTAGAGTAATATTTTTTTTTCTGAATATCTATGTGTATAATTTGTACGTTCCTAGTTTTAATTTTTTTTAATAAATTTTTTAAAGGAGATTAGGACGTTCAGAAATCTCAAAAAAATTACCAGACATCTCGCTGTGTTTAAACATCCGGGAAACAAAGGACCATGCAAAACATAGTATGGGCGCTGTCCCCACCCACCAACAGACATGGTATTTTAATATGATTGAGTCGTCCTATAAAATAAAAATAAAACCTTTTTTTATCCAATATCGATGGGGCTTAAAAAAAATAAACATACAGAATACTGATTTTGTTAACCTTTTTATTTTGATTTTTCAATAATAACAACTCAATATGAAGTAAATGTTATGTTTTTTATTAAGTAGGGGTCAGTAAAATCGTAAACAAGCCGATAACGCACAGGCAAATAACGTGAACACAGCGGAACGTACTAGACGACAATGCGCGGGCGCTGAGTGGCACGAGACCGAGACAGAGACGAAACCGGTTTCTATTGTGTACCTCTCACTGCTGGTCTTTTACAATAGCTTTTTATTAGTTAAATAGTGTTCTAGTATATTTTATTAGCACTTAAATGTGTTAAAAATAAATAAAAAATATTATTTTAATATGAGATTTGCACGAAAATCTGCGGCGGATGTCGTCATAGTAAAAAATCATCTGGCTGGCAAGATGTATTAACAGAGACATAGCTCAGGTCTGTTGGTGGGTGGGGACGATTTTTTGCATAGTCCTTTGACTGCATTATACAATAAAATCAAAACATAGGAACATAGCTCAAGTTTTTTTTGTTTTATAATGAAAAAAATATCTAAATCAGTTAAGTTTTGGAGG
Source organism: Celastrina argiolus (assembly GCA_905187575.2). Lineage (NCBI taxonomy): Eukaryota > Metazoa > Arthropoda > Insecta > Lepidoptera > Lycaenidae > Celastrina > Celastrina argiolus. The sequence continues at coordinate 11,407,647 of LR994599.1, read as the reverse complement.
TGGAAACAGGGGTCCCCTAAACGTCGATTTCTTGTGCTTTTAATATGTAATTTTAGGGCCTGTTCCAGGAGACGCTCTGAACGTTCAGATCATTCATAACGCTGACATTGACAGCTGACAGTGCCTGTGAAAACAGTTCAAAACGATCCTAAACAGTGCTAAAGAAACGCAAATCTGAACGAAAAAATCGTTATTTTCGTTTACTATTTTCTTTAGCACTGTTTAGGATCGTTTTGAACTGTTTTCACAGGCACTGTCAGCTGTCACTGTCAGCGTTATGAATGATCTGAACGTTCAGAGCGCCTCCTGGAACACAGGGTTAGTTCGTGCTGCAGTTGTCACTATCGCGCTAGTGCGCGCGGCAGCAACAGATTTTATAAATACCTATTTGTATTTCACTCAACCGTGAGGTTTCCTCCAGCGTAGCCTAGTGGGTAGACCGTTTATTCGTAAAAAGTGCAGGTTCAATTCGCAGGTCGTGGCGTGTACCAATAGTCAGATCTTAAGACGTCTGATGATAAAGGAACACACTGCACATGTTTGGTCCCAACGTATTGACCTGTCATTCCTCTGGACTATGTTGTAAGAATGCCGCATGCTCTGGGTGATAATACATTTAAAACCGCCTGTTCCAGGCACTGCAGTGCTTTAAAAGTGAAATTTTTTTTACTAACAACTTTTTAATTAATTACGCTATATAGGACGACACAACGTCATACTGTATTTAATTTTTAGTATATATTTTAATTTTGATACAAGTTTCTTATAATTCATACCTTTTAGTTTTGATTGCTGATGTAGTAACGCTAGATATAATTAAGTGTTTTTAATGTTGCACCTTCATGCAGGCACAAAGTAGATATATAACAGAGACATGACTTAGTACAAGAAAATGGTATAACCCTAATACTGGCAACGCGACTGGCAAAGGGTAGGGTAGAAATTCCGGAAACCGCCATCTAGCGCCACTATTGGAAAATACTAATTACTAATTTCGTTTCGTATCTTCTTAATTAAGGAGTCGAATTTAATCTTTATTTTTATGACATAATTTGTACTTAATTAGGCATATTTCCATTTTATAATTTACAAACGTTAATAGTAGTGAAATCTATTGTAATGCGAACAAGTTATTAGGACGTAACGGCTAAACATTATTTTCTGTGCTGTGATAGCTGCAGCGGTCCTGGCGCGGTGCCTGACTTTTTATATCCAGTCCATGGAAATGGTTTAAATTGAGTCCCAATCAATATTCCGTTCTTGTTATATTAATTATAGCAAACTAGATCTAGTAGTTCCTCTTTTAATGATTTTAGTTAATTAAATTGTAAGTTATATTGGCCTAGTGGGACGTTGAGACGAAGTCGACCGTTGAATCACTCGAGAAGGTGCAGGTTCGATTCCCAAAGTCTTTTAGATCCTTCTTATCACACTTGTACACATGTATTTTTTTAGCGTCTGTATCTGACGATCTAACGGTGAATGAAAACATCGCTTACAACAACAGAATTCTCCGCCCAATACACCAAAAGGCTCGTTTTGATTTTAAAAGCAGCAGTTTCGCAGTGGAATATTTAAATGCTTCAATTTTGTATCGAAAGGTTTGATTAGACGGGTTCAGCGGCGTTCTATTTATTTGTTTGGCGTTCTATGAATTAGTCGCTACGGCGAAGATAAATAATCGAAACACTCCTTGTCGTGATTGTTTATAAAAAATCCTAATTATTAAAACAAATTTTTTACTGCGTTTCTTACGCCGGTTCTTCTCGCCGGGTTAGGGCTCCGAACCGGTGGTAACTGGTAACTGTAATTGTAATTTATTTTCAAAATTGACATTCAAAAAACAAACTTTATGTTTGAATTTTGAATAAAAGTTTTTATTTTACTTTACTCAAAAGGCTCGTTTTTATTATAAAACAACAGTTTTATAGTGAAAACTTTGCCCAAATTTTGTATCGAAAAGTTGGATCAGAAGTTGACGGGTTCAGCGCCGCTGTTCTATTCATTTGTCTATGAATTGGTCGCCGGCGCGGAGGTAAATAATGGAAACGCTCCTTGTCGAGATTGTTGTGTCGAGTTTGTCTTTCTTCTCGCTATGCACTAACTAAACGCGAACTTTATTGTAATAACAAAGTGACGCTGTTTCCTAGTTTCTGAAGCGCTTTGTACAAGTCGCTTTTATTTGGATATAAATAGTTATGTAATACGACAGGTAAGAATATACAAACGTATAAATTGACTAATTATTATCAGTTTAAACACATAAACGTGTCTTTTATTATGTCGTCAAGTAGTATTGACTGGATTTTTGTGACACTAGTAACATAACGAAAAACGTTTTAAAGTTGGAAGTTTTTATCATTTATAGTTATTATAAACATTTGTATGTATATTCAAACATTTGTAGGTATATTTTTAAATTATAAAGAAAAGTGGGTTTAACATTGCTGGCAAAGAAGCAGACTAAACATAGTATAATAAAATAAAGTTATTACAGTTGAATTTGATATTGGACCTAAGAATGCATGTCTAGTCACCCTAGTCAGGTAAGCGAACTTTTCATGTCGTTAAGGTGCATCGAACTTTAAAGTCGTCCATGCTGAATTCAAGAGTTATGAATAATAAAATTATTCGTATATTATACTGAAATAATTACCTACATACTAACTAGTTTATACAATAATTAACTGCCGCCCTTATCGCAACAACGCGATAGAAATTTTTGGCGAAAATGAGTTAGTATGTTCGGAATCACCGCAACGAGATCTACCAGGATCCATCACTAAAATTGTTATTGTCGTTATTTTGTTAATCATAAACAAAACATGTGGATCCATTCTAAACTAATAACTAGTCATAACCATCGTAAAAATATTATAAATTATAAATTAACTAAATATTTAAATATATCGCACATACAAAGTCTACGTTGAGAGTCATTAAACAAAATAAAAATATTTGGAATATTCCTATTAGTTTCATAGACACAACAAAATATAGAATAAACTTTGATTGCGATTTAATCGAAAGTTACCTCCAAGCAACTGCGTTGTTTATGATATCCTTATCGGCAGAAGACCTCTATGATTATATTTATTTCTATGATTATAACATTACACATTGGGGCATGGCTGTTCCACATATTATGTTAGACAAAATAAATATATATTGCACTGGAATCTTTCGAAAAAATATTTGCAGGAGACACTTTTTATAAAAATGTAAATTCAATTTAGGAATTGACATAGGTGTCGATCCATTGAAATTAGATTCAATAGTAGGGCCACGGATGATAACTACGTGTGAATTGAAAATCAGCAATAAAAAGATACTATCCAATGTGGAATACTGTGTATTCCAAAGATATGTTATTGAATGTACTGTAGGTTCTTGATGGAAATACATGTTACACTGTAATAATACACAAATTACTTGCTTTGCTTGCTTTTTCCACTTTATTAGTTAATTAAGAGATTTATCAAAATACACGACCGGTTTCGACAAAGTAGAAAGACTACACCTGATGATGACTTAGTCGAAACCGGTCGTGTATTTTTATAATTCTCTTAATCTACACTTATATTATAAAGAGGAGAGATTTGTATTTTTGTATGTAACGACTAAACTCAAAAAGTACTGGACCGATTTTAATAATTATTTTTTCATTAGAAAGCTAAACTAACACTGAGTAACATAGGTTAAATAAAATCAATTTCTGTTCGTTAGTCTCGCTAAAACTCGAGATCAGCTGAATTTATTCGGCTACTTTTGGTCTTGAAATATTCGTGAAAGTCCCGGGAAGGTTTACACGGTTTCCATGCTCAACGAAGTGGGCACGGGTCAGCTAGTTAACCAATAAAGTGGAAAAAGTGCAAGTAATTTTTGTATTATTACAGTGTTATTCCAAAGAAACATTTATAGTATTATCTGTTTGGTCTCTTCGTGAAGCATTGTAGAGTGTGCCGTTGATAAGTGTTTATTATTTCCTAGACTGAATGCCGGTCGCATTTGTTGGTCTGTCCTGGCTGTAGGTGGCAAAAGATTTATTCGGACATAAGATTCGGACAGACTTGTTACCAGCTAAATATATTATTGCTGAGTAAAAAATATTTTAGCTATAAACAAGGTGTAAAATAAATCAGTAATAATATTTTAGGGTGTGTATGTGTCTCTTAAGTAGAGTATATTGTGAAAGTACCAGCGTTGAAAGACTTACTTTCGTGTTTCTATGAAAACTGCCTTAACATCATAAATTTGCACATACAATAAGTAAAAAAAAGTTCCTATTTAAGCTCTGATACTTCACAGTAAACTCTATATACGGGACCCATACACACCCTAAAGTATTATCACTCATTAATATTATTATCGCCTGTATACAAAGTATTGTGCCAAAATAGCGTAATATTTTGTAAAGAACTACCTATATAATTTACGGTTTTAATTTGAAGATGTTCAGTTATTTTTAATTACCCGCGGCTCCGTCCACGTAACTAAAGTATCCCACGGGAACTTTTTTGGAACAAAAATATACTGTCTTTCTTTAGAGATTTTATTTAAAAAAGAAGTAACACTCTACATACACTCTATACCTTGTATAAAAATAGACATAAGATAAAATTAGAAATATATGGGTATAAGAAAAATGTTTATTGTATGTGTATTATAATATTTAACAATTTACCTTCAAATATTATACAATTACCTTTGACGTTATTTAAAAAACGATTATATGAATTACTATTGAGCAAATGTTATTACAGTATTAGACATTTTCTAGAAGATAAACTATAACATTTTATAAATACTATTATGGTAAATAATAATTTGTTGACGATCGTGTGTGATGCTATTTATATTCTAGTAAAAAAAAATACGACTCCTTATGACTTATGTAATTTTAATTAACATATTATGTTAAATTTATCTGTAAAATATTTGCACGCCACAAGTGGCAGAATATGTTTGTGATTTGGATTATAATAATTGTTTAACACCGTTTGTGATACAAAATCACGCCAGTATAATAAATTATAGTAGTGGATTTATTTGTTTAAAAATACCAAGTCATTTGCAACGACAAAATACTCATATTGTTTTATCTCGATGCTCAGCAACGTCGGCGTTAGAAACAAAAAATAAAATAATTTTGTACAATGTTTCATCTCGAGGATTTTTTTGCGTGTCGGTATAATGAATTAAAAAGTAAAAACATGTCTGCCAATATTAGGCGAGGCAAATAAAACCCGAGGCACGGAAGCAATGAAAATAAAAGGTAGGCCAGTCGGGAAAAGAGAGAAATAGGTCTTGCAATCGACTGGTGTGCAAAAAACCTTAATGGAAATTAAGCTACCTCATGCTCTCGACTTTCGGAGTAACTTTCGCTTCCATTTACAATTTTAATCAAATGTTTTTATAACTCAGCCGAAAACAAGCATTATTACGGGCTTACTGCCGATATGAAACGATAATTCATAATACAGTCCTATATTTTCATTGTTGTTCCGACTTCAATTTTAATTACAGTTTCAGTTTTTGGCCGTTAGATAAAAAAAACTGCGTACGTGTTTCCGTTTCATGCTCAATTACCGGCCACATTTTGAAAATGAATCATTAAATAATTATAGATAATAGTACGGGATCCTTGTACACAAGTTCGACTCGCACTTGTCAGGTTTTTTCATAAATCTGATAGGATTTACAAATCGGTTTATAAAATAATTATAAAGGGGTTAAAGCTTAACAAAGTAGGTTTGACGCGATTGGATGCTTGGTTTATGTAATGGATTTGGTCTGCAAACTCTAGGGCTTAAGGCTAGTCTCATGTACCTAGTTAAAATACGTTTTATGGTCCGTTTAGCATATAGTTATAACCACACCTACACGTATGGGTAAATTCATTTGGCATGCCGCCATAATGCACATGTGAATATTCGTTGAAAATATTAGTTTTTTGTGTTGAGGCAACTTGCCATGACGGAATTATCGCGATTATTTTTACATAGTTGTACATGAAATATTTGAAAATTAATTGCATTTATAAGTTGGTTGTGTCAGTGTCGGATCAAGCAAGCGCGCGCCTCTGTTCTGTGTATACGAATTTTTGTAGAGCTGATTATTATCGCTAGTTAAATATAAGTACTAATAAAATAAGATAATATCTTACTATAATAATATACTTATATTAATAGTATTTACGAACAAACTATGCACCTAGGTATAAGTTTTCTGATAGTAAAGATTTTAATTTTTATTTATATATATAATTTATTATCAGGCCAACTGAAATTCTACGTTTATACAAACAATTTTTGTAGAACTTATGCGTTTAGCATATGAAATTATTAAAATTATTCACGCCATGGAAATAGTAGGGTGCCGTGTTCCTGACGTCGATTTTCTTAGTGGGTAACGTTTCACGTTTGTGTGACAAAAAAAAATCAACATATTACATTATATGGTGAAATTTAAAAAAAACTAGTAACGTCCGCCCGAGACCCCAGAGCAGGCTACCTGGCTCAAAGAGTTAAATATCCGGGGCCCTCTTTCGCGCGGGCCCCGTAGCAATTGTAACTCTTACTACGTGGTTAATCCGGCACTGGGTTGTGTTAGCATTCAAACCTCATTAATAACTTTAACAGTCGGACAGAAGTTGTGCTGGACAGATCCAGAATAATGTACGTTCATAACATGTTTTAGTGGGTAAAAGACGCCACCGTGGTCTAGTGGTGCAGAGGTCGTGGGTTCCATTCCAACGTTGGAATAACAAAAAATGTAGTTTTCATGTCTGGTTAGGTCAATGCAGGCTCATCACCTGATTGTCCGAAAAGAACGATGATCCATGCGTCAGATGGGCATGAAAATAGTCGCTCATGCGCCTGACATCCCGCAAGTCGTGTCGGTTATCCGTCCCACTAGGCTACAAGAGTGAAGGAAGTCAGCTAAATCGGTATTGAAAATATTTTAGTGGATAAGCCGGTGATGGAACTGGGAGCCCTTACATACCCCCAGGGAGGCCTGGGGGATCATACGTTATGCCCTTGAGCAATCACACGAAAACGCAAAGTTTAGTAGTTCAACTCTATTATCTATACATATAATAAATCTGTAGAGGGTCATGTCTGTACATTAAGAATATTTAAGTGAAAATTAAAAAAAGGGGGTCTATATAAGCCACAGAACCTAAAAATAGCATTTTTGAAAAAAATGTCTGTCTGTCTGTCTGTCTGTCTGTCCATATGGGAATGTTTGTCGTCGCATCACGCTAAAACCACTGTATGGAATGAAATGAAATTTGGCAGGCAGGTAGCTTACGACCTGAAGAGCATTATTGGAAATTATTATTCCGAAAAACGAAAGGGTTCCCGTGGGATCTTCAAAAAATTGTAGCTACCTATTTGACGGTATTTCAGCCAAACTACTCAACGTATTTAAATGAAATTTGGCAGGCAGGTAGCTTATGATCTGAAGAGCATTATTGGAAATTGTTATCCCGAAAAACGAAAGGGTTCCCGTAGGATCTTCAAAAAATTGTAGCTACCTATTTGACGGTATTTCAGCCATACTACTCAACGTATTTAAATGCAATTTGGCAGGCAGGTAGCTTATGATCTGAAGAGCATTATTGCAAATTGTTATCCCGAAATACGAAAGGGTTCCCGTAGGATCTTCAAAAAATTGTAGCTACCTATTTGACGGTATTTCAGCCATAACTACTCAACGTATTTAAATGTAATTTGGCAGGCAGGTAGCTTATAATCTGAAGAGCATTATTGGAAATTGTTATCCCGAAAAACGAAAGGGTTCCCGTGGGATCTTCAAAAAATTTTAGCTACCTATTTGACGGTATTTCAGCCAAACTACTCAACGTATGTAAATGAAATTCGGCAGGCAGGTAGCTTATGACTTGAAGAGCATTATTGAAAATTGTTATCCCGAAAAACGACAGGGTTCCTGTGGGATCTTCAAAAAATTGTAGCTACCTATTTGACGGTATTTCAGCCAAACTACTCAACGTTTTTAAATGAAATTCGGCAGACAGGTAGCTTATGACTTGAAGAGCATTATTGAAAATTGTTATCCTGAAAAACGACAGGGTTCCCGTGGGATCTTCAAAAAATTGTAGCTACCTATTTGACGGTATTTCAGCCAAACTACTCAACGTATTTAAATGAAATTCGGCAGGCAGGTAGCTTATGACCTGAAGAGCATTATTGGAAATTGTTATCCCGAAAAACGAAAGGGTTCCCGTGGGATCTTCAAAAAATTGTAGCTACATATTTGACCTTATTTTAGCCAAACTACTCAACGTATTTAAATGAAACTTGGCACAAAGGTAGATTGTAACATGAAATAACCAACATAATATTTTTAACTGACTTACAAAAAAGGAGGAGGTTTCTCAATTCGTAAATATATGTTTGTTTTTTTTTTGTTTATTCGCGGATATCTTCATCGTTTCTGAAACGATTTTAATTTTTTTTAATGTTGTGTAGGGTATAATTTAAATTTGATCCCATTGTCACCAAATGGTGACCTGATGATGGGATCCGTGAGGAATCGAAGGAAATCCTCAAAATTTATGTGAATTGATTTTGATTTTTTCTGAAGTAGTCTAAGCATATATTACCAAACAGTTAGGTTTTGCACCATATCCTGGATCTATAATATCAAAAAATTTCACGTTTCAGTAAGCTATATATATATATATATATATATGTGTTGAAAAATTTCGCGCTGCTCTGGCTTACGCCAGAGCAGCGGTAGACTTTTTCTCTTTCTACTATTTTTTTTATCTAATCGTTTTTGTTTTTCATTTTCCGTCCTCAAATAATCGTCGTCTGATCATTCGAGAATTATCCCTACTCAGTCTATACCCATCACTAAAAATCTGAAAATTAAATAATTTTAAACAAAAAAAAAACGACTTCAAAAGGTAAACTAAAAGGAACAATTAAATTTACTTCGCACAAAATAATACTTATTTTCCAGTACAAGTGAAAATAATTATTACTTTGTGCGAAGTAATTTATTATTATACTTAGGTTTTGCAAATACGATTAATAAAGTATAGGCGTAGGATAGTTTTTTTTCAAGATATGAATGAGATGTCATAGGTACATTTAAATTAGAAAAGTTATGTCAATATAAGTAAGATTTTATGTTTTTCATGATATTTTTATTTATTAGTTTTTATGCTAGGTACGGCTTGGGTTTTTTCTTTCTTTTCGACTTTTGTTATTTTGTCGTCTAAAGCAAGTTAGTACTTTAACCGTAAAGTCCCAAAGTAGGCTACATGTTTGTTAGCGTAGGTAATTAATAAATAAAAAACCGGGCAAGTCCGAGTTGGAATTGCGCACCGAGAGTAGACTTTTAAAAAATTTGGCGCTCGGCGCCAGCAGCGCAGCGTCGGTGTGAAAACGATCATCGTCTGCAGTCGCTGCGGCGTAAAGTCCATACAAATCTCAGTACAGAGATCTTCGTCGCGTATATGAGTGTACTATAAAGTAGTCCCGTTCGCATAAAAGAAAAAAAATATTATACATACAGACGAATTGAGAACCTCCTCCTTTTTTTGAAGTCGGTTAATAATACACGGTAATTTTTCGAGCTGGTAGTAATAGGAATCGTTAGCATTTTCATAGAAAAAAACGGCCATTATTTGACAATAAATTATTATCATTACTCCATCGGCCTACTTCTTTTGCTTATGCACGTCTAATACCGTGTATAAAGAAGCATTAACTACTATAAATTAGTGATTTTAAATATCCAAACGACAGTGTTCATAAACTAAAAATGTATTTGAACTGCTGCCCTAAATCACTTTTCCACGCGTACGAAGTCGCGGGCACAGCTAGTGTACAATAAAACAAAAATTAAATTCCTTGTGAATATACAAACTTATATATAAGAAAGGTTTTATTAATCGATTCCCAAAATGAAAGTAGATTGTAAATTTTTTTTGTATGTACAAATCAACAACCCATATTGAATCTGTAGAATATTATCAGACAGACAGGATCGGACAGATATTTCATAAATTTATCACGCTCGCACTTGCCTGATTTTTCCTCAAAAAAGGTTAATCCACCAAAGACACCGATTAGTTGACATACGATTTGAATCAGCGAGCGAGCGTGATGTAACTATAAAATATCTCTCCGTTTCTTTCTGTCTGATAATTATATTCCACCAATCAGCGTTCAATATGAGTTGGTTTGAAACTTACTTGATCAATAATTTGAATAGCGTTCGGGAAACCGGGGGTAGGTGTTATAAATACTAATGCAAAAGTATTTTCCAACAATACGATGCTGAAGGCTCTATCACACGTTTCACCTCCGTCGTGGGCGTGAGTAGACATGTAATTATTCTAGATCCCCCGAGAACCAGGCGAGAAACTGCTAACATTGCTTTTGTTCCTTCCTATGTGTTAATAACCACAACTTTTATAGAAAACTTTAACCCGACTACGTACGTTACATAACCTCTTATTTTAAGCGCCTCGGTTTCCCGCGTTGCAAAAACAAAATATGTTGTTTTCAAGTTTGGTTAGGGCAATGCAGGCCGATCACCTGATAGTCTGACAAAAAATTATCCATGCGTCGGAGCGTCGGTCCTGCGCCTGTTCTCTCGCCAGTCTTTAGGTTTACCGTCCCACTGGGTACTGAGTTAAAGGAAGAAAGAGCGTCTGTGTATTGTGCACACACTTGGGCACTATAAAATAACTCCTGCGTAGCTGGCCTGGTTTCAATGAAATCGGCTACCGGCACCGAAATCGGTGAGAGGAGCTATTATTATTTTATTCTATATTATTATGCGTAGATTTTTGTTAAGATTATTTTAGTAATATACCATTTAAAAAAAACATTATCGTTGCAAAATAATATTACGTACTTGTCAACAGTATCAAATTAAAATATCACGTGGAATAAGATCGCGATTCGCGCTTAATCTGTTTAGTCGGCTCGGGCCTCGGACGATCGATTTTTGAGGAATTATAACGAAATATTTTATAACAACTGTGCCGAGAGCTGTTTAGAAAATTAAAAATGAATGAAGGTTAACTGTCAATTTAATTGTGAATGAACCGATATTGATCTAGTTTATTTGTTTAATCGCGACGCGTCGTAAGTGTTTAAAAATATTATATTGAATTCATCATCAACAGTTCGCTCACTGCTTGACAATTTGGGAGTTTCAAATAAGAACTATTTAAATACCACTTCCCTAAAAGTCCTTGAAGTATTAAATTCAAAAACTAGGGCATACTTAATCCCAATAACATAAATGTAAAAAAAAGGAGTTCAATACAAAAATTAGGCTTGGCTTTATCATAACAGTAATTGTTAAATAAGTGTCCAACAGAGCACAGCAATATTGTTTAATACGTGTTCTTAATGTTATTTTGTTTCTATAACTATGTATCTGGATTTTGCATAGAACCTGGCACTCATTTACATCCACATTCTTTTTCTGGCGAAGTCCAGAGCCAAGCATAATTTTTGCATTGAACTTGGCTCTCATTTTGACCTTGATATATTTATTATTTACACATTGGATTTTTTTAAGGTACAAAAAGTTCAAACTAACAAATTTAAAGCTTAAAATATTATTTCTTAATTTCAAAAGAAATCAGAGAAACGAACCTTGAGCACTGTTGTTTTAAAAAGTATTTATTTATTAATTGAATCTGATGTATGTTTCACTTTACTGATTTTGGTTTAGGCACGAAGACTGTTTGTGGATATAACAATAATTTAAACGTTTCAATGTTGAGAAAGAAGCCGGATGAACATAAATGTAATAAAACAATAAAGAACTAAATTGATATTCGTAAGCGGTGCCTATGTCTATGTATTGCTCGGGAGCGCTTTTATGTAGTGTATAAATTTATCCATATTAATTGGTTAGTTTGCAAACTATCCAATAGATGGCGTTATCTTTCTGCTACATTGCGCTATAAAGGATTCACTGTGCATTAATATATAAAAGTTGTACTCGGATAACTTCCCCGAGTGATCAACAGATCACTCGGGGAAGTAATCCGAGGGATGGCGATGATCACTATAAGATATTTTTACTATGACTTGGCATCACATGCATCTCATCTCACAACTATTTACGGTAGACGTTCTGATCATATTCTTACCTCGCTATCTTCACAAGTTTTTTTTAAATCGGTATTTAAATGAAATATTTATTAAATATATACTATTATATAGGTATAATAATAAATCCAATATTAAATCGTCGTCGTCGTCGTTTCAGCCTTTTACTGTCCACTGCTGGACATAGGCCTCTCCAATACATTTCCAGTGCGACCGGTCCATTGCCACCTGCATCCAACGTGACCCGGCAGTTTTCACCAGGTCGTCGGTCCATCTGGTAGGTGGCCGTCCCACACTGCGCTTGCCAGTACGTGGCCTCCACTCTAGGATCTTTTTATTTAATATTAAATAGCTTTAAGAAAACTTTCCGATCTTGTATACCTCCTGCAATTTTTGGTAAAAGGGACAATATATCATTCAGGAATACGAAAGGGACCCATGGGTATATTCAAAATTTAAGAACGTCCACACAAAACCGCGAGCTTCTCATAAGGGTGCAAACCCACGGCCTACTTTTGTAGACCGACTTTGCCATAGATTGTCCCACTATACAAAATATGACCGATTTTGTGACCTACTTTTTGCATGACGTGTGTTTTGCATTATTGTCATATGTATGTTCTTTCACCTACAAAAAAGTAGGTCACCGATTATTTATCGTTCGTGTGATGTAACCCTCAACGAACCGAATATTCTTCACCCCTGAGAAATACCATCTCGATGTACCAAATTATTTATTTATGAAGACGGCATGTTTTTGTCTCGTAAACGGAGCGTTGCATATATAATAAGGTTTCTGCCATATAATTTGTACAAATGAATTCTCAAGGCAAGGTTTATGAGCTATTGGATACCCCGGAATAAGACTCGTAGCGGAAAAGCAATACTTTTCGTATTTCCAGAATTGCGTGTATTAGGAATTGAAATTGGACAGTTTTTAAGGTTTTCGTAATAGCGCTTATTACACAAAAACCTAAAAAAGAAACCCTTATGAAATAAGTTAATAGTTCTCAAAGACAATTATTTAATTTTACTGATGATGGTATGTTTTGTTGACTGACCCGAATTTGTACAATATTTCTAATTTTCTCTAATATTGTAATTTATACAGTTTAATTTAGGTTCTAATGGTGGTCACCCACAACCCTAGTTGTTTCAAGCGACCTTCAATTAAAAATAAAATACCCTTATAAATAACTCCTGCGTAGCTGGCCTGGTTTCAATAAAACCGGCCACCGTCACCGATATCGGTGCGGGAAGCCTCCTTCACCGATATCGGTGACGTTACTACTAAACGTTTATAGTTGATGTTGATAATTAAGTCCTTTTAGCTTATCGAGTGTATAAATACCATGGAATAAACAAACACTTAAGTACTTACAGTCTAATTGCGTCCAGCTGACGTGAGTACAATTTATGGAATTAAATTATTTTTTTCCAAGAATATAAATATTCAGTCGCCATTAACGAATAAACTAAGCTACGTCATCGCATTCTATTTTTATCCGATTACGGCGAAGCAAAATGGGTATTGGTTTTGGCAGTCTATGTATGTTTATTCCGCCGTAGCGTCTAAACTGCTGACACAAATCAATATCCCGGGTAACAATGAATGTTAACGGGTTGAAGATAAAAAAAATGTGGTTCTAATCTAAACCCCTTAGTAATAAAAATATTTCTCTATAAAATGTATTCTTCTTGTCAAATACTTTATTTAAGTTACTTGACAGACAAAGTCTCTTATTTAAGATTCCATAGCTATTATCACCTATGAAGTTCGAAAACAACGTATTGTCTAAACAAAGGATTTGTTGTAAGGTTCGCCAAATGACAAGTGAATTCGTATGTCACTTAGCGAAGCTTATGTCAAATCCCATGCATTTTGTTTTCGAATTTCGAAAGTGATAATAAAGTTGGCATCTTGAATCGAGGTCAAGATCAAAACACTGTATAGTTTATCCACAATTACACTTTTACTAATAAAAGTATTAACAATACTTTTGTTAGTAAGGGGGTAGTTTAAAGTTCGGCTCTCGACTCGAAGGTTAAGGGCGTGTTTCATCAAGCAATGTTAAAGTTAATCCTTCGTTAAATATTATGTTGTTCCTGTCGTAATTCCTATCAATCAATGAGAAGGCATGGTATTTTAACAAGCCGTTAAAACTAACATGCGTTAGTGAAATCGGGACCACGGATGTTACGAAGCTCCGTAACCGTAACCGAAACTATCGGATATCAGATATAAAAAAATATCCGTAACCGTAACCGAATCCGAAATGAAAGTTTTGCTATCTATAAGGAACCCAAAATTTAATATCCGTAACCAAAATGATCCGTAACAAACGGATAATCCGAAATAATTTGATATTCATATCCGTATCCGAAATTTTATCTCCATTTGCGACAAAATGGATTGGGACTAAGGGTTCGATACCCGCGATGTGTCAGTAAAAAAAATATTGTCAGACCGGTCACCTGATTGACTGGATCTATGACCTATGCATCGGAAGGGTGTTCTCTCCCGCCAATAGTGTCGATTGGTAACCCGCTCGATCCCACTGGGTTATGAGAGTAAAAAAGAGAGAGTGTCTTTGTGAATTATATACACACTTGGGCGCTATAAATAACCAGCCACCGACACTTAAACCATTGTGGGAGCTTATTAATTCTGTACCGACGTTACTATTTATGGAAATGCTTTAATTGTTTCCAAGAATATAAATATTTAGTTTCTAAGTCGGTATTAGGTAATACTATGACGTCGGTGTATTATACATTTAACTATAAGTGGTGGTTAAGTATGCTAATGACGCGAGTGTAAACAATATAAAGGCTCCATGAATAGTAAACCTACTACATAATTGATTAAGCCTGTTATTTAATTTGACGGCTTATTGCCAAACACCACGAAATATAATGGCTACACTTTTAAAACACTGCTTAAGCTTTGTTACCTTGTCGCTTGTGTAATAAACAATTTCATTCAATTATGTCGCTCGTAATTTTATTATTTACTAGCTTTTGGCCTCGTCTTCGCCTGTAATGAGTTTTACACTCTTCTTTATATATCTACAGTATATGAGTATAACGAAAAGAAATAAAATTATCCTTATGGTTAAGGTTAAGGAAAGACAAAGTAATATGTTGATTAAGTCCATAGGTACGTTTGGAAAGTGTTAAATAAACCTGAATATGCATTTCGACTAGTTTTGATTCTTGTACTTTTCTTGAAACTGTAGCTTTAAGTTATTATTGTATAAACTTAAATAAGGAAGGGATGTAGTGTTTGCATAACTGGTTGCCTCTCTATCGCCAGAATATACCATGTACGGGACACTTAGAGTGGGAGTCAGTCATGGGCGTGCTGACGGACGGATATGTCTAACATATATGGTAGTTATTGCTAGTGGTACACAGAGTCAATTCTTATATGTGCACACTACATATACGTTTCAAACAAAAAAAAACCGCATTAAAATCGGATCATCCGTTTGGGAGCTACAATGCCACAGACAGACACATCTACACAGACAGGTCAAACTTATTCCCCGGCTTTTTTGCGTCTGGGGTTAAAAATGTATAATTAAATTCAAACGATTCATTTACACAATACGAATTACATGAAAAAATGTATACTCATGTTATGTGTCATTGCATATTCATAGGGCATTTTCGGCAAGTCCAACCCCGAGATTGGAGAACAGAGTAAACTCGGTCTAATGGAAGGATCCCGCGCAAACATTAAGTACTCTGTAATTTAATGATTTATCATCTTACTCTGTTTATATTACGGAAGGAGGGATCTCGTAAATTATTATTAAACGTGTTAATCTAAATACTTCCTGTAGGTTTAGATATTTGGTAATAACATATCGTGTTTTGAGCTAGCATGTTGAAATCGCTATACGATGACGAAGTTCGAAACCAATGGTTTTGATCTAAGCACCGTGACACTTAAGGCTTTTGTATAACACCAGTGACCTTGAAGGAGTATTTGTATGATAAGGAAATCACGTCGAACTGAGCGTGTTGAAATCGTTTAAAATATAGTTTTAATGCTTTTTGAGACAAAATTTGAAAAAAAACATTGGTTCCCTAAGTCTTGCCTCTCTTAAAATACTGAAACTGAAATAATTTTAACACACGCATCACTAATATATAAAGAGAAAAAGGTTTTAACTTGTAAACAGGGTGCTCATAATATTATTGTACATAATAAGTTGTATTCAAATTAAAATATCAATTCATGAAACGATTAGCGTCTGACCAATATAATGAAAATTAGGGTGTAGTTTTTCACGGAATATTGCTAGATATTATATTAGGTTGTATGATAAGGATTTCCACAAGTAGAGTAAAGCCTGATTCAATTTGAAAAAAAAATACTGTATGACGCGGTGTCAGCAAGAACTATAAATTTTCGACTCTAACATCTTTAAGGGAAATATTACAATTATTAGATTTCATAAATTAACCTCGGTTTCTTGCACGATAAAAAAAATTATTACAAGCTATAACATTCAACGACTCAACAAACACTTGACATTTAGGTGTGGCGCTCGAGGTGGTCAGATACGGAACTACAGTTTTTAAGTTATTTGACTAAGGATCGATTTTTCAATCGACAGATAAGATATCTGTTGTATAAACATGTGACATTGATATTTGGTCCATACAAAATCTGTCGAAGTCACTTTTTTAGATAAAAGTTATCTGACGATTAAAAAATCGGCACTACGAACGATGTTTCTTTTTCATTCTTCTTAAACTTTTATCCTTTTTAGTTTGAAATAAAAGTTATGAATAATACCGGTCGGGCAACTACCCCCATAAAATATATTATGGAAGGAATATATCCAGTTGTGGACATCATAGCTGAAATATTGATGATTAAATAAAATATATGTCAGATGGGCCTTCGTGGGTAAGCCGTGAAAAGAGAACAGAGTTACAACATCACTCGTTTATTCGTGATCTGCAAAACAGGTACATCCTAACGCAGACACCACTGTCCCATTACATGTTGTCTGCTCAAGAAAAATGTATTTATTAGGTGGTATATATTTATTTGGGTGAAAACAAATACTATTTAGATATTTTTGATTCATATTATACAGATAAAAAAATAAAATCAAACATTTACTCCCCTCTATTTTTGTCAGAGGTAAAAAAGACGAGTACTCAAGTTTCACTTCAAAGAACTAATTATAACAATCTCTCCCTGTGTTACAATTAAACTTGCCAACTGGCTGGTCATATTTTTACCCCGCTGTTTAACTTCGCTATCTGGAAAGAAGTTACCGGAGCGTTGCACGTATGTATTCCGAGTCTATGGTCCATATTAATAAAGAAGTCTCAAACCCAACCTCACTTGAGAACCTATTTGACAGGTAAAAACAACATTTCGTTTCACTTTTAAGAGTGAACAAGTTTATTAATGTTACATAGTACATTCATTTCTTTTCTTTTTATACCGTAACTAGCTGACCTCTGCCCACTTCGTAGCATCCAAACCGTTTAAGCCTTCCCTGGACTTCCACGAATATTTCAATACTAAAAATCGCCGAATCGGTTCAGCCGTTCTCGAGTTTTAGCGAGACTAACGAACAGCAATTCATTTTTATTTATAAGAGAAGAGAGATATTCATATTATAGATTACAGAAAAAAATTTAAATAAGTATAATGTATATTTTTATAATCTCTATTCAAACGTTTTAAAAAAAAACAATTATGTAACATAAGTAAAGTTTTCATTTTTAAAAGTGAATCGAAATGTTTTATCTGTCAAATAGGTTCTCAAGTGAGGTTGGGCTTGAGACTTTCATTAATATGGGCCTAAGATTAGTGTGAAGTTTCCCGGCTTCAGTAGGATGTGAGCTGTATACTCTATGCTCATAGTTTAATTATGACATAAGCATGGAATTTCAATCTCAGGAGTGGATAGGTGCATTGTGCTGAACAATCTGGTATATTGTGTACTAAGGCTCAACTCACATTGGCACAGAGTCGAAGCATCGCGACGCGTCGTGTTTTTCCCCGTAGCATATTCATCTCTATTTTACAATTATTAAGGTATAAATTATGATAACTCATATATTAGTAGTATTCCTAGTGAAGTGCGCTATAGATCAATGACACACGTGATATTTAGACCCCAATGTGTGTAAGCGACGATTCGTTTTAATGCGATTCTTTATGTATAGATTGTGCAGCTGTCTTTTTTTTATTCGTACGCATCACGTTCAGCTCAGGCGGAACGTGACAATGAGTCATACATTTTTGCGAGTGCAGCCGGTGTTCATCGATTTATGATAATATTAACTATTAAGTCAAAAATGAAGTTGATTACCTTATAATTCGCTCTTATGGGCAAGAACTAATGACAATGAAATAATTTGATAGCCGTTTTCCATAAAGCGTGTTTTTAGTTTATTGAGACCTATGATACAAAGTGAAGCAATACGCAATGCTCATTCGTAATGATGAATACAATTGGTGTTTCAAGTTATTATTTTTAGTACATATTAATTACTTAAAATGTGACAATATAGCCTGGCATATATTATCCCGATGAAAGTTGATACATTTTCAAATTATGAAATAGTATTGAAACGAATACTCGCTAGGAAGGGGATAGTAAGCGGACTTTATGAGGGAGCGTTTTTCCCACTTTCTGTTGAGCAATACACAGTAAAGTGTGGCTCCTATTTCGCCTCTACGATTTCGCTTTTTTCTGTTTTACGGTCAACGACATTTGGCTTCATTGCCGTTTGACATGAATAGAAACAAGAGGAAATCTGGGCTACGGTAATGCGGCTAATTGGTGGAGCTGGAGGCTGTTGTGACGGGAGAATACTGACACGCTTATTAAAGTTAGCAGGGCATTCACCGGCCGTCACTATCACTGCTTGTCTGAGACGGCAAGATGTGTGTGGCTGACAGGGATAATAAGTGATTTAAGCGCCACTTAATTCAATTATGTTAAGCTCCTCCGTGGTCTAGTGGTTCAGAGCTTCGCTCTCGACCCGGAGGTCGTGGGTTCGATTCCCGCGTTGGAACAACAAAAATGTTGTTTTCAAGTTTGGTTAGGACAATGCAGGCCGATCACCTGATTGTCTGACAAGAAAGATGATCCATGTGTCGGTCGTGTCGGTTTACCGTCCCACTGGGTTATGAGAGTAATAGGAAGAGAGAGTGTCTTTGTGTATTGCGCACACACTTGGGCACTATAACATAACTCCTGCGTAGCTGGCCTGGTTTCAATGAAATCGGCTACTGACACCGAAATCGGTGAGGGGAGCTATTAATTCAACTATCGTCTCACCACCGTAAGTTACCCTAGTTTAGGTAGAGACACTTAACACCAATTACCTGAACTTGGAACTTTAATTTGCAAGTTGAACTAATGTGCTAATGTTTTGATACAAGTGAACCCGTTAATAATAATCTGCAATTTGTGACAGAAAGGTCTGACAACGTAAAATTGCATATAATTATTATAATAACGGATGTTCAAAGAACAGTCACTATAGCTTTTGTATTGCTTTTGTATGGGATTTTGATAGGATTATACTACCTTTTCTCATTCTAGAAATGTATATTTTTTTATAAAAAAATTGTTATTCTTGAGACAGAAAAAAGAAATGGTAAATAGTTAAAAATATTTTTTTTAGTTGTTATTAAAAAAATACATTCACAAAATGAGGAAAAGTAGTATAATCGTATCTCATAGTTATAGTGACTGTTCTTATAACACACTGTGTATAAAATCGATCAAGAGATCATGGGTTTGTTTACCGCGTTGGGACAGAAAAAATGTTGTTTTCAAATCTGGTTAGGATAATGAAGGCTGACCTGATTGCCTGACCAAGAAGATGATCCATGGTGCATGAAAAGTGGGACTTGTTTCTGATCTCTCGCCAGTCGTGTGGCACATCCATCCCACTGGTTCAAGATGGTTTACGAAAGATAAGGAAGAGAGTACTTTTGTGTCACACACTTGGGCATTAAAATAACCTCTTTGTAGCTGATCTGATGATCTAAATTCAAAGATACCAGCCACAGTCGCCGAAATCGGTAGAGTATAGCTAGTATTATTATCTAGTCTGATAAATGGTTAAAGATGACAAAAACTGTGCATTACGTAGGCAAATTTTCATCATGGATTTGTGCGAACACACCGCGAATTATAAGTGGCAACGTAGGTACTAAGTAAAACTAACGTATAGTTTTATAGGGCATATAAAAGTCAACTCCTGATTATTATTATTTTAAGAGTGGCACGTAGAGTTTACGGCGCCCTATATCTTGCTGGGGTGATAAGTTAGTCATTTTATGTTCACCCCTTGTGAGAGCGCGGGAAGTGGGACAGGGTGGTCCCAGCGGAAGGCCATAAACATACGTATCCTTTCTGGTTCCCACTTGGATGTACTTTATTAGCATACATCCAAATACTTTTATACTTTACTAGCTGTGCCCGCGACTTGGTTCCGTGGTCGTCGGAAACACTATGCCGATTATCTTTTGATTGCTCACGTTGGTTTTTGTTATTACGATCGTAAACTCATAATAATGGTAGCAGCGTATTGTTATATAGCCTATAGCCATCTTCGACAAATACTTTACTAGCTGTGGCCGCGACTACGTTCCGTGGTTGTCGGAAACATTATCGCGATTATCTTTTGATTGCTCACGTTGGTTTTTGTTATTATGATCGTAAGCTCATAATAGTGGTAGCAGCGTATTGTTATAATAATATAGCGTATAGCCATCTTTGACAAATAATGTTATTTTAAGTAAATCTTAAGAGATAGACATAATATACTGTCACGGACTTTTTTTTGATAATAATAAAAAAAAAAGGAACGAAAGTCCCCAAATGTGAATAATTTTTCCCGTTTTTGCAACATTTCTCACCGACGCTTCGCTCCTATTGGTCGCAGCATAATGTTATATAGCCTAAAGCCTTCCTCTATAAATGGACTATCCAACAAAAAAAGAATTTTCCATATCAGACAAGTGATTCCTGAGATTAGCGCGTTTAAACAAACAAACAAATAAACTCTTCCGCTTTATAATATTATCACTTTATAAATATTTATAATTATAACAGATTCGATGTTGGATCATCATTATACCTACTTGTTTCCTTCCTAAACTGTATTTTTGTTATTTCCTTAATTCATATTTATTTTATGTGTCTGTGTGGGTTGAAAAATAAACTTCTTTTCTTTCTTTCTAATACGTGAAGAAAAAAATTGCGTTCTGATTTAAGAGATTTGGGCGAATGAGTATAAACATTAAAGGAGAAAGCCCATTTCAGGCCCAGAGCGGACAGCCGTCTTAAGAAGACTTAATTTCTCCAGAAATGTACCATAAAGAGACGTGATTTTTGATAACATTCAAATAACCGCCACTATAATCAGTAATGTTCCAATAAAAAAAGGAATTTTATTGGATTATTTGGAACCTAAGTAGAACGTTGAGGTGAAATGTTACCCGATGATAAAACTCTAATCAATCAATCCGAATATCGATTTATAAACAAATAAAATAAACTCATGTAAAATACAAATAACGGGTCACTGTTGGTAATTCGGTAAGGAATTAATCAAAAGAAAACATTTATCTTAAAACCAATGTTTACGTTTGTTACTATAAACGATAAAGATTAATAAAAAGTCATATTATATCGATTCTTTTTTACGTAATCGATTTATCGATTTCATTTTTTTGCGACAAGCGGCAACACTGATTACTGAAATGTCATTTTTCAAACGAATGATCTCGACCGTTCGCTTGTTGCTCAAAGATGCGTTTTGTTTTGTTTTCAATTTTTTCACCGCAATGTGGCTTTCTCGCCTGAACTTGTTTCGGCTTTTCACGTACGACTTTGGCATTGTTTTACTAGTTTTGTTCTCTCCTTCTACGATTACTTAGCCCTGGATTAAAGGATTACGCTATTTGATTGTGCATACCAAAATGTCTGAAGAACATTGTTTATGTTGTGGTAATAATGTTACCGAGAACCGTATTTTAGAGCCCAAAGAATTAAGTGTCATACAGCAGTGGGTTGCATGGCAGCAGGTAATCATAATATTATAATAAAATGTTTCTATTATTTCTTTCATTATGGTTTAATCGTAAAATATTTTACGGTTGAAAATATTTATCATTAATGTTTATATGTTTTAGGTGTCAGGCGATAATCTTGTTTGCCACAATTGCTGGGTAGCAATAACTGAAATTCTTGCACTACAACAAGGGCCATCTTATTATATCTTACTATTATAAATTGTTGAAAAGTCGGAAAAGGCCTTGAAAATAAAATAGACAAAAAGTAAAAAAAAAATATTTCTACAATAATGGCGGCATTTTAAGTTTTTTTCTCAGATATCTAATACTATTAACATTTTAGAACACTCATTTTTAATGCGATTTTTTGATGTCCACATTGGGCCTGAGACACTATGGAGAGTGGGCTTTCTCCTTTTCACTTCTTTTTAGTGAAGTGTGTGGACTGTATTATAATTAATCAATAAATATAATATAATAAATAATAATAAATAAAAAATCAAAAATCAACTCGTCTCCAACTTATTTTTTATCAAATCAAATCAAATATTTTTATTCAGAGTAAATTTTACAAAAAAATGTTTTCTGAACGTCGTTTCTATATGATGCCTATATTATTTAACTTTTAGATTATTCAAATCAAAAACTAAAACATTTACTTTAATTATTTTAGGGACAAGCCTTTGATTTAGATGTTTGCCTCCAGGCTGTAAATGAAAACGTTTAATGTTTTTGCGAGGACGAAAGTAAAATTCAAGATTTTGAAATTAAAAATTACAAAGTTACGTAAATTCAGTTATAAATAATTAGGGCACATGATTTTTGTTTATGATAGGCTTATGACATGAAGACTTAAGGCAGAAACAGATTATTAATGTCGAAAAAAAATGTAGTAGTGAAGTATGATAGCGTGATCGTAATCCGTCTCGTTGAATATCAGCTCACATAGATGTTGTTTTCCATTAGTTTGCTTGGAACACTGCCATCTTCCACACTTTGAAATCCCTATTTATGTTATTTAACTTTTTTTTTTAACTAAATTTAAACACGGTACACGGTATGTGTGGATAACATTGCGGTGTTTAAATTTAGATAAAAAGTAACATAATTAGCAATTTCAAATCACCAAATGTTTGGAATGTTTTAAAACTTTTGTTCAGTTCGTTATTAAACAAATGTAGCTCTACTGGCATATTATATACTCGTATACCACGCGGATAGATTATAGATTTGTTTTTGTATAACATTATGTAGAGTATTGTTGATCGAAGCTCGCCTTTAAGGCCGTCACGCTCAGCTGATTCACATGTAAAATGACCAAATTTTCCGCAATTAATACCAAACCTTACAAAAGCAATAACTTAGTTTATCAAGACGAGAATAGGCTTAAATTTTATGTTAATAAGACAAAGGTCGTCGTGATGGCGCCATAAAAACTTATCGCGGGAATTAAAGGTACGAGTCGGCACAGCCTCGAGCATCGTAAAGGGAGAATCCGCACTTTATAGTTTTAATATCGAGCTGAGGTCACCGGAATTGCGGAGAGGACGCGTTTTTTGTGTTTATCTTCGCCGGCTCAATATAGCGCGTGTTACTAAAAGCTTTCGTTGCCATCCAAATACGTTTTTGCCGTTGACCCCCGCTTTTGTTGCTCGATTTTTGAAACTACAAATACGAATCATTTATTTCCAAAAACATACATTAGCAATATGTTACAGTAACGTTCCCCCAAACTAGGCAACGCCTGTTCTATGTTTGTACTTAAAAGAGTACTAATTTATAAGTGGCGGTAGAACAAAACAGTATTTCTTTAAAATTTAAAACGAAGTGAAACAACAAGACATAATAATAACGACATACTTTAAGAGAGAGGGATATTATATTATATGGTTTTTGAGTGACTCAAACCGTTTATGCAGCGCACGCAACGAAAGTTCCCGAACGTAAATAATTTTCCCCGTTTTTGCAACATTTCTCACTGACGCTTCGCTCCTATTGGTCGCAGCGTAATGTTATATAGCCTAAAGCCTTCCTCTATAAATGGACTATCCAACAAAAAAAAATATTTTAAATCGGACCAGTAGTTCCTGAGATTAGCGCGTTTAAACAAACAAACAAACAAACTCTACCGCTTTATAATATTAGTATAGATTACAATTTTCAACATCATTTTGAACATCATTTGTTAGTGAGAGTGTTTGGAGACTGTGGGCGGGTGTGTACTGTGTATACAACTGAATAGATGTATGTGTTTTTGTATATTAATTGAGATGATGTATGAAACTTAGTTCTATAAATCTTAAATCTTATATATAAAAATGAAATCGTTAGTCTCGCTAAAACTCGAGAACGGCTGAACCGATTCGGCTATTTTTAGTCTTGAAATATTCGTGAAAGTCCCGGGAAGGTTTAAACGGTTTGTATGCTCAACGAAGTGGGCACGGGTCAGCTAGTCTTCTCTTCTTATATATAAAAATGAATTGCTGTTCGTTAGTCTCGCTAAAACTCGCGAACGGCTGAACCGATTTGGCTATTTTTGGTCTTGAAATATTCGTGGAAGTCCAGGGAATGTTTAAACGGTTTTTTTATGCTCATGGAAGTGGGCACGGGTCAGCTACTATATTAAAAAACACGAAACTCTATAACCAGTATAATTGTAATGGACCACATGGGGTGGCTGGTTTGTTGAAATCAGTCTGTGTCGCAGGAAATATTTAATATTGCCCAAGTGTCTGCGCAGTACACTCTTCTTTTACTCTTAAAGCCCAGTGACATGGCTGAAAAAAGATTGGCTAAGCTTTTTTGCATGACCATCTGACACATGGATCACTTTTCTTGTCAGACAGTCAGGTGATCAGCCTGCATTTTTTAACCAGTCTCAAAACAAAATTTTTCTTCATTTCGCGTGATTCAAACCGATCCTCTTTAATCGAGAACTAAGGTACCCATTGGACCATGAAGGCGTTCTATGCATAAAGTTATACGAAATATGAATCAACGTATGCATAAATTTAATGTGTATGTCATGAATTTGTATTCCTAGTATATATTAGCATGTTGATATGTATTAATATTCATTTAAACCATCCCCATTAAGTGGTAGCTAAGAGTTTGAGTTATATTTAATTAAAATCAAGGTAACTATTACTTACAATGCTCTACTACTATTTTAAATTTGAAAGTCTGTGAGGCTGAATGAATTAATGTCTCTTTCAAACTATCGTAGTTTAGGCTATATATAGGCTTTTTAATCCCAAATAATCGTTTATAACAAAAATGTAAATACCGTCTTCATAGGCCATTTAAGTGAAAAGTTTTCATAAATACAAGTTAATCAAACTCAAACACCAGGGAATTACTGTAAGTCGTTCAGGTGTTCCCTCGACTGTCTCCTAGCTGATCATCATCAAATCGAAGTCATCAAATTGACTCTATACCTTTATTAAATAGTAGTGCTTTAAAATAGATACTAGAAAAAATAACTAACGCACTAGTCATCATTACGATTTTTAAGGTGCCCCTGATTCCCCTATGTTGCCATCATCTGATTCTGGTTTCCTTATCATGGTACCAACTTCAAAATATCTCATTTCCATTATCACAAAAGTACAACATATTACAGTACTTTCTTAATAGTATTTGCGTAATGTAAAGCATCTATTTTGTGAACCGTATAAACCTTTCCAGACTTCCACGAATATTTCAAGACTAAAAATAGCCGAACCGGTTCAGCCGTTCTCGAGTTTTAGCGAGAAAAACGAACATCAATTCATTTTTATATATAAGAGAAGACTAGCTGCCCTAGCCCACTTCGTTGAGCATAAAAACAGTTTGTGATGAACCGTTTAAACCATCCCGGGACTTCCACAAATATTTCAAGGCTAAAAATATCCGAATCGGTTTAGCTGTTCTCCAGTTTTAGCGAGAGTATCGGACAGAAATTAATTTTTATACATAAGAGAGAAGATATAATCAATATTGATCATTACATGAACGTAGCAATTACTACATTAGATTATTTTGTACCACGAAGGCGCTTCAGTGTAGACGGATACACGTCGCGATTCCAAATTTCCCAAGGCTCTATTAAAACAAAATTTCCCTCGCCGGTAGTGTTTCATTTTCAAGGTCTAATAATTTTACGAGCATTAAATTAAACGCACCTGACAAATGATCACAATGAATTCCGCTATTTGAAATTTAAAGCACTAGCGAAATTACTGCCATTTATTTCTGGCGAGTTCTTGGATTGGGCACCAAAGCTTTCTGAAATCGCTTAGTACACGCCGGGCAGTTAAGGCGGCGACGGTCGAAAGCGGGCGAACGGTTTTGCTAGATTTAGATATTTTTTTTAATTCGATAACTTTCATCTGTCAAATAAATAGTTATAAACTATTTTATTAGTAAGTTAACTTTTAAAAACTACTAAATGTACTACACTAAAGAGAAGATATATTTTATTTCAAATAAATAATATGTAACTAAGACATATATTGTACGAAAAAAATGACGTTTGAAATATCACCCCTTCATTAAGGAATCACCATTAAAGAAAACCCTTAAAGTTGCTGTACCTAACGATAGGTAATACACAAAGTTGTACGCGATTAGATGTTTTTAACTATAATTTGTACTACTTAGATATTTTTTACACGTTAGTTTCTTAATATTAAAGTTATATCTCTATATTACTCTACAAATTCATAACATGTTATAAAGCTGTATATTTATTAAATTATTGCTTGTTTAAAAATGATCTATAGTTATCCAGCGTTATACTAAGATCTAGACAACCCGGCATACCCCTAGCACATGGCCTGCAGGCTCACTCCCGACACAATCGAGAATCGAATGAGTTCGATCTCAGCGGCGATTGGTATTTTATTTGGTGGATTGCTTTGAAATTAACCAGGATAAAGAAAATCGTTAGATCGTTACTTTTTGTACTCCCGACCATATCAATCTACTGAGTATCAAAATAAACAAACGTCAATTTATTGGGAAGTACGCGGCACGATCGAATCTGAATCAAAATCGAATCAGTTTGGAGAGGCCTCTGATTATCTCATCGAAGCACCCCGCCTTATTACTCGCCGGATAGATGTTAACGGAGGAAAATAATTTAAGCGTTATCACCAGATAATGGCTCTCGAACATCCGCAATCCATAGCTGAGGACTTGTCAAATGATTGCGTTAAAACTACGCTGAAGTGTTGATTAACGAAGTCTTTAGTTTAGCTGGGCAAAGTTGTCACAATTGTAAATTGTAAAATAGTAATTGAAGACATGAAATCACAATTCAGATTTTTTCTAGATAACAATGTAGCAAAAATCAGATTTCGAGAAAATTGAGTTCATACTGCCACTTAATCACTTAAAAATACGTCATAACGTATTAATTACATTCATCTAGATCAGTCTCTAGAATAAATGTATTTAATACGTTACTAAATATACTAAAATGTTTAAGTGACAGTTTAAACCCAATTTAATTTTTATATTTTGCGACATATCACGATCATGTCTTAATTTAATATCTTCAATTGTAAAAAGTAATATTTTTGATTTAGAACGTCATATCTGAAGGCTACTCTCGAAACTAATTGTAATGCCAATCCAAAACCCATCCTGTCCAGTCATGTACGACTCTCAAAACAATACCCATGTCATTATTACATATTGCATTACAATAGTTCTATAAAATCGACACTCAATTTCACTACCACCAACCTTCAGCAACTAGTATCGTGACGAATATCATACACGTATAATACACATAATTATATAAAAACAATACAAATAGAAAATGAATGTAATTAGTATAAGAATATAAATGTAATAGCAAAAAATAATATAAAAATACAACATATTATGTACAAGAAAGAAGTAACTTAATAAAAATATAAAATAAATGTTACCAAATATTGTAAAGCTCAGGATTGTAAATATAATAAGATAAAAATTAGCAAATAAGTGAAGAAATAGAAAAATTAATATCAATACAAAAGCAATAAAAATAGTAAATAAATGTAATAAAAATATAAATGTAATAGTAGATACAAATAATGCAACATGTGTACGTAAAGGAAGTAACTATAAGTGTATAAAGAATGTATATAATAATTATTGTAAAAATAAAGCAGTAAAAACCCAACCAACTCAAAATGTAAAGAATTGTTAGTAATAAAAATTATAAAGCAGAAACTAGAAATGCAAAACATAAAATACAAATAAAAATGTGAAATAAAAATAGCAAAAAATTGTCCCTGTCTCCGATAACAGATATAACCTAAGATAGAGATAACCGGAACAAGTCGGACCCACTCTATACATGGGTCCATTAAAAAAAAATATAGATCATACACGTCATATTCCAATACAATCCAAAAGTCAATTTTATTCAAGATATTAAAAATATTGGAATATGACGTGTATTACCAATATTACACACGTCATATTTCAATATAATCCTAATGTAAATTTTATACAAGTTATCAAAAATTTTGGAATATGACGTGTATTACGAATATCATACACGTCATAATCCAATACAATCCTAATGTCAATTTTATACAAGTTATCAACATTTTTGGAATATGACGTGTATTACGAATATTATACACGTCATATTCCAATACAATCCTAATACAATTTTATTCAACAGTAGTTTTAGAGCCGATTTTTATAACTTTTATCTGTCGAATAAACATGTGACTTTGACATTTTTCCATACAAAATCTGCCAAAGTCACTTATTTATTCCTTAGATAAAAGTTATCTGACGATTGAAAAATCGGCTCTTAGTCATATAACTAAATCGTATTGCCTGTAAGTAATTTTGCCTTGAGGCCGATCGCATCAGTATGAAGCGAATTGTAAGCCGAAAAATTTATGTGTAAGTGCTGTGCGAGTGAAAATTTTGAAAAAAACAGAAGGGTGTCTGTGTACGTGAGTATCTCTGGCATTGTAGATCCCCACCAGATGAACCATTTTTTTTTTGTTTTGAAGCTGACATGGTCGAGGGTACTTAGCTATCATAATTTATCAACACCAGTTCAATCACTGCTTGACAATACGGAGGTGTTTTTTTAAAATTCTGTTTCTAGCTTCGTTTAGGGTCTTGTGTGCGTCTTCGCGCTATTAAACTTAAAGTTATCAAAGTTGAGGGCAAATAATGTGGATTAGTGTTCCTCGGCGTCCATCATAAAAACACCCGTAAAATCTAAAAGTCAAAGAGTCATAATACTGTTTTCGTATTCTATTTCAAAAGCTCGCTGAAGTTAATTAAAATTAAGACCGTTTGTGTTTGGAAATGTTTTAAATATCAATTAAACCTTTTTTTAATGATTCATGTACATACATATAATGGGTGTAAAAAGAGCAGTCACAATAACTTTGAGTTACGATTATACGACATTCCCTTATTTTAGAAATGTATTTTTTTTAATTTTTTTATTGTCAAAAACTAAAAAAAAATTTTTTTACTTTTCACCATTTCTTATTTTTTTGTCGCAAAAATAACAATAAAGCAAAAATTTTTTTTAAATTTTTTGTAAAAAAGAAATAACATTTCTAGAATGAGAAAAGGTAGTATAATCATATCCCAAAGTTATAGTTTTTTTTACGCCCGTTATACATTATTAAAATAAGAAAAAATACCTAAATTGCACAGATTTTTTTTTAACAAGAGCTACTTATTCCAATTTGGAAATTCGTCACAAAATAAATAATACAACAATGTCAATTACTAAGCATTATCTTTTGCCTCTGAGGTTCAGGGGTTAAGAGCTTAGCTCTCGACTTTGAAAATGCCTTACATTCTAATTCCTCGTTGATGCAACAAAAAAAAAAATCATTTTCGAGTCTAGTTACTCTAAGAACGCAGGTTGGTCACTTGATAATCCTTGAAAGATGATCCTTGCGAATGGGCATGTAAAAGTCGGTGTCACACCTAATCAATCATCCATCCAACTTGTTTGCGAGAGCAAGAGAAGAGATAATGCTCTTGTGTACTGCACACTCAATTGGGCAATAACTCTTGCACATCTATAAAAAAAATATATATACATTGATATTATCTTCAAACTATTTGATACACACGCATCAGCTTAATAGCTGCTAGTGTGCTTAAATAATAATAATAATAATAATAATATAATACATCCTACATATAGAAATGAATCGCTGTTCGTTAGTCTCGCTAAAACTCGAGAACGGCTAAACCGATTCGACTATTTTTGGTCTTGGAATGTTCGTGGAAGTCCAGGGAATGTTTGAACGATGTTTTGGCTCAACGAAGTGGGCACGGGTCAGCTATATATCAAGCAATATCCCGCGAAAAAATTGTAACCACAACCTGGAAGCAAATGAGTGAGTGTACGCATAGGCATGCATTTAAAGCACCTCCCTCCTTCTCACACTGCTTATGCGTACACTCGCAAGCAAAAACGTGAAAACACCACCACTATACAAGCAATAATGTTAACACCACCAAGCAGTTTGCAAAACTCGACGCGCGTTTCGCTCCGACCCCGGAGCATCCTCAGGATGTAGACTCTGCGAACAATTGTTCGCCTGATTCCATTAACTATGTAT
The DNA here is from genome assembly GCA_905187575.2 of Celastrina argiolus. Taxonomy (NCBI): domain Eukaryota; kingdom Metazoa; phylum Arthropoda; class Insecta; order Lepidoptera; family Lycaenidae; genus Celastrina; species Celastrina argiolus. The sequence continues at coordinate 11,376,865 of LR994599.1, read as the reverse complement.
GCACAATATATAATTTGATTTCAATAAAACTACCACCGAAATCGGTATGGTAAGCAATTATCATTATACTTACTTACTAAATATAAATATAGTGAATAAAATATCTCCAAACTGTTTTCAATTCTCGGAAGAGCTTTTGCACTTCATTATTTAACAGAAGAAGCTGACACCAGCTTTGGAATCCGAGGAAAATTAAATACCAGGACTAAGCTACTACGGCATCGGATACAATATTGGAGAAGGTTTTCTCGCGTTTCTGTTTACAATTGCACAATGCAGATAAATACGAAATTACATGCACGACTTTTTGATGTAGGTACGATAGCGAAAAGTTGCAAGTTCTTTGTAAGTAATAATAGCTGTAAACTCTTTCACACCACGTCATTTGATTTAAGTGTTCCTTCACACTAGTGATTTTTATAAGTAATTAGCCTGTGCCCACTTCGTTGAGCATAGAAACAGTTTGTGATGAACCGTTTAAACCTTCCCTGGACTTCCACGAATATCTCAAGACCAAAAATAGCCGAATCGGTTCAGCCGTTCTCGAGTTTTAGCGAGACTAACGAACAGCAATTCATTTTTATATTCAGTATAATATATTATATAGATTTTTCTGCGATTTCTTGGCGATGCGAAATCGTATAAGCCGCGGAAATTCGTTCATTTTATTCGCTGCGAGCGCGCGGCAACATCGCAGCGGTAAATAAATCGCAAATCGCTAGTGTAAAGAGGAAACCTCACGGTTGAGAGAAATACAAAATAGATATTTATAAAATCTATTGCAGTCTCGCAGCAATAGACTTGACTTTAAATGGGGACTGGCAAGAACTTGTGTTACTTGTGACAACCGAAATAATTAATTATTTTGTTTATATTTTGTTTCATCGTTCAACCGCGATCGCAACGATTACTATGTATACATAAGATATTTATATTTTATGTATTTACGTAAATTTATGTACGACGTATTTGCACGTAAATATGTGTCGCACGAGCCAAATTTCTGCCGGCCGAGCGGCAACTTTGTCGATAGTACTTTCGAAGAGAGCCAATAGAAAGTAAGTTAAGAGGTATAAAAGCAGAAGTTTTTAAAGCGATTGGCTACTCATAAAGACACTTAACTGTAACCTCAAACTATTATAACTTTAATTTAAAAGAATTTTACATTGTTCGTTCAAGTAATCTTAGCCTGACCTAGTTGGTTGATCAGAAAAACCAATTAATTCTATTACATTTTTTGCGTAATATTTACTTAATACGGACTTTGAGTATTTTACGAAAATGTATTGGTTTTTTCGAGTTCCAAATTTGACACACTTAAAGTTCATGTAAAGATAGGTAAAAAACGTTCACATATTAGAATCAACACCAACGGAATCAAATTAGAACGGTAAACAAAAAAGGGGGCGCAGCTGTGATTAAAAATTGATTATTAATAGTCGATTTTAGAAAAAAAGTATATCTATTATTAAAAATCGATTTTAGAAAAAAATCTATATGATAAAAAAAAGATTATTTTTAACATCCCTCTGACTTCGTCCTGTGTTAAAAATATCCTTATTTCTATTTACCTACGGTTTGTGGGAAATATGTAACTGAGTTTATTTGTATAGCAACATAACGGCGTCTTCTCGCATTATGGTTCTGCGGTGTCGCGGCTGGGGAGACCTAACTCCACCCATTTGCTTACCGTAAACCAAACATACTGCTTCTCCCAAACATAAATAGAAATTGTTACACTTTCCTATTTCAAATAGGGAAGGCGATCTTGCTAATAAAATTCGTGTGGCACACGGAGACTGCCACGGTAAAGCTATTGTATAGCATTTTTTGATTATTATATTATATTATATTATATTATATTATATTATATTATATTATATTATATTATATTATATTATATTATATTATATTATATTATATTATATTATATTATATTATATTATATTATATTATATTATATTATATTATATTATATTATATTATATTATATTATATTATATTATATTATATTATATTATATTATATTATATTATATTATATTATATTATATTATATTATATTATATTATATTATATTATATACAACCCGTATAATAGTCGTACAATGGGCTACATGCGGAGAGGTGTTAGATTTTATTACGTTACGAAAATTTCTGTTCGCCGCGCTCAAAGCCCGTAATAAAAGTTTCAATAGCTTAAAATATTTATACACTGGATAATATAATCTTTTGTCCTAGTCTGTCAAATACAATCTCAAAATGAAATACGACATTGAAAATGTCCTCAGGGCAGATTTTTTTTACTAAATAAAAATACGTTTTTTGAAAACGTATTTTTGCGATGTGCGCATATTTTTATATTCTTTATTTTCTGACTAAACCATTGCGTAAAGTATGATACACAAAATGTTATTGAGTTTCTAAAACATTTTATTCGTTTTCAAGTTACACATTTAATCTAAACAATATAAAATCTACCCACCAATTCTACCTGAAATTTAAAGCTGATTTCATTTCTTAATTTCGCCCGAGACGATATCTTTCGATCAATCTGTCTTCCACAAATCCTAAATCAAATAAAAAGGATCGTTTTATCTTGATTGTTTACGTTTAAGGTTTTTACATTTCTTATCTGAGTTACTTTGTATGTGTTTTGCGTGCTCAATTACTGCGCCACTGTCTGAGATTAGACCTGACAATTTTAGCGAATCGTTCTTTTATGTTTATGTGTGTACGTGGGCTGGAAGCAAGTGGCCGATGAGCCAGGCAGCGTAGCGCCAAATAATTACTTTTTAAATAAAATTAATGTCACTTTATAAGGAGAATTTGTTCACTGAATGCTCAATTTAATTATTAAATGAATATTAAATTTGTTTATTCTTGTTTATATGTTATTGAATGTACCGTAGGTTCTTAATAGAAATACATATTATAAAGTAATAATACACTAAATACTTGCACTTTTTTCCTACTTTATTGGTTATTTTACAAATTATTTTTTAAAATACACAACCGATTTCGGTTTCAGGTGTAGGTAGGTTGATGATGTTCGTGTATTTTAAGAAATAATTTGTAAAATAACTTTATTAGTGGGAAAAAAGTGCAAGTATTTAGTGCAAGTATTATTACTATGTTTATTTTTGGGCTCATTAAGTAGATAGTCTAAAGATGAGTTAAATTTAAATAAAGAATTAGGAAAAGTTTAAAACACTTTAGTTTTAAGTAGTTAAATAAAATTATCTATCTCCTTTCCGCTTAGTTTGGTGTAATGTCTATGTAGAGTTAACAGCGTGATGTCACAATCGTTTGTTCCCTATGCGAACGGCATATTATATTTAATAGGTCATCTTCATAATATTAATGGTAGGCAAATAATTTTAGTTTTATATTATTTATTATATAAAAATAAAATTATTTGGGCTATGATAATAGATTAAAAAAATATTCAAAAGACTGATTCAAATTTGTTGGACTGTAATGTTGTGGACAAATTTGATGAGTCTTACTACAGTCTTTATAGGTAGTTTTAAATTAGGCCGTATTATAGATGGGTTAAATAATAGTATTAAATTAATATTATGTTAATGTCGTTTAGATTTGTTTGTTCGTGTGCGAATTGCAGACTGCAATACTAACTGATTTACATCACCTTCTATGGCGTGAGTAATAATTACATATTAATATAAGAGCTCCTCAAATTGATTCATATTCATTTATATTGTCGGGAGTACGAAAAGTTACGATCTAACGATTTTCTTTATCCTGGTTAATTTCAACGCAATCCACCAAATAAAATACCAAAAGCCGTTAAGATCGAACTGATTCGATTCTCAATTGTGTTGGGAGTACGCCTGCTGGACAATCAGGCGAACAGTCTAACCTACCCTTTTTTTATTATTTCGCAAGGGAAATGCGTTACGCATCCCCCCGGGATGTCCCACATGATGATCCCACACACCCTGAGGGGTATGTGGGACTCCCGGCTCGCTACGGCCGGTTTACCCACTAAAACCACTTGCGGATTGCCATCAGCCGTTATGCCTGGATCTGTCAAAACACAGGACACTCCTCCCTCGACCGGTTCACCTCTATAGGGACCGGACTTCCATCAAATTAAGAGAGCGCTCCGGAAAACTGAAGCGCTGTCCTCGGCACCGAGACTGACAAAGCCAGCCTTTTTTTTTGATATCGCAAGGGAAATGCGTTACGCATCCCCCCGGGTGGGTCCCCGAGGGGTATTTGGGACTCCCGGCTCGCTACGGCCGGTTCACCCAAAAAAACCACTTCCGGATTGCCATCAGCCGTCATATTGAGCCTAACCTAACCTAACCAGATGTTGTTTCAATGCGGGAACCCACTACCTGAGTCACGAGCTCCAAACCACTGGACGGAGGCGGCTGAACTGATACATTGCAAGCATACAGCCTGTTTCGTAAGCGCACGTGAGCAGCAACAATGAGAAATAGGAGCTAATTCGCTCACGTATTAACCGAATGCGAGGCAACGCAGTTCCCAGATATACGTGCTATTAGACTATCTACCGTCATTCTCCAGCATTTAATGTACCCGAAGTTTCTAGTTAGCTCTCTACGTGCAAAGAAAATGATACAAACACTCGTAGTGCATTAAACTTTTAAGCTAAATTTGGAAACTCGACATCTTTATTATCAACTCTGGAATCTGGAATGATAATGGAGGTTGGTTTTAACTAAACTCAGATGATATTTCATCTCGTGTTTATTTTATTTTACGAATAATATACAGGGTTATTCATGGATTATATATAAAGCTTAATATAGTGTGAAGAGAAGAGTACAGATGAGTTTAAATCCTGGTCAGGTCTTAGGTCAACGACCAGAGCGTTCGTGTGTATTGACTAGGAGCCTTCGAGCCCCAGCATAGTAAGATTCACTCCGTGTGGTCATTTTAGACCTGAGTATTTTTTAAATTTGTTTTTGTAAAAAAAATCAAACAATATAATATATAATGCTCTACGCGTCCTTCTCTTCACACTATATTCGGCTTGCTATATGACCCATGAATCATTCTGTATATGGACGCTTTACATGTTAATACGGCCCCGTGAAAAGAATATCTAAAGAACTTGTGTTACGGGGACCAGAGAACAGAAGCTTTATACTGTACATAATATTATATATTTCAGATTTTTTATTTTTCCACATATTTAATACGACATAGACACAAAAAATATGTTCCTTTGGCGGAATTCGAACTAGGTTGGGTTAGCGGATTGACTTCGCATTCACCCACTGAGTACAGCGGTCACACCTAACAGGTAAATAAAACGTGTTGGGATTTTATCCCCGCGCAAATTACACACGATTGGGCTTATTAAGGACGTGTAAAAATGTACACAAAAAGGTACACAAAATCAAAATTCGTGTTCACGTACAAGTAATTAGTGTGAGAGGAAAATACACGGGTTACATAAATTGCGAGCTGGCCTTTATACATATAAAATGCTTTGACCTAAATGAGTGACCGATCAACACACATACTAAATTCATCACAAACAGGATGTAAAAAGAAAAGTCACTATAACCTTGAAATACGATTGGATAATTGCTCATTTTGGAGATGTATTTTTTTAATACTTTTTGTGTTAAAAAACAAAAAAAAAAACAAATTTTAGCATTTTTTATTTTTATAATTAAATAGCAAAAAAAATTTTTTTTTTATATGTATTTAAATACATTTATAGAATGAGAAAAGGTAGTATAATCATATCCCAAAGTTATAGTGATTGCTCTTTTTACACCGAAACCACATGGTTTGTGTTGTTGTGTTATTTATACGTCACAGGCCGATCTCGATATTCAACTCCTAATGAGGTAAAAAGAGATTCGTGCACTAAAAAATTTACATCATTATATGTTTTTATTTTCCTTATCTAACCTAGGGAAGATTTGAAAAAAGTGTGCATTGTAAAAATTTCCATTCTAAACAGATTTTCATAAAATGCCTAATGGTTGTTTGCACTTCCAGAACATAACCTTAAAAACATTTAAAGACGCCTATTAAAGTATGTAGTGTTATCTGGTTAGTAAGTGTTACGAGTAAATCGCTAATTACACGACCAAAAAACATCTAATCTTCGCCGATTTCCATGAAATGCCGAATATTTTGATCCTTCAGCAACGATATATTATGCTTATACTTAATTATATATACTTCGTTTCAATTATATCTAAGCACATAACGAAGCAACACGGACGAGGCCGCGGGGAAAAGCTGGTCGGATATAAAGCGGAGGTGAGGCGACGTGCCGACCCCTGTCCTAGATTCGAGCCTTTTTACGACCAGGACGCTATCGACGTCCACATCTAACTGGAAACTTTAGTAGATCACGCGTGCACATAACGCCCGAAAAAATTGACCCCACTTTATACGAGCGCAGTCGGATATCTGTGGAAATCAGCTCTTCGGTCTGATTAAAATAGAGTAATGTTTTGGCACTCGAAGTTAACGGTGATCGTGCGATTGTGATTTTGTAATGTTTCCGTTTCTGAAAGGGAAATCAACTAATCAGTGTTCAAGTTGACATTAATTGTCAAATTCACCCCCGGTTTCTAAAAGACTGATCAAATTTCCGATTAGCTAATATTTGAGTTAGCAAGCCATTCTGAACGGTCATGGGTGAACGTAGCGAGTGAGCGAAGTTGTTGCGAGTGATGTTCACCAATGAGCGTTTACAATGGCATGTTTGGTCAAATGTTAGCTGATGGACGATTTAAGAAACCTTTCAGCATGCTTACTCCCGACACAATCGAACATCAAATCAGTTTGATCTCAACGGCTTTTGGGGTCTTATTTGGAATTAACCAGGATAAAGAAATTCGTTAGATCGAAATTTTTTGTACTCCCGACCATATCAATCGACTTAGTACATCGACGAATTTACATTTATCGCCTCCGTGGTTTAGTGGTTCAGAGCTTCGCTCTCGACCCGGAGGTCGTGGGTTCGATTCCCGCGTTGGAACAACAAAAATGTTGTTTTCAAGTTTGGTTAGGGCAATGCAGGCTGGTCACCTGATTGTCTGACAAGAAAGATGATCCATGCGTCGGATGGGCATGTAAAAAGACGGACCTGTGCCTGTTCTCTCGCCAGTCGTATCGGTTTACCGTCCCACTGGGTTATGAGAGTAAAAGGAAGAGAGAGAGGGTGTGCTTCTGTGTATTGCGCACACACTTGGGCACTATAAAATAACTCCTGAGTAGCTGGCCTGGTTTCAATGAAATCCGCTACCGACACCGAAATCGGTGAGGGGAGCTATTATTATTATTATTAATCGACTTAGAATCAAAATTGAGTACGCGGCATGATCGAATCTGAATCAAAATCGAATCATTTTGGAGAGGTGCCCCTGGAACCGGGGGTCAGTACTAAATTTAAACTTGACAAGATATTAGCTAACTTGGCGTTGATTTACCTGTCGAAAATCGGTGGTATGCTTTTATATTTTTGGTGTAATGTTTAATGTGTTTAATATTGTTTTTTTTTTTTATTAAAGCGGCTTCAACTTTAACTGCAAACTTTATTAGTTATTACAAAGTATAAATACAGTATAAATATGTAGGTACATGGTCTTGATTAGATTTATATTACTGGTATTTCAACAGTAGGATCATAATATTATTATATTTTATGTATTATCTCATCAAAAATTAACTGAAAATCACAAATAAAATCTACACAATATACTGACCGGATTGTCAATTTATAAGAAAGGTAATCTTACCTAGATAGGTAAGTTAGCGTTTATCATAAAAACCCCCTAAGTACTAAAAAAGCTCCCTTGCACCATTCTCTGGGCTTAGATCCAGGATAACTGTGGGCCTATTTAGTTAATATACAGATTAGCGAAAGTATGAAGATGTACGAAAATTTGTCATACGAAAAAGGCAACCGTTATTACAATCGCAATACATTATTAAAGAGAGTCGCGTTTTTAATTAATTAAAATCTTTGGAAATCTATGTTAGGGAATTTAGTTAGTTTGACAACAGTAATGTAATAATATTTGGGTTATAACGGGTATTTTATGGTGTTTTATATAATCTATTATCAATTATAATTTACAAACCGTTTTCATTTTAGGTTCAACTGTTTAATGTAAATCGCTTTGAGTAAAAAATAAATAGAAGTTTTAAATGTAAACAGCAATATCAATTATTTGCCCATTAGGTCAGGTTGACTGAAATCGATTAGGGTCTGTCGATTAAATTTCTACACATTGCTTCGGTAAGCACTGCTATCGATTAGGGCATATTACTGTACATTGTACAAATGTACGTATTCTAAAATGTATTTGTTACTACGTAATGTAACGCAGTGTAATGGCCAAACGTGTTACCGATTCAATATTTTTTTATTTATTTATACTTGTCATCCAGTTCGACGACCTCTATTATAGCTCAGTGGTAAAGCGTTGATGCTCGAGCTGGGATTTGCGGATTCAAATTCAGCCAAAAGAATAAAAAAAATGGAAATAATCTGTGCATTAGATATTCAAAGTATTAAACACCCCCAAATAGCAGCATATCCCTTAGAGTTATCTTACGATATAGAACAGTTACAGTCTTCTATGCGTTATTCACGTTGGGTCATTTCACATGTTAAATTTGTTCATGGGCTTGTAGTCTAATACTGATAGCCATACTGATCTTTGTTTACATTAAAAAACACATTGAATCAAAACAGAGTAAAGACATTAGTGAACCCCGATAATAAGGTACACCACTGAAAATAAACTTATAAAAGGGTCACATTTAAATAAAGGGTCGAGAAAACCCGTGTCTAGAAAGTTTAATCGAACTCGTATAATATTAAACACAAAATCGTGCATTATACAAATGGCGCCCGCAAACTCGCAAGAGATCAAAACGATATCTTTGTTTACGGTCAAACTAAACAAAACAAATAAGTGTTAGGAAGTTCGGAATCTATAACTCAATGCCAAGTTTCGCGAAGTTAGGTAACTCGTAGTACCTTGCCCGCGGCGAATGGCCAAGTGGAAACCTCTAATTCGTTGTTCTAAAGTTACACGAAAACAAAAACATTTTACCTGTAACAATACACTGTATTGTATAGTTGAGAATGACGTTTGTATTAATATTCAATTTCTTTCAACATTTACGATAATTAGCTCTAATTACCTTTGAATATTAAGTATTAGCGGTGTTTTTAATATTTTATTAGTTAAATCAGCTGTTTTTATATTGTGCGGTGAGTATTTAGTATTTATTTATTGAGATACGCGAGGGCGCAGGCTTCTAGCGACCCGTCTAGGAGTTTAAAATACTGAAGGCTGCACGCGCATATCTATAATAAAGCGGAAGAGTTTGTTTGTTTGTTTAAACGTGCTAATCTCAGAAACTACTGGTCCGATTTGAAATATTCTTGTTTTGTTGGATACTCCATTTATAAAGAAAGGTTTAAGGCTTTATAAAATTACGCTGCGACCAATAGGAACGAAGCGTCAGTGAGAAATGTTGCAGAAACGGAGAAAATTATTCACATTTGGGGAGTTTCGTCGCGTGCGCTGCATAAACGGTTTAAGTTACTAAAAAACCACGCGAACGAAGTCGCGGGCACATATAGTATTTTTATATTTAAAGGTTGCGATATAGTACGATATATTATAGTGTACCTAAATATAAAATTGTGTGGTAAAAAGGAGTATATATAATACGTATTGATAAATTAAAAAACGGAATCCTTATAGAGTCGTCATGTCTATTCGTCCGTCCGTGTGTCACAGCCACTTTTTTCTGAAACTATCAGTACTATACTGTTGAAACTTGGTAAATAGATGTATTCGATGAACCGCATTAAAAGAAAACAAACATTTTTGGGGCTCCTTTAAGTATGGACTTAAAACTGAAACTCATTTTTTTTCATAAAATCCAACTTGTGGGGTATCTATGGATAGGTCTTCAAAAATTATATTGAGGTTTTTAATATAATTTTTTGCTAAACTGAATAGATTGCGCGAGAGACGATTTCAAAGTAGATAAATGTGTGTCCCCTCTGTGACTTATGTAAAGCCTCCGTGGTCTAGTGGTTCAGAGCTTCGCTCTCGACCTTGAGGTCGTGGGTTCGATTCCCGCGTTGGAACTACAAAAAATGTTGTTTTCAGGTTTGGTTAGGAGAACGCAGGCTGATCACCTGATTGGCTTACAAGAAAGATGATCAATTGATAAAAAGTCGGTCCCGCGCCTGTTCTCTCGCCAGTCGTGTCGGTTTACCGTCCCACTGGGTTATGAGAGTAAAAGGAAGAGAGAGTGCTTCTGTGTATTGCGCATACACTTTGGGACTATAAAATAACTCCTGCGTAGCTGGCCTGGTTTCAATGAAATCGGCTACCGACACCGAAATCGGTGAGGGGAGCTATTATGTAAAAATAATTTATGATATAAAATATATTATAAGTATCATATAAAATTTCACCGAAAATTGGTTTGAACGAGATCTAATAATTAGTTTTTTTAATACATTATAAATCGTAAACCACATTATACGTTTCAATTAATAATTATTATTTTTTAATATCTTTGGACGCTTCACACCACGTCAATCCGGCCCCGTGTGAGGTATCCAAAAAAATTGTGTTACAGGTACCAGACAACGGAAATATATTTAATACTTTTACACTATACACATATTTAAGATTTTTATTATATAATATACACAAATTTAATACACACATCCATGACCCAGGAACATTGAAAACTTTTTGATCCCTCGGCGGGATTGGAACCCGCGACCTCTCCAGCACCAACGCGCTCAACCACTGCGCTACGGAGGTCGTCAAAAAATTCAATGAACTCAAATATATAAGAAAACATTTAATTTCATAAATATGGGCCTTATATTATATTTGTATTGATTACAACAATTTGTATTTTAATAGCAATAGGCATTAAATTGTTTGCGTAACTATGGTATATTCGTTGTGTGTGTTTGCTTGCCTTTGTACTATCACTGAAATAAGAAATTGTGCATTTCTGTTGGTTAGTGCTGTCTGTTTTTGTTTTGTTAATGTCATTTTACTATCTGTGAAAACTTTTAATTGGCTTTCCTTAACTATTGTTTAACTCTATATGTATTTTAGCTGTAAGTTTTCCTTGAAATAAAAAATAAAATAAAATATATCTTGCTGCTAGGGAACCCTCCATGGGCTAGTCCGACTCGCACTTGGCCGCTTTTTAATCTCATCGCTCGCGTTTCAGATCACGTAAGGCCGCTGACGTAAAAGTTGGACCACCTGAAACTTGGATAATGTTTCCCTAAATAGATCTCACTTTTTATGCAGCGGTGAAATTTGTATATGAAAAGACCGCAGCGAACTTTTACATTTTTAATACAAAAGAAAGATGCCTGAGGCGTCTTTATTTAATTGAAATTGTGAGCTTAACTTTTTTACCGGACTACACTTTAGTAATATCGTAAATTAAAAGACCAACTGTTGTAATATTTTTACAGTGAACTGCGTAGAATTAAAATATTAAGAAGTTATTGTTCATTTTTTAAGGTTGAGGTTTGTATTTTTAACCTTTTTAACGCTCGCTTTTCAAAACAAATTATTATTTATGGTTCAGTTGTAACCGAAAGGAAACCTTATAGTTTCACTCTGTACATCCACCCTTGTTTTGTTAGTAATTATGAACATATGTATTTTAGCTGTAAGTTTTCCTTGAAATAAAAAATAAAATAAAATATATCTTGCTGCTAGGGAACCCTCCATGGGCTAGTCCGACTCGCACTTGGCCGCTTTTTAATCTCATCGCTCGCGTTTCAGATCACGTAAGGCCGCTGACGTAAAAGTTGGACCACCTGAAACTTGGATAATGTTTCCCTAAATAGATCTCACTTTTTATGCAGCGGTGAAATTTGTATATGAAAAGACCGCAGCGAACTTTTACATTTTTAATACAAAAGAAAGATGCCTGAGGCGTCTTTATTTAATTGAAATTGTGAGCTTAACTTTTTTACCGGACTACACTTTAGTAATATCGTAAATTAAAAGACCAACTGTTGTAATATTTTTACAGTGAACTGCGTAGAATTAAAATATTAAGAAGTTATTGTTCATTTTTTAAGGTTGAGGTTTGTATTTTTAACCTTTTTAACGCTCGCTTTTCAAAACAAATTATTATTTATGGTTCAGTTGTAACCGAAAGGAAACCTTATAGTTTCACTCTGTACATCCACCCTTGTTTTGTTAGTAATTATGAACATATTGCGATTTATCTACGTTCAGACTTGTCCTACACTATTATTAGCTCGTCAGCGCAACCCCCTCCATCTGATGCTCTCGAGTTTTTGCTGGTAGAAGTCCAGGTATCGCACTATAATAAATTATTACTCGGGGTCTACTATTGCCCATCAATGCACAATGATTACTTCTCATCCTTTGAAAATACGCTTGATGCTTTTACACCGTACTACGATCATTGTGTTATAATGGGCGATTTCAATACTTGTCTACTTAAGGGTGATAGTCGATCGACTAAACTTAGTTCAATTTTAGATTCATATAATATGAAATTACTACCTCTGAATCCTACCCACTGCTTTCCAGGTTCCCGTCCTTCCCTGCTCGACCTAATCATAGTCTCCTCTCCTAATCGTGTTACTACGCATGGACAAGTCTCAGCTGATATGTTTTCATACCATGATCTTATCTATGTCGCCTATAATGTTCGCCCTCCCAAAGCTAAGGTAAAAACTCTTCTTCAAAGAAATTTCTCTTCGATGAATATTGAAAGCCTAGAGGAGGACGCACATAACATAGACTGGTCAAACTTACTCTCAGCTGATTCCATTAATGACAAAATTGATATATTTAACGCTAAACTTAAATCTCTTTATGATATTCATGCACCTGTTAGGCCCGTTAAAATCAAACATCTTCCCGCTCCCTGGTTATCAGACGAAATCAAATCTCTGATAAATGCTAAGCATGCAGCCAAAGCCAAATTTAAAATAAAAAAGACAGAAGAATATCGTAACAAATATATTAAAATCCGGAACCGCTGTAATATGATGTGTCGTGACGCACAAAGACGTCATATTCACGCCTCCGTTGAGAACGGGGATCCGGCTAAAACATGGAAATTTCTCAAATCCCTCGGCGTGGGCAAATGCTCTGAACCGCAAGACTCTCATAATATAGATATAGATTCACTTAATAACCATTTTACTTCCTCTTTTAATCTCGACCCCAAAATTAAATCACAAACGTTAAATTATATTTCTTCGCTACCTATATTGAATTCTGATCCGTTCCTTACTGTTCCAGTTTCCGAGTGTGAGATTAAAAAGCACATCCTTTCCATATCGTCAAACGCAGTAGGAGATGACGGTATCAGTCGTAGAATGATCACACCAATATTAGATATAATTGTTCCTGTTCTTGCACACATTTTTAATTCATGTTTAGAGTCTTGTACCTTTCCTGATGCCTGGAAGGCAGCTTACATAATTCCTTTACCTAAATCCTCCTGTCCTAAGACTGTGTCTGACTTCCGTCCTATTTCCATCCTACCCTTTTTATCAAAAGTTTTAGAGCGAATCATTCATCACCAGCTTACGCAATTTGTTACCCACAACAGCTTACTCAGTCCGTTCCAGTCCGGTTTTCGCACTGGTCACAGTACGACTACCGCATTGGTAAAGGTAGCTGATGATATACGGTCAGGTATGGATGATAAAATGCTTACTATTCTCACACTTCTGGATTTTAGTAATGCCTTCAATTCCATAGACCACGATATTCTGCTAGCCCGGCTTGCATCTTTAAATCTCTCACCATCAATAATTAATTTAATTCGTAGCTACCTTGTAGGACGACGGCAGAGAGTTAAATCATCTGATTATTTCTCCGATTGGAGTTATATCTATGCCGGCGTGCCTCAGGGTGGTGTGCTATCTCCTCTTCTGTTTGCAATTTTTATAAACCCTATAACAATATCGATTTCATCATCCTACCACTTGTATGCGGACGATCTTCAAATATACACACAGTCTCCTTTGGACAATCTGAATTCCGCTTTTGATCTAGTGAATCACGATTTGTCGAATATTTGTGAATGGAGCAAGAATCATGGACTTCTTATTAATCCTATTAAAACTCAATTAATTGTAATTGGTAGCCCCGGGCTAATTTCTAGAGTTGACCATGATTCTTTACCTCCTGTCCTTATAAATGGTGTAACAATACCTTTCAGTAAAGTGGTTAAAAACTTGGGAGTGTACTTTGATGAACATTTATCGTGGACGCATCAATTGCAAGAGATTAGTAGAAAGGTTTTTTCTACCTGGCGTTCCCTAAAACGTCTACGATATGTTCTTCCGATACCCACTAAGGTAGTTTTGGCTGAATCCCTACTCCTTTCCCATTTAGATTATGCGGACGCTTCTTTCACTAACTTGACGGAGGAACAACTGAACAAATTGGAGCGCCTTCAAAACCTGGCTTTGAGGTTTGTTTTCGGTTTACGTAAATTTGACCATATCTCCGAGTATCGCCTCAAGTTAAAGTGGTTGCCAATCCGCTACCGCCGTGACTCTCGTGTTCTCTCCTTCCTTTATAACATCCTATTTGACTCCCATTGTCCCACTTATTTAAAAAGTAATTTTAACTTCCGTACCTCTGACAGACTGGAACTACGATCTATATCTAATCTTCTTCTTGACATTCCTATCCACCGCACTAAATACTTTAATTGCTCTTTCATTGTAAAATCCATTTCCCTTTGGAATTCTTTACCTATCCATATAAGGCAGGCTGAAACTATACATCGCTTTAAAACTCTTATAAAAAATCATTATCTGGAATCATATTGTGTCAACCCTTAACTTATGTAACTAACACTTATTATTATAAATTAAAATATCATGTAGGTTTATCTATTGTATATATATATATATATATATATATATATATATATATATATATATATTATATTATATTGTATACATATATTATATATTTATTGTGTTTATGTATTATTTTATTTTATTTACTTTTATTTTATTAAATATACTTTTGCGCAACTCCCATTCTCTAGCATTGTTTTCTCTAACACCATAAGGTTGTCTGGAAGAAATTGCTATCTAGTAATAAGGCCGCCTTTGTGTGCATGTCTGATTTTTGTAATGTATATTTTTTTGTTTTTTTTTGTAACTTGTTGTGTGCACAATAAAGTATATTTGTATTGTATTGTATTGTATTGAATTCATTACTTACGCAGAATCTAAGCTTTTATCTCGAACGATGTGCTTTTGTAATCACATTACGCAAATGAGAGCCGGAGAATTCATGGTCGGCGCGCGATAGGGTCGTGATCTCGACGAATATCTCTTGCACTTGACGACTTAATCCCGAGCTTTGTTCGCGATACACAAAAACCGGCCAAGCGCGAGTCGGAGGTACGAGGGAGTCCGTAGTACAAAATAAATATAAATAAATCGAATAAAAATGTTCTATTTCCAAATGAAACTTAACAAGCTATTTTCGGAAAGTCAACAAGAAAAACAAGCACCAGTTCAACCCTAACCCGCCGAGAAGAACCGGCGTAAGAAATTCGAAAAAAACGAATAGAAAATCACCTTCATTGTATGTCCGTCATAAACATTTTTTTTATGTATTTTGTATTTGTTGCTACAACGGCAATAGAAATACGTCATCTGGGAAAATTTCAACTATCTGACTATCACGGTTCTTAGCGCCTCCGCGGTCTAGTGGTTTTGAGCTTCGCTCAGGACCCGGAGGTCGTGGGTTCAATTCCCGCGTTGGAACAACAAAAAATGTAGTTTTCAAGTTTGCTTAAAACAATGCAGGCTGATCACAAGCAAGACAGAAAGATCCATGCGTCGGATCGGCATGTAAAAAGTCGGTCCTGCGCCTGTTCTCTCGCCAGTCGTATCGGTTTACCGTCCCACTGGGTTATGAGAGTAAGGGGAAGAGACAGTGTCTTTGTGTATTGCGCACACACTTGGTGGCTATAAAATAGCCCCTGCGTAGCTGGACCGGTTTGAATGAAATCGGCTACCGACACCGAAATCGGTGAGGGGAGCTATTTTATTATTACCGTTCATTAGATTATACGGACGAAAGGATGGACGGCCAGTGATGTCTTAGGAATCCTTTGGGTACTGAACCCTAAAGAGCAATAATTACACCTACACCAGCCGAGCGTTAAGGATCTGTATTTACACAAATTGCTTTTGTGCAAACGTTGATTTGAGGTAGATTTAATCACACACCGAAATGCCGGGGATGGAAATTAAAATCAATGCTTATAATGCGAAGGCATTATTTCAATTGAGATTGTCAACTCAAATTATTTGTGCGAAATAAAATTTATTATGTAAAATATGTGAGTGATTATATTTAAGGACTAGCGACCCGCCCCGGCTTCGCACGGGTGCAATGCTGATACTAAATTAAATACACTACAGAAAAACTATGAACGTTGTATATAAAAACATAGCGGCCCGCTCCGACTTTGCACGGGCATAAAATATATATGCCTATGTCACTCAATGAAAACATGATTAAAATCGATCCAGTATTTTTGATTCTTTCGTTACTGCCCTTGGGCAGTAAATAAAGAATCAAAAATACTGGAGCAAGCCAAGGCCTGCACGCATTAAATTTGGAGTAAAACAATTCCTCTTTCCCTATACTTACTATGAAGATTTCCTACTATCTTTAGAATATCTAAATTCATACAATTTTTATTACATTACACATTTTTACTTTTTACATTTTACCTAGGTATTTATTTTATTTTTACAACAATTATTATATTACAGGATGTCTTTATACACAACGTTCACAGCTTTCTTGTCATTAGACAATACAAACATGTTTCCTCTTGAGGTTACTCTTGAAAGAGCGACATACAGTTGGCCATGTGAAAAACAGTCAACGCTCAAATCTCCCCGCACTGCCCCGTCCGGCCGGTACCGCCCGGTGTAATATCTCCGAAAATATTTGTTTAATTTACATGCTGTAAGGAACCATATTGATCTATATTAATTGCACACTGTATTTAAGGTACTTAATTCGATAAGGATTAATGCCGTATTGCTTAAAATAGCTTCGTAAATAAGCCATTTTTTCACGTAAAAAGTAAACAATAAAAATGGTTAATGTGGGTTATCCCTAAAAGATAAACAAATACCATCGCGGACTTTTTTGTAGACCTTTTTATGGTGTACAATACTGTAGTACATTAATTTGATCTAACTCGTAGGGTTTAGGCAGCGTTTTTGCTAAAATAGGTTAATTTACGACATCACGTTAGAAACCTCTAAAATTAGCAATGTTGCCTTAGTATATTATGCATGTATTATGCATATGAACCTTCCTCTTGAATCACTCTATCTATTGGAAAAAACCGCATCAAAATCCGTTGCGTAGTTTTAAAGATTTAAGCGCACATAGGGATATAGGGACAAAAAAGGCGACTTTGTTTTATACTATGTTGATGATGCATAATTCACCAAGGTGATAATGATTAGGGTGTGTCTGGACAAATTTATGATGTTAGGGCATTTCCCATAGAAACATGAAAGTTAAAAGGCGGTCTTTCAGCACTTCAACAGTAAACTATACATAGGTGGCACGTACACATCATATAGTATTATCACTCATTTATCTTACACCATGTAGATTCGACAACCTGCGTAGCGCAGTGGTTGAGCGCGTTGGTGCTCGAACGAGAGGTCGCGGGTTCGAATTCCGCCGAGGGAACAAAAAGTTTTCAATGTTCCTGGGTGATAGATGCGTATTTAATTTGCGTATAATATAATAAAAATCTTTGTCTGGTTCCTGTAACACAAGTTCTTCGGATACTTAGCGCGGGGCCAGATTGACGTGGTGTGAAGCGTCCATAGATATAATTATTATAACGGGTGTAAAAAGAGCAGTCACTATAACTTTGGGATATGATTTTACTACCTTTTCTCATTCTAGAAATGTATTTTTTTCTTTTTTTATACAAAAATAAATTTTTTTTTCTTTATTGTTATTTTTGTGGCAAAAAATAAAAAATGACGAGAAGTAAAAAAAAATTTTTGTTTTGAGAACAAACATATAAAAAAATACATTTCAAAAATAAGGAAAGGTAGTATAATCATTACTCAAAGTAATAGTGACTGCTCTTTTTACACCCTGTATATCTTTACTTCCAAATGTTTTTTGAAATAATAGGCTACTTTTAATCGCATCAAAATGCACGGTTAACGCGCATAAAGCCATCATTAATAGAGCAAGCGAGTATTCAATGTTACTCTATAATGATGGCAAAGCTAAATTAATCGCGTAAATTAATTTGATGTGCAATTAAAAATTTCCGTTGGTTTCGACAGGATAATATCATTAACAAATTATTACGCGAGCTTTACTTTCAGGCAGTTCCTAGATAGAATTAATGCGTTCATGATATAATTAAAAATTGCAAAGCTAAAAATCATTTTTATTATAATGAAATTTTCCGCCGTTGATCTCGAATATCTTTACATAATAGGGTGCCATGGCCTACTTTTTGGAAGATCGGAGATTTTTCCTCCATAGTATTTCTGACCGACTCTTTGTATGACGAGTGCACCGATCTTCATGTTGTTTTTTACCAATTAATACACTATACCCCGTAAAAAACCGGTATAGAGCGGTTTTTGACAGATTATAGTGTATTAATCGGATGGTAGATAGCGGTTCTGTCAATCAATCAAAAAACTTCTAAGGCCATACGAAGGTCGCCGAGAAAGTTTGTAAATGTGTGTATGTATTTTTGTTACTATTTCACGCAAAAGCTCCGGAACGAATTTTGGATGAAATTTAGTATGATAGTAGTTTACATAGTGCATCACATGAGCTACTTTTTACCGCATCAAAATGTACGGTTCTGTAGATCTTCACAGAAACATCTAGTTTTATATAATATCAAGCATAATTATTTACCTATTCATTATGGCCATATCACATTATGTGTGATATGGCCATAATGAATAGGCCAAATTTCATTAATGACAATAATGATAATGCACGCGACAGGAATGAGAGTCATTTCTCTGCGTGCGAAGTCATTGTGTCTGCCCGACGCAGCCCACGCGTGTGGGCTTTCATTCATGGGGCCGGTCTGAAATTATTTGCTATTCAAATGTAAGATCAACTCACGTGACATCTAAGTTAACAAACCATATTGAACGCTGATTGATGGAACATTTATCAGAGAGAAAGGGAGGTACAAATATATTTTTTAATTTTTTTTATTGTTATTATAATTACATAGCGCTTAAACTCCACCAATCAGCGTTCAATATGAACTTGAATGTCACGTTAGTTGATTATACATTTGAATAGTGTTTCAGAAACTGGTCATCATCAGGTGTAAGCAGACCTGATGATGACGCAGTCGAAACCGGTCGTGTATTTCAACAAATAATAATTAATGTGAAATAACTAATGAAGTGAAAAAAAGTGGAAGTAGTTTGTGCATTATTAGTATATAACATGATGCGTCTCCGTGGTCTAGTGGTTCTGAGTTTCGCTCTCGACCCGGTCGTGGGTTCGATTCCCGTGTTGGACCTTCAAAAAATGTTGTTTTCAAGTTTGCTTAGGACAATGCAGGCCAATCACCAGATGGGCATGTAAAAAGTCGCTCCTGCGCCTGTTCTCTCGCCAGTCGTGTCGGTTTACCGTCCCACTGGGTTATAAGAGTAAAAGGTAGAGAGAGGGTCTTTGTGCGCACACATTTGGTCACTACAAAATAACTCCTGCGTAGCTGGCCTGGTTTCAATGAAATCGGCTACCAACACCGAAATCGGTAAAGGGAACTATTATTATATAACGTGAGGTTCCACCTACCTCACCGTTCGACCTTACCGACGCTTATGTCAAATTCGATACATTTTTTTTCCTCAATGTAATTAGCGATGGAAACAGCTCGGCTATAGCTCTTCTTCTAAAAGATGACAGCGCAATACTTTAAGAATCGCGCGTTCAAATTATGGCGATGGCATCTGCCACGCTGAAATCGCCCTTATTGTAAGCTAGAAATAGCCTACCCTTACCCTTTACACTTTATTACGACATAGAAAATACTCTTTTGAGAGGACGAAGTATAACTTACGTAATACGTAAAAATAGCGCTGTATTTTATAAATTATGTGTACATATTGAAGTCAAAACTCTTAGTAAAAATTACTTTTGACTTAATCGGTTAAAACCATTGTTGATTGGTTTTGCTAGTAAAAAGTACTTTTGACTGTTAAGATTTATTGCTACAAGCATCAGTCTAAAGTACTTTTGACTCAATTGGTTTAAATTACTTGTGACAAATATTGCTAGTCAAAGGTATTTTTGACTGTTAAGAGTTTTGACTGAAACATAATAAATAATACACAAAACAGGGCAATTCGTTGTACTCGATTATTTGAAATAAAATGTTTGTGATGTTTTACACACAAGTTATTACATTTTCGTATTTCTGTAAGTTCTGTCAAAGACACAAAATACTTATACTTTTCATTGACTTCTATATTAAAATGAAAACATTAATGGATTTGAAAGTCCTTTCAGCTAAAACGTTCACTGCAGGACATAAGCCCCCCAAAAGGTTTCCAATGAGACACTTGGTGGCCTGCATCCACCGATACCCTGTGACCGTCTTCAGGTGCTCACGCCACCTGGTGGGAGGTGGTCCAACGGTTTAAAGCAATGATGTTAGGAAGCCCGTAACCGAAAGTATCAGATATTCGATATAAAACATTATCCGTAACCGTAACCGAATCCGAAATAAAAGTTTTTTCTACTGTCAAAGATAACCAAAATTTAATATCCGTTACCGAAACAAACGAATAATCCGGAATAATTTCATATCCATATCCGAAATTTCATATCCATTTCATCCCTGGTTTGAAGATTCTTTATTATTAACAAAGGCGACAAATCGTTTTCTTTGTTGTCTAAATACGATTATGGTTCATCCTCGCAATATTAATTTCACAAATTAAGTAGGTAACATCAAAATGATTCACAGTATAGTTTCTATTTTGAAAATAAAATACATACAATCTGCCTGATAGGAAACAATATGAAACAAATTTTAATATCTGAAAAACGAAGACACAATTGAAGACATAAATGAATTTGTAGCAAAACTATGATTTCTAGAAAATTGAGTTCAAACTTAGACATTTGAATAGGTCGTAAAGTATTAATAATCGAAAGATCCGTGTCTTAAATCAATGTACTTAATACGTTACTACATATCCTGAAATGTTAAGTGATAGTTTAAACTCAGTTTTCTGGAGTTTTTTTGCGACATATCCTTATTCGATTCATGTCTTCAATTCAATATTGATAGAGTGCGAAAGAATACGAAAGAGTGCGAAATAGAGTCACATTTTTTTGCCAAAATCGTTTTATAGAAAAGAGATGCACAAAATCACAAATAATGTACCAAACCTATTGTGTAACAATACATAAGCGCAGCGCAATAAATAACCACCATTTAATATGACAATTGAAAAAGGACACAGAACTGTTCCAAATAAATTGCATTCATTACCATTTAGTTCGGTTGGTTCAAATCCAATGTTCGCTACGAGAGCGACTCTATTTCCTGCTACGTGCTACGGGCTACGGTGCTACGACCTAGCTACGACGCTACGATCTAGCTACGATGCTACGACCATGCTACGATGCTACAGCGCTACGTCGTAGCTACTGTGCTACGAGTTAGCTACGGCGTAGCTTGCATAACGGCCACCTTCCATTGTGAATAATTATTGTTCCTTGCTTTTTATTGTACCTTCTTGAATGTACCTCGAATGCCTATTTCAGATTTGTGCTCGTGCGTTATTATAGAGAGTTCTGATTATACAACTGTTACCTTAATGCCTGCTTTATTCATGTTGATGTCGCAATTTTCTTAACGTTATTATTCTCTCAACACGTGCGAATATTTTCTATACAGTTTTAAGAGAACTATGTGGAAAGGTTCGAAAAGTAAAAATATGTATAGAGGAATATGTATAGAAACATAATTTTTTTTTCTTTAGATAATGAAAAATTTTTTTTTGATAAAATGTGGTACGAAGCTAACATTCAGAATTTATACATTTTTATCCCTTTTTTATCCCAAAAAAGTGTAATGTTTTACTGCATTTATTATTTTTTATTGCCATAGACAAAGCTCGTAATGAATTCATGCCAAGTTAATAATTCAATACAAAATACATTATGTTATAATGATATAATATTATTCAAGTACACGGTGATGTTCATGTTTTATTTTACAATGGAAATTGGTTGTTGCAAAAATAGATAAATTTAAATTGTTTATTCTGAAAACATGAGCTTTAAACACAATAGTGACCATCACACGTATTGCGAGAAAACCGTTGCAAATTATGCTCAGAAACGCACAACAACAGTTCAATCTAGCATATTGATGACAAAACCTTTTCCACAGTTCTGACATTATGTAAGACGCAGGCAGTTAAAGCCAGGACATTTGTGACGTCGTAATTAGAAAAAGTGAGTTTGGACTGCGAATCAATGCAGGCCAAATCCACTTTTTTCTTGCCAACGCAGGCCAAACTACGTGTGTAAAAAGCTACTGGCGTTCACAACGATTGGCGTTTCAATATCAGTGTAGGCATGAAAAAGTACATGAAAGTAAAAAACAATGTTTATTTTTAGCCGTATAAATATAATTTTTATTTCGCATTCGCGTGAAAACTACGGTTACACCGCGGCTGGTGCGTGGCTAAAATAGTGGTTTATCATCATCATCAGTCCGAAGGGGTCATAGTGTGCGCACATCACAAATTGAAGGCTGTGTGGCATGATCAGGCTCTGAGGTAACAGCGACTCAATTGGATCTATTGTAACTAAATAGACAACATTTCTACTGTCTTAAAATATGACGTTACCGATTCGTTTTTACTACATGAAATAAACCATAATTAAATTGATCAGGACATTTGCAACTTTCTTAAAATTATCTTCTTCTTATATATAAAAATGAATTGCTGTTCGTTAGTCTCGCTTAAACTCGAGAACAACTGAACAGATTCGGCTATTTTTAGTCTTGAAATATTCGTGGAAGTCCAGGGAAGGTTTAAACGGTTTGTATGCTCAAAGAAGTGGGCACGGGTCAGCTAGTTTTATATTGCGATGTCCATCACGGTTTTTAATCAAACTTACTCGTAACTACTCGCTATCGTTTGGGCGCGCATGGGCATGGATTGGCATATTGATAGTTATAAATACTATTGTTTATGGCACATTCGAAACCAATCAGTGGCGTCATGCTGATTGAACGATAGGTCTGTGGGAATACGAGTGGAAACCCCAATGGGAGATCTCCGACCGAGTGAGATGGTATGCTCGGTCAGGCCGGAGACCACTGTACTAATTTTCAGATATTGTATATATAGCGCAGAACTTTGAAAACTTTGCGAAAATTATACAATAGAATTGAGAAACTTCATTCTTTGAAGTCAGTTAAAAATACTATTAAATTACGTTAAACCATTTTGGTAACCCACTTTCATAAATTGCTTAATAATTTATTCCAAATATAAATTTAACCCGATAATTACGAAAATATTTTAAAACTTGGTAAACATTACATCCAATTAAACGAGGTTTTTTGAAAATTGAATTGTGACGGCGTTAATGCGTGAACCTCTTCCTCAACATAACATAATCGGATCAAAAGCTCTCACGGTATTTTGTATGAAATTTGTGAAAAAGGAGATAAATTGCATGTTATATTTTATACACACAAAATGCGAAAAATACTCAAAATACATATTTTGCGTTTAAGAATGTTGAAACACTAAACGTTTGCATTTAAATACAGGGGCCTTACTCTCCAAACTGATTTGATTTTGATTCAGATACGATCATACTTCCTAATAAATTGACATTTGTTTATTTTTATTCTCAGTCGATTGATATGGTCGGGAGTACAAAAAGATACGATCTAACAATTTTCTTTATCCTGATTAGTTTCATAGTATTTCACCAAATAAAATACGAAAAACAACTGATATCAAACGGATATTCAGTTCTCGATTGTGTCGGGAGTAGGCCCGCTGGTGTTTTATCCATACAGGGTGTAATATCATCAGTCACTACAACTTCGAGATACGATTTTATTATTACCTTTCCTCATTTTGCAAATGTTTATTTTTTTTGTAAAAAACTTTTGTTTTACCATTTCTTATTGTTTTTGTCGCAAGAATAACGAAAAAGCAAAAAATATATTTTTACTTTACATTTATAGAATGAGAAAAGGTAGTATAATCATATCCCAAAGTTATAGTGACTGTTATTTTTATAACCGCTATAAGTCACGGAAGCCCAATATAATAAATATAGTAAACGAAATAATACAAACATCAATATTTTTCATTTCTACTATCGCATTTTCATTTCCAATTATTTGAAATTCCAATGAAAAAGTGTTTGCTAATAATAAAACAGATCACAAATTTAAGCAATTTTTAATTTTCCGTTTTCATCCATTCTTTAGTAATAACGGATCAATATTCCGAAACGGAATTCCGAATAGCGGTGTTCAAGCTGGCGGCGCGAGTGAATACGCAGGCCTAAGATAACATCATCGCGTGCTCGGGGACAATATACACTCTCAAAGAGCATTATAAATTGCAACACGGCTGTGGCCATAAACAGCCCGATACTGCACATACTTGTGACTTATGGTCACAGGTATTGTCACAACTATACTATACTTGTGACTAAGGCCCGTATTAATAAAGAAGTCTCAAACCCAGGTTGGGTTTTGAGTACCTACCTATTTGATGGATGAAAAAACGTTTTGATTCACTTTAGAAGAACTTTACTTGTGTTGCATACATAAATTTTTTAAAACGTAAAAATAAAATTTATAGATTACAGTTAATGTTTTTCTGTAATCTATAATGTGAATATTACGGTATAAAAAGAAATTAAAGTACTATGTAACATTAACAAATTTGTTGCTTATAAAAGTGAAACAAAACGTTGTTTTATCTGCCAAATAGGTTCTCAAGTGGGGTTGTGACTTCTTTATTAATACGGGCCTAAGATGCACTTTTATTGCACTTTTAATGAAATTTAGTACGGTAGTAGTTTACAGAATGGATTGCCCCATATGTTACTTTTACAGCAGAAAAAGGTACGGTCTTCACGGGATGTTGTTCACGCATAATAGCGGGAAGCATCTGGTTTCTAATTAGTATGTAATATGACACATTAACGCTCTAAACTGTATCTGCTCAGCTCCCATCGCATAAAAGTAATTAGAAAATAATTGGGGCATCTCTGATAACCAAGTTTCTGCTCCAAAAACTTTATAGTTCTTATTAGTTGCCGCCATGTGTTCCGGCTCTGAACTTATAAATGTACATGAACCACGGCGGGAAAAACTAAATAGAGTAAGCAGCACCTGTGACATTAAGAGGAAACACAACGGTCGTTTTCCAACACAAACAAGGGTATACGCGACTCCTGTTTCCTCCCTGAATAATGCCGTTAGAGTAATAATTTTCCTGAATATCTATTTGGACTATTAATACGTTCATATTTTTTTCCTTATTTTCGTACATTATTTATTCATTAAAAGAGATATGGATGTTAAAAACATAAAAAATAAGGCCAGATTTTCGGCTGTGTTCAAACATCCAGAAAGCAAACTTTAGCACATTTTAATTTTTATAATAAAATAAAAACATAGGAACATAGTTCAAGTCTTTTTTTAATTTATAATGAGATAAAAAAAACCTAAATCGGTTGACTTTTGGAAGGGGAAGCAGGGGTCTCCTAAACATCGTTTTTTTATTCTTTTAATAGGTTATTTCTTTTTAAGCTGTCTCTATCGCACTATGCTCTGGCACTGCGAGACATCAATAGATTTGTAAAAATAACTATTTTAACATATTATGTTATTGAATGTACTGTAGGTTCTTGATGGAAATACATGTTACACTGTAATAATACACAAATTACTTGCACTTTTTCCACTTTCCACAACTATTTTGTATTTCTGTAGCCCGTGGTGTCTCCTCTTAAGCTGGGTCGAGTATAAGAGTTTAAGTCGGCGACCGCGGATTTTATTCAATTAGGTAACCTGGGCCCTTAGTCAAAATTATATCGCTATGTAACCCTTACGAAGTTCGAAAACAATATGCATGGAATTTGACATAAACTTCGCTAAATGACATTCGAATTTGCTCGTTGTTTTGCGAAGCTTATGTCAAATCCAATACATATTGTTTTCGAACCTTGTAAGCGATAAATAGCGATGGCATCTTGAATTAGGGCCAGGTGCTTATTATCAATTACGAAGTTCGAAAACGTATTGGATCTGACATAAGCTTCGCTAAGTGACCCGCGAATTCGTTTGTCATGATTTGCAAATTTCATACATTTTACTATCGAATTTAGTAAGTGATAATAGTGATAGTATCTTTGATACGGGCTCAACTCCATCGCGATCCATCCAGGAAACTCTTGGAGACTACTGGGTGATGGGGAAGACCTTCGGTTTTTTTATTTGTAGCATTTTCTTTGTTACTTGACTTTTTTTTAGGAGCTAGTTGTATTATTGTATATATTTTTAATTGAATTACATAAATTAATGTTGATAATTCTATAACTCTATGACGCTAAGTTGTTTAGTCCTTGGCTCTCGAATGCGGAGTTCAGGGGTTCGGTCAAATCAACGAGAACAAGAAACATTTTTGTTGACAAGCTTTAGGAATACGATCAGCCACACTATTTATTCTGTTTGTACGGACGCCTCACGGTTCAGAGCTTCGCTCTCGACCCGGAGGTCGTGGGTTCGATTACCGCATTGGAACAACAAAAATTTTTGTTATCAAGTTTGGTTAGAACAATGTAGGCTGATCACCTGATTGTCTGACAAGAAAGATGATACATGCGTCGGATGTCCCGCCAGTCGTGTCGGTTATCCTTCTCACTGGGCTATAAAAGGAAGAGACAGTGCTTCTGTTCATTGCACACACTTGGGCGCTATAAAATAACTCCTGCGTAACTGAAACCGGCCACCGTCACCGGACGACATACCTTTCGTCAACTAAATAAAGCCCAGTAATAATGATTAATTTAAGTTTAATTTAATATATCTAGGATCAAAAACATTACCTACACACCATATACACGATAGAAATCCACAGTAAAAATTGAAGTGACTCTTTTTTGTTCATCCTACATCAGTCATCAGTTGACATAAGCTTCTGATCGATGGAACTGCCACAAAATTCTGCAGCAATTCTGTCCTCCCTAGTTGTTGTGGTTGCATATATGGCACATTTATTATTCATTAAGTACTGTGCTGATATTAATTCAAACGAGTTGCACAAACAAATAACTACGCATTCAATTGCTCTCTATTGTTTAGGCGTTTGAGCGCTCGACATTCCCAAATATTTATTTATTGCGAGGTCAATAAGAATTCCAGTTTATATTGATATACAGTGTGTAACACAGTTCATATACCATTCCGAATATAGTGTGAAGAGAATGACGCGTATAGCTTTTTTGTTTTGGGACTTCATGTAAATTACATACGTGATAAAAAAAGGTTTAAAGGATGGCTCCTAGTCTAACGCACTGTTCGTTGACCTATTTCTGTCGAATTTATCTGAGGTGTCTGTATAATTTTAAGAAATTCACTTTCACTACTTTCAAATATTCCGGCTTGGCCTACAGTTACAATCAGGAACAGTTGAAAGCATCGTGTTTGTAACGTTATCGAATGTCAATTGTACGAGAGCTGTCATAATTTTATACAATGCTTTTACGATACCGTTACGAATACGTAGCTAATAATTGTTCATGTTTACCCAACTGCGCATAAATTATTTGCGTAGCCTTCACTACCAAGCGAATTCTATATAATTTTACTAGCCATAATGACATAAATTGTATATTTGTGTACTAACTTACTAACACTTAGTTGTCTTGTTGTTTCAGGTAACAAGGAGATAGAGTATTATATTTATTTATTTTGTTACCAGTTCTATAAAATATAACTGGGCAATAAAATAGACACAAACTTTGGACGATTTTGACAAAATTGATTCAGGTATGACAGTTAAATCCGCAGTCCAAATGGAACAGATCCCTCCGTGGTTTGGAACGCAGAAACTGTATGTGTGCAGAGCGCAAATGTCCCGTCGTGTCAGAGTTAAAATACATTTTTAATTACACACCCATTCCTCCGTCCATTCATTTAAAAGTCTATGTAGCTTTGTAATATTAAGGTCCAGCAAAAATGGTATCAATTAAACTACGCAGTGGGCGCCATCCATCACGCGGCCGGCGCGTGACGCGGACAAATGAAGTGCGATTTGATCCGTCGCCGATCCCACTCTCACATCTCAGAAAAACAAAGAGACCAGCTCATTAGTGCGGCTAAAAAGTCTTATGTTTTATTCAGACGGAGAAAAACGCTGACCGAAGTAATTTAACTTTTAAACGAGTGACAATTGTTCGATTCAGTATTCTTTTAATGCAACTAACTTTGTAGTTTTGGATTAAATTATTTCAAGCCGGATAGAGTTTTAATTGCGAACAGAAACGTTTTCGAGCGATGGTAAATAAGTATTGAAGTGCCATTGCAATGCATCTTTGATACGGCTTGGGCCTCTTCATCACAGAACAGTAGAAGGCCAACATTTAAAAGTTTTACATATACCTTGATAGTATTAAATAATATTTATAAAACAATGAAAATAGAAAACCATTACAGCTAATACTGTAATGGTTTTCTACTACTTTATGATCCGAAATCCGAAAGCCTGAAGGAACACAAAACCTATAAAAATTACATAACTCGAGTTGCCGAAATTAGCGTAAAATTTTCAGTATCAATAACTAATAAAAAAGAATAAAGTGCAATTTTAGTATTATTAGTAGGTATACATACAACTTATAATTAATGTTCAAACAAAGGTTTCAGGGAAAAGTCCCTGATACAACTCATAACAGAATTGAACACGGATTAGTTGATTTGAGGGTTGATTTGCCTTTCAGAAACCGGGCGTCAAAAACACAATTAGAGCTGGTACACATTAGGCGCTTATAGACGCGCGCTATGCTGATGCGCGTTTTTGGATACAGAAAAAGCGCGCGCTTGAGTATGTACAGAGTACACTGTCTGTATAGAACTCCTGGTTCTCAAAACGCGCGTTGACAAAGCGCGCGTTTGTAAGCGCCTAATGTGTACCCGCTCTTAGTATTAAAGTATTTTATAATACTACTATTATATTTGGCTGTAAGTAATGAGGTAACTGCGAACCGCATTCCGCGCAGCGCGGCACCCACTTGCGATCTTAATTCACGCCGGAGAACGCCGGTCGTTTGTGTATAAATTATTAACTACCCTCTTTTTAGTTCAACTAAAATTAAGCAACGTGGCTTCAACAAGTTATTCTCTATTATACCAGAAAGGTATCATGTTGGATAATTCTTTGACTTTGACCTGCAAAAGATTTTTTTTCTGTAGCCAAAGTTTATTTTTAATTAAGCAAAATATTTGACTCTGTAACACTGTTAAAACCTAAGACCTTATCCAGTTTAGTTATCAGGAAAAAATTACAGCTGCGTGTTAAAAACCTTATAGAAAGAAAATTGTAGGACTTTGACAGGGCCTATACATTCAATTAAGTTAACTATAAGTATTTTATACTGTAGCCTAAGCAGGAACATTTGAAAGTTCCGTAAAGTAATCGATTGTCAATGTCATGCTTTTCATGTAAAGTTACTTTAAGGCTGCGTTCGCGGGATACGCTGAAAATTTGTGTACTTTGAAACCTTTTTTTCAATACTGCTCTTATTGAAAAATCCCAAAAAATATATGTATTTCGGAGTCAGCTCCTTGTGGGCGTCACTTTAAATTGTCTCCATCGTCAGGAAATAATAAGCCTCATAGACTGTACTGGTACATTATTCGACAAATAACAAAGTTTCACATTAAAGTTTTTAGAGATTACTTAGATGTAAACATATTACTTTCGAGACGTGGCGAAGTTGGAAATATCTTGACAAGACCAGCGCTGCTCACGGTATCCTCTCGTCGACAATGTCATCTGTCATCGTTGTAGTAAGTGACACTTGTCTTCTTCTTCTCCTTCTTTTATTTTTGGCAATAGCGGTTGCAAAGGTTTTGCGCCATTTTGCCACTTGTCAAATCAGCTGTCAACTGCCAAATATCACCAAACTCGTGAATTCTGTTCCAGACTTGACGTCTCAATTCCGTTCTCAGCTTTATTCTCCGACATGTATAATAATCTTAATTATTCACCTGAGGGTTATCGTTTTATATATTGATATTTTTGTTTTAATAGTAAACCATAAGCGATAAATAACGATGTCTTTTTTTTAGCATCTCCCCTATCTGTGACAGGGCTCGTTCATTGCTTTTTTAATTTTTATTATCTTCTCAATTTAAATTACAAGATCAAGTATTACTATAGTCAGTTAAAATAAAATTACAAAAAATTACAATAGTGAATTAAAATATCCATTAAACATATAACAAAAATTTTATGTTACAATTCACTATAATTATATTATATTCATTATATAGGTAATTAATAAAAATTCAAGGTACACAATTTAAATTGAAAAAAAGGACATTACTTTCAAATTACCATTACAACATCCAATTTCTTAAAATTACAATTATATTTATTATTTCATGTTATATCGTGGCCCAGGTCGTTGGTGTTATATAAAGCCTTAATCTAGCGACACCTGTCAGTAATCAATAGGAGACCACAAGTAACAGGCATAGCTAAATCCATTTCTTAATTAGGTGGTAAGCAATTATTCGGTATAACCGCAGCCTAGAGGTGACGTCATCTACCCGTGTAACGAGCTCGAACTACGATATTCCGCTCATTACCGGGGCAATTCTATTTGATTGATGTTTCCAATAATTACTATGAACGTAAAATTACAGAACACAGACATTAGTCTAACTATTCTAATTCATTTTACCCATGTGGTTTAGTAGTTGAACACATCGATGTGCTTACCGTTACCGCTTACCGTGTATAACGCTTCTAAAACCCTATTATGGTATACGCTTCATTTTTATAATCATAATAATTTTATAAATCAAAATACTATCAATAAAATTACTTTTTGGGTTTTTTGCAAGATCTGAAACCAGGTGATTTAAATCAAATTAAATTAATTATATTAATTATATTGCTAATGACCTATCTTTTGATACCAAACGCGATACAATTATCTTAATTTAATTTTTTTTGAAGATAGTTTTTGAGGTATAATTTTCAAAATCCAAAATTTTACAAAAAATTATATAACCTATGTTACTCGCGGGACCACTACAAATCGATTGACACCTTATTTAATAAAATCGGACCAGTAGTTAAACCGCTACGAGGGAACATACATACATACATACAAACATACATACATACATACATACATACATACATACATAGACTGCCAAAATCATTACCCTTCCTTTTGGCTTCGCCGAAGTCGGGTAAAAAGTAACATTAATGTAAGTAGTCCGAAATAAGTTACCTCGATATAACGGGTGTAAAAAGAATTGATAACATTTTTTTTTTGCTTTATCGTTATTCTTGTGACAAAATATAAATAAATGGTAAAAAGTGAAAACATTTTTTTTTAGTTTTCTACCAAAAAAAAATACATTTCCAAAATGAGAAAAAGTAGTATAACTAATCGTATCTCAAAGTTATAGTAACTGTTCTTTTTACATCCTGTATATTTAATAAATAAAGGATACCTCATGAAATATTCGTCATAGAAACGCTATTACAAAAACGCCTCGCCTCGTTACATAAGAGGATAACTACCTCATCAATTACGTAGTCCATTCGAAACGTATTTGAATCTCTTTATTCTTTAAAGTATATAATTTAATAAATGGAAATTGTACAATTTGCGACTCAGAAATATTCCTTAATGGATACAATTTTGCGAGAGCTCTCAAATGCTCTCGAGATCTCGGACAGAGCTCGAGAGGTTCCAAGAAACAAAACATCATTATCATCTGTTTAATTTGACGGGATTTGGCTCGCTATTATCGCCTCCGTGGTCTAGTGGTTCAGAGCTTCGTTCTCGACTCGGAGGTCGTGGGTTCGATTCCCACGTTAGAACAACAAAAATTAGATGTTTTCAAGTTTGGTTAGGACAATGCAAGCTGATCACCTGATTGTCTGTCCAGAAAGATGATTCGTGCGTCGGATGGGCATGTAAAAAGTCGGTCCTGCACCTGTTCTCTCGCCAGTCGTGTAGGTTTACCGTCCCACTGGGTTATAGAGTAAAAGGAAGAGAGAGTGTCCTTGTGTATTGCGCACACTTGGGCACTATGAAATAACTCCTGCGTAGTTGGCCTGGTTTCAATGAAATCGGCAACCGACACCGAAATCGGTGAGGGAAGCTATTATTATATATTATTTTCGGAAACCGTTAACAGTTTTAGGAAACTGCTGTCGTACCTGCCCCCTGATTCAAGACGTCAACGTCCATAGATATTAAATATTATTATAATTATTAAATCAAAAAACTTCGTAAAGTAAACACCAAAACACCAGGGCCCTAATTCAAGATGCCCTCGCTATTCATCGCTTACGAAGTTCGAAAACAAAATGTATGGGATTTGACATAAGGTTCGCATAGTGACACATGATTTCGCTTATCATTTAGCGAACCTTGTGTCAAATCCCATACATTTTGTTTTCGAACTTCGTAAGCGATAATTAGCGATGGCATCTAGAATTAGGTCCTGTTGTTTTAGTATTTACTTTACGAAGTTTTAAGATTTAATAATTATAATAATACTAGCTGTCCCGGCAAACTTCGCATTGCCTTATTAATTAATTGCTTGACATACTGACTGCAGCGCCACCTATCGGTTCCAATTGTAAATCTAAACCATTCTCGAATCTCCACGAACACACACAAAAAATTTCATCAAAATTGGTCCAGTCGTTTAGGAGGAGTTCAGTCACATACACACGCACACAAGAAATATATATATTAAGATCTATGGATGCTTCCACGTCAATCTGGCCCCGTGCTAATTATCCGAAGAACTTGTGTTACAGGTATCAGACAACGGAAATTATATTTAATACTTTTATACTATACACAAATTGAGGATTTTTAATATACAAATATTTAATACACATCCATGACCCAGGAACACAGAAAAGTTTTTGGTCCTTTAGATGTTAAGTTGTAAGTTATAATGATTCCATAGACCGGAGAAATTGGGTGTATTGAAAAATAAGAACTCTGGGCTATACAATAGAGTAGAAAATCGAACATACGTGCATTGAGTCTTTGACAACTCGACACAAGTGTGTTTGATTGGCAATCTAATTTTATTAGCGCAGAGTTTTTCAGTACTAAAAATTTTTCCGGATAAAGGGATCCCTCATATACAGGCTATAATATTAATGAGTGATAATACTTTAGGATGATGGGTCCAGCATATAGAGTTTATTGTGAAAGTACCAGAACTGAAAGAGGTACTTTTTTAAATTATTGTCTGGGAAAATGTATGATTTCTCATAGAAAAATAAAAGTCCTCTCAGTGCTTTCACAGTAAACTCTACATAGGAGGCACATAGGTACACACCCTAAAGTACTATCACTCATTTATGTTACTCCTTGTATAGCTAGTTGTATTATTTTAGGAAAATAATACAGCTGGCGCCACTAACCAGATGGAGTGAATTAAAAAAAAATGGTGCGATAAAAATATATATAAAATGGACGGCTCGAGGAATATTTATTGATTTAACAAATTATTGCACAGAAGATACATTTACAATAGTACAATTCACAAAGAAAGACGACACAAAGGTAGTGCTCATTTCTAAAAAGAAATTTCTCCCAGCAGCATATTCTCTTCGTCTTGCCACTATAACTGTTGGGCTGCTAAGTCAGTCTTAAAATAAAGATTTAAACTGATTAAAATACTGTATTGCATTATCATGAAATTATAATAAAATATCATTTGTATTGGTTAATTTTCTAATTAATTTGTATAATTTTCTTTATCATTACAAATTGCAGACATGTGCCAAAAGTACTAAGCATATAACGAAAAATCTAATTAGATTACACTTGATATAAATAGCCCATAAAAAATACCGCAACAAACCGTTTTATTATCAAAAGATTTTTAATTTAAACGTTCATTAGATACTTAATTTATTAAGTGACATTAATGGCTTTCGGGCTCCGTGAAGTTTAAAAATACATTATTAATGTAGGTGAAACAAAACCTGTGGCCTGGTCTATAGATTACAGAGACGAGGCCCGGCGGAGTCGGCCGTAATTCACTTAATGTCAAGAACCAGTGACACTAATTTAATTAGACCTAGATTATGATCTCTTAAAATACTCATGAATAACAATTTAGTTGAGCGTCGAGAAAAGAAATTTATGACAAATAATGAAACCGCGTCTAGCTAAAAGTATTCCTGTCTGAAAGTTAAATGTAATATCTTGAATTTCAAACAGAATATAAGATTGACGAATGTAAGAGTTGTAAGACGGTTTAATTGAAAAACATAAAATATTTAGCTTGAAAGCTGCAACACTATTTTGTAATTCGTTTTTTTAGTTATAAAGCAATTTCGTGTATATTATAGTATTCACGTCTAAAACTTGAACTCGACTACGAATATTGGGTACAAGGTGTAAAAAGTTTAGTCACTATACATTTGGGATACGATTATACTACCTTTTTTTTATTCGAGAAATATATTTTTACAAATTTTTTCTTTTTTTTTTCCGACTAAAAATTCAATAAGTAAACATTTTTTTAATATACATAAGGAAGGAAAAGGTAGTAAATAATACAATCCCAAACTTAGTAACTGCTCTTTTTACACCTGTTAAACGGGCTTTACTTGGAATCTTCGCCTGTTTGCTGTTTGGCTTTACTACTAAATAAGTCAACGTTATACAGGTGAAGCCTATTTATCGAGGATATCGTCCACTGATACACATCACAGCGGTCACAGAGGTGTTTCTGTCAGCTTGTCTAACACAGAGACGTGTGGCTTTATGCGGATCACAGCTACGGATAAACCATTTCAACCTTAACATAACTATTTCAAAATTAGGCAGTGTATTTTATAGTACGCCCCAGAAAAATTTGACCCAGTAAACAAACCCGTCTATGTCACAACCAGAGACTAGTCAGTGATGCCAATTGGCCAATATTAATACAATGATTATTCAATAGTTAATGTTAATGGAATCAGGTGTTACTTTGCGGAAATCCATAGCATAAAATTTAAATATTATATTATATCTAGCAATATCCCGCGAAACAATTATAACCACAACCTGCAAGCAGATGAGTGAGTGTACGCATAGGCATGCGTTTGATGCACCTCCCTTCTCCCACACTGCTTATGCGTACATTCGCAAGCAAAAAACATGAAAACACCACCACCACACAAGCAATAATGTTAACACGATCGTGCAAAGCCCCACAACCATGCAGGTTGCAAAACTCGACGCGCGTTTCGCTTTTAACGCAGCAAACATGATTATTGTTTGCTGCGTTGAATCCATAGACTTTATTCTACCTATGCAGTCGGCATTTTCAAAATGGCGTATTTTTAAAGTGAAAGTTTTTCATTTGATGTTTAAACATATTAATTACTGTTTAATTGGTATAAAATGTATTGGATAATAAAGTATAATCCTTTAAATTTCCGACGAAAGTGTTGATAAGTGTGCACAATAAGTATTAGGTATATGAAATAAGTATTATGTGAAAATTTCGGTGTTTTTGGTTTGTTTACGTTTAATTTATTTGGGACGTTCTGTACCTATTATTTGACGACCTTCGTAGCGTAGTGGTTAAAGGCGTTGGTGCTTGAGCCGGAGGTCGCGGGTTCAAATACTGCCGAAGGAACAAAAAGTTTTCTGCGTTCCTGGGTCATAGATGTGTATTAAATTGTGTGAGATATAATAAAAAATATGATGGGGCTGACATGCCGTATAAGGTAAAAGTCTCTTTAAGAAGTAAATATTAAAAAAAGCCTTCTCCTAATTAAACTTAAAAACAGCATTTTTGTTGTTTCAACGCAGTAATCGATCCCACGACCTATATGTCGAGAAACAAGCTTCAACCATTGGAGCACGGAAGCGTTTAAACGTATACATTAGGCACTAATATCATAATATTATAATCAACACTGTACCGTACATGCAAAGTGTAAAAAAATGAGTGGTAATACTTTAGGGTGTGTATGTGCATCCCTATGTTGAATATAGTGTGAAAGCACCAGCGCAGAAATACTTACTTTTGACTTTCATGTTTGTATGAGTGATGATGTTAAATGTTAGTATAGATGATACCCCAACATCATAAATTTTCCCATACAAGAATTTTAAAAAAAGTACCGCTTTCAGTGCTGGTAATTTCTCAGTAAACTCTACATACGGAACCCATACACTCCCTAAAGTATTATGACTCATTAATATCATTACCTGTAGACAGTGTGTAAAAAGAGCAGGCACTATAACTTTCAGATACGATTATACAACCATTCCTCATTTCGGAAAAGTATTTTATTAATATTTTTTTTGTCAAAAACTAAAATTTTTTTTTTTTCTTTTAACCATTTCTTATTTTTTTTGGCGCAAAAATAATAATAAAGCCAAAAAAATTTTTTTTTTATTTTTGTCAAAAAAAAATACAAGATATTTAATACATTTCTAGAATGAGAAAAGGTAGTATAATCATATCACAAAGTTATGGTGACTGCTCTTTTTACACCCGTTATAATCACTATTATATGACAAACATCAGTGAGACATGAGAAGTACTTAATAAAAACTTTGAAGCAAATCCTGCATTCGAAATAAAAAATCTCATAAAGAATAATTCTTTATGAGATTTTTTTCCAAAGACTAAAGTTTGCCTTCTAGATCAGGTTAGGTCTTGACTTCCTTTGAGATACAACTCTTTTGACGTAAACATAATAAAAGTGTTCATGTTTAAACTTTATAATTATAAAAAGTGGCTGAATCTGACTTTCTTATCTCGCCGCTTACTCTTTCTCGGATTTGTTAAAGTAAAAAATTGTAATAGCTTCCCTCACCGATTTCGGTGTCGGTAGCCGATTTCATTGAAACCAGCTTGGGCACTATGAAATAACGCAGGAGTTATTTCATAGTGCCCAAGTGTGTGCGCTATACACAAAGACACTCTCTCTTCCTTTTACTCTCATAGCCCAGTGGGACGGTAAACCGACACGACTGGCGAGAGATCAGGCGCAGGACCAACTTTTTACATGCCCATCCGACGCATGGATCATCATTCTTGTCAGACAATCACGTGATCGATCAGCCTGCATTGTCTTAAGCAATATTGAAAACAAAATTTTTTCTTGTTGTTTCAACGCGGGAATGGAACCCACGACCCCCGAGTCGAGAGCGAAGCTCTGAACCACTAGACCACAGAGACGCTATAAATGTAAGTATACATGCTGGGTGTTGAACAGATTTTTATAAACGAGGTTTGAAGGCATGAAAATCAAATACTTACCTCTTGTTATACTCAACTAAGCAAAAGTGAACTATTTGACGAAATTTTAGTAGTTTAGTTTTCAATGCGTCAGCACTTTTTTTATTTATTTTAATCCGACCAGCAGTTCCTGAGATAAGCGCATTCAAATAAAATAACAAACTATTCAGTTTTATATGTTAGTATACATATTATAAGCTTAGATAGAAACCGATCGTTAGCACATTGGTAAATTGTAAACGTACCGTAGTAAAGTTTCACAGTTTACGTCTCTCAGGCAGCCAAATAAACACACAAGCATTAAATAATTAAAACACTCAAATACATTACAGTTGATAGAGGTTGGCGCGGGTCAGAGTTACATATAACAGTGAACTTGTCTGAAATACGAAAGCTATTGAATTATTATATTCCTATAGGGTTCCCGCCCACGGCCGACTTATTGTAGGACCGATAATCGGACAGAATTTTCCTCTATATTATTGCTGACCGACTTTTTGTTTAACGTGTAGTGTACACGTTTTGCAATGAGTATGTTCTATTTTTTAACCGACTTCCAAAAAAGTAGGAGGTTTCTCAATTCGACCGTATATAACACAGAAGAGTAAAAGAGGTTAGAATGGCATTGTAGGCGGGGCAGACGCGCCGTACATATGATCAAATGATCATATGTCAGCCGAAACAAGTTTCATCGGTCAACAGTCACACTCTTACTGTGACAGCGTACGGAGCTCCATAAAAAGTCGTTAAAAATGCCGTGTTGCGCTGTTTTAACGTGTCGGAAAAGAGGCCAAGTGTGTAGTGTAGCCCGAGAAGGAATTTCTTTCCACCGGTAAGTCCAAAAACTTTTAATTTTATGTGATATTAGTAATTATTTCCATAGCATTATGTACTTCGTGATCGAAAACGATACATTCGTATTTAGGCGCAAAATTATCCATTGCTTGTAATACGTGGGTACCATTTTGTATAATGTGTTTGCGAGTGCGCAATGTATTGCATTCACAGCGAACAATGCGCCCGCCGAATCATAGCTTCAATTCTAGGTACTTCGTGCGTATCGATAGTGTTGTACCAAGATGTAAAAAAATAGAAGAAAATGATATTATAATTTAAGCAACTCTCTTTATTGATAATTACCATCAATTATTGTTTATTTAATTTAGCTTTCTATTAAGAAATAAAAGAAAATTTCATACGGACGTTATTATAATTATATTGTTATATCTGTGATTAATGTATGTTATTTTTGCCTAGTAAATAAATAAATAGATTATTAAGAACATTACATTAGTCGTACGGTACCCTGTCACCCCTCAAAAATTTAACCGAACTATTGCAAAAATGTGAAAATAATTTTATCGATATTAATTATTATCGACCTTCGGTCGCCCTAACGAGTATGAGAAAAGTGCGCGTGTGTAAGTGTAAATCTAATGCATTGTTTACGTTAGTGTGACAACCAATTACAAATTAGCAATCTAAGTGCGTGAGGTTTATTTGTGTGCGTAACGCTCGTACGTATTGGGTTACTTCCTTGTAGTGGAATTAAGAGTGGGAGACAAGCGGCGACGCGTGTTCTAATACTAATTCGAAACTATTTCCATTCTAACCTCTTTATCTGTTCTGTGGTATATAATATGTTTTTATCAAAAAAAAATCGGTCACCGATTATCGCTCGTAGTTGGGCGCCTGAGATACGAAAGGTTATTGAATGGCAATAGGATGCCCAACCACGGCTTACTTATTGTAGGACCAATAATCGGACAGACTTTTCCTCTTTATTATTTCTGACAGACTATTTGAATGACGTGTGCACTATTGCAATCAGTGTGTTGTATTTTTGATCTACAAATGTCGGTCACCGATTATTGCTCGTCAGGGGCACCATAGCAGTGAACTTAACTACGAAAGGCTATTGAATATATCCACGGCCCACTTATTGTAGGACTGATAATCGGACAGACTTATTATTTTTGACCGACTGTACTTGTATGTCGTGTGCAATCAGTATGTTCTATTTTTCATCTACAAAAAATTGGTAACCGATTATCGCCCGTTGTTAGGCGCCCTAACTGTTAACCTGTCTGAAATACGAAAGGAATAGCCTTTATAACAATAAGGTGTCCAACCAGGACCTAATTTTTTAGGACCAGTAATTAGGTAGATTTTTTCGTCCAAAGTAATTAGTATGTTCTATTTCTCTCCTACAAAAAATCGGTCACCGATTATCACTCGTGGAGTGGGCACCCTAACTGTTAACTTGTCTGAAATACGAAAGGCTATTGAATTATTAAGCGGCATATTGTCTATGACGTATGATTTGAGTCACGAATGCTCTATAATTTAGCTGAATTTAGGTGTATTAGTGTTCATTACCCAGTTGCTTCAATAATTCCAATCGCATTCCACATGTCACGTCCAGGTCATTGAAAATTAGACTATTGCGGGATAAATTAGCGGGATATATCATTTCATATCACACTAGATGATTCCTGCTACTTTATGGCACCTCATATAAATTAATAATAATAATAGACATTTATTCATTACATATTTAGTCGCTTTACCTTCTAAACCTCGTATCTAAAAAAAGACGTGTGGCACTCGGGGACTGCCGCGGTAAAGCTATTGCGTAGTATTTTTTATTTTATATGGTTCAATAAACTTAATAATATGAAACTTTTAGTTCACAATGTTAAACCTAGATGGCGTTGTTACTGTTCTGCAGTTTTCAACATCGCGCAATCGAAAACATTAGTGAAATATATAAGTATTGTGAAGGATTTTTATTGTTGTGTGGGACTATGTTCGGATATATAATTCTTATTAGTAACGAGTTTGAGTTATAATTCGAAGATTCGAACCCCACCACCCAAAGGGCCAAGTGAGTGTTGTTTAGGGGTGTTAGGTTTTTTTCGTTACGGAATTTCTAGATTCGGTCCCCACGCTCAAGGCCCGCGATAGAAGCTATGCAATAGCTTAAAACTACAACATTTCAGTACAGTCAAAAAACTTAATAATTTTAGATTTTATTATGACATGGATTTTGTTTTCAATGAGGTTCAGATATGTATGAATTCAGTTATATACTGAAAAGTTGTAGTTTTATAGATACGAGGTTGTGAAGGTAAAGCGGCGGTTTGGACGTTACACAACGTTACATTTGAAAACAAGTAACAAAGAAGATAAGCACACACATTTTAAACACAGTAACATTTTAAACACAATAACATTTTAAACATAAAGAGAAAACAAAACAACTATAACACAAAATTTCTCAATGTAATTCTTGAGGCTGGGTTTGAGATCGCTTCATTAATAGGTTTCTCAATGTAATTCTTGAGGCTCACTTTGAGGTCGCTTCAATGTAATTCTTGAGGCTGGTTTTGAGATCACTTTATTACGTTTCTTAATGTTATTCTAGAGGCAGGTTTTGAGATCGCTTTATTACGTTTCTCAATGTAATTCTTGAGGCTGGCTTTGAGATCGCTTCATTAATACGGTTCTAAACACAATATTTCTCAATGTAATTCTTAAGGCTGGGTTTAAGATCGCTTCATTAATACGTCTCTCAATGTAATTCTTAAGGCTGGCTTTGAGATCGCTTCAATGTAATTCTTGGGGCTGGTTTTGAGATCGCTTCAATGTAATTCTTGAGGCTGGTTTTGAGATCACTTTATTACGTTTCTCAATGTAATTCTTGAGGCTGGCTTTGAAATCGCTTCATTAATACGGTTCTAAATACAATATTTCTCAATGTAATTCTTGAGGTTGGGTTTGAGATCGCTTCATTAA
The DNA here is from genome assembly GCA_905187575.2 of Celastrina argiolus. Lineage (NCBI taxonomy): Eukaryota > Metazoa > Arthropoda > Insecta > Lepidoptera > Lycaenidae > Celastrina > Celastrina argiolus. Next base: position 11,335,422 of record LR994599.1, on the reverse strand, counting down.
TACGTTTCTTAATGTAATTCTCGAGGCTGGTTTTGAGATCGCTTCATTAATACGGTTCTAAACACAATATTTCTCAATGTAATTCTTGAGGCTGGGTTTGAAATCGCTTCATTAATACGTTTCTCAATGTAATTCTTGAGGCTGGCTTTGAGATCGCTTCATTAATACGGTTCTAAACACAATATTTCTCTATGTAATTCTTGAGGCTGGCTTTGAGATCGCTTCAATGCAATTCTTGAGGCTGGTTTTGAGATCGCTTCAATGTAATTCTTGAGGCTGGTTTTGAGATCACTTTATTACGTTTCTCAATGTAATTCTTGAGGCTGGGGTTGAGATCGCTTCATTAATACGGTTCTAAACACAATATTTCTCAATGTAATTCTTGAGGCTGGTTTTGAGATCACTTTATTAGGTTTCTCAATGTTATTCATATTGTTATTCATATTAAGTTTACAAGAAAAAGGGTAACTACCGTCAGCGAATACACCATATCAAACATTGCTGTATCTCAAGTTCAAACTGTTCGAGACCTTGGTGTGGTACTTGACTCCAAGTTGAGTTTTATCCCACACATAGAGGAAACAGTCAGCTCTGCCATAAGATCCCTTGGTTTTGTGCTTAGAAACGCTAGAGAATTTCGTAAAGCCTCTACAGTATTGACCTTGTATAATAGCTATGTAAGAAGTAAACTGGAATACTGTTCTACTGTATGGAATCCATTTTACAGGGTGCATATTGACAGAATTGAAAGTGTTCAACAAAAAATTGTCCGCCGTTTGTCCAATAGATTTTGTAACTCCTTGCGTGGTTGCTCATACGACAAGAAACTACAATACTTTGGTATGGTAACTTTAGAATCTCGAAGACACATTTTAGACTTATTATTTCTGTATCAATTAATCTATACTAATATTATAAAGAGGTAACGTTTGATTGTTTGTTTGTTTGAATGGAATAGGCTCTGAAACCACGGTCACGCGGGCCAACAATGGTCACGCGGGGTTTGAACCTGGGCTCAATCGATTCACGTCGTTGCCAGTTTATATGACACGGGTGTCATGGTAACGACATTGTTTACAAATGGAAAATAAAAATTATGAAATGCTATAAATAACGTATTAACATAAACTTAAACTATTTGGATTCATTAAACTATTTGTCCACCACTAATAAATAGTCGGGTCATTTTAACAGGTAACATTGGACAGTTTATCAAAAATGAGCGACGTAACGTTGTAACGACGACATAATAAAATAAATATTTTCTTTTTGTTAAAACTGTAGAATTTACTAAACTTTATTTAATAATTATTAGATATTTATTGTCAACATAACCAGTATGAGTTTTTTTTACGATTTGCTTTCACTGATAAACGATCTTAAATATAATATACAAATTATGATTTAATGAAATAAACGTCGTGATAATGTTACGTCAGTTAACACTTTTTCTTATTAAACACTAGAGACTTACTCAAAAAATCGATTAATATTTTAACAACTATAAATATACCTATTTAAAAAAAGTACTTAACTTATAAGTTGTAATAAGAATATATTATAAATGTTAATTTAAAAATGAGATCGAAGGAGTTAGATCCATGGTCATAATTCACGAACAATAAAAAAAAAATCGAAAACGTCATGATAAGACGCCACTATGTCTTTTGTCGTCATTTGTCTTTGTGCGAAGTTAACGTCTGTCTGTTCTGTCTTTTTTTTTTCTTGCTACTGAAAACGAAAATGCAATTAAAAAAAAATGTCTGTCTGTCTGTTAGCGTGTCTCTTTGCTCCGGCTAATCTCTGGAACGGCTGGACCGATTTTAACGAGACTTTCACTGGTAGATAGCTAAAGTTATAAGGATTAATTTAGGCTTCTTTTCATCATCATCATCGTTATCTAACTAATGATCACCGAATCGGCTGGACCGACTGTGACGGGAGCATTCACCGGGCGTTAGCTTATGTTAGTTCCATCTATACATCACTATTTGTATTAAAGTAAGTCGTGTTAGTTAAATTATTTATAACTCAAGAACGGCTTTATCAATATGGTTGAAAATTGGTGAGGAAGTAACTTAGAGCCAGTAGACGGACATAGGATACTATTTATTCCATTTGACAGCGCAGAACCAGAAACGTTCACGGAAGGGTTTGGCGTTGTGGGTTCCGCGTTGCGGGTTCCGGGTTCCCGTGTTGCGGGTTCCGGGTTCCGCGTCGCGGGTTCAGGGTTCCCGTGTTGCAAGTTCCGGGTTCCGCGTTGCGGGTTTCGGGTTCCCATGCATCGGGTTCCGCGTTGCGGGTTCCGGGTTCCCGCGTTGCGGGTTCCGGGTTCCCGCGTTGCGGGTTCCGGGTCCCCGCGTTGTGGGTTCCGGGTTCCCGCGTAGCGGGTTCCGCGTGGCGGGTTCCGCGTTGCGGGTTCCGCGTTGCGGGTTCCGCGTTGCGGGTTCCGCGTTGCGGGTTCCGCGTTCCCGCGTTGCGGGTTCCGGGTTCCCGCGTTGCGGGTTCCGGGTTCCCGCGTTGCGGGTTCCGGGTTCCCACGTTGCGGGTTCCTGGTTCACGCGTTGCGGGTTCCGGGTTCCCGCGTTGCGGGTTTTGGGTTCCCATGCTGCGGGTTCCGGGTTCCCGCGTTGCGGGTTCCGGGTTCCCGCGTTGCGGGTTCCGGGTTCCCGCGTTGCGGGTTCCGGGTTCCCGCGTTGCGGGTTTCGGGTTCCTATGCTGCGGGTTCCGCGTTTCCGCGTTGCGGGTTGCGGGTTTCGGGTTCCCATGCTGCGGGCTCCGGGTTCCCGCGTTGCGGGTTCCGCATTCCCGAGTTAGGGGTTGTTTTTTTTAGTTGAATTTCATCATAAACTGTTTTTATGCTCAACGAAGTGGGCAAGGGTCAGCTAGTAAACAATAAAATAGACATGTTTCTCCTTTCTTCATTAAATTTCTACCTCCCAGTGAGATCTTCTAGGAAACTGGTACCCCTTTTTCGACCTAATTATCCCAAAACTAATCTTGGTAAAAATAGCCCAATAACTAGACTTACATGTAAGTACAATGAACTATCGTTGAGGATTTCGGATCTTGATATAAACCATGATCTCTTCCGTAGTTTTAAATCAAAGATTCACAAATTCTATCAGTCCACTATATCTTAATTGTCTTGTAATTTTTTATTTATTATTTTGAATTTTATACTGTATTTAATTTTATTATGTGTTTGGCCTTAGTAAGTGTAAAAAAATAAGTCTTAAGAATATTGACATCGCTATCATTTCTTATTATTATTTATGATTTGATTTTAATTTTATGTAATTCTTTTTAATTGTTAATTTTAATTTACCTAATTTTAATTTAATTTATATTTTCTTTTTGCATGATGAAATGACCTGTAATTAAAAGTACAATTAGCTCTTTCTTAATAATATTAAAATGTATTTATATGATGAATTTTTGTAACTTTTGTTGGTTATTCATAGTAAATAAATAAATAAATAAATAAATTCTAGAGGCAGGTTTTGAGATCGCTTTATTACGTTTCTCAATGTAATTGTTAAGGCTGGCTTTGAGATCACTTCAATGTAATTCTTGAGGCTGGTTTTGAGATCGCTTTATTACGTTTCTCAATGTAATTCTTGAGGCTGGCTTTGAGATCGCTTCGTTAATACGTTTCTTAATGTAATTCTTGAGGTTGGTTTTGAGATCGCTTCATTTATACGTTTCTCAATGTAATTCTTGAGGCTGGATTTGAGATCGCTTCATTAAAACGGTTCATAAAACAATATTTCTTAATGAGATTCTTGAGGCTGGTTTTGAGATCACTTTATAACGTTTCACAATGTTATTCTTGAGGCTGGTTTTGAGATCGCTTTATTACGTTTCTCAATGTAATTCTCGATGTAATTCTTGAGGCTGGCTTTGAGATCGCTTTATTAATACGTTTCACAATGTAATTCTTGAGGGCTGGCTTTGAGATCGCTTCAATGAAATTCTTGAGGCTGGTTTTGAGATCGCTTTATTACGTTTCTCAATGTCATTCTTGAGGCTGGGTTTGAAATCGCTTCATTAATACGTTTTTCAATGTAATTCTTGAGGCTGGCTTTGAGATCGCGTCATTAATACGGTTCTAAACACAATATTTCTCAATGTAATTCTTGAGGCTGGGTTTGAAATCGCTTCAATGTAATTCTTGAGGCTGGTTTTGAGATCGCTTCAATGTAATTCTTGAGGTTGGTTTGGAGATCACTTTATTACGTTTCTCAATGTTATTCTAGAGGCAGGTTTTGAGATCGCGTTATTACGTTTTTCAATGTAATTCTTGAGGCTGGCTTTGAGATCGCGTCATTAATACGGTTCTAAACACAATATTTCTCAATGTTATTCTTGAGGCTGGGTTTGAAATCGCTTCAATGTAATTCTTGAGGCTGGTTTTGAGATCGCTTCAATGTAATTCTTGAGGCTGGTTTGGAGATCACTTTATTACGTTTCTCAATGTTATTCTAGAGGCAGGTTTTGAGATCGCTTTATTACGTTTCTCAATGTAATTCTTGAGGCTGGGTTTGAAATCGCTTCATTAATACGTTTCTCAATGTCATTCTTGAGGCTAGCTTTGAGATCGCTTCAATGTAATTCTTGAGGCTGGTTTTGAGATCGCTTCAATGTAATTCTTGAGGCTGGCTTTGAGATCGCTTCATTAATACGTTTCTTAATGTAATTATTGAGGCTGGCTTTGAGATCGCTTCATTAATACGTTTCTCAATGTAATTCTTGAGGCAGGTTTTCAGATCGCTTTATTACGTTTCTCAATGTAATTCTTGAGACTGGCTTTGAGATCGCTTCATTAATATGTTTCTCAATGTAATTCTCGATGTAATTCTTGAGGCAGGATTTGAGATCGCTTCATTAATACGGTTCTAAACACAATATTTCTCAATGTAATTCTTGAGGCTGGTTTTGAGATCACTTTATTAGGTTTCTCAATGTTATTTTAGAGGCAGGTTTTGAGATCGCTTCATTACGTTTCTCAATGTAATTCTTGAGACTGGCTTTGAGGTCGCTTCAATAATACGGTTCTAAACACAATATTTCTCAATGTAATACTTGAGGCTGGCTTTGAGATCCCTTCAATGTAATTCTTGAGGCTGGTTTTGAGATCGCTTCAATGTAATTCTTGACGCTGGTTTTGAGATCACTTTATTACGTTTCTCAATGTTATTCTTGAGGCTGGGTTTGAGATCGCTTCATTAATACGGTTCTAAACACAATATTTCTCAATGTAGTTCTTGAGGCTGGTTTTGAGATCACTTTATTAGGTTTCTCAATGTTATTCTAGAGGCAGGTTTTGAGATCGCTTTATTACGTTTCTCAATGTAATTCTTGAGGCTGGGTTTAAGATCGCTTCATTAATACGTCTCTCAATGTAATTCTTAAGGCTGGCTTTGAGATAGCTTCAATGTAATTCTTGAGGCTGGTTTTGAGATCACTTCAATATAATTCTTGGGGCTGGTTTTGAGATCAGTTTATTACGTTTCTCAATGTAATTATTGAGGCTGGCTTTTAGATCGCTTCATTAATACGGTTCTAAATACAATATTTCTCAATGTAATTCTTGAGGCTGGGTTTAAGATCGCTTCATTAATACGTCTCTCAATGTAATTCTTAAGGCTGGCTTTGAGAAAGCTTCAATGTAATTCTTGAGGCTTTTTTTGAGATCGCTTTATTACGTTTCTCAGTGTAATTCTTGAGGCTGGCTTTGAGATTGCTTCATTAATACGTTTCTTAATGTAATTCTTGAGGCTGGCTTTGAGATCGCTTCATTAATACGTTTCTCAATGTAATTCTTGAGGCAGGTTTTGAAATCGCTTTATTACGTTTCTCAATGTAATTCTTGAGACTGGCTTTGAGATCGCTTTATTAATATGTTTCTCCATGTAATTCTCGATGTAATTCTGGAGGCTGGCTTGGAGATCGCTTTATTAATACGTTTCTTAGTGTAATTCTTGAGGCTGGCTTTGAGATCGCTTCATTAATACGTTTCTCAATGTAATTCTTGAGGCAGGTTTTGAGATCGCTTTATTACGTTTCTCAATGTAATTCTTGAGACTGGCTTTGAGATCGCTATATTAATATGTTTCTCAATGTAATTCTCGATGTAATTCTGGAGGCTGGCTTTGAGATCGCTTTATTAATACGTTTCTTAGTGTAATTCTTGAGGCTGGATTTGAGATCGCTTCATTAATACGTTTCTCAATGTAGCGCTCGTGAATATGATGAGATACGAAGACCGTTTCTAAGACATTTGTAAGTAAAACGTATTCAAAACCCACACGCCGAATATACGTTGAATTTAACATTTCCGCCGGGGCGAACTACGAATTTTAAGTTACCTTGAATCGTCTTTGCGAGTAGTAAAATATATTTGAATAGACGGTTCTAAATGAAGGCACGAATTTTCAGATATAATTTGTCCATGGTGAATAAAATTTTGTAGGAACTTCGAAATTTAAAAAATCGTATTATATTTGAGTCATTATGGGTACCGATAAAGTCAAAAGTCAGATTGCTGTTTTTGATTCTCTAGGACTCATTTGTAATATGCTCCCACACCGATTCCGGTGACGGTGGCCGGTTTTATTGAAACCATGCCACAGCAGGAGTTACTTTTATATTGCCCAAGTGTGTGCGCAATACTTAGAAGCGCTCTCTCTTCTGTTACTCTCGTAGGCTAGTGTGACCCGTTACACCACTAGTGAGAGAACAGATTTTCTACATGCTTCTTGTTAGAAAATCAGGTGATTTACCTGCATTGTCCTAAATGAACTTCGAAATTTAAGAAATCGTATTATATTTGAGTCATTATGGGTACCGATAAAGTCAAAAGTCAGATTGCTGTTTTTGATTCTCTAGGACTCATTTGTAATATGCTCCCACACCGATTCCGGTGACGGTGGCCGGTTTTATTGAAACCATGCCACAGCAGGAGTTACTTTTATATTGCCCAAGTGTGTGCGCAATACTTAGAAGCGCTCTCTCTTCTGTTACTCTCGTAGGCTAGTGTGACCCGTTACACCACTAGTGAGAGAACAGATTTTCTACATGCTTCTTGTTAGAAAATCAGGTGATCTACCTGCATTGTCCTAATCGAACTTGGAAATAACATTTTCTGTCGTTCCAACACGGGTATCGAACCCACGAGCTCCAGGAGCTATTTATTGATATTATTTTTTTATATAATTTTTTTTAAGCCGTCTTTTGTGTTATTGATAATAAATGAGTATATAATTTTTTTTCATCTCATATCACGTCTTCATGTATTGCTCATGTGTCACCACACCACACTGTATTAGAATACATTGCACGTGACACGTATCTTGACGTCGTAAATATCCATTTAATTTGTCCATTTGATTCAGAGTTTGACGGTAAGCCTAATTAATTAGTATGCAACTGTTTGGAATTAACCAAAATTAATGTTTTAAACTTACCGAACACTATAATAAATTTGAATTCATTGACTAAATGAGACATTAGTCATTTCGGAAATTTGAATTTAATGCGATATTATTGAGGTTAGCTTAATGATAATAATCGGTTGCTGTAAATATATTGTAGGAAATCATAATTCTAGATGACTATACTTGGTAAGTGATAAAATTAAATTCCGCGGAAACTGAATATTTTTATGCCGTAAAAAGTAGCCTATGTGTTAATTGAGCATGCAAACTACCATAACGAATATCATCAAAATCATTTAGTTAATGCGTGAAGGAGTAAAAAACATCCATTAATTCATACTTATAAACTAACATTGGAGTTAGCAAGCCATTCTAAACGCTCTTTTCTGAACATCACTCGTAACAACTTCGCTAATTCGCTACGCTCACCAATGAGCGTTCAGAATTGCACCCACTCTGAACGCTCATTGGACGAAGATTGAACATCACTCGCAACAACTTCGCTCACTCGCTACGTTCACCAATGAAAGCTCAGTGGCTTGTTAACTAAAATGTTTTAATCAGCCTTTCAGAAACTGGCGATAAGCGTCCTAAAAGGTCGACACAAACTGTTACTGAAGTGAACGCCGAGGTTCGGTTATGTGGATCCTCCAATTATTCTTGGTCTTTTGAGGATGTTCAACCGAAAACCGGCAATTAATTTCGCCTCGATTCGTGGCAAGTGACATGTAGTGAAATATTTCACCTTAGTTCAAGGGGTAACTGTAGTTCCGTATGAAACGGGTTCTAGTATATGTTCTACATGGTAGCTCCCAAACAGATAATAGGTTCATCTGTATGTCATTTTATTAGTTTGAAAGCTGACGTCATCGATAATGTACTTCGCTACAATTCATCATTATCAGTTCGCTTGCATATTATTTTTATTATCTTATTTATTTTTTTAGGATCGAAATTCTAACTCTTGCGAAAAAACCATACCTACGTCATCTTCTTGTTCAGGATATACAAGTCTTGATAAATAATAGTCTAACCCTCTAATTAATAAAAGTATTAACACACATTAATGCTTTTTCCTTGCCTGATGCTGATTAGAAAAGTTACTTGACAGAAAAGGTCAAAATATTGTTATCACTTATCCAGTGATTAAGGAGTTAGGAAGATAATTATAAGATAGGGGATATAATCGAAAATTTTAAATCGCTTTGCCTATAAAATCTCTAGCATGCTGCGTCACGGTGTGAACCGACCCTAAGTTGCTTTTAGCTACCGTAAATATTATAAAGGATTTATAAAATGTAGCGACAGGAGGTCACGTTGACCCTCATCGAGTAAACAACGAACTTCGCTGGGAACAAATGGCCGACCTTTTGCCTTCTTTATGAGGCCCTTGTTAACTTGTCCTTAATAAATTATTTATATCACAATAAACTTTTAAACAGTAACTTATTGGTAAACTGTACCAAGGGTTTTGAAATTTCCGGTTTTACTATGCGCTCATTGGTTGAGCGTGTCCTTAATCTGGAGATCGTAGGTTTGAATCCAAAAGTAATTCGTATTGGGGTTGTCCTAGGGATTTAATGATTAAATATTATGTGTAATGTATTTAATCTTAAATATTATATTATATAGCGTATGTCGTGGTATCGTACAGCCGAATATAGTATGAAGAGAAGGACGCGTAATACATTTTTTGTTTTGGCACCTCATATACTTAACATAATGAAAAAAACGACAAATCGCGATTCCATCTCCATAAAAGTCACCAAACAGATGAGTTTCAACCCTGGTCAGGTGTTAGGTCAACGGCCAGGGCGTTCGTGTGTATAGCCCGCGAGCCAGCATAGTAAGATTCGCTCCTTGTGGTCATTTTAGACCATTATATTTGTTTTATTTCGATACGGTAAATAATTTATAATATGAGGTTTCAAAACAAAAAAATATGCTTTACGCGTGTATAATATATATATTATATACGCGTGTATATTTCTGTTGTCTGATACATCTGGCATATGAAACCTTCAATCTTTGGGGCCAGATTAAAATTTGTTCACACATTAAAATTTATGGACCGTGTTTAAAATTAAATATTTAATATAAGCGCCGAAACCATATCTAGGATTAGGTAGGTTACATTGTCAAGACTGGTGCAAACAACAGGCTTTTAAATTGCACTTAACGACCAAGAGCGAAAATATTTTAGGGTAGCATAAAACATAATACCATATTGTTGAAATTTTATGCCAAAAGAAAATTTCAAGAGAATTAAATTAACCGCATTTTAATTTTTACTGCGGTGATTTTCGAACTTTTTCATTACTTTTGTAAACGAAATTCGATTCTTTTGTATACTAACAGTAGACGAACACAATTTTTAATCAATGGGGAAATTCCTGTGAGGTTCCTACGCGCAAAGTCGCGGATTATACCAGGCTACATCAGACAATAAATAGTTACGTTCTGTTATACAACGCGTAACATAAAATATGAGTGATAATATTTTAGGATGTATACAAGGTGTAAAAAAATGAGTGATAATACTTTAGGGTGTGTGTGGGTATATAGAGTTTACTGTGAAAGTACCAGCGTTGAAAGAGGTACTTTAAAAGAAATTATATGGGAAAAAATTATGATAGAGCATTTCTCATACAAACATGAAAGTCAAAAGTAAGTATTTCAGCGCTGATACTTTCACAGTATACTCTACATTTAACGGATGCCGAAGGACCCTTGGGGACCCAATCAGAGTCATGCTGCCAACCAGTCAGTCTATTATAATAACAATAATATCCATGGACGCTTCACACCAAGTCAATCTGGCCCCGTGCTAAGTATAAGAAGAACTTGTGTTACAGGAGACAACGGAAATATATTTAATACTTTTATACTATACACATATTTAAGATTTTTATTACATTATACACAAATTTAGTACACATCCATGACCCAGCTGGAACACTGAAAACTTTTTGTTCCCTCGGCGGGATTCGAACCCGCGACCTCTCGCTCGAGCATCATCGCGCTCAACCGCTGCGCTACGGAGGTGATATATATTTTTTTCTGATTAGAACGGTTTCTTAATGGCTACGAACTATATCTATACATATAATAAATCTGTAGAGGGGTCATGTCTGTACATTAAGAATATTTAAGTGAAAATTAAAAAAAGGGGGTCTATAAAAGCCACAGAACCTAAAAATAACATTTTTGAAAAAAATGTCTGTCTGTCTGTCTGTCTGTCTGTCTGTCTGTCTGTCTGTCTGTCTGTCTGTCCATATGGGAATGTTTGTCGTCGCATCACGCTAAAACCACTGTATGGAATGAAATGAAATTTGGCAGGCAGGTAGCTTACGACCTGAAGAGCATTATAGGAAATTATTATCCCGAAAAACGAAAGGGTTCCTGTGGGATCTTCAAAAAATTGCAGCTAACTATTTGACGGTATTTCAGCCAAACTACTTAACGTATTTAAATGAAATTTGGCAAGCAGGTAGCTTATGACCTGAAAAGCATTATTGAAAATTATTGTCCCGAAAAACGAAAGGGTTCCCGTGGGATCTTCAAAAAATTGTAGCCACCTATTTGACGGTATTTCAGACAAACTACTCAACGTATTTTAATTAAATTTGGCAGGCAGGTAGCTAATGACCTGAAGAGCATTATTGAAAATTATTATCCCGAAAAACGAAAGGGTTCCCGTGGGATCTTCAAAAAATTGTAGCTAACTATTTGACGGTATTTCAGCCAAACTACTTAACGTATTTAAATGAAATTTGGCAAGCAGGTAGCTTATGACCTGATGGGCATTATTGAAAATTATTGTCCCGAAAAACGAAAGGGTTCCCGTGGGATCTTCAAAAAATTGTAGCCACCTATTTGACGGTATTTCAGACAAACTACTCAACGTATTTTAATTAAATTTGGCAGGCAGGTAGCTAATGACCTGAAGAGCATTATTGAAAATTATTATCCCGAAAAACGAAAGGGTACCCGTGGGATCTTCAAAAACTTGTAGCTAACTATTTGACGGTATTTCAGCCAAACTACTTAACGTATTTAAATGAAATTTGGCAAGCAGGTAGCTAATGACCTGAAAAGCATTATTGAAAATTATTGTCCCGAAAAACGAAAGGGTTCCCGTGGGATCTTCAAAAAATTGTAGCTACCTATTTGACGGTATTTCAGACAAACTACTCAACGTATTTTAATTAAGTTTGGCAGGCAGGTAGTTAATGACCTGAAGAGCATTATCGAAAATTGTTATCCCGAAAAACGAAAGGGTACCCGTGGGATCTTCAAAAACTTGTAGCTAACTATTTGACGGTATTTCAGCCAAACTACTTAACGTATTTAAATGAAATTTGGCAAGCAGGTAGCTAATGACCTGAAAAGCATTACTGGAAATTATTAACCCAAAAAACGAAAGGGTTTCCGCGGGATCTTCAAAAAGTTGTAGCTACCTATTTGACGGTATTTCGGCCAAACTACTCAACGTATTTTAATTAAATTTGGCAGGCAGGTAGCTTATGATCTGAAGAGCATTACTGGAAATTATTATCCCAAAAAACGAAAGGGTTCCGCGGGATCTTCAAAAAATTGTAGCTACCTATTTGACGGTATTTTAGCCAAACTACTCAACGTATTTAAATGAAACTTGGCACAAAGGTAGATTGTAACACGAAATAACCATCACAATATTTTTAACCGACTTCCAAAAAAGGAGGAGGTTTCTCAATTCGTAAATATATGTTTTTTTTTTATGTTTCTTCGCGGGTATCTTCATCGTTTATGAAACGATTTTAATTATTTTCTTTGTATTGTGTAGGGTATAATTTAAATTTGGTCCCATTGTCACCAAAATGGTGACCTGATGATGGGATCCGTGGGGAATCGAGGGAAATCCTCAAAATTTATATGGAATAATATATTGATTTTGATTTTTACTTATACCACTACTATTTAGTCTTTGAAGATATACGTTTGGAAATTTCGACATCGCTTATACTGCAAGCATGTTATTATGTCATTTACAATATATATATATTATCAATTACAGTAGTCATCACTTCACCACCCCTGTCTTCACCAGATAGTAGGTATCCATATATACCATCATAACAATATGATGAAATAGGCAAGTTTTAAAAAAGGAGAAAAAATAGTTTTAAGCCAAATAAAAGAATGTAAACCGACTAAAAATAATAAAAGAGTTCTATTATAGAACTCATAATATCGAGTTTGGCTGGTACCGACTTTAACATTCTGAAAATTTGTATCTCATTTTATAGTCAATCTACTTGATCTATATATAAACTTTTCTTCTTATATGAACTATACATATAGGTATATTAAAAAATTTCGCGCTGCTCTGGCTCACGCCAGAGCAGATATGAACTATATATATAGGTATATTAGAAAATTTTGTGCTGCTCTGGCTTACGTCAGAGCAGCGATGAACTATATATATAGGTATATTAAAAAATTTCGCGGATACTCTGGCTCACGCCAGAGCAGCGATGAACTATATAAATAAGTATATTAGAAAATTTTGCGCTGCTCTGGCTTACGTCAGAGCAGCGATGAACTATATAAATAGGTATATTAAAAATAGTTTTAAGCCAAATAAAAGAATGTAAACCGACTAAAAATAATAAAAGAGTTCTATTATAGAACTCATAATATCGAGTTTGGCTGGTACCGACTTTAACATTCTGAAAATTTGTATCTCATTTTAAAGTCAATCTACTTGATCTATATATAAACTTTTCTTCTTATATGAACTATACATATAGGTATATTAAAAAATTTCGCGCTGCTCTGGCTCATGCCAGAGCAGATATGAACTATATATAAAGGGATATTAGAAAATTTTGTGCTGCTCTGGCTTACGTCAGAGCAGCGATGAACTATATATATAGGTATATTAAAAAATTTCGCGGATACTCTGGCTCACGCCAGAGCAGCGATGAACTATATAAATAAGTATATTAGAAAATTTTGCGCTGCTCTGGCTTACGTCAGAGCAGCGATGAACTATATAAATAGGTATATTAAAAAATTTCGCGGATGCTCTAGCTCACGCCAGAGCAGCGATGAACTATATATTATATAGGTATATTAAAAAATTTTGCGCTGCTCTGGCTTACGTCAGAGCAGCGATGAACTATATGATATATAGGTATATTAAAAAAATTCGCTGGCTCACGCCAGAGCAGCGATGGACTATATTTATAGGTATATTAAAAAAATTCGCTGGCTCATGCCAGAGCAGCGATGGACTATATATATAGGTATATTAAAAAAATTCGCTGGCTCACGCCAGAGCAGCGATGAACTATATATATAGGTATATTCAAAAAATTCGCTGGCTCACGCCAGAGCAGCGATGAACTATATATATAGGTATATTCAAAAAATTCGCTGGCTCACGCCAGAGCAGCGATGGACTATATTTATAGGTATATTAAAAAAAATCGCTGGCTCACGCCAGAGCAGCGATGAACTATATATATAGGTATATTAAAAAAATTCGCTGGCTCACGCCAGAGCAGCGATGAACTATATATATAGGTATATTAAAAAAATTCGCTGGCTCATGCCAGAGCAGCGATGGACTATATATATAGGTATATTAAAAAAATTCGCTGGCTCACGCCAGAGCAGCGATGAACTATATATATAGGTATATTCAAAAAATTCGCTGGCTCACGCCAGAGCAGCGATGAACTATATATATAGGTATATTAAAAAAATTCGCTGGCTCACGCCAGAGCAGCGGTGGACTATATATATAGGTATATTAAAAAAATTCGCTGGCTCACGCCAGAGCAGCGATGAACTATATATATAGGTATATTCAAAAATTTCGCGCTGCTCTGGCTCGCGCCAGAGCAGCGATGAACTATATATATAGGTATATTAAAAAAAAATTGAAATTTTTAGAAAAGTTATGTCAATATAAGTAACATTTATGTTTTTCATGATATTTTTATTTATTAGTTTTCATGCTAGGTACGACTTGGGTTTTTTCTTTCTTTTGGACTTTTGTTATTTTGTCGTCTAAAGGAAGTTAGTACTTTAACCGTAAAGTCCCAAAGTACGACAGTTCATAAACTAAAAATGTATTTAAACTGCTGCCCTAAATCACTTTTCCACGCGGACGAAGTCGCGGGCACAGCTAGTTTTTAATAAAACTCCTCGTGTACAATGATAATAATGAAATAAAATGATGATAAGACTGTTTCAAAATATATTTTCTGCAACATTCAAAATTAGGTTTCCCCATCTTATAGTTGCAGATGTTTGCAAGTACTTTTCAGATAAAAAATTACTCCATAGTAAATGTTATATATCACTCACGGTTACACGTTGTATAACTTAACGCGAGGTTTAATATAATATTTTGTACTTATTACATACATCCCCACTCCACTCCCCCCTACTCGGCGCATTATAATATTTGGCTGCGAAGCTTTTGCGGTGTCACGCTAATAAATTCTCAACCACAAATTAGTTATGCGAGGTCTCATTAATAATTATAATTTCACAAATTGCTACAAAAACTTTGGCAATTCACAAGCAAGGGAAATTAAATAATGGTTGTCAAATTCTCTCCAAATTAATTAAATAATGTAAGTCCTATCACAATGTTAAATTGCCGAATTTATAAGATATAAATTGCAAATTTCGCCCAACTAATTGACTCAGAGGGTAAAATTAGACGATAACGAATTTCTTGATACAAAGTATCGTGTTTTATTTGACAGAGTTATTCTGTTATGACCTCTTCTATTGCTCGTTATCGTAATTCACTTTCGTTTGCTCCAGGTTTTATTTAACGATTATTTTATTTTACTTAACCTTTGTATACTCGAGGATTGGTCCCTCAGACCGACAAACCAATAAATTGTTGTTTTCTAAAAAATATCGGGTGAAATAAAGATATATAAATTGCAAATTTCAGCCAACTGATTGACTCAGACGTTAACGAACTTCGCGAAACAATGTCCAATTTAATATTGTCATTTTAAATCAATATGGAAGGTTTAGTTACCAATATTAAAACTAGATGGCGCTTTTCTTAGTCTTAATCGCGATATCGAAAACAATACATAAGTTAAGTGTGTTTATTAAAGTTTTAGCCACTATTTTTTATCTATTATAAATACGAATATTAAGTGCAAGCTTAAAGCCTGTACTTTGGTGCCAAGTACAAAAATATACAATTACTATAATTTACTTAAAAAAAGAATCTTTACAAAGACTATCACAGTTTTCTACTTTTAATATTTAATACTACCCACAATATTGAATTTTGTAATAGTTTAAATTTAAGAATACCAGTACTTCTCCGTACTCGAACGAAAGGAAAAATTTCAAGTTTACACAGTTTCGTTTAACAACCGCGCTTATAAAATTTAACTGCGTCGGTTTTATGTGTCACGAAAATATATAGTGGTGGGGTGGTGGGGGGCGACAGCGGCAAGACTCGGAAGTTATTACGTGCTTGTGAGGAGAGCCTTAGAACACTGCGCACTGCACACTCTAAGTCTAGGGTTATACATTTTGTTGTGACTGCAGTGAGCGATTCTTATTTTTATTCCCGACAAAAACTGAGAAATTGATTTAAAAACTGAGAAATTGATTTGAAAACTGAGAAATTGATTTGAAAACTGTGGATTGTTATTTTGACGTGTGTGTTTGTCTGTGGCATAGCTCCTCGAGTGAACATATTTTGAACTAGTATTTTTTTTTCGTTGATATAATTAGTCTTTTGAATGATTCTTTGGATGTTATTATAGCCCACTGGTAAACAAATAATGTAAAACTAAAATTTAAGTACCATTAAAAATAAATATAATGTGCGAGCGAGAAGGGAAATATCGATTGTGACCTCTCTTTGTTAAACCTATAATACACTAAACTATAAACTAACAGTTAGGCGTTACTTATTTTTTTTATTTTGTTTACTACCCGACTGCTGTTCCACTTCCTCTAGTTTGACTGACTTGACATTTCGCATGAAAATGTACGTTGAATGACGTTGCAATATTATGAAATGGAGCTGATCTGAAGCTGAAGCTGAAAGGTATCCAATGATACTGCGTTACGTTTGGATTAGTTTTTTTTATTCAATTTTAATTTTAGGACTTTTATAAAAAATATATGACATTCCTATAAGTTAAACTATAATATTTAAGTGCATAATGTGTATATGTATATATATAAGACACTTAAATCAATTACAATAAAACTTCCATTTGTTTCTCTGTAAATAAAGTATGTAATCTTATTCATCGAGTAGGTTACACAATCATAATACAATCTTTACATAACTAAAATAACCTTACCTGTAAATAAAGAAACGACAATAAAAGTTTATTGTTATCATCTCTCGATTAACACATCTTAATAAACTATAACACTAAATCATAAATAAATTATAATAAAATTAAATATCTTAAATAATAACAGAATGTCAGACGCGACATGTCACGTAAGGCGTGGGGTGCGCGTGCATATTAAAATTAAAGAAACCATTTTCTTTACATCTCCCTCCTCCAGAGTGAGAATTGCTCCAGTAATTCTCATTGTAACTGCACCTACTAACAATTATATTACAGCATTATCCTCTTCATCGTTAATCTCGTCTTCCATTCGAATAAGTTTTGTAATATGGTATAAGCTTGTATCTTTCTTTATTCTTCCTGTGTTTATTTTATATATTGTATTCGATATTTTATCTATTATTTCAAATGGACCGATTCTTAAATTATCCAATTTTTTCCTATTTAATTTATTACCGTTTTCAATATAAACTAGTTCTCCTATGTTAAATTCACTTTGTCTTCTGCCTTTATCAAATAATTTCTTGTTATATATATGTGATCGAATCGTTCTTGCTAATGCTTCTTTTCTGTCTCTAATCCAAGTTTCTGTATTTGTCAGTTGTCGTAGTTCTTGTGGCAAGATGCTAGTGACCTTACCCTCTAATAAATACACTGGTGCAAAGCCTGTGACTGAGTGTTCGGTTTCATTATACTTATCTGTACATTCTTTTGCGATCAATGCCCAAGATTTCTTTTCACTTTTTTCATTTATTTTACACCTCATTTTATTAACTAGTGTTTGGTTTAATCTTTCATTGAGTCCGTTTGAAAATGGAGTATCAACTGCAGTAAAGATTAGTTTTACATCATTATTTTTCAAAAAATCTTTAAATTCTTTTGAATTTAATCCTGGGTATTGATCTGCTAGTAATATGTCAATTTTTTCCGTCTTAAGAACTTTTTTTACCAACTTAATGAAATCTGTAGCATTTTGTGTTTTTGATGTTAAGATAAACGCAAATCTTGTAAAATGATCAACTAACAAGTGTAGATATTTCTTCGTTGATCTTTGTCCCCCAAAGCCACCAATGGTATCTATAGTCATTATCTGAAATGGTTTTGATGCTGGCCCCAGGTGTGACATCAGCCCATATTTATCTTGACCTCTCGATTTATTCTTTATACAGATTTCACAATTCTTGCATATGTTTTTTATATTTCTTGTTAAACTCTTTGCTGTATAATAAGGACTGATTTTATTTATCATTTGGTTGATACCCAAATGGCACCATTCACTGTGTATTTCTTTTATTAACTTTACACTTGATTCTTCAGATAAAATAATTTTTTCTCTATTTCGTGTCTTTTTGTATAGTATTCCATTTCTTTCAATTAATTTATTGCTTATTCTCCCTATATTCTTGTTATTTTTTTGATCTATCTTAATATAATCTAATGTTATCAAATTTACAATTTTTAAAATTTCTTCATCATCTTCATCATTGTCTTCTAATACTGGGTTTCTACTGAGACTATCTGCTTCAGTATTATCTTTCCCAGGAATATACTTAATATTAAAGTCATATTGTGACAAATAGAAAGTCAATTCACCAAGTTCCTCGTCTGTTCTAGCCTTTAAGTTGAGGTTTTCTAATGGTTTGTGATCTGAATAAACGGTGAATTTTCTTCCAATTAACCAATATTGCCAGTATTTTATAGCTTCTTTTATTGCCAAGCATTCAAGGTATATTGCCTTCTTCCTTTTTTGCGAATCATTAAGTTTCTTTGAAAAATAGCCAACCGGTTTTTCTCTTCCATCTTTTTGAATCTGTTTTAATATTGCACCTATACCATTCAATGAGGCATCGGTGTAAATCGTAATAGGTAAGTCTTTATCAAATATTTCCAGTACTGGTTGTTTACATAATATATTTTTTATATCAGAGAAAGATCTCTCACATTCTTCTGACCACATAAATTGAACATTTTTTCTCAATAATTTATGAAGTGGATCTAATATGATCGAGCAATTTGGTATGTATTCGTGGTAAAAGTTAATCTTCCCCAGAAACTGTCTAATGTTCTTCTGAGTTTTAGGAGTTGGAAATTTTTTTATTGAAATAATGTTATCTTTGATTGGTTTTACCGTATTATTTCCTATTATGTGTCCTAAATATTTTAATGATGTTGCTGCAAATGTGCATTTTTTAAATTTTAATCTGAAACCTTCATCTATTATTGCTTTAAGTACTTTTTCTATGTGTTCTATATGTTCTTTAAATGATCGTGAAAATATTAAGATATCAACAATGTAATTCTCAGTAAAGTCTTTCAAATTATTATTTCTTAATATATTTGATAAAATTCTCTGGAAAATAGCAGGTGATGTTTTTAACCCAAACGGCAGGCAAGTCCATTGGTAATGTCCATCCTGTGTGACAAAGCCTGTCTTCTGTCTATCCTCAATACGTAGTGGTATAGACCAAAATGCGGAATTTATATCAAGTGTTGTAAAATAGTTACAATTTCTTGCTTTAATTATCAAGTCGCTTATTAATGGAAATGGTTGTGCTTGTGGTATGACTATCTTGTTTAATTCACGAAAATCAATACAAAGTCTTGATTTTGTATTTTCGTCTCTTTTAAATGCCAAGGTAACTGGCGCCGCAAATGGACTGTAAGATTCCTCAATTAAGTTATTTTTAAGTAATCTACTTAGTTTATGTACACTGTACAGCTTGTAGGTATGGTATTTGTATTTTATGTTTAGTATCCTATTAAACTACACCCGCTTACAAATCAAGCTATCCTTTGACATAAAGGTTGTCTGGAAGAGATCGCTTTTAGCGATAAGACCGCCTTTGCCCACGTTTTGTAAAATCGTTTTTATTGTAATGTTTGTTTATTTTTTGTGTAATATGTGAGCAATAAAGTGTTTTAATAATAATAATAAATTTGCTATCTGATTTTCTATTTCTTTTTTGTCCTCTATTGTGCATCGATATGGCCTTTTGCTGCAATACCTATCCACTAGTAAGTCTATCCGGGCCTCATATTCTTTTACTGTACCTATATCATATTTATTTTTGGCAAATACAGTATTATAATTATCTACCAAACTTTGTATTTGAGTCTTTTTGACGTTGTCCAAGTGATGTAGGTTTGTTATAAACTCACTATTACTCACATGCTCGTTAAAATTTATTTTAACTGTTTCTATCTCTTTCAATCCATCCATAGTATTTATCTGCTTCCTTGTCTTTTGCGATATTTTCAGATCTTCATTTTGGATAAGTTTAAATTTTTTTATCATATCTAGTCCTATAATAAAATCTTCAAAATCAACTTTGTCTACGATGAAAACATCGACATATTCTTCTATATCAAAAATTTTTACCTTTATACTTATTAAACCTTTTGTGTATGTCACACCATTGACCGTTTTTAACAATATTCTATTTGTATCTTCTGAATCATTCCTTATTCTAATTAATCTTTTGTTTATCAGAGACACCTGGGAACCGGAATCATATGTTCCGTTTATTTGTACTTTGTCTTCTAATAACATATTTAATTTTATCAATGGTGTGCTTACTCGTTTTTTGTCTCTTCAGTCAGGTTTACTTCTATTACGGAATTACTTCCAATCATTTTGTTTTCTTTTTCTTCTATTTTAAACCAGCATGATTGTTCTGGGTGGTATCGAGTACCTTTATTTAAATCTTGACAGTTTTTGCATGGCTTTTTGTCTCCAATATATTTCCTTTTGTCATTTTTTTCTTCTCTCTTTTTTGTGAAGCTTTTAATCTTTACCAAACTTTCACATTTACTTATTTCATGAAGCAATCTCGTTGTGTTTTCACATTTTTCTGGATCAATTCTATTTCTAATAAATTCTGGTAAGCCGGCTACTATAAGTGCAACCAGACTTTTCCCACTAATATTTTCATCCATATCTAATAATAACTTCTCTTTTCTTATGGCATATTCCATTAGTGATCCTTCTTTATATTTGTAAAATATAGCATACATTCCCATACTCCATCCTTTATCAGCAAACGAATCCAAAAATTTGTCTTTCCACTCGGACCATCCAGCCTCGATTTTCAAAGTTTTTAATGTTGCCGAGTGCCAGTCTACACATGATCTGTCCAAGAATAATCTAAAAATTTCTATCTTTGTTGTATCTTTTTTAATTTCATATCGTTTGCATTCATTCTCAAATGTTTCTATCCATTGTCCCGCATTTGAGAGTTTACATACAAATTTTTCAATCATAAATCTTTCTGATATATTCTTCAGATTCAATTGACCTTCGTTTTTCTGAGTAGTTTCGACTATTTCTATTTCTTTCATTTCTTTTAGATATAAATCATTAAACATTAAATTATCATCTTCATCAAAATAAGTTTGTAACATTTCATCCGTGCATGAAATCCATATCGTTCTCTCTTGACTTCTTTGATTTAAACTTTTTTTCACTCTTTTGTATGCTTCTGTCTTAGTTAGTGCTATGTGACGACTTGCGTATCTATCAGTTTCTAGCAGTATTTTTTTTTTTGTTATTCTCTGTTGTAATGGAGGTAATGGCAATCACATTCGTCTTACTGTCGGTTTGTGATGCCTCATATCTAAATGCAAACTGCAATTTTTGTGCCATTATAAACAAGTATTGTCGTTTTATAAGACACTTAAATCAATTACAATAAAACTTCCATTTGTTTCTCTGTAAATAAAGTATGTAATCTTATTCATCGAGTAGGTTACACAATCATAATACCATAGATTAATAATTGGTCGCTTTGACTAGATACCGTCCAGCGTATTGAAAAATGCTGCAACAAATAATACGCCGAATTCGGCGTACCCGCGCCAGTCGCGCTACAAGCGTAAAGTGAAGTAGACGTCTCGATAATTTGTCAAAGATTTGTGTGAGAGCGAAGCAAAATGCCGATTTGCATAGTCAAACTATGTAAAAATAATACTACATGAAACAAGAAAAATACTGGCATCACATACCATTAGTAAGTATTGTATAAATCTTCTAAAACACAGTCAAATAATATAATCCTAAAATCTCCGATCGGAGTACCGCTTTGTGTTCAATGTTGCCTTGTATTCAAAAAATTTTAACCATATTTAGTATCAGATTACCCGTGTTTGCCACGTCATGTCATGAAACATATTGTTTACGACTTGACAGGCAAATCAAAAATGTTCAATGATGCGAAACGGAACGTAAACTTTATGCTTTAGTACAGTTTTCAAATTTAATTATGTGAAAAGGTGAAACGAAACGCAACTCGCCATCTCGGATGGAGGATATTATCAGCTAATGTCTAATTTGTGCGTTATTCCTCTGCTTCCGAGTATAATATAACATAATATATAATATAATACCTATATTATGTTGGTATACTCGGAAGTATATTTCGTTCGTATCGACTTCTGCCCGATTCACTCTAGTTAAGGAAAATAGGTGATTGAACTAGAATAAACAACACACTTTTCCAGCGCATTTTGCGTGGCAAATAAAACTTCGAAATTTATATCTCAATATTTGACTGGCTATATTTGACTAGTAGATAGGAGATGACTTTTAAGGCCTTATTAAAATTTTGAATCATGAACGTTTCCTTGATATATATAACATTCTTAGTAAAAATGTTGTCACAGCGGATTTGTTTCATAATATATACAAAAAGCATAAAAACGAAAAGAAAATTATACCGAAATATTATAATGAACTTAAAAAAATCTGTTTGACTTTAAACTTCTATTCCCCATCGGCATATAATTACGCAAGGAGTAAATTTGTCATCATCGATGGCGCTCCAGGATTTACTGAAGAAGCGTTTACTTTATTAATAGTTTTAGTAAAGTAAACGCTCCTTCTTAATGTGATAAATGTAATGTTGTTTGCGCGCTAATTTCAGATGAAATGGCCATACGCCAGAAAAGTATGTGGGACCAAAATCAAACTCGTATATTGACATGGGCACTGGTGTAAATGACACTTCTGTGTTAGCTTCAGAGGCATATGTCCTCCTATTAGTTTGTTTAACTGAGCACTGGAAACTGCCTATAGGATACTTTTTAGTGCATGGCCTAACAGGGTTCAATATATATATCGACGCTTGAAAGGCAAAACTGCCTAAGCGACATTTATCAAAATGTTCAGGAGAGCTGTTTAAAGTTTTTTTTTTGAGAAAAATGCTTATAAAATTGTCAATTCTTATCATACAGAAATAATTGTTAGACCATTGGAATCGTAATCAAATAGGCTATAATCTGACATATAAATGATTGACCTAACACTTTTAATTCGTGCTGTTTTGTCGCTTAGGTAAAAATTACACCAAAAAAATTTTCAGGTAAAACTATCTAACCGCCAGAGCTTTCTCAATTACAAAAAGGTAGATTCATATAAATACTTCCGCGACTGTCTATACGAACAGGTTAAAATGAATAAGTTGTAATAATACTTATTTTGCAAACAGGAACAATTGGCTAAATGATTTCATTTTAGTGAAAATACTCAAGAAAAATTATCCAAGTAATAATTATAAAGGATTATTTGCAAGACTAACCGACATTTTGTATGGGACATAAATGATGAAAACTATGATTGGTATAAATTGAGCATTTATTGTAAGTTTTTAATTAAAAAATGGCACGCAAAAAATAATAAGCCTAACAAATATTGGTTCCCTTTTTCAGGTCGGGGTAGGAACAAAACTTGAACGAAATTAAAACACAGAACTATTCTTTAAGAATCTCAAATTAAATACCTACTAGTACTCGTACGCACTCAACACAAAAAAGGAATACAAAATTCAGTAATATCAATTAAAATCAGGGTCTTCTATATCTGACTCGGGTAATACGTCTTTGGCATTTGCATCGCGTGGAATGTTTAAATACTCATTATGGAAAAAAGCTGGAATTATTAACTCTACACATAGTTTATGTAGGTCGTCATATTTCTTCTTGCCTCGGATTCATCTTGTTACGTAGATCTGTAAAAACAACGAAAAATAATGTAGATGGCTTCGTATAATTTGATTTAAGGAACATGAAAAATATTTAAATCCGGAAGTATTTACATAGTTTACTTACTTAATAATCTAAGGAATGTGATGTTTACTTACATTTTTCCCATTTACTAAGCGCCAAAATGGACGTAAATCGGCGAACGCGCAGCGAAACGACCGGTCTAAGCGACACGCCGCGGCTGAATAATGTTTTCGGATTCGTTCCGTTCACTCAGTGCGTCGTTCCTAACCGACAACTGTCACTATATTACGCTTCCTAAGCGCCATACTTACTCCTGTTTCAATTCACATAAAGTTATCTAAACGACATTCCCCATACAATATTCACACCAATAAAAATATCTAACCGACATTCAGTTTCAAAATATTTGTCAGGTAAAATTGCCTAAGCGACACCAAGTCAATATTTCAGTGTAATGTAAAATTATCTAATAACAATTTTATGCCGATTGTGTAAAAGGCAATATCATCTAAGTGCAAATGTAGTTACAAACAATTTCAGGAACAAATGCATAACAAAACACTTGGACCTTTCTTATGTCAGGTAAAAACGTCGATGCGACTTCGATTGAAAAGACTAATTCAGGTAAAAATATCTTATTCCTTCGTGATAATGATTTTCATTCAGGAAAATTTATCCAAGGTAATGATTAAAATAAATTTCATTCAGGAACAAATGACTATCCACAAAAAAAAATTGTCAACATGCCTAAACAACTGTCTAAAATAAAAGGGGTAATTTTTTGTCGCTTAGTAGCCAAAATTCTTTAAATAGTACGAATTCACGCACTTCCTAAGCGACAACCAAATTCATCGCAGCGCTATGAGACCCAGACCAATCGACGCAGATTTTTTTTCTGATTACAACGATATATAAAACTCAATTTGGCCCATAGTGTCGCTTAGGCACTTTTGCCTTTCAAGCGTCGATATATATATATATAATTATAGTATATAATAATATATATATAATTATAGTTAATGTTGTGTGACTTGGCCGTTGACAGATGGATTTCTAATTATTGACAGATTTTATAGCTTATTGGATGACCAAAATTTCTGCGTTCTGGTCTTATCCGGAGGTTCTCAAATAGGGGCTTGAGAATGCGACAAAATGGTGCCTGAAAAGGATGGTACGGCAGTGTTTGCTTCGCGCTCGACTTGGTGGGGAAACTGCCGTGCTCCCAGATACTAAAATAAAAACTCTTTTTGAAAATTATGCCTAATAATTATTTAAGATTAAGAAGAAGAACCTTCATAAAAATGATTATGATTTCATGTTAAAGATTTTTTTTATTTATTAATATTGATAAATTACCACACCACAGCGACGAAATATTTTCCCTATTGATCGGGCACTAGTCAAGTAGCTGGCAACACAATTATAGATGCACACTACAATCTTTGCGCATTGTTTTACACGCACTACAATAAGAAGTTGCCGCATTCAGGAATCTGTCATTTCTTGACATCGCTCTATCTAGTCGAAGGCGCTGAGACCAATTAATAATCTAAGCATAATACAATCTTTACATAACTAAAATAACCTTACCTGTAAATAAAGAAACGACAATAAAAGTTTATTGTTATCATCTCTCGATTAACACATCTTAATAAACTATAACACTAAATCATAAATAAATTATAATAAAATTAAATATCTTAAATAATAACAGAATGTCAGACGCGACATGTCACGTAAGGCGTGGGGTGCGCGCGCATATTAAAATTAAAGAAACCATTTTCTTTACATATATATGTAAATTTTACGGCCTTATTCTTATATAATTACTCACCGCCAAGAACAATAAAATTGTTTCGCTGCGTCGGACGTAGGTTCCGCTAATAATTTATTAAACAGTCCCAAATCATACCGGTTCAGTTTAAGAGACAGTATAAGCTCATGTCTATCATGTTGAAAACGCGTTTGGACTCGTTTGGTTTGTATTGACGTGTACTTTGTCACTAATATTATAGGTCTGCTAATAAAGTCACAGTTTAAAGTAAAAAAAAAATGCGACATATTAGATTATGTGTCAAAGTTATGAGAACCGCATTATTATATAATTATAATAATACTTATTAAAAAATAATGAAAAGACAGCATAATTTTCGTTCTCTTAGCTATCTGCAAGTAAATATTATTGTTATTACAAGTCCAAAAAGGTTCAAATTACATTGAAGTTAAAGAATAATATTATCATTTCGGAGAAAAGGCCGTATACTGAACCAATTGTTAAATTAGGTAACGCTTATGCCACACGCTGTCCTTGTCATTTTACCAAGGAGTGATAGTGATAGCCTTTGAATAGGGGGACTCTTTACTTTAATTAGGACAAAGCTAGCATGGTCACTGGTCAGCGAATCAAAAGCCTTGGTCATGTCCAGATGATCATCAATCTTAGGTATAAAATGATGAGACATTTAAATAAATACAATGATTAAATAAATAAATTCTTTAATTGGACAATTTTAGTATTTCAGAATAGCAAAAAAATAAAAGAGAGAAAAAAACACAGATAAATAAAAAATAATGTACAAACAAAGATTTTGCCAGTTGAGCAGTGTAATGTCTAAAAATTTGAATCCGAAACATTTGGAGCTCTTTACTACAAAGTAATGCTTAACGTGGCGCAGCATATTTAATGTGTAACTGAGAGAATAATCAGAGCCTAAAAGGTCTCCGACCGAGAAAAGTGCTATGTTCGATCAGCTCAACAGCTTTTGGTATTTTATCTGGGGGCACAGGGCACTACCTACCTTTTCTCGAAAGGTTTCGTCGTTTTTTTGAACTCCCATAACTTTGCTTTGGATGATGCTAAATATGTAGTTGAAAATTTCAACATATAATGACACCTGTAAAAACATGAAACCTACAAAGTTTGAATGTTGTAGCTATTATACTTTAGATTTTATCAATGTAGGCGTCGCGACGCTGGGCGTCGGCAGGCGTCGTAACGCTGGGCGTCGCGGCGCTGGGCGTCGGTAGGCGTCGCGGCGCTTGGCGTCGTGGCGCTGGGCGTCGGTAGGCATCGCGGCGCTGGGCGTCGGTAGGAGTCGCGGCGCTTGGCATCGCGACGCTGGGCGTCGGCTGGCGTCGCGGTGCTGGGCGTCGGCAGGCGTCGCGGCGCTGGACGTCGCGACGCTGGGCGTCAGTAGGCGTCGCGGCGCTGGGCGTCGGCAGGCGTCGCGGCGCTGGGCGTCGGCAGGGGTCGCGACGCTGGGCGTCGGCAGGCGTCGCGGCGCTGAGCGTGGGCAGGCGTCGCGGCGCTGGACGTCGTGACGCTGGGCGTCGGTAGGCGTCGCGGCGCTGGGCGTCGGTAAGCGTCGCGGCGCTGGGCATCGGCAGGCGTCGCGGCGCTGGGCGTCGGTAGGCGTCGCGGCGCTGGGCGTCGTGGCGCTGGGCGTCGGCAGGCGTCGTGACGCTGGGCGTCGCGGCGCTGGGCGTCGGTAGGCGTCGCGGCGCTTGGCGTCGTGGCGCTAGGCGTCGGCAGGCATTTACTAGGCTTAGCTTTACTTACTCTACATTTCAGTTAAAACGTGATACTTGGCCGTTTTGCTACCGTTACGAAGATTTTATAGGCATTCATTTATCGTGTGTGAAATAAAACGGCCAAGCATCACGTTTTAACTGAAATGTAGAGTAAGTGAAGCTAAGCCTAGTAAAGTAAGGGCGCATAGATCAAGAACTTTGGTTCTACATGGGATTTGTCCACTTTTTGATAGATTTTGATCAAGGTGCTTGTAGATTTAGGGCGAGTAGTCTTTAGAGCTTGGCTTTATACGATATCTGATAACTTTTCCACAGGGTAAGCTATATAGACTCGTCTTGGCAAAATTTTTACATGAAAATGTTTTTGGTGGGATTTGGTGGATTACTTTGAAACTAACCAGGATAAAGAAAATCTTTAGATCGTAACTTTCTGTACTCCCGACCATATTAATCGACTGAGAATCATAACAAACAAACGTCAATTTATTGGGAAGTACGCGGCACGATCAAATCTGAATCAAAATCGAATCAGTTTGGAGATTAAGCCTGGCCGAAGCCGAAGTAGTTATTCTTAGGAGAAAACAGCACGGTTGAGAGAAATACAAAATAGGTATTTATAAAATCGCAGTGCCTTAGCTGGCCAGCACTAGCGCGATAGAGACAAATATAACTTGGACTGAAATTAGTTATTAAAAGTACCAGAAATCGACGTTTAGGGGATTCCTGTTTCCACCACCAAAACATAACCGATTGAAATATTTTGTATAATGTAGTCAAATCTGTTTCCTGGATGTTTAAACATAGCGGAGAATCTCGCCATTTTTTCTAGGTTTTTGAACGTCCATCTCTTTATTCCTATTTCTGTATGGAAATCGTAGTGTTTCCTCTTAATAGATAGCTAAGCTTAGTTAAAATTACTTATCTTCTCGATTTGACATGAGACAAATAGAGATAAAGTTTTTGATAGTAAATTACACATTCCATTGTACCCCTGCGCTGCATAAGTACAATGGAGTTATCAGAAACAATTGACAACTAACAACAATCGGTAACGTTATCGAATGTAAATTATGTAAGCGCTGTCATCATTTCCATACAATAATAATTATCCTTCGATAACGTTACGTATGTGTTAGTGAATATTATATCCTTTGACAACACACTGAATTATATTAAATTTTAATAAATGGTATTAAAAATATTTTCACTTAAAAAATTTGTATCGAACCCGTATTGAATATCAAAAACATTCCAGAACGCATTCCAGTGATAGATCAAAGTGAACTTTGCTTGATGAACTGATTTTCAGTAGCAAAATATTAGGAAATCCTGGAAGGCCGATTTTAGAAATAAGCAAATAGCTGAGGGATTTCAATTGAGAATTTGAGCGAAAATGTTTACTGATGTTCAGAAGTTAAACTTAAGTTTACAATGACGTTAGAAAGCCAAGAACCCAAGTAAGGTCATCATTTCAATTATGACGTATGTCTACATGGGGGATACGTATGGACTTAAGTATCCCCCAAATTCAACGTGTAAAATAAATGAATGATAATACTTTAGAGTGTGTATATCCCTCCTACATAAAATGTATATTTTGAAAGTACCAGCGCTAAAATACTTTTGACTTTTATGTTTGTATGAGAAATGCTCCAACATCATAAATTTTCCCATACAATAATTAAAATTAAAAAGTACCTGTTTCAGCGCTGGTACTTTCACTTTTTAAAGGGTCCATACACAAAGCCCATACACACCCTAAAGTATTATCACTTATTAATATTATAGGCTATATATTTCAACTTGTGTTACAGGTACCAGAACGGAAATATATATATTACTTTTATACTACAAACATATTTAAGATTTTTATTATATTAATACACAAATTTAATATACATCCATGACACAGGAACATTGAAAACTTTTTGTTTCCTCGGCGAAGGAATTGATGGAATGTTGATGAGTGCTATTCGTTCTCTGGCACCCCACAGATAAGTAAGATTAGACAGAGAAAATGTAGTTATGCTATCGTGAATAAAAAGCTAAATCAAAGAAGACGCTGAATTGACGTAAAAGAATATACCTGTGCGATTTCTGTAATTTTGTCAGCGAAATTTTCACGATTCATTATAATAATTTGACGTGAACACGTCTTTAAAATTGCTTTCGTGGGAACGAACGAATGCAACGACGGGATTAAACAAAACTAATGATTTCAATTACTAATGATAGAAATGATCTTAACAATGACGATCTCCGTAGCGCAGTGGTTGAGCACGTTGGTGGTAAACCAGAGGTCGCGGGTTCGAATCCCGCCGAGGGAACAAAAAGTTTTACAAATGTTCCTGGGTCATGGATGTGTATTAAATTCGTGTATAATATATAATAAAAATCTTAAATTTGTGTATAGTGTAAAAGTATGAAATATATTTCCGTTGTCTGGTACGTGTAACACAAGTTCTTCGGATACTTAGCACGGGGCCAGATTGACGTGGTGTGAAGCGTCCATAGATATGTTTATTTTTTTAATCTAAGATTACATTATCCGTTATAGAGTAAGAATACCTCTCCATCAACCATGATTCCTGTGGGTAAAAGCGACAGAAGGAATATACGGGGTGTAATATGAACAGTCACTATAACTTTGAGATAGGATTATACTACCTTTCTTCATTTGGGAAATGTATTTATTTTTTATCAAAAAATAAAAACAAATTATGTAATACGCAACGTTATTACCGTATTCACGTACAATAAACGGCCGTATCCACAACTGAACCGCGCCCCTTTTTCAACATATACACAATGAGTTACATACAGCTTATGAGATAGTTATAAAGCTATTTCGGTTGGTACAGTATAATGCAGATATTCGAAGCTGCCTTAATTAAAAAAGTTTATGAGCATACGAGGCGCAGTGCTGTTAAATTTGGTGCTCGGCATTTTAAAGTTACAACCCTTAATGTATGGCTTTAATAAAATAAAGATAAAAAAAAACCTTTAATGTATCGCGATGAGCGAACAAATGTTGCGGTAGGTATAAAATAAATGGTCCTATCGCACAATACTTAAACGGTTGTTAAATTAAGTGGCGGTCAAATCACACGCTGCCCTTGTCATTATGCTAAGTAGTGACAATGACAGCGTGTGAATAGGAGGGCTCTTAACTTTAATTATCATTTCAGTATTCGATCATTAGAATTTGAAATAGGGGATAATAAATTAAACTTTTAATAAATAAATTGGCAATTTTTCACTAATCACTTTTTAAATTAATTGGTAATTAATATTTGATCTTGTTTAAACTTATTTACCTAACTTTATCTAAAAAATACAAAACCTAAACTGACCTAACCTAACTTTATCTATTAATAAATAAATAAATAAATGTATGTAATGTAAATCATGCTGTTAAATTTGTTTTTCGGCTACATCTTTATTGCTATGAACTATTTCATTGCATAGTTCAAAATAAGTCATAAACTGAACATTTTACATATTACACTTTGTTTGTTTATTTAAATACCGAGAGTGTAACATTTTATTAGTTTTTCTAATTAACTAAATAATAATTATAAAATTCATAATTTTTAACTATCGATCGCTAGGTATGAAAATAGGTTGTCGACGGAGTCGCGGAAGTTTTGTTGTCCCTGTGGCTTCGTCAACGGCGCTGGAGTCGGAGTACCGCCGAGTTGTAGTGGGTAGGGCTGCGTCCATTTACCATCTTTCGGACGCAGCGAGTCCTACATATCCGTGGAGGGAATCCCCAATCCCCCACGGAATGCTTAAAAGCATTTCTCTGCGGTAAAAAAAAGGAATGTAAATAGGTTATAAGACCCTTAAGTAAACCTACCCACTCCAAAAATATTTTTAGATAATATTGTGTAGGTAGGTACTAGGTAGTTGTAATTTATAGGTGGATGGATGTGGCGAAGTCGCAGTTGTATTGTATTTCCCATGGTTTTGAAGTCCCACCCAGTAGAAGAGCGCCGGGTGCCTCGTACTTCTCTCCCGGAATAGCAGCTGTTATCGATAGGCATTTTTGAGGATCTGGGCCCTGATTCTCATGCCTCGAATACCGTTTGTATTGTCAGTCTGTTTCACTCGCACGCGCATTCTTTGACGTGCACACGAGCAGAGTAGACTATGATTCGAAACGAAGTTCGAACCACGAGAATCGAGACTGATTCAAGATGCCATCGCTAATTATCACCTTCAAAGTTCGATAACAAAATGTATGGGTTTTGACATAAGGTACGCTAAAATAATGAAATACCAAATCGCGATCATTTAGCGTAGCTTATGTCAAATCCTATACATTTTGATATCGAACTTTGTAAGCGATAATTAGCGATGGCATCTTGAATCAGCCCCGAGTTATCGCCTTAGGCCTTAGGCGGGTCCGGCAGCCCAAGCGGTAGGCACCAATGGGTTTGAGTTGTAGCATCAGGCGCGTTCCTTACTCCGCAGTCCGCACCTGGATGAGTCTCACATACCACGGCCGTTCCCAATCCACTGGGGATCCATAAAAGATTTTCCATAGTAAAATAGAGTTCTAGCTACATAATATACAGGGTGTAAAAAGTGCAGTCACTATAACTTTGGGATATGATTATAGGTACTACCTTGTCTCATTCTAGTTTTTTTTTTTTTTTACAAAGTTGAAGAAAAAAAATTTTTTTTGCTTTATTGTTATTATTGCGACAAAAAAATAAGAAATGGTCAAAAGTAAAAAAAAAAATTTTTAGTTTTTGACAAAAGAAAAAAAAAATACATTTCTAAAATGAGGAAAGGTAGTATAATCGTATCTCAAAGTTAAAGTGACTGCTCTTTTTACACCCTGTATAATAAGTAATAGACGCATCAATATAATTTGATTTTTTATCACAACTATGCCTTTGAATTTTGCTAAGACCTTCATTCCTATACGTAAATTAAGCATGCAATTACCAAAAAGCTTAGGGAGCCGCCAAAAATTAATGCAAAACAAATTTGCAACAAATGCAAAATACTGTTATTGACGTCGCGGCGCTGGACGTCGCGACGCTGGGCGTCGGTAGGCGTCGCGGCGCTGGGCGTCGGCAGGCGTCGCGGCGCTGGGCGTCGGCAGGGGTCGCGACGCTGGGCGTCGGCAGGCGTCGCGGCGCTGGGCGTCGTGGCGCTGGGCGTCGTGGCGCTGGGCGTCGCGGCGCTGGGCGTCGGTAGGCGTCGCGGCGCTTGGCGTCGTGGCGCTGGGCGTCGGCAGGCGTCGCGACGCTGGGCGTCGGCTGGCGTCGCGGTGCTGGGCGTCGGCAGGCGTCGCGGCGCTGGGCGTCGGCAGGCGTCGCGGCGCTGGGCGTCGGCAGGGGTCGCGACGCTGGGCGTCGGCAGGCGTCGCGGCGCTGACGTCGTGGCGCTGGGCGTCGTGGCGCTGGGCGTCGCGGCGCTCGGCTTCGCGGCGTTGGGCGTCGGCAAGCGTCGCGGCGCTGGGCTTTTGAATCCAATAATATGGTGGACCACCATATTCGGATGTTTATTATAAGGATCTGATCATGTAGAACCAAAGTTCTTGATCTATGCGCCCTTACTTTACTAGGCTTAGCTTTACTTACTCTACATTTCAGTTAAAACGTGATACTTGGCCGTTTTGCTACCGTTACGAAGATTTTATAGGCATTCATTTATCGTGTGTGAAATAAAACGGCCAAGCATCACGTTTTAACTGAAATGTAGAGTAAGTGAAGCTAAGCCTAGTAAAGTAAGGGCGCATAGATCAAGAACTTTGGTTCTACATGGGATTTGTCCACTTTTTGATAGATTTTGATTAAGGTGCTTGTAGATTTAGGGTGAGTAGTTCACAGTGAGTAGTCTTTAGAGCTTGGCTTTATACGATATCTGATAACTTTTTCACAGGGTAAGCTATATAGACTCGTCTTGGCAACATTTTTACATGAAAATGTTTTTTGGGTGGGATTTGGTGGATTACTTTGAAACTAACCAGGATAAAGAAAATCTTTAGATCGTAACTTTCTGTACTCCCGACCATATTAATCGACTGAGAATCATAACAAACAAACGTCAATTTATTGGGAAGTACGCGGCACGATCAAATCTGAATCAAAATCGAATCAGTTTGGAGATTAAGCCTGGCCGAAGCCGAAGTAGTTATTCTTAGGAGAAAACAGCACGGTTGAGAGAAATACAAAATAGGTATTTATAAAATCTATTGCTGTCTCGCAGTGCCTTAGCTGGCCAGCACTAGCGCGATAGAGACAAATATAACTTGGACTGAAATTAGTTATTAAAAGTACCAGAAATCGACGTTTAGGGGATTCCTGTTTCCACCACCAAAACATAACCGATTGAAATATTTTGTATAATGTAGTCAAATCTGTTTCCTGGATGTTTAAACATAGCGGAGAATCTCGCCATTTTTTCTAGGTTTTTGAACGTCCATCTCTTTATTCCTATTTCTGTATGGAAATCGTAGTGTTTCCTCTTAATAGATAGCTAAGCTTAGTTAAAATTACTTATCTTCTCGATTTGACATGAGACAAATAGAGATAAAGTTTTTGATAGTAAATTACACATTCCATTGTACCCCTGCGCTGCATAAGTACAATGGAGTTATCAGATTCAATTGACAACTAACAACAATCGGTAACGTTATCGAATGTAAATTATGTAAGCGCTGTCATCATTTCCATACAATAATAATTATCCTTCGATAACGTTACGTATGTGTTAGTGAATATTATATCCTTTGACAACACACTGAATTATATTAAATTTTA
The DNA here is from genome assembly GCA_905187575.2 of Celastrina argiolus. Lineage (NCBI taxonomy): Eukaryota > Metazoa > Arthropoda > Insecta > Lepidoptera > Lycaenidae > Celastrina > Celastrina argiolus. Next base: position 11,301,327 of record LR994599.1, on the reverse strand, counting down.
ATAAATGGTATTAAAAATATTTTCACTTAAAAAATTTGTATCGAACCCGTATTGAATATCAAAAACATTCCAGAACGCATTCCAGTGATAGATCAAAGTGAACTTTGCTTGATGAACTGATTTTCAGTAGCAAAATATTAGGAAATCCTGGAAGGCCGATTTTAGAAATAAGCAAATAGCTGAGGGATTTCAATTGAGAATTTGAGCGAAAATGTTTACTGATGTTCAGAAGTTAAACTTAAGTTTACAATGACGTTAGAAAGCCAAGAACCCAAGTAAGGTCATCATTTCAATTATGACGTATGTCTACATGGGGGATACGTATGGACTTAAGTATCCCCCAAATTCAACGTGTAAAATAAATGAATGATAATACTTTAGAGTGTGTATATCCCTCCTACATAAAATGTATATTTTGAAAGTACCAGCGCTAAAATACTTTTGACTTTTATGTTTGTATGAGAAATGCTCCAACATCATAAATTTTCCCATACAATAATTAAAATTAAAAAGTACCTGTTTCAGCGCTGGTACTTTCACTTTTTAAAGGGTCCATACACAAAGCCCATACACACCCTAAAGTATTATCACTTATTAATATTATAGGCTATATATTTCAACTTGTGTTACAGGTACCAGAACGGAAATATATATATTACTTTTATACTACAAACATATTTAAGATTTTTATTATATTAATACACAAATTTAATATACATCCATGACACAGGAACATTGAAAACTTTTTGTTTCCTCGGCGAAGGAATTGATGGAATGTTGATGAGTGCTATTCGTTCTCTGGCACCCCACAGATAAGTAAGATTAGACAGAGAAAATGTAGTTATGCTATCGTGAATAAAAAGCTAAATCAAAGAAGACGCTGAATTGACGTAAAAGAATATACCTGTGCGATTTCTGTAATTTTGTCAGCGAAATTTTCACGATTCATTATAATAATTTGACGTGAACACGTCTTTAAAATTGCTTTCGTGGGAACGAACGAATGCAACGACGGGATTAAACAAAACTAATGATTTCAATTACTAATGATAGAAATGATCTTAACAATGACGATCTCCGTAGCGCAGTGGTTGAGCACGTTGGTGGTAAACCAGAGGTCGCGGGTTCGAATCCCGCCGAGGGAACAAAAAGTTTTACAAATGTTCCTGGGTCATGGATGTGTATTAAATTCGTGTATAATATATAATAAAAATCTTAAATTTGTGTATAGTGTAAAAGTATGAAATATATTTCCGTTGTCTGGTACGTGTAACACAAGTTCTTCGGATACTTAGCACGGGGCCAGATTGACGTGGTGTGAAGCGTCCATAGATATGTTTATTTTTTTAATCTAAGATTACATTATCCGTTATAGAGTAAGAATACCTCTCCATCAACCATGATTCCTGTGGGTAAAAGCGACAGAAGGAATATACGGGGTGTAATATGAACAGTCACTATAACTTTGAGATAGGATTATACTACCTTTCTTCATTTGGGAAATGTATTTATTTTTTATCAAAAAATAAAAACAAATTATGTAATACGCAACGTTATTACCGTATTCACGTACAATAAACGGCCGTATCCACAACTGAACCGCGCCCCTTTTTCAACATATACACAATGAGTTACATACAGCTTATGAGATAGTTATAAAGCTATTTCGGTTGGTACAGTATAATGCAGATATTCGAAGCTGCCTTAATTAAAAAAGTTTATGAGCATACGAGGCGCAGTGCTGTTAAATTTGGTGCTCGGCATTTTAAAGTTACAACCCTTAATGTATGGCTTTAATAAAATAAAGATAAAAAAAAACCTTTAATGTATCGCGATGAGCGAACAAATGTTGCGGTAGGTATAAAATAAATGGTCCTATCGCACAATACTTAAACGGTTGTTAAATTAAGTGGCGGTCAAATCACACGCTGCCCTTGTCATTATGCTAAGTAGTGACAATGACAGCGTGTGAATAGGAGGGCTCTTAACTTTAATTATCATTTCAGTATTCGATCATTAGAATTTGAAATAGGGGATAATAAATTAAACTTTTAATAAATAAATTGGCAATTTTTCACTAATCACTTTTTAAATTAATTGGTAATTAATATTTGATCTTGTTTAAACTTATTTACCTAACTTTATCTAAAAAATACAAAACCTAAACTGACCTAACCTAACTTTATCTATTAATAAATAAATAAATAAATGTATGTAATGTAAATCATGCTGTTAAATTTGTTTTTCGGCTACATCTTTATTGCTATGAACTATTTCATTGCATAGTTCAAAATAAGTCATAAACTGAACATTTTACATATTACACTTTGTTTGTTTATTTAAATACCGAGAGTGTAACATTTTATTAGTTTTTCTAATTAACTAAATAATAATTATAAAATTCATAATTTTTAACTATCGATCGCTAGGTATGAAAATAGGTTGTCGACGGAGTCGCGGAAGTTTTGTTGTCCCTGTGGCTTCGTCAACGGCGCTGGAGTCGGAGTACCGCCGAGTTGTAGTGGGTAGGGCTGCGTCCATTTACCATCTTTCGGACGCAGCGAGTCCTACATATCCGTGGAGGGAATCCCCAATCCCCCACGGAATGCTTAAAAGCATTTCTCTGCGGTAAAAAAAAGGAATGTAAATAGGTTATAAGACCCTTAAGTAAACCTACCCACTCCAAAAATATTTTTAGATAATATTGTGTAGGTAGGTACTAGGTAGTTGTAATTTATAGGTGGATGGATGTGGCGAAGTCGCAGTTGTATTGTATTTCCCATGGTTTTGAAGTCCCACCCAGTAGAAGAGCGCCGGGTGCCTCGTACTTCTCTCCCGGAATAGCAGCTGTTATCGATAGGCATTTTTGAGGATCTGGGCCCTGATTCTCATGCCTCGAATACCGTTTGTATTGTCAGTCTGTTTCACTCGCACGCGCATTCTTTGACGTGCACACGAGCAGAGTAGACTATGATTCGAAACGAAGTTCGAACCACGAGAATCGAGACTGATTCAAGATGCCATCGCTAATTATCACCTTCAAAGTTCGATAACAAAATGTATGGGTTTTGACATAAGGTACGCTAAAATAATGAAATACCAAATCGCGATCATTTAGCGTAGCTTATGTCAAATCCTATACATTTTGATATCGAACTTTGTAAGCGATAATTAGCGATGGCATCTTGAATCAGCCCCGAGTTATCGCCTTAGGCCTTAGGCGGGTCCGGCAGCCCAAGCGGTAGGCACCAATGGGTTTGAGTTGTAGCATCAGGCGCGTTCCTTACTCCGCAGTCCGCACCTGGATGAGTCTCACATACCACGGCCGTTCCCAATCCACTGGGGATCCATAAAAGATTTTCCATAGTAAAATAGAGTTCTAGCTACATAATATACAGGGTGTAAAAAGTGCAGTCACTATAACTTTGGGATATGATTATAGGTACTACCTTGTCTCATTCTAGTTTTTTTTTTTTTTTACAAAGTTGAAGAAAAAAAATTTTTTTTGCTTTATTGTTATTATTGCGACAAAAAAATAAGAAATGGTCAAAAGTAAAAAAAAAAATTTTTAGTTTTTGACAAAAGAAAAAAAAAATACATTTCTAAAATGAGGAAAGGTAGTATAATCGTATCTCAAAGTTAAAGTGACTGCTCTTTTTACACCCTGTATAATAAGTAATAGACGCATCAATATAATTTGATTTTTTATCACAACTATGCCTTTGAATTTTGCTAAGACCTTCATTCCTATACGTAAATTAAGCATGCAATTACCAAAAAGCTTAGGGAGCCGCCAAAAATTAATGCAAAACAAATTTGCAACAAATGCAAAATACTGTTATTGACGTCGCGGCGCTGGACGTCGCGACGCTGGGCGTCGGTAGGCGTCGCGGCGCTGGGCGTCGGCAGGCGTCGCGGCGCTGGGCGTCGGCAGGGGTCGCGACGCTGGGCGTCGGCAGGCGTCGCGGCGCTGGGCGTCGTGGCGCTGGGCGTCGTGGCGCTGGGCGTCGCGGCGCTGGGCGTCGGTAGGCGTCGCGGCGCTTGGCGTCGTGGCGCTGGGCGTCGGCAGGCGTCGCGACGCTGGGCGTCGGCTGGCGTCGCGGTGCTGGGCGTCGGCAGGCGTCGCGGCGCTGGGCGTCGGCAGGCGTCGCGGCGCTGGGCGTCGGCAGGGGTCGCGACGCTGGGCGTCGGCAGGCGTCGCGGCGCTGACGTCGTGGCGCTGGGCGTCGTGGCGCTGGGCGTCGCGGCGCTCGGCTTCGCGGCGTTGGGCGTCGGCAAGCGTCGCGGCGCTGGGCTTTTGAATCCAATAATATGGTGGACCACCATATTCGGATGTTTATTATAAGGATCTGATCATGTAGAACCAAAGTTCTTGATCTATGCGCCCTTACTTTACTAGGCTTAGCTTTACTTACTCTACATTTCAGTTAAAACGTGATACTTGGCCGTTTTGCTACCGTTACGAAGATTTTATAGGCATTCATTTATCGTGTGTGAAATAAAACGGCCAAGCATCACGTTTTAACTGAAATGTAGAGTAAGTGAAGCTAAGCCTAGTAAAGTAAGGGCGCATAGATCAAGAACTTTGGTTCTACATGGGATTTGTCCACTTTTTGATAGATTTTGATTAAGGTGCTTGTAGATTTAGGGTGAGTAGTTCACAGTGAGTAGTCTTTAGAGCTTGGCTTTATACGATATCTGATAACTTTTTCACAGGGTAAGCTATATAGACTCGTCTTGGCAACATTTTTACATGAAAATGTTTTTTGGGTGGGATTTGGTGGATTACTTTGAAACTAACCAGGATAAAGAAAATCTTTAGATCGTAACTTTCTGTACTCCCGACCATATTAATCGACTGAGAATCATAACAAACAAACGTCAATTTATTGGGAAGTACGCGGCACGATCAAATCTGAATCAAAATCGAATCAGTTTGGAGATTAAGCCTGGCCGAAGCCGAAGTAGTTATTCTTAGGAGAAAACAGCACGGTTGAGAGAAATACAAAATAGGTATTTATAAAATCTATTGCTGTCTCGCAGTGCCTTAGCTGGCCAGCACTAGCGCGATAGAGACAAATATAACTTGGACTGAAATTAGTTATTAAAAGTACCAGAAATCGACGTTTAGGGGATTCCTGTTTCCACCACCAAAACATAACCGATTGAAATATTTTGTATAATGTAGTCAAATCTGTTTCCTGGATGTTTAAACATAGCGGAGAATCTCGCCATTTTTTCTAGGTTTTTGAACGTCCATCTCTTTATTCCTATTTCTGTATGGAAATCGTAGTGTTTCCTCTTAATAGATAGCTAAGCTTAGTTAAAATTACTTATCTTCTCGATTTGACATGAGACAAATAGAGATAAAGTTTTTGATAGTAAATTACACATTCCATTGTACCCCTGCGCTGCATAAGTACAATGGAGTTATCAGAAACAATTGACAACTAACAACAATCGGTAACGTTATCGAATGTAAATTATGTAAGCGCTGTCATCATTTCCATACAATAATAATTATCCTTCGATAACGTTACGTATGTGTTAGTGAATATTATATCCTTTGACAACACACTGAATTATATTAAATTTTAATAAATGGTAATAAAAATATTTTCACTTACAAATTTGTATCGAACCCGTATTGAATATCAAAAACATTCCAGAACGCATTCCAGTGATAGATCAAAGTGAACTTTGCTTGATGAACTGATTTTCAGTAGCAAAATATTAGGAAATCCTGGAAGGCCGATTTTAGAAATAAGCAAATAGCTGAGGGATTTCAATTGAGAATTTGAGCGAAAATGTTTACTGATGTTCAGAAGTTAAACTTAAGTTTACAATGACGTTAGAAAGCCAAGAACCCAAGTAAGGTCATCATTTCAATTATGACGTATGTCTACATGGGGGATACGTATGGACTTAAGTATCCCCCAAATTCAACGTGTAAAATAAATGAATGATAATACTTTAGAGTGTGTATATCCCTCCTACATAAAATGTATATTTTGAAAGTACCAGCGCTAAAATACTTTTGACTTTTATGTTTGTATGAGAAATGCTCCAACATCATAAATTTTCCTATACAATAATTAAAATTAAAAAGTACCTGTTTCAGCGCTGGTACTTTCACCTTTTAAAGGGTCCATACACAAAGCCCATACACACCCTAAAGTATTATCACTTATTAATATTATAGGTTATATATTTCAACTTGTGTTACAGGTACCAGAACGGAAATATATATATTACTTTTATACTACAAACATATTTAAGATTTTTATTATATTAATACACAAATTTAATATATTACATCCATGACACAGGAACATTGAAAACTTTTTGTTTCCTCGGCGAAGGAATTGATGGAATGTTGATGAGTGCTATTCGTTCTCTGGCACCCCACAGATAAGTAAGATTAAACAGAGAAAATGTAGTTATGCTATCGTGAATAAAAAGCTAAATCAAAGAAGACGCTGAATTGACGTAAAAGAATATACCTGTGCGATTTCTGTAATTTTGTCAGCGAAATTTTCACGATTCATTATAATAATTTGACGTGAACACGTCTAAACTTTTAAAATTGCTTTCGTGGGAACGAACGAATGCAACGACGGGATTAAACAAAACTAATGATTTCAATTACTAATGATAGAAATGATCTTAACAATGACGATCTCCGTAGCGCAGTGGTTGAGCACGTTGGTGGTAAACCAGAGGTCGCGGGTTCGAATCCCGCCGAGGGAACAAAAAGTTTTACAAATGTTCCTGGGTCATGGATGTGTATTAAATTCGTGTATAATATAATAAAAATCTTAAATTTGTGTATAGTGTAAAAGTATGAAATATATTTCCGTTGTCTGGTACGTGTAACACAAGTTCTTCGGATACTTAGCACGGGGCCAGATTGACGTGGTGTGAAGCGTCCATAGATATGTTTATTTTTTTAATCTAAGATTACATTATCCGTTATAGAGTAAGAATACCTCTCCATCAACCATGATTCCTGTGGGTAAAAGCGACAGAAGGAATATACAGGGTGTAATATGAACAGTCACTATAACTTTGAGATAGGATTATACTACCTTTCTTCATTTGGGAAATGTATTTATTTTTTATCAAAAAATAAAAACAAATTATGTAATACGCAACGTTATTACCGTATTCACGTACAATAAACGGCCGTATCCACAACTGAACCGCGCCCCTTTTTCAACATATACACAATGAGTTACATACAGCTTATGAGATAGTTATAAAGCTATTTTTATTGGTACAGTATAATGCAGATATTCGAAGCTGCCTTAATTAAAAAAGTTTATGAGCATACGAGGCGCAGTGCTGTTAAATTTGGTGCTCGGCATTTTAAAGTTACAACCCTTAATGTATGGCTTTAATAAAATAAAGATAAAAAAAAAACCTTTAATGTATCGCGATGAGCGAACAAATGTTGCGGTAGGTATAAAATAAATGGTCCTATCGCACAATACTTAAACGGTTGTTAAATTAAGTGGCGGTCAAATCACACGCTGCCCTTGTCATTATGCTAAGTAGTGACAATGACAGCGTGTGAATAGGAGGGCTCTTAACTTTAATTATCATTTCAGTATTCGATCATTAGAATTTGAAATAGGGGATAATAAATTAAACTTTTAATAAATAAATTGGCAATTTTTCACTAATCACTTTTTAAATTAATTGGTAATTAATATTTGATCTTGTTTAAAATTATTTACCTAACTTTATCTAAAAAATATAAAACCTAAACTAGCCTAACCTAACTTTATCTATTAATAAATAAATGAATAAATGTCTATAATATAAATCATGCAGTTAAATTTGTTTTTCGGCTACATCTTTAAGTTAAAGTATTGCGATGAACTATTTCATTGCATAGTACAAAATAAGTCATAAACTGAACATTTTACATATTACACTTTGTTTGTTTATTTAAATACCGAGAGTGTAACATTTTATTAGTTTTTCTAATTAACTAAATAATAATTATAAAAATTCAAAATTTTTAACTATCGATCGCTAGGTATGAAAATAGGTTGTCGACGGAGTCGCGGAAGTTTTGTTGTCCCTGTGGCTTCGTCAACGGCGGTGGAGTCGGAGTACCGCCGAGTTTTAGTGGGTAGGGCTGCGTCCATTTACCATCTTTCGGACGCAGCGAGTCCTACATATCCGTGGAGGGAATCCCCAATCCCCCACGGAATGCTTAAAAGCATTTCTCTGCGATAAAAAAAGGAATGTAAATAGGTTATAAGACCCTTAAGTAAACCTACCCACTCCAAAAATATTTTTAGATAATATTGTGTAGGTAGGTACTAGGTAGTTGTAATTTATAGGTAGGTCACTGGATGTGGCGAAGTCGCAGTTGTATTGTATTTCCCATGGGTCTGAAGTCCCACCCAGTAGAAGAGCGCCAGGTGCCTCTCACTTCTCTCCAGGAATAGCAGCTGTTATCGATAGGCATTTTTGAGGATCTGGGCCCTGATTCTCATGCCTCGAATACCGTTTGTATTGTCAGTCTGTTTCACTCGCACGCGCATTCTTTGACGTGCACACGAGCAGAGTAGACTATGATTCGAAACGAAGTTCGAACCACGAGAATCGAGACCCTGACGCTGAAGCCTGGGCCACTACAGGGGACTGATTCAAGATGCCATCGCTAATTATCACCTTCAAAGTTCGATAACAAAATGTATGGGTTTTGACATAAGGTACGCTAAATGAAATACCAAATCGCGATCATTTAGCGTAGCTTATGTCAAATCCCATACATTTTGATATCGAACTTTGTAAGCGATAATTAGCGATGGCATCTTGAATCAGCCCCGAGTTATCGCCTTAGGCCTTAGGCGGGTCCGGCAGCCCAAGCGGTAGGCACCAATGGGTTTGAGTTGTAGCATCAGGCGCGTTCCTTACTCCGCAGTCCGCACCTGGATGAGTCTCACATACCCAATCCACTGGGGATCCATAAAAGATTTTCCATACTAAAATAGAGTTCTAGCTACATAATATACAGGGTGTAAAAAGTGCAGTCACTATAACTTTGGGATATGATTATAGGTACTACCTTGTCTCATTCTAGATTTTTTTTTTTTACAAAGTTGAAGAAAAAAATTTTTTTTTGCTTTATTGTTATTATTGCGACAAAAAAATAAGAAATGGTCAAAAGTAAAAAAAAAATTTTTTAGTTTTTGACAAAAGAAAAAAAATACATTTCTAAAATGAGGAAAGGTAGTATAATCGTATCTCAAAGTTAAAGTGACTGCTCTTTTTACACCCCGTATAATAAGTAATAGACGCATCAATATAATTTGATTTTTTATCACAACTATGCCTTTGAATTTTGCTAAGACCTTCATTCCTATACGTAAATTAAGCATGCAATTACCAAAAAGCTTAGGGAGCCGCCAAAAATTAATGCAAAACAAATTTGCAACAAATGCAAAATACTGTTACTTAACATTTTGCCAGCGCACAATACTCGGGCTCGAAATTTAAAGCTAAACTAGACGATAACGCACTTACTGCCTTAGTCGGATGAGCGGGCTCAATATCAACAGTACTAAAATCCGCTGCAGACGACGACCTTAAAACTGCACAGTTTGGTAATACTTACCAATGGCGCGTTCGTTAACTCCACTCCTATCGGATTGACTTACCCTTTTGAAGCCCGTTATCCAAATTCCTTCATATTAAATAGGGTCTAACAAAAAATGGAAAAATCTGTCGAATAACGGATCCCGACAAATTTTTTTTTCGTCAAAAACTAAAAAAAGCTTTCACTTTTTACAATTAAAAACAGTTCGATCACAGTAGACTAAATTATAATATAAAATTTTCATACTAGACTACTATTATTGGCGCACGCACACTTAAACTTCGTTTACAATGGCACAGTTTGATGTACTAGACAAAGTAATGTATGAACTGTTTTATTTTGACACTCTGCCTATGCATTCTATACAAATTACAATACTTACTGGGCAGCCGATAGGTAATGTATGTAATAGACGAGAGCAAGGGTCGAGGATAGTATTTGACGAATTATTTAAGTAAGTATATATTATTATATTCATAATATTTCATAAACTGCCATAAAACAGGTATTCTATACATCGCCTAGTTATTGTCGATAAAGTATATAGCTACTGTGCCCATTTGTGTGATACAAGAGACAATATTATGGTGCAATAATTTGAGAGCGCTGTATTATATTATGTGTACTGTGGTATAACTGTGCAGTTTAATCGTCGTCGTCTGTAGCGGGCTTAAGCGTCTGCTACAATTTGGCAACAGCACTTCATTAAAATTTCCTTATCAGATACTCGATGTAACGAAACGAGGGAAACCGCAAATTCATCTGAATATAATAATAAAAAATGGCGGGCGAATCATCAGTTTATTTGCGGAAAAGATTTTCCTTCGTCGCACGAAGAAAATGTGTTTGATTTATCAGCACTCGGGGCCGGACCTTCCGCCGGCTATAAATTTTATTGTGTTATGATTTAGGAGTGTGTATACCATTTTATGGTAAACACTTTACTCTTTGTGTGCCGTTTCTGTGATTTATTTTGCGGATCTCGCGGGAGGCGGCGATACTGTCAATATTGACCGCGGGACCACCATTTTATTTGACGCCCGCTGTTTGGTACGCGCCTCTAGAACTTAATACCAAACATGTTGAAGTTGTTGCGAATTTAAATTTAGAAGTTTATATATACAAATATGGCGGCCGCGAAATGTCGAGATTGCAATATCTATGTCGCAGTCATCTGATTGAATCTGCTTATTTAATTGAATGACTAGCGCGGTCATTTAATGGCGTCAAACAGCTCGTACAGATAGCAATGTGTTGATATATTTTTTGAATAATTTACATTAATGTGCGTTATAATAGTACACATTCGGAAATTTTTATGTTTGAAAATAAAATATTAAATGGCTGGCCTAGTCTCGGATTCATTAAATTTGTTGGTAAAAACAGAATTCGATAAACGCGCTAGTCATTTTTCAACCAGATGACTGCGACATATACATTATACACGTTCGCCGTGTGAACAGCTACAACTTCTGGAAGTAGCTTCAATGAATACGTAAAACGGGCAATCTTCGGAAGTCCTCAAGAACTTCGCATACGTTATGTCGGAAACCTCGGCAACTTCAGCTGGATGTAGCTGGGTGCTGTCGACTGAATAATGAACATAATTGTGCTCCACTTTACAACTTTTTGAATTTTAATCACGTATAAATAGTTGCAACGTGATGTATAACGATGTAGTTTCAAATGCAGGATTGTATACAGTGTGTAAAAAGAACAGTCACTATAACGTTGAGATACGATTAAATACTACCTTTCCTCATTTTTGAAAATATGTTTTTTTTTTTTTAGTTTTTGACAAAAAAATAAATAATAAAAAATCTCCCAAAATGAGGAAAGGTAGTATAATAGTGTTTCAAAGTTATAGTGACAGTTATTTTTACACCCGTTATGTCTATGTCAAGCGTGGCCCCCATTGAATACTTTAGGAAGGCTTATGTCCGGGGCCCTGATTCAAGATGCCATCGCTAAAGTTCGAAAACATGTATGGGATTTGACATAAGGTTGGCTAAATGACAAGCGAATTCATGTGTCACTTAGCGACGCTTATGTCAAATCCCATACATATTGTTTTCAAACATCGTAAGTGATTTCTCTGGGCCACACTTCACATAGGAATATATACACATAATATGTATATAGGGCCCGGGATCACATGCTGGCATTGCTGATACGACGATATGCCAACATATTAGACTTCGTAGAAGGCCCTAAACACCACTCAGTTGGCCCTTTGGGTGGTGGGGTTCGAATCTACGAATAATCTAAAACTAAGTTACTAATGTGAATTATTTCATTTCTATCCATAAACATAATATCAACAAACATAATCACACGCCAGTGTTTTCGTTAGCGCGATGTAGAAAAGTACTGAAAAGTAGCAGTGACATCTAGTTTAATATTGTGAACTAAAAATTACACACAAATTTCATCGTACACTATCAAATTGGATAAGCCCTTTGCCGCGTCTTTCTCTTGCATCAGTCTGTCTGTTTGCAATAAGCTCAAAGGCTGCACCGATTTTAATGCTGTTTTCATGATCGAATAGAGGGTGGTTTTAATGTATTAATTGGATCTGCTGTTCTTTGTCGACTGTCCCTGCTGTCAGTCTAGACAGAAGTAGCGGATAATTTTGTTCTGTAACATTTAAGCAGATTTCTTAGACACACGAAATGCTACTGAAGTAAGAGCGCTAAGTAAACACGGGAAATGCGAAGTACAAAGAGAACAAATATAGCATTAAATTAAGTTCAAGTTTCGCTGTCATCTCCACATTGTTTTGATGAAATTATAAGACAATAGCGAGTCGGAGCGTCGAATTTCTTAATCGTACGGTGTTATTAAGGATCGCAGTTACCAGTTGTAATTACCTGCTTGCCTGTTTGTTACTGACAGATCCAATTACGCGAAGGAAGGCTTTTCATCGCATGTCATATTTCACCTCTTTGTCTAATTCCAAGAAGTTCCCCGACAATCGTTTGCGAAATTTTCTAATTGTTGTTCGGTAATATAATACTTTTGGGAGATTATTAATTTCGGATTAGATCTATGATCCAATTTCCGGAATTTATATGCTTTGTTCTTTTGTGTAAATACCGAGAATAATGGGTATTTATAACAAAACTTGCCTAGTATATATCGAATATAGTTTTTTTTATAAATTACATTTGAAATTATTGAATAGAGACATACAGCAATATTTAACATATAGAAGACATACTTTGAAATATAGTCTATCTTTTAGGCAAGAAATATCTGTTAGGTATTTTTTTTACATGATAATTCATACTTTTTTATTACATACTTATTATTATTATGTATAGCGGAAGCAACTCAAGTCTCTCACATTTTCTCTTATATAATGTATATTAAAATTGTTAATAAATAAATCACAAAGCTACCGTGATTTATGTATTATTTAAAAAAAAGGTTTTATATTATTTATCGTAACGTTGTGTAACATTAAATTCATATAAATATTATAATCGTAACTTCGTGTTATCTAATCATTTTCGTTCAAACCGTTCAAGTATTTTAGAGACAATTATTAACTTTTGTCGTCTTCAAGAAAATATGCTGTGTACGCACTAAAATATTGCTCTCTTTAATTATCTACGTTAATATTATGAAGAGAAAAATTTGTATTTTTGTATGTAACTTAACTCAAAAAGTACTGGACCGATTTTAATAATTCTTTTATCATAAGAAAGCTACATTACCACTGAGTAACATAGGCTATATAAAAATCAATTGCTGTTCGTTAGTCTCACTAAAACTCGAGATCAGCTGAACTGATTCGGCTATTTTTGGTCTTGAAATATTCGAGGAAGTCCCGGGAAGGTTTACACGGTTTCCATGCTCGACGAGGTGGGCACGGGTCAGCTAGTTGTGAATATATTGGTTGTATCTTCGTAGCTTATTTATGATTTAGAAAGGTTCTAAATTGTATAGGAAGTTCATTTCAACTCAAGTATTTTAGACATGGAAAAATCACTTGATTGTATGATATTAATTTTATTTTGATCGTTAAAAAATGCAGCGTATGCATGAGAAATGGCAGGTAGGTGGCGCCGATGTAGTTACACGACTGATCAATATTCAGCTGGCTGACGCTTATACTTCTAACGAACCCAACATTAACATATTTTATGTAACTTCTTATAATCCAATTTCGCACACTCAAAGGGAATTAATAAGAGTACAAGTATTGTGCGTTCAGACTGAATACTGTTAAGCCATAGTTTGAGGTTTTTGATACAAAAACAAAGGTTGCCAAAGGCTATTATATTAATAAGCCACCTATTGAATAATAATATTCTCCGTGCAGTACCCCGTGGGTACCGTGTTAGGCGATAGAGGGTATATATATCCGGAAATTGGCACCAGCCGCTCGCCAACCCTCCTGTCGTGTGTGGCGAATATAGGCAACTACCCCCATGAAATACTTTGAGGGAGGGGGAGTATAGGTTCTACAGTGGAGGTTGGAGACGACGTGCAGGTTCATAGTTGAAACGACGAATCAGTAAGACGCAAATACTTACCGTGTGACCACGTGGTGGTAATGTGACTAAGCTTACAATGTCATTGTATTGAGAATTATTAAATGTAGAATTTTAATAATTATTCAAAATAGTAAATTACATTTGAATTTAAATAATGAAAGTTTGAAGGTATAATTCTGAAGAAATATATTCATAAAGTTAATCCACTTTGTAATCACAAAGTATTTAAACCACGGTGGCAATTTATTTGAATCGCTCTCCGAAACAACTCTTTATTCAGTTTAAAGGTTTTATTATGTCATATTCTACAAAGCTAGTAAACTACCCAATTGAACATTGCATTTAATGACAAGATAATCAAATTAATAACACTGTGAAGTGGCTGTATAAACTGCTCGTGGTCAGAGAGAAAATCGCTGGACTATAACGAGGGGTCATTGACGGCGTCTCTTGAACATTTAACACTTTTTATCCTCCTGCGCCAGAAGGAGAGTTATTTTTCTGGAGTATGTAAGTAACATTTTGTTAGAAAAAAGGTATATATTGAAAAAAAAACAATCAATCATAACTAATTACTTCAAAATAAAATTATAATAAAATTTAAGTAATTAGGAGAATAATTCAATTCAGAGTAAAAAGCGTGGGGTGCTTGATATATTAAATGTAACAATTATTCTATATGCAACTATCTATGAGCGGAGAGTTATGAAAACATAGTAAAAAGTTATGAAAATATAGTAAAATGCACCCCACGCTTTTTACTCTGAATTGAATTATTCTCCTAATAACTTAAATTTTATTATAATTTTATTTTGAAGTAATTAGTTACGATTGATTGTTCGATCTTCTACTACGGTAATATAAACTCTTTGTAATTAAAAATTATTTTCTACTATTTAGTTCGATTAGCTATAAAAGCGTGGTTTTTTAAACTATAATTTATTTTTTATTTTTTAGTTCGATGTTTCAATTAATTATTTGCGGACATGTGATAGTATTGAAATGCCTTATGAAAGTGTGCAAAGTTTCAAATTAATCAAACTTCTGGAAATCGGTCAAATTTATGCTTAAAGATTCCATTACATATGCAGGTAGGGGTGTGTGCAGTATATGTGTTAGGTCGAATAAATAACTTGAACGAAACACACACACACACACAAACACGAAATACAATTAAGTATTGTTTATTCTCGCAGTAATACAGCGCATATAGTCCACACGTATATTACCATACACTTAACTTAACAGTTAAAGAAGGAGAAAGTAAAAGGATGGCTAGTTATCAAATTATAGCCTAAAAACAATAGATCGCGTAACAAAACGTAAGGCGCGACAAAGCAGCTGACAGGTTCAGCGCACGGAAGTGATTTTCATACTAACTTGATGTGCAAGCCGATCGGGCGTTGGCGCGCCGTACAGAATTCCTGTGATTGTTATCAATAGATAGGTACTTAAGGCGCAGCGCCCGTCGCGCGGTCGTCGGGCTGCAATACCTGTTCCCTATGTATTACAGAATATATATGTACTAATATTTTAAATTATAATTTATTTGAAATGTGTAGTTTTAGTGTTTTAATTACTGTATTCTATATTTCTTGTTTACGTAAACATGATTAGTAATTGTGTAAATATTTTATTTGTTTAGTAAAATTATAAAGATTAAATGTATAAGTAAAATGTTGTAAATAGCTGTGTATATACTTAAATAAATACATATTATACATATTATGTAAACTACTGTGTTAGGCCACACATACATAGATACAACCCAAGCTAATAAAAGCATGGTAAAAAGAACTTTAAATTAGAATTACTTTTCTGTAACATTCTTGCGTTAAATTACACTGCATCTGCACAATTAAAATAATTAGAGCGCATTAAAAGCTTCTGTAATTAGTTTGTATAGCCAAGTTTAGTTTCCACTAGGGGAGCATAAGTCTATCTGAACATAATTATTAAGGAACTAAAACGGTACTAGCTGCCAAATTGTATACCACAATACAAACTTAGCAGTAATTATGTACATAATATAACCTCAGTGGCTGTCATTATATTATGCAGATTATGCTACCACACCGAATCCTGTGACGGTGGTCGTTTCAAACCAGGAGTTATTTTATAGTGCCCAAGTGAGTGCGCACAGAAGCACTCTCTGTCCGTTCACTCTCGTAGCACAGTGGGTAGGCTACCCATCTCAAATGGCGACATATCAGGCGCAGGACCGACTTCTTATTTCATCTTTCTTGTCCCACAATAATTAGATCAGTCTTTGAAAACAACATTATTTGTTGTTCTAACGCGGTAATCGAACCCACTAGACCGCTGAAATGAATATAATATGGTTAGTGATTATATCTATTTGGATATGTATTTTTATGAATGAATATGATTAGTAATTTTTTAAATAAGCGAAAAATATTAATCGATGTTCTTTTATTCCGAAATAGACCATTTACGTTTTTTTGATTTCTTGATAAGTAGAAAAATAATTCAAAATAAGGATTAAATAAAAAAATACCAATTTATTTAAAAGATCTAATACGAAATAAAATACCAACAATTTAAAAAGTTTTCATTGATAAGCTACCAAATATTCATTTGATGCTAAATTAAATATTCTGTTGTGACATACTAACCGCAATCGATATAATAATTTAATCCAACGATGTATCTTGTAAAGGATAACCTGTTTACAGACTTATTGATAAATATAATTGGTAACTATGAAAGGTGTTGGTCCAATAGGCATTGCATTTATGGCTTTACTGTCTGAAGTCCTATGAGTTGCAATATCGCAGCGGCGCATTTATATACCCTGGTGCGGGGGCGGGCGGCGAGCGGGGCGGGCGGCGAGCGGGCGGGCGGTGTATCGAAGTCTCCGACGATAATGATAGCAATAATTTGACCGTAATCGGCCGCATGCCGCTCCGTAGTCGCCTTGGGATCGGAGTCCGATTTTAAGCCGGGTTTATTTTGCGCATCAGTGGAGAACTACCTAAATCAACGGGCTAATTGCCTGCCTCGTTTTGCTTATCGAGATAATACTGTAGGTGCAGTTTTTATGCTGTTTGCTGTTTCGCTTTATCCGCAAATGATGCAGCTTAAAATTATACTTAATAAAAAAATAGTAGGAACTCAAAAAAAATACGTTTACTGTACTGTCATTGGTGTTTGATACCATGGTAAACTTTAATTTAATTAGACTTCTGGAAATTGGTGAAAATTACGCTCAATACATACATACATTGTATCTAGCTTATAATAAAAACATGTTAAAATTGTGTTGATCACAGAACTTATTCGTGGAAGTACAGGGAATGTTTAAACAACATTCCCTGTACTTCCACGAATAATTCAAGACCAAAAATAGCCAAATTGGTTCAGCCGTTCTCGTGTTTTAGCGCGACAACGAACAGCAATTCATTTTATATAATAAGATTAAAGAATATAAGATTAATTAATTATTTGTTCAGAGGTTAGATTAGGTTTAGGGTGTGTTTCACCAAGCAATGTTAAAGGTAATCCTTCGTTAAATATTATGTTATCCATCTCGTAATTCCTATTAATGAATAAGAAAGCATGGTATTTAAACTAGCCGTTAGCACTAACATGCGTTGGTGAAAATAGTTGTAAAGTAATAACAAATCTAGCCTTTTATTGGACGATTTTCCTTCACCCCAGATTGCTCCACCTTACGAATATGACCGACTGTCTGTAGGACTACTGCTACTAGGTTCTATTTTTCACCTAAAAAAAAGTAGGTCACAAAATAATGCCGATAGCGGGCATCCTTAAATGAACTTTACATATAATATTAATAGCAGGTATGACGTAACACCACAACAGAATCGTTTACGTAGTTTCTTGGCAGAATTATAAGTAATGATTAAGTGACTCAGTAATGGGTAAAGTTCGTCAAACTTTCAACTTATACTAAACTGTATATGCTGTAAGGCTGAACCCTTGTTATAACTGGTAATATATTATGAAATTACAACGATGCGCTACCAAATCATGTTACGTAAATGTTAGAATCTGAATCACAATGATTGTGATAATGTTTACGTAACGTAATGATTGTGGTAACGTACATTTACGTAATTCGTTAGGTTTAATGTATCGAAATTTTTACACCTACATGGCATATAATGCGTTTTAATAACGGTGCGCCGGAGAATGAATATTTTTTTTTTAATATTTATAAAACCTGCTGTTCTGTGATTATTATTTTTTCAATATATACCTTTTTTTCTCGTTTATTAGTGCACCGTTAGTATATTATATTTATTATAATATATATTATAATTTACAGGATGTAACTTTTTATAGTTGCTCTTTAGCAGTCACTATAACTTCGTGGGGTAATAACCAGGCAAGAAATATATCCATTGGTACTAGCTTGTCATTTGCTTTTAATCAAATGTACAACATGCACAAGACAGCGATCAGCTGATTACGCTGAGAGATAGCAAGACGTTGATTATGAACTAGGGCAAAAATTATAAAATTTAAGAATTTAATGCAGAACGTTTTTAAAAACAGTTCAGAATAAGCGACTAAAATAATAAATAGCAAAAAAAAAAATTTTTTTTTCTAAAATATATGGAAATAATTCATTTCTAGAATCAGTCAAGGTCCTATACATAATCCTATCCCAAAGTTATAGTGACTGCTCTTTTACACCCTGTATATTTTATTTATCTTATTTTTTTTCCTTTTTTTTTTGTTTTTTCGGAGAATGAATATCACCTCCCCATCTTTTTTAAGGGTGTCAAAGACAAGAGAGATTGTCTTCTGTTGTTTTTGACACCTATAAGAAATATGTTTATCCGGAAATGGGCTGCATTTCCACGGACATTGTTATTGGTGCTGAAGAAAGGATAGCAAGCACCTCCTCATCAACTATCTCTCCCGTGGGTGTCGTGAAGGGCGACAGAGGGAATGTATATTCGGAAATGGACATTCATTCCTCCGAAAAAAACAAAGAAATAAAAAACGATATTTAAAATATATATATTATTTAATACGATACACTAATAAACGAGAAAAAAAGGTATATATAAAATGTAAAAAGGTATATAGTTTCTGAAAACTTCCTGCCAAGGGCGGTTGCTTGATTCTGTCGCCGCGCTCTAAGCTCACGATAAAAGCTTGCAATGCTTAGAAACATAAACATACGTTACTTAATAATATTAGCTGTAATTCCCGCAACAAACTCTTAAAAATATTTAGACTTAAACTCTTTATTTATCAGTGAAAATTGTTGTGAATAATCGTGTATAAAAGGCTGTCACTAAAACACACTCATAAGTTACGAGTATATAATTAGTATAATATACTCGTAACTATATAATGCAATGTAATGCAATGTATTATAGTGATGCTGAATCAGTAGGTTGTATTCAGCATCACTATCATGATACATTGCATTATGTCACGTATTTAATTAACTTAAATTAAGAGATTCCAATTTTTTTGCTATTGGTAGGATACTTACTAATGGTATTTAAACCAAATTAGTTGCGTCGGTGGGTTGTTGTTTAGTGTGGTGGAGTTTTTATAAAATATAAATAAAGTTCTTATAAAGTTTTACCTCGTGTTTTCACTACCGCGCCATCTATTGACAAATGCGAAGTCAACGAAAATTCAGGATTCTTCCAGTACTAAAGCAAGTAAGGTTAAGTACTAAGTAATATCACTCATTGCATTGTGTCGCATATTTAAATTAATTAACCTATATAATTAACTTCAATAGATAAGAAAATTTATTTGAAAATTTTCTTATTTAGGTTTTACGTTAGTGAAAACACGAGGTAAAACTTTATAAGAACTTATAGGAGGTAACAGCGCCTATTGACAAATGCTAGAAAAATTAGACAATTTCATTATTTATCATTGAATAGATTGCAAAATAAAATTAGACATAATCATATTAAAAAAAAAAAATACAGACGAATTGAAAACCTCCTCCTTTTTTTGGAAGTCGGTTAAATATAGAAATAGATCACGGGAAAGAACACAGGCTATTTTATATCACGGGAAAATCTCAACTAAACTCACGAAGATGCAGGAAACATACGTATTTACTGTTCTTCTTTGTTTCTACTATATAATATGGATGGAAGTCGGTTAAAAACTTTTTACAAACATCAAAAATAATACAGACAGAGTAGTAAGATGTACAATAGTATTACTATTAATACTAGGTGTTGAAGTATTTTATGCGTTTCTGCTGGTATGGCTGCGTGATGTTTATTATTATTTGAGGAGTGAAGAGAAAACAGCAAACAGACTGATAAAGCGTATATTCTTCGGTAGTGTTTTATAATTACATTGGTTTTTAAAAAATTTTATAATAATGCGTACAAAATGGAGCGAAAATTCTATGCGTCTGCGTTTAAATTCATCGGCGGCCAATCACAGCATACCTTAATTTCGCGCTATTCTCAGCGGCCAATCAGAGCACTTTGTTTCGCGCCGTTTATAATATGTTTTTTTTATTATTATTTTTTATGGCTCAGGCGGTAACATACTCCCCGGCCTTGGAACTGTAGTAGGTTCCAACAAACAGAACTCAGTAATCAGAAGGAAAGAGTGGACAAATCTTGGAAAAATCTCGCCGTACAACGCCATCTGTCTTGCGAATATCTGCAACTCTCGAGACGCCATCCTTGCCCGGATACGTCTTCACGATGCGGCCCAAGCTCCACTTCAGTGGCGGCAAATTGTCATCCTTGATTAAGACAAGCATATCCTCTTTAAGCTCTCCTCTACTCTTGTGCCACTTGCTCCTGGTCTGAAGTTCGGACACATACTCCTGCGACCATCGGTTCCAAAAGTGTTGGCGTAATTGTTCTACACGCTGGTATCGTGTGAGACGATGAACAGGAACGTCGTGTACCTCGGCCGTTACAGGTGCAGTCAGTGGACGGCCAACCAAAAAATGAGATGGACAAAGTGGTAGAAAATCGTTGGGGTCGGTGGAAAGAGGAGTTAATGGACGGGAATTTAGAATAGCCTCGATTTGCACCAGCAGCGTAGTGAATTCTTCGAATGTCAGATGTGCATTTCCCACGACACGTCGTAAATGATGCTTACAGCTTTTTACTCCAGCCTCCCATAGCCCCCCGAAATGACTAGCGTAATAAGGTATCATCTTAAAATTAATATTTTGAGAAATTGCGTACTCCCTGATTTCATTCGAACAAGAAGCTAAAAATTTTTTGAACTCATTCATCAGACCGACAAAGTTTTTTCCGTTATCCGAAAATATGTCTTGTGGTTTACCACGCCGAGCGATAAACCGGTTTAGAGCTAAAAAGTACCCATCCGACGAAAGGTCGCTCACCAATTCCAAATGAACTGCACGCGTTACTAAACATATAAATATGCATATATATGATTTTTCTAATTTTGCTCCCCTACCTTTGCGGTTCAGCGTAAACACTGGGCCAGCGTAGTCAACGCCACTACGCAAGAACGGAAACCCAGGGTCTAAACGTTCTTTGGGCAAGTTTCCCATTAGAGGAGTAACCGTCGTCGGTCGCAATCGTGAACACCGCACACAACAGCGCACCACTTTCCGAGCAAGGTTCCGGCCTCCGACGGGCCACCACATCTCCCTTAGTGAATATAAAAGTTGCTGCGGTCCCGCGTGAAGCAAGCGTTGGTGCTCAAACCGGAAAAGCATAATAGAAAAATTATGTTTAGCGGAAATAAGAATTGGAAATTTCTTATCATAATGAAAATGAGGCGAATTTTGAATACGTCCCCCTACTCGGACTAAATTATCCGAATCAATAAATAAATTTAATTTTGAAAGTTGACTACAACCCTTTAACGATAGATTATTTTTAATCGAATCTAAAATATCAAAAAATGACTCCTGTTGACTAAGCTTTGCTAACATCAACTCCGCGCGGCTTAATTCGTCGACAGATAGTGAACCGGATCGCTTATTGTTCACATTGCGAGCGTTATAGATAAAACGTAAAACGTAAGCAGCGGCTCGTTTTAATCGCATGTACTGCGAGAACCGAGAAAAATTAAATAAATTGTTATCTAGTTTTACGCTATGGCAACAGATGTTAGACGATTTAGTTTCTGGTAAATTGTTAAATACTAAATTAGAATGGTTTAGATCGGGAACTACAAAATGTATGTCCTGCAAAAATGATGGTCCATTCCACCATAAAGATGAAGATATAAGCGCGTTTAAGTTTTGACCTCTTGAGACCAAATCGGCTGGATTATCCTTGCCTGCCACGTGACGCCACGAAAGTTCCTTCGTTAACTCATGAATCTCTGTCGTCCTATTTTGAACATAAGGTTTTAACAAATTAATAGGCATACCTAACCAACCCAAAACGATGGTGGAATCCGTCCAAAATACCACTTTATCAAAATTTGAACGCAAAGATCCGTTTAGTTTATGATACAAACGTGCCCCCAATAAAGCACCACACAACTCTAAGCGCGGTATAGTTGTGGGTTTTGTAGGCGCGATCTTGCCCTTGGAACACAGCAGGCGCACTGTAACATCATCTGATGCACTGATAGTGCGTACGAACGCGCAGGCACCGTACGCGATTTGCGACGCATCTGTAAAGATATGTAACTCTATGCGAATGGGTTCAATACACATTACATAACGCGGAATACGTAAACAGTTTAAATAAAATAATCCGTTGGTAAATTTATTCCAAATTTGTAAAATTTCATCGGGAACTGGTTCGTCCCATTCTAATTTTAATAACCAACATTTTTGTATTAACATTTTAGCAACCGTTATCACCGGGCTCAGCAATCCTAATGGATCGTATATCTGAGACGCGGATGATAATATACGACGTTTGGTTAATAAAACATAACTATCTTTATCTATCGGAACTTGCGACGAATAGTAAATTTCATCCGATACACTATTCCAACCGACACCTAAAGTTTTATTCTGTACAATTTTATCGAATAAAGTTAACTGATGTACATTATTATTATCCGTTAACTCAGAAGTTGTGTTTAGGTTCGTGCGGTCATAATTAAATAGCCATTTGCGCAAAGTAATACAGGCTGCATTTAAAATGTTACTAACGCCCTCACAGATGCGGTTTAATTCTTCAATATTATTAGAAGAAACTACTAAGTCATCTACGTAAAAGCAAGTATTAATAGTGTAAGCTATTTGCGGATCTACACAGTTTTGTGGGGATGCTAAGTCCTTTAAACACCTACAACTAAGATAGGGAGCGGAAGCCGTACCGTATGTCACGGTATTCAATCGGTAAACTCTCAGTGGTTCTAAAGGACTATCGCGCCACAAGATTAGCTGGAGGTCACGCTGATCTTCTAAGATTTCTAATTGGCGATAGAATTTCTCGATATCAGCACAAGCTACATACCTCTGTTCACGAAACCGTAATAATATCGAAATTAAATCACCCTGTATTGCAGGTCCGATCATTTGCAGGTCGTTTAATGATACACCAGTGCTAGAAGGCATGCTGGCATCAAATACTACGCGTAACTTAGTCGTCGTGGCGTGTTGTCTAAACACTCCATGATGCGGTAAAAAATAATGTGGATCAGTATACGAATCAACAAGACTCATATGACCTAAGTTGATGTACTCATGAATAAAATCACGGTACATGGCTTTATAGTTCGCATTCTGTTCGAGACGTTTTTCTAGTGCATAAAAGCGTTTAGTCGCTTGTTCGCGTGTACTACCTAAAGTTTTAGGTGAATTTTTAAACGGTATACTAACACAATAACGTCCGTCCGAAAGTCTTTTAGTTGTTTTTATAAAATGTTCCTCACATGCGGACTCCTCATTCGAATATTTTTCATTAGAAGTTATAGGCAATTCCTCCAACTCCCAGAAACGCCTAACTAATTTATCGAGTGAAACCATATCAGTTGACTGTGATAAAAAATTACAATGGACATGTTTTATCTTTTGGTTATACGGAACAGATTGAACGACACCCGAAACTATCCAACCTAATTTCGTATTTTGAATATAGGAACCATTTTTAAGACGAATTTTTCCATCAGTCAACAAATCCCAAAATAAATCCGCACCTAATAATAAATCAATATCTTGGCGTTCATAGAAATAAGGATCGGCCAATGATAAGTTATGAGGAATATTAAAATATTGTAAATTAAGCGCAGTGGTAGGCAACTTTGAAGTTATCTGTGGCAACACTAAGCATTGAATACGGGCAGTAAAGCTCCCGTCGCGCGACTTTAACTCAATGTTAGATGATTGCGAACACCGCGTAATAGAATTACCTACACCGTGTATATGTTGTGTGGACTGTAAAATGCGTATATTTAATTTGCTACATAACGATTGTGAGATAAAAGAACGCTCGCTGCCGCTATCTAAAACGGCACGTGCGCTGTAATACTCACCCGATTCGCCACATACTTCGACCATAGCCGTCGACAACATGACGAGTTGCTCCGGACAAAATGTTTTATTTTGATTATTATATAAATCGCTATGTGAGTGTGTATTATGTGACTGCAATTTATAACAGCTGCTCGCGCTCGGATCTATCACTGAAACCGGCTGAAGTTTACTAGAACCGTATCCATACAATGTTACAGTGTTATTTTTTAAATTAATTGCATCACAAATCAACGTATTATGCTTTTGATCGCATTTTCTACATGGGCCAAAAACACAAGTCTCCACGGAATGACCAAAGCGCATACAATTAATACACAGTTTTTTATCCTTAATAAAATTTAATTTATCTTGTGAATTAAGATTAAGAAATGTTTGACATGAATATAACGGATGTTGACTATTGCACATTAAACATGGCTTAATAATCTGCGAACGCAATTTT
This sequence comes from Celastrina argiolus, assembly GCA_905187575.2. Taxonomy (NCBI): domain Eukaryota; kingdom Metazoa; phylum Arthropoda; class Insecta; order Lepidoptera; family Lycaenidae; genus Celastrina; species Celastrina argiolus. Next base: position 11,276,350 of record LR994599.1, on the reverse strand, counting down.
TTATTTTGTGATTTGCTATTTGTATTGTAATTATTTTCAGCTATTATATTGCAATGAACTTTAGAATTAGTGTTATAAAATGATTTTTTATTTACGTTACTTGTACTTACTTTACTGGAGTGACTAACGGTGAGAGTAGTTAATAAGTCTGCCTTTTCTTTAAGAAAGTCTAATAAGTCGCTTAACTGTATTTTAGCGTCTGTGTTAGATTTATAAAATATGTTTTTATACTGTTCCCACTCACGTTCTGAGGCGTGGTCCAGCTTTGACACAACAATATAAATAATTAGTGTATCCCAATACTCAGTCGGCTCACCCAAAATCTTAAGAGATCGTATGTTCTTTAATATACTGTCAATTAATTTATTTAATTGCACAGACGACTCCTTTGTTATAGGTTGAATGGAAAAGATAGCTTTAATATGACTTTGAATAATTAATCTAGTATTATTGAATCTATGTAACAAAAGTTCCCACGCGACTAGATAATTGCTAGACGAAAACTCTACATTTTCAATAACTACCTTAGCGTCGCCTTTTAAACTAGCTTTTAAGTAATGAAATTTCTGAATGGCTGGTATTGTTTTAGAATTATGAATAAGAGACATGAACGTGTCGCGAAACTCAATCCAGTGTTCACTTGAACCGTCAAAGCTAGGAATAGATATAGTAGGCAATTTAACGAACTCGCCACTATGATTATTACCTTCATGAACTAAGGAGCACTCAAATGATTTATTGACGGACCTTTCATCGGAGTTGTCGGGATTTACCATGCAGTCTAACATAGCAAGAACTACATAGTATTCCTTTTCGAATTCTGCGCGCGATTCGATCAACATATCGTATTCCGATTCCGGTACGAGATCTTCAATCTTACTTTGTATCTGATTGAAATCATTCAACAAACTTTGAGCTCCGGGAATACGCAATTTTAACTCTGCGCGCTGATAAACATTTAACTCAACGTTTTGAAAGGAGGAAACATATTTTTTTGTGTTTGTTAACCTACACTTTATAAACCCTCGTTTCTTCCTCAAATCCCTTAACATATCATCAATATTTTGCTCAGAACTAGTCATTGCACTGTAGTAAAAAGCTGTAAGTACTTACTGTTTGAAATGAAGCGTAAATTATAAGCAACGACGATAGTATGTAAGTCAGCCGGCAGGCACAAATCGTAGGCACTGAAATTGATAAAATTCCGGTATCAAATAGGTGAAAAGGTAAAGGTTTGAGTAATTTTGGTTGGCTCGTCTTACCGATGATGCACTGTATGCCGATATTCTCCACCAAATAGCGTCTCTCAAATAATAATCTTCTCCAATATCCAGGACCGATGGACCAAATGTTGAAGTATTTTATGCGTTTCTGCTGGTATGGCTGCGTGATGTTTATTATTATTTGAGGAGTGAAGAGAAAACAGCAAACAGACTGATAAAGCGTATATTCTTCGGTAGTGTTTTATAATTACATTGGTTTTTAAAAAATTTTATAATAATGCGTACAAAATGGAGCGAAAATTCTATGCGTCTGCGTTTAAATTCATCGGCGGCCAATCACAGCATACCTTAATTTCGCGCTATTCTCAGCGGCCAATCAGAGCACTTTGTTTCGCGCCGTTTATAATATGTTTTTTTTATTATTATTTTTTATGGCTCAGGCGGTAACACTAGGTGTAACTTCAAACTTGATATAGTTTGTACACGTATTGATATGCTTTATGATTCTCAATTCGTTTCAACAATTCTATCAAATTCTATAGTCAAATGTACTCTCACTGTATTTTGTGAGGACGTTGCATGTCGCGACCCATTTGTGTCTGAAGCTTTTATCAGCTTAGCATTCAATCAATAAAGCAATCGTAAAGCCAAATAATTGGAATGTTAAAACAATATATATCATACATAATCGTCCGCTCCGTTTGCCTTTTCGAGTTGATCTCAAAGACTACTGCACCAATATTCGTGATGTTTACACTTGGATAGTGTGGTTCTCGAGGATGGTTTTAGTATATAACTTATTATTATAATGTATTATAGTTGAAATATGATATTTGCTGGAGATGTTAGCACATTTTATGCCTGGGAAAAGCATTTAAATTTATAGTTAGGATTTTTTTTAAATAAATATTCTTGGATTTGTATCAGAATACATAATTGACCTATTGCCAATTAGGTCATTATATATATCTTAACTGGTAGGTACTATGCCGCGATCGTATACCTGAGTGGACAATTCAAGAGCTGTTTGCATTACACTGCTCATCTACATTAATATTATAATTATATTGGCTAAGCTGTTAGGTCAAGTTTTCTATTTTGTCGATACTTTGTAACACAGTGTGTAAAAAGAACAGTCAATATAACTTTGAGATAAGATTATACGACCTTCCCTCATTTTGGAAATATATTTTTTTTATAATTTAATTGACATAAACCAAAATAAAATCTAATTTTTTTGACGCATGAATAACGAAAAAGCAAAAAAAAATACATTTCTAAAATGAGAAAAGGTAGTATAATCATATCCCAAAGTTACAGTGACTGTTCCTTTAACACTCGTTATAGTTGTCATTTGAATGTGTTTGTTGCATAAAAATGGAATTTTATGGAATTTATTTATTTGGAACCACAGAATACCAGGCGCTGTGGTGCTCACGCCGCGGTGATACGCCTGAGTGGTCTCCTTTTCGGCGATATAGGCATTACACTACCTACCTTCTGAACTGAATTATTATTATTTTAATTTATTTATCATGTATTTTGTTCATGCTGTAATCTGTCTTATTTAACATGTAACTTTTTCTTATTTCTTCATTGTTTCGAATTTCTTCATTGTTAAGTGTTTTATTGTGTGTAAGTACTCAATGTAATGTAATGTCAAATTTTTGCTGAATAAATGTTTATTATTATTATTAATACAGGGTACAGAAAACCTGGAACAAATATTGGAATTTTAAAGAAATATTTAAAAGCGACATTGGCATAAATCTAAAAACTAAAATTATGAACTCTTGCCTCTTACCGTGTTTAACTTATGGATGCTAAACTTGGAAATTTACCACCAAAGCCAAACAAAAAATTACCACCTGCCAAAGAGGAATGGAGAGAAGCATGCTCAAGATAAAGAAAATGGACAAAATAAGACACAAAAAAATAAGATCAAAAACAAAAGCCACATGCGCCTTGAGCTATGCACAAAAATTAAAATGGAAATGGGCAGGACACATAGCAAGGCTTACAGATCAACGATGGACTATAAAAGTAACAAAATGGAGAGGCCCTTGCGGTCACAGAAGTAGAGGCAGACCTTTGACGCGTTGGGAAGACGAAATTATAAAAATCGCGGGCCCAAACTGGACCCAAATAGCACTTGACCGTGAAAAATGGTTATCTTTGGAGGAGGCCTTCACCCAAGGGGCCCTTGCAGAATAAAAACGAAAAAGAAAAAATATCCTGTAAAAACAAAAAATGGAAAATATATTAATATGCTCTTTCTTTTTGTAAAACAGTTAGTGTCAATTTTTTATTTAATTTAAGTTTTGTCATGTAGCAAGGAATAAAAGGCTTTTTATTTTATTTTATTTATTATTTTACTATTTTCCCTTTGGTCGCCGTGCACTTCAATTGGTTCACCAACCATGTTTAAACTAAATTTTCCATTACTGTGTATTCTGGACCTATAATTGTATCTGTAAAGGTATTAAGTGAAGTGTTGGAAAGGATTTCGTAGATAAAACCCATTGACCCGGGGCTGGCGTAACTCACGCCGGGCGGTGTCGGGGACGCGGACAATAATGGCCCCATAATTTGCCTGTAATGGGCCTCACACTATCGTACTGTCAGCTCCAAGTTGCCGCACCTAAATCTTTTTTGTCTAAGACTTTTGACCGCGCATCGAACTGAAGAGGCAACAATAATAAGACACAACTTTTTATTTACACTTTTCCACGTTTTTATAAGTTTTTACAAAATAACATTACCGGTTTCGATTAAATCATCATTGAAAATTATTTTACTTTTGTGAGTAATATGGAAAAAATTCAAAAACATTATGCAGATTAATGTTGCCAACTTCAGGAAATATTTTAGGTTTTAGGCAACTATTAACATAAATTTTGTAGCAAAAAAATATTTAAAATATATTATTATTGTTCTAATTATTATTTACAACACCTATTATTTATAAATTAATGTGACAATAAGTTACAATATCCCAGAATTTTAATAAAAAAAGAGGCAAAGCGAAACAACGATTTTATCACAGTGCCAACTTTCAATAACACAAATTAAATAATTTAAAAAAATCCGACTTAGCGTGTAACATTCCTATCATACCTAGCAAACGACCTGATGACCTTGAAGACCTGAACTAATTTCCACCAAACATATCTAAAAACACTCCCGAATAATATACCTTTCAAATAAAAAAAACGTATTAAAATCGGATCATCCGTTAGGGAGCTACAGACAGACCCATACACATTTACACAGGCACGTCAAACTTATTTATGTTTTTTATGTTTTTGCGTGGTTAAAAATATTCCTTACTAAAGTCAAAAACCTCTAAAATCAAAATTATTACTTTGGAATTCCCCAAATTTAGGGTTTTCAATTTCATAGTTCAACGGCACAGCTTAAAAATAACAAGTAAATAAAGTACTTATATTTGCTCCTAAAAACCCCCGTATATTTCCCATGCTTGGGGGGGGGGAGGCTCCACAGTTCACAACACTGTCGTAGAGTCTGGGTCCAAGGCCCCAATGCGTGTTTATATATTTTGAGCTATTTTTCTAATGACACATACTATGAATTATACGTCTTTCTAGGCAATCCTATTTCTGTCTGCAGGCGGATATTCCACTTTTAATTCCATTTGAAACGGCCAGACAAAAATACAAATTGAGAAATCTCGTTATTTAGAACGTTTAAAATTTAAAATCTCTAAAAAATGCACACTCGACTTCGCCCCATATACTTCTAAAATAAACTATGTAGGCAAACTCTTCAAAAATGTATAAACGCATTCGACTGGGTGGAACAACGTCAGCACTTCACATAAGCTTTTGTTCGAGAATTCCTTCTTCTTTTACATAATATTCTTTAGATATCATACTATACCAAATATACCATTCATAGATATTTCTTTTTATATTATATAATTTTATCTAAAAGATTATATAGATAGCTTTTAATAGCAAATATTGTCCTTATAATGACATATAGTATATTCAATCATTAATGAAACATACATCACAATCAAAATGAGATCTTTAGAGGACGATTTGACGAATCCGTAGGGTGCCGGAGAAAGAATAGCACCCCTTCATTAACCATAATCCTCGTGGGTTTCGAAAGTCGAGAGAGGGAATACATCCGGAAATGGGCAGCAGCGTTTCCACGGAACAATTTAACATTGTTTAACATTGATATCTTATGTTCCGATTTCACCAACGCATGTTAGTGTTAACGGCGTGTTAAATTATCATGCCTTTTCATTTATTGATAGAAATTACGATAGTGATAACATGATATTTAACGCAGCATTAACTTTAATATTGCTTCGTGAAACGGCCTAAGGCCTGATTTCACTAACGCATGTTAGTGTTAATGGCTTGTTAAAATACAATGCCTTCTCATTCAATGATAGGAATTACGAGAGGAACAACACGATGTTTAACGAAGGTTTAACTTTAACATAATGCTTGGTGAAACATGCCCTAAACCAACTGTGGCTGCCTCGCGCTATCAAAGTTCCGCGTGTGCTTTTTTTTAGATTTTTAATGTATAGAGATACATGGTGTAAAATAAATGAGTGATAATACTTTTGGCTGTGTATGTGCCTCTTATGTAAGGTTTACTGTGAAAGTACCAGCGCTGAAAGACTTACTTTTGACTTTCAGGTTTTTATTAGAAATGCCACAACATCATCAATTTTCAAAATAGTACCTCTTTTAGGGCTGTTACTTTCTCAGTAAACTCTATATACGGGACCCATACTCTCCCTAAAAAATGATCACTCATTAATATTACAGCCTGTATAATATACAACATCTAAAAACTAGTACAGTGGGCTTCGGTCTGACTGAGCATAGCATATCGCTCGGAGAGCTCCTTTTGGGGCTTCCACTGTTTCCTCACTAGTCACTACGCTTGCTAACCTTAATATTTTAAGTTAAAATTATTATAATTTGCTGATTTTAATTTAATTTAATTTTGACTTACGGTGCTCACTGAAAATCGGCGTTGCAAATTTTATTTGCAGCATATGCTGAGTGGGATTTGGTAAAATTTCATGTGTTTTATTTTTGTTACATCAAGTATGTTGTATGTGTATATTTTACCCAATAACTTTTTCTTTTATCCTTCTTTCTAACCCGTGTGTACGTCATAGCTGATGCGACGACGTAAGTTTTAACCTCGCGCTCTGACGCACATCAACACAAATACAAAACGCACGGAGTCTAAACTATGCACAACTTTGACGTCGTAACTAGGACGATTCACTCCGCAGTCCAAACAGCAACCGTCGCGGCTTAGGACGCAGTCCGACGCGCGATCGGAACTGTAGTATTACTTGTAACGACAGTTCCATCCGCAATCTATATATTAGCAAACAACACGTGGAAACGCACGCACACCGCACTCACTCACACACGCAACACCTACACACACACACTTACGCACACAGACACCCTAGTAGTGGAAATTATACTGATCCCAAGACTTCGGCCTAGTTCTACAGCTAGGGTTCTACGTGCACACGCATACACATACACACAGAAACACAATTTCATATTATAAATTATTAATTATTAAGCTATGTAATAAAAATTTAGATTTTTTCTTCATCTACTATGATATGTTTATTTATTCTTAAGATTAGAATTTTGAGAGCCTGGTGAACTGTAACGGAGGTACATCCTAGCACAGTCTCTCATCACATGTGGTCTGCACAAGAAAACTGTTTATATTTTACTTTGAATGTATGTTTGAGAGAAAATGAAGAGATTTTTGATTTTGATTTTTGAACTCAAAATATATCTTATTTTACATAAAACCTGTTCTTAAACGAACTCAATACGGCGGAGCTCTTTACGAAATCCTAATTAACAGCGACATAAGCTGAAAATGCACTTCCTGAATTCGCAATAAGGCCAACGAGGTGCTCGACTCGCGTTCGTAAAACTGTACAACAAAAAGTATTTTAGTGAAAAACGGGGAGGCGCTTTATTAAGTTATTTCGTTTAAACTATAAAATGCATTGTCACTTTTTTTTAACTTTGAATTAATTTTTGATACGAGCTAAAATCGAAACCATTAAAAGAGTGAGAGATCGATATGCACAAGAAGATATAGCAAGAGAGCACACATTTGGGCACTATAAAATGATTCCTATTCAGTTGGTATGGTTTTAACGAAACCGGCTGATGGAGTTTATTATTATTAATCTGAGAAAAACATTATTACTAATCAAAACAATTTTGAGTAGTTATATATTAATATCTTATAAAAAACATAACTACTAATAGTGATAATATATAGTTTTTTAATATCTGGGGGCATGGTAGTGCCCCCGCCAAGTTGAACATGGCCGTACCATCCTTTTCTCTACACAGTTCAGGCCATTTTCGGACCCTAATAACTTCGTTGTGGATAAAACTAGAAGCCTGTAGTTTTGTAACCAAGGCATTGTATAAACGCCCCCAGATATTGGTAAACTCTATTTTAAGTCTGCGTGGAGTCTGATGATGATGGTTATGTAAACAAGTATGCCGTACGTGGACGGTGAATCTAATTTCCGATTTATTCCGACGAAGGTTCGCTAGTATGTTGCCTAATCAACTGAAATCCACACACGAGCTTTAAAGTGTATCGAGTGGAATCTAATACATGCAATGGTAAATTTACTATGTGCAGAAGATACCACTAAATTACCGTTTTTGATATTCATGATAATATTATTATTTTCTTATAATATGTATCGAGAATAACAAAAAACAGTTTTATTATCTTATCAATTAATATTATAATAATAATATAATGCTGTTCACCGATTCCGGTAATGATGGCCGATTTCATTATTCAAGCTACGCAGTTATTTTTATAGTGCCCAAATGTGTGCGCAATACACATGGACACTATCTCTTCATTCACTTTTGTAGTGGATCGGTCACCCGAAAGGACTGGCGAGAGAACAGGTACGATTTTGACATGCCTATCCGACGATGCATATTGTTTTTGTCAGAAAATCAACTCATCCTGGATTTTAGAAAAAAAAGCATAAAAACAACATTTTCTGTTGTTCGAACCCATGACCTCCGAGTCGACAGGCAAGCTCTGGTTCGCAAGACCATGGAGGAGTTTAATATTAGCTGTTAATGTTTTCATGTAGGTTCGGTCTTGTTAATAATATCACCCAAATCGATTTCTGACCAGTCCGGGTATAGAGGATTGAGCGATACCCATGAGCGATAATCGCTGACCGACTTTTTGCAGACATCGTCAAAAAAAGAAAAAAAAAGTACTGATTTCAATAGTGCAACGCACATGTCATACAAAAAGTCGGCCAGAGACAATATTATGGAGAAAAAACTTGCCTACCTACAAAAAACGAGGCAGTGACAGGCACCATTATTGTAATCTATACTAATATTATAAAGCGGAAGAGTTTGTTTCTTTGTTTAAACACTCTAATCTCAAAAACTACTTGTCCGATTTGAAAAATTCTTTTTTATTGGATATTTCATTTATAGAGGAAGGCTTTAGGCTATATATAATTACGCTGTGACTAATAAGGGCGAAGCGTCAGTTAGAAATGTTGCAAAAACGGGGAAAATTATTCATATAATTTGGATACTTTTGTAGCGTGCGCTGCATAAACGATTTATGTAAGTCACTCAAAACACACGAACGATGTCGCGGGCACAACTGGTGTTAAAATATTAATATTACAATAATTATGATGTAGGAAACTGTGTATATTTAACGCCTCCGCGGTCTAGTGGTTTAGAGCCTAGCTCTCAACTAGGAGGCCGTGGGTTTGATTCCCACTTTGGAACAATAAGAAATGTTGTTTTCAAGTATGGTTAGGACAATGCAGGCAGACCTGACTGTCTGAAAAGAAAGAGATCCATGCGTCGGATGGGCATGTAAAAAGTCGGTCCTGCGCCTGAACTCCCGCTAGTCGCGTCGGCTATCCATCACACTGGGCTACTAGAGTGAAGGCAGAAAGAGAAAGCTTCTGTGTACGCACACATGAGCACTATAAAATAAATCCTGCGTAGCTGGCCTTCGTTGGAACCGGCCACTGTCAATGAAATCGGTGTGGGAGGCATTATTATTATTATATTATAATATATATTAAAATATAATATGAAGAGGTCAGCGGGCCTACTCCCGCCTACACAATCGAGTACCGAATCCGTTCGGTATCAGTGGTTTTTCTTATTTTATCAGAATAAAGAAAATTTAGATCGTTTCTTTTTGTACTACCTACTATATTGATCGACTGAGAATCAAAATAAACTAATGTCAATTTCCTAGGAAGTTCGCGGCATGATCGTATCTAAATCAAAATCAAATTAGTTTGGAGAGTAAGGCGACAGGTCCTTTGTGGGTGTCTCTTTGGATTGTCTCTATGGTCAGGAAATAATAAGTCTCATAGACTGTACTGGTATATTGTTCGACAAATAACAAAGTTTCACTCTAAAATATTTAGAGACTACATAGATTTGAACAGAGTAGTTTCTTATCGAGACGAAATCGGCTGATAAGTTGACAAGACGTGTGCTGCTCACGATAACCTCTCATCGACAATGTCATCTGTCATCGTTGTCATAAGTGACACTTGTCTTCTTCTTTTATTTTTGGCAATAGCGGTTGCAAAGGTTTTGCACCATTCCGCCACTTGTCAAACCAGTTGTCAACTGCCAAATATCACCAAAATTGTTCTCTACAATTGTATTACGGGGATAGGGGATCACGGAAGACCAGGGATAGCGGAAACAGTCGCTGTCATAACCCGAGGGGTCTCCTTTTCCTTTTTTGTTGGGCATTGCACTGCCATATTATACATATATTATATTTTATTTATATAGAAAATTATATTTTATTTAACTAATGTTAAATTATTATAAATATATTTTTTTATTTGTTTTTTTTCAGAATGTTTTTATAATTATTTCTTTTTTATTTTATTTTATTTTGTATTTTCTTATAAGTTTTTTTTGTATTATTGTATCTGGTTGTGTAATTGTTACAGAGAAAAGGAATAAACGATTATTATTATAAACTCGTGAAGTCTGTTCCATAACTGACGTCTCAATTCCGTTCTCAGCTTTTGTTCTCCGACATACTCGTATAATAATAATAATGCCTCAACAACAGTCCTACATCTAAGCTGTAGAAAACATAATTAATTATAACAACTGAATGTCCATTTCGAGTGCACGAAAGTTGGAGGGGTCGATATATAATATAGCGATATATCATTGAACATTATTGGCAATGTTGCGAAGTTGCCTTACGATCTTAATTAATCGCCATGTTTATTGCAATCCCTACTACCACTCACGCGAAGGCCACGGCCTACTTTTTGTCAGATAATCCCGCCGATTTTTCCTCGATATTACTGACTTACTTTATGTATGACTGCTTTGCACTCAGTACTATGTTTTATATTTCACCTACAAAATATCGTTTACAAAAATATGCCACCCTAATGCTCACATAAAAGTTGTTTAGTTCGTTGCACTCAATAACTATTCCAATAACAAATAACAATAAAACTTTGTCAATGTGTTGTTTAAAACTGTGCTAGTAGGACTCGGTCGTCAAGGGCAAAAGGTGCATTAACGTTTAGGAATGAAAATGAAAAACCATATTAAAATATTGTAAAAATAGTACAGCTAACTGTTTCATATTCTAACTAGTATCTACAATATGATATTTTCTCCCTCTTTTAGATTTTAAACCGCAAAAGTCATTAGCCCTATTAAGTTTCGTCGTCTGTCTGTCTGTCCATCAAGACGCGACGCTTTATTTCGTCAAGTCTAAAACGACTAAGTTTTTTTTGCTTTACGTATAGTATATTATATATGTGATAGGTATATATTATGTGTAGTAGGTATATATTCTGTGCATGTATATTTTAATGTAATGTAATATACACCTCGTTACATAGCTCCGTTATAAATCAGATTTAATTCTTAAAGAGCGACCAGCGTTACTAGGTCTCTCGCGCCACAGGCTTTGGTTGCTACGCGGGTCGCGCTTAAGTTGGACATCATAAGTCAAGATATTTGACATAAATATTATTTATGTCTAATGTGACCCGACTTAAGTGAGTTTATGCGTGACAAAATAATTATTATTATTTAGTACTTCTACTAGATACCTTAGCTTGGCTATTTCGGTGATCCATAGCTAAGCGTGGCAAATAAGGTGGAGTCGCCATGATTGGAAGGCAGGTTGGCGAGCGCAGTTTTAAGATTTCCTCTGTCGCCTATTACGATACTCACGAGAAAGATGAGTGTGAGTGTGAGTGTGAGTGTGAGTGTGAGTGTGAGTGTGAGTGTGAGTGTGAGTGTGAGTGTGAGTGTGGGTGTGGGTGTGGGTGTGGGTGTGGGTGTGGGTGTGGGTGTGGGTGTGGGTGTGGGTGTGAGTGTGAGTGTGAGTGTGAGTGTGAGTGTGAGTGTGAGTGTGAGTGTGAGTGTGAGTGTGAGTGTGAGTGTGAGTGTGAGTGTGAGTGTGAGTGTGAGTGTGAGTGTGGGTGTGGGTGTGGGTGTGGGTGTGGGTGTGGGTGTGGGTGTGGGTGTGGGTGTGGGTGTGGGTGTGGGTGTGGGTGTGGGTGTGGGTGTGGGTGTGGGTGTGGGTGTGGGTGTGGGTGTGGGTGTGGGTGTGGGTGTGGGTGTGAGTGTTAGTGTGAGTGTGAGTGTGAGTGTGAGTGTGAGTGTGAGTGTGAGTGTGAGTGTGAGTGTGAGTGTGAGTGTGAGTAAGTGCCCCGCCACTGATTATAATATCATCCTGGCTTGTGTCACATCTTTATGAATCGCCTAGCTTATGTACTACTTTTATATGGACGATATGAAATCTCTATGATAGTATTGAGTTAGCTAATAAGCAGCATTTCGTTTGTTTTTGTTACGGTAACGTTGTGTGATTTTAAAATGCACAAACTAAATACGAAGAATAATTTAAAGTTTATTCATCGTGGCCATGAATGTCAGTGGAAAGCTAAGTTCTAAAGTATAAACACTATAAAGTCTTTCAGCACAACAAACCTTTTGTGGCAAATTAATTACAATGAGTTATCAACTCACAAGACATAAACATTATAAATTCATGGTTTCATTTAGTTCTAGAATTAAAGACGTGCGTATTCTTAAAACAAACAAGTTTAGTTCACACAAGTTTCCACAAAACTAGCATAAAACATTTGTTGTATGGGATAATATATATCTACATCTATGTACACTAATATTATAAAGAGGAAAGATTTGTATTTTTGTATGTAACGACTTAACTCAACTTTTTCATTAGAAAGCTACATTATCACTGAGTAACATAGGCTATTGTGAGGAGCAGCGATTCCCCACCACAACATTTTGTCGTGCTAGCTATATAAGGCGTGACTCAAGCGCCGGCGCGCCTCTTTTTTCTTGGCGCCAACATCGGCTAGACGTTTACACGAATCTCTGTCGGTTGGTTTAAGGGTCACGTGAGCTATTTTTCTTTGTTTAAATTGTTAAAAGTGTGCAATCGTAATTTCATTTATTTCTTGTTAGTTTATTAAAGTTTAGGAAAGTAAATTAATAATTGTTTCGTATGAATAAAACGGTGTTCTTGTTCAGTGTTGTTTTCTTTAAATAAATTCTACTTCCGATCCTAAAATCCGAATTGGGATAAAAAACTCAGTACGCTCACTTTATCTATTTCAAGAATAAGAAAACCATTATTCAGATTGTGTTTTTTTTTTTAAATGTTACGATTGCTAGCTTTTATTAATAGTTCTGTGCTTTATAATGCGTGGTTAAGTGGTAGAAGTAATGCGTGAAAGATCACGAGACCGTGAACGTCGACGTTTTCGAGCTAGGCTACGCGTTCAGAAACGGCACAAGTGAGCCTCGCGAAGTAGGTCACGGTCCAGTGACAATAATTCGCAGCACTCGAGCGACGAACGGCGTGATCGGTAGACTGGCTCGGGTGTCCTAGACCGACGGGATTCACGTAATACTGTAAGGTGATGTTCGCGTAGTAGAAGTAGGCATCGGTCGTGCGATTCCGACACCTATCCACCGTCGGGATAGGTCGCGCAGTAGCTCCCGTGATGAGTCACATTCTCGTTTGCGTAAACAAAGACGCCGCGCCCGCGTCGATCGTGAATTTACTCCTGAAATACGGCTTATAGCCATATTCTAATGTGTTATTTTGACGTAGGCCCCTGGTGGCTCCAAGGGTTTTTCAACTTGACGAATTTATAGAAAAATATCGGACAGACGGCATGTATGAATACGGTCTATATGTCGATTTGGCTTACATGTATGAATACGGTCTGCATGTTGAGCGACCTCTCACGTATGGATACGGCCTGCGTGTTGAGTAGGATTTCATGTATGAATACGGTCTACATGTCGATTTGGCTTACATGTATGAATACGGTCTGCATGTTGAGCGACCTCTCACGTATGGATACGGCCTGCGTGTTGAGTAGGATTTCATGTATGAATACGGTCTACATGTCGATTTGGCTTACATGTATGAATACGGTCTGCATGTTGAGCGACCTCTCACGTATGGATACGGCCTGCGTGTTGAGTAGGATTTCATGTATGAATACGGTCTACATGTCCATTTGGCTTACAGGTATGAATACGGTCCGCACATTGAGCGACCTCTCACGTATGGATACGGCCTGCGTGTTGAGTAAGGTTGCATGTGTGAATACGGTCCACATGTATATTTAGCTTACAGGTATGAATACGGTCCGCACGTTGAGCGACCTCTCACGTATGGATACGGCCTGCGTGTTGAGTAAGGTTGCATGTGTGAATACGGTCCACATGTATATTTGGCTTACAGGTATGAATACGGTCCGCACGTTGAGCGACCTCTCACGTATGGATACGGCCTGCGTGTTGAGTAAGGTTGCATGTGTGAATACGGTCCACATGTATATTTGGCTTACAGGTATGAATACGGTCCGCACGTTGAGCGACCTCTCACGTATGGATACGGCCTGCGTGTTGAGTAAGGTTGCATGTGTGAATACGGTCCACATGTCTATTTGGCTTACAGGTATGAATACGGTCCGCACATTGAGCGACCTCTCACGTATGGATACGGCCTGCGTGTTGAGTAAGGTTGCATGTGTGAATACGGTCCACATGTCTATTTGGCTTACAGGTATGAATACGGTCCGCACATTGAGCGACCTCTCACGTATGGATACGGCCTGCGTGTTGAGTAAGGTTGCATGTGTGAATACGGTCCACATGTATATTTGGCTTACAGGTATGAATACGGTCCGCACGTTGAGCGACCTCTCACGTATGGATACGGCCTGCGTGTTGAGTAAGGTTGCATGTGTGAATACGGTCCACATGTATATTTGGCTTACAGGTATGAATACGGTCCGCACGTTGAGCGACCTCTCACGTATGGATACGGCCTGCGTGTTGAGTAAGGTTGCATGTGTGAATACGGTCCACATGTCTATTTGGCTTACAGGTATGAATACGGTCCGCACATTGAGCGACCTCTCACGTATGGATACGGCCTGCGTGTTGAGTAAGGTTGCATGTGTGAATACGGTCCACATGTCTATTTGGCTTACAGGTATGAATACGGTCTGCACATTGAGCGACCTCTCACGTATGGATACGGCCTGCGTGTTAAGTAAGGTTGCATGTGTGAATACGGTCCACATGTCGATTTGGCTTACATGTATGAATACGGTCTGCATGTTGAGCGACCTCTCACGTATGGATACGGCCTGCGTGTTGAGTACTCAGGCATGCATGTGTGAATACGGTCCACATGTCGATTTGGCTTACATGTATGAATACGGTCTGCATGTTAAGCGACCTCTCACGTATGGATACGGCCTGCGTGTTGAGTAGGCTTGAACGTATGAATACGGTCTGCGTTCAAGCCTCAGGTATTAGTATTACGAACAGAGACGTCTGTTTTATTTAAGAACGATGGATATTTGTGCTGTGTAAAAGTTGAACAAAAGTCGATGTTTGAATTAATTGAGTGATGACCGAACGAATCGTGTACAAGACAAATGCTTCACTGTATATGCTTGCAAAGAATATTTCCTAACAGTCTGTTATTTTCTTTTAGTTATACGGTCTGTAATGCAGACAAAGATACGGTACTGACAGAGTCAGCTACTACTGCCAATCGATTAATGCTTTCATTAGATGATGACGTGGAGGCCGGACCATCAATGGCACGCACATCAGGACAGAGTGGCAATCCCAGAAGAGCCAGTGTCGAGGACGACACATCATCAGGAGAGGCCGTGTGAGGAGCAGCGATTCCCCACCACAACATTTTGTCGTGCTAGCTATATAAGGCGTGACTCAAGCGCCGGCGCGCCTCTTTTTTCTTGGCGCCAACATCGGCTAGACGTTTACACGAATCTCTGTCGGTTGGTTTAAGGGTCACGTGAGCTATTTTTCTTTGTTTAAATTGTTAAAAGTGTGCAATCGTAATTTCATTTATTTCTTGTTAGTTTATTAAAGTTTAGGAAAGTAAATTAATAATTGTTTCGTATGAATAAAACGGTGTTCTTGTTCAGTGTTGTTTTCTTTAAATAAATTCTACTTCCGATCCTAAAACTATATAAAAATCAATTGCTGTTCGTTAGTCGTGCCAAAACTCGAGAACGGCTGAACCGATTCTTCTATTTTTAGTCTTGAAATATTTGTAGAAGTTCAGGGAAGGTTTAAACGGTTTGTGTGCTCAAAGAAGTGGGCACAGGTCAGCTAGTAATATATATTTGTTCTTTTATCGGCAATAGAAATACATCATCTGTGAAAATATCAACTGTCTAGCTATCACCGTTCTTGAGATACAGCGTCGTGACAGATGAACAACAGACATACAGTAAAACGAATAGCGAAGTCTCAGTAATAGGGTACCGACTTTAGCCTTTGGGTACGGAAACCTAAACTACTAAAGCACATTAACAAAAAAAAACACATTATTAATTAATGAAATAATAATTAATAATTTGAAGTTAAATTAGTTATATTAATCACTTTCGCTGCATGCGAACAACAAAAAATGTTGTTTTCAAGTTTGGTTAGGATAATGTAGGCTGATCACTTTCTTGTCTGACAAGAAAGGTGATCCATGCGTCGGATGGGCATGTAAAATGTTGGTCCTGATCTCCCGCCAGCCGTGTCGGTAATCCGTCCCCCTGGGCTACGAGAGTGAAGGAAGAAACAGTGCTTCTGTGCATTGCGCACACACTAAACTTAGGCACTGTAAAATAACTCCTGCAAAGCTGGCTTAGTTTCAATGAAACCGGCCACCGTCACCAAACTCACTATTGTTACATAATGCTATGTCATTTATGTATTAGTTTTAAAACAACAATATGTCAAAGATGACATCTGACATTGATGCCTAAGATATATTATTTATATTAGTCCTCTCTGAGAGGCCTTTAGGGTTAAACCTGTACCTAGACCTAGTTATTTATAAGATATTGTATAATATTATATCTACGTGAATAAAGCCAATACGATTAACTAGAAGTGTTTATTATTGGGCGTGTAATTGGATCATAATATTAATAATATATGCTGTGGCACAATAACTAAACAACTATGGGAGGCATTATTATTAGCATGCTATCCATGAAAATGAAATGATAATGAAAATTATGATGCATGAAAAACTAGCATACTAGGCTTAGCGGGTAATTAATAACATAATTAAAGCATCACACTCACAGCTCATTATTACTAATTATTTTGCGACTATTTTTACTAAATAATGATTACTAGATTTGAATTAACTAATTCAATTGCCCGTATTAAATAATTAGTGAATGTTGGAGTAATTTATTACAGCAATTCATGCATTTATTGGAACTGGTTATGTTCTGTTGGATCTGGTGACTAGAACATATTATTGGCAATTTAGGACTAAACCGCTAATACATTTGCGCTGGATGCTGCAACAATAGACTGCAGCGCTGGAGCTGGAAGCCCACAAACTACTTGTGATTGCGATTTGAATTATGTAACATCAGCTCTTCTCTTTAATAGCATAACGTCAGGCTACTTTTCCATGGCAGATTTTAGCGGTTGCGACTAAAATACTGCACTGTACATAAAACTCTGACGTAGTATTACTGTATTAACGTAAATGCAGTAGTAATAAAAAATATAGTTGAAAATCGAAATTTCAAGAGTCAGATGTAAAATTTTCAAGTTTGATTTCCATCTCTATGTTATTAATACAGAGTTCAATTTTAGTGTGGTTTTTTTGTCCAGAGAAATAACTCTGGTGGGAACGTAGCCTTATTCTAGCCTAGATTTGATATGTGTGCAAGGCAGCGTGCAGGCATTGTTGCTTGTTCTGATGAGAAATTAATTGTTTACTTAGTATATACTACACTGCTATTATAGCAGTGTTATAATATACACTGTACTAGCTACTAAATTGAAGACATGAGTCGCCAATAAATTATCCAGAAAATTGAGTTTAAACCGTCACTCAAACATTTCAGGATATCTAGTAACGTACATTTATGCTAGACACGGATCTTTAGATTAATGTACTTAATACTTTACGACGTATTCTAAAATGTTTAAGTGACAGTTGAACTCAATTTTCTCGAAATCATAATTTTGCTACATATCACCTTCATCCATTCTTGTCTTCAATTATATTATGTTTTAACTAAGTACCTAGTTTGCCAATAATAATTTTCTGAAGAGGAAATATCTGTTTGTTTGTATGTTTGTAGCTTGTTCAATACAAGTTGCAAATTTGTTGCAAAGTGGTTGTATTCTAATAAGGTTGTAACAATTTGGTCGTTAATTAAATAATGTAGTTGAGAGTGTTATGTCTGGACAAACTCGAAAATAGTTTATAGACATACTTAATCAAAAATGTAATTAGTTTTAAGCTGTGTAATAATTTAAATCTATACTAATATTATAAAGCGGAAGAGTTTGTTTGTTTATTTAAACGCGCTAATCTCAGAAACAACTGGTCCGATTTGAAAAAAAAAATGTTTTTTTTGTATAATCCATTTATAGAAGAAGGCTTTAGGCCTTTAGGTTTTATATAACATTACGCTGCGACCAAGAGTGAAGCATCAGTGAGAAATGTTGCAAAAACGGGGAAGATTATTCACATTTGGTGACTTTCGTTGCGTGCGCTACCATTATACGATTTAAGTTACTCAAAAAATAGGTATGAAAGAATTAATTATTTTTATTAATCATATTATGAGCAAAAACCAACGTGAGCAATCAAAAGATAATCGCAATAGTGTTTCTGACTACCACGCGAATGAAGTCGCGGGCACAGCTAGTAAATAAATAAATCTAATTTAAATTTAGATAAAACTTAGCACAGATGGTGAAATCCACGGGAAGAACATAAGGTACTTTCTATCGCTGTAAAATGCACGGGGCTTGCAAGAATTCCTTCTGAGCACACGAAGTTAACGACATTCATAATTTTCTATTATAGGTTTAGATTTAAGTAAATGACGACCAAAAAAAATATTATCGTTTCTTATAAAAATGAAACCATTTTGTAGGTTCCTACAAATTACCTATTATATTTTTTTTTCCATAACTATTCTTTTAAATATAATTAAAAGGCAAAATAATTTTTAAGGTATCTACATAGTACTATTTTGTTGCATTACATAGCCTATATACCATAGCATATCTGTTCTTATCCTTACTAATTACTATTCTAAATTCAAAAATTTTGAATAGTAATTTTTGGGTTCCGATAAATTGATGTTCTCTTTCACGCATATATAATATTATGGAAGTAGTTTAGGCTCTGGATTATTACTACTTTTTATTGCATCAAAATGTACGGGTCCCGATTTATATCTATACGCACGAAGTCGCGGGAAGCATCAAGTTATAATATATAGTTGCAGGCTCTAGGGAGCCAAACGTTAATTAACTGGTGTCAACATCAGTATAACCTCTACCAAATATCTTTCTACTATATTCCCTGTGTTGGGAAAAGTAATCAATCCAGTCTAGTTGCGCCAATTTCTCAATATCGACTACTTTTTAGACATAATCCTGTGACGAAAGCGAGATGCCTTTGAGTTTTCGTTTCTTTGTGAATCCGACACTCGAGCGAGCACTATCGAACACAATTGTAAATAACGAAATCTCTTTGGAAACGAATAAGCTTGCTCACATCATGGTCGTGACATGCAACTTGAAAGTGCCATTTTCAGTTTTGTATTTGATCATACCTTGCTCTTATTACATCATAATATTATATAAATTACATCGAAAAAATCGAGATTAAAGTAGGTACGGCAGTTCTGGCCTATCAACATGAAATAGCGCCGAAAATGGAAAGCAAGTAGTAAAGGTTCATAACTTTGCAAATTGTGAACGATGGTTAACAATTTTGCGAGCTAATTCAAAACATCTTTACCAGATGGCGCTGTTTCAAAGTTATGACATCGTAGTTAGTAGGAAAGTGAACAGAGGGCGCTTTATATATCATACATTTAAGTTCCTTGTACTGCCATCTGTCTTAGGCCGCGATAACTACTAGAAAAGTTTAGTCGTTTCTTATACGATAACTGTCCGACACTTGATAATATTAATTGTGTCGACGTGTGATAATATTAATTGCCTAGGCTGGTTATGATTAAGAACAATTATTATATTTATAATTATTTTCCAGATTAATAATTGACTTTCATTAATAATATTATACATAATATAATTGACTTTCATTAATAATATTATACATAATATTATTAATGAAAGTCAATTATTAATCTGGAAAATAATTATAAATATAATAATTGTTCTTAATCATAACCAGCCTAGGCAATTAATATTATCACACTTACTAAGGCAACAGTCTGGATATAATATTATTAATGAAAGTCAATTATTAATCTGGAAAATAATTATAAATATAATAATTGTTCTTAATCATAACCAGCCTAGGCAATTAATATTATCACACTTACTAAGGCAACAGTCTGGATTTAATTATTATATCAATACAGGCTGAGTATAATATTACAAGCTAAACTGGAAGTTAAATATAGTTAGCATCCTTCCATTCGCAAAAGTCTTAGATTTTTGCAAAGCAAATGGACCTAAAAAAGAGAAAAAGCCTTTTTTTTCTATTACTGTGTACGTACCGAGTTCCGACGTTATAACGTATATTATAATATTAAACTTAAAAACGTATTACAGTACAAGTTAACATAATAATAACTTTTTCTCGCAAAACAGAAAACACCATTCCAAAAAGTTGTTACAGACTTGGTCAAATCAATATACTATGTAAACTATAGTACGTCCGAGATAAATTTAACTTAAACGTAAACAAAGCCGTCTTTGACACAACCATAGATTAGTCAGTGATGCCAATTGGCCTATATTAACGCAATGACAGTTGGCTATTTGAATCCATAGCTTATAAACTATTTTATACAGTCGGAAGTGTCAAAAAAGCGAATTTTACGGTAAAGTGCACAATAAGTGTATACGTGAAAATTTCGATGTTTTCGGTTTGTTTACCTTTAGATTAAATTTATCAGGGACGAACAATAGCGTCAAAATCTACTAAATATTACCCTCTGTTAGCCAACGTTCATTGTATGGTTAAAGTTTAACCTCAATCAACCAATTATTGTAGCTGTCCTCGGTAATTTTACAATGAAGACTTTATCTACTAACCCAACTTGCGACATCGCGATGTTTGACGGGCAGCTGTAGTTAAACTGTTATATAATTTACGCTTGACTTGTCAGACCTTTGTCTACATCACTCTCAGTTTAATAACTACAGAGGTCGCCCTGTTAACGTCGCAAAATTGGACTCCAAAGTTGGAACAGCCATGGTAAACTATATTTAAATTAAAAAAACCCCCAAATGAGCGTGTAACATTCCTATCACACCTAACAAACGTCCTGATAACCTTGAAGACCTGCTGGCTTACTCCCGCCACATTCGTCAACGACTTTAAGTATTTTATGTGGTGGATTACTTTGAAACTAACCAAGATAAAGAAAATCGATAGATCGTAACTTTTTGTACTCCCGACCATATAAATCGACTAAAAATCAAAATAAACAAACGACAATTTATTCGGGAGTACGCGGCACGATCGTATCTGAATCATAACCGAATCAGTTTGGAGAGTAAGGCCCATAAACTGATTTCCACCAAACATAGCTAAGAACACTCTCGACTGAAATACCTTTCAAACAAACATACCGCATTAAAGCCGGATTATCCGTTTGGGAGCTACGATGCCAGGCAGACACATACACATTTACACACTCGTCAAACTCATAACACCCCGTCGTTTTTGCGTCGGGGGTTAAATGAATGACATGAATAATTTTTCTTTCACTCGTAAGGCTGATTTATACTGACTAGTATTTTAAGTATGTATATCAAGTTTAAATTTATTTGTCGCTATGTGCTTGTCGTTTCGCTACCGGCCGCTGCCATTTCAATGTGAATCGACCCTTTGGGATTTGAGTCTTTGATGTTTTGTGAGACAGATAGCATTCATGTCTTTACTTGGTCTATATCTCTCTCCTTGTCCAAAATTGTTGTCACGATAGTATGATCTATCATAATTATTATACAGGCTGTAAATCTACCAGTTATAATATAATTAAGTATATAATTTTACGACTTTTCCTCATTCTGGAAATGTACTTTTTTTGTCAAAAGCTAAAAAAAAAATTGTCGCAAAAATAACAAAAAAAAATGTTTAAAATAAATTGATAAAAAATACATTTCCAGTACAAGTAACGGTAGTAAAATTATATTCCAAAGTTATAGTGACAGTTTTTTTTACACCCTGTATGAGATCCAACATATTTTTGGTGTCGGTGTAAATTGAAGACATGAATGGATGAAAATGAATGTCGCAAAAAAATTACCCAGAAAATTGAGTTTAAACTGTCACTTAAACATTTTAGGATAATAATAAGTAGTAACGTATTTAGTACAATTGATTCTAGAGACGGATCTTTAGATTAATTTTAAAATGTTTGAATGATAGTTTGAACTCAAATTTCTCGAAATCAGAATTTTGCTACATATCACCTTCATCCATTCATGTCTTTAATTGTTCCAACGCAGAATTCGAACCTAATTTTAAATCCTAGTAGACCCAATTTCTAAACCACAAACGCGTAGAATGACCTATAACCACAGCGCAAATAAAATACATACGTACAACTAAGTGCCTATGTCTCGGCTGTCAATACCGTCCCTTGTTGGGAAACTTTTCAAAATTGGAATTCCAAAGTTACGAGACGTGCCGGTTCGCAGCCGCGATGCACGCTCCATCTCTCAAAGGAAATTCGGGAGCGGGCCATGTAGTTGTGACAGAATTAGGCTCATCTCACATTCGTTATTGAATGTACTGTATGTTATTGGTTGAAATTCGTGCTAACCAGTAATAATACATAAAATATTTGCACCTTTTACCACTTTATTTGTTCTTTTACGTCATTTTTGTTCGAACCACGTGGAAACTCGCACGTGGTACAGACGTGTCATTGCTCTGGAATAGACTATGTTGTGTGTGTACTTTTTCCACTTTTTTGTTCTTTTACATACATTTTGTATACACGAATAAGTCGTCAGCAGGCTTACACCCGAGTTCCGACACAACCGAGAATCGAATCAGTTCGATCTCAACGTCTTTGGTGGATTTTGGTGGATTACTTTGAAACTAACCAGGATAAAGAAAATCGTTGGATCGTAACTTTTTGTACTCCCGACCATATCAATCAAAATAATCAAACGTCAATTTATTCACGAGTATGCGGCACGAATCACGATCGAATCTGAATCAAAATCGAATCAGTTTGGAGAGTAAGCCCCCAGGCTCGTGTGTTTTAACAAAATGTATGTAATAAATAAAGTGCAGAAAAGTGCAAGTATTATTACTGTATCAACTTATATTGAGAGGGAAGAGTCAAAGCGTCTCGTTTATTCATGTTTTCCCCATAGCATATTCATCTACATTTTATAATTCTGGCCTGATCTATATCTATACTAATATTATATAGCGGAAGAGTTAGTTTGTTTGTTTGTTTAAACGCGCTAATCTTAGGAACTACTGGTCCGATTTGAAAAAATCTGGAATTCTTTAGGCTATATAACATTACGCTGCGACCAATAGGAGCGTAGCGTCAGTGAGAAATGTTGCAAAAACGGGGAAAATTAATTACATTTGAGGACTTTCGTTGCGTGCGCTGCATAAACGGTGTTTAAGTCACTCAAAAACCACGCGAACGAAGTCGCGGGAACAGCTAGTAATTAATATAACAGTAAGTCAGAAAAGGCAGTTTTGAAAAAATGGCACTTAAAGATAAAGCTCTAAGTGCCAATTTCTCGAAATCGCCTTTTCTGACTTACTGCTCTATTAATTATCAGGGCAGAATTATTATGGTACAAATCATGTTAATGTAGGTATATGGTATGTAGTGAGTGACGCGTCGATGCGCGTTGTATTTTTACTAGTGAATGTATAGAAAAACAAATACAAATTTCTTTATTTCAGACTTCTATGGTCCATGGGTTAGTATTATATATTTGACAAAAAAAAAACTAAAAAAAAAGCGCCATTGTGTATTCAGCCTAAAATTATATTCTTTCGGTGTACATTATTGAATTAGCCGAGTGTAAAATTAGGGTCGTCACACGAAGCCCCGGGAGTATTCAACAAAAACTCGCAATTCTTTTATCTTTACCCAGCTCCGGCGAAGCCAACGGGAAGGAATTTTGACAGTCTATTCCCCGGTTCTGAGAGGCTGATTCAGTCGTCAGCTAACATATGAGATAGCAAGTCATTCTGATCGCTCATTGGTGACGTCACTTGTGACTTCGCTCATACGGCCCGTATAAATAAAACAATCTCAAACCCAACCTCACTTAAGAACCTATTTGACACATGACAAAAAAACGATTTGTTTCACTTTAAAAAATTAAGAACTTTACTTGTTACATAGTTGAATTTTTTTCTTTTTTAAAATGTAAAAAAAAAAGATTATACTTATTTTAAAGTTTTTCTGTAATATAATATAATATGAATATTACGGTATTAAGGTTGAATTGAATTGTTTTCCAGTCAGATGGCAGGGTCGCCATAAGGTGTGACTGTGAGTAGCTTCTAGGGGCCTTAGAGTGGGCACATGGGTTAAAGTAGATGCAAATTACCAGTCGATTCCTGACCCAATTTATTAAAATAAAATTACTATGCAACATTAATAAAGTTATTCACTTTTAAAAGTGAAACGAAACGTTGTTTTATCTGTCAAATAGGTTCTCAAGTGAGGTTGGGTTTGAGATCGTTTTATTTATACGGACCTACGTTTACCAAATTTCAGAAATTGTTATCAAATGTTAGCAGATCAATGATTTGCTCAGACTTTCAGAAACCTGGGCTATGTATGTTTGTTTCACCGTATCGCGTAATCCGATTTTCAATCGGTTTGTGATATTTCGATTTCGATTGAAAATCGGCAATTTAAACAAAGTTATATAATTTAATAATTTTGCTAGGTTACTCGGGTTAGATATTTTTATTATGGGTATCCGTTAACTATTAGTTATTTTATTTATTTATTTAGGCTACGGACGCTCTTATTAGGTATTCATTTATACGTAACTGGTACCTAATATACTTCAGTTCCGATAATTCCCTTTCTATCAGCATACCCTTTTTAAAGTTTCACATTTAAATTCCTATCTATATAGTAAAGGCTTTTTTCTAAACCATAGCCCTGTTAGGTATACTACTTATTACTACTAACTTATTACTTGTGACGCTAACCCGCTCAGTCTCGGACAGTAGGAGCCTCTAAAGTTGCATTGTGAGGGATTAAACGGAACCCAATTAACGACGTGAAGTTCATGGCTGGCTCGACTCGATATCAGATTAGTTTCTCAGCGGATTACATTATCACGTCCGCCCTGGCGAGACAGCTATGCATTATGGACTGAGATCCCAGTTCCGCCAGACCACTCCTCTTACTAATGAAATGTGTATCATTTTGTAGTCGAAAACGTTGCATTTTTTTGTGTTTTTCCCCAAGGTATACTTATTTCTTTTTTTTACCTAATACATTTATTTATTATTAGAAAACCAACAGCTTTACATTGTTATAATACATAGCATACGGATAGAAAAAAGAGAAGCCAATGTTTTCACAATTAGTGAAAAAACAGTACAAAAGTGAAAACATGACACTTGATGTTCTAAGTATAAGTTAATGTAATAAATAATCAAATAAGTTACGCAACATAAAAATCGTAACAGACAACACATATTTATATCAAGGAAATGCAGTGTACCTTAATTATTAGGGCATAATTCAGGTTATTGTGCATATATTGGGTAGCGAGCACCGCCGCGCGTCTCTTTTTTTCTAAACCGCGTTTCTTGTAAAAAAATATCACATTGCGACGCTTTTACTCTACGCTAATGTGTGTTGAGCCTTAGTGTGTACAAATAACATATTATACCCACTAGTTTGTAACGTGGGCCGGTTTTCAGGTAAGTTTCGGAAAATTGTACTCACTTTACTAACACTGTTCAGTTCAGCGCCAAAATTTGAGTTCACCAAAGAATTTACTAACATAATTTATAAATTTAATGAAATAAAAACCAAGCTTTTTTAAGGTACATTTTCTAAATAAATTACAATTACCTTATACCATCGGTTCGGAACCCTAAACAGCAGAAACTAAGCCGAACGTTCATTGTACACACAGCGAACACACTAATACCACAGATTACTAAATAGTTACTACGTAATACCATGGCCTACCATCCCATACAATCCATCTTTAATACAAAAAAATTGCAATAGATGTCGCTACTATTAACGTTTGTAAATTATAAAATGTAAATAATATAAGTACAAATATTGACATTAAAATAAAGATAAGCATATTTTTTAAGCATAGCATCACATTGAGCTGAATTCTACTCCTTAATTAAGAAGAAGATACGAAACGAAATTAGTATTTTCCAATAGTGGCGCTAGATGGCGGTTTCCGGAATGTGCCTGGACTTCACCCTTTGGCAGTCGCATCGCCAGTATTAGGGTGATATCATTTTCTAGTCGTGTCTCTGTTATATATCTACTTTGTGGTAATACTACAACATGGTGTATGTTTTATCTGTAAGAGTGTAGGAGGTATTTAGCGGCGCTGGGATCTCGGTCTACTACGTCTGTGGAATAACACCATGGGGCTCAATAGTCATGGAGATTAGACCTCCCGGCAGATGGTGTTAGCTATAAAGGCTTTCCTAATATTATATATATATGTTCGCACGTGTTACTATTCCGGAAATCCCAAATAGTTCGAGGTATTGCTGTTGTTTATTTGTGATAAGATTTATTTGATAGTTAAAAATCGTATATAGAATGTTAATTAAATTGCGTGCAGAATAAATATATAGGGCGAAAAATGTTCTAAGGTTCACTGAATTGTTATTACAATAAATAAAACAAGTTGAAAACGCAGTTCAAAATATAATCCTAATTGCTAAACAAAGTGATAAAACTGTATAGCTGCCGTAATTAATGAACAAATCAGAAATAACGTCATGAAAAACATAATAATCATTAATTGAATAGCAATTATAGCTATTATTCATAGAGCTCAATATGGTAAGTTATTGTATATGTAATTACCGGGTGTCGTAAATTAATTAACTCCTAATTCAGCTCTGATATCTGTCTCAGGCAACGGCAATATGGCGGCATGAGCTAGTTACATAATGTATAACCGCCCATTCTTGCGTTTTACAAATGCAATCGGCTGGTACGACGCGTTATAATTAATATGACGCGTGTTGCTAATTTCTTGGACAATTGGGTTTATGAATGATTCGTGAGCTGCTGTCGCGTATAATTATTTGTAACTTTATGTGCCAGATTATGTTTTAGCTGGGAAAGCTGTTT
This sequence comes from Celastrina argiolus, assembly GCA_905187575.2. Lineage (NCBI taxonomy): Eukaryota > Metazoa > Arthropoda > Insecta > Lepidoptera > Lycaenidae > Celastrina > Celastrina argiolus. Next base: position 11,249,143 of record LR994599.1, on the reverse strand, counting down.
GTACTTTATGGCAGTTTACCAACCTATTTACTTTGATACTTGGTTCTTTGCTTTGGTTGGGTAACGTGGACAGATAAACCAAGTTATAATCGGCTAAATATTAATTGAACATTCGTTATGTATGTTATTAATATGTGCTACAAAAAGTTCAGTGCAGTTTTCGTACTTCTAAGTACAGAGAGTACGAATGGGTATGAAATGGACGCAGTTACAGTTTATGTAGAGTAAAGTTTGAAAAGGCAATTTTATAAAAAAATACATCAAAATAGCGATACTACTCTCTACTTAGGATTATTTCTCACTATCGTGCGTTTGATGCAATGTTACTATGGCGAATTTCTACAATTTTTTTAATCTATGGACGATTTACACCACGTCAATCTGGCCTCGTGGTAAGTAACAGAAGAACTTGTGTTACGGGGACCAGACAACGGAAACATATTTAATACTGTAAACATATTCAAGATTTTTATTATATTACACACATAATATTTTCATAAACTTAGAATACTTTTTGTTCCTTCGGCGAAATTCAAACCCACGACCTCCCGCTCGGGCACCTAAACGCCCAAACGCTACAGAGGTCGTCAGACTATAGGATGACCTCTTGTATATTGTAATTATGATAATATTTTATGTCGCTTAATCTTCATCAGCTTTTATTTGCTTTGTGCTGCATAATGGTATACCTTTACAAAAGCAGACTAATCAGAGAGTTGATTTATTATTAATTAACAGCTCCACAGCAATCAGAGATCATGTCAGAGTTCGTTTCGTAGAGAATTCCCTTATTGGAGCAGTCGGTAGGATTACGCCCTAAGACTTTGGAGCTGAGACAACAGCTATGACTTAGGTTTCAATCAGCTTTATTGAAATTTCAAAGCACCTCTACGTATTTAATCCCTGTGGATCTAACTTTAAAAATTAAAGCAGACAGCATATCTTAAATAAACTTAAAAAAATAGCAAATTATAAGAATTAGTTACTCAATGATATTTTGACATATATATTAATTTTACAAAAGTGGGAATCTAATTGTATTTCACTATGTCGTAAAAAGTATGTGAGTATAATATGTAAAGCTAAATTATGGTTATATTTCAACCACTTTCCACAAAAATTTAACATACCTTAACCTCCCCTAAGAACGATTCTTTGAATACCAGAAAATCGAATTAAAATAATTTCAGGTTTCTTTGTAGATTATCATACGGACAAACATCGCAATTATTAATTCTATGTCCCGTTACATAAATGTTATACTATGGTGAATTATGTTTAAAACAATGTAATGTCACACTATGACAATGACGTATGACAGTGATGGCTGAGATAGTCTATATCAGTCGTCCAAGATATTATTTATAAGAGTAGGACCTATGTACCTAGAATAAGATTTACAATATACTAGCTGACCCGTGCCCACTTCTTTGAGCATACAAACCTTCCCGGGACTTCCACGAATATTTCTAGACTATAAATAGCCAAATTGGTTTAGCCGTCCTTGAGTATTAGCGAGACTAACGAACAGCAATTCATTTATAAGATTACGTGTAATACGATAAATGATCATAAAGTGATCAAAGTCTTTTTGGACGTGTACCTGGTCCCTAAGCAAATGAACAGACACAACATGTCCCTAATGCGTTCAGTAATCTGAAATCCTATACGTGGGGTATTGTAAGCGTACGTTTAATGTATAAAGATCAGCGTATGAGTTTAAGATGCAGTTTTAATAACCGGCGGGCGCGTACAGCTCATATTTCTCATGCTTGTCTTGCTCCCCATTGGCCTGACGCTTATTTTCTACGTGACAGGCAACCGCGATATAAACGGATCGCTTTTAATGTATTTCGGTTACGTTCTACAAGCTTATTGTTGTTAACTTTTTAGCATTCATTATTGTTTGATGATACGCTATTATATATTCTCCTCACTACCTCCAGGGTCTAGTGGTTCAGAGCTTCTCTCTTGACCCTGAGGTCGTGGGTTGATTGCCGCGTTGGTACAACAAAAAATGTTGTTTTCAAGTTTGGTTAAGACAATGCAGGCTGAACACCCGATTGTCTGACAAAAAAGATGATCCATGCGTCGGATGAGCATGTAAAAAGTCGGTTCTGCGTAGCTGTCCTGGTTTCAATGAAATCGGCTACCGTCACCGAAATCGGTGTGGGAGGCATTGTTATAAATATAAACTAGATCTAAGACTATACTCTCTATCAATTCACCAATAGTATTTCTATATGTATGCACCAATTTTTAAAAATTAATCTACACATGTCTACGCGAATGTCGCGTTCAAAAGCATAGCACAAATAAATCTTGTATGCGCTTATAAGATTTAAAGGAAAATAACATTAGATTTGATACATTTCGCCTTATAAAATATTCCGTGCAGTAGGGAGTTAGATTATCGCTTTATTTTCCACTCGTATCTGTCTAGCGCATAGAATTGAGAATTCTAGATTCCAGTGCATTGATTCCCAGAACGCGACGGAGACAGACGTCGCACGTCTTGAAGCAACAATATTGGTTTCTTATATACCATTCAAGTTATTCTAAATGTAGTTTAACTTATAGTCAGGGTTCCCCCATACATGGTTTTCACTTGATACGTAATTTTCCATTGTATAAAAAACTAGGAATTCCTATTTAATGTCAGATTAAACAGTTAACTAATAGTCAGGGTTCAAGCAAAGTTTTCGTGAGTACCTTCATTTTGATGAGTCGCCCAAGAATTTCTTGTACAGAACTCTTGTTTGTGGTAGCTAACAGAGATAGCAAGAATAAAGTTTGTGGATTTGGTGATTCCAAAATTGTTTTTTGATAAGTCTCTAGATAATGATCTAAATTATCCGAAAAAATATTTGTCCTACAAAATCTATGGTTTGATCAAAGAGTTCCCTCTTGCTAATTTGTATCGATAACGAGGTCATCTTAAATTATTACCATTACCATACGAGGTCATCTTATATTAACCAGCCGATTTTGTTTTTATTACTTAGTTAATATTAATGTAATTCAACAGACAAAATTGTCCTACAAATTGCGTGGTACGTTAAAGTTGTGATTTTTTTTTATCCTTGCTAACTCTGTTAGCTACCACAATCGATAGTTCCGACCAAGAAATTATTGGACGTCTCATCAAAATGAAGCTACTCAAGAAAAATTTGCTTGATACTAATTAAGTGAAAACAATGTATGGATGGGGTAACCTAACAATTAGTTAACTGTTTAGTCTGACATTAAATAGGAATTCCTAGTTTTTTATACAATGGAAAATGACGTATAGGATCGGATGTTCATGTTTCATAGTCTGACTGTTCATTCATTTATGAAACTTTTAATTTATTATCGAAAGATAAAGAAAAGCGTTGTGAAAATATATTATATAGAATTAGTTGTGAGTACATCCTCTGTAGCTTAGTAATTAGCCCAGCTATTTGATCACTGGTTACTATCCCGGTTCAGAGCCTTTCTTATTATCCATTAAGAAAGTCCCCAAACTCCAATTCTCGTGTTTAAATTTTTGTATCAATGGCGAGATTCGAACCGGTGACCGGAGAGCTGGGCTAACCACTGAGCGACAGAGGTTGTACTAAAAACTATCAATTCTTTATATTATACTATCTGACCCTTGCCCACTTCGTTGAGCATAGAAACCGTTTAAACCTTCCCGGGACTTCCACGAAAATTTCAAGACCAAAAATAGCCGAATCGGTTCAGCTGTTCTCGAGTTTTAGCGAGACTAACGAAATGCAATTAATTTTTATATACCTATATAAGACGATGTTATTTACACTTTTCATTATCTTTCTATAAAAAAGATAAATTTAAATATTATAAATCAAATAAAGAAATCATTAGTTTAATTTTAGCATTATCTACTAGTTTACAGTTTATTAAAACACATAATATATTATCAAATTAACCCAAATTAGTATTTAGCCAATTAAAATAGCATGCAGTCAATATTATGATAAATTATATTAACAATATTAGTAATATTATATTGATACCAGCGTTGGGTGTTGTGATTGATGCAAATGCGCTGATTTTAATCAACGATATTAGAAAACCGGTTTTAATAAATGAAATTGGTTGAATGCGAAAATCATTATGAAATAATGTTTTAAATGGTGTCAATACTTTTATTGTTTTCTTCTTCAATTTACTGAATTGTGAAATGTTTTCCATTTATATCACATTATAATAGATTTGTTAAATTTTCATTCAACTGTAAAATGGGAAAAAGATTGCACTTTCGCGTTTCAAAGGGTACAAACGGGATTTACTGGGCTACCTGTCCGTCTGTCTATCAGTCATATCTCGTGAACTGAAATTGAAATTTTACACATGAAAATATTATTTATCTGTTCCATTCTGTTGCAAAATTGCATGTGTTTTATTAATTAAAGTATTAAATACAAAAAAAAAACTATAAAATTAATATTTAAGTCCCACACAACTTTTATTTTGCCACTTTGTACGTAACCATAATTTGGGTTTTAGAATATTATTATTACTGATTGGATCTTGGGACTTACTTGCCGTTTAAAAAAAAACCAGCTAATATTTTTTTTATATTTATGTTGTTTACTTTGAGTGCATGCTGTATTTACCTATAAGTGATTGTGACACATTCTACAGATTCTACAGCAATTTGATAGAATGTTTATTCCAAAAATGTAACTAGTGTTAGCAATCGTTGGTAAATCTTATTAATATAAAAATTAATAATAAATAAACCGTTTGTACGCGAGGCTGACTCACTTGGCCGGTTTTCCTGTCCGTGTCACTAGGTTGATTGGTTGGTCGGGGATTTCAGTTGGGGAAGAATTTTCAGTAGTGCTATTCGTGAAAGCTTGATCGCATTTAACCCTTTCTCGTTGAGATACTCGACGTGAGTGCAGTTGCAATAAAACTTGTGTGTCAGGGTCGCAGAGAAAACGTGTAGCTATTTTGAACCCACGACGCAAAAACGACGGGGTGTTATAAGTTTGACTTGTCTGTGTAAATGTGTATGTGTCTCCCTGTGGCATCGAACTCCCAAACAGATGATTCGATTTCGATGCGGTTTTTTTTTGTTTGAAAGTTATATATTATGTCGAGAGTGTTCTTAGCTATGTTTGGTGGAAATTGGTTCAGGTCTTCAAGGTAATCAGGTCGTCTATTAGGTGTGATAAGAATGTACACGCTAAGTCGGGGTTTTTTTTTAATTTAGTTTTAAATGAACAAAAATAAAGGGATGTTATGAGTTTGACGTGGGTGTGTCTGTGGCACTATATATACCAAACGGATGAACCGATTTTGATCTAGCTTTTTTTGTTTGAAAGTTGATTTGATTGCGAGTTTTCTTACCTACAATTTATCATAATATCAAAAAAGCTTGAAAATTAACGGGTTACAAAAAAAATATTTTGTTTATTATACAATTTTTGTTGAGGTAACCTTAGCCAAATTAGCTTTTTGTCAGATATGGGATGGGTATAATCCCATATCTGACAAAAAGCGTAATTAACTGGTAACCAAAATCACTTTTAAACTGAGTTCCTAAAAAGGAGGAGGTTCTCAATTCAGGTTTTTCTTCTGTTTGTACTTTACTCTGAGGTCTAATTTTGATTCTTATTTTATTTGACGCAGAAAAGCTGCCATTTGGTCCCATAAAAATTGGCCTTATACTTTTTATTTTGTTAACATATTTCAGCTATTTCCAGAGGTGATTTAGTTTCACTAGGGCTAATTTAGGAGTTTTTTACTCATGCATTTATAATAACAACATCCTAAAGTTGCTGACTTGAAACTCACCGTAGCTGACTACGCCTCCAAAAAGAACATTAGTTGTACCTTCATTATAAAATATTATTTTATGCGTTTTAGTTGTTTAAGTCGGTTTAAGTGGGACATTTTTACGAATACGTAGTTGTAAATTGCTTCTGCTTGCTCTGCAAGTTTATTAAATTCCTGACGAAACCGCGTGAGCTTATTTTGCCACAAAATGAGATTTGCTCGCAAATGTTCCGGGCGTATCATACAAATGACTGTAGCATTTCAACATGATATTGTTATGAGCACAACACGGGTATATAGAGGCCAATACTGGGGGTTTACGACCAGACACCGCTCCTAATTACTGAATAACTGAAGTGTTCTTTGTTTAGTTATTGTAGATAGAATACATTTATTTATTATACAAAATGTTTTCTTATGTATTGGGTATCTATTCCTGTATTTACCTAGCTATAGGTTTCCGGTATCTCTATATCAAAACAGTTGAGTTTCAATCGTTGTCAGGTCTTAGGTCAACGAACAGTGCGTTCGTGTGCGACTAAGAGCCATCAAGCCCCCGTATAGTAAAATTTGCTACTTGTGGCAACTTTAGACCTTTGATTATATTTTGAATATTATTATGTAATTTTTATGAGGTGCCAAAACAAAAAATGCTCTACGCGTCATTCTCTTCACACTATGTATATTCAACTTAAGTTATGAAGCCTTTATATATCTGAAAAATGGTCAGCGTTTCTACGGATATTGTTAGTATTTGAAAACTGTGCTCGCCAACCGGCCCACCAAGCATGGGGAATATAGGCAACTACCACCTATAAAATACTTTGAAGAAGTATGACCAGTAGTGGACGTCATAGCTGAAATAATTGATGATGATAAGATAGTATTTTAAGAACATGTACATGTTAATATATATAATAAAACAATAATTTCACGCTGCCTACCATTTCAGTGTGAATCGAGCAACGAGTTTCTACGTCCTATATAGTCCTATAGTCAATACAAGAAATTTAATGTCTGGCCGACGCGAGCCGGGAGTCCTGCAATCCTTTAGATTAGACCCGCAACACGCACCGCCGTCTGTTTGCGCTGGGCCTTAGCGAACAACTTGTTGCCAATTACAGTTGTTCCTATTCGGAAAGTTCATTGGTTCCTTGATATTGAAGTACGTTTAATAATTTTTACTTGATGTATAAAGGTTCTGAGGAAATAACCTCCTCGCATACAGCGATACCAAACAATTTGAGTTTTTAAATCTACAGTTTTATTGCATATCCGCATTTGCCAGCGCCAACCAAGCGTGATAATTCACGACATTTCACTAAAGTGTACATGTAGATATAAGTTGTACGTGATCAAAAGTAAAAAACTGTTTAATTGCCCAACAAAGTAAGGAAGGGTGAGCTAGTAGTTTATAAAATGTATTTATATAAATGTACTTTTGTTTCAGATGTGTTGAGAAGATGGTATGAGTATACGGAAGATGGAGCGGTCCGGTCGGCGAGTAAAGGCGGGTTCGCTGAGCGGGCTGTCGGGCGGCCTTCCTGCTGGCGCCAGCGTGCGGCGCCAGCGCTCGCTAGAGTGGGGCGGCGACCGATACAGCAGCAGTGATGAAGACAAGCCGCCGCAGCTCGCCGACCGCGTGTTCGCCTCGCTGCTGGCGCATGCGACGCAGCAGTTCGACAGTAAGTACAGTCACAACGAACATCAACATGCGGCGCCAGCGTGCGGCACCAGTGTGTGGCGCTAACGTGCATCGCTAGTATACGGCGTTAGTGTGCAGCGCTAGCGTGCGGCGCTAGCGTGCGGCACCAGCGTGCGAATCCAGCGCTACTATGAATAATCAATTGACAAAAAAACCAACATACATACAACCTCTGTCAAAATCATTACCTCCTTGAATTCGACGTAGTCGGGTAATAAAGTCGTACCGAGAAACATCACGTCTATGTTTTAATAAAACCGTCGGTTGTCATAAAAATTGTTTGTCTGCAAATATTACGGCGCAGCGGAATAATTTGAAATTTATTCATCGGGCAACACGGCCTAGGGTCCACGGTAAGCCGTAACAAGTGGGATCATTAGGGGTCTGCAGCGGGGTGGAAGGGGGTACGATGGGGGTGGATGAAAGCCATTGATAGGGGAACTGTGGTATGCTTATAAGGAAAACTTTGCCCACCTCGCGCAAGTTGCGCTTTATTATTAGTATGTTAATAACTATGATGTATTGTAAATATAAATATTGCAATAGTAGTTTGTCAACTATTACAGAGTTCTAGGCACGTTTAAATAAAACAATTTTAATCGCAACCACTACTTGAGAACACTAAATGAAACAACAAAAGAAATGATATCTAGCTAAATGAATTATATCTAGCAATATACCGAGAAAAAATTATAACCACAACCTGCTGGACGGAGGTTGGTGCATCAAACGCATGCCTATGCGTACACTCACGTGGTTATAATATTTTCGCGGGATATTGCTAGATATAATATATTTAAATTTTATGCTATGGATTTCCGCAAAGTAACGTCTGATTCCATTAACTAGATGAAACAACATTTCGTTTCACTTTTAAAACTTTTTAATCACATGGTACCTACATAAAGGTACCTTGCATTTTGCAATATAGAGCTCAGGCCTCAGACACGGTAAAACACGATGCAAAACAAGTCACTCGTCTATCAAAATCACAATTTGTAAGGAATCTAACATCTTAAAACGAGATAGAGTAAACATCATTTCCGAAGCCAGATTGTATATTATTATGATATAACGAAGCTACATTTGGATAAGATCCAAAACGAAGTGAATGATAGATCAGGCCAAGATATAGTTTGCGGGAACAGCCATGTTTTCATAGAGCAGCAAAATAATAAATACCTTGTCAAACGGTTTTGTTGTGGATTTAGCATAAACAATTCACAATTACGTATTCCGAACCTTATCGAATGAGAAATCTTATAGTCCATTGAAAAGTTACATTTTGGGTTGCGTTTTTTAGAGGACGCAATTTTATTTTTTTGATGTGTAGGGGGGGTCAGTGTAAAGCTAAAACCAAGTTTGTGGGGTCGCCACCCTTGTCCCACGGCCGCCATCTTGAAAATAGGGGTTGAAATGGTATTTACGATACATCTCTTAAACTATTTATTTTATAAAAAAATTTGATAACATTTTTTGTTGCAAATTAAATTTTCTACAACTTTGCTCCAGTAACTTTTTGTCGTAGAACTATAAATAAAAAAGTTATAAGCGAAAATCTTCGGAAATTTGAGAAAAAAAATTATATTTTTCGATGTAACTTTTTTTTAATCATTTTACGAAAAAATGATATCCGACCATTTTTGTACATCGTTTTTTTAAGAACAACTTTTATTCGCATCATTTTTTCATTAAGTCAATAGCTAAGGTTTTACAGCGCTCCGAAGTGAGTACTATTTTTCAGTACTCTTAACTATATCTATATTATACGTGTGTACCTATGATAAGTCATCAGTTATTGTTTGTTTTTTTTTCTTTTTTTTTACTTTATTATTATAACTTTTTTAATTACAAATTTTGCAATATTATTAATAATTAATTATTGACTCTTTTCCCCACCACCCACGAGGTAGAGTCTAGAGGCGCGTTTTTTTTTTGTTGATGTCCTTTCATCGTTAGGATTCTCCGAAACTCAGAATGCTCTCAGAATTAATAAATGAAGATGACTTTGATGATGAACCGCAAACATTAACACCCCTTCCTTCTCCAGTTCTCCCACTGGTATTTAATTCAGAGAGCCGATCAGATGCTGAGCCCCAGCCTGGTCCATCGAAACGACTGAGGACGAAGTAGTTCTAATTTAGAAAATCACCGTGGATTATGCCTATTGGGGATACCACGTAAAAAAAAAACGCGCCTCTAGACTCTACCTCGTGGGTGGTGGGGAAAAGAGTCAATAATTAATTATTAATAATATTGCAAAATTTGTAATTAAAAAAGTTATAATAATAAAGTAAAAAAAAAGTAAAAAAAAACAAACAATAACTGATGACTTATTTATTTATTTATTTATTCTTCGTGTACAATAATTATTCTAAAATTAACTTATACTAGGACTTTTATAAATGTACATAGGTGTGCTTATCTCTACAAGAGATCTCTTCCAGCAGACCTACGACAGGACATTGTGAGATACATAAACGGACACAGATAGTACACAAGAGAACTTATCATAGGTGTGTACGTATAATATAGGTATAGTTAAGGGTACTGAAAAATAGTACTCACTTCGGAGCGCTGTAAAACCTTAGCTATTGACTTAATGAAAAAATGATGCGAATAATAGTTGTTCTTAAAAAAACGATGTACAAAAATGGTCGGATATCATTTTTTCGTAAAATGATAAAAAAAAGTTACATCGAAAAATATTAATTTTTTTCTCAAATTTCCGAAGATTTTCGCTTATAACTTTTTTATTTATAGTTCTACGACAAAAAGTTACTGGAGCAAAGTTGTAGAGAATTTAATTTGCAACAAAAAATGTTATCAATTTTTTTATATAAAGAAATAGTTTAAGAGATATATCGTAAAAACCATTTCAACCCCTATTTTCAAGATGGCGGCCGTGGGACAAGGGTGGCGACCCCACAAACTTGGTTTTAGCTTTACACTGACCCCCCCTACACATCAAAAAAATAAAATTGCGTCCTCTAAAAAACGCAAGGTAATGCCTAAAAAATGTAACATTTCAATGGACTATTACGCTTTTTTCATCCGTAACTGTTTTTAATTGGTCATTTGATGTCAAAATGTTCTTTCACACTATCGCTTATCTATACTGATAATATTATAATGCGGAAGAGTTTGTTTGTTTGTTTAAACGCGCTAATCTTAAGAACTACTGGGGGCTGATTACCTAACTCCGGTCGCTTTCCCGTCTCTCGAGATCGACTGCCATTGTGACGTTACAACTTTTTAAAACACGATTTAAAAAGTTAAAACGTCAAAATTATGACATATTAACTTTTTAAATCGTGTTTTAAAAAGATGTAACGTCACAATGGCAGTCGATCTCGAGAGACGGGAAAGCGACCGGAGTTAGGTAATCAGGGCCCTGGTCCGATTTGAAAAAATCTATTTTTGTTGGATAGTCCATTTATAGAGGAAAGGCTATAAAATATTACGCTGCGACTGAGAAATGTTGCAAAAACGGGGAAAATTATTCACATTTTGGGACTTTCGTTGCGTGCGCTGCATAATGTTTAAGTTTAAGTCACTTCAAAACCACGCGAACGAAGTCGCGGGCACAGCTAGTAAACCATAAATAGATAATTATAGTCATCCAACCGAAGGCACTTCAATCCTCAGAAAAAAAATTCTTGACGTGCAAATGAAAGCTAGTCTAATATTAAAGACGTTTATATTCTAAGTAAGTAAATCTGAATCTATGATTGTTATTTTCACATTCAAAGGCTAATGAATCAATTAAAGCTCAACTAAATGCAAATGGCATCAAAACGCGAACATTTTTCGCAAAAAAATTGAAAGTCATCATAAAAGTTTATTGAAAGCTTTATATAAATACCTCGTAGCTTTGCAAGCATTATGATGATTAATAAAAAATCTAAGTTACATTCCACCCATTGTTGCGAGATTGGTAAATTCAATTCCATGTTCAAAGGAGCTTAAAATATGTTAGCGATGTGCATTCAATAGGCGGTTGAGATTGACATGCGGAGGCTTTTAGGTAGTTAGGTAGTTACAAACATTACCCTACCCGCGGCTAATGTGATTAGTCTGGCCGTGCCGGTATTTGCCAAGCTTAATGCACGACCAGACGGACTTTAATGTAATTTCATATTTTCCGCAATCGATCTAATGCACACTACACGTTATGTAATTGTACGTATTTGATTGGCTTCGAACTGCTCGTAATAAGATGTGAATATTTTTAATGCGATGGCATATCTACCATAGATAATAGAATAAGTAGAACACTATAAAGGCTATAATATTTATGAGTGATGATACTTTAGGGTGTGTCTCGTATATAGAGTTTACTGTAAAATTACCAGCGCTAAAAGAGTTAGATTTTTTAAATTATTATATAGGCAAATTTATGATGTTGGGGCATTTCTCATAAAATCAAAAGTAAGTCTTTCAGCGATGGTACTGTCACATCTTGTATAATTATTGATTTATTTAAAACTATCGCATTATTTTACTTGGAGTTTGACAGATTAGATCGCCTGAAGATTTGTTAACAGCCTATTTTAATAACCTAATATCTATTTAAACTTAAAGCAAAAAATGAAACTAAACTGAGCTATATTCATAACTCATATTCGTCTGTTTTGCCTCTGACAACACGATTAGATAGCTTGTAATAAATGTTCCTTCTTTCTCTTCTGGGCCCTTAGCGATGGCATTTTGAATAAAGACACTGTTTTTATAATTATACTAATTAATATTGGCAACTCAGTCCACTTTCTCCCTAAGTTCTGATCGGTGTGTCAATTGGTGTTTAGGATACCGCGCCATTTTTTAACATAGAAAATGCGTTTTTTCCACATGTTACAACTACTATTTGTATGAAGGCTATCCTAGGATATTTATTAGATTAGATTATTAGATAACTTGCCAATGTATGAAATACCTAAATGTAATAATGAATACGGAGAAAGAATCTGGAATTGTATATTACCAAACATACTAAATAAACTGCCAAAATATTTAGTCCATAAGATTCTTAATAAAAAAAGACATATGGTTCGAAATGTACTAAAACACTACTTTATAAATAACCATAATTAATCATATTGTGTACTTAGTTAAGTTCTAATATTTATAGTGTAGTATGACACCCTAGTAATTATGACTGATACCAAGACTAGTCGCAGGTCTAGGGTGTCTCACGCACAGTCATTCGCTTTCTGCCACATCAAACATACACAAACACACACACACACACACACAAACACACACACACACACACACACACACACACAGGTGACACTTTAGTAGTCATTAATGACTGATACCAAGACTTGTCGTAGGTCTAGAGTGTCACACACACAATCATTCTCGTTTCTACCACATTCTTATACACATACATCCACACATATAACACATAGTTAGTAATATTAAGTGTATTAAGTCTTTAACTTAGTTCAAGTGTAATTCTTACTTACCTATAATCATAATGACTCTGTTGTCAGCAACTCCTTATGAGTAAAATCTCTTAAGACATTATAACTAGCATAAGTTAAGCAAATTATTTGTACTCAATTATTTTCGAGAAATAAACAGATTTTTTATTTATTTTATTTATTTATTTAGGAAAATATGGGAGCTACTACAGGTCGCGTCGTTCGCGGCCTATATGAAAATATGTCTTAAATCTTAACCTATATTTCGGTTTGTATACGATTTAGGGATTAAGTTTAGGGGATGAGCCCCTGTGGTCTGTCGCGGGGCTCACACACTTTAAAATACTGGCTTTTGCGCTCAGAACTCGTACTGGGCGGACCATATTAACTTATATACGTCATGTAGATTTGTTTCCTTCGCGTTAAGTTGCGGGGGCTCATACACTAAAACACTGGGTTTTGCGCTCATTATTCGTACTGGGCGCGCCATATTAACTTATACCTCATGTAGATCTGTTTGTATCGTTGATGAGCCCCCACGGTCTGTCGCGGGGACTCATACACTAAAACACTGGGTTTTGCGCTCATTATTCGTACTGGGCGCGCCATATTAACTTATACCTCATGTAGATCTGTTTGTATCGTTGATGAGCCCCCACTGTCTGTCGCGGGGACTCATACACTAAAACACTGGGTTTTGCGCTCATTATTCGTACTGAGCGTGCTATATTAACTTATACCTCATGTACCTATAGATCTGTTTGTATCGTTGATGAGCCCCCGTGTTCTGTCGCGAGGGCTCAAACAATAAAACACTGATTTTTTGCGCTCAGTACTCGTACTGGCCGCGCCATTTTAACTTTTACCTCGTGTAGAGAGGTCTTGATGGCATCTGGTCTTGGTTTCCCACCGCTGTCGGCGTGTCATTCGTTGTCTCCTAGGAAAACATAGCTTTGATACGTCGAACATATCAATTATTCATCTTTATTACGTCCACTGATGGACATAATCCTTCCGAAAGTATTTCATGGAGTTAGTTACATATAGTCGCTAGGCTTGGCAGGTGCGTTGGCCGGTGCAGTTAAAATGTCCAAGGGAGTGATGCTGTCCATTTCCATATAATATTCCCTCAGTAGCCTCTTACGACACTCACGGGAAAGATGGTTGAGAGGGAGATGCTATTCTACCTCCGGCACTCCCCGGATATAAATCATAGCTCATAAGAAAATCGCTTTCTTAGTCTGTGTTTAAGGCGAGGAATAACCGCAACTAGCGCCACTCTTTTTAAAATAAATTTTACAATGACACAAAGATCTTATTAAAAAAGTAATCGGTTCAAACTTTAAGTAAATAGGTTAACTAATTTACTGGCATTTAATTACAGTTCTAAATTCTATACTGTATTTACTCTCGTAAGTTATGACTAAAACGGCCGTTTTAGTTATTACTTACGAGATGTAATATATAATATTAGTTTAACTATTATATATTACTATAATAAATTAGTTTAACTATTTACTTAAAGTTTGAACCGATTACTTTTTTCAATAAGATCTTTGTGTCATTGTAAAATTTATTTTAAAAACAGTGGCCCTAGTTGCGGTTACTCCTCGCCTTAAGTTTGAAAATCTGAGGCTGCAAGTTAAAGAGTTGAATGTTTATTATAAAGATCCACAAAGTCTGCACATCAAGCATGCTTGCTAATTAAATTAGTTGGCAGAGTAAGCAGTTTCTTCAGTTCTCCGTAATGGCATACGTGTAACTTTGCATTCGCATAATTTGAGACTGCATAATATTTTGTTTTAGCCATCTGTTGCATTAATTAATTTAAAATGAGATATGCGGATCCTAAGTTTATTTACGTACAAAAAGTTATCGTATTAAAATTTTATCGGATTGTTAAAATAATTAAATGTTAATAAATTTAAAAGCACCTACGTGTTTGTTACTCGTGACTTCGTGCATTCAGAAGGCTGATGGAATCGTTCATTTTACCGCAATGAAAATATGCATCTTATATATAAAAATGTCTCGCTAAAAATCGAGAACGGCTGAACCGACCGATTCGGCTATTTTTGGTCTTGAAATGTTCGTGTAAGTCCCGGGAAGGCTTAAACGGTTTCTATGTTCAACGTAGTGGGCACGGGTTAGATTAGTAATATTATATTTTTCGTAATATACTCACTCTATATCTGTGCCAAACATCGAAATCAGCTCAGGAGTTTCGAAGCCTATTTAATGCAATAAACAAACAAATCGTTTACACTTCGATATATTTATTAAACCGGTATACAGTTGTAATGTTAGTAGTTAAAGAAAATAATATATTACTCTACTAACTGACCCGTGCCCACTTCGTTGAGCATACAAACCGTTTAAACCTTTCCTGGACTTCCACGAATAATTATTCAAGACTAAACATAGCCGAATCAGTTCAGCCGTTCTCGAGTTTTAGCGAGAAAAACGAACAGAAATTCATTTTTTTATATAAGAAGATATACTAGATGACCCGTGCTAACTTCGTTGAGCATAAAAACCGTTTAAACCTTCCCTGGACTTCCACGAATATTTCAAGACTAAAATTTCCAAATTGATTCATCCGTTCTCGAGTCTTAGTGAAACTAACAAACAGCGATTCATTGTTATATATAAGATTACTAAGAAGTATACAGATTTAAAAAGTAGGTCAACTATCCTGGCTTTCTCCTACTGGATGGTATGATTTTATTTTTACACAACCGGTATTGTGTTATTAAGGTGAGCGCTCCTCAGTAGGCAATATCCAAGACTCCACGGTTATTGCATGGAAACTCTTCGTCCAACTTCATTGGGACGCATTTCTATAAAGGTTCGAGCAATGTTCCCTTATTGTTTTTCAACAGCGCGGCCATATTACCTGAGTCACAAACAAATTTATTCTATGAGATGTTCCGCGGGATATATTAAATCCCTGGTCATCGTTATTATGTTTTCGTATGCTTACAGCCGAGTTCCCATCAAAAACATAACTTGTATAAAGACGACGAGGTCGCGGGTTCGAATTCCGCCGAGGGAACAAAAAGTTTTTCAAATGTTCCTGGTCATGGATTTGTTTTAAATTCGAGTATAATATAATAAAAATCTTAAATATATCGTGTATAGAATAAAAGTTTTAAATATATTTCCGTTGTCTGGTACCTGTAACACAAGTTCTTCGGATACTTAGCACGGGGCCAGATTGACGTGGTGTGAAGTGTCCATAGATATTATAAAAAGTGCCAAGTCTCGCTACTCTCAACTCTCACACATTTTTACGGTAGAGTTCTTCTACCGTAAAAATGTATGTAAAAAATACATGTTATGCAAAGTAGGGGTTAGTCGGTCGATCTAACATCTTATATTGATCATAATTAATATTATTAATAATCTTTTATGTTTAAAATACGAGTAATTTTGTACAAGTATTTTCCCACGTAAATACTACTCTTTCTGGACTCAAAGTATCTCTATGCCAAATTTCATCTAAATCGGTTCAGAGCTTAAAATGTGAAAAACTAACAGACAGAGAGATACACAATTTTGCATTAATAATAATATAATGTATTGATATAATATAAGTATAGATATACTAATTAGTAATTATTGATTTAATTGAAATCCACTTTTGGTTATGTACCTGACTAATCAGTCTAAATTCCACATCAAACGTCCGACTGAATCTAATCCAGGAACGGCAGGCTTCATCAAATTAAATTATATGTGTAGCGGACCTAAATTATATGCATTATGTAATTACACCGATCCGTTCCGGGGCATTGTACATTACGATGCATTGACAATTTTGCATAATAATAACCAATTTTACTGGAATGTAAAATCGTGAAACAAGATATTATTTAGTTTTCTGTTTTGGTGATTTCGATGCTGATATTGTAAAAAAGGGTTACCTTATTTGTTTATTGGTAAGTAACCTGTGTAAATATTATGATAATTAGGTAATTACTTATTTGAAGTGGAAGCAATAATTATAATTTGCTATGCATTGATAATTTTGCATAATAATAACTAATTTTACTGGAATGTAAAATTGTGAAACAAGATATTTAGTTTTCTGTTTTGGTAATTTTGATGCTGATATTGTAAAAAAGGGTTACCTACTTGTTTATTGGTAAGTAACCCGTGTAAATATTATTATAATTAGCTAGCTAATTGTTTGAAGGGATATCAATAATTATACTTTACGATGCATTGAAAATTTTGCATAATAACATACACATTAACTGGAATGTAAAACTTTGAATCAATGTAAGAATTTTATTTGGCTTCCTGTATATACCTATTTTTGTAAAAATACTTGCCCAAATCGTTTTATATATGACTCATCTTAGGCAATAGACTCATCTTAATAACACATAATTAATAGAAACTACAATTACACATCATTCAATATCTTATAACAATTACACACCATTCAATATTTATTTGCTATTTTATGAATTTTGAAATCAATTAATTTAGCCAATTGTAACGCATGATTTTTTGTCTATTTTAATTCTAATTTATTTATGTGTTTTTTTATTAACTTATTGTGAATGTGGAGTTTGTCTATAAGTAATTGGTATGCGTTTTATTGTATTTTTTTTTGTAATGAATTTACGTATAATCAATTGTTGACAAACCTAATAAAACAAAAAAAAAATCTTATCACAATTATACTCCATTCAATATCTTATAACAATTGTCTTAAGTCTAACATTTATTCACCCTTTCCTATCTTTACGCAACTTTCTATATTTGAACAATCTAAAGATCTTACAAACAAAGCCTAAATACTATAAGAAAGTTAACCGATCGCTAGTTTTTACAACCCTTTACCTACTGGTGAGTTCTACGAACCTACATATAATAAGTTCAACAAGCAGCTAGTTTGGAAACAGTTGGCTAGTTTGTGATAACCTGCAGGTGCTCTGTGGCCGCAAATAATAATTTAAATGCAAACCACAAATTGAGTTAATTTGTATTTAACTCTATACCGTTCATACAATGAGGGTTGCAAGAGTATGTATGTGAACAGAGCAGAACAGTCATAACTCCACTTTTTTGCAGGGATTGGAAATAAGAAGGCCGTAGACTTTCAGAACAAAATAATACATACTATATTAATAATAATAATCTAGTAGTAATAATCGGTGACCGATTTTGTAGGTGTGTAGAACATATTATTATTATTGATTCTGCAGCAACGCACTTGTCATACAAAAAGTCGGACAGAAATAATATGGATGAAAAATCTGCCCGATTATTACATACATTACTGGCAACCCTGCCACACTGTACACCTCAGTTCCAGTATCATTTTGTTTTAATAATAGAAATCAGTGAAATATCGAATTGCAGTTATTTGAAAAGTGAAATACAACCTGCTACGAACGTGTAATATCGTTTGTAACTATATTCTTTCACTGCAAAAGTCAAAACAAGCAGAAGATAAGTATTATTTTTGTACCCTCAATGTGGATATTGCTCCTACTTGTAATAGAAACGTCAAGAAATACCCTCAACTTCAGCATTTTATTTTGTCAAAACCAACTGACATCTGCCAATATTGATTTTGACACATAGAGTGTTGCCAAATTATAAAAAATACCCAGACTGCGGGAAACACAAAAATGACCGTGTGTAATGTATGCTCTAAGCAAATAAAGTCAACCGAACTAAAAAATTGTTCCAAGTGTAATACAACATACCACTATCAGTGTCTAGGCGTGTCGACTGAAAATTTCTTAAAAGAATCAAAGGCCCACAAAGCTGTCTGGAAGTGTTTGGAGTGTAAAAGCACAGAGAAACGAGGTGAAAGCTCTCGTATATCTACCCAACTAATAAATATAGGCCAACCAACCGAGGTACCAGCGGCCAGTTTGGAGGAATTAAAAGCCTACTTTGATAGAAAGCTGGAAGATTCACTCTCGCAACTGCTAAAGGATATACGAAGGGATTTCACAACGGAAAGCGCTGACACTCGAGGTAAAATTGAGGAGTTAACTAAAAGCGTCCAATTCATGTCTGCGAAGTACGACCAACTCACTGAAGATCTAAGTTCGAAAACCAAAAGAATTGAAAATCTAGAGGCCGAAAACAAAACTTTAAAACAAAATTTATCAGAATTTACTACTAGACTAAACCAAATTGAACAACAATCTCGTGAGTCTAACTTAGAGATTCAGTGCGTACCAGAGCACAAGGGTGAAAACTTGAAATTAGTTATACAGCAACTTACTAACACAGTTGGATACTCGCTCCCAGAACAGCAACTCCTGAACTATCACCGCGTGGCCAAAGCTAACGTGGAATCAACTCGTCCACGAGCAATTATAGTCAAGTTGTCCAGTCCTTTCATCCGCGACAATATAATAGCTGCTGTCAAGATATTTAACAAGAACCACATTACGGAGAAACTGAACTCATCACACCTTGGGATAGCGAGCAAAGACCCTATTTATGTTTGTGAGCATCTGTCCCCAGCTAATAAGCAATTGCACGCAAAAGTTCGTCTTTTCGCTAAAGAGAAGGGCTTTCAATTTGTGTGGGTCCGCAACGGTCGGATTTTTATTAAGAAAGACACTAACAGTAAGAACTTAGTGATAAAAGATTCTGAATTTCTCAGTTCTCTATAAAAGGAGTTAGTTTACAATTTTTTATCATATATATTTTATTTGTAGCTTTTGCTTTTATTTTAGTTTTATTTTATGAGCGCATTGTTTAACTATACAAATAGATGTAGCACTTTAAATTTTATTTATCAAAATGTTAGAGGTCTTAGGACAAAAACGGAAACCATACGGTATAATGCACTTGTTCACAATTTTGATGTAATTCTACTAACAGAAACTTGGCTGAATGACTCGATTTATGACCATGAACTTCTAGACGGCAGATACTCAATATTTAGACGAGATCGAAGTTCATCTTCATCTACTAAAAATGATGGTGGTGGTGTTCTAATCGCAGTTTCAAAAAAATTAAATCCTGTCCGTAAATTAAAATGGGAATCCGAAAACGAGGATATTTGGATTGTTATAAAACTTAAACAAGATAATTCTACGGTCTCGCTCTGTATATGCAATTTATATTTTCCTCCACCGGTAACGCTTAGCCGCCTCGATGACCTCATCAAGCATATGACTAATATCATTCAACATAAAGTACCAAAAAATTCAATTTTGCTATTCGCCGGTGACTATAACTTACCAAATTTACGTTGGCAACATGATACTTATTCTAATTTCCTGGTCCCAGTATGCAGCTCCAACAACCTAGCAAATATGTTTACCGACGCGTTGTCACTGAATGGCCTTTATATAGTTAACTCAATTAATAATGATAAGGATCGAATATTGGACTTAGTATTAACAAATTCTAGAAACAATTTTATCGTATCCAAGAGCAGTTCACCCCTAGTTAACGAAGACTTTTATCACCCGTCATTAAATATAACTTTAAAACTTTACTCGCAAAAACCACCAAAAATTAAAAAGTCTTTATCTCTTAATTTTTCTAAAGCTAATTATCAAAATATAAGCGACTGATTGGCATGCACATTTCAACGCGGAACAAACTGTTGATGAAACTGTAGACGTATTCTATGCTATACTTGACCAAATTATAATACAGAACACTCCTAAAAGTCAAAGTGATAGTTGCAAATATCCATTTTGGTTCAACAGAGCTTTAATAAAGACGCTAAAAGAGAAAAATAAAATGCATAAAAAATTTAAAAAGTACTCTAACCCAAGGGATTTTATTGTCTACGACATGTTACGTCATCGATCTAAAACAATGTTGAAAGAATGTCTTAATAAATTTAAAATGGAGTCAAAATCATTAATTAAAAAAAACCCACAATATTTTTGGTCGTTTATTAAATCATTTAGATCTAATAGCAGTGAAATTCCAGATGAAATGTATTATAACGAAAAATCCGCGCAAGGTTCCCAAAATATAACCAACCTTTTTTCCGAGTACTTTCATTCGGTATATCCGGAAAACCAGACTTCAAGTGCTACTATGCCTGAAGAACCAACTAACCAATCGCCATCATTTGGTTTATGTTACATTCCTAAGTCCGAAATTTTCACCGCCCTTAAAACAATTAATACTAATAAAGGACCAGGTCCAGATTCCATCCCGCCAATATTCCTCCAACGTTGCTCGGAGCAGCTAACCGACCCACTCCATCGCATTTTTAATAAGTCCATGTCAGTCGGAAAATTTCCTTCTAAGTGGAAACTTGCTCACATCACACCAATTCACAAAAAGGGGGACCAGAGCGATGTGACTAACTATAGACCTGTGTCAATTTTATCAGCTATGGGGAAGGTCTTTGAGAGATTAGTCCAGGTCAAGATTTATTTCCACTTAAAGTCCTCGTTTGACACGAACCAACATGGATTCCTGCCAGGACGATCAA
The DNA here is from genome assembly GCA_905187575.2 of Celastrina argiolus. Classification (NCBI taxonomy): domain Eukaryota; kingdom Metazoa; phylum Arthropoda; class Insecta; order Lepidoptera; family Lycaenidae; genus Celastrina; species Celastrina argiolus. Next base: position 11,227,773 of record LR994599.1, on the reverse strand, counting down.
CCACCACGAACCTTTTGGATTTCGTCACAACCATTTATGAAGCAATGGAAGATAAAACTGAAGTACACGCCATTTATACCGATTTCTCAAAGGCCTTCGATGTGGTTGATCATAGAATTCTCATTCAAAAGTTGGCTCATGCTGGGATCTGCGGCAACTTACTAAGATGGTGTGAGTCTTATCTCATGAATAGGTCACAGCTGGTCAAAATTAGAGGCTACAAGTCAGATATCAGAACAGCACCAACTGGTGTTCCCCAGGGCTCACACCTAGGACCTATTTTCTTCTTGATTTATGTTAATGACTTGTCTTCAGCTATTACCTCTGGTTACCAAATGTTCGCCGATGATCTCAAGCTATATCGTAAAATTAATGACTATAGTGATGTCAAACATCTTCAAAATGACGTAAACACAATAAACCATTGGTGTTCTGCAAATGGAATGTTGTTAAATTCATCTAAATGCTTTCACATAAAATTTTCACGTAAGCGAGATCACATTCCAGCTACTTATTTTGTATCAAACTCTCCTATTACAGAAGTCTCGAGCATGCGAGATCTGGGTGTGGTGTTAGACACTAAGTTGATCTTCCGGGAACATATTGACAGTATCGTTAACAAAAGCAATCGATTGGCTGGATTCGTAATACGCCAAACCAAATTCTTCAACGATTGCGAGATTCCGATTCTTCTTTTCAGCTGCTACGTAAGATCGATTCTTGAATACTGCTGTCAAATATGGAGTCCATCCTATGCAGTACATATTTCCCGAATCGAAAGACTTCAGAAACAGTTTTTATACCATATTTCATATGCATATAATCTTTGTCGTGAATTAACATCTTACAAGTCCCGGCTTGCGTATTTTAGACTTATTTCCCTAGAGAAAAGACGAAACATTGCTGATATTGTGTATCTGTCGAAATTAATAAATGGCAAATTAGATACTCCTTCTTCAATGGAGAAATTACAATTGGTTGTTCCACGTCCGGGTAGCCGTCTGCATAACAGAAAAACTTTTAACTTGCCCTTGCCACGTACTAACTATAGCCAGCATTCACCGTTGTGCCGTATGTGTTCCGCTTATAATAAAGTCAGTAATGATATTGACATATTTAGTGCATCTGTTTGCTCTTTAAAATCATATCTAGTTAATAATTTCTAATTCTTATAAATAATGATTGCGGTGTACCTACCTAAACCTATATTAAAAAGCATGCAGTGTTCACTTCAAGAAGGTCATACACTACTGTAAGAATGTAGAATTAATTATATTGTACTAATTTTAAGTGTTTGGCTAGTTTTGTGAACCTAATAATAAAATAAAAAAAAAAAATACCTATTATAAAAATAAAAAAACAGTTATTCTTATGTATATAATATGGAGATGACGATATTGCTAGTAAAAATCACATTGATATTACTCGTATAAGGGCAAAAGAGTGTGTTTGATACAAACGGCATAAGCAATTTATATTAGATTAACTCATACTTTACTTTTTACCCGAAGAAGTACAGTGTTCCCGTGGGAGTTCCCCGTTCCCTGTATTTACAAAGGTGGAGCTGCGGGCAAAGCTAGTGTATAATAAACATTAGTTAATGCAGACGAGACGACCATGGGATATTCTTTTATTTGGAGCCATTTATTTGCATTAATTTGTATTAATTTTAATTAGTTATTCGCATTATTATAATAACTGTTTTTTTTTATGTTGTGAAAATATATAATTTTTGATAAGGCTGATAATTCAGCCGTCCTTGTCATAAACAACGCACTTGCTTAAAGATTTTTTGTTATATATTTTGTTGTTTATACGAGTATGTCAACTATTAGAAATATTCCAAATATTTTTATTTTGTTTGTTACCTTTCAATGTGGACTTTGCATGTGCGATATTATATTTACATATTTAGTTAGTTTTTACGATGTTTGTGACTAGTAATTAGTTTGGAATGTATACAAATATTTTGTTTATAATTAACAAAATAGTAAAAAGTGTAACAGCTATTAAAAATTGAGTGATTGATCCTGGTAGATCACGTTGCGGTGATTTTGAATATACTATTAAGTAATTTTCGCTAAAAATGTCAATTGCGTTGTTTATGATAAGGGTGGCAGAATTTCAAGCAGTCGTTCTGTAGCAGTATCTACTCAGGGTTGGGCCCACAAACAATTGGGGTATCATTGCACTACTAGTGGGCTACTGACACATGCGGGTTCTTATCGAACCAGATAAGCCACCTTTATACGTCCCAGTATTATAATTTCACATTAAAATATAATAGTGGAGTTTATCAATTTCTGAACGTTTTCCGAGAAGGCTTTGATCCCTTTCCCACACGTATTCCCGCATTAGTAGCAAATTTTATGTTTCTATTATGAAGATAAAATAAATATCAATTTGCTTTCCCTTGGATGAGAATGAAGGCATTATATTATTTTTTATTTAGGTATACTGTAGATCCATTTTTCGTATTTTATTTAAAAATATTTGTTTAGCAATGGATCTATCTACATTGTATAACAATAATTTCAAGCTTATTTACTAGGTTTTGCACGCGGCTTCGTGTGGAATTATGTTTGTGGCAAAAATTTATATACTTTACAAGTGTAGTACCTACTATAAGTTTAGGTAATGTTATAGTAATATTACCATCCATCTCAGAACCTGTAGTATTTTTGCGGCGTCTCACACAAATTTCCATCCCCTATTTTAGGGACTAAGGGATAATTTCCAAAAAAATAAGTTACAATGAATCCTGTCTACCAATTGTTGTCTTCCTTCCTTGATAAACAGTGAAAAGACCCATAAAAGTTTTAAGAGATTGAGGGGCATTTTCAAAAAAAAAATATGCGCGATTTTTGTTAGTCATAAACAGCCTGCACTTTTTAGCCCTCTACTTTGAAAATTGTGGAATACGCCATAAAAACTCCCACCACACATTTTAAAAAAGTTTTAGAAAGAGACCAAAAAAAAACCTAAGATGTCAATGTCCATCACTTCAACTCTCTCCCTTTTTCAACAACATAACTAATTTACACAACACCAATAATTCGTCGCTCCGTTTTGCCGTGAAAGTTATTTATAATAGGTAACTTATCATATCACGGAATGGAAATGTCGCAGCCATCTAATTGAAATCGTTATTTCATTGAGTGACTAGCGTTTTTATCGAATGACGACATTAAATTGAAAGACTAGGCCGAACATTGATTGAACAATCGTCAGTCAATGTCCAATTAGTTAGCGGATTGTAATGTTGTATTGTCAGTCAGGTGTTTGAATTTTTTCTCACTGCGGCGCTAGTAGTCACCAAAACATATAAGGCGTCAAACAGCTAGCACTGATAGCACTGTGTTGATCTTTTTTTCATTAAATCTTCATTAAAGTGCGATACTCGTTAAAATAAATAAATAAAATAAAAAAATACTCGTTATAAAATAGTGTGACAGCTTGGATATCGGTAGTATGAGCGAAAAATAGAAAAAAATTTCACCTAACTAGATATTCCATAAGTAGGTAATTCGTCGACTACGCTAAATGACTAAATGACGTTCAGTCAAGACGTTGGACGTTAAAATAAACAACATGACGAGTTGTCATTTAGTCTTTCAATAGAATGTCGTCATTCGATAAAAACGCTAGTCACTCAATGAAATGTCGATTTCAATTAGATGACTGCGACAGATACTTCGATAATGACGACGACTAACGACGCTAGCGCCATCAGTCTGTTTGAAATTGAGTGTCAATTATATGAAACTAAATAAAATTTTAATTTAAGATTAGCCCTACAGAACAACATGACATTCAATACTCAGACGATATAAAGTTTAAAACGGAGTACTCGGAGTGTACTTGGAGTGTACTGGGAGTGTACTCGGAGTGTACTCGGAGTGTACGCGCAGTGTGGGAACGAGGAGGTGCATCAAACGCATGCGTACACTCACTCATTTGCTTGCAGATTGTGGTTATAATTTTCGGGTGATATTGAAGATATAATACATTTAAATTTTATGCTATGGATATCCGCAAAGTAACGCCTGATTCATTTAACTACTCAATCGACAGTTTATCAGCCGAAGTTCTACAGCCACCTCCAAAAGGAGCGCACAAAGAAATAATGTAGCTCTTAACTGTATAAATATCTGAAATTATTCCCTTTATCATTCTAAAATAATTCATCTACTTAACTTTTTTCTTTTATGCCAAAAATTCTTTGAAGCCGAGGAAAGCTTCCAAAAAGTAATTTTATTAATTACGAGTCAGGAATTCAACAAAGTTCCGAGGCGGGAGGTCCTTTTCTTTCAGGAGCGATCCATTATCTTATGAAGATTTAGAAATTGCTGCGCCTCGCGACGCGACGCCGTTCGAGCCGCTCCGAGCCGCGCCGCCTCGTGTCGGCGGTTTGTCGGATAAAGATCGTGGCGGAATAACTTAAGCACTTTTTTAATTAAACGTCACTCGTAAAGGATAAATAAAATTATGAAATGAGCTCATGCAAAAATTATTATTCTTCTTCTCTTCTCTTATATGAAAAAATGAATCGCTGTTCGTTAGTCTTGCTAAAACTCGAGAACGGCTGATCCGATTCAGCTATTTTTAGTCTTGAAATATTCGTGAAAGTCCAGGGAAGGCTTAAACGGTTTGTATTCTCAACGAAATGGGCACGGCTCAGCTATAAGATAAAATTCTATATTACATATTTCGTGTAACATTTGTAAACGTTGTACAGAACTTTACATTTCATCTAGGCCGTCAAAAACTTAGCTTTAATATGTATTTATATATCAAAACATAAATTATAGTATAGCAAGCACAATTTTATACAACAAATATATATTTTGCCCTCACCCGGTTTGCGGTACTTGCGAGTGCACCGCCATTCTTAAAACCGGGTTTTAAAATATACCGAGACAAATCTGTCGACATAATATATCGGTGACGTCATAGAAATACAATATAGCTGCGTGTGCGGTCATAGAAAGTTTGGATAGAAAATATATCGTAACATGCCTTGCTATTTTTAATATAATACTTTATAGCTACTTCTGTGTACGCCTTTATTTGTATAATTAACGATATAAAAGTTTAACGTTACGATGACATTATGTAAGCATAGTAGACACTACACACTCTGTCGTTTAAATGTAATAATAATTTAACTTTCTCGAAAGTAAAGTAAATTAAACGAAAGCAGATCGCCCAGTGGAAATGTAAGAAAACAAAAGCGAGGGTCGGCTTGTAGCCTCCGGGGCATTTTCTCAACGTTTCTATACTTCTCTTGGTCGTTTTGTTCACAGAAGTCGCAGGGCTCGGAGGCCTTACTTAACCCTTTAACATCAATCGGCCTCGTTAACCGCAGGCATAGAATAAGATAACTTTTATGGGTCGTTAGTATTTATTGCTTTAGAGTTTGCGTTAGCTCGGCTTTGTTAATATCTTTTGATGTCGTTCACAATACTGGATGCAAGAGTTTCAATATTATGTATTCTATATAATACTAGCTGACCCGTGCACACTTCGTTGAGCATGCATACCGTATAAACCTTCTCTGGACTTCCTCGGATATTTCAAGACTAAAAATAGCCGAATCGGTTCAGCCGTTGTCGTTTTTTATCGAGACTAACGAACAGCAATTCATTTTTGTATATAAGAGGTTAAGAGCCAAGGCCAAGAGCACCCTTAGGGCATAAACTGCGTTAAGCGGGCACCCGCGCGGTTTCATACAAAAGTGACCCGTCGCGGGAAGCCGCGCGGGCGACCCGTCGCGGGAAGGCGGGCCGCGCGCCCGCGCTACGGAGCCCGTCTCCCCGCGACGGGCACCCGCGCGGGTCACTTTTGTATGAAGCCGCGCGGGTGCCCGCTTCATGTTTCAAATAAATAAGTAGATTGACTTGGCAATCGCATAAAAACACCATAATAATATTTATCTCACATGATACATATAAAATCAGATCGTTTAGTGCGATTGTCAAGTCATTAAACTATTTATTTTAAATATGAAAGATTTTATTAATAATAATGATTATGATCACTATAAGATGTTGTTAGACCGACCGACTAACCCCTACTTGTCATAACATGTATCTCACAACGTTTTACGGTAGAAGAACTAAGTAGCGAGACTTCTTAATCCTATGGGTTTATTAGGGATTACAAAGTTAATTGTGCAGTTAGCGTATTTAGATAACTAGACAGATATTCCGCAATGTTTAGGTTTTTCCGTCATTTATTTACTAAACGCTACTTGTATTCCAAATTTGAAGCTTCTATGTCTGCTAGAAGTGCCTAATACTTTTGATGCTCGGTCAGTGAGTGAGTGAGTGAGTGAGTCAGTGACAAAATTAAGTTTGAGAAGTTATCATTCTTAAACTTCTGTTTCAAATTGAATGAAATTTGAATTAGACCGTATTTATACAATGCTTACTTAGTAACTAAATGCAGGCTTCTCGTTTAACCCACAACAAAGTTAAAAGTTATAGGTTGAAAATGGCCTGAACTGCTTCGAGAAAAGGATGGTACGACCGTGCTTAACTTCGCAGATTATAGACGTACATCCTCATCCTGTCATTTGGAACCAGGCGAATGAATTATAATATAAAGACCGAGACGCGCGGACGGCAGCATGGCTCTAAATTTGCAAATAATTACCTATTTGAAAATTTCGAAAATTTCAGTGCCGCAGAAAAATCATAATATTAGGTCCTTACATATGAAATTGGCGTTTTGTATGGGAGGAACTGCCTCATCGGAATTGATTTTTTTTCCTTGCTAGAAGTTATCCAAATTTCGAAAAAAAAATGGTAATCTGTTGGAGCAAGGTCCGGAGAGTACGGTGGATGTCTTAGACATTCCAATTGAAGCTCCTGTAATTTGGTAGCCGTCTGTTGGGCCGTGTGTGGTCTAGCGTTGTCTTGAAGCAGCAGTGGCGTAGAGCGATTGACAAGTCTCGGTTGTTTAACGGCGAGCTTTTCCATCATGGTTTGCAGTTGCTGATAATAGACATCAGCCGTAATCGTCTGACCAGATTTAAGAAAGCTATAGTGTACGAAACCGGCACTAGTCCACCAAACGCTTACAAGTAACTTTTTTGAGTCAATTTTCGCTTGGGGCAAGACTTTGCTGGTTCCTGGTGAACGGTTCAGCTATTGCGATGAGCGTTTACGATTATCGTACAGGAACCACTTTTCATCCGATTCAATCCGATTTAAAATTCCTTCATTATTGTGCCGGTTGAGCAATGTAACGCAGCAGTCGACGCGCGTTTGTCGGTTTGCTTCACTCAATTCATGAGGTACCCACCTTTCAAGCTTTTTCACTTTCCCAATTTGCTTCAAGTGGATTAAAACGGTTTTGTCACTAACACCGCAGCCTGTAGCTAACTCTGAATTGCGATGGATCTGCTTCCACAATAGCCTTCAATTTATCATTATCGACCTTGGTCTCCGGCCGTCCACGGGGCTTGTTCTGCAGGTCGAAATTTCGAGAACGAAAGCGTTGAAACCAATAAAGCACCGTATTTTCTTTTGCGACACCACCCCCATACACATCATTAATCCTTCGAGCCGTTTCTGCAGCGCTGGTGCCACGGTGGAACTCGTAGTCGTAAATAATACGATATTTTAAGTTTTCCATTTTGTGTGTGACGCAGAAAAAAAAGCAAACGAGAAAAAAACAAATGAATTACGGTTTTCAAAACACAAAATATGCATGACGGGCCACGCGACGGGCCCCGCGACGGGCCCCGCGACGAGCCACGCGACGGGCCACACGACGGGCGCCCGTTTAACACAGTTTCAGGCCTTAGTTAGTTAAAGATTGTATATACGGGCTATAATATTAATGAGTGATAATATTTTAGGGTGTGTATGGGTCCCGTATAGAGTTTACTGTGAAAGTACCAGCGCTGAAAGAGATAATTTTTTAAATTGTTGTATGGGAAAAATTGTTATACAAACATGAAAGTAAAAAAAAAGTATTTCAGCGCTGGTACTTTCACAGTATACTCTACATAGGAGGCACATACACACCCTAAACTCTAAAATAAAATAAAATAAATAAAATAAAAAACGTTTTATATCCAAATGAAACTTACAAAGTTATTTTCGGAAAGTCAACAAGAAAAACAAGCTACCACCGGTTCAACCCTAACCTAAAGTATTATCACCACAGAACAGATAAAGAGGTTAGAATGGAAATAGTTTCAAATTTGTATCAGAACGCGTGTCGCCGCTCTTAATTCCACTACATGGAAGTAACCCAATACGTACGAGCGTTACGCACACAAATAAACCTCACGCACTTTTTTGTTTGCGTTAGCTCGGCTTTGTTAATATCTTTTGATGTCGTTCACAATACTGGATGCAAGAGTTTCAATATTATGTATTCTATATAATACTAGCTGACCCGTGCACACTTCGTTGAGCATGCATACCGTATAAACCTTCTCTGGACTTCCTCGGATATTTCAAGACTAAAAATAGCCGAATCGGTTCAGCCGTTGTCGTTTTTTATCGAGACTAACGAACAGCAATTCATTTTTGTATATAAGAGGTTAAGAGCCAAGGCCAAGAGCACCCTTAGGGCATAAACTGCGTTAAGCGGGCACCCGCGCGGTTTCATACAAAAGTGACCCGTCGCGGGAAGCCGCGCGGGCGACCCGTCGCGGGAAGGCGGGCCGCGCGCCCGCGCTACGGAGCCCGTCTCCCCGCGACGGGCACCCGCGCGGGTCACTTTTGTATGAAGCCGCGCGGGTGCCCGCTTCATGTTTCAAATAAATAAGTAGATTGACTTGGCAATCGCATAAAAACACCATAATAATATTTATCTCACATGATACATATAAAATCAGATCGTTTAGTGCGATTGTCAAGTCATTAAACTATTTATTTTAAATATGAAAGATTTTATTAATAATAATGATTATGATCACTATAAGATGTTGTTAGACCGACCGACTAACCCCTACTTGTCATAACATGTATCTCACAACGTTTTACGGTAGAAGAACTAAGTAGCGAGACTTGGTAATCCTATGGGTTTATTAGGGATTACAAAGTTAATTGTGCAGTTAGCGTATTTAGATAACTAGACAGATATTCCGCAATGTTTAGGTTTTTCCGTCATTTATTTACTAAACGCTACTTGTATTCCAAATTTGAAGCTTCTATGTCTGCTAGAAGTGCCTAATACTTTTGATGCTCGGTCAGTGAGTGAGTGAGTCAGTGACAAAATTAAGTTTGAGAAGTTATCATTCTTAAACTTCTGTTTCAAATTGAATGAAATTTGAATTAGACCGTATTTATACAATGCTTACTTAGTAACTAAATGCAGGCTTCTCGTTTAACCCACAACAAAGTTAAAAGTTATAGGTTGAAAATGGCCTGAACTGCTTCGAGAAAAGGATGGTACGACCGTGCTTAACTTCGCAGATTATAGACGTACATCCTCATCCTGTCATTTGGAACCAGGCGAATGAATTATAATATAAAGACCGAGACGCGCGGACGGCAGCATGGCTCTAAATTTGCAAATAATTACCTATTTGAAAATTTCGAAAATTTCAGTGCCGCAGAAAAATCATAATATTAGGTCCTTACATATGAAATTGGCGTTTTGTATGGGAGGAACTGCCTCATCGGAATTGATTTTTTTTCCTTGCTAGAAGTTATCCAAATTTCTAAAAAAAAATGGTAATCTGTTGGAGCAAGGTCCGGAGAGTACGGTGGATGTCTTAGACATTCCAATTGAAGCTCCTGTAATTTGGTAGCCGTCTGTTGGGCCGTGTGTGGTCTAGCGTTGTCTTGAAGCAGCAGTGGCGTAGAGCGATTGACAAGTCTCGGTTGTTTAACGGCGAGCTTTTCCATCATGGTTTGCAGTTGCTGATAATAGACATCAGCCGTAATCGTCTGACCAGATTTAAGAAAGCTATAGTGTACGAAACCGGCACTAGTCCACCAAACGCTTACAAGTAACTTTTTTGAGTCAATTTTCGCTTGGGGCAAGACTTTGCTGGTTCCTGGTGAACGGTTCAGCTATTGCGATGAGCGTTTACGATTATCGTACAGGAACCACTTTTCATCACATGTAATGATCCGATTTAAAATTCCTTCATTATTGTGCCGGTTGAGCAATGTAACGCAGCAGTCGACGCGCGTTTGTCGGTTTGCTTCACTCAATTCATGAGGTACCCACCTTTCAAGCTTTTTCACTTTCCCAATTTGCTTCAAGTGGATTAAAACGGTTTTGTCACTAACACCGCAGCCTGTAGCTAACTCTGAATTGCGATGGATCTGCTTCCACAATAGCCTTCAATTCATCATAATCGACCTTGGTCTCCGGCCGTCCACGGGGCTTGTTCTGCAGGTCGAAATTTCGAGAACGAAAGCGTTGAAACCAAAAAAGCACCGTATTTTCTTTTGCGACACCACCCCCATACACATCATTAATCCTTCGAGCCGTTTCTGCAGCGCTGGTGCCACGGTGGAACTCGTAGTCGTAAATAATACGATATTTTAAGTTTTCCATTTTGTGTGTGACGCAGAAAAAAAAGCAAACGAGAAAAAAACAAATGAATTACGGTTTTCAAAACACAAAATATGCATGACGGGCCACGCGACGGGCCCCGCGACGGGCCCCGCGACGAGCCACGCGACGGGCCACACGACGGGCGCCCGTTTAACACAGTTTCAGGCCTTAGTTAGTTAAAGATTGTATATACGGGCTATAATATTAATGAGTGATAATATTTTAGGGTGTGTATGGGTCCCGTATAGAGTTTACTGTGAAAGTACCAGCGCTGAAAGAGATAATTTTTTAAATTGTTGTATGGGAAAAATTGTTATACAAACATGAAAGTAAAAAAAAAGTATTTCAGCGCTGGTACTTTCACAGTATACTCTACATAGGAGGCACATACACACCCTAAACTCTAAAATAAAATAAAATAAATAAAATAAAAAACGTTTTATTTCCAAATGAAACTTACAAAGTTATTTTCGGAAAGTCAACAAGAAAAACAAGCTACCACCGGTTCAACCCTAACCTAAAGTATTATCACCACAGAACAGATAAAGAGGTTAGAATGGAAATAGTTTCAAATTTGTATCAGAACGCGTGTCGCCGCTCTTAATTCCACTACATGGAAGTAACCCAATACGTACGAGCGTTACGCACACAAATAAACCTCACGCACTTAGATCGCTAATTTGTAATTGGTTGTCACACTAACGTAAACAATGCATTAGATGTACACTTACACACGCGCACTTTTCTCATACACGCTAGGGCGACCGAAGGTCGATAATTGATATCGATAAAATAATTGTCACATTTTTTGCAATAGTTCGGTTCAATTTTTGAGGGGTGACAGGGTACCGTACGACTAATGTATTGTTCTTAGGGCCGATTTTTCAATACTCAGATAAATCGTCAAATAGTAGCCTGACAAATAAAATTATTTGCCTAGTTGTCAAGCCAATAAATATTTTCGATTTTTCAATCGTCTTATAGCTACAAAATAGCTATTAGTGGTATTTAACCAGACAACTTCACACTATTTGTGTGCAAGTGAGATGCACAGTTATTGCATTCAATATGTTAAAAAAGAACAGCAACATGTTCGGTAGGTATAACTTTTTCAGTTGTCACTTGTCAGTTGTCAATATTGTCTTTCGAAAATTCAAGCTTACAAATAATTATTATGTATTTTTGTTGTGTAACATAGATGTAAATAATAAGGGTTTTATAATTTTATAAAACCATGTTCCATTTGGAACAAAAAAGGATGCGAGGATGTTCTGCAACTTTACCAACTCCGAACTTGTTAGTTGTAATAGAACTCGTGACAAAATATCAAACTACAAAATAGTAATTTTCTTGTATAGAATTTTATTGACAAAGGTATTTATTATTTTATTATCTAACATATTGCTAATCAAAACCGCTTACTTTTCAAAGGAGAAAAAGAAAATTGAACCGAAACTATTATATAGGTTTCTTCGTTGCAAACAAAATATAGGTATATGCAAAAATAAATTCATGTATTAATGCATGAATTAGGTTGGAACATTGCTTGAAATTTAAAGATTAATATCTTTTTGGTTTGCCATTTTATACCGGAAATTACTGATACATCTAATCATAAATTTTTTGCAGATTCAGAGTTGATGGACAGCTGATAAAACTACAATAGCAAAGATGGCATTATTTTATAGAAAAGGAGCATAAAAGATGTTATGTCTTGAGAATTATGATATGAGGAAAGAACAAAATATATATAAATAGAGCAAAATGCAGCAAACAATTACTGTGTTACTGACAATATCATCTTATTTGTAATAAAAATGTGAAACTTTATAATATTATGTTTTTTGTTTCTCCTTAATGTTTAAAGAGTAACATTTCAATAGTTTAGCGCACATAGTTTATGGCTGTGATTTCTTTATTCAATAACTAGCTGTGCCCGCGACTTCGTACGCGTGGAAAAGTGATTTAGGGCAGCAGTTCAAATACATTTTTAGTTTATGAACACTGTCGTTTGGATATTTAAAATCACTAATTTATAGTAATGCTTCTTTATTTATTTTTAATAATAATAGTTTACTGTCAAATAATGGCCGTTTTTGTCGTGAATGTTTTGAGGTATTTTTTCTATGAAAATGCTAAAAATTCCTACTACCAGCTCAAAAAATGACCGTGTATTATAAGCCGACTACAAAAAAAGGAGGAGGTTCTCAATTCGTCTGTATGTATAATATTTTTTTTTCTTTTATGCGAACGGGACTACTTGATAGTACGCTCATATACGCGACGAAGATCTCTGTACTGAGATTTATATGGACTTTACACACACAGATAGACAGACAGACAGACATTTTTTTCAAAAATGTTATTTTTAGGTTCTGTGGGTTTTATAGACCTCCTTTTTTAATTTTCACTTAAATATTCTTAATGTACAGACATGACCCCTCTACCGATTTATTATATGTATAGATAGTCAATTCTATAAATAAGAAATCCTATTAATTAAATATTAAAGAGTTACATTATATGTTGTTTTATATTTGTTACTTGTTAGTAATAGCTTATTCAATGTCAATACTTGGGCACCAATGCACTCAACCACTACGCTGCCTCCATAGTACAATAGTCGACTGCATTGTTGTTGGTGCTCAACCGAGAGGTTGCACATTCAAATCCCAACGAGAGAAAAAAAAAATCCAATGTTCCTGGGTCATTGATGTGTATTAAATGTGTGTATAATCTAATAAAAATAATTTGTGTATCGTATAAAAAGTATTAAATATATTTCCGTTATCGTTCGTAAAGTTCTTTGTATGCTTAGCACAGGGCCAGATTGAAGTGGTGTTCACAACGTCCATAGATATTATTAGTATAATGTGATTTGTAAGAAACTAGCTTGTCAGTGACTCAAAATATTCCTTGTGCTAGTTACAATCATCACTACTACTATTAGGCATAAGGTACTGTTGAAAATACTAGCTGGTCGGGGTTTTCTACCAGACAGATGTAAATAATTGAGGAATTCAGGTACCTCCTCGATTGCTAAGTCGTCCATTGCTTCAAAAACATCAATTTTATTAGATTCTGATACCCAAAGAAATTGACGAAACTGTTAAATATAAATGCAGACACGAACTTATCGGGGAAATAAAGCCTTATCAGGCTCTTCAAGCAGCAGATAATTTTATTCCTTTAATAGGTGTCTTATTAGACAGTTAACAACTATCTGAGTATTGAAAAACTCAAAATATTGCTATTCGTCGAATAAACGCTATCTGGTTGTTTATCTGAGGATGGAAAAATCGGTCCTTAATAATCTATTTATTTATTTACTAGGCAAAAAAACATACATTAATCACAGATATAACAATATAATTATAATAATGTCCGTATGAAATTATCTTTTATTTCTTAATAGATAGCTAAATTAAATAAACAATAATATGACGGTAATTATCAATAAAGAGAGTTGCTTAAATTATAATATCATTTTCTTAGATCGACATTGTTTACATCTTGGTACAACACTATCGATACGCACGAAGTACCTAGAATTGAAGCTGTCATTCCGCGAGCGAACAATCGCTGCGAATGCAATACATTGCTCACTCGCAAAGACATTACACAAAATGGTACCCACGTATTGCAGCAATGGATAATTTTGCGCCTAAATACGAATGTATCGTTTTCGATCACGAACTACATAATGCTATGGAAATAATTACTAATATCACATAAAATTTAAAGTTTTTGGACTTACCGGTGGAAAGAAATTCCTTCTCGGGCTACACTACCCACTTGGCTTCTTTTCCGACACGTTAAAACAGCGCAACACGGCATTTTTAACGATTTTTTATGGAGCTCCGTACGCTGTCACAGTAAGATTGTGACTGTTGACCGATAAAACGTGTTTCGGCTGACATATGATCATTTGATCATATGTACGGCGCGTCTGCCCCGCCTACAATGCCATTCTAATCTCTTTTACTCTTCTGTGATTATCACTCACTTATTTTACACCTTGTATAATATTAATATGTTCTAAAACTATAATTAATAATAGTAAACGTATATCGTGCTAATAGTATTATATGTGTAACATTTATCATACTTTACAGTTGAAGAAAAGCTTAACACGCGTAGAAACCCAATCGCAATTGTTTTGTGCAGACTGTATCTCATAGCACCCCCATAGCTTTTATTGGAAACACATATAATGAAGGCGTCATTGAATGCAAGCAAAGTGCAGGGCTTAGGCCCGCAGCCCATCAATTACAAGTAATTCCGAGCACGTGCAACCCTCGTCGGGGCGATTTCATTATTTGTTATGGAGATACTCCGGACGCTATCTTTGTGATCTTATTGCAATATTCAGAGTAGGCACTAGAGTACACAAACAAATTACGATTAACCTCCTATTCATTATTATAATTTATGATAGTTTAAAACTGACATCTTTTAAATGGGTTAGATATATGAAATATAAATATATCATTCAAAATTATGTAGAAACTTACAATGATAATATTCTATCCATTTCGGTGCATAGTTATTGCGCACTGCAAGTGTGTGCGCAATACACTTACTTTTATAATTATACTCTTATTGTAAGGTTACCCGACATTTTACATGACCATCAGACTATTGTTCTACCGGGAATGCCCTAACCAAAGTTGAAAAGAACATTTTAGTTGTTGTAACGAAAAATCTAATGTACAACCTACGGAGTCGGAAGCCAAACTCTAACCACTGGACCTGGGAGTAGATATCCGATATTAGTTATATAATATTTTTATAAACACAGTGTAAAAAATCAGTCTAATCAGAATATGATTTTCATTCAAAATAATTGTTAATTTTTATTGTTCTTTTTTGTTATTCTTGCGACTAATGATTAATGAAACATAAATTGTAAAAAGTGAAACTTTTTTTTTAATTTTTGACATAAAAAGATACATTTCTAGAATGAGAAAAGGTATACGCATTACCCAAAGTTATAGTGCTTGCTCTTTTTACATCCATATAGTACAAATTTTAGAATATTCACTGCTCAAAGAACATGGAATATAAATAATAAAGCGTTCCTTTATGAATCCAGCATGAGTTATGATAGAGCGTACGTCCGGATTCATTTATTCTTAGATTATAAATTAAGCGGCGTGGCTTTGTGGCGGGCGTACTCGCGTGTGCTTCTTATCTCTAGATATTTAAATTCCAGAGCCTCAAAATAGTTCAAATTAAATGGAGCTTGTAAATTAAGTGTTGCTGTCACGCAATTTCAGGGAAATAGCTTAAATGGTTCGCCGTGCGATTTTATTGGAGTTACCTTAATGAAGACAGTTGGGGAATTGTTTAATTCATATGTTCCCGGAACTCCGGGTCACTTTCAACTTTGTTATTTAAATTAGTGCTTACTGTAGGGATTAGAATCAGTGATGTGCCGGCTTCTTTCCTGTTGGTGTCTTAAGAGGAAACATCACGGTTGAGTGAAATACAAAATAGGTATTTATAAAATCTATTGCTGTCTCGCAGTCACTTAGCTAGGCACTAGCGCGTTAGAGACAACTGCAGCTCAAACTGAAATTTCTTGTTAAAAGTACAAGAAATCGACGTTTGGGGGACCCCTGTTTTCTTCTCCAAAACTTATCCAATTTTAATATTTTTTTAGTTATAAACTAAAAAAAAGGCTGGATCCTATATTTTGATTTTATTGTATAATTCAGTCAAATTTGTTTCATGGATGTTGAAACACAGCGAAAAGTTTGGTAATTTTTTTTAGATTTTTGAACGTCCATATTTCCTGAAATAATTATTAAAAAAATAGAGACCTACAAATAATATACATAGATATACAAGAAAAAATTTTTTACTCTAGGTGCATTATCCAGGGGTCACGAAAACCCCTATTGTATATATGTATGGGAAAAACAGGCGTGATGTTTCCTCTTCATATTTCTTGTCAGACAATCAGGTTTGCCTGCAATGCCCTAACCAAACTTGAAAACAATTTTTTTGTTGTTCCAACCTTGTGGCTCTAAACCACTAGCACACGGAGGCGTTATCTGATTATTCTAGTATCAAAGGGGCTGTAGAAAATTTAAAAAGCGAAAATGCATTTTTGGTTAATATTAGATTCGGTGATACGGAAGAACAGCGGTGAGACGCTCCGTCTTCCCGCGGGCAGACGAGACGTGGCGATTGAATGTTAAAAATTAATTCAGGTCATTGCCCTCCCGAGAGTGATGAAAGTGTTATTATTTCAACAGGTCTGCTCTTTTAAGGATGCCGACAGCATACTTTTGGAGACTAACTTTTTGTAGGTGAAAAACACAACATACTAATATGAATCACAATTCACAAAATCGGTCATATTTGTATGGTGAAAAAAATAATATAACAAATAGAAGAAACAAAGATAAGACACACACATGCACACACACTTACAAAATTTTAATAGTAATAATAATATCTATGGACGCTTCACGTCACGTCAATCTGGCCCTGTGCTAAGAATCCGAAGAATTTGTGTTACCAGACAACGGAAGTATATTTAATACTTTTTTATTATTATTTTATTAATACATTTTTATTATACTATTATTATTATATTAATACACAACCATGACCCAGGAACACAGAAAACTTTTTTCCCTCATTGATTCGAACCCGCGACCGGTTGAACATCAACGCGCCTACGGAGGTCGACAAATTATTCTACAAATAGTGAATGGGCACCTTTATGCTACGTATTTTTCACTCAACATTTCAACGCCCTTATTTGCTTTTAAACTTTACATTTCCAAATAAAATACACGATATTGTCGTGCCAAAGTTCGCAATCCCTGCATCACATTTAACGTTTATTATAACTAGTTCTATAAAAATATTTAGTCGGCAAAAAACGAAGTTTCTGGAGTGTTGAACTACGGAAATGCGGAGTTCAAAGTTGCAACACAAAAGACTGAAAAATGCAAATTTCTCGGAGGCTGCGGACCTGGCGCGGGTTTGCCTGGAATTCAAATGCAGCCTAACTTGTCAAAGTTTCGCGCTGCGCAAATGAATGCGAGTCTCGACTTGAATTACTGGGGACTCGGCCCATGAATTGAATGCAGACCTTGTGAGATACGCGGATAATTACGATGTATGCTAAAATACAAACAAATTTTACTGCTTCCAAATAAATTTTATATTTGAACACAGGATGAAGGTGATATTTAGTACATATCACCTTCGTCCATTCATGTGTTGTTCTTGCATTCTGATTTCCAGAAAATCGAGTTCAAAATGTCACTTAAACATTTTAGAAACGTCGTAACGTATTAAGTACATAAATCAAAAGATCCGTCTCTAAAATCAATGTACTTAATACGTTACATATCCTTAAATATTTAAGTGACTGTTTAAACTCAAATTTTTGGATAATATTTTTTGCGACATACCTTCATCTATTCATGTCTTCATTTATCTTTGAGTTCGGAATGAATCCGTTTCTAATGTGTCTTTTTGTCTACTTTGTTTCTTTAATTGAGTAGGCGACGGAACTAAAATTTCGTTATATAATTAAAAATACCTCTAAAATGTAGGGTATCACGGAAGACCAGGGACGGCGGCGACTGTCGCTGTCATATCCTGAGTGATATCCTTTTCTATTTTTGTGCATTGCACTGCCAAATTTTGTTATTATTTTTAAGAGAATATGCTTTTTATGTTTTTTATTTCTTAATTTTCTGATTTTGTTTATGTTTTCTGTACATGTATTAGGTAGTGTAATAACTAAAATGGAAATAAATGATTTATGATAAAATACAGCGATTATTTTAGGAACGATTCAATAATGAGGTTCAAATGATTTGAGTTCAAACCTTTTTCCATTACGTCGATTAACTACATTGAACCCAAACACTGTATAATGCACTTCACATACACAAATTACTTGCACTTTTTACACTTAATTATTACTTAACAAAAAAAAAATTATTAAAATACACGACCAGTTTCGACTACGTCATCATCATCAAGATTACTCCCGACACAATCCAAAATCGAATTCGTTCGATCTCAACGGCTTTTGGTATTCTATTTGGTGGATTACTTTGAAACTAACCAGGATAAAGAAAATCGTTAGATCGTAACTTTTTATACTCCCGACCATATCAAACGACAGAGAATCAAAATAAACAAACGTCAATTTATTCGGGAGTACGCGGCACGATCGAATCTGAATCAAAATTGAATCAGTTTGGAGAGTATGGCCTCAGGTGACCAGTCGTGTATTTTAATAAATTTCTTGTTGAATAAGTGAAAAAGTAAACACACGTAGTTTATTATTACTATGTCGCCTCCATGGTCTAGTGGTTCAGAGCCCCGCTCTCGACCCGGAGGTTGCGGGTTCGGTTCCCGCGTTGGAACAACAAAATATTATGTTATTTTCAAGTTTGATTTGGACAATGCAGGCTGATCACCTGATTGTCTGACAAGAAATATGATCTTTGCGTCGGAAGGGCATGTACAAAGTCGGTCCTGCGGATGATCTCCCGCCAGTCTGTTATCTGTCCCACTGGGCTACGAGAGTGAAGGAAGAGAGAGTGCGTTGTGTATTGCCCACAACCTTGGGCACTATAAAATAACTCCTACGTAGCTGGCCTGGTTTCAATGAAACCGGCCACCGTCACCGAAATCAGTAAATGAGAGGAGACTACTATCATTATAACATGAATTTCCAAGAGCCTACAGTACATTCAATAACACTGTATATTGCATCTAAAATAATATAAGTTTATTTTCCGAGTCTGCTCAAGATAATAACAGCGGCAGTCAGTTTAGAGGCACAATATAAGTTCAGGCCAGACAATGTACGATTTTGTTCCGCTATTCGCCCTTACGACTCTCATCGGAGAACGTAAAGTGAGCCTTTTAAATTGAAATAAAATATGAAGAAAGTGATATTATAGCTCGTCTGGATTCTGGATTATTTTTTATTTATTGTACAATAAAACCTGTGTTACAAAGGACTTTAGGTTAGACTGCCATTTTGCACGTTCATTTTATCACCATTCTACTGTTTTCACTTTTGTAACTGTGCAAACATACAAATTTTATTTACTATTTTGGTTCTACCTAAGCTAATGAAATATTGTCGTAGACGAACGAAAATTCTTACTATTAATTAATTAATTTATTTATTTATTTACACACTTTATGCACAATGTACCATGGCGGACTTAATGCCAAAGGGCATTTTCTTCCAGTCAACCATAGGGTGATGCAGAGACAAAACAAAAGAAAAGGTGACAAAACAAAAGAAAAATTTATTATCTTTTTTTGCCACTATGGATTATTTTTAAAAGAGAAATTGATATAACACATCTTCTTAATTCCTGCTGTAGATCTTTGCACGTTTTTGCGTACAATATCATATACTTGCAGCTTAGTTATAGTTGTAGAGATAAAAAATTGTCTACGTATTAATCTAAGGTATCAGCATACCAAATTTTATTAAAATCGGTCCAGGCGTGTAGAAGAAACAAAGATAAGATACACACACATGCACACACACTTACAAACTTTTAATAATAATAATAATATCTATGGACGCTTTCCAACGCGGGAATCGAACTCACGACTGGGTCGAGACCGAAGCTCAGAACCACTAGACAACTGGTCTAGTATAATATTAACGTGATAGATATATATAAAAATATTCGTGTTTCGACCCAATCGAGTGGATTCCAGAAAATATTTGTTAAATCAAGAAGGTTAATAAGAAAGTCAACAGGGAAATACGGCGTTTACCTTCAATAAAGTCATCGATTAAATTTTCATGTTCAATATTCCGTTGTGTACTGGAGCGGAACAATTTGAGCTAAGCGCTCGCCTTCCATATTGTTTATTTCTTTGACTTGGGTAGTATATTATCTTGTGTGCTATTGATATCAGATTAATTCAAAATGTATTCAGAGTTATTGGATTATGTATATGAATAAATAAACTTTTTGCAAGTTTATATAGATTCTATTTTTGTTATTATTAAGCTCTTGGTTTTTCGATTGAATAATATACATACATATCACAAAGTTCGATTGTTTGATGTTACATATCGATTAAAAGCTACTCAACTTTGGGTATACAGATTTTATATATTAACCCAAATATATTGTGAAGAGAATGACGCGTAGAGGACTTTTTAATTTGGCACCTCACATAAATAATTATTAAATATAACGAATAAAAATCAAAGGTATAAAATTACCACAAGAAGTGCATCTCACTATGCTGGAGCTCGCGGGCTCCTAGTACACTAGAACGCACTGGTTGTTGACCTAAGACCTGACCAGGATTGAAACTCGATAAGAGAAGACAGATTTCTGTGAAGCACATGGTGAGTCGGTCTACACGGAGAGGCCGTTATACACAGCGTCACGCACACATATGTAACGAAACTACGCCTTTCCTTACTAGGAACGCCAAGTCAGTGGAAAGAGTCCACTGACTTGGCGTGTGGTTTTGAATGTATAAAAAATAACCTGAGTTTTGATTTGAGCGTGCTCTGTCTTCACTTTTTTATTTAGCTTTTTATAGTACGATTACTTTGCGCACTATTCCGAAAAGGGTTCATCTTATCTTCTTCTCTCTTCTTCTTATATATAAAAATGAATTGCTGTTCGTTAGTCTCGAGAACGGCTGAACCGATTTTTTTTTTTAGTCTTGAAATATTCGTGAAAGTCCAGGGAAGGTTTAAACGGTTTGTATGCTCAACGAAGTGGGCACGGGTCAGCTAGTCTTATATATAAAAATGAATTGCTGTTCATTAGTCTCGCTAAAACTCGAGAACGGCTGATCCGATTTGGTTATTTTTAGTCTTGGATTATTCGTGGAAGTCCCGCGAATGTTTAAACGGTTTGTATACTCAACGAAGTGGTTTTACGTAAAAATGCAAAAGGCATTCTTTGTAGATCATTTCACGCATTAGGGCGAGATATTTTCGTAAAAGCTTGTTGTGATTTTCATGACCTTTCGACATTTATAACTTTTATCCGACATCAATGTTGATTTTTCACATCATCATTACAACGCTGTAATAAAGGTAAAAATAGTATACAAAAGCTGGGATTTTTTCGTAGATAAAATCTAAATTACTGCACTTTATCTAGAATTTGTATAATACTATCACTTAATGCACAGTGATAAAACAAAGCCGGGATGATAGTAAAATAATAATAATAAATATCGTTTATTTTCTCACCACAAGAATAATTACATTACAATATTTTGAACAATCACACAGTACAGTACAGTAGTACTATAACACATGTTATATAGAGTTTGTGGGAGAATGAGAGGATAAACCTTAAATACCTCTGTAGTAATCTCCGCCAAGCGTAGATAACCAGCTCCTGTTATCTCCGGCAATTGGACTCGTAATATGATACATCGGGAATGGAACGACATAGGTTCTATTGTTTCAAGCCGTTATTGAGGCTTACTAGGAACAGATAAGAAAACGATGTTCAGTGGCTCGCGACGTGATATGTATCACACAAGCCAATAATTTCGATTGTAAATGATTTCTACCCAACTAAATATTAAATACTTGGTGAAAAAGAACATTCACTATAACCTTGAGATACGATTGTACTACCTTTCCGATTCCGAAAAGTGTTTTTTTTTTGTCAATAACATTTTTTTTTCTTTTTACCATTGCTTTTTTGATTGTTGCAAGAATAACGAAAAAAAGCACTTCTAGAATGGAAAAAGGTCATATGCCAAAGTTATATAATGCGAGTTTCTTACGCCGGTTCTTCTCGGCGGGCTAGGGTTGAACCGGTGGTAGCCTTTTTGTTGACTTTCCGAAAATTGCTTGTTAATTTTCATTTGGAAATAAAATATTTTGATTTGATTTGACATAGTGACTTTTCTTTTTACACCATTATACAACGTGTTACAATGATAGAACGATACTATCTAAGGATAATATATAATATTATGTATTCCATTAAAATATAACTTGTAAAAAATGCCAAGTCTGGCAACTTAGTACTTTTGCCGTAAAAAGTTGTGACATCCATGTGATGCCAAGTCGGGGTTGGTCGGTCGGTTTAACAACATCTTATAGTGATCATATTTTTTTTCATATTTTATATAAATAAGTAGATTGACTAAGATAACTTACATAAATGTTGAAAAAAAAAGTACTCCGAATTTCAACATATCGCGCGCACATTCCTCAAATACTAGAGTTGGGCTTCATAATATGTCCAGAAAATTACCGATCTAGACGCCGCAAGCGACAACCTACGTATAATAATAACATAACTCAATATGGGTACCACAATATCGTATTAATTAAACAATGATAACATTATAATACAAAACAAGCTGTTAATTGTACCAATTACTATAGGTATGAGGAAGGAATGTTATGGTTTAATTATCTTGAGCACTGGTATAATATTGCTTTTTCTCTTGAAAACATTAACTTTTTTATTTACTTTCGTAATGCTTTTCTATTGTTAATTAAATTTCATTTCTGTAGATTGAAACTTTGTTTCGCCTAAGGCCAGGTCTGGGTTATATTGTTTTATTAAAATCCTACAATAACTATTATTATCTATCGCCTGCAGATACAGATTATAGACCAGTGGTTGTATAAATATTGATAGTAATAATTTGATTTGCATATATTTATATTAAGTTTAGAATATAATTTTCGTTGATTTATGAATTGTTAAAATTATATTCAATGACGATCAAAATAATGATATCTTAATGAAATAAACGTTTTGTTTCACTTTTAAAAGTGAACAGCTTTATTAATGTTACATCATATCTTATATATAAAGTGAATCGCTGTTCGTTAGTATCGCTAAAATTCGAGAACAGCCGTTCGGCCGTTCAATAAATGACTAGTTAAATAACCGATTCGGCTATTTTTAGTCTTGAAATATTCGTGGAAGTCCAGGGAAGGTTTAAACGGTTTTAAACGGTTTGTATGCTCAACGAAGTGGGCACGGGTCAACTAATAGTACTTTAATTTCTTATCTTCCCCTTTTTTAAAATATTTTCTATAAGTATAAATAAATGTATACAGAATATATTGTCTACAATGTAATTACTTGATCTATATATTTTACAAAAGTCATTAAGTACATTGAAGTAGCCCTGCATGTGGCCATCTTATTCCCAAGGTGTGCAATGACATACCACCATAGTGACCAGTGAATATAAAATCCCGCTCGTTTGGAGATATCGCTCCAATCCTACGAATTCAAACGTTATATATTATGTATAAAAGTGTGATAATACTTTAGGGTGTGTATAGTTCCCGTATATAGAGCTTACTGTAAAAGTTCCAGCGCTGAAAGAGGTATTTTAATTTTTATCTGGAAAAATTTATGATGTAAGTGCATTTCTCATACAAACATAAAAGTCAAAAGTAAGTCTTTCAGCGCTGGTACTTTCATAGTAAACTCTACATAGGAGGCACATGCGAAAAGTATATATAAAAGTAATTTATTTTACACCTCGTATAAGTGTTATATTATATCTTCATTATAATTAGTATAAGGCATCGAAGCAAAACATTCTAATATTATTTGAGCACGTACCGTGTGTTACGGCGAGACCCTCTGTAATGAGAGAGTTTGCAGCACAGCGCGGCTTTACAGAGCAATTTCTTTCTGGTCCGGTGTCCAATTACTACCAGGATACAAGTTTTTTTCCTTTTTGCACTTTAGACGCTGTGTAAACATTATTATTTTTGATGATATTGAAATAGTAGATGCAGGAATAGTTTCATTTAAAATGTTTTTCTTGATAGCTAGAAAGTTTTAATATCGTATAAACACATAAAACCTTAATGCAGTCTATAGTCTTCAGCATCTGAAATGTAAAAATCCAATTACTTTTAACGCATGATTCAGACACCTGTCGAATTATTATATTATTGATCCCACCAAAAACATTTTCATTTAAAAATGTTGCCAAGACGAGTCTACTATTTATCCTTTGAAATAGTTATCAGTATAAAGCCAAGCTCCAAAAACTACACGCTCTAAACCTACAAGCTCTACACTACACCTTAATCGAAATCAATGAAAAAGTGGTCAGATCTGATGTAGAGCCGACATTCTTGATCTATGCGCTCTTACTTTACCAGACCTTCACATACTCTACACTTCAGTCAAAACGTAATGTTTGGCCGTTTTATTTCACATAAGATGAATGAATGTAGCAAAACGGCCAAATAATGCGTTTTGACTGAAATGTAGAGTAATCGGTGCACATACTTAAAAAAACAGACTGAATTGAAAACCTCCTCCTTTTTTTGGAGTCGCTTACAATTAACAAAGTTGTCAATCTGGTCCCGTGCCGTAAAAATCCAAAGTTATTAATAAGAACTACGATAAAAACGACTATTTTTGAAATAAATTGAGAACAATTAAAATATAAATAGAATACAGTAAAGCAATAGGTTTAATTGGAATCAGGCGTTACTATGCGTAAAACCAAAGCATTAAATTTAAATACATTATATCTAGCAATATCCCGCGAAAATATTTGTATCCACAACCTGCAAGCAAACCCATTTGCTTGCAGGTTGTGGTTACAAATTTTCGCAGTAAAGCAACTTGTAGTTTTAGTGATTTCATGTTTGGTGCGCTTTACCTGCCTTTATTTTATACTAAGGACAAGTTATTTGAACTAGTAAGTAATATTTGAACTGTAGACAATTATAAGACTTTCTAGTAAGCCTTGTATTTTGTTTCAGACGAACAACGTCGGATATACGGGTCGGAGAACGGTGAAGTACCGCGCTTCGTCGGCAGCCCGCAGCGCCAGGCCTCGCCTTTCCCCCACGAGAGCACCAACAGGCGCCTGTACCGGAGGAACAGGAACTCCAAAGGTATGAACATCCAGAACAGCAGGCCCAAACTGCATCTAATTTTAATAGATTGATCCCAATATTGGTCTATTGAAATTGGATTAAAATTTATTGTCTATTGTATAATTTATTGTCTATTGTATGAATTTGAATCCACTGATTTAATTTAGTTTCATAATTGAAAAAAAAAGTTCATCATTTTTAAAACGGTTTTTTTTATTTTTTATTCGGACTGTTGCCAAAGTATTTCGAGTACTTCGCTGAGGAACTCCGCGAGTAGTGTAGTGTCGCACTTCGGACTGTTGCCAAAGTATCACGAATAATTCGCCGAGGAATTTCGCGAGTAGTGTAGAGGAAGCTTAATGATGATGATTATTTCAGGGGAGGATAATATATTTACGAGCGAGACCGGCGGAACCCTGCGCCGCAACAGGCGAGCGGAGGAGTTCACCCACGACTCTACCGAGCGCGGCGCACGAATTGTTTTGAACGGTATAATAATAATAATAACAAAAACACTGCACACATCTCTCAAAACACTTAATATACATCCACTCACATACATTACATTACAAAAAGCTGTAACCCTGAACACATGCCGCATCGTTCGCAAATTTTTGGCTAATAATTAATAGTTAATTATCATCGCACCTAAAGTTGTTTGGCCACAAGCCCGCAACTTCAGTCAACCCCGCAAGGGAGAAAAGAAAATTAAAAAAAACAATAATAGTAATTATATCTATAGACGCTTCACACCACGCCAATCTGGCCTTGTGCTAAGTATCCGAAGAACATAAGTTACAGGTATAACTATGTATATTTAATACTTTTATACTATACACATATTTACTTAAATTTTAGCGGTATTTTAATGGTAAGAGTTAAATCGGTGGTAGCATTTTTTTTGTTGACTTTCTGACAAAGCTTGTTGTTTCATTTGGATTTTTTTTTATTTTTTTTTTATTTTACTTAATTTTAATGGCTATAATGTTAGCTATAACTGAGACTACGTGGTCTAACTATTGAATATACTGTGGGTTCATGATGGTAATTCATGTTCACAATAATAATACAAAACTTCTGAAATTTTTCCACTTTATTACATTTCTAATAAGTTTTTACAAATTAACACGACCGGTTTCGATTACTTTGTTTATTCCTTTAAATGACCTTAGAATTACTTCTTCGAATGTTTTCGTCAGGTTATAAGGTAATTAAAAATCATATAACTTACTTCCCTTAAATACGCTGTCATACAAAGTGTACGCTTAAAAATGTATGGAACGCCAGGCATCATTATATATTGAGCCGCTTAAGATTCCAGTTCAGTTATTGTAGTGAGGCATTCTGTAGCATATCTATTTAAGTGAAATACGGGGGGTGCATGCCTTTGATAAGGATGCCTCGCATAGTTTCACCTAGCTGACACGCGTGGCTCAGGTTGGCATCAAGCAACATCACTGTATTCAATACGCGTACTATATTATTCGATACGTGGTAGTATGATTGAGTTTTTGCGCGGAATTTTATCAGTGGGTATGAAATGGTAGACAGTTTTGTAAGCATTTTTATACATAAAAACTATTTGTTGACAGTTTAGTCCACATAATAGTGGTTTTTTTCTATGAATAGATAACTAATATTTTGTTGGAATAAAAATAAGTAACACATAGTATGTTATTTTTAAAGAGTCATTTATGTTATTGATATATAATAAACTCGACCAAGTAACACATAAATATATGTTATTAAATTTTAAAACCAATCTATCATAAACATAACATATACACCACGTGAATCTAGTCACTTGCTTGATATGTTTTCTAAGGACTTAAGGAAAAGGCTAGGGAAAAAAACTAGAAGGGCCAGTTTCAATAACTTATATAAGTGTAAAATGAACAGACGTAATAACTTTGGGATATGACTTTTCTCATTCTGGACATGACAGAATTGTATTTATTTTATTAAACCAAAAAAATAATTTTAAAACTTTTTACTTTTTACCAAAAAAGCTTTTTATTTTTTTATTTGACACATGACAATAGGTAGTATAATCATATCCCAAAGTAACTATTTTTTTTATAACCTGTATAACTAATAGGGTGGGTAAAAAAAATTTTTTTTCAGTTTTTGTACAGGCTCAGCATCAAAAAGGTGCTAAATGCCGTAGATAACTGATACGTAAAGTTGTGATAAATTATTTTAAAATTTTCTGCCTCCGGATTGAGATAGAAATTATTAAAAATTGAAATTTTTGAAAGCTATGTCACATTTTTTTTCACTTCATTTAAGTCTTTATCGGTGTGTTTTTGATTTTTAAATTAATACAGTGTATATAACTTTCATAAAAAACCTGATAAAGGTAATATTTTACTTGCTTCTGGGACTAAAAAATGTATGGAAACTGAAATATTCCACTTGTTTATTATTCCAAAACATCAATTGAACATTTAATTGTAATTGAACCCGATAGCACGAATGTGAATGTTGGCAAATACGGTGGGATAATTGGGATGTTAAAAAAGAACTGAACAGACCCTGGCAGTGGACAATTGTGTTTATTGCACATGAACGAACTACCATTTAGACATATTCTGATTCAACATATTGATGGCAGTACGTCTGGGCCTCAAACATTTTTAGAAGCAACTGATAAGCAGATGGAAAACAACGAGAAGAGATACATAATTCAGTTTACTTCTATTCCTACGAACATACCGCAGCTTTCTGCTAAAAAAATTACCTTATACTTGATCTACTTGTATCCTTGTACGGAATAGTCGAAGCAGTTTCTACAGTGATGTTTCCTAGCGATTTATCGAACAAATCACCAGATAAACTGTCTCTTACCTGATGGTTAACTCGTGCAAATATAATTTTACGCCTATATGCTTTAGAAGAAACTACTTTTAATAAATCTAGAACTGAGAATACTCTTGCAACGTAATTTTATGTTGTCAAAGTTTCGCACCAATATGGTTTTCTATTAAAACTCATTTAAGCTGTAAGAATGGATTGAGGCAAATCTTAGTAAATAAATTGGTAAATTAGCAGCACGTCGAAGTCTAGCCAGATCAGCCATTGGGTTTACTTCTGTTTCTAACTTTGATGCAACATAAAATCACAAGTTAAATTGGCAGAAAAGTATCACTGAACCACCGATACTTAATCTGTAACTAAAGACAAAATGCCATTGTTTGTAAGTTGAAAGAAGAAGGTGAACTGGATTTACAACGCCTATATTGTCACACTCAAGCAGTAGAAAGAGCAGTTAAAGCTGTGCCCTAAGCTTCAACTGTTTTATGCAATAAAACATCAAGAGAGGAATTCTTGATAGCCCAGATAGATTTGAAGAAAGCGATGCCAAAATTCGACCGCAAGAAGGATTTTTGCGTCTTTTATATCACTCAATTAAATAATGATTTAGTAAATTAATAAATTATAATATAATTGTAGTTCCTTCATTTTAGTATTCTTCTATTAATAAACAAAAGATTCTTATGATTTTTGGTCTTTTTCTTAAAAACAAAAAAAAATGCTGGTAAATATGCTAGTACCCTTTTTTATTATATTTCTTTAATTTTCAAATGAATCCGGAGGCAGAAGATTAATTCCGAATGCGATCAAACTTTGCAGTGCATTTACAGTCACCATTTAGCATCGTTTAGTCACTGTGCTCCTATAAAAACAAAACTTTTTTTTTTCTTCATACATAAGTGACCCACCCTAATAACTAAAAGGTAAACCCCTTAAAATTTAGGAGGGTATCTCTGGCTTTTACAGAGAGTAGACTACAGAAGTAGTTTTATAAAGTATAAAGAGCAGTTAAAGCTGTGCCCTAAGCTAAAACTCCTTTATCTAACACTAGGGCTCTTACCTTCATTGCATAGCCTCATGATATTTTTTTTGATTCGAGCACAATTTCAGGTCCATCTAGTGGGGGTCAGAGTGAGAGAGAGTGTGAGTCACCACCGGAGCCCGCTCCTCCTGAGGTTCCCCCCCGGGGACCGTCCCTTCACGTGACGCTTCGTCACCGCCCAGCACCTGACCAAGCCGCTGACTCCGACCGCCTATTCTTGTCTGAAGGTAAGTGGTAGAAGATTTCAGAATATTGATATGCTGTGACGTAAACGTTTAATGTGCAATGTATAAAGTTGTTCTACTGTCTCAATAATTAACAGAAAAAAAACGTCGCCTACCACATACGCCAGTCCCACAATATTACGGCCATTGACGAAAGGAAGGACTGGCAAATACATCTGCGGAATCTATTTACCATGTAGGGGTTTCTCGATGTTTTCTTCACCGTTAGTTCATAGGTATAAAGATCTAAAAAAGTCTCAACTGTGCACGCTACAAACTGAGGATTGAACCTGGACCCTTTCAAGTGCGAATCAAACTAGGCCACCGACTCCTATTTCAGAACCGTAGTTTCAATATGACAGTTATGTGACATCAATAAGGTCATTTACATCATGAACCAAGTAAAGAATTATATAAATATTATATGCGTACCTAGGGCAGGCTGTCCGATTAGGTAGGTCCAACTTTAAGAGAGAGGTCAGTAGACGGATCCAGCTCGGCTGGGCAGCGTTCGGTAAATTACACAACGTCTTCTCGTCCAAAATACCTCAGTGCCTTAAGACAAAGGTATACAACCAATGTGTGTTACCAGTGATGACTTACGGTTCTGAGACGTGGTGCTTCACGAGGGATCTTTTCGATCACGAGGGAGGGATGGAGAGGGCAATGCTCGGTATTTCTCTACGTGATCGAATCAGAAATGAGGAGATCCGTAGAAGAACTAAGGTTACTGACATTGCCCGTAGGATCAGCCAGCTGAAGTGGCAATGGGCCGGCCACATAGTACGAAGATTGGACGGTCGATGGGGCAAAAAGATCCTAGAGTGGAGGCCACGTACTGGCAAGCGCAGTGTGGGACAGCCACCTACCAGATGGACCGATGACCTGGTGAAAACTGGTCACGTTGGATGCAGGTGGTAATGGACCGGTCGCACTGGAAATGTATTGGAGAGGCCTATGTCCAGCAGTGGACAGTAAAAGGCTGAAACGACGACGACGACGATTATATGCGTATAAATATTGTCGAATTGAAAAACCACCTCTTTCTTGAAAGTAGGTTAAAAAGTGAAAAACAATTCATTACATAATTTTTAAAAATTCAGCTCTTTAGCAAGAAGTATGTTAATGTAGGTATTCCTCGTTGGATAAGCGCTAAAGTGAAAAAAGGTTTTCCAATAAAGATACTTATTATAGAAAAAGTAAACTATTATAGAACAAAGAGGAGTTTGAAACGTTCGATAGATCGCGTGACAGTTAATATTCGCTGTAATCGCTCCTTAAGTGATTACCCTCTTCCTTGAAAAGAATTTGATGAAGCCGAACCGGATGTTAAGTCGTTATTTAATAGGATCAGATAAACTCTCTCTAGAGTTAACTAACATGGCGTCTAATCAACGAAGCAAAATATCGCACCTGTAATAGGGACTATACTATGAAGACTTAGGCCGTGTGTCACCAAGCAGTATTAAAATACCATGTCATCTCATTCATTGACAGGAAATACGAGAGAGATAACTTAATATTTAACTTGGCGTTAACTTTAACATTGCTTGGTGAAACACGCCCTTATAGTAGTATTACTTCAATATTACTTTTGAATATTGTATTAAAATAAGATAAATTTATTCTGACAAAAGTATTTTTTATATTTTGCTCGAAATCCAGAAGAAATGTTAACTTGTAACTTTACAATTTTAATATTATTAAACGACTCTTGCCCCCAGATTCATAAAATTATGATAAGACTGTAACCTACCCAAATCTACACAAACCATACGAAATCCAATATGAAAGTCATCTGCGACCCGTTGGAATCCACCCTCCGGTACAGCCTGTTGACCCTTCATATAGAAGATAATATAGAACGTCAGCGGTATTGTCAAGTAGTACACACAATGGCAATACAATTCCAGCAATCCATTTATTGTTCTGAACAGAATTAGATCGCCTAAATGTCCAACATTTTCTCTTTCACCTACTTACGTTCCTCGTACGTGCCGCTCATGCTTCATGAGATATACTTAAAATACTCTATCGAATAAATGGGGCCGATATCAAAAATAGTCATGCATCAAAGCATCAATTGAAGACATGAATGGATGAAGGTGATATGTCGCAAAAAAATACCCAGAAAGTTAGGGTTAAACTGTCACTTGCAAATTTTATAATTACAAGTACATTGATTCTAAAGACGGATGTACTTAATACGTTACTATTCTTAAATGTTTAAGTGACAGTTTGAACTCAATTTTCATCCATTCATGTCTTCAATTGTCACGTTTTTTTTTATTTTAACCCCGACAAAAACAGAGGGACGTTATAAGTTAAACATATCTGTTTATGTGAATATGTCTATGACGTTTTACCAAACGGATGAACCGATTTTGATATAGTTTTATGTATTTGAAAGCTGATCTTATCGCGGATGTTTATAAATAAAATTCATCATCATCAGTTTGCTCACTGATTGACTATTAGAGGGTTAATTAAATCTTTTTATTTTGTTTAGTAATTATAATTGATGATATTTTTTTTATCTTCACCCACCACGTCAATCTGACCCCGTGCTAAGTATCCGAATAAACTTAAGTTACAGCTGGTACCAGACAACGGAAATATTTAAATTAAATTCTACACAAATTTAATATAAATTCATGACACAGGAATATAGAAAACTTATTGTTCCTTCGGCGGGATTCAAATCCACGACCTTATACACGACCACCCACGTTCAACCCCTGCACTACAGAGGTCGTAATTTTTTTAAAGTTGCATTTGTTTCTTTACCTTTTTTTTTGTTTTACTTGGGGAAATCCTTTGGGAATTACTGACTGACAGGGGACGTCAGACGGGTTATGTGGAACTCTCCTCAGGGTTACCGCACTGAAACTCCAAATTGCCATCTCCGCTAGACGCTGGACCATTGGACCTAGGCGATAACAGCAGCAAATTGGCTCCTTTACCTACGACATACAAAACAACCAAGACATGAAATTATATAAACCCACATCAATCCACATAGAAAGGACATTAAGGATATTAAGTGAGCTTAAATCATTAATATTCCGCAAATTTTGCAGGTAAATGGCCATAAAATGATACGACTAGATCAGAGCATATTTAGTCAAATCACAACCAACCGTTAACTGTTATAGATAATTAACGGAACGATAAATTCATGTTACCGCATGTCCGGACATGTACAGCACTTTATCGGCTGTATAACTATAATTACAGTTTGTATAATTTAATGCGCTAATTCAGTATCATGTGTTGGACAGGAATGCAATAACTAGAATTCCATATTGATTATTTGCTGCATTAAGATGTATTACAAATCGCATAGCGGGATGTAGCAACAAGTTGCAGTATAAATATATAGCAGGCTTACTCCCGACAAAATTGAGAATCGAATCAGTTAGATCTCAACGGCTTTTTGTGTTTTATTGGATGAATTACTTTGAAACTAACCAGGATAAAGAAAATCATTAGATCGTAACTTTTTGTACTCCCGACCATATCAATCGACTAAAAATCAAAATAAACAAACGTCAATTTATTCAGGAGTACGCGGCACGATCGAATCTGAATCAAAATCTCTCAAAAAAAAAACTCGCACTAAGCACACTTAGTGCGAGTGAATTGACATGACGGTTTATACTGTTTATGTCAATACGGAACCGATGTAATAGAAGTAATCAAGTCGATTGGACGATAGAGATATCACTATATCTCTAATGTATGTATGCTAAAGGTTATATATAGCGAACACCACTTCACGTCGCGTGTAGGGTGCTTCATTTATTATTTCAACTTTATTATAACTAACACATATCATTTCTGACCGACTTATTGCATTACACTATTGGAATGCGATCAATTTGTACTATTTTTAACCCCCGATGCAAAAACGACGGGGTGTTATATGTTTCACGTGTCTGTGTAAATCAGTTTGTGTCTGTCTGTGGCATCGTAGCTCCCAAACGAATGATCCGATTTTAATGTGGTTTTCTTGTTTGAAAGGTATAGTCACGTGCAATAACATGGATACATCTACAAAGGAGAATGCCGAAAACTGGGCTATTTTGCGTCACTTTTGCGTCTTAACCATTTATATATAAATATTCGTCTTTTGAAATATTATGTTATGTATATTAATTTTAGTTGTAAGCGAATGGGGGTTTACAAGTTATAAAAAAAGTACCATATTGAATTAGAAATTAGCGGAACCGCCATTTTGTATGTCAACCGCCAAATGATGCCAGTTTATTGCGAATACCAGTTTTTAAGTGAAATAGTAAGAATAGTGATATGAAATAAATGGAAGAAACCCACACCAACTCTATTTAACATAATGAACATTAGTCGAAGATTACTTTATAAAATAATGCTAATGAAGTTTTTATTTTTATTTGAAAGTAATAAGAAATATAATAAAGTTATTTTTTCTTTTTCTAAAACTATTTTAGGCTACATTTTTTTTTTACTGGCAGCCCTAACCGTATGGTACTATTGACATTTGTGTGACGTGAATAATGAATTTGACTTTTTGATGGTGTGTGTGAAAGAAATGTTTTCTTTAATTATTATTCAAAGTGTTCCAACAAAGTGTATTAAAAGTCTTACTTCAACGTTGAGTCGTGCAATCCTCCGTTGATTAATTTACTATAAGTGTATGTCGTTAGATATTGCAAATTACTTTTGATACTATATTTTACATTTTTGAATGCATAACTTAATCTCAAAATTCGGAACATTTTAAAATCAGGGCCCTAATTCTCAGGGCTCGAACTCAGTTTTTACTATCGGTCTGTCCCGCTCATGCAAATGAGATTTACCGCGCGTGCGAGCGGGATATACTAATATTCGAGCTTTTTTCCACTGCCCGAGAATCG
Source organism: Celastrina argiolus (assembly GCA_905187575.2). Lineage (NCBI taxonomy): Eukaryota > Metazoa > Arthropoda > Insecta > Lepidoptera > Lycaenidae > Celastrina > Celastrina argiolus. The sequence goes on along the minus strand of LR994599.1, from coordinate 11,193,384 downwards.
TGCTCCAGATTTCACAAAACTCCCATCGAATATTTAAGTGATTTTTTTAAATATGAATCCTGAGTACATTTTCAATGTTTTACAGTTAATTTGGTTAAGACGCAACAATAGCCCAACTCTCATAGAAAAATCGGCATTGTCTTTTGCAAAAATATGTTTACGTTCATATTTCAAAAATATCATCACCATATTGTATTCAAATGGATGTAACCAGCAAAGTGTTTCAAAATTATGAATACATTATTTTCATATTGAAGTAAACAGCAGTATTTCAGTGAATAGTATACACACTTAAATTCATAATTACCAGGACGTTTGTTAGGTGTGATAGGAATGTTACACTAAGTTGATGTGGTTTTTTGTTTGAAAGGTAAATCAGTCGAGTGTGTTCTTAGCTATGTTTGGTGGAAAAATTCAGGTCTTCAGGGTCACCAGGTCGTGTTAGGTGTGATAGGAATGTTACTCTATGGGTGTGTTTCACCAAGCAATGATAAAGTTAACGCCATGTTAAATATCATGTTATCCCGCCCGCATTTCCTGTCAATGAATAAGATGGCATGGTATTTTAACGTGGCGTTAACTTTAACATTGCTTGGTGAAACACGGCCTCAGTTGGGTTTTTTTACATTTTTAATTTACTTTATTCATTTCAAATCGGATACCGATGATCGCCTTGGCGAATTTTATTAGATCACACTGAATTGAAACGTAATATTGTTAGGAAAAAGAGTTAATTAGATTTACGCAATAAGGTTAACAAAGTTTATAGTTTGTCTAAAACACAATTATAGGGGCGGAATAAGTTGTTAGGGGCAGGTAACGTATAAAGGGTAAGAAAGCAATACAGAGTTCGCTAATTAAATTTCTGGCGTAAATGTACTAACCAAGTTTCGTTAAGTAGGCCCTTCTCTGCGGGACTTCGGTAGAAGTTAAATCGAATTGCACCGACCGAAGTCCGCGATAAGTTGCGCTGACAAATTAGCTACCTACTTGATAAGAGAACTTCAATTGCAATACAATTTCAAGTACTTTCCTATCGTATTAATCGGTTGTAGACTTTTTATTAAGTTCGTCATAGTATATCTTGCAGTACTTTTTTGATTAAAAGTTGTTTGAAGGCTTGCTCTTAAATTGCGTTGACGATAGAGCTGTGATTCAAAACTTTATTTTTGTAACCATGAGCTAAGTAAGTTAAATAAGTTGCGTACTTTACTTTTGTTATGAAAGCCAAACATAATAAGCATATATTATAATTATACTATATGCTTATATAGTATAATTATACTATACTATAATAAGCATATAGTATAATTATACAATATGCTTATTATGTTTGACTTGAACTAAAACAACTTGATAAGTTCGAATGGATACATTATTTTATTTTAGCTTATAATTTTTTTATAAGCTAATAATATCTATCGACGCATCACACCACGTCAATCTCGACTCGTGCTAAGTATCCGAAGAACTTGTGTTACAGGTTTCTTACGCCGGTTCTTCTCGGCAGGATAGGATTGAACCGGTGCCGCAGTGGTAGCCTTTTTGCTGACTTTCCGAAAATAGCTTGTTGAGTTTCATTTGGAAATATTTTTTTTTGATTTGATCAGACAACGGAAATATATTTAATACTTTTATACTATACACATATTTAAGATGTTTATTATATTGATACACAACTTCTTCAGCGGGTAGTAATAGAAACTCGCACTAAGTACCTTACACGGTCAGTGTGTAAAGACGTGAATTGACATGGCGGCTTATACTATTTATGTCAATTTGGAACTGATGCAATAGAAGTAATCAAGTAGATTGGACGATAGATATAATATCCTATATCTCTAATGTATGTATGCTAAGGGTTTATTTAGTGAACACCACTTCACGTCGCGTGTAGGGTGCTTCATTTATTATTTCAACTTTCGAGCACGTTTCCAAAGGTACCTTTAGTTTTCATAGCGCAGGGTCGGCGAAAAAAGTTTATGCAATTCTAAAAAACATACGTTATTACAGTCGACTTTTGTTAGCAGATGAATTGCGTTTCGCAGCCGTAACGAAAGAAGAGAGGTACTAAATTTGATTTGTACGAGAGCGCGGCGCAGGATGAGGCACTTTGATGTGGCAGCCTCCCTCGGCCAGCGCCCCGCTGGAACGGTGCGCACTTAAAGAGAAACTCTCAGTGTAATTTAATTTTTATGATAGCGCATTGTAAGTGTCATGGGGCGCGGTTTTATTTGGCCCCGCGCCTCGCGAAGTAATAATTCCAAACAATATTCCGCGGGGCGGTAATAAAAGCGGCCACTAAGAATTTCGCTCAAAAATTAAAACCCAATTTCCCCACTCGGACGCGAACAGACGTCGGTGTCGAGTGTGCAATGATTTAGTCAAATCTTGATCGAACAAGAAAATAGCTTCGGAAAGTCTTGAAAGTTTAATGGAATCGAACAGGGACGGGCCGGGTAGTCGGAAGTTTGCGCGAGTGACAAATTGGGCACTTGACCCGCGCGGCGCCGCCCGCCGCTCCGCCCGCCGCTCGCCGCTCCGCTCGCACCGCCCGCGCCGGCCCTCGAGTGCTCGTCCCGGACCGTAATAAGTTTAACTTTAAGTAAACTATATTCCATTTCCTCTAATTTGTTCCCTCGCTGCTGTCGCACACTTTTTATAGAGTCGAATTAACAGTTTCTAATTACTTAGTTGATTATTTACTATTTTGTTTCAAAGTTCCCTTTGACCGTTCCGAGGAGGCGAGTTTTTAAGACGTAAAAACTAGCGTTAATTAAACGAATTCGACTCGAGTGCGATTTATATTTCCAGCGGCGAGGTGTAAGATAAATTATTCCGTAAAACCGCGCAAGTTTCAGATGCAATATTATTTTACAAAAAGCAATAAGATTCAACGTCTCAAGTTTACCGAGCTTTTTGAAAATTGAAACCTGCCGGGATTCACCGTAATTTAATTTTTGAGATGCTGTATTGTTGGAGCTTTTAGAAGGGCTCTTTGCGGCTAAAATTCAGGATATCGTCGCCTTTGCGTTCAGTTATATTATTCTGAGCTCGAGTGGGTACAAAATTATCTATTACTATTGAATTTAAATAGTTAATGATTCCTGATATGATTCACCTCATGTAGCCATTTTAAGAGGAAATTTCGAATGATACAGACGTGCTTTGGTATGAATATAAATAGTGAGATATAGCTGTAATAGAACTTTACAATTACTCAATCTACCTTTAATACACATTAAAATTATAGACAGTTGTATCATAGTTTATAGGTTATAAATATAATATTATAGCCTTATCCATTTATTAATTACTCTTAAATATCATAATATGATTAAACTTTAGCATTCCTCGTTGAATCATATTATTGAGAAAAAGAAAACGTACGATTTCCGCTTGATTCCTTATACGCGTACGTCGCGAGAAGCATCTAGGAGATATTACAAAATATGGTGCCTTGTGGGCTCATAGCCGATATGATAAAGTAATTAACCTACAGCAATTATGGCAGCCAGAGGAATTCCGATCGTCTTATCTTATGATGACCTGTTACATTATGCACAAATTGCATCTTATAGCAGAGAATACTTAAGACTACCTGTTACAAGGTAATTCCGCTGCACAGTTTGAATACACGCAAATATAATATATTCTAGTATAAGTAAAATATAAGCAAATTTTCAAACAGCGAGTCTAATGATGATGATGAATTATAGCTAAAATCACTCGTTAGATTCGAATGAAAAATCTAGATCAAAATTGGTTTATCCATTTGAGAGCTAAGTTGCGCAGTTACTATATTATATTAACTTATAGAACCCTTCAGTTTTTATCGGTATTTAAAAATAAACCCAAAATAAAACATGTTAGCAATAATAAAGTCACACATTTTCTGATAAAAAACATTCAGAACAAGTGTGGAAATGCCTGTACTTATCATTCGATTTTATGTCAAACCTCCATATCCAAACATTGTGGGGGTATTCATAAACTTTTAACCTCACATAAAAGTGTCTGGCGATGAAATCAGACATTGTCGTGGTTTAGTGGAACCTCCTCGATCCCGCTCCGATCCTGGTACTCGCTCCGAGTTTTAAACGTCCGGAAGCCACTTAAGTGCTCATAAAACACTCATACAAGTTTTATCTACATCGATTCCCTACTCCTGCTATTTGTAAAAAGGGTCTGTTTATGTATTGTTCAACGTACTGAACATTTCTTTGGCAATGTTATTTAATATCCTAGTATGTTGTCACTTCACAAAGCTTGTATTGATGTTGTGATGATGAGGTTTTATGCTTTTATGATATGTATACAAATTTATAGTCGGTAAGTTTATAGTGCATTAAGATTATATTTTACTTTAAACTTACCTACTTATTTAATAAATGATTTATTATAAATGTGTCGAGTATCTATAATCCCACCAAAACATAAATGTAAAAAAGGAAGCCAAGTTCAATAGAAAAATTATGCTTGGCCGTGGGCTTCGCCGCAAAAAGAATGAAGATCTAAATAAGAGCCAAGTTCTATGCGAAATCCAAATATGTATTAATAGGAACAAAATAATGCTATTAACACGTATTAAAGTTTATTTCTTTGCTGTATTGGTTACCTACAACAACTTCTGTTATTTAAAAAAAATACACCTCAGGTTTCAGTAGCAGTTGCAGTAGTCGGTAAAAAAGCTCTTGAGCTACATAATATATTGGCACCAATTCCAAAAGAAATACATACAAGATCCCGAAAACACCTATTAGAATTAATAGCGTGTCACAATAACGCGCACTTAAAGTAAAGTTATCCCGCGTCCCTCACACGCCGCAACAGAGTGAGCGGGATAAATGATTGATGGCGGCGTTCCAAGTATAAACTCGATTATCCGTTGAGACGCGAACTCGCAAGTTTTGTGTAACGATGGATCAGGATTATTTAAAACTTTCCCGGGGAAAAAATCGAGTCATGACAATCATATTTGAGTTGAATATCGATGACGGGCCGATGGAATCAAATAACTTTTACAATATTTTATACACAAGGGCAGGGAATATTGACGGAATATTTACAATTTTTACGATATGATAAAGTTGTCGGTGGAATATTATCCCATCAAAAACATAACTTGTAAAAATGCCAAGTCTCGCGACTTAGTCCTTTTGCCGTAAAAAATGTGAGACCCATGTGATGCCGAGTCGGGGTTAGTCGGTCGGTCTAACAACATCTTATTTTGAACATATTAATATTATTAGACTTGGCAATCGCGTAAGAATACAATGTACCTATGTACGTACATGTATCAATTTCATAAGTGATAAAAGTGAAACATATTAAATCAGCTTCTTAGTTGCGATTGCCAAGTCAATCTACTATTTTTTTTAAACATAAAGGATTTTTAATAATACTCGTATTTTTATGATCAAGATATAAGTAAATAATTAATGAATGACATGACACTCACGTGGTGGTGGCTAATGAAGATTTAGCGTGAAATGCCTGCGAAAACATAAATTAGCTACATTTGTCAGATACTCGGAATTATCTAATGTCAGTTAAGCAGATTTGCACTATACCCGACGATATAATATAGCCTATGTCCTTCCATGTGGTATTAACATATTATTCTAATGTGTGCTAGATTTTTCGATTCATATTACACTGGATATCATGTCTGCACGAGAAATCCGCCTCTATGAACATCAGCTTACATGTAAAGTGAGCTGTTATCTGGGGACACGGCAGTGTCCCCGCCAAGTTGAGCACGGCCGTACCATCCTTGTCTCGAAACAATTCAGGCTATTTTTGACCCATTATAACTTCGTAGTATATAAAAATGCAGGGTTATAGTTTTATCCACAAACTATAATCCAGCATTTTTACATACTAATTAGGCATTGTATAAGCACGGTATACTTCAAATCTCATTCAATTTGAAACAGAAGTTTAATAATTTTAACTGGTCAAACTTCTTAATTTTGTCACTGATTCACTCACTTACTCACTGACCGATCATCAACAGTATTAGGCACTTCTAGCAGACTTAGAAGCTTCAAATTTGGAATAAAAGTAGTGTTTAGTGTATATATAAAGGACAAATCTAAAAATGTTAGAATTTCTGTCGAGTTTTCAGATATGCCAACTGCATAATTAACTTTGTAATAAAATTTAAACACACATCGGCAATATGTGTTTAAATTTAAGTTACAAGTAAAAATAAGTTACATAATGAAAATAAGCGATTTCAAAACAACTTTTAAATGTTTCTAAACTTCTAAGTTCGTTATTAAACAAATGTAACTCTACTCGTATTAGCTTATACCACGCGAACAGATTTTAGCCTTATTTTGGTATGGGACGCGTTAGATTAAGATTCGGAGCATATTCAATGAAATTAAACAAACAAAATATGTTTATATACCTAATCCATTTTTGTTGTATAATATATAAAATTTATAACAATAAATCTCCGAACTAGACCAACATGAAATAACGTTACTGGAAATAAATTACAATTGCAACTCTAAACTATTGTTTCTGTCGCCATTACAATATCTTTGATTAAAAAGAGAGGCTTGAAAATGAAAGTAGCATTTCATTAGCACGTTTCAATATTAGTTCGCTTGGAGACGGGGACCGGGAAAAATTGTTTTGCCGTTTATTATTCCAAGTTTTAATCAAGGAGGGAGACGGTTTGGTCTCGTCTGGTGTCTGGAGAGTGTCCACAGCGCCCTGGACCCCATCTCGTATTTAACTTGGACTTAATTTTACTTCCAATCTTTATAATATTAGTCTAAAGTTTAGTAGTATAGTATTAGTATTAAAAAGTTTGTACTAAATTTGGCTCATTGCAAGTTTATGTAAAGATTTGCATAATGTTAATAATATAGCTCCCCTCACCGATTTCGGTATCGATAGCCGATTTCATTGAAACCAGGCCAGCTACGCTACGAGTTATTTTATAGTGCCCCAGTGTGTGCGCAATACACAAAGACACTCTCTCTTCCTTTTACTCTCATAACCCAGTGGAACGGTAAACCGACACGACTGGCGAGAGAACAGGCGCAGGACCGACATTTTTTACATGCTCATCCGACGTATGGATCATCTTTCTTGTCAGAAAATCAGGTGATCAGCCTGTATTGTCCTAACCAAACTTGAAAACAAAATTTTTGTTGTTCCGACGCGGGAATCGAACCCACGACCTCCGGGCCGAGAGCGAAGCTCTGAACCACTAGACCACGGTGGCGCTATTTCATAATGTTAGGATTAGTGCTAAGTATCCAATTTGATATTGTCAGTTTAAATTAATGTGTAAATTTTAGTAATCGATATTGAAACTAGATGGCGCTTCTTCATGTGTAGATTGTAAATCGCGCTACCAAAATCCATACAGTAAAGTTTTAGTTAAGTGAAGGATTTTTGTTTATATTTGCTGTTTGGTAGTTTGGGACTATGTCTATAAGAATATTATATATTGTGTTACAAGATTTAGTAATATTATTTGAAGTTTCGAACCCCACCATTTAAAAGGCTATAGTAAGTGTTGTTTAATACGAACTAGGTACCTAAAATTAATTAACATTTTCATCATAAGCACTAACTCACTCCCACTAATATGCGTTGTAAAATAACAGTGGTTAAATACTACCTAAATATTTTTTCTACATCTTCTTTCACACAGATTTCATAAATTATATATATGTTATATTTTTATTTAGTGCCAAATTTATCTTGAGCAAGACTACCTTTAAAATTAAAATCTACACTAATATTATAAAGAGAAAAGATTTGTATTTTTGTATGTAACGACTAATCTCAAAAAGTACTGGACCGATTTGAATAATTCTTTTTTCATTAGAAAACTACATTATCACTGAGTAACATCTATAGGTTATATAAAAATCAATTGCTGTTCGTTAGTCTCGCTAAAACTTGAGATCAGCTGAACTGATTCGGCTATTCTTGGTCTTGAAATATTCGTGGAAGTCTTACACGGTTTTCATGCTCAACGAAGTGGGCACGGGTCAGTTAGTATTAAATAAAGTTATTTATGGTGGAATCTCGAGTACTTGGCGATTTATTAGTTTAACCCTAGATAACTAATCATTCGTCTACACGACTACGCTACTACCCACGATAGTCGAGTACACCTAGTTCCTCGTACCCCCCGCTCACGAATCTTTTTCTACCTTCCTAAATAGTCAATTTAGTACATCATGTGAGGAAATTTCAATCATACGATAATTAGAAATTGAATTACGGTCATATCGTCGTCCGGTCGACGAAAGTTTAGTAATTACGTAGTATGTTTTGCAAAGGTGTATACATTACTTTTTTATTATTTTTTTCTATATAACATAAGAAACACACAATATTTTTTATAATAAATATAGTTTATCTATATTTTTACCAAAAACTTATAAAAAATAATTATATAAAGATATACTTTGTGTACTTCAATTAGAAAACCTATGTAGTTTTCTTTGTTTGTTCATAGGAAACTAAGTTATTAGCCATTTTTTTATACATTTTTATAATTTTTATAAACGGATATGAGGAACTGAGCATCTGAGAAACAGAAGATGTGGTCGACAAGCGGTCTGACAATTCGGGAGACTGAGGAAATTTTGAGGGATAAAGATCATCACGACACTAACAGAGCTTTATAGATTGTCCTAGTGAATTTTTAGATTCAGAAAACCTTATTATACAACCAAGCGAGAGTAAATAACAATAAATTATAGATTCTAAATCAGAAATAATCAAGTTTTATCATGATAATAATGGCGCATTAGTCTCAGTTTATCAGATGTGCCCCAATACATGTACTAACAGAAAAACTTAAAGATAGTTGCTATACATTTTTATATTATATGCTAAATCTGTTTATTTATTAATGCGTATTCACAAATAACACAATAAAGATAAAAAAACCAATGTCAGGGCGCGATTTTTTAATGAATGTGGGAGATCAACTGATGGAGCACTGGCTGCGGCAGCGCATTCAGACGGTGACTTTGCGGAGTGATATTAAAGTCATAATACAAGAAATTTTTTGGCGATTGTTTCAAAATATAAGTTCTTTTTCCTACTGTTTCAATCGTGCGCAAAATCTGCATGTCATGTCATGTCCATCGAAAGCTCGTAGAATGACAAAACATCGCTGCATAAAATGCAAAGAGCTATTCGAGGCTCCCACAATATTATCATATGTAGCTGTATGATGAATTAAATAATTATTATTATTCTTATTTTTAGTTTATATTAAACCAAACTTAAGTGACATGTAACAATTTCCTGGTTTTATTAAACATTTTTGATAATATTCACGTTTTTTACAGCGTAGTCCGCTCGACGAATGTTTAGTTACTATGTAACTGTAAATATAGTTTAGTTATCTAGGGTTAAACTACAAGGTGACCTCTAGTAGATTTAAAATGACCTACCCATTCAATAAAACAAATCTATTGGCTTATAATATTTTTTAAAGAACTTTAAGTCGCGAATAAAACAGTAACATAATTTTCATGTGAAAGTTAAGTTACATAATTCCACGGGCATTAGCTCCTGCTTTCTTGGCAAGAAGCTGGGGCTCGTAATAGACCAATATATCAAACAGGATTTAGTACAAATGAGAGCAAAGCAACCTGATACTTTATTGAACGGCACTTCTTAACTCAAAGGAAAATAGATATAATATTTTTAATACGCGTTTGAAGATGGATGTATAAATGGAAGTGTATTTTTTGAGTGACTTCAAAAAAGGAGGTCGTTATAATAATATGTTCTGAATTCTGAGAGTTCTTCGAGGCTGTATTTTTGTTAAATTTAGACAATTTATAAAACTAATACTTTTATATGTACATAATTATTATTTTATTAGTTCTTCTTCTTTTAGCTGATGATTCTATTCTACAATTTAGAGAAACTGAGTAACAAAATTCCGACAGAGTTTACATTTTGTAGATTCAATAGTCCCAAACAATTCCACATATGCTTCGACGCTGATGACCGGAGTATGACTTGAAAGTACGAAAAATATATAATATGTATATACAGAGGAACTGTTAGTAAAATATTTGATGACTTCAACAAATGTTTTCGGAAAAATTTCTTATTTAACTTGTGGACAAGTGGATCCGTTCAATATTCAAACATTAGAAACACGTCGTATATACTTTGATTGTTATATATATATACCTTTATAAAAAAGTACATTCTATTATTGATTGTCCTGAACTTCTGTCCTGCCTTGATTTTAATATTAAATATAGTGCACGCAGAGCCAACAAGAGTAATCTCTTTATACTTAAAACTTTTGTGGGAATACTAGTGGAAGCCCCAAAGGGAGATCTCCGACCGAGCGAGATGGTATGCTCGGTCAGGCCGAAGCCCACTGTACTAGTTTTCAGATGTCGTATATATAGCGCCGGACTTAGAAAACTTCGATAGCGCGATGCAGGATTGTGGCGCTAGTAGTAGGTACCGCCACACTTTCAAGAATAATACTTCCTACTTTAATCCCTTAACCAGAATGTCTCGTCAATATTATAACGAACTCTTAAAAAGTAATAGTAATGATAATATATATATATATATATATTTATTGACAACATACAAAAGTTTAAAAACGGTCTGATGCATGTCCTTCGTGCCACTCCTGTATAACGCCAACATTTTCTGTATTGTTTGCGAGCTTTATGTTGTTTCTTAGTTTTTACCACAAAGTAGATGTTAGGGTTCTTACATAGTAATTTAATGTTAATCAGTTAGTATAAAATATTTAGTACTGGTAACTGTTGGATTGTATCTACACGCTTTTGTTCTCGTTAAAGTATCTATTCATTTAAATGTATAGTATGTATAGTATATTATAGTTTGTCATTCTACTTGTAATGATGTGTACGTCTATAATTTGGTACACACATCAGATAAAAATTTAGTATCTCTTAATTTTATCTAAGTACTTAATGTGTGTACTGTTGATGTACCTTAATAAATAAATAAAAAATATATGATAACAAGACTGTGTTATTATAAAATTACCCCGTTTAGATAATCAGCGTTTTAGACGCTTTTACTGTGATCACGCTTGTATGTAGATAATGAGAATATGATTTAGAACAGTAACCCTTTTTATTTAGGGTATGTTACGGTCTCTCATCTATTAAAGAGATACTGCACCATAACCGAATTATTCTTGTAAGATATCAGAATGTGATTCATAAGGCAATCATGTATCCTTAATGCGTACTAACGTAATACACCTCCAAATAGCTTTTTTATGGATAAAGTGACGTATTTTGCAATATAAAGTAAGCCGCAAGTATACAAGGCGTTCGTTACCCACTATATCTGCGGTAAAGACTACATAATAAAGAGATAAAACTAGTCAGACTAAATCCTATTTGTGGAAGACGCGAGGCGCGAGCCCGGCTCCAGTGCGCAAACGTTTTGAATTATTCCACGAGAGTGCACGCAGCGCACGATTTATCAAAGAAAACGATGTACAGTCGCCTACAGCTTCAGATTACCACTTCTCGACGTTATCATGTAGCAATAAGGTTCACAAACGGCCGTCGGCGACGGTACAGTTGTACACACAATACGTCTGTGTTTACCAAAAAATACAAGCATTAGCGTTTATTGTTGTATAGTTTATATTATGTGCGAATTTATTGTTTAGTTAGCTAATAACCAAACGGCGGAGGCGCCCGGGCTGACGGGAATACGCAATGAAGGCGGAGCTCAGCTGCTCCCACATAATTGTTCCGAATACAATATTTGGAAGTGTTACAATTTTATGCCGTATTTTGAGACGAGTTATATTGGCACTCTTTACATCGGAAGTAATTCATATTGTATTACGTTCTGATGTGTGGATCATAATTTGAAATATGAAGGCGAACATTTAATATTGTAATTTTCGAAATATGTTTTTTAAAATATTTTAATCGTTAATTAACTTAAAAACTTTGTCTTTGATTGACATCCAATAACATACCAATTTTATAATAGCGTAGATGTCACAATCATAATATTCACATCAATCAACTTACGACAATAACTACCTTTTTTGCCAGTTAAAAATTAGAATAATGAATTAACCAAATAAAACCTACTAAACGAATTTTGATGAAATTTTGTATGTAGTTTACATGCTGTATTAACACATTAACTATTTTTACCGCTGCAAAGCCGTACGGTTCACGCGGGTTTCATTTCGCGCGTATGAAGTAGAGGGAAATACCTAATTTGTAACTTGAGTGATGTAAAACACCGGATCGTGTTCTATTAATAATTTAACTTTTGATATAAATATTGATTGCTACCGATATGTTAGTGTCGCGGCGGAGGCGAGCGTATCGTTTTCAAATGGCGGTATATCATACAAGGTGTCGGCTCACATTTCTCGCAAATTGGATTGCACCCCGTGAAAAACTACCGATCGGAGTCTTGTCGAGCTTTTAATTAGTCACTAGAGGTCGCCACTTCGCCAGTGATTGAAATTCAAAATTCGTTTATAATAAACGAATTTTGGCGTTTGGTGTTCTTTAAATTTTTTGATAAATAAGCTTAAAATTATATGGGAAAGAAATACCTGGAGGACACATGGGGAGGCCTTTGCCCAGCTGTGTGACAGTTCAGGCAAATACTAATAATAATGCTTAAAATAGATGTTGTCTATGGAATCTAAAAGAATGTAGTCTACTTCAATAATAATACAACGCATTTTAGTACGTGACGTACTGCGTGATTTTGTTTAATTTATGATATTTTTTTATGTTTCTAAATAATTTACAAAATATATTAGTGTTCAGCAAATATATTATATAAAATATTTGCGTGCCAAAAATTTCAATACTCTGTTCGCACAATACTCGTCAAACTACTGTACCTAAACATTTTGTCTTTACAGATTATTTTGCTGTACGTATTCAAATCAAATATATTTTATTGTGCACAAATAATTATAAATTTATGTTTTACACAAAAACAGACATGCACACAAAGGTGGCAAAAATAATTGTATCTTACACGGGAAAATATATTTTAGCAGTTTGATGAGGAGCGTTTGCAGATTATGTATGAAAACCCATGCAACCGGGAACTAGGAAAAAAATAATAAAAATTCATAATTGTTTCACTAAAGTTACAGGTTAACTTAGACTTCCTTAGATATTTTTATATCCTTCATACATAACCATCATGGATTTTTACTGAGTTTTATAGCCTAAAAAGACGCTAAACATACATTGTGCTTAGTGCATGTTTTTGACACTACTCACCGTGAAGTATACTACAATTTGTGTGGTTGAACGCCCCTAGTGGCCAACTATAGCAACTAATTTAATGCCAAACAAATTCTAGTTAACTTCCTCTTCCTTACGGTGAACAGTGACAAAATCTCGCACTAAGCACACTCGAGTATATTTTTAAATTAATAAAAATATCATTTCAAGTTATTCTGTTATCGTTTAATTAAAACATAAAAGGAGATAAGGAAAATGTAGGAATTGATGGAAAAAGTGTGCAATATTGGCAATAAATACCCTGAAACCGATATCGCGTTTTCTTTCCATTGCTTTGATGGAATTTTGGCAAAATAAATTTCAATATACGCTTATCAAGATCCGGTATCAATCTATTATGTTTGCACGGTTCCCTGCGCCTCAAAGTCACAACGGAGAGGGAATATCTTTTTAAGTCTGTTTTAAGGCGAGGTGTTTCGACGCAAAAAAAAAATGTTTTTTTAACACACTTAAATTGGCCCTTGATTGGCCCGTGACGGGTAACCGACATGACGGAAGATTAGGTGCAGGACCAATTCTTATGTTTACATTTCTCCAATAGTAAAAGCGACCAGAGTGGAGACGACAAATTTGGAACTTTGAGAAGAAAGAAATCGAAAACTTGATTTTAAACGTGATCAGCAGAAAAGAAGATCGCCTTCTAATATGAATTACAAGTTTAATGGTACCCTAACTTGCGAATCCTAAAAATTTACTATCAGGATTGGGTATATTAACCAACAGCCATATTAGAGCAAAACAAAACATTTTATAAAAAAAAAAAACAAGTCACTGAAGCTGTTTTTTTTTATTTCAGAAGTGGTGCATCGCCTTAAGCGTGATACATTATAAACGTGGCGACGCTTTAAAGCATTTTGTGGTAGTAGTCGAATACATGATTGATAATGCCGTAATGCCTTCAGCTTTAGTCTAACACCTCTGTGGTCCAGTGGTTAGAGATTGGTTGGCGATTTGGAGATCGTGGGTTACATTCCCGAACTAACGACTAAGAACTAAAGATTTCGATTTCAAGTTTCATTGCAACGCAGGCTGATCTCCGGATTGTCTGACAAGAAAGAGGATGCGTCGATGGGTATATCAAAAGTCGGTACGTGTACGTGGCATAACAGATAATCGACGAGTCGTGTCGATTATCTGTTGCCAGTAATGACGCCAGTATAAAAATTTTGTTTAATACGAAAATATATAACATCCAACCACTAAACACTACATTATTTGCGATTGAATAATTTTCAATACACATAACAATAAATTACGTATCCTGCGATTTAAGATTTATTTTTATTGACCCATAACTTTTAGGGTACAAATAGAAACTGTATATGAAGATATATATTACAAACGTTAACAAAACAAAGCAATTAAATATAAGGTAAATGACATTATAATCCAAACATCCGTAATCTATTAATTATTGGGTTCATATTCAAAAAAACAAAAACGGGAACATACATTAACCGGCATGTACAAAAGAAACTACATTATATATGCATATTATATACATATTATGTAAAAAAGAAACTACATTTAAAAAACCGACTGCAACAACTAAAAAACTTAAAATAATAATTTTATAATGTTGTTCGATGTCAGCAAAGGTGATTTTCAAGTGAGCAACTATAGAATGTTGTCCTTTTAACTGACACCGACTCCAAAAAACATTGATTGTAACTGCATTATAAAAGTATTATTTTATTATTTTCAGTTTTTGGAGTCGTATTTTTTAAAAGTAGTTTCTTTTTTATTTTTTACTTTTTATTGTCTCTAAGCTAAGCTATAGATAGTCTACTTATCGAAGCTATATATAGGCTTTTTCACATTATCCTAAGATCAATAACAACAGAGAAACAAAAAAACGTTTCACTTTTAAAAATAAAAAAAGTTGAAACTTATGTTACATAATATTTAATTTTTTTTCTTTTTTAAAACGTAATAATTAAGATTATAAAAATATAGATTATACTTATTTTCATGTTTTTCTATAATCTATCACTTGAGTATACCGTATGAAAAGAAAAGAAATAGAAGTACTTTGTAACATTAAGAGTTGTTCACTTTTAAAAGTGAAACGAAACGTTGTTTTATCTGTCAAATAGGTTCTCAAGTGACAACCTCACTTTTTGAGACTCTCATGGTTTGAGATTTTGTTTTATTTATACGGGCCTTAGTATGATGCAAGCCCCTCGTCAAAACGTGGTGTGTTAGATAAAATTATTTTATTACAGCCACTAAGCTCACTAGCACTTAGCCACTACTTTCGCTGTTATATTAGATATGTGGTATCCGAGGTGAGTAGAGAGTTCTAAAGAGCCACAAAATCTCATTTGAATAGAATTTTGTGTAGAATTTGCATACTTATTTACATTATCTCTGCAACACACAAGTGGGGCCCCTTCGTTATCAAATTTGCACTATAGGGGTGTACAGTCGCGCGCAGAATACAGAGTTTAATAAGACGGCTGCTATCATTTAAATAAAAGTAATTGTGAAACCATATTCGCATGGTAATGAGGCAGTGTGAGATTAAAATAGTATTAATAACGACCGGTTATTAAAATGATAGTTAAATTATTCCTCCTTAATATTCTTGTGTGTCCCTACCAAGCAGTGACAGTGACTTGTATAAGGGCTCCTAATTATAATAACTGATTTTGTATTTGTAAGGGCACAAATATATTTTTTATAATAATCATTTTATTAATAACGGATGTAAAAAGAACAGTCACTATAACTTTGGAATATGATTATACTACCTTTTCTCAACTAGAAATGTTTTATTTTTTAAATTCATTTTTCAAAATTTAAAAATTTTTTTTTGCTTTTTCTTGAATATGAAAAATGGTAAAAAGTATTTTTTTTATACTTTTTGAAGAAAAAAAAATACATTTCCAAAATGAGGAAAGGTAGTATGATCGTATCTCAAAGTTATAGTGACTGTTCTTTTTACACACTGTATAACGTACTTTATATAGGTAATACTTTTTTAATTACACTACTATGCGTTTGTGTAACAACTGTAGGTTTGATATGTTTGTCAATATTTCTTTTACCTTCCATAGATAATAATAAGAGGTACACGTACATTAAAAAGTAACTAAAAAACCGGTTAAATGCGGATTGGATTCGATTAAGAAGGCTTCCGTACAAAACGCATCACGTTTGTTTTATAGTTCAGTATTTGTTATTAAAGCGGGAACAAAAATACATTACCACAAATAAATTTCACAAGCTGTAACCTTTTTGTTACCTGTAAAATTTAATTATGACAGAATAATATATATTAATAGTATTAACGCCATTAAAATCAATCACCTAATCACACTGAAACAGGCAGTATTTTAATAGTCTTATAAGGATATATCAGAATGAAGTATTTTAAATACTATCTGTTTTTACTTAACTGAAAAACCGGAGCATCATTATCCCTGAACTTCTTTTTTGAAATGTAACTTCTCGTATTCCGTTATAAAATTGAAGGAAGTTTCGAAAATAATTATTACTTGATATCGCTCCCATCCCGGCGCTCTAGCGATACTAATTTCTATAAACACTGTAATAACTGTTTTATGAATAACAGATCTTCGTTTTACATTAATTAAAATAATAAACATAATAAGGTTTAACGTTAAAATGTACAGGGTGTAAAAAGAACATTCACTATAAATTTGGGATATGATCTACTTTTTTCTAATTTTAGAAATGCATTTCTTTATTTTTTTGAATGAGAAAAGGTAGTATAATTATATCCCAAAGTTATAGTGACTGTTATTTTTACACCATGTACATAGTTTACTGCGCTACGAAATGTTGTAGTTAGTCTACGACATGACGTAGCCAGTCTACGACATGACATAGCGAGTCTACGACATGAAGTAGCCAGTCTACGACATGACGTAGCCAGTCTACGACATATTGTGATAACGAGTCTACGACATGTCGTAGTACATCTACGAGATCTCGTAGTGCGTCTACGTTACATACAAGAGTTACGTCGTTGCTTTATGTGAATATCCTAGATTAGAATTTATACATAAACATTTTAATACAAGATATATTTTTATCACCATTATATATTGTATCCAACATGTCGTAATAATATAGTGCGATGTTTGCAAGAAAAATTAGCATAATATGGCCAGTTGATATGTTTATCAAGTAGCCATATTATGCTAATGTTTCTTGCAAGCAACGCATTCATTCACAGAAAACAGACGTGAAATTACCGTTACTGGAGGTAAGAGGGAGGTTTGAGGATTATACTTGCTATACCTCTGGTGTCCATGAGCGGTAATGATGGATAGCTATTCTGATATCTCGTCTTATGTTTGTCTCTTAATTTCAAATATGATAATAAGTAATATTATTACCTATCGTAAAAGTTTTATAATATTTTCATCGCGAAATCTCATTATTATACGTCTCACTAATGATAAAAAGTTCACTCAAAGCTCTCTTATTATGTACCCGTTGACGAAAAAAGCAAACGTCATTTGTGAAGGTCACAGCCCATTTATTAAAATATCAAAAATAGAGTTTGAGAAAAACATCGCGAGTGCAATATTTATTTTCGATTAATTTTAAGACTTCATCATTTCAACTATCGTCACTGCACTTAAGCTTAATACTTGGGGGGGGGGCAAAGTATTTAATGGGGGGTAGTTGCTTATACTCGCCACGCTAGGCAGGCGGGTTTTCAAGCGCAGTTTTCTGATGTAAAATGCAGAAACGCTGCTGCCCATTTCCGGTTTTTGTCTGTCGCCTTTTACGACACCCTCGGGTAAGATGGGGAGGTTTTTTCTCCGGCACCCCACGGCGCGTTTAAGTTTAAGACTTACCGACATGAAAATAATTAAAATCAACCCTTCAGTCTCGAGCAAAGTGTAGTAAATTGGAAAACTAAACTGTGAGGACCTCGCCGAGATTCAATTAGGTGTTAATCATATCTGGGGGACGAACGGATCGATCTCCAACCGCTCGTACTTTAAAACGCCTTTAGTGGTTCAGAGCTTTGCTCTCGACCCGGCTGTGGGTTCAAATCCCGCGTTGGAACAACAAAATATGTTTTCAAATTTGGTTAGGACAATGCAGGCTGATCACCTGATTGTCTTACAAGAAAGATGATCCATGCGTCGGATGGGCATGTAAAAAGTCGGTCCTGCGCCTTGTATCCCGCCAGTCGGTTATCCATCTCACTGGGCTATAGAGTGAAGGTAGAGAGAGCGTTTCTGATTGCGCACATACTTAGGCACTATAAAATAACTCTTGCGTAGCTGGCATGGTTTCAATGAAACCGGCCACCGTTACCAAAATCGGTGTAGGAGGCATTATATAAAATTGCATAATATTATTTTATGCTAGTTGACACAGAAAATGGATTTAATAACGAGTTAGCGTAGTATTAATTGGTGGTGACGACTCCATGGTCTAGTGGTTTAGAGACTAGCTCTCGACTTGGAGGTCGTGGGTTCGATTATATCATTAGAGTAAAGAAGAAGCGTTATGGTAATTATATATGACTATATAGCGTAATATGATCAATATCTATTGTTAAATTATTAACAAGAAACACAACGGCTGTTAATCCTTACAGAAACCGGGGATAATGCCGCTATAGCAACCATTTTTTTTTCTAAATATCTATGTAATTTTTTTCTAAATATCCTATTTTCTCCTTTTTTATAAATTAGTTATTAAAAAAGATATGGACGTACAAAAACCTAAAAAATATGTCCGGCTGTGTTCAAACATCCAGGAAACAAATTGGACTACATCTATATAATATATAAAAGAAAGTCGTGTTTGTTACAACACTTATAACTCGAGAACGGCTGAACCAATTTTCATGGTTTTTGATTCGTTGGATTTGTCTCCTTCCCGAATAGCAGAATACATATTAAAAATAGTGAAAACTTGATGTGTAATGAATAATTAATCATATAAATAAATGCTCATATCTTGTTCATCAAATGTCAAACATTTGTTGTCAAATGATGTAACAACTATGCGTTCAGAAATCTATTAATGTATGCGTATTGAAGTGTCAGTTTGTAACTTTCAATAAGCAACGTTTTTCTAAATGCATATTATGACATTTTAAACGATATTTTCTTCTTTTTTTTGGCATTGGCAACGATATCTAGGTACTGAAAACGAAAATGCAATTTAAAAAAATGTCTGTCTGTCAGCGTGTCTCTTTGCTCCGGCTAATCTCTGGAACGGCTGGACCGATTTTAACGAGACTTTCACTGGTAGATAGCTAAAGTTACAAGGATTAATTTAGGCTACTTTTCATCATCATCATCGTCATGTAACTAATGATCACTGGAATCGGCTGGACCGACTGTGACGGGAGCATTCACCGGGCGTTAGCTTATGTTAGTAGGAGTAATCTATACATCTATATGTATAAAAGTAAGTCGTGTTAGTTAAATTATTATTGATAACTCAAGAACGGCTTTATCGATATGGCTGAAAATTGGTGAGGAAGTAGCTTAGAGCAAGTAGACGGACATAGGATACTATTTATTCCATTTGACAGCGTTTCCGTGAACGTTGCGGGTTCTGCGTTAGGGTTTCGCGTTGTGGGTTCCGCGTTGCGGGTTCCGGATTCCGCGTTGCGGGTTCCACGTTGCGGGTTTCGGGTTCCCATGCTGCTGGTTCCGCGTTGCGGGTTCCGGGTTCCCGTGTTGCGCGTTCCGGGTTCTGCGTTCCGGGTTCCGCGTTGCGGGTTTCGGGTTCCCATGTTGCGGGTTTCGCGTTGCGGGTTCCGGGTTCCCGCGTTGCGGGTTCCGGGTTCCCGCGTTGCGGGTTCCGGGTTCCGGCGTTGGGGGTTCCGGGTTCCCGCGTTGCGGGTTCCGGGTTCCCGCGTTGCGGGTTCCGGGTTCCCGCGTTGCGGGTTCCGGGTTCCCGCGTTGCGGGTTCCGGGTTCCCGCGTTGCGGGTTCGGCGTTCCGGGTTCCGCGTTCCGGGTTCCGCGTTGTGGGTTTCGGGTTCCCTGTTGCGGGTTCCGCGTTGCGGGTTCCGCGTTGCGGGTTCCGGGTTCCCGCGTTACGGGTTCCGGGTTCCTGCGTTGTGGGTTCCGGGTTCCCGCGTTGCGGGTTCCGGGTTCCCGCGTTGCGGGTTCGGCGTTCCGGGTTCCGCGTTCCGGGTTCCGCGTTGCGGGTTTCGGGTTCCCTGTTGCGGGTTCCGCGTTGCGGGTTCCGGGTTGCCGCGTTGCAGGTTCCGGGTTCCCGCGTTGCGGGTTCCGGGTTCCCGCGTTGCGGGGTCCAGGTTCCCGCGTTGCGGGTTCCGGGTTCCCGCGTTGCGGGTTCCGGGTTCCCGCGTTGCGGGTTCCGGGTTCCCGCGTTGCGGGTTTCGGGTTCCCATGCTGCTGGTTCCGCGTTGCGGGTTCCGGGTTCCCGTGTTGCGCGTTCCGGGTTCTGCGTTCCGGGTTCCGCGTTGCGGGTTTCGGGTTCCCATGTTGCGGGTTCCCGCGTTGCGGGTTCTGGGTTCCCGCGTTGCGGGTTCCGGGTTCCCGCGTTGCGGATTCCGGGTTTCCCGCGTTGCGGGTTCTGGGTTCCCTCGTTGCGGGTTCCGCGTTGCGGGTTCCGCGTTGCGGGTTCCGCGTTGCGGGTTCCGCGTTGCGGGTTCCGCGTTGCGGGTTCCGCGTTGCGGGTTCCGGGTTCCCGCGTTGCGGGTTCCGGGTTCCCGCGTTGCGGGTTCCAGGTTCCCGCGTTGCGGGTTCCGGGTTCCCGCGTTGTTTTTTTTGGTTGAATTTCATCATAAACTGTTTTTATGCTCAACGAAGTGGGCAAGGGTCAGCTAGTTTTATAATAAAATCGAATCATAAGAACCCAAAAGCCATTTTTAGTTTATAAGGAAAAAAGTAAATCAATGGTTTTTGTTTTGGAGGAGGAGGAGGAAAAGGGGTCTCTTAAACGTCGATTTAGAACGTAATTTCAGTTCAAGCTACAGTTGTCTCTGTCGCGCTCTGCTTGTTTGATCAGACAGTGACTTGAGCCTTAAAGTGTACTATGGGTTTTAACAATAAAACAAGTTTGCATTTTTAATAAATAAAAAAAAAAACACGCTTATATGCATTTTCATTGGTCCTTGTACGTAATGTACATAAAATTTAAATTAATCAAACTTCTGATGAAAATGATGCTCAAAGATTCTGTAACATACATACATAGATACATACAACCTATTTGTTGCTAAAAACAGAATTCATGTGCATTTAGGACTTGTCAACGTACCGAAAACAGAATGGATTTCTGTTAGTGTGCAATTATGAACAGCTCTCGAGTCTAAGGGCCAGTTTATACTAATTACCGCTCCAAACACTCGGCGGACGCACTGGTACTAATTACTAATCACAGTGTAAACACCCCTTAATGGAAAGCCACGCATTAGTGTACTTCACTAATAATAGCTCACACACCAAATTCGGTGACGGTTTCATTGAAACCAGTAATTGTAGGAGGTATAATATAGTGCCCATGTGTGTGCGCAATACACAATAACTCTCTCCCTTACTTTACTTTCTTAACGATTGGCAAAAGATCTGGCTACAGATTCAAGATGTCATGTGTTTATCGCTTACGAAGTCCGAAAACAAAATGTATGGGATTTGACATAAGCTTCGCTAAATGACAAGTGATTTCATATGTCATTTCGGTGCTCTCGTATGGACTATTGCTGTGGGGGAACTCCGTTGCTATTGATAAGGTCTTTAAGGTACAAAAAAAATGTGTGAGAGCCATTTGTGGAGCTTTGTCGCTGGATAGTTGTAAAACGTTATTTCAGAAACTTAATATATTACCTATAGTATGTTTGTACATAAGAGATTTGTGTTTTTGTAAAGGAGCATTCGAATTATTTTTTAAATAATGCAGCTGTCGTTAACAGAAGTGCCACGTCTAGATACAAACATAAGTTGTACATACCTCAGTGTCGTTATGATCTTTACAAAAGAAATGTGTATTTTAATGCTATTAATATATATAATAAATTACCAGATCGTTTCAAAGATCTAACTATTAATAATTTTAAAAGGCAAATCTCAGAATGGTTGTCCAAGAATTGTTTTTATACATTAAATGAATATATAACATTAAAAACTAATAATAATTATTATTAAATTGACATAAAATACTAATAATTTGTAATTCTATAATATTGACATTAATAATAAATAACAATAAATATTATATTATTAAATTATGTAAAATAATGATTAAGTATGTTCTCTTCATTTTATATTGCATGCCATTGTAATGGCGGAATGTCTGATCTTTATGTAACTAACTGTAACACCTTGTAATGTACGATATTCTTGCAATAAATGATTATGATTATGATTATGATTTAGCAAAGCTTATGTCAAATTGCATACGTTTTGTTTACCAACTTCGTAAGCGATAAATAGTGATGGCATCTTGAATCAGGTGCAGGATAAAAAGTAGATCTACATGCCCATTCGACGCAGGATGCTGCATAATTAGATTATTGAATGAATATTAAATTTATTTACTTTTGGACTTATTAGACAGAAAATCAAAAAAAAAAACAGCAGAGCATTAGGATAAGTTTGAAAACATTTAAGTCTCAAGCCATTACATATAATGATTTAACTCTTTCTCGCAAGACGATATTTGAACGTAGAAAGATAGGTACTGTTTATGTAGGGCCTGTTCCAGGAGACGCTCTGAACGTTCAGATTATTCATAACGCTGACATTGACAGCTGACAGTGCCTGTGAAAACAGTTCAAAACGATCCTAAACAGATGAAGAACAGGGGCTAAAGAAACGCAAATCTGAACGAAAAAAACGTTATTTTCGTTTACTATTTTCTTTACCACTGTTTAGGATCGTTTTGAACTGTTTTTACAGGCACTGTCAGCTGTCAATGTCAGCGTTATGAATGATCTAAACGTTCAGAGCGTCTCCTGGAACACAGGGGTAGAGTTAACAACGTGACGTCACAATCGTTTGTTCCTTTCTCGTTCGCATATTATATTTAATAGTTAAATAATATGTTCCTTATTTTAATGGTACTTAAACAATTTTAGCTGTACATAATTTGTTTACCGGGGGTCTCTAATAATATCAATTAAAAAAAGTAAAGAATTATGCATGCCGTAAGCGGAGTTAAAATAGAAAATACATTGTTTGTTGCCAATGAAAGATAAAACTTATAAGAAATGTACGGGTAGAAATAATATTCAAAAATGTCATTACTATTTGCTACAAATCATTGAGCATTATAAAAGTTCACGTATGAATGAGTTGGCAAAATTTTCTCCATACAACGACAGATAGCTTCGTATTTGCTGGAAATACTCAGTATCCGATATTCTTGAATACTTTACAGTTTAGATTATACGTAGGAGGTATTATATATAAGGTATTACGTGCAAAATTATGAAGCCTCAATGCATTTTTGTGCATTATACTAATTGAATTATACATAAAGGCAAACATACATTAAATAATACATATTTTTAAAAAACGAGAAAGTAATGTAATCAGTATAATATAGTCGGTTCAAGGGGAATAATATAGTCCAGTTTTGGAAGTCAGTTCAAGGGATTCCCCTTGAACCTACTTCCAAAAAAGGAGGAGGTATTAATTTCGCTCTGTTTTGTTTTTAATGTATGTACACCGATTACTCCTACATTTATTATACGATTTGCATGATTTTTTTTTCATCGGACGCGGAATTTATGCAATTTAGTCCTCTAAAAATTTTACATAGTTAGTCTTTGTAGTTTTTATTCTATGAACATTTTTCACTTATTTCCAGAGGTGTATTTATGAACAAATTTTTACTTGGATGATGTTGTTTCAGTACGGCTTTAGGAGTTTCTCACTTTCACATTAATAATTGACCGTCGACACATTAAGGTGTTATTAAAATGGAGTGTGTTTTTCAGTCTGTCTGTAGCATCGTAGCTACCAAATAGATGAACTGATTTACCTTACTGTAGTTTACTTTAGACTTTAGAGTCTAAAAATTGCAAAATAAAAAATAAATAACGTTTAAAAAACCGACTTTAAACATTTTTTTGGAGTCGGCGTACAGAGTACATAAAAAAAGGCTGAATTGAGAACCTTTTAAGTAATTTTCATGAGGTCATTTTGCTCTTCACATTATATTCAGTTTGTTATATAAACTGTAGGACACACTGTTTATATTAGTGATTGATTGTCTTGATGATACACTTGTGTATTAATGCTGAATTGCTTTTCATACAATAATTATTATTCGTTAACGTTACCTTACGGAGCTTTCAAATGTTATTGCTTGGCTGTTAAGATTTGATTTAATTCGTAATGCAGTTTAAATGTGACAATTCATCATAATATTAATGTTGCTTTACGTTTAACAATTATATCATATCTATTTTTACCCGGCTGCGCAACGCTAAGGAGTGGTAATGTGTTTAACAGCCTACTAACTGTAGCAGTTTGTCATACAAAGTACTATACAGAAACATTATTGACATAAGTAAACATAGCCTTTAATATTGCCTTCAACATCATTTAGACGCTGCAAATATTACTTTAATTTCAGAGCAATAAAGTTTAAGCGTCTATGCTTGTGGGGAATGCAATAAACCTTTGGAAAATTGAGGCGCGCGGCTCTCGTATGTTTCTTTCTTGCGTATATGTTTTCCCGCTAAAGAAAATAGTCTCGTCTCCCTCTAGATGTCTCGTCTCCCTCTATATGTCTCGTCTCTCTCTAGATGTCACGACTGTATATTGCCAGGCTAGAAAACGACAGCGATGAAAAATTCTCGGTACCTCAAAGTTATCTTATGAGGTACGTTTACTTTTAATATCATGTTATCGCGTGGGAAATAAACTCATAAAAGTTTCATAAGATATTATTTGATGCTAGCCGGCTCTGCGCTGTTTATATAAATATTTAATCCGAAAAACTATAGAGGCTATACAATAAGTGATGAACTACATCTGCCATATTTATTTCTGATAATCTACAACAGCTATAATATCAAGTATACTAATATTATTATTCTTTAATATCGTCCAAATAGTACTAAAACTCTAATCAAAGTCAAGAGGAATGCCTATGCACAGGATGTCACTGCTACTGCTTAGTTGTAAGACAAGGATTCAGCCCTAAAACTCAGACCGAGCGAGGTGGTATTTTCGGACTCGTATGCAATCTCACGCCCGACGGAAGCCCTCGAACAGGGAGGGCCCCGGACGGAGAACCACGACCAGAGATCCTCAGATCCCTCTACGTGGGGAATAACAAAATGACGCATTCAGCATGAAGATGCTAAAGTGGAAAACCCTGTCCTTAAGGGAAGAACCCCCCGCGAAAGAACGCGAGAGAAAGACCAAAAAACCAAAAGAGAGCAAAAGCGTGCTGGTATTTTCGGTCAGGCCGATTTAAGATTTAAACCGCCTGGTCCTGGCAGTACAGTATGTTTTTAACGGGTGGTAACTTCGCTCGAAAAATACTGTATTTGCAAATGCCTACTTTCTCAGGTGAATATTTTATGGGGATACTCTATGTCAATGGTCTAAATACTCCATTTTGTTTACATTTGTATCATATTGAATCGAAATAAAGTGTACGTATTAATATGTGGGCAATAACAGCTCACCACCTCCGATTTCGGTGTCGGTGGCTGATTTTGTGGAAACCAGGCCAGCTACGCAGGAGTTATTTTATAGTGCCCAAGTATGTACGCAATACACGATGACACTCTCCATTTTAATCTCATAACAGTGGGACGGTTAACCGACACGA
The DNA here is from genome assembly GCA_905187575.2 of Celastrina argiolus. Classification (NCBI taxonomy): domain Eukaryota; kingdom Metazoa; phylum Arthropoda; class Insecta; order Lepidoptera; family Lycaenidae; genus Celastrina; species Celastrina argiolus. The sequence goes on along the minus strand of LR994599.1, from coordinate 11,167,305 downwards.
CACGAGATAACAGGACCGACATTTTACATGCCTATTCGACGCATGTATAATCTTGTCAGGCAATCGGGCTGTATTGTCCAAACCAAACTTGGAAATCGAACCCACGACCTTCGAGACACTAGACCACGAAGGCGTTATGTGGATAATGGGTAGAAGACAGGACATGGGAGGGTTTACGGCGCCATAGGGGTTGGTGCGTCGTAAATAGGTTTACGACGGGCACGTGCTGATAAGTCACAGTGTAGCTCAGTGGTTAAGTGAGGAGGTGCTCTTGTCGCGGGTACGAATCACGTCAAAGCAACTGGTAAAAGTAACAGGGCAACGATTCAAGATGCCATCGCTATTATCACTTAAAAAGTTCGAAAAGTAAATATATTGGATTTGACACAATGACAGGCGAATCCTCATGTCACTAATTAGCGAAGCTTATGTCAAATCACATACAGTTTGTTTTGCAAGATTATTTAAAAAAATACTATTAATTCGTTTAAAAATGTTTGTCCGAGAAAAGCGCAGTAGGTATACGAATGTTTTCTCTTATGTCATATTGTGTTAATTATTAATTTTGTAACAAAGTGAAATCAGTTTTCGCGGTAACCACACTAAATACAATAATTAATCGAATTTCCTTGATACTTATTTCTGTACTAGCTGTGCCCGCGACTTCGTACGCGTGGAAAAGTGATTTAGGACACTTTTATATTTTTAAATATATTTTTAGTTTATTGGCGCAACCGCTGACAACTTTCGCCAATAGGTACTTCCCAGTGTATCCCAGTGTTGATCCCGATCCAGCAAGTCACGTACCCGGCAAGCCTCTTGGTATGCAGGGTATAATAATAATATAGTACCATCCTTTCGGAGCTCGGCAAAAGAAGTAGGCCTTAGAACAATATGTAGAAGTCAGCAAAGATATTCGAAGTTAGGATATTTATAATTCGAATGCACCGTATAGACCCAGCCAATTTTTCACGTTAATTTAGTAAAATAATTAACTTCGATGTCCGTCTGTCTATCTGTCTGGTTATCAAAACTTTAACACGTGTAAGTATCAAGCTAACAATCCTATTAAATACTCAGGATCTTCTGTCCCTTCTGGCTTTGAAAAAAACAGACTCCTTAGCCACATCTACCCAAAGATTCAGCCGTATCTCTCTAATTTTCGACACTCCAAAGGGAACCAAAACCTAAATTTGATACGAAGCAACGTCTTAATAGTGCCGACATAGGATAAATTGCGAAACCATAAAATTATTATCAATTTTTTTGAACTTACTACCGTTTTTGTCATTAATATTTTGAGATATTAAATTGAAACATAATATATTGCAATTATTAAGGTATTTAAAACGAAACTCTCGGTTAGACATGGGCGCAGCGGCACGCCCCGTCGAGGATCCAGCAGGCTTACTCTCGACACAACCGAGAATCGAATCAGTTCGATCTCAACGGATTTGGTGTTTTATTTGGTAGATTACTTTGGAACTAATTAGGATAAAGAAAACCTTTGGAACGTAACTTTTTGTACACCCGACGATATCAATCGACATAGAACAAAAATAAACAAACGTCAATTTATTCGGGAGTATGCGGCACGATCGAATCTGAATCAAAATCGAATCAGTTTGGAGAGTTAGGCCCCAGCTCGGCGCGCCGATCGGTTTTAGTAGCGTTTTTTTATTAACCTACCCTAAGTATAACAATAATATAACTAAATTAAATTTAGTTTTAAAGAAAATATAAAATAAAAAAAGATTAAATTTGAATGTTTGCAGCGCGGTTCCTGTTCGCTTCATACAAACGTCTAGCATTTTTTTTTAACTGTCATAAGTTTTTTATTTATGAACCGATTGAGATGAAATAAATGTTAAGTCAAGAATACTACAAATATGATTGAACCACATCTAAATCGGATAAGCCGTTTCTGAAATTAGCGTGCACAAATGCACCGACAAACAGACAAAAAAAAAAAAAATTTTTTTGGGTAGATACTATTGCTTATATAAAAGTCTCCTATAATAACACAGGCACAGTTAGCACATTTTAATAGTATTTTTTACCCAGCAGTCTACACTACACCAGTTGGCTCGGACGTAAGACGTCACCCAGCAGCCTGCATTACGCGGCGCCCGGTCGAATCATGGCGAAACGATTTTAATTTTGCCTATTTTAATTTCCTAAACTACTCATTATATTTGCATGGTATAAAGGGCAAATATTATAGTCTTCATGGAATGCTTAAGCCAACTAACGTATTAAAAATGATAAGGATTAATACCGTGATGGTATAAAAGTATAAATAGCTTTCCAAAAACCGCTTAATTGCCCGTTTTTTAGTTTATCGCGAAAGGCTTTCTTTTAATTATACAGTTAATTAAGTTGATTTTATACAATAAATTATAATTTATTTCAATTTGTGAAGCAAGTTCAAAAATACAATTTTTATATTATTATGACACTGTGAAAACACTGTTTTCCCAGAAAAAAAAAATCCTGATAGTTAGGTACTTATTTGATTTTATTATATTAGAATAATCTACTTTAGTGCACCGTTCTATTGCTTCGCGTCACTGTGTAAGCGATCCCCCTGCGCCCCCCGCACGAACCGTTCGACCGCAGGCCGCGCGCGCGAAATTCATCAGACTTGCTTCAAATTTATCGTCACTGCTCGGCTCCTATGTATCGTAGCGTTATGTTATATAGCCTATAACCTGCCCAGGAATATGGGCTACAATCGTACCAAGTTTGGTTAAAATCCCTTCAGTAGTTTTTGTTCCCATCGTGCACATACATACAGACAGACAGACAGACAGACAGACAGACAAAAATTTTACTAATTGCATTTTTGGCATCAGTATCGATCGCCAATCATCCTCCAATATGTATTTTGAAAAAATATTCAATGTACAGAATTGACCTCTCTACAATTTTATTATAAGTATAGATAACGGGTAAAAAGAACAGCTACTATAAATCTGGGATATGAATATACGACCTTCTATTCTAGAAATGCATTTTTTTTATAAAAAAATTTTTTTTAGCTTTTTCATTATTCTTGTGACAAAAAAGAATAATGGTAAAAAGAAAAAAAAATAGTTTTCGACAAAAAAAAAATACATTTCCAAAATGAGGAAAGGAAGTATAATCGTATCCCAAAGTTATAGTGACTGTTTTTTTCACAACCTGTATGTGACACACTTTAATAAAATCGGAAACAATCAGTAATACATTTTTCTTATTTCAGTTCTTTGATTTATACATTTTAATATCGAAAATACTGCGCTATTACGAATGTCAAATACCGATTTAATGAAAACAAACACATTTTTCTTTCAAGCGACGGATTGGTTTCAATAATTTATTTATAACGTCAGCTCTCTGGACGGTTTTTATAAGAGTCCCCTAAATTGGTTCCCCTGGGAGGTTTTCCTCGTTTCGTTAGTATTGTGGCATACATCGCGGGTTAAGCTGCGTTCATACATAATCCTAATTATAAGATCGATTGTGATAATTAAATTTTCCGTTAATACAGTTTGAAATAAAAATATTTATACAAGAAATTTAAACATTACATTACACACTGCAAAATAAAGATAAAAATAACATAAAAAAGTTTTATTCAGTCCCAATAAGTTGTTATGTCCATTGAAATGTTACATTTTTTAGGCCTTACCTTGCGTTTTTTAGAGGACGCAATTTTATTTTTTTGATGTGTAGGGGGGGTCAGTGTAAAGCTAAAACCAAGTTTGTGGGGTCGCCACCCTTGTCCCACGGCCGCCATCTTGAAAATAGGGGTTGAAATGGTATTTACGATATATCTCTTAAACTATTTATTTTATAAAAAAAAAATTGTTAACATTTTTTGTTTAAAATTAAATTCTCTACAACTTTGCTCCAGTAATTTTTTGTCGTAGAACTATAAATAAAAAAGTTATAAGCGAAAATCTTCGGAAATTGAGAAAAAAAATTATATTTTTCGATGTAACTTTTTTTTTATCATTTTACGAAAAAATGATATCCGACCATTTTTGTACATCGTTTTTTGAGGAACAACTTTTATTCGCATCATTTTTTCATTAAGTCAATAGCTAAGGTTTTACAGCGCTCCGAAGTGAGTACTATTTTTCAGTACTCTTAACTATACCTATAATAAACGTGTGTACCTATGATAAATCATCAGTTATTGTTTGTTTTTTTTTTCAGGTAAGACCCAAGTGACCATGAGGGAATAAAAGAACAGCTGCCTGCTATTGTTATTATTATTCCAAACCTCTGTTATTGTAAGAATAGCTCATAACATTGTGTTGAAGTTGTCGCCTAACCTATATCTTTTAGTTGTGCTACACATTTCTCCACGTGCGGATGTATTTTATTCTGTTTTTAATAGTGAAGACGATTTCGAATAATTTTAGACACTATTTAAACTTCAGTGATAACTATATTCTTTTTATTAGCATTTAGACTTTTTAAGCGTGCTTTTTCTATTAGTTCATCATGAGTGATTGTTTTATTTGTAAAAAACCTTTAGGTGAAAATAAAATAAGAACTGTGAAGGCAAAAGGTGTAAAAACTTTACTAGACCGAGCTGTAGCAAAAAATGATGAGGTTAATGAAAAATTATTATGGACTGTTTCGGAAGTTAGTGTACATGTTACGTGTTATTGTTATTACGTGGATAATCGAACTGATAATGTTGTTCGTCGTCGCAGCAGTAGTTCCAGTAGTTTATCTTCAGTTTTAGAAACTGCAGTGCCAGATTTTGATTTTGCGAACAATTGTTTCATTTGTGCCAAACCGGTTCAGGATCCAAATGTTTCACGTACAAGCCGACAACCGCGGGTTTGTATTGTACGTAATGAGAGTACAAAAACAAGTATTATGGACCTTACAAACAGACGTTCTGATGACGTTGCAATGGACATTGCTAATCGCATAGCAATGTGGAAAATTATTGATGCCAGTGCAGAACTCTAAACCTCCAGCACCCCCTGAGCTTCTAAAATTGATCTTTTGCAAATGCAAAGGAAACTGTGGAGCGATGTGTGGATGCCGAAAAGCAGGAATGAAATGTTCTGCAGTGTGCTTCCATTGTTCTGGAGAGACTTGCAGCAACGTAATGGAACTCTCAGAATTAATAAATGAAGATGACTTTGATGATGAACCGCCAACATTAACACCCCTTCCTTCTTCAGTTCTCCCACTGGTATTTAATTCAGAAAGTTGATCAGATGCTGAGCCCCAGCCTGGTCCATCGAAACGACTGAGGACGAAGTAGTTCTAATTTAGAAAATCACCGTGGATTATGCCTATTGGGGATACCACGTAAAAAAAAACGCGCCTCTAGACTCTACCTCGTGGGTGGTGGGGAAAAGAAAAAAAACAAACAATAACTGATGACTTATCATAGGTACACACGTATAAAATAGGTATAGTTAAGAGTACTGAAAAATAGTACTCACTTCGGAGCGCTGTAAAACCTTAGCTATTGACTTAATGAAAAAATGATGCGAATAAAAGTTGTTCCTCAAAAAACGATGTACAAAAATGGTCGAATATCATTTTTTCGTAAAATGATAAAAAAAAAGTTACATCGAAAAATATAAATTTTTTTCTCAAATTTCCGAAGATTTTCGCTTATAACTTTTTTATTTATAGTTCTACGACAAAAAGTTACTGGAGCAAAGTTGTAGAGAATTTAATTTGCAACAAAAAATGTTTACAATTTTTTTTTATAAAATAAATAGTTTAAGAGATATATCGTAAATACCATTTCAACCCCTATTATTTTCAAGATGGCGGCCGTGGGACAAGGGTGGCGACCCCACAAACTTGGTTTTAGCTTTACACTGACCCCCCCTACACATCAAAAAAATAAAATTGCGTCCTCTAAAAAACGCAACCCAAAATGTAACTTTTCAATGGACTAATAACTGTAAACAAAATTTGAAGTTTTAAGTATCTAACGAATTGTCAAAGAGTGAACGAACTACAATTCTCTAAGCGTACAACCAAGATTCTAAACGCTTTAATAGCGATGATGGCTGAAACCTCAACCAGTCGCTTAGAGAATTGCACTGCTGATAATGATCAATTACAACTAAGAACAAGAATGTTTTAGTGCTGTTTTTTACTGCCCAGGAAAACAATGGGATATTATAAGTTTGTGGTGCTTGTGGGTCAGTGCCATCATAGCTCCAGGCAATTCAATAATACGATCTTCTTGCCTGCCTTGTTCTTTTTCATATTACAACGACATGTTATACTGAATGGATCCACCCTAGTTTGGTTGTCTGAAAGTGACATTCGGAAGCAAGTCAAGTTGCAAGTGTCCGCTAACTAGCTGTCATCATGCAGCTATTATGTAATCGTAAAGGTACAATTCCACCAAAATAGTGTTCAGAACATTTGTAAGCCAAATTTTTTTTCAAAATTCAAGCTGTGCCAATTTGTATGTGTTCCAATTTGTTAATGTTGCATGTCCGTGCGTCATGAAGCGAGTCCACCGGAACAAACATCTGTTACGCACAATGTTCGCTACAGTTCAGAACACCGGTGGAAGCGCACTTTAATACGAAAATTCCAGGCAGCCATGTTGTATGGCGTAAACTGGCTGGAATTAAGAGCTTTTAATAGCCCCCAGTGCGATCTTTGCTTGCCAATTTACAACATAAACTTTAGATAACATCCGTTAAAGATATCGAATTGTCACTTTCGATTATATTAAAACCGTTAACATTATCGGAAGTGACACACTATGGACGCAGCCTTATTCTGGAGTTGGTGGTGAGAGTAAACAAATTGCGATATTTGCGGGCTTTATTAGCTGTCACATCAATCATTGATCCCCGTCGGCGTCCGATTACCCGGCCGTCTTCGGAGACTTATATTTTACATGCCTACACGAAGGTGTTTTCTTTGTGTTCGTATTAGCTTGTTTGTGTTTTACATGTATTACATGGCACATTCAACTTTTTATGTGGGTATATAGATTGTACGTCACTAGATATTTGTGGAAACGAAGTGTTTTACCCGACTACGTCAGAAGGGTTATGTTTGTTGAGCGTATGTACGTATCATTGTTTTGGATGCAACCTTAACAGCTCGATGGACTTTAGCTTGAGAAGTGTCGTCACATTTGTGAAAGTGGCACTGTGTATATCAAAATAAAAATCACATGTGTTTTTTATGTTATTAATGCTTTCTATATTACAGATTTCTAGTTAACATTGACTACATTAAAATGAATTTATGAAACAACCTCAAATGTGTAATATTTACTTAGGTATATAACGTACAAAATGGTTCTTTTACACATCGTAATAACTAAGTCAATATTGAATTATTAGATGGTATAAACCTGAAATGTGTAAATATTAACCTAGGTATACAATTGGTACTAACACTTTGCAATAACAAAGTCAATATGACTCGCTTACCGCATAAAAATAATCTTCAAGGGAATATTTTTTTTATTAACCGAGAAAAACATCATCCCAGCTTTTCTCGGCGCAAAAAGTGAGGAGTAGACTTTATTAGCGTTTACCGTGGCGGATAATAAAAAAAGTAATAGACGGTGAAACGTCACAGGCCAGTGAGCCGAGAGGCGGGCCGGCCGCAAATACGATCGCCCCGTTCGGAAATTCAATCAAGCTCGCACGAGATTCGATCAAGATTAGCGTAATTAAAATACCTTTTTCGTCCGTCTTACCTGATTTTAAGCTATTTGGAGGAAATAGCTTAGAAATTCAAAACACTATAAATTATGTTGCATAACAACAACGGCTATTTATTATGTATCTGTGTAATACAAATTATAAGTGTGCTAAATCTATCTAAACTATCGTATCTATACAGGCAGTAATATTAATGAGTGATAATACTTAAGGGTGTATGTGAGTCCCGTACGTAGAGTTTACTGTGTAAAGTCACACTGTAAAGAACCAGCGCTAAAAGAGTTTCTTTTTTTAAATTATTGTATGGGCAAATTTATGATGTTGGGTCACTTCTTATAGAAACATGAACGTCAAAATTATGTCTTTTAGCAGTGGTACTTTCAGAGTTAACTTTACATAGGAGGCACGGCACATACACTTTACACACCCTAAACTTATCACTCATTTATTTTATTTAATTGTATATTAAATTCATTTAATAGATAACGTGTTTTATAATTCCGACTAATATCTTTTGAATATTAAGATTTTCCCCAAGTTTTATTGATCTTAAATATATTACACCTGAAACATGTTGTGTTTGCATTTCAATTAATTCACTTTCGTCTCGTAGATTGACCAATTACGTCGATATCCGTCTCGAGACCGTCCGCTTCTCGAGTTATTGTCCTATACAAATTCAATATCGGAGCCGATGGGCCGCGGTGGAAGGTAATTAAAAATACGTCACTCGCAGCCCAACCCAGTTCGAGCATGTGTCGAAATACGAAATGATTCATTTCCAGTTTATACTCGCGATGCCCGCTGTTTGTTGTTGTTCTGATGAAAATATCCAACGAATGGGACGGAGTAGATTAACTGACGCTTGCGGTCAAAGCCGAAGTTGGAATTAGCGAAGTACGCCACGTCATATCGCAATTTCTAGTTTGCTCGACACAAAAACTCCGTTGACGAGTTTTATTACAATTTTGGCAGTTTCAATTTGGAATTCGGCGGTTGTCGAATCTTGGTCGACAAAGGATTCTTTGATATCGGAATCCTTTTCTAAAATGAACTTTGGGGCCATGTTTGGATTCATTAGCTAGTTCGGCCGTATTTCTGTTGAGGTTTTGTATACCCAAGTCATTAGTATCCTGCACACGTGCAGTTTATACTGCGTTCCAAACCGCGGCGTGATCTGTGCGTTTTGAACTTCAGATCCAACTATCCTACTAATTACGACATTGAAAAATTGGTTTCAGCTTCTTGCGTATTATTACGCGATCGCATATTATACGCTGCGGGGTTTGTTTTTCTACCATATTTTGCTCTAGGGTTGTCTTTACTCGTTGCGTAGATCCAAATACTACCTTTTCAATTAGGACGTATTAACGTCAGTTTTAAATACAGACATTAAACTGTGGAAAACTAGTGGACATGCCAGATCGGACATTACCACGTTCTTTTCGGGGACGGGTTTTAACAGCGAGTGATATTTTCTGTGGTCTCAATATGTACGTTATTATCCGTAGGGTACGAGAGTAAGAATAGTACCTCCTCATACCACCTTTTCTGTGGGTATCGTAAAAGGCTGCAGAGAGAATATGCATCTGGAATGGGCAGCAGCGTTTTCGTGGACATCCTGACACTGCGCTCACCAACTCCCTGCTGCCAAGCGTTGGTGCTCGAGCGGGAGGTCGCAGGTTCGAATCCTGCCGAAGGAACAAAAAAATTTCTGTGTTCCTGGGTCATGGATGTGTATTAAATTTGTGTATTAGTATAATAAAAATTTTAAATATGTTTATAGTATAAAAGTATTAAATATATTTCCGTTTACCTGTAACACAAGTTCTTCGGATACTTAGCACGGGGCTAGATTGACGTGGTGTGATACGTCCGTAGATAATAATTAATAGTGAAGTTCATAGTTCAAATGACGAAAAGGTTATTGTCTTAAGGACAGGTTCTAGTAATACAAACTGTAATTCATCACCATAACATTTTATGCGCTAACGATGTATAATTACACTTTAGATCACAACATGACCATTGATACGTAATTTGATATTTAATTGTCAATTCGATCGAGTTACTTTTGGATTATTGTACGCGGACGGTGATTATGTCTTTAGGGAGACGTCTTATAATTCACGAAGTGAGAACGTCTCTGTTTTCATTTGGCAAATTAGCTTCGGGGGTTTCCCGTCGTTGAGGATTCCTGGAGTCACAATGAGTAATTAGGATCGGATTCGAGAACTTCCCTCCTCAACAGCCAATAAACGCTTGCCGCTAATCGTTGGCCAATAAGCGCGCGGTTAGTTTTCGAATCTAACTCGAACGGGAATTGTGAATCCCTGGCGGTGCATATTGCATATTATGCTTTTTGTTCATTTTTTTAATAATCATTTTAAATCTAATCATTGTTTTGAGCTAGATTTCACATGTAGATAGTATGTGTAAATTTTTGTGACATATAACTAATATTTATAGCCATAATTTAATCAACGATTTTTACTAAGCATGGGCTATTATTGTACAACTGAGAGGAAAATATTGATAAAATTATTTTTTTTAAAATAAAAATTACACTTTTGACACATAAGCAAAATATGTTCAAAGATGCTCAAGAAAAAAATACAATAATAATAGTTTTTCAATGGAATAATGCTCACCTCTCTCCTAAACATACTCGTAGCAAGGAAGATATTTTTGAGAAGTTTGCAAACTATATAGTAAAAATATAAGTGTAGTGGGTACTGCAAAAATAGCTTTTAAGTGGCAGCAATAAAGTCGCAAGTACTCCAACAGGTCGCGAAGCCGCATCTGGTCAACCTCGGCCGGCGTTGAAAGCTGATTTATTCTCAGTATCCATCACTCTGAGTTTAACTGATACTTCTTATCTCCCGAACGGAGCGGGGGAGAGTCAATTAAATATGGCGGCGCTATATCCTTGCTTTATGATACTAAAATACGCCTCGTTGTTTACTCGTTCTATACTTCTTTAATAATGCCTCCCACGCCGATTTCCGTGACGGTAGCCGGTTTCATTGAAACCAGACCGGCTACGCAGGAGTTGTTTTTATAGTACCCAAGTGTGTGCAATACACATAAGCACTTTTCTCTTATTCTCTTATTATTTTTAGATGGCGTATATGAGTTTCTTTTATCTTCCATCAAATAAAATATTATCTATATTCACACGTAAGATATACTTCATATTTTGTTTGTACTATCTAGAGTTATTATAATTTATTTGGATTTTCAATATGACTTAAACACAAATCACAAATGATCCAACAATCTGATTATCCATTAAGTTTCCTAATTCAAGGTTGCCCTATATTCGAAGTTCGCTTGATATAATGATTTTAAGTTTGAACTTTATAAAAATTTTCCCACACTCCCACTTAGTTTATGTGTTTAACATAAACTAAGGCCACATATAAATAAAACAATCTCAAACCCAACCTCAATTGAGAACCTACTTGTCTGATATAAAAAAAATTCATTTCACTTTTAAAAATGAAACAGTTCCAAATTGTATACTTCTCACCCTATATTTCTCGTAAAATGTTCTCGGTTCAGAGCTTCGCTTTTGACCCGGAGGTCGTGGGTTCGATTTCCGCGTTCGAACAACAAAAAATCTTGTTTTCAAGTTTGGCTAGGACAATGCAGGCTGATCACCTGATTGTCTGACAAGAAAGATGATCCATGCGTCGGATAGGCATGTAAAAAGTCGGTCCTGCGCCTGTTCTCTCGCCAGTCGTGTCAGTTTACCGTCCCACTGGGTTATGAGAGTAAAAGAAAGAGAGTGTATTTGTGTATTACACACACTTTGGCACTATAAAATAACTCCTACGTAGCTGGCCTGGTTTCAATGAAATCGGCTACCGACACCGAAATAGGTGAGGGTAGCTATTATTATAACTATAACTAGGTTATATAATATGTACATTGTACAGAATGTTATTTTGCAAATAAACAACACCTGTCCAACTCCAAGTCCCGGCGGTCGCTCCGATCTAATTTGGCATTAGTGGGGTCGATCGGTTTAGCATTTAAATTATATCCGGCATAGTGATTCAAACAACTGCGCCCTGAATTAATAACGTGCAAAATGTTTAGCTGCGCACAATTTTGCTAGATTTTCAGATTGCAATTTGCATGTTAAACGTCAATCGATGCGTCGCCCTATCGCTGAATATTAATGCCGAGGAGATTTTGTTTTACTTTGCGGGAACTCGATTATGATGCAAAGTAGCCGGCGGTGCGCTTTGTTGCGCGGCGGTGCGCTGAGGCGCGTGGCGGTGCGCGGCGTTGCGCTGACGTGCGTGGAGGCGCGATAGGCCCCGATACGTACGAGTCTTTTGAGAATCTCTAATTATGTTTGTCACCATCAAAGACAAGGGGATATGAAAACGGTATATTGAAATCGTTTGTGATGTAACCGGGTCACGTTTGGTAATAAATATTCTTGAATATGGATGTTGCATGCGAAAGAACTTTTATATAAAAGTTGAACGTTACTTTATAGTTGAAGTATCGATTTTACTAAAATGTACTTATTTATTTATAGGAATTATTACAGAGCTTACAATAGTAATTTAAGTAAACAGTGATTACTAATACTACTTTAAATATTATTATGTATATATAAAATATACTTTACTACGAGTAAAATAAATAAGCTAATAAAACCAGTGATATCTACAGCACTAGAAACGACACAAACAAGTGAGTACGTATCCTCAGGTTTTTTGTGAGTAGTAGTTTTAATAGAACATCCCTGCTCTACAAAAACTACAGCCTTACTAAGTATATTAGTGAGATAAATATTTAATAAGATATACCTAGATATATACTCATACTTATGAAGGTTTTTTTACTAATGTTATTTATCTTACTAATATAATATTATTAGTATTATTGTAAATGTAAAAGTACGTCTGTCTGTTTGTAACCTTTTTAAAATCTCAACTAATTTTGATAAATAATGTTTTAACCACTTATGTTATGGACGGACCTGCGGGCAGAAGTTAAAGCTACCTAAAATAATGTATAATATCATAACTATGTCTCGATCTAAACAAGAAGTAGCAAGAAATGGAGTAGAATGATATCATAATCGATTTCCGAACGGTTCCTCAAATATCAATAAAATGTGGGGTATAGTGAAATGTTTATAATCCACAGTAGTTATTTTACTTTAACGCCTGTAGAGTGTGAGCGGGTGAAATGCAATAATAAAGTTGGATAATAACATTCACGGTCTGAACAAGAAGAATCATATTAATTTCGGAGATAATAATGACTGATATCTTTTTCTCAAATACGATTCCCTTCTCAAAACATAATGATGTTTTCATAATCATATTATGCAGAACAAGTGTAGCAAGCAGTAGAACAGAACGACTGTTATCGATTTGCGAACAGTTCCTCAAATACCAATAAAATGTGGGGTATAATATATCCTTTTGAGTGTGAGCTTACGAAATATTGCAATGTTTGATTTCATAATCATTTTCACATTCACAACAATAAGTAGCAAACAGTAGAGCAAAACGACCGGTATCGATTTCCTAAAGGTTCCTCAAATACCAATAAAATGCGGTATAATGCACTGTTAATATTCCACAGAACTTATTTTACAAATTCAACGCTTCTCAAGTGTGAACCTGCGAAATACTCCCCCTGCAGTTCGTGTGGGGTCAAGTAATACTTAATCTTGCGTAAATGATTTATAAGTGTTTTGAAATATTGCATCTACATAGAATGTTGATGCAGACGGGCCTCTGCTATTTGATCCGTAATGACACATCAAAAACATTATTAATCTTAAGGGTGCGTTTACAAATTTGACATACCTAAATTGGCTGATTTTCGGTCGATATTCTAAGCCAAAATGTTTCATTTCATAGCTAGATGAAGTCTTACAAAAATAACAATATTCCAATAGATTTTTTTTGTTTGATTAATTATATATTAATGTTTAAAAATTTGCTAATGTTTACGATCATTTTTCTGGCCTTATGTACAATATTATTTAAAAGAAACTCAAATAAAGTGTATACGTCAAAGTTCTAATCGACCTTAGGACCTCTCAAATAATAAAGTAATACAGCAAAACTAGCGGTATGAATAATATAATAACATGTAAAAATAAATACATGTTGTTGCAATACACATATTTTATAAGCTAGTGAGAAAATGTGACATGCGTTCTAAATTTTAATATAATAAAAAATATTTTTTTTTAATTTACTACTGAACATAAACCATATAATATATGACCACTTTAAAATCGTTAGGAAAATAATACTGTTTAATAAATAATAATGTGTAGTAAAAAAACTAATAAGAAGCTCCCATTGTACAATTTCAACGTTAATTTCTAAAAGACATTACTATAAGGTTTTCGATTTTAATATCATTAAAAAGCATTAGCTTCAATATAAATCTCTGTCCGTTGCCCACTCTCTTAAAAATTTCGGTAAAAAATCCTATAATTCCATTACATAATTTGGCAGGTGAAACTTAACAAAATAATTTTCATCCAATTTTAATACAATTCCAGGAAAGTTTCATCTCGTGAGGTAGACGGGGATTTAGGGCGACAGGCCCTTAAAATTTACCTACTTGCTTTAATTAGGGCTGCGCAGGCTTACCGAGGCTCATTTTTCTTGTTTAGCGGTAATTGATAAAGGGCGGACCTCGGCCCTAAATAATACTTACTGCATATTCAATGTGGAGAGGTGACCAATGCAGAGGTTACGTAATGAAAAATCTCTGTGCGTAACGTATTGTAAACCTAATTTGTAGAGTAGTATGAAATTTGGCAATCTAAGTTTATGTAAAAGAAGGTTCAATATAAGTAAGTTAATATTTTTTAAAATGCTTATTGCTTATCTTCTCGAGTAAGCTAATATTTTTTTAATGCTTATTTTCTCTTATATTATGTATATAAAATGAATTGCTGTTCGTTAGTCTCGCTAAAACTCGGGAATGGCTGAACCGATTCGGCTATTTTTAGTCTTTAAATATTCGTGGAAGTCCAGGGAAGGTATAACGGTTTGTATGCTCAACGAAGTGTAGTTTGAGACACAAGTTGTAGTTTGTGACATTTAATTTATATTTTTTTTCTTTCTTAAAGGCCAAAGAAGCCTTATGAAGTTCAAACTCAAAATGTATATTATTACAACAATAATAGAGCAGTAACGTGGGATTCCTTTTTCGCAAAATGGCCGCCATAGCTGAGTTGCATTCCTATCTGCTTCACTTAGCCCTTACGTTTTAAATACTCTAATCTAAATCTGTACCTGTAATGATATAGTATAGGGCTTCCTCTTGAAATGGAACCAGCCTTTGCTACTCCGAACCAGAAAGACCTGTAGTTGAAGTAATATTATTATTATTATTATTAAAACACTTTATTGCTCACATATAACACAGTAAATAAACAACATGACAATAAAAACGATATTACAAAACGTGGGCAAAGGCGGTCTTATCGCTAAAAGCGATCTCTTCCAGACAACCTTTGTGTCAAAGGATAGCTTGATTTGTAAGCGGGAGTAGTTTAATAGGATACTAAACATAAAATACAAGTACCATACCTACAAGCTGTACATGTGTACATAATCTAAGTAGATACAATATCTTTATATAATAAATATATATATATATATACATATAATAAATACACAGATACATACATACTATTAGTGCATAATAAATAGATAAGTCAACTATTTGTCATTTTGTAGAAGATACTTATGCAGTTTTGACTTAAAAATCCCGAGTGATTTGGAGTGCCGGATGTCGGCTGGCAGTGAGTTCCACAGAATTGTGGCCTTTATTGTAAAGGAATTATAATAATAACCAGACCGAGCAAGAGGTGTTTCCAAAGTATTATCCCCATCAGATCGAAGACAAAGGTTGTGGCTTGCGCCAAGGAATTTGAAACGCTCTTTGAGGTACACTGGTGCACGAGGGTCGTACAGAGTTTTGTAAAGGAGAGTTAAAGTATGCTCCTCGCGACGTAGCTTGATGGGCAGCCACTTAAGTTGTCGCCTGAACTCAGATACTCTGTCATACTTGCGTAAGCCGTAAATAAATCTAACGCAGAGGTTTTGGATACGTTGAAGTTTATCGATCAGATTCTCGTTTAGATCAATAAGACAGACGTCCGCGTAGTCAAGGATCGGCAGGAGTAGTGACTGCGCAAGCTCGATCTTTGTTTTTATTGGGAGTACATTTTTTAGTCTCCTGAGTGACCCAGATGCAGCGTAAACCTTCCGGCTAATTTCAGTTATGTGAGGTGCCCAAGACAAGGAGGAGTCAAAGCAGACACCAAGGTTTTTAACGACAGTGGTTAACTTTAACTGTACATTATTTAAAACGATTTGAGGAACTTTATGTTCTTTGAGCTTATCCATCTGTTTAACTCCACCAATGATAATTGCCTGAGATTTGTTGGGGTTAATGGTTAGACCATGAGACGAACTCCAACTGTAAATTTTAGACAGGTTAACATTTATTTTGCTAATAAGTACATCTATTTCATTAACATCGGCTTGGAGGTAGATCTGGAGGTCATCCGCATATAAGTGGAATTGACACGAAAGCATGGGAGTTATGAAGTTAATAAAAATCGAAAAAAGAAGAGGAGAGAGTACTCCGCCTTGTGGCAATCCGGCAATCACATCACACAACCCAGAGGCTCCACCATCCACGCGGACGCACTGCTGCCGACCAACGAGATAACTGCTGAACCATGCTATCTCTTTATCAGAGCCAAACACATTACGAAGCATAGCCAATAATATATCACTGTCGACAGTACAAAAGGCGTTGCTAAAGTCCAAGAGTACTAAAGCAGTCACAAGTTGGTTGGACATCCCCAGTCTAATATCATCTGAAACATTGATTAGAGCCGTCGTGGTACTATGCCCTGGGCAGAAACCAGACTGATATATATTTAAAAAATTTATAGAGTTAATAAATGAATTGAGCTGGTTTGAAACAAGACGTTCGAGAACTTTGGAAAGATATGGGAGAATTGAGATGGGTCGGAAATGGGAGGGTAGTGTAGGATCATTAGTTTTTGGAATAGGGACAACTACTGCTGTGCGCCAACAACTCGGGAAAGAACCAGTACTCAGAGAGAAGTTGAAAATATGGCAGAGTATTGGTATAAGCGTCACAGAACCAATATCGATCATTTGGCGGCTAATGCCGTCAATGCCCTCTGCATTAGATTTAATAGCGTTCATGCTTATTTCAACTTCTCGTTCAGTTACAGACCTAAAAGAGAAAGTAGATCTTTCAGAGATTCTGGACGCAATTAAATCGTGCAAAGTAGTTCGTTTTAAATCATTGGCAATAGAGGGGACTGTAGTGAAGTGACGGTTTAGCGTGTCAAGATTAATCTTTATTTGAGGAGTTGAATTCAAGCCGATTCCTAGTGATTTTAAAAATGACCAAACCTTGCTAGGGTCTCCGTTTTCAACTGATCGATGTATATGACGGCGTTGTGCATCTCTGCACATCCTACTACAACGATTACGCAATTCTTTATATCTGTTACAATTATCTTGTGATGGATTGTGTTTATATTTAATCCTTGCAGAATTTCGCTTCGCCATCATGACCTTGATTTCACTCGAGAGCCAAGGAGCGGGGAGGTGCTTAAGGCGAACAGGTCGAAGCGGAGCATGAACATCAAATAGATTAACTAAAATACTGTTAAAGTTCTCTAACTTTGAGTCTATTGTTGTAGCATTAAGCACCGCGTCCCAGTTAGAACTGCTAAGGTCCGACAAAAACTTTTCCCTGTCAATACAGTCTAATTTCCGTCTTAAAATAGTTCGGGGTTTAGGCTTAGGACATCTGATTTTATAGGACAGGAAGATAAGGTCATGGTAGGAAAAGGACTCTGCAGGAATCTGGCCGTGGTTGGCGACATGATCAAGAGAAGACACAATACTAAGATCCAATAATGACGGTAGACAGTGAGGTGCTTGATGGGTTGCGGCTGAAGGTAGAATATTAAGGTTTGTACTCTCAACTAAAGAAGTTAATCTCCTGGAACGAGTGTCCGCTTTGAGGAGACAAGTATTAAAATCACCCATAATTAATGTATGGTCAAACACCGGAACCAATGACTCGAGCATAGATTCAAAAGAACTGAAGTAATCAATATGCAGGTTAGGGCTGTAAAATACACCTAGTAGAACTTTCCTACAACCAAGAAGAACCTCTAGGAATAAATGTTCAGATGACTCAGAGTATAGGGATGGAGACGCACTGACGATACTGTAGGGAATATGGCTTTTAAGGTATATAGCTACTCCACCTCCACCCTTGCCCGTTCTGTCATTACGGATTAGGCGAAAACCGGGTAGGGAGTATGAATAGGAAGAAAGACATGGTTTCAAAAAGGATTCAGACACCAGGATAGCATGTAAATGTGGTATGTCGGAAAAAGTACTTAGGAAATCCGGATAGTGCGCAGGAATGCTTTGCGCATTTACATGCACCACATTGAAGTTTTTGGGAAACACAGAAAAGGTGGAGGTCAGCAGTGAGTCTAAGGATGGGGGCAAACTGTGGAAACTACCATCTGACGACAACGACGCATATTCTAAACTATTATCAGACAAAAAACTATCATCATTAGCCGAATGTGACATAAAGTAATGCAAAATATATAACAGATAAATATAAAAAAAATATATATATGAAAATAAAGTAAATAACTTAAATAATATATAATAATTTAAAATGTATAATATAAAGATGATTTTGTTAAATATTAAATAATTAAAAGTATTTACGTATATTATTATCTAGTATTTTATTGAAATATATGTATTAACATAGTTCACACGCCGGCAGTGTAGAAGAGGACCGCTGAAATAAATATTAGGCACAAGAAGTTATATTTTAATCACACAACTCAAACAACACCAGGCTTATCAGCTAAAAGCATAGGTATTATGCAGAGGGGCCAAAGCCAATAATTCAAACAGAAGATTAGATGTATTTTAAACTGTTAAACGATAATGCAGTACCCAGTAATAGTATAGCATAATAATATCTTACTCCTAAACATTCATATAAAACACTAGCTGTGCCCGCGACTCCGTACGCGTGGAAAAGTAATTTAGGGCAGTATTATAATATTTTGACAGCGCGCCGCAAAATTTTGCGGTATTTTAGCCTTTAGGTGCGTAAGGTACTGATTATAAATCACTTCACTGTTAAAGTACTGATTTTATACAGAAAAGTAGCAAAATATAGAAAGTACCAAAAGAAAGAAAACAAACCTAAGTTGTACCTAACATAAAAACCATTCGGTCCATAATAAAAACTAAGAAATAAAAATATGAATAATGAAGAAAAACATAAATCTAACTTATATTGACATAACTTTTTTAGTTTAACTGTAAACACAATACTTATGTTAATCAAAATTCTATTTATTATGCAGTTATCGAATACATAATTTGGACAAAGAAGACTATAAAATGTACAGTAATAGTAGGCTGTAGTATGAATTTTAACGGACGGAATGAGAACTATAATATACAATGCAAAATAATATTATACATTGCTAATGATGCACGCTGAGTTTAACTCTCGGATAACGTATTGTATAAATGAAGGTACCTACTCAACTTTGCTATAATTGTATTAAAAGTACGGCATTTGGCGTAAAGATGTCGCTATTATGGTCTGCTCTGCATCGCGCTATCGCTTGTAAGATAGATTTGTATAAGAGAATACTCTATCAATATTATGATATTTGGCAAAAAAACCCATAATAATCTGTTAACACAGATCCAGGACAGGCCGCAAAAGGCTAGAATTTCAAAGGGATCTCGATTGGAATCGAGTTGTATCAACAGTTTTCCCCTGTAACTCAGTTTAGTAACTATCAAGATGTTTTTTAACGTATGTATTATATTATAAAATAGAAAAAACAAAATAAAGAGCAATATATTTATGAAAATCTTAAAACTGTTTTTAAAATTCCGTACCACAAAAGGAAAAAACGAAACACATATTATAAGATCATTTCCGTCTGTCTGTCAAGACCCTTTTACTCAGAAACGCGTGTAGGTATCAAGATGAAAATTATATAAAATACTCAGGATACCTACTGTTCCTTGAAGCAGTGAAAAAATCTGACCTCTTAGCCAATGCAACCAAAAGCAGTTGCTTTTTTTAGGTATGTCGCTAAATTTCGTCATTTTCGACACTCGTAAGGGAATCAAAACCTAAAGGGTACTTCCCGTGAACTCAAAATCATAAAATTTTAAACCAAGCAACGTCTAAAACCATACGTTTTTAGTAACATTATTTATATAGTAAAAATATTTTGATTTTTTAAAACTTAGTACCGTTTGTCATGAATGTGTATAATTGAAACTTATAACAAATACTTAGGTCTCCTAATATATTCAAGCTGTAACCAAATCAAAATTCTATGTCAATCAGGTTTGTATGGAGCTCTCGGTGCGCAAGTCCAACTCGCACTTGGCCGGTTTTTATTTATTTACTTATTACTAACCTACGCTAACAAATATGTATACAGTACCTACTTATCACAAAGGACTTTACAGTAAAAGTACTAATTGATTTTATACAAATAACTTTCGTAATAAACTCAAGAAAAAAAATCTTAGATTGTCCCTACCTAGCAAGCATAAAACTAACAAATAAAAGTCACCCCCGCGGCCCCGGTGCGTTTGCTGAGAATAGGTACAATTTGAAGCGGCGCGGCGCGGCGGCGCGCGGCTCCAAGGCCCGCCGCGCGCTTCCTACAAATGTCCAGCAAAAACGACATGATCTTTTAAAATGGTCATAACTTTTTTATTTATGAACCGATTTACATAAAACAAACACTAAATGTTAAGTGAAGCTTGCCGCAATATATTAGTGAAAAGTACATCTTAATCGGATAAGCCGTTTCTGAGATTAGCGTGCACAAACCCACAGACAAACAGACAAACAGACAAACAGACAAACAGACAAACAGACAAAAATTTCAAAAATCATAGTTTTGGGTACTATTGCGTAAATAAAGGTCCCCTATCATATTTTTTTTCAAATATCTTCAATGTACAGACACGACTCCTCTACAGATTTATTATATGTATAGATATGGTGCAATTATACAAGATTGTTGACAGATATTACAGTTCTTGGATTACCTAATGAAAGAATATATATATATATATATACACAGGATAAATTATATCGTACATTATTTTAACCCATTAATTGGGTTTGTAACAATTGGTATACTTATTAGAAATAAGTACAATTGCAGACATAAATAAAAATAAATGTTAGATGTTTATAGAAATAACAGAGTTATTTTGTACTGCATATTATTATTACTTTTTTAATACAAATAACGCGTAAGGTTACAAGGTAAAACATAAACTAAAAACATTATAATTGCACATAGTTCAATTCAAATAGATAATTAGGTAATATATTTATCACTAGGATCAATAACAATCCCAAAGAACCGGTTACTTAGGTACTGTGACAGCGTCGCTCCCGCACGAATCGCTTAATTAGTTGCAATTAGTGTCACCAATAAGCAATACGTGTGAGTCGCGAGGTGCAATGGAATATTAATACTAAATTATTATAAACCGAATCTAGTGTTGAGTTGTGTGTAATTGTGTGAACAAGAGTTTTGAATAACTAAGGAACACAGTGCAGTTATTCGTTATCAGTGCTTAAGGTGATTGAATTGAGTTCGGTCATGGCTTCTAGCTTGTGTACTTTACCGTCCGGAGTTTTAACCCGGATCACACCGTCCAGGGTCCAGCAATTTGAAACGCCGAACTTTTGTCTTGCTGCCATGAACACTTCGTGCCGCGGTTTTGTTAGGAATTCAGACAGTGTAATTTTGGAACCTTTGAGAGCTACTTTATTTTTCCATAGTGCTTCGCGAACAGGGGAGTTTGTGAATTTCACAACAATGGGCCTCGGCTTGCTGTTTTTGTCTCCTTTTCCCATCCGGTAGCAAGCGGCTATGGAGCTGGCGGTCAGTAATGGCACTTTGCACTTATTGGCAAGACTGGAGATGATCTTGGCATTAGTGTCTTCACCGGGTTGCTCCGGGACTCCGTGTACAAGTAACATTTTGCCACGGAATCTCGTCTCGATGCGATCCATGCCAAGCCTTAAAGCATCCACTTCGGCGCGCAGCACAAAAAGGCCATTACAGACGAATGTTTTGAATGCTAAAAACTCAGCATTGAGCGCAGCAATGGTGGGACTCTTACGGTTCGAAGAAGTAGCCAGTGTTAGCTCGGCCTGGAATTCAGCCATCTTAGTCTCAAACATCCGGGTCATATCACTGATGTTGTCTTCCAACTGTGTATGATGAGAAGTCATGTTGTGCAGCGACGAGAGAAAGGATAACAAGTAGGAAAAATACACTGCAGGCGAGTGACACTTATTATTTTTTAAAAGATTGCATATAAACAATAACTATTTACGTTAATTTACTAATTTAATTATAATATTTAAGAAGAGTTAAAAATAATGAAGTACGTATTGATAACGTGATAAAAGTATTTTTTATTGTACTCAAGAAACATTTACAATAGTACAATTTACAAGAAAGACTAGCTATTAATAAAATATTAATAAAATAATTAATATAAATTATAATTCATACATAATCAATAAAATAAAAATAGATATTCCATTATTTCTAGATTAGTTAATGACCAAAATCAGAACGAATTGCAATTTTTGGCACTAAAATTTATCACGAACTTTATGACTTCACTGGCAGGTAACTACATAAAAACGTAATAAAGTCTGTATCGACAGAAATAATTTGCACCGAACATATTGAAGAACAAGCCACGTTTTACAGGCATGTCTAACAATGTAATACCATACGGATCATAAAAAATAAATGCCACTTTTATTAGACGTGCGTATCTATATGAAAGCATAAAACGGGAATCGTAAAAGAATGTTATGACAGGAACGAAATATGTCTATACTCGAATATTAAATGGTTTCTTCTCGATCCGAATCTTATCTGTTCGCGGCTATAAGGTACTGAATTTGCCTAAAATAAGTCACTTTTTACATACCCGCCAAGAGTCCCTGTCTAGATGGTATTCAGGTAATAATATAACTATGACAAACCTCTATTATTTAAATAAAAGCATTAGTTATATTTTGACTAGAAAGTATTCTTTTTTTATTTAACTAAATAAATCGTTTAATGTAATTAAAAATGGTTGAATTATAGTGTTAAAATATAATATATGGCTTCAGTAAAAATAGCCTAACATGTCTACGGGGTCAACATCAACGGACAATTATAATAGCACATATTAAATACAACACATTGTAGTATTTGATGATATTGATCCAATTGTTACATTAATCGTAAAAATGGATTAAACAAAGTTAAAATCGACTAAAATATCTCCTATCGCAGATCGGACAATAACATATCAGTCCATTTAACAAATTGGATTAAAGTCCATACATATCGGGTATTTTTTGAATCGTTGACTTTAAAAAGAATTTATGCACTCGGCAAAATGGTTACATCCGTGAGCTTTTAAGTGAATTTAATGAAAATATTAACAAATTGGCCCGCGGGTGGATTAAACGGTAAATTCTCATATCCTGTATATTACGTTTCCCCTTTAGAGGGTGACTAGCCCTGGGACTGTGGGGGACGCAACCTCGGCGATTGCGTTAAATCAGCACTAGTATTGGATTAAAGCCGTATCATGTCTATAAAACGGAGATATTGCGAAATGAAAGCCCTTCAAAAATGTAGTGTGTGTTCGGTTTATTTCGGGGCACTGTTGGATTTCGTCGTTACATGGTTTTTGAAACTAGGTTTTATTATTACTGAAAGAAGAAGTATTATAATTTTTAATTAAGCCAGGGTAATGCTGCGGATAAACTAAGGAATTGTCTGGATACCGGCTGGATTGGAATTGTATAATAACGATTGCGGGGATTATAATTATGTTATAGAAAAGCGGGTACTAGGCATTATCACACACTAGAACAGTATATAACAGTTCACTAAAACTAGTTTTACTGTTGAACTGAACAGCCCAATTCTCGTATTTACTCTAACTTTCTTTTATTATTATTCACCATAATATTATAACACCATATTATAATATATTGAATTTGAATGAAAATGCATAACATACTTTTCATCTTTTTTGAGACTTAATAACAATAATCATTAATTAAACAAATTATGCATCGAGTCCGTTTGAAAAATGTATGTATTTGTATGTATTGTTTTGCCGTTTATATAATAACAACGATATACAACGTATCCCGATAGAGTATAGTTTATTTGTTATAATTTTGAAAAACAGTCCATCAAAATATGGAGTTATTGTTGAACATATAGGTATATCAAAAACATATATATCCGAATTATTAAAAAAGCATCTCATTGTTTGGAAGTCGGTTGATTAGTAATATTATTATTTTAAAATTTTACTTACCGAAATGTTAATTCAAGTTACAGAGAATAGCAGACATTGCAAATGCAAGTATCAGCTGCAAAACATTTTTGCTAAATATAAGCTATGTTATTGAATGTACTGTGGGTTTTTGGTGGAAATTCATGTTATATAGTAAAACACAAACTACTTGCACTTTTTTCCACTTTATTTGATATTTTACATTGATAATTACCTAAAATACACGACCGGTTTCGACATAGTCATCATCAGGTGAATTCTACCTACACCTGTACAAATAAAGTGGAAAAAAGTGCAAGTAGTTTGTGTTTTACTATATAAATAAAAGCTAGTTTAAAAATATAAGTAAGCGTATTTCTGTAATAAATTCGCTTGTGTCGATCTGTAGTACGGTCGGATGATTTGATTTGGTTGTCGAAGGCCGACTGTCGAGTTTCTTTTTGAGGGAGGCGGCCATGCCTGCAGAACCAGCCGAGACCAATATTGCCGAGGAAATTAGTTTAGGTGAATGTAGAGCAGGAAAATATTTAAGGTGTAGCGAGTAGGGAGAATTGGAAAATGTCGCGTTTGTACACATTAAATGTGCGCTGATTCAAGAATGTTTTTGCAAATTTTTTTGTGAATTTTAATTTCCCCGTGAGTGTTGGCTATCTGTAAAAATATTTTTAAGTTCACCTACAAAATAATCGTTTATTTTTGAGCCTTTATTTAGTGACTTTCGGAATATTCGTATTAATTTATATTAAAGGCGTTATTTTTTATTTAACTATACTAAAATTTTATCAAAAATATTTAATTTCGAAAAAAAAAACAGTTTTAATAATTTAATTATTTATGTATACTATAGTCAGTAGTCTATCAACAAATCGTGTTAATATCACATTGACTTCTTGGTAAAATATCACACCTATTTATCAAACTAAAATTTTTCAGTACAGTAAAAAAAAATGAATAATTTTAGATTTTACTATGGTATGGATTTTCATTTAATTGAGTTACAGTTAAGGTTAAGGTGTAATCTAGGTTCTATTAACTTAAAGTATATAAAAATTAAGTTGTATATACTTAGGTTAATAGTAGCTAGATATTATAGAGAAAACATTGATTAAAAAATCCATGTTTTCTCTGATTACAAAATCAAGATACGAGGTTGAGAAAGTGAAGCGACGATCTGTGGGGCAATTAAAATATTAATAACGCCATAATGACCGAAAACTCAACAAAATCAATTACCGGCAGCGTCCTGCGGAAATGTACCAGTATTACTGGCATTAATGAAGTATCCACATAATATTATGTTAATATTTATGATCACATACATTTAACGCTTGATCATATTTTATAATTAATTTATACATTAACAATCATCTCATTAATTTTTGTAATATAAGCCGCATTTGCTGGTCGGCGGTAGCTTATGGCGGATAATACGTGGATGATGGCGTTATTGGTCATTTATTTCCAATTTAGAGCGGGTACACATTAGGCGCTTTCGATTGCGCGCTTTGTCAACGCGCGTTTTGATAACCAGGTGTTCTATACTCTGTACATGCTCAAGCGCGCGCTTTTTCTTTATCCAAAAACGCGCATCAGCAAAGCGCGCGTTAATAAGCGCCCGTGTACCAGCTCTTAGTGATTTAAAAATTTCTGAAATATAATTTGACTATTTAAATATGTGGATCAGTGGGTAGTACGCACTAGCCGGAGGTCGTGAGTTCAAATCTTTTATATTGCGCCCACACTTAGACTAAAAAATAACTCCTGCGTACCTTCAATGAAATCGGCTACCGACACCGAAATCGGGGAGCTATTATTTGTAACTCTATCTCATCTTCGTAACTCTATATACTGCAGGTATTTGAGCTGCGAATTCAATAATTGTTACTGTGAAAAACGTCGTCCCGATATTTATTAGGGATACTTAATTATGCCAACTGGGCGCGGTGCCAACTCAAGGACGAGTTCAGATGCACCCGTTGTGCATCCAATTATGTCCGACCCTAAAATATGAAGCGACGCGATGTGAATACGAACGTAAAAACAATAAAACTGTGATGTAACACAATGTGGTGTTGAACGGCTCATGTATATTCATGTTACGACTGGACAGCTATAATTATTACTTGTGAAGAGCTCATTCGATGCAAACAAACAAATCACATCAAACCTTAGGTTTAAAGAACTTTATTTCTCAAAAAGACCATAGTCACTTACATAAGAATATTTTACAATATATAAGTATGTAGTACAATATCGTGCATATGCGCCGAGAAAAGAAAAAGTAAACATAAAACATCGTTAAAGAAATAGTATGGTACAGAACTAAATACTACATTTAGTACAAAATATGGCAAATAGGTATAATTTCAGATAAGTATTGTAGTTAATACACATTTGTTGCAAATAGTTGCTATCCTCATGTTGTACTGTATTTTTAACAAGAAAAGTATAAATTTAAGGTTTCCTTATAATATTAGTGAATAAACTAGAATGGATCAAAAATTTGTGTGCACTTACTAAATTCGAGCGGTTAAAGTTTGGACTACATAGCTGGTCTTTTACTAAAATTGTTTAACTTGTGAACTGAAATTGGGTGCTGGGGATGTCATATAACCTATCAGCTGCAAACTTAGACTAGGAAACTTACCTTATGAACTAGCCAAATTAAGTTCTGTATTAATAGTCAGAGATGGGACGGGCCAAGTAGTGTATTGGGGGTACACTAAATATGTATTACACTCATGTGGCTATATTAAATACAATTATTTAAAATCACATAATTAGTTATCATGTACTAGCTGTACCCGCGACTTCATTCGCGTGGTTTTTGAGTGACTTAAATCGTTTATGCAGCGCACGCAACGAAAGTCTTCAAATGTGAATAATTTTCCCCGGTTTTGCAACATTTCTCACTGACGCTTCGCTCTTATTGGTCGCAGCGTAATGTTATAAAGCTTAAAGCCATCTTCTGTCCAAATCCAATCCAAATGGTCTATCCAACAAAAAAATATATTTTTTAATCGGACCAGTAGTTCCTGAGCGCTAATCTCAGGAACTACTGGTTCGATAAAATAAAATCATCGTATAAACAAACAAACAAACTCTTCCACTTTATACTATTAGTATAGGTGTTTTGTTGCTTATAAAATAAATAATCAGATTTAAAAAGAGATATCTACTCAAGAATTTATGATTTTCTCGTTCAATTACAAGAATATAACTATTGAGAAACTACTGAGGTAATATTTTATTATCTTGGTGGTCGGTAATAATCTATATCTACAGCAGGATTATGTAGCCATTGTTAGATCAAATAGAAGTTATTGGCCATGTAGTATAGACAAATTGTAAAATGAACAAGTTTTCAGTACCTACTGGTCATTAATCAAAAACTTTAGGAATACAAACTTATAAAAACTACAAATAATGCATATAATATTTCTTAGTATTTAGCTTCTTAGGGTTGATTTTTCAATCGTCAGATAACTTTTACCATAGTAATAAATATGAGAATTTGACAGATTTTGTATGGAACAAATAGTCGCTTTACATTCTCAACCTCGTATCTAAAAACTACAACTTTTCAGTAGAGTCAAAAAACTTAATAATTTTTGATTTTATCACGACATGGATTTTGTTTCAAATGAGGTTCAGTTATGTACAGTATACATCCAAAATCCATGTCGTATAAAATAAAAAAATATTAAGTTTTTTAACTCTACTGAAAAGTTGTAGTTTTATAGATACGAGGTTGTGAAGGTAAAGCGAAGAAATGTCAAAGTCTCATGTTTATTCGACAGATAAAAGATATCAGGCGATTGAAAAATCAGCCCTTAGCAAGTTAAGGAGAATAATATAATATAACGTCCATCAGTTTCCAAACCGTCAATCCGCCATAAACCAACCCTCAACAGATATAGTGTACGCTTCCATAGTTGATAGGCATCGCATACCTGCATACAAATATGGAAATTGCGTGCGTCGGGCCAATGTTGCAAATCCTCAGGCATTGATTATATTGTTCGGCCGAGCTCGGAGACACAATGGGCCCGGCCACGAGCGTCAGAATAAAACCTGGTCACAGGCATTGTGAATAGGCATCTGTGGCTTCATTATTGTGGCATTTTCAAGTGCACTTTTATGTTTTAGTATTAATATTGCGCTTTGAACGGTCCTGGTGCTTGGTGATGTCGGTTTGTTTATTGCGTGGCTAATTAGCGTGAGATTATGTATATTTTTTATCACCCCTGTAGTCTAGTGGTTTAGAGCCTAGCTCTCGAAGGAAGTCGCGAGTTCGATTCCCGCGTTGGAACAACAAAACATGTTGTTTTCAAGTTTGGTTAGGACAAAGCAGCCTGATTGTCTGACAAGAAAGAGACAGTGCATCTGTGTATTGCGCACACACTTGGACACTATCAAATGACTCCTGCGTAACTGGCCTGGTTTTAATGAAATGCTGGCCTGGTTTTCATTTTCATTTCAATTTCATCTCTTAGGCTCACTTGCGCTTATCTCAGTTATAACTGATTTAATGTACTGTTCATGATGAAAATTCATGTTCACAAAAATAATACACAACTTTTAATTTACACTTTTCCACTTTATGAGGTTTTTAATAGTTTCGATTAAATACCTGATGATGATGTAATCGAAACCAGTCGAGTTATTTTGTAAAAGCTATTAAAATCGTAATGAAGTGTAAAAGTGTAAATAAAATGTTGTGGGTTAAAATATCATATTTAGTAATAATACACTTAATACTTGCACTTTTTTCCACTTTATTAGTGTATAGTCATCATCAGGTGTAGGTAGATTTAAAATTTAAATCTACCTACACCTGATGATGACTATGACGAAACCGGTCGTGTATTTTTAATAAATAACTTGTGAAAAAACTAATAAAGTTGAAAAAAGTGCAAGTATTTAGTGTATTATTACTAAATAAAATGTATTTCCATCAAGAACCTACGGTACAATCAATAACATATAAAATATCATATTATATAATAATAAAATCATAAGATGCTGGTTAAAATAAGTTTGTTTGCACCACATACACAAAAACATAAAATTAATAACGACTTTGAATCGAACATGCGAGTAAATTGCGTTAGAATATATGTGTAGGAAGTATTTGTATGTGCGAGCTCATAGGAGCAGCTAATGGACCACTAGTTTCCTGTAGGGAGTCCAAAAGGCATTTAATCTTGCGCTGAATTATGTGTTGATGCCGGAAGGCCGGAAACTCACCGTTCTCGCTCCAGTAATTTCACTTTTTATCCCCTAGTAGGTGTTTTAAATATTTGTATTATGTTTGTTATGACTATTGAAGTGTATTTGTTTCTTATTTTGAGAACTTAAATTTCTTTGGAGACATAATAACAGGATTAAATAATAATACATTCAAATAACAACTAACGACCTCCGTAGCGCAGTGGTTGAGCGCGTTTGTGCTCGAGCGATCGGTCGCGGGTTCGAATCCCGCCGGGGAAACAAAAGTTTTCAATGTTCCTGGTCATGAATGTGTATTAAATTTGTGTATGGGTTACCGGCCAAACCCGATTTAAGAACAAACTAGTTTTGTCTAGGCTCAACTAGTTCATCCTATACGCGATAGGATTAACCAGTATAGGCTAGTCCAAACTAATTTGTCCTAAGCCCGATAGGATAGACCAGGTTAGACTAGGCCAAACTAGTTTATCCTGATATAGATATGCACACTCTAGGGTAAACTGCTATGGCCTAGTCTAAACAGTTAAAACATTTGGGCTAATTGCTTTTTTAATAAAAATCAGTGTTACTTGTTATAGTGTGATTGTTTGTATTACCATATAATTGAGACATTATTGCTTCTATTTTTAAAAAATCATTTATTATTTGTTAAATATGGTATGGTTGTTTGATTTAGGGTGAGTTTCACCAAGCAGTGTTTAAGTTATTCCTTCGGTATTACTGTGAAAGTACCAGTGATATTTTCATGTTTCTATGAGTAATGCCCCAACATCATAAATTTGTCCAAACAATAATTTTAAAAGTAACTCTTTCAGCGCTGGTACTTTCACAGTAAACTCTATATACGGGGCCCATACAACTAAAGTATTATCACTCATTTATTTTACGTCCTGTTTATAAATAGAAAAAAGCCAGGTCGTCCCCCTCTGGCAGAGTACCTACTAAAAATTCTTAGCTTTATTTTAAAAGCTTCTGATTTTTGTCTAATCCCCGATAAAAGCTGAATGGTGGTGTCAGTCTGTGTTATGGCTACAACTAATAAGTTTATCCCATAAAAACTATAATTCCCGAAAGACATTAAGAATGTCGTTATCTTGTGAAATTTTTTATGTTTTTGCCTTATTGCCTTCTGTTTTGTAATCTGAGAAAACATCACATTTTATAACAATCGTAGTGAAAAATGTATCAGATATCTCGAAAGCATATTATTTACACTGAGACTACTCGACTCGATCTAGGAGCTATAAACAACGGCCATGTAAGCTCTAGTTAGCCTAACAAGTTTATCCCGACGAGTCGAAAACATGCAAAGAGGACACTGTAAGGGCTTAATTCTGTATCGTAAAGTGAGCTCGAAATTCACAAACTTCGCCGTCTCCTCGCATTTCATTACGCGGGATGTTTTTTAAACCTCTTCTGCGTTCAACCAGAATACTTGGAAGTGTTTAAACCGTTTACGATAAAAATAAGGTAAAATAATCGGATAGTATTATAATGAGGGGGATTAGCTATACACATATATATAGATGGCCCCTTATTTTATAACTAGTTGTGCCCGCGACTTAGTTCGCGTGGTTTTTGAGTGACTCAAACCGTTTAGGCCCGGCGCCCATTACCGGCATCGGCACGACTGAGCATTTTCGGTGGCAATTAAGTAGAAATTTCCGTGATTTGTGGTCGTAATAACAAAAATACCGCTTCGGTATGCTTGTGGCTGCTGTATCGGCAGCCTTGAGAATGCTTCGGGATGCTTCGGCATTCTACGGTACGCCGCGCCGCCGGCGTACTGAACCGTCGTACTCTGAGACTGATCTTGATGATGATATATGATATTGAGACGCTTCGGCAAGCTACAGGCATCTTTAAGGACGCCTAAGCATAATTGGCGATAGTGTGCGCTTGCATGTAGGATGCCGAAGGATCCTTTTCCTTGCCGATGCCGATAATGGGCGCCGGGCCTTATGCAGCGCACGCAACGAAAGTTCCCAAATATGAATAATCTTCCCCGTTTTCGCAACATTTCTCACTGACGCTTCGCTCCTATTGGTCGCAGCGTAATGTTATATAGCCCAAACCCTTCCTCTATAAATAGACTATCCAACAAAAAAATAATATTTGCAAGCGGACTAGTAGTTTATAAGATTCGCGCGCTTAAACAAACAAACTCTTCCGCTTTATAATATTAGTATAGATTTCTAGCAACAATATTTGATAAGTTGACTGTTGAATATATTTCAATTTCATACACTATGCTATCATGGTAGAATGCATGGACATGTTTTCAACTTTACTACGAGCATATTATGTAATGATTATAATATGTATATATTTTTTTTGTATACCTATATATTAATATACACTATACATTCTATGCAAATAAAGTACAATTCTATTCTAAATGGATTAACAATTATAGCGGACCTACATTTCAAACTGGCATTTGCGACAAAAATAATCTACGAAAGTTTTAGTTCAAGCTTTAAATAATCATTGGCTATTTATATCACTAAATATAATAATACTTTAGATATTATCAAAGTAATTTTACATTATTTGTTTTATGTTTTAAAATTGTATGTTTTATTTAGGAAAGGACTTAGTATCCAGCTCGTAACTAATAAATTTTAAAAACAGTAATTTTTGTTAGTTTAGAAGAATAAATTATATACTTAAATAAGTATTAAGATGGCTGTAGAAAGTTGCAGATATCTTTCAAGTATGCTTTATAGTCTCAATACCTTAAAATAAGCGTAATTCTTCCACTTATTACACCAGGAATTTCCTTATATATTTTTATATATTTGATTTAAATAAAAATACTATGCCAACGTTTGATGCTTAGCGAATAACAAATTTAATAGCCCAGTTACCAATAACGTGACTAGTGACACACATCGGTAAGTAGTTTATCCGGTGCAGTTTTAAAGTTAGCGATACCCGGTATAGCTCCGGTCGTAACTCGATCACGGTGCAGGCGACGCAGTTACGGTCAATTAAAAGTATGCCAGTCCCTCACCGGTGGGCGGATTGAGTTACCGCTCCCGGGGGGATGAGCCGAGACCCTAGCAGTAAACATTCAACAATATTACTTAATTAAAGGGTTGGTATAAAATAATTGGACGGGATTATTTCGAGTGTGTTATTTCTAAATTTTGTAGCACTTCTAATATCCTATGTTTTAACTGTAAGATAGAAGATGATGTTTCATTTTATGTTTATTTATAACCTCTGAGAAAAAACAGAGGTTATAAGTTTGACATGTCTGTGTGTCTATGGCATTGCAGTTCCCAAACGGATGAACCGATTTTGAAAGTTTATTTGTTTGTAAGTTGACGTGTTCTTAGCTATAAATAATTATTCATAATCAGTTCACAACCAGTAGTTGATAATTCGGGGTTTATATAAAGGGAGTTCGGGAGGTAATTTTGTTAATCTTCTTTGCTATAATACTTTAGGGTGTGTATGGGTCCCGTATGTGGAGTTCACTGTGAAAGTACCAGCGCTGAAAGTGTTTTTTTTTTTATTATTGTATGGGCAAATTTATGATATTGAGGCATTTCTCATAGAAACATGAAAGTGAAAAGTACGTCTTTCAGAGTGCTGAAAGACGTACCAGCGAGTGTTTTCATAGTAAACTCTACATAGGAAGCACATACACACCCTAAAGTAATATCACTCATTTAATTTTACACCTATTATATTATGAAAAATATTTCTAAATTATGTTATTGAATGTACTTGTAAAAATTCGTGTTATACAGTAATAATATACTACTTGTGAAATTATTAATGATATGTTTTCATGTCATCTAAGCATTTTTACATATTCTATTCCTAAATAGACATAATACAGCCTATCACTATTCTCTATGCATTGTCCCTATACAATATTTATATCCCTGTACACTATCAAGTGGGCAAAATCAAAAAATCTGGGTCTATAGTCTACACGGTGAGTACATTGATAGAATCTATTCATTTCGTAGAAAACCTTTAAAATATCTAGTGGCAGCTGATACGTGTTCCGTTGCTTTTTAAATAAAACCTTTAAAACATTCGCTGAAAACGTAAAAAGCATTGCTCGAATTTTAGCTGCTGAAAAATATGATCACTAAATGTTATGTATGCAAACGTAACGATTTTTATATAAGCGATTTAATGGTATCGCTCTTTTTATCTTGTCACTATTTTTCTGATGAGCTTCGTAGCGCAGTGGTTGAGCTCGAACGAAAGGTCGCGAGTTCGAATCCCGCCGAGGGAACAAGAAGTTTTTCAAAATGTTCCTGGGTCATGGATGTGTATTAAATTTGTGTATAATATATCTAATAAAAATCTTTAATTGTGTATAGTTTAAAAAAAGTATGAAATATATTTCCGTTGTCTGGTACCTGTAACACAAGTTCTTCGGATACTTAGCACGGGGCCAGATTGAAGTGGTGTGAAGCGTCCATACATATTACTATTTGTGTCTGTAAACTACTATTGACATAGAGCGTCCGAACATCTAGGTGAAGATACTTAAGCAAATACAAAATCAAAGCGAATACAATTTCACCATAAAAACGATTCATGAAGACAATATAAATGTAGTACAGTGTACAACATTTACTGTAAGATATAATAATATAATTCATTGTATTCTTTATAGTTCAAACAAATAGTTTAATTTTACTGATCATTATAGGTATGTTTTGTTGACTGATCCAGATAATATGTGTAAGGTTTTTAAATTTCTCAAATAATTTAATTTATTCAGTTTAGTTTAGTTTCTTATTGTGGTCGCTGATAACCCTAGTTGTTCTAAGCGCTCTTAAACTTAATATAATAAAACGTAAAAGTATGTAGTTTTTCATTGTGATATTTTATTCTTTAATTTTTAATTTGCTTTACTGGCTTCTCCCAGATATGTTTGTGTGACTATTGAAAAACATTTTTTTACACAAATTAAAACTTGTGCAAAATTACTTTCTAGTACGCGTGGTGGATTTCAACAAAAATCTTCTATAATTGAATGTGATATCGATACATGCATTGGAAGGTAACCCTTCCGAGTACTTCCTGTGTAGCGGCGGGCAGGTAGCAGGCACTCCGGGGGCGCCGTCTGCCCCCCATCCCCCTACCCCTTTCCGGGATAACAATTGTTTGTGAATGATCCAGCAGACGAAATAATAGCAAAGGATTTGCATACGAAAAAGCATTCTTCCATTTGTAATATTGACTCTAGACTGGGTTCAAATGTTTAATTGAATAATGGATAAGTCTTGAACGAGAATAAGATTGGATATAACTTAACCTGCAATTTAACTACATTTGGAATATTCATCCGTTGGTTATCTAGCTTAAATGTTTAAGATAATACGGCTTTTATTATTTTATTTTTTTAGTTTAATAATTTCTTGTAAAATTAAACATTAAATTGGCATTTTACACAGCATAGTTACATCATAAATCACTACCTATAGCATTTTTAACATGAGAATTAAGCAGTAGTGGACTTAATTCTCACCGCAGCACACAGCGAAGTCGTTAAGCGTGTTGGTGCGCCAACCGGAGGTCGTGGGTTTGAATCCCGCCGAAGGAACAAAAAGTTTTCTGTGTTCATGGGTCATGGACATTGGATGTTTATTAAATATGTGTATGATATAATAAAATCCTTAAATAATATATGTAAAGTATAAAAAATATTAAATATGTCTCTGTGTCTGTCTTGTGAAACACGGCCTTAGCTATAATTATCTCGCCCATATTCTTCGGACAGCTCCAATTTTGTTGCGTCCAAAAATAAACAATCTTCGGGGGAAAGTCAATAATCAGTACTTATCTCCTCAATCGGAGGCGTTTGGGGTTCCGCTCTCTAATTTAAACTCGGGAGGTTCGGGCGCGAACACGAGAGTTCTTCTGAACGAGACAATGTCATTAAATTAAAGTTTCATTTGTCTTCATTTGCTAAACAATAGCAATTATACAAAGCCCCACAGCGGGCGAGTAATCAAGCGTCCCTTTAATTAAGTACAAAAACAGTGGCAAGTAATTGGATCTGAACAACTTAGTAAACAAATCGAAATTGAAGGTAATAAATCTAGCAAACACCTCTTTTAGCTTGGATGAGCTTATTTCTATCGAAAAAACAGCTCTACTAATCATGGAATAGACGGTGAAATGTATTGGAGAGAAACTATTGCTAACCACAAGTACCAATCTATTTGTCGCAGTTTTCTGGCTGAATCTGTTATATGATTACCTATGGACCTATGGACGCTTCACACCACCTCAATCTGGCCCCATGCTAAGTATCCGAAGAACTTGTGTTACATGTACCAGACAACGGAAATATATTCAATATTTTTTGTACTATACAGTATACACATATTTAAGATTTTTATTATATTATACACAAATTTAATACACATGACCCAGGAACATTGAAAGCTTTTTTGTTCCCTCGGCGGGATTCGAACCCGCAACCTGTCGCTATAAAGCGGAAGAGTTTGTTTGTTTAAACGCGCTAATCTCAGGAATAATATATATGGCGCTTCATTAAAAATGTACCCTAATTTTTTTTGACTGACACTTTCACGATGAAATTATTTTCTCTAGGGTCCATAGTAAAAAACATCACGTGCGTGTAGCGTGCTCAAAAAGCATGTTCAATTTATAGTACTTTACAATAAAAACGAATTATATTCAACGACTAGCGGTTCCCGCGACTTCGTTCGCGTGGTTTTGAGTGACTTACGCCGTTTATGCAGCGTACGCAATGAAAGTCCCCAAATGTGAATAATTTTCCCCGTTTTTGCAACATTTCTCACTGACGCTTCGCTTCTATTGGTCGCAGCGCAATGTTATATAGCCTAAGGCCTTCCTCTATAAATGGACTATCCAACAAAAACAATAATTTTTCAAATTGGACCAGTAGTTCCTGAGATTAGCCCGTTTAAACAAAAAAACAAACTCTTCCGCTTTAAAATATTAGTATATATTAGTATAGATAGACATTTTTTGCATAGACTGTACAGTCGCTTCTTACACTATACGTGAAGTTGAAATAGTTTTTGCGTCTAGGGTACGTAACTGCATTTCCTTGTGTACTCAAATGTAGTTGTCCCTGCTTCCCCGTTCGTGAATACGTACAGCTATTGCGTCGGGGCGTGTTCATTTCCGGCTTCTTGCATTTTTATAACCTTTTATACCGTCGCTTTCCCCTTATGGCCTGTAGGGTGTAGCCGACATAAATTTCGTTCTCGATACAAATACTTTGTTTATTCCTGTCTTAGTAAAAACAGTAAACTTAGTGGCATGTTGAGTCATAAGATCAATTACGTATAACATGAGGTACGTGTATTTCGTATAATCGTATATTCGTATTGGCTAAATATAATTTAGCCAATTGACTAATAAAAAGAATGGTGAAAAATGTTATACATTTTTTTAATTTATGGTCCCTATTTGTTTTCTAAATGATTTGCAACTGTGTTTTATTTATGTTTTTTTTTTGTTTTTAATAATAGAATTATAATATTACTGAATGTAGTTTCATTCAACTCGACAGCAGGCGTTTGCGTTTTCATATCATGTTTTTCTCAAACAATTTTAAGTTCAAAAATGTTGCTTCACTTATCTAAGACAATTTGTACGGCATTCATAAAGCTTAATAATTATAGCACTTAAAACCTCTAACTCGTTCTTTCATAAATTTTTTTTTTTTTATTTGGACGATTTTAAACCTATCACAAATTTCATGTTGAGGTGGTAAAGGGAAGCTATAAAGGGATATATAAAACTCCCTCTTTCAGAACTCCGGTGTAAATAATATGGCTTACCATAATGTCTTTAATTACGCCCTATTTAGTTTTATTCCCGACAATCAAATCTCGAAGACTGCTTGCTAACCCACTGTTTGATCAATATCTTGAACATCGTAATGAGTTTTATAATTTCCTAATTTTTTTTCAAATTTTATTAAGAAAGTTACTTAAGTCCATATTATTCAGCGATAAAAATGACCGATGTCACTATTGACTAATCTACAGTGTGTCTTATGGTTCATATTATAATATATCATAATATACTGTGAAGAGAAGGATGCGTATAGTATTTTTTGGCACCTCATAAAAATTACTTATCTTACGCGATGAATCGCAATTAAAAATGTTTTTTCGAGCTCTTCACACTATATTATTTGCCTTGTTATTGGCAATATGAACTGTGGAACATACTGTTTATCTGTACCAAACTTCATTAGAATTTATACTACAATTTTCCGAGTCCGTTCAATTCCACTAAATATTTCCTGTTTATAATATTCTGGTGAAATCAATTTAAATATCAGCAAAAATTTCAATTTTGCTCGCTCAATATAGCTACTGGCTGTTGCTGTGATCATTAGTTAAGAATAAAGCGTGTTGGAATGGCTAAGAGGGGTATGTATTATGCGAATGTCCCCTCCTTAAGAGCAGAGTGTGGTGCGGAGATGTGGTTTGACCCAATTTCCTACAATCTGTTGGACTGATTGCGACCATTGAAGGGATTTCAGTTGATAATAACACTGCATAACTCATCCCCAGCAGGTACCCTTAATTTATATTCAAATCTTAAAACAACTGAAAACGCTAAATTGAATATTATTTATATGAATCCAATTTGAAAGTGATTTAAGTTAGAGTGTTCTTTGTAATCATCATCATCATCATGGGATATACTCGGGGATGTACCCAAAACGGGACACCTTTTTAAGGGTTTGGTCTAATGGAGGCTCTGGGGGAGACTACGGAATGAAGCGCGCTGCACGTCACCAACAAGTGACAAAATGTAGTTTTTAAGTATAATAAATACTAGTCAGGGTTCCCCCATACATAATTTTCACTTGATTAGTATCAAGCTAATTTTTCGTGAGTACCTTCATTTTGGTGAGTCGCCCAAGAATTTCTTGGACTGAACTCTAGTTTGTGGTAGCTAACAGAGAAAGCAAGAATAAAGTTTGTGGATTTGGTGATTCCAAAATATTTATATTATATTTTTTTTTTGATAAATCTCTAGATAATGATCTAAATTATCCGAAAAAATATTTTTCCTACAAAATCTATGGTTTCATCAATGGTTTCCCTCTTGCCAACTTGTATCGATAACGAGGTCATCTTAAATTATTAGTAACCGGGTGATTCTCTTTTTATTACTTAGTTAACATTAATGTAATTCAACAGACATAATTGTCCTGCAAATTGTGTGGTACGTTATCCCGGTCCTACGCTCGAAAGTTGTGATTTTTTTTTAATCCTTAAAAATCAAGGTCCTCACGAAAAATTAGCTTGATACTAATCAAGTGAAATCCATGTATGGGGGAACCCTGACTATGCGTATGTTAACCCTTAACCACCTAGCATACGTCTCACAGACCCGGACGAATTTACAATCGTGAATATTGTTGCTCCGGTGTGTCGTCTAAACTTGATCGTTTCTGTACCTTTTCCCTATATCCCTCGGTGCTGCAGTGCAGCTAGTCACAGTCGCACGTGTACGCGTTTGTCTTTGGTGAGTAAAAAACTGTCACCAGGAGTCTGAGATACCCCTGTTAGGTGGTTACGTGACTTATTAAGATTCGTGACTTTTTTTGTTTTACTTAAAAATGGCTTCTAAGGACAAAGTCCTCCAGAAATAGTTATAAAAAAATTGTCAGATGGCAAAAATGTTCCAAATAACGAATGTAGCGATGTTGAGTCTGATACAGGCATAGACCATGTGATAGAAGAAAGCTGCTGGTCAGACTCAGAATGCGAAGAGACAGCCGAAGCGGGAATTTGCGAAATCGCTTTGTCCGATATAAAGAGCTGTTCCACATGCTACTCTTGAAAAAAAACGCAAAACAAAGTACTACAATATGCCTGGAATGCTCAAATAAATTATTGTTACTTTGCCGTGAAAAGCTGTAAGTTTAGGCTTTCCAATTTTATTTAAATTCTTTTTTTAATGTGTATTTTTAATTTATTTCATGTTCTTTAGTTATTAAATATTCAAAAACAAGTACAAAAAAGTTCCTAAAACAAGTGATTTCTTAAATGGATCGCATTATCCAAATATATCAGTTTATAAGTAAATTTTACAAGTGTTAATTACTTATTTGAGGTTTAAAAGAAACTATGTTGATTTTCATGTTAGTTTCTTTTTCTAATAAATAGTTTATTATATTTGTAACCCAATTTTTATTCAAAAACTAAAACTTACCTTATAACATTTTTTAAACTAGATCAATTTTGTGCTGGGGCCTCACAGACGTATGTTAGGTGGTAGTGTGACAAATACATATGCTAGGTGGTTAAGGGTTATTTTGTAAGGTATTAATATAATATGGACCTATGCACCCCGAAATAAATAGAATTTATTTTAATTTTACCCCCTCCTTGTTACCTACAATCCGTTGGACCATTCGTAGCAAACATGCTTCACTTGTCACGTAGTAATCCATTATCATTTATGGAAATCAAAAATGTGAATTGAAAAAATCATCATTTCCTACGATATTGATTATTTGTGACAAAAACTTAATCCTGACTTTACGGTGCCCAAGTTTAGTACTTTGACCCCTGTCCCCTACTGGTCACGTTGTTTGGGTATGTTTCCTTAGTTAGTTACACATCTGTGTCTAGAGAGAGCAAAAGTATAATACGTAAATCAAATAAAGCGAAATATGTAATCTACATACTACTTCACTTCATTTCCTTTTTCTAAGTTGGGGAAATATATTGTACAACGATCTACTTATTTAAAATAATAATTTACACCTCCTTAGTAGAATGATCAACCTTTAAATACTTGTGCTTTGGCACTGTTTATGTATAAAAATATTAAAAAAATATTAACTATTGAAACAAAACATGCCTTGTTTCTCTCGACGGTACGGTATAATAATCACCTAGTATATTCTACGGTGCGCTGAAAACTAAAGTACTTGATCGCCAACAATAATAATTAAATAAATCATTAATTAATTAGTTTAATTAATGATTCGAAATAACAGTGCGAGATCAAAGCATAATTGTAATGACATAGGAGCCAAGTTCAAAGACCAAAAATAAGTTAAATCTAAATATTCATCTGATATTTATGTATAACAATATTTAATAATTTATTACAATTTAAACTATAGTTGAAGCGTTATAATGCCTTCTTATAACTTAGAATTATTATAATGTATTGAAACCGAAAATTTACAATTGAAGGCATGAAGAGATGAAGGTAATATGTCGCAAAAAAGTACCCCGTAAATTTAGTTAAAAGTGTCACTTAAACATTTTAGGATATGGTACCATATATTGATGTACATACGTATAGGTACATATTTAGTAGTATAGTATTAGTAGTAAGTACATTATTAAGTGATAGTTTGAACTCAATTGTCTCCAAATCAGAATTTAGCTACATAATTAATTATCACTTTCATTCAATTATTATATATTTTAATTTGTACTAAATAAACAAATAACACTAGGTATTCTATAAATGGTGTTTTACGTCTGTTCACCTAAAGCGAAACAAACAAGCGTATTTTTTCACTGTTCGCAATTTGATTGCTGGGATTTATTTTTATGATCAGATTTATAGACGGCGCCGGGGAATTGCCGCTGTATATTTAATGCTGATCCATCACTAAGAGAGTATAAAATTTGTTCACCGTTATATTAAAATTACTACACGCATATGGCTTTTTATTAACTTTTTGATGTTGGTCGAAATAAAGGAGATTTTGCAATTGGGCAGTTTTTAAATGATGTGGGGTACAAGTGTACAAGTACATATGTTCTCTTATTTACTTGTTTTATTAGGAAAGCCGCAATCTTCGAGAGAATTAAAATGACAAGTTCAACCAACACACAAAAATACGACCTCCGTTGCGCAGTGGTTCAGCACGTTGGTGCTCGACCGAGAGGTTGCGGGTTCAAATCCCGCCAAGGGAACAAAAAGTTTTCAATGTTCCTGGGTCATGGATGTGTATTAAATTTGTGTATTAATATAATAAAAATCTTAAATATGTGTATAGTATATAAGTATTAAATATATATTTCCGTTGTCTGGTACCTGTAACACAAGTTCTTCGGATACTTAGCACAGGGCCAGATTGACGTGGTGTGAAGCGTCTATAGATACTGTTATGTGTTGGTTGAACTTGTTCTTAAAACTTCTACTACAGAATTATTCATGGTTCATATATTAAGCCGAATACAGTGTGAAGAGAATGACGCGAAGAGCATTTTTTGTTTTTGGCACAAATTACTTATGAATCATCCTTCATCCTTCCTGCACTGCAATGAAGCGCTGTGCTTGCAACGAAACGTGTACCTTATCTGTAAATAAAGTTCAATTTGAAACGCTATATAAAGCTGCGTTTCCTCTGACGCAGAGCGGGGCGGAGAGGACCTTGCGGTGCCCGAATTGAACAATCACTATGCTCGAAATCTCCGCTCCGCTTCAACGGGAACAGCACGAGCATAGGTGATTCGTCAATTTTGGCACCGCTTGCTCCTCGCCCCGCTCCGCGTCAGTGGAAACGAGCCTTAGAAATGCTCGTCTGACACCATGAATGCGACACAGTGTATGTCGCCTCGATCTGTCATTGAACGTTGACGGATTTACTTCTTCAGCGACCCTTCAACAAATGATAGTAATTTCCCCTCGGAAATGCATCGAAATGGCGGAATGGCCTGCTAAGCGGTCCCCATTTACCGAGATTGCTTCCCGGTTTTAAATTTTATATCAGAATATTTAATGGTGTTTCCGGTATGCTGGGAGCGTTAACGTATTTGCAGTATATCCTGTTTAAGTGATATTGCCTCGAATCTAAAGCTCGTTTTGAGAGAGCCTTCAGCACCTGATAGCTAAGTTCTTGATAGAGCTATAAAAGTTTCTGCTGGGTTGATTACCTACTCTACAGGCTGTAATATTAATGAGTGATAATACTTTAGGGTGTGTATGGGTCTCATTTGTAGAATTTACTGTGAAAGTACCAGCACTGAAAGGGTTACTTTTTTAAATTATTGTACCTGTTGGCAAGTTTATGATGAGTATTTCTCAAAGAAAAATAAAAGTAAGTCTTTTAGCTCTGGTACTTTTACAGTAAACTCTACTAAGGAGGCACATACACACCCAAAAGTATTATCACTCATTTATTTTATACCTTGTATGTACTCACAGGCGATATCCCGATAGTATTTACGTTGGATATCGTGACTCCATTTTTCATTATTGTCTGGGAATTGACAGTGTATATTAAAATTTTCAATTAATTTTAAACAGAAGTTTTAGAATAATAACTGTCTAAATTTCTTAATAGACCGACCATCAAAAGTATTAGGCACTTCTAGCAGTCGTAGAAGGTTCAAATTTTGTATACAAGGAGTGTTTAGTGCATAAATGAAGGAAAAACTTAAACATTTTAGAATTTCTGTCTGGTTATCTAGATACGTCAACTGCATAAATAACTTTGTAATCCCATATACATTTACACTCTCTGAAAAAACACTAGTTTAAGTTAATCGTCTCCAAAAATAACTGAGGTCACATAAAAAAATATGACTTTTAAAAAT
Organism: Celastrina argiolus; assembly: GCA_905187575.2. NCBI lineage: Eukaryota > Metazoa > Arthropoda > Insecta > Lepidoptera > Lycaenidae > Celastrina > Celastrina argiolus. The sequence continues at coordinate 11,124,333 of LR994599.1, read as the reverse complement.
TAGAAGTCTCGCTTTATACAACTATTTCATATATTTTTGACGGCATATTATTTTTAAAACCCTATTTCATCATAAGGTTCAGTTTTTTAGGTGCTACGACGAAACAGACATATATAGATAGACTGCTAAAAATATATTTCTTAGTTCGTTTTTAAACTGTTGGGTAAAAAGTAACTAACAAACACAAACAACAAAAGTTTGTTAACAATAAAACTAAAAACGACATTTTGTTGACGCTGGTATATTTTTAAATCTCACACTATCAGCATTCATATCTGGAAAGGGTAAAATTATCATGATACTTCGAATATAATATAACATCGTCGCCTGTTTAAAATCCATCTATGTCTCAATATTGATCAATAGTCTGGCCAACCTGGCTGCAGACTTTGCTAATTGAATGATACGGCCGCTTCTCGGGTTCAATCCGATCTTAATCACCCTTGAAAAGGCTCTATAAAATAGCTACAGCTCCTCAAGAGCTGAGCCAATATAGTGTACAGAGTTTTGCACTTTCGTTTTGATTGGCTCAGGTCTAATAGAGATACCGAGGGAACCTAATAAAAGCGAAGAAACGGAGGAAATATTAAAAGGTTCGTTTTAATGATCTCATTTGAAAGCTGTTTGTGCAATCAAGATTTTTGCGTTTCAATTTTGATATAAATCTATTGAATTTAGTTAAGTTACATTTTATGATTACTGGCTCGATTTATTATTGTGTTGTGATTGTTCCAAATTGTATAGCAAATAAGTTTGTCAATTTAATTACAAAGAAATGAGGGTTGCATAAAACTTTAAATTAAGGATTTGGATTGTGAACGCAGATACATTAAGTGCGGCGAAGCATATAAGAAAAACAAGTACAGTTAATATTATAACATAATCTATTCACAAACAATATTTTATCCAGCAAGTTATTCTAAATTTGAGATACAGACAATTACTAGTTTCATGTAATATTTTTATGTAATGAATACATAATATCCAAACATTAATAAAGCACAATAGCTTTACTGCTAATTTAAATTTAACACTCTTATCCACCTTTATATCTTTACTCACTACACCACATAGTATTTTAATGTTCACTTCACATTTTGTCGAGAACAAGGCCCGTTGAAGTTTGTTCGGACATTAATATTATAATAACTTATTCACTTCAACTATTTTAGGCGGAACTCTCGCCATCTTTATGCCATGTTGGTATCACAAAAGGACGACGCTAGTAGCGCAATCTATAGCCGATAGCAGCATAAGTCAGCAATCATCTTCAATCGGATCCCTATGTGTGTAACACGATAACGGGATATCGAGCTTCCTAAAAGTGATGGGCAAACAATACGTCCGGTATCAGCAAACGCAATTACAACCGCCATCAGCGTTCACATTCGCAATTAGCGGAGGTCCAAAAACGTGCAAATCGTTAGCCCGCGCCGCCGAGAGCCGTGTCTTTGCATATTCATAGCCTGCTTAAAATATTTTAATACGGTCCCCACCCCACGCTTTTCTAATGTCGAATTTGTTTTGGAGCGGATAAAAATTTGCACTCGTAATTGTTTTTCAATAAAAATCGTTAGGGACGTTTGTTTATTACTTACTTTTATATCTGTAGTTATGATATGAAACTGGAGAGTTTGTTTGATTAAATACAAATATCAGTCTCAACTAAACCGATTTAAAAAGGCTTACTCTGTTATCGAGGAAGGCTATAGGTTATATCGTCATGTTAGCGTGACACAATCGTCTTTTTTTTTAATTTTTAGTATCTGCTGCTTTTAAAGTGCAGCACCGTTGATTCTCTTTTTTATATTATTAATATATATATTTTGCATCTTCTAAAATCCATGAACCGTTCTCTATGCCTATTTTATATGCCTTTTCGGCATACTCCATAAACCTCCTTCTCTGGTTTTCATTGTCTAAGATAACCTTTATGTTCTCTCCTTTTATTTCTAGGTCTAGACGTGGCTCACAGTCTAGTCTTTTACTACCAAAACGTTGACATTCTGTGAGTATATGTTATAAGGTTTGCGGTGTTTCATCGTATCAATCGTCACGTTAGAGGGAATCAACCTCCGGCTAGAACACCGATGAGCTTAAGCCACAGAGGTCGTCGATATACATATACGTTATGACACTACTTTCCAATATTTGTATAGCATATTTTTTTATTTTCTGAAATAAAATGAGCTCCTGTAGGTTAATAGATTTTATTAATAAATGTATTTTATTCAAATCGACCTCGACTTTCAGCTGAAAGTAGTTTTTTTTTTAATAATAATAAAATGTTTTTATTGAACAGAAGCATACAATCTTAAGTCTATCACTGGTCTCCACACTAGGATTCCCTGTGTCGTGGAGGCCAGTCTCTAATTGCAAGCGCATTGTAAAATGCGCACTGTTTTAAAATTTTTTTAAAATGAGCAATTTTTCAATTGCTCATTTTAAAATTTAATACACATCCATGACTCAGGAATGCAGAAAACTTTAAGTGTCCCTTTTGAATTTGAGTAGCCACACACACACACATTCAATACATATTCACACATTGTCAACACATCATGGAATTGTGTATTCCCAAGTCTACATCTCCATATTAACAGGGACCTTACTCTCCAAACTGATTCGATTTTGATTCAGATTCGTTCGTGCCGCGTACTCCCGCATAAATTGACGTTTGTTTATTCTGATTTTCATTCGATTGATATGGTCGGGAGCACGAAAAGTTACGATCTAACGATTTTGTTTATCGAACTTCGACGAAGATCGAACTGATTCGATTCACGATTGTGTCGGGAGTAAACCTGCACGAATAGTTTCTTAATCACACTATCGGAAATCAACGTAGCTGAGATAGCGCGTTGATCGCGTTCCACCGCAAGCAATTTGGGGACAAGTATCTCAATTTGTTAAGTCGAAGGCGAAGGACAATGAAATTACTCGGAGGTTTAATTTTGAGTGACGCCTTTTCTGAAGTGATAGCGATTAAAGGCTTTACGCACTAAGAACCTTTAAATAAAATAATCGCAAACCCAACCTCACTTGAAAACCTATTTGATAAAACAACGTTTCGTTTCACTTATAGGTAAAGTGAACAACTTTTATTAATGGTACATAGTACTTTAATTTATTTTCATTTTAAACCGTAATATTAATATTACAGAAAAATATTAAAATAAGTATAATCTACATTTTATAAAGTTTATTTTTGCGTTTCAAAACAGAAAAAATTAAAGTATATAAGTTCTTCATTTTTAAATGTGAAACAAAACGTTTTTTCATTTGTCAAAAAGGTTCTCAAGTGAGGTTGGGTTTGAGACTTCTTTATTAATACGGGACTTAGATTATGTTCAGTAGAAGCGTATTTATACAAATTAAATGCAAACGAGGTATTTTTCACTAGCGCGTGTTTCGTAGTAGGCTGCTATGTATTCGCCTTTCTATGGGATTAAGCAGGAACAATTTCGGTTGCACGAAAAATTACGTAGTTACGTATTTGTAAGATAATCTACAGGAAGTAAGTACATTAAAATTATAATTAATTCATTCAAATTTTAAGAGCTATAATTTTGTCGGTGGATTAATCGCCATTTTTCTCGGCCATGAGCTATACTTTTGACATCTTGATACGACCCTATACTTTTCCTTCCATAATATTCTTAAAAAATCGTTTTGTAGTATCAAGTGAGCAACCATCTTACCCTTCTGTTTTCTATTGCTAAAATTATGATAGCATGTATAAAATTGACGTTCGATTGTTTTACAAATACGTAATTTGGACGGTGATTTTTACGGCGAAGCAAAAAAGAGGGTTATGATTTTTTGACCTGTATGTGTAAATATGTGGCTAAGGATGAACTTCTAAGCTAGTTATAATAATTAGATAAATGAGGTGTCATTGGAAAGCCCTTGAACGTCCGCTGGTTCTAGACTACATGACGTTATATTAAAATGGCTACAGAACTCTCTAGGAGACATAAAGAAAAAATATCTTGAAGAAATATGAGAGTATTATAAGAAAGAGCTTTATTAGTTTATTTCGAATAACTATGTTAATATTATTATCTGTTGCTAACAACTTTGCTAGCAATCACCAGATAATTCACAAGACTTTAATAGAGCGTGTTTTAGTAGTCAGGTTTTAGTTTTTTAAACTTTATCTTGAATGAATGAATAAATATACTTTATTGTGTCCAAAAAAAAAACAAAAATATAAATAGCACGAGAAAAAAAAACAAAAATATCTTGTTACTGCAGTCATACACTGATTTAGCTTAGCACACAACTTCGTGAGTACTACGTAGCGTTTGGTTCATTTAAATGTCGCCTATAATGTACGCACATTCAAATGAAGCCGAGTTTTCAATTAGCGGGGACACTGAGCGATCGCGGACGATTGTTTCGGCGGCGTCTTCACCGACCATTCGTCTACATTTGACTAACCGACCGAAAAGGCAATGAGACGGACTATTACCTTACACATAAATTCCTGCTCGCCCTATTTCGTTGACATTTTCAGGTCATTTCATTTTAGTATTACACATGATAATATTTTTATTCGTACGATAAGCGAGGCTGAAAGTTACATTTATGTACATTTCATGCTTGTAAGTAGGTTATCGACCGCGATATTAAATAAAATGGCAAATTAATATGGCTGTAACTGACTGTGATTTCGAAATGATATTTAACTTAACTGAATTTTACATTGAAATAAACTTTTCGTTATTTTAAACAAGTTACAAAATAATAAATACCAAACATTTATTAGTTTTCTGTACCCGCAGGGTACAAAATTTAATAATTAATAAAAAAAAACAAATAAACTTCTGACTTAGCGTGTAACATTCCTATCACACCTAAAACGACCTGATGATCTTGAAGACCTGAACCGATTTCCACTAAACATAGCTTAGAACACTCTCGACTGATATACCTTTCAAACAAAAAAAAAAAACGCATTAAAATAGTATCATCCGTTTGGGAGCTACGATGCTACAAACAGACACATACACATTTATACAGACACGTCAAACTTATAACTCCCCGTCCTTTTTGTGTCGGGGTAAAAAATCTGGACCCTAAGTACTAAGACTTCCCTGTTTGTCCATCTGTCACTTGACTGTATCTCAAGAACTTCAATTGCTAAACAATAAAATTATCACAAATTATGTATTTCTGTTGCCACTGTAGCATAAAAACAAAATAACATAGAAATAGCTTCTATCCAGAGCTTCTATACAGCCACATGATTTTTGGATCACTTCGTGACGAGTCCAACTTGCACTGAACCGGTTTTTCAAACTGAGTTTAACAAATAATCATAGTACATTTTTATGTTACAAAAGATTGAGTTAATTGCAGATACTAAAGCTGCTTTTTTTAAATTCAAGTGCAAAAATGCATCACCGTTATCGATCGTTTTAAGCCCGACGTATTATCAGCGAGCATGACAATGCCATTAAAATATTGCTTTAAAATGATTCATTTTTGTTGTCAATAGTCAAAATAATGAACGACCGAAGAAACGGTTCATTTTATCTGTCTATTTAATATGTGGAGCAAAATCTTTGTAGCATTTTTTTAGAAAATAATGCGGATATTGCTACATAATATTATAAAGTGAAAGAGTTTGTTTGTTTGTTTAAACGCGCTAATCTCAGGAGCTACTGATTCAATTAGAAAAAATCTTTTTTTGTTAGATAGTCGATTTATAGATAAAGGCTTTAGGCTATATAACATTACGGTGCGACCAACATGAGCGAAGCGACAGTAAGATATGTTGCAAAAACGGGGGAAATTATTCACATTTGGGGACGAGTAAAAAAACTTAATAATTTTATATTTTACAGTGGAACGCCGATTATCCGAATTAATTGGGATAATCGGACATAGACTGGTAATAAAAAAAAACGAACTGTCACACAGAATAAACTACTACTGTTACAACAATACAAAACAAAAATTACTTGGTTTTAATTTTTTATATTAAGCTTAGGACCGATTCGGATAATTGGCGATTCTGTTAATCGGCGTTCGGATAATCGGCGTTCTACTGTATTATGATAAATGGATTTTTATTCAAATGAGGTTTAGTTAATATCTAGCTTGTATTAACGAAAAGTGTATAAAACTAACTAACACTTTAGGTTAATACAAGCTATCGAGAAAACATTGTTTTTTAGACACGAGGTTGAGAAGTTTTTTAGTTTAGTTTGGTGAAGGAATACATAATGCTGTATCACGTTTAAAAATACAACCTCACTCATTAGTAGGTACTATCACGCTTTTATTTAATTATAGTTTAAGATAGTTGTCGATCCGAATTTTTTTAATTCCATGTAAATTATTATGCGTAAGATACACCAGAACCCTAAGCTTTAAATATGAATTACGGTCGAATTTCGACCGTACGGCGACCGCTAGTGATGACAAAAGAAGTTCATTCCGTGCTTATCACTATTATGTAGGCAGGCTCACGTTCGAGGCGCGTTATTGACGCACGGCCGTGCAAACACTCACCCCTCGCATCGGGACTTAATTCTCGAGCAGACACATGTCACAGTACAGTGTACATCACCCTGTGTCCTCGTGAATATGACGATATTAACATACACCACAGAATAGACGCCCTCAGAATAGGGTGTAATCAGTTTTTCATTAAAATTTGGGTTTCAATTGTGCCCCAGTTTGTGGAGCAGCAGAATTATTAAAATGTGCCCTATAACGCCTCATCACGCAGTAATCCGTATTGTTTGTGTACGAAGAATGAAGAATTTTAGGTAATCTATGGTATTAGGATTTTGACGAGAAAAGATCGGTTTCGGGATAATTTTAAATACAAAATGAATTTTATTATGCTTGCTAATTATTGCTCCGACACAAACAGAGGGGTCTTATTAGTTTCACGTGTGTGCGTGCACGTCTGTGTGTATGTGCGTACGAGTTTAAATGCGTGCGTAAGTGCGAGCGTGCGTGCATGTGTGTGTGCGTACGTGTTTGAATGCGTACGTGAGTGCGAGAGTGCGTGCATGTGTGTGTGCGTACGAGTTTAAATGCGTGCGTAAGTGCGTGCGTGCGTGCATGTGTGTGTGCGTACGTGTTTGAATGCGTACGTGAGTGCGAGAGTGCGTGCATGTGTGTGTGCGTACGAGTTTAAATGCGTGCGTAAGTGCGAGCGTGCGTGCATGTGTGTGTGCGTACGTGTTTGAATGCGTACGTGAGTGCGAGAGTGCGTGCATGTGTGTGTGCGTACGAGTTTGAATGCGTGCGTGAGTGCGAGAGTGCGTGCATGTTTGTGTGCGTACGAGTTTGAATGCGTGCGTGAGTGCGAGAGTGCGTGCATGTGTGTGTGCGTACGAGTTTGAATGCGTGCGTGAGTGCGAGAGTGCGTGCATGTTTGTGTGCGTACGAGTTTGAATGGGTGCATGAGTGCGAGAGTGCGTGCATGTGTGTGTGCGTACGCGTTTGAATGCGTGCGTGAGTGCGAGAGTGCGTGCATGTGTGTGTGCGTACGAGTTTGAATGCGTGCGTGAGTGCGAGAGTGCGTGCATGTTTGTGTGCGTACGAGTTTGAATGGGTGCATGAGTGCGAGAGTGCGTGCATGTGTGTGTGCGTACGCGTTTGAATGCGTGCGTGAGTGCGAGAGTGCGTGCATGTGTGTGTGCGTACGTGTTTGAATGCGTACGTGAGTGCGAGAGTGCGTGCATGTGTGTGTGCGTACGAGTTTTAATGCGTGCGTGAGTGCGAGAGTGCGTGCATGTGTGTGTGCGTACGTGTTTGAATGCGTGCGTGAGTGCGAGAGTGCGTGCATGTTTGTGTGCGTACGAGTTTGAATGGGTGCATGAGTGCGAGAGTGCGTGCATGTGTGTGTGCGTACGCGTTTGAATGCGTGCGTGAGTGCGAGAGTGCGTGCATGTGTGTGTGCGTACGTGTTTGAATGCGTACGTGAGTGCGAGAGTGCGTGCATGTGTGTGTGCGTACGAGTTTTAATGCGTGCGTGAGTGCGAGAGTGCGTGCATGTGTGTGTGCGTACGTGTTTGAATGCGTGCGTGAGTGCGAGCGTGCGTGCAAGTGTGTGTGTGTGTGTGGTATTGTAGCATATACACTGATTTGTATCGAGAGTGCTCCTATCTTGAGTTCATCAATATTTTAACTGCTTGAAAGTAAAAAAAGTCGTTGGTTGATACGTTATTTTTATAGTTAATCAAAAAAGATGTGCTTATCTGTAATTTTACTGTATCTCATTGATAAATACATTTTGGTCGAATGCGCCTTTAGCATAAAATCGCCGTATTATTCAAGAGATTTGGGTCACCGGTTTTCATCACAGCAGCTGCTTTTATCAACTTATCTACAGAATTTAACCCTCTTATTAATAAAAATATTCACAAAAGGAATACGCTAGTCAATGTTGATGTCTTTGTTGATGTGATAGGTCGGTCTCTTACAGATAAAAAAATAGTACCTATTCATCATCATCTCATTCAATCCACCCAAGTATGTGTGCTATATACAAAAGCACTATTTTCGTTTTGACTCGTAATGAGGTGGGACATCGGACACGACTGTCATCAAACTCAGGTAGGACTGTGTGGACATGTGTCCATCCTACGAGTAGGACATCATTATTTCTTGTTAGCAAAAACCTTCATATAATAAAAACCACCGTGGCCAAACACCGAAATCGATTTTATTGAAACCAGGCCAGCTACGCGGGATGCCCAAGTGTGATACACAAAGACTCTCTTCATTTTATTATTCTCATAACCCAGTGGGACGGTAAACCGACACGACTAGCGAGAGAACAGGCGTAGGACTGACTTTTTACATGCCCATCCAACGCATGGATCTTCTTTCTTATCAGACATTCAGGTGATCAGCCTGCATTGTCCTAACCAAACTTGAAAACAACATTTTTTGTTGTTCTAACGCGGGAATTGAACCCACGAATTCCGGGTCGATAGCGAAGCTCATAACCACTAGACCAGGGAGGCGATAGATATATAGATATAAAGCAGGGTTCACCAGTAAAGGGGGTCGTTTGGTGATCTACCAACTTCAAATAATATGAAGAAGGCGAGAGAAATTAAAGTTGCGAGCCAAACTTATTTATTACACACTTGTATCCGACCCGACAATATCGTCAATTCATTATAAATTGACAAACTTCTAAAAGTAAACATGTCAAAAATTCTTTTCAAAATAAACATAGAGTAAAGCGTACAAAATGTAAAGAGTTTTATAAAAGCTACGCTACAGATTTGTTAACCGACTTCCAAAAAGGGAGGAGATTCTCAATTAGGGTTGATTTTTGTTTCTTTTTATAGTTTTACTACTAGTACTTTATAATTGAACTGCATGTCGATGGAGTGTTGGAACAGCCTTTAAAATAATAACCACCAACTCCAAAGTCTGTGAAGTTTAACAACATTAATAGTGAATTTAAAGAACTTTACTTTTGTTCGCGAGATAAACGAAAACTTTTCTCAATTTCAGTTTTACTCGATCTCGTTGTTTATTTTTATTCGTAAATAAAGTGTTGAAATACTGTTAATTAAGATTTGTTTTCTTTGTCAATTAATGGGTGAGTTGTCAATTAATGAGTGATTGGGTGATCATATCACTTATTTATTTGAGAAAATTATTATACAATTATTATTAGAAGCCTACCCACTTCTTGTATTTAACTAAGATAGCTTTCATCCTCTTCGTCTTATATGTAAAAATTAATTGCTGTTCGTTATTCTTGCTAAAATTCGAAAACGACTGAACCGATCGGTCTATTTTTGGTCTTGAAATGTTCGTGGAAGTCCAGGGAAGGTTTAAACGGTTTGTATGCTCAACAAAGTGGGCACGGATCAGCTAGTTAATTATAAATGAACAGTATTATTACTATATACTAGTCATTATACTAAGTTAGACGTTTACAAGAATACTATTTAGTTCGATAAGTTTGAGACTACCGACACAGTATTAATATTTTTATAGCTGAATTGAACTTCTGTTTCAAAATCATTCGATGATATTTCAGATTTAGATACATAGAGCCGAATAGTGGAACGTAATTGTTTTAAACGCAATTAAGAGGAAACATAATGGCCGTTTTTTCATATAGGTACATTTTTTTCCTAAGTATCTTTGTATATTATACAATAATTTAAAATATTATTATATAATAATTACTATTGGCGTAAGATAACTAGCATGGGCCACATTTTACCAAAAATATATAGTTAATAGAATCCATAGCATAAAATTTAAGAATTACCTATATATTGTATCTAGCCATCTTTTTTAAATTTTACCAAAACGATATACCGAGGATACAATACAGTAGCAATAATTAGAAAATTCGTCACTTATATTACCTTTGATTACAATTATTATTGTTAGTATACATAACCTACTAAATATAACGGGCCTTATTAGTATTGTTTTAAACACGACCTGTTGCTATAGCGAGATTGCGCGGGGTTGCGGCGGGTGTTGTAACCATGGCAACCGCCGTCCCCAGCCCCAAACAACTTTTTCAAAACATCACCCTGATAACATCTGATCACCTACAGCGGTCTATAATATTTCGCTTTTGCTGTTATGAGCGGCCATGAAAAGCGCGTTTTTATCCGACTACGACTTGGCTGTCTATGCATGTATGTGTTTAAACGTAGCGCATAAAATATAGATCCGATTTTAATTGGATAGATTTGAAGGTTGCATTAAATAGGCTCTTTAACTGTCGGACTGATCGCGGGCAATTAATTTTAAAGGTAATGTACTTGAACTTTGAACTATACTATCAAATGAAGAATTTATATTTTAATTTAGAATTTATATTTAATTGATAGTATATTTCAAAGTTCAACTATACAGTGTGTAAAATAACAGTCACCTTAACTTAGAGATACGAATATACTACCTGTCCTCATTTATCAAAAACTATATATATATTTTTAATTTTTACCATTTCTTAATTTTTGTCTCAAGAATAACAAAAAGCAAAAAAAAAATTTACTTTAAAAAAAAACATATTTCATAGTTATATGCTGCAATTTGGCGGGTTTACTTACATGTTATCTTAAAAAATTAAAAAAAAAAATTTTTTATTGTACAACTACCGGCGTTTGTACTTTGACGCACTGACAGCAGTGCCACCTACCGGATCCAATTAATTGTTATCATCTGAAAACAGCACTCGGCAACCTATCTGCCAAGCGAGGCGAGTATAGGCGACCCATGAAATACTTTAGAAGATGTCCGGTAGTTAGACGTCATAGCTATAATATAATATAATAATAAATAATAACTATGGACGCTTCAATCTGGCCCCGTGCTAAGTATCCGAAGAACTTGTGTTACAGGTCACCATACAACGAAAATATATTTAATACTTTAATACTATATACATACTTAAAAATTTTAATACATTATACACAAATTTAATACACATTCATGACCCAGAAACATTGAAAACTTTTTGTTCCCATAGCAGGATCCGAACCCACGACCTCTCGCTCAAGCACCAAGGCGCTCAATCACTGGGCTACGGTTTTCGTCAAAATGTAAAAATAGCTGAAATGATGATGATGAACAGTCGATACTCTCGTCTCGTGGCCCCCGACGCCAGTTCAAAACTTTAGACATTATCCCCTTCAAATTTGCAATCGCAAACTGCAGGGGTGTGTCACATCCACCGGGATGACGGGATTATTTTTGGTGTTTGACATAATCATAGTGACAAATATATCTCGGAGCTGTCATATTTGGAACATCTCAGTCGTGGCGAACGTGGAGTGAAGAATTTAATGTGACTGATCGTCGCGTTTTATTTGCTGAGCACAAATAAAATGTTTCAAGAGGTGCGTTCCAGTTGCTAAGAAAAAACTAATTTTTAATCATAATATTATGTTTCTTTTGCCCTAAGTTCATACATAAAAACAAAATGTGATCGAAAAACTTTATTTTCTTTCTAAAGAAGATTACAGACATTAACGGTTATGTCTCCAAACTAGACTGCGGGAGAAGTTAAAGGATGCAAAATAAAATTTCTTAAACTTAAACATTACTTCTTTTTTAATTTATGTTATTATCCCCCCCCCCCCCCCACTTTAACGAGTGTGTGTTTGTGTGAGTGAGCTCGTGTATATTATGTGATGTTGTGACTTTGTATTTTATACTCCTCAAACCATCATCGCAAATCGTAGCACTAAGATTTTGCACGTGTATTATAGATTTACTTCTATGATAAATCAACGAACAAACTACCCTGTCAAACTCACAAGGACGATTCCCAACTCGATATAACATTAACGGAACACACTCGTGAGCAGGTGGATAGTAATTAGCTACCAGCCTGCGCCCGACACAGATTGCTGTTTAGCTACGAAAATGTAAAATTATATCGCTTCTTCATCCTCAAAGAGATGTCATTCCCATCCGGCTCCATCCAGTTTAGAAGTTGTTTGAGGTAGATACGGTCGAGCCACATTTAAATTAATTACATATTTTATAGTCCAAGATCCGAGAACCATCTGAATCACTAAAGAAATAGTGTCTGATAGACATTCATATACATATATACATATTATTGTAAAAACAAAGTCTTCCGCCGTGTATGTCAGGCCGTGATAGACTTAAAGACTATACTTACTATAGAGTAGTTTTCCAGGAAGGTTTTGGTGTATTCTTTTGACCTAGGAGGTGACTCTGCTGTCAAAACTACGTTTTATTAAGTTCGCCGGTACAGCTTGTAATACTATATTTTGTGTATTTTACATGAATGAAGTACCGAGGCGATTAGTCAAAATCTTATCTAGATTGGAAGTCAGTATTTAATATTTGTAAGAATAATATGTGAACACTCTTGCTGTCAGTAGATAATATAATTTTTAGGTTTTTTCTTGGTAATAATAAAAGTGATTTATATTTTGGGTAGTGTGTATGGTGCCAGTCACTGTCATAACCTGAGGGATCTCCTTTTCCTTTTTTGTTGAGCATTGCACTGCCATAACACATAATGGCTATAATATTAATGAGTGATAATACTTTAGGGTGTGGATGGGTCCCGTATATAGAGTTTACTGTAAAATACCAGAGCTGAGAAAGGTACTTTTTTTAATTTACTGTTTGGCATAATTTATGATGTTGGGACATTTCTCATACAAAAATGAACGTCAAAAGTAAATCTCTTAGCAGTGGTATTTTTACTGTTAACTCTACATTTCGAATGTATACACCTTGTATGTACATTAGAAAAACTATTTTGCCTGAACCTGACAAAAACAGGTGACATAAAAGAATATTTTTTCATTAATTTAGCGCAGCCAGCGGGCTCAAAGAGCTTAGAGCTCGCGGGCCTCGACGTACTGTCAGGCCCAGCGATTGTCAAAAATTGCAGCACAAAAGGGAAACACCGGGGTGCAAACGTGTTTTATTTATAACTGGCCCCCTGTCACCTTCACGCCACCTTTTTATAGACGAAGACTACATGAAAGAACGCTGAGAGGTCGCACGGTATTAGGTATTTGATTTTTATCCTTTGAAATGAAAAAAATGAATGACGAATTCTTTTTGACACATTTTCTCGAGACGCGCGACGCGATCGCTCGTAAGTAAATTTATTTATGAAATAGAACAAGTTGCTCAAATAGGTTATGTGAAATGATAATTTAAATAAAATAATCGTATTTTTTATTTAACAATTTTTGTGCACATAAATGACAAAAATATTACATAATATAAAGAAATACGACACAATTTTAGTTTGACTCGATTAAGTAAATTAAATTGTAGCTTATGTTACCCCGGTTATTATTACAAATGTCTGTCATTAAAATTGGATCAGTAATTTAGGCGCTTCGTATGCAATTTATGTATGTTCCATACAAACATACATAAATTGCTAAAATTGTTACCCTTCGTTTTGACCTCGCCGCAGTTGGATAATAACACTAATATTATAAAGGTTAAAGTTTGTGAGAGTATGTTTTTATTATTTCTTCAAAAGTTCTAATGGTCAAAATTTTATAAAATCTGGTATGCTCCTGAATCATCTCCTAGAAGCTAACACATATTATGCTACTTTTTATCCCAAAAAAGTACAGGGTCCCCGTGGTATAATGTATTTAATAAAATATTACTTACAGACATAGTTACATGCATTATACAGGATGATTCATGGTCCATATATCCCGCCGAATACAGTGTGAAGAGAAGGACGCGTAGAGCGTGTTTTGGCAACTCAAATAAATCACTTACCATAACGCGACAAATCACGATTAAAGATCTCTATAAAATAGTAAAACAGACGAGTTTCAATCCTGGTCAGATCAACGACTAGTGCATTCCTGTGTGCATTTAGACTAGGAGCCAGCGAGTCCCAGCACAGTAAGATTCATTAATTTCAGACCTTTTCAATTTATTTATTTTTGAGTTATATTGGTTATATTAAGTAATTTATATTTATGTGAGGTGCCAAAACAAAAAAAAAATGCTCTACACATAATTATCTTCACACTATGCACCATGAATCATTCTGTATATGCAAGAAAATTTGTAGCATTTATTGCAAATGGACCTGATCCATTATTTCGCAAAGAATTTCGCTAGAACTAGTTGGGAAATCTGACACGAAATAAATTGTACTGTATCAGTAAAAGTATTGCGCAGACAGCGCACAGTTTTGTGAATTAATTGTGCGGTTCCGAGCTATTACACAAACTGTCAGCACAGGTGCGGGGGCCTTCGGGATTTGCATTTTGAAATACTCCTGCTAATTTAACTTCTCTGTTTGCTAAGTTAAACTAAACAACTCTCTGGTTCGCCGGAATCAGAATGGATATTATGATAGTATGAATAGGTACCGGCTTTTAATACTTCACACCTAGATGTAGATTGTAGAGTCTTCATAAAAACGCATCACACAGTTTGAAGCAACGAAATTCATCAACTGACAGGTCGTTGGAACTAAGGAGGACAAAAGGTCTTAGTTTGATTTGCAACAATTTCTTACGTAACTGTTACAGCCAGTCGTCGATATATAAGTACTTTATAGCGCCTCCGTGGTCTAGTGGTTCAGAGGTTCGCTTTCGACCCGAATCATGAGTCCGATTACCGCGGTGGAAGAACAAAAAATGCTGTTTTCATGTTTGGTTAGGACAATGTAGGCTGATCACCTGGTTGTCTGACAAGAAAGATGATCCATGCGTCGGATGGGCATGTAAAAAGTTGTTTCTGCGCCTGATCTCCCGCCAGTCGTATCAGTTATCCGTCCCACTGGGCTACGAGAGTAAAGGAAGAGAGAGAACTTCTGTGTATTGCACACACTTTTGGGTCCTACAAAATAATTTCTGCGTAGCTGGCCTTGTTTCAATGCAACCGGCCACCAGTGGGAGGCATTATTACTAGTAACCGGTCGAATTTTATAAAAATAACTGATATACAGTCGGGTTTTTAAAAAAAAGTTTTTTCGTATATACGAAAATATTTGACGTCCAGACGCGACCTATGTTATTACACTCAAACACTAAAAGCGAAAAATATTCTCGCTTTTTATCACGTTACGCCCCGAAAGTGTACAGGTCGCAGGAGACCTAAATAGATTTCATTTACCTCCCAGAATTCAGTACGACACGACACTTTATTTACCCAGTCACATAGCTTTTTGACCTTTGGTCTTAACTTAATAATTCCTTAACCAAATAAAAAGGGTCATGTCTATTTAATAATAGAAAACTACTTTCCATTAATTCCCTACTAAGTAAATATTTATATACTAATATTATAAAGCGGAAGAGTTTGTTTGTTTAAACGCATCATCTCAGGAACTACTGGTCCGTTTTGTAAAATTCTTTTTTTGTTGGATAGTCCATTCATAGAGGAAGGCTTTGGGCTATATAACATTACGCTGCGACTAATAGGAGCGAAGCGTCCGTGAGAAATGTTGCAAAAACAGTGAAAATTATTCACATTTGTGGACTTTCGTTGCGTGCGCTGGATAAACGGTTTAAGTCACTCAAAAACCACGCGAACGAAGTCGCAATAAAATAGGTGCGCGGATAGCTATTTTGCTTAAATATGCTTAGAATTATTATTCATAACAAGAATACATTCACAATAAATTATTATGGGCGAATTTCGGCGAGTGTCAGGACTACTGGAACAATCTGGATATTTGATTTTCGACCACTCCTAGTGATTCTTAAATACCATTATGTAATGTAATTAACTCGTAGCATATTTTTCCTATTAACCCTAGAAGCCTAATCTATTCCGGAGATACTCAAAGCCTTATTATACGTCTCAGAGGCGTATGTTTATATAATTACAATTTGTGTGCAAAATACCCACATTTGAGGAATATCATTTAGCAGGAATTGAGGTTTAGGATACACACTGAAAATAAAATAACAGTGTTATCAATTAATAACTATAATCACAGTTATTTATTACAACGAAAATACAATATGCAGAAATTCGAAAAAAAATCTTATAAATCAACTGAAACATATATATTTATTTAGGAAATCAAATTTCTTTCAACGTGAATAACTTATTTTTGGATTAAACATTAAATTTAATTAGACTCTAGAAGACTAGTGAAATGTTAGGAACAGTCTACATACATATAGACCTTATGTTTGCCACACACAGAATTTTTACATTTACAAAACACAAAATTTTGACATTCCCCTTTTTTATTGGAGCAAAAAAGCAGTTTTTTGGGCTCAGGTTCTTTCTGTTGATATTCCTTATTCAAATCAGCAGGTTTTACAAGAATTTGGTTTAATACTTTCTCGTAAAGATCTTTTCAATATCGGTGTCTCCATCCAAGGGGTGACCAAATCTGTACTGAGTCGCTTTATAAATTTTCTTGTATCTAGTGGTTTTTTATTTGTGCTCATCATGTTGTGGGCATATATATCTAAAAATACGCCGAAAATATACATAAAATACAAGAAAACAAACAAAAGTTAAATCACACAAACATATTCAAAAGTTACACAAAGCCTAAACATACGTCTCGTAGGCGCGCTATACCTCCATAAGTCAAAAAATGGTGGGTCTACCCTCACGACATGTGCACCATTCTCTAGCTCCTGGTGTCTTCTTAGTTGGCTAAACTACACTACGCGCTAGTTTCAACCGTTTCAAAGAGGCAAACGATATTCAGTAGCGTGTACGCCTCGCAGGCGTAGATTAGGCTTCTAGGGTTAAGCTATTATATGTGTCGCAGGCATCTGAGTGAATCCGCTATTTGATTGTATGACTAGCGTTCATTGAATTATATTTTTACCAACAAATTGAATGAATCCGAGACTAAGACAACCATTTAATATTTTTTTTTAAACTTCATAGTTTCGGAATGTGTACCTACTATCAAAGGTATATTAAAGTAAATTAATCAAAAAATATATCAACACATTGCTATCTGTACGAGCTGTTTGACGCGATTATTTAACCGCCTAGTCATTCAATTAAAAAAGCAGATTCAATCAGATGACTGCGACATATGCATCATTCATATTTTGTAGTATTTACGTTCTGCATCTTGTATGTATTGATTCGAAGCAAATTAAAGCTGTTGTATTCGATTGATTACCTTCCGATGTCCATTTATATGTAAAACAGTGACGCGTATCGAAGCCTTGTGCCAGGCTTGTACGTGCCGGTAATGTAGCATCAGCAATGGCTGCCCGAAACCCAATGATAATTTTGTGTATCCATGAATTTCAATGGGAAACAATTTCTTTATGCCTATCCGTTTCAGACCCTTCGCAAAAGGGAATGGAAATGCAAATGGTATTATTACTAAATTGCGTCTTCTTTTCGAGTACCATTAAAAACCAGTAAAACTTAATTTATTTAAAGGCATCGCCGATTGAGTCATGTCTATTGTATACACAGGCTTAACCTTTTAGGCAAAAAACTTTGAAATTTAGCATAGGATTTTTAAAAATTTAACCCTCGAAGAGTGAAAACTAACTATGTGGGAAAAGCAGTAGGCAAAAGCTAGTTACGTATAAAATTATTTGAAAAACTTACATAAAAAAAGTTAATGATATGATAATCTGCAATACATAAGGCCTGGTGCACACTAGGCAGCTACGAATGGTAATAATGATCATGTTTTCTGGCTGTTCCAGAAAAGCTGCCTAGTTTGCTTCAGATCTAAGATAAAGTTCAGCTATTATTAGCGCAGAGTCAAAGCGTCATATTTCATCACTTTGCATTATGAAAATATGATAGCATGTGTCGGTGTACGTACGTTTGTACACCTACAAATTGCTAAAGTACATTTGTACTCATTTTTAAATACAAATTTGTAATGAAAATTATTATGCTATATGTGAAAGACATGATGCTTGGCGAACCTACGTGTGTTGAGCCTGTCAGTCACTATAACTTTGAGAAGCCTATGATTATACTTAATATATTTTATATAATTTATTAATCATATTATTATGCCCCAAATTTATTATGACTGTTCTTTTTACACCCGTTATTTCCTTTTTCTACTTCTTTTCTCATTCTGAAAATGTATTTTTTAACAAAAAAAAATACGACAAAATAGAAATGGAAAAAGTAATATTTTTTAGTTTTTGACAAAAAAACTAAATGAGGAAAGATAGTGTAATCGTATCTTAAAGTTATAGTGGATGTTCTTTTTACACCCTATTGTAATAGGGTGTAAAAAGAACAGCCAGTTTATGCCATACAACATGGCTGCCTGGAATTTTCGTATTACGATCACATAATAACTGCATGATGACAGCTAGTTAGCGGACACGTGACACTGGACTTGCTTCCGAATGTCACTTTCAGACAACCAAACTAGGGTGGATCAATTTTGTATAACATGTCGCTGTAATATGAAAAAGAACAAGACAGTTTAAGACCGTATTATTGAATTGCCTGGAACCAGGCTGGTATTGTAAAAGATCATAAGACGGCCCCTGTTCGATGAATCTTACCTGAACTTAAATTGTTTTTGAAGTGTCAAATACTTTTATCAGTGTATGAATATTCACACATAACAAGGTTTTCAGTGACGTTGTTGCGTGAAATCACTTGTGTTAGTCGTTCGTTAGTCACTTGTTACTGTTCGTACACGTACAGCCGTACATATTTACATTTGAATGCACTCGAACTGAATGCGCCACTGTATTGGCTAGAAATATGCAAATGTGTGTACGGAAGAACAATTGAGGACTGAAAGTGAAATATCAATCAATATTGCTGGCTTAAAATGTTTTTTGGTTCAGATTATTTTTTCATATGGTGAGGACGTAGTTTCATGTAGTTTGTAACCTTAATATTATATACCTACTAATGTAATATATGAGAAAAAGTTTGTTTATATGTTTGATAGTTTGCATTAAATAATCCATAGTATATAATCTTATAATTTCAACTCAATTTAACTGCATTTCTGCTTCTTAGAACACAAAAAAACGAATGATATTTTTTCTTCAAGTGAGAACATTTGAAAGCTCAGTAAAAGTAACGTTATCGAATGGCAATTATACTGGAGCTGTCATTTTCTTTCAATTACAATTCAATAACGTTACTTTTAAGTAGCAAATGTTACTTGGCTTTCTGTTTATAATATTTACGTTACCTGATGATGGTATATTCCGAAATCTATACAAATATTATAAAGCGGAAGAGTTTGTTTGTTTGTTTAAACGCTCTAATCCCAGGAACTACTGGTCCGATTAGAATTTTTTTTTGTTGGATAGTCCATTTATAGAGACCTTCCTTTGGGCGATATAACATTACGCTGCAACCAATAGGAGCGAAGCGTCGGTGAGAAATGTTACAAAAATAGGTAAAATTATTCACATTTGGGGACTTTCGTTGCGTGCGCTGCATAAACGGTTTTAGTCACTCAAAAACCACGCGAACGAATTCGCGGGCACAACTAATGTAAATGGCATAATATTCGTATTGAAAATTAATCGAACGGTTGGTTTGCTTATCCGGACGGTTCGCGACAAATAACCGCGATCGTACAGGGGGATTATGTAAACGAACTCCATTTGTATGGTAACTAATGGCTGTGTCGGAATACAGGGCGTTGACGCAAAGACCACTGTTTTTATTTCTACGTACGTACAGTAGTTTACATAAGTAGTTAACTTAAAACTGTACTGTGTAAAAAAAGTGTTTAAAACATTGTCAAAGTAAGTTTGAACTGTACGAATCCGAAGTAAAGTTTTTGGAGTAAACATTTTTTCTAGATTAGATAAGTTCCTATCAGGAGGTCAAGAGAAGGGCGGAGTGCAGAGAGTAATAGAGAAAACTCCACCAACAAGAGCGAACCTCTTAAGTTAGAAGAAGAAGAATATAAGTTCTAGCAAAACTTTATCAACCATGGAAGGTAATCATGAATTACCCATATCTATACGTGAAACAAAAACCATTACGAAAATGGCGTGGAAAAAGAACGAGACTTGTAGATTATATTATAAAAAAGGTGTACAGATTCCAAAAATAATGTTAAAAAATACATACAACTTATGCAAATAGCAACACCACTATAATATTGTAGTGTGTTGTTGTTAGTTTGTATGGTGACTGGTAGCTGTGTTGGAATACAGGGAGTTGACGCAAATACCACTGTTTTTATTTCTACGTACAGTTTTAAGTAGTTTACTTGCGTTTGAACTGTATGTAGTCGAAGCTTATTTTTTTGGAGTAAACATTTTTTATAGATAAGTTCTAACAAAAAATTATTGACTGTCCCTATCTATACGTGAAACAAAAATACAATTTATGCAAATAGCAACACCACTCACTATGTAGTGTTTGTTGTTTTTATTATGTATAGTAACTGGTCGCTGTGTCGGAATCAACGACGTTGACGCTCTATAAAAAAAACACAATAATTTTAACATTAAATTGTTTTTGTTTACATAATGATTACCCACAAGATTTGGAACAGTAAATATAATGCAGTATAATGTTTTTATGTAACAATGAACAGGGGTAACAAGAGATGACCACTTGAAACATGATAGTAACACAACCGACCTAAATGCAGGGAACTAAAGATGTCCGTAACAAAGTATTGTAACCCAGCTCTAATGGACTCTTGTAAGGCCAAGTACTTGAAGCACCGTTCCCCCTGGCCCTGGAACAAAAGACTACCTGTAATATGTACGTATCAATATCAGTGTCAACGAGGTTATGTCCACCTCGAGGGGGTGGGGGGAACTATAGAAATAGGGACGTTCATTGTCCATAAAAGGTCCATAAACGAAGGAAATTTGATGCGGGCCTTTACGATTAAAATTATGATGATTAAATTTTTGTTATCGTCTTCTGACCGTCGTTTGGAGAAAACTTGACCCATTTCAAACGTGAACTTTTATCATACAACCTATGATTTATGGCTAAAATCAATGACATTTCAAGCCTTTAAATATTATTTGTATCCATTTTAGTTTAGCATCCGCGGCCAAGTCGGTAGACCGATCAATTGCCAAGTCAATCTAATATTTATTTAAAAAAATAATTTAAAAAATAAATATTATATTATAATCACTAGATATAAGACTTTGGCATCATATGGATTTCAAAACTTTTTACGGCAAAAGGACTAGGATTACAAAGTTACATATGCAGTTGGCGTAACTAGATACCTACACAGAAATTCTAAAATATTTAAAGTTTTCCTTTAACTTGTACTACAAACTGACCGATCATAAAAGAATTAGTACTTTGATGATGATTAGAATTAAAACTTTGACAAATTATAATTCTAAAACTTCTCTTTCAAATTGAATGAAATTTGAAATATACCGTGTTTATACAATGCCTGCTTAGTTACTAAAATACAGGGATCTAGTTTTATCCACAACAAAGTTGTAGGTCGTCGAAAATGGACTGAATTATTTAGAGAAAAGAATGGTACGGCCGTGATAAACTTGGCGGGGGCATTGCCGTGCCTCCAGGTAAATCATCCAATAACGGATGCAAAGGCCTACTTTAACGTAGTTTATGGCGTTATCCGGGCTTTTAAATATTATAATTAATTTATTACAACTAACATCACAATCGAATTTGTAATTTCGGCGCTAGGACAAAACGAACATACTTACATAGAGAACCAAAAACTTTATTTCGGCTTCCTGTAGTCGAGCAAAAACTAATACTGAAAATACAAACAAATTACGAAAATTAAAAATATATATATAATACTCAGGTAGATTTTAATATCACATTATCCTTTCGTATCTGGAAGGGTAACATTATACAACATAATTCTTTTATATTCGTTTATTGCTCGGTCGTAACCAGAATAAAAAGATAAAGTCAGGAATCACGCGATTCATTTCTCTAATTGCATCCAGGGGCGTTTTGTCTTGTGTTCGATGGAACGAGACAATTTAATAATATACTCTACATAACTGGGTATATATCCCGGATCTTCCCTAGGGATAGTTAGGGGAGTCTATTGTTTTCGATTTAATGCTTTAAAAAAAGTCATGATGATTTGCCAGACAATCTGTTTATCTAAAGCACTTGCGTGCTATTTGTGTGCACTATTTTACAATAAAAATGAAATAAGTTAAATATTATATAATTAATGAAAAGTGTAACATAATGCGTTTTGTTAGTAATATTGGCTTTGAGAAAAATCAGTTACTAATCTACTAAATACAAAAATAAAAACTAATAACTATAGTAGGTAGACACAGTTCAATCATGTCTTCCCGCTATTTTTTGTACACGCCATCGTGGCTTAGAGCCTAGCTCTCGACTCGAAGGTCGTGGGTTTGAGTCCAGGAACAAGAAAAAATGTTGTTTTTAAGTTTAGTTAGGACAATGTAGGCTGATCGCCTGATTGTCTGACAAGAAAGATGATCTATGCGTCGGATGGGCATGTAAAAAGTCGATCCTGCGCCTAAATCTCCCGCCAGTCGTGTCGTTTATCCGTCCAACTGGGCTACGAGATAGAAGGAGGAGAGAGTCTGTGTATACTCTAAAATAACTCCTGCGTGACTGGCCTGGTTTCGATGAAACTGTTTACCGTCAGCGAAATCGGCATGAGAGGCAATATTATTATTGTGCATAATTCGTTCGTTTTAAAAATTAATAATTTAATATAATTACAGACATTAATTTACGAACGCGTTGACGGCTACCTAGCCGAGGTACTCGAAATAGGGTAACTACATTTTATTAAAACGCGTTTCACAAATAACTTTTGAATCAAATGGCGCCAACGCCATGTTAAAATTTATAGAATGGCTGAAACAAAAAAAGGCTGGCAAAACTTTATCGCTGCTTTATAAAATAAAAATGGACTACGATGTTACCTACAATACGTAAAAGTTAGTTCTAACGATGCGTTTCACTTTTTTTATGTATTTCGTTACTACGATGCAGTCAAATACTATGTTAGAATAGGCCTTTGTATCCATTATTGGATGATTTACAAAGTATTCGAGTAACCACTCTTAAACAATGTAGAACCTGGGAGACGCGGTTTATAATGTCGCATCTCATAGATGTGGCATGCCACAGCCTCGAATCGAACCTGCACCCTTTCAAATCAACGGTTTACCCGCTAGGACACATACGCTCTTCTTGCCATGCCATGCCACTAAGTTTTATATCTGGGGGCACGGGTGCCCCCGTCAAGACGAGCCAAGCGAAGCGCAAGGGCATTACCTAACTTTTCTCGAAAGGTTTCGTCGTTTTTTGAACTCCCATAACTTTGCTTTGGATGATGCTAAATAGTTGAAAATTTCAACATATAATGACAACAGTAAATACATGAATTATACAAAGTTTGAATGTCGTAGCTATTATACTTTAGATTTTATCGCTGTCTAAAAACCCCGATTTCGTCACTGACTCATTTATAGATCATCAAAATTCTTAGGTTACTTCCGGAAATATTAGAAAGCTGAAGTTATGTATGTAAGCTGTTATTGCTACAAAACCAACAAAAAAAATATTTAAATGTAAATGCCATGTAAATAAAATTTTGAATCCAATATGGTGGACCACCATATTGGATGGATGTTTATTTTAAGGATCTTAAGATCTTTAATTCATAAAAGGAATATAATATACAAGTACATAAAAAACCTACGACCAACTTTTTGTAGGACCAATAATCGTTCAGAGTTTTGCTCTTCTTTGTTTTGATCTTTAGTATCTTGAGTGCGTTGCACTACTGCAATCAGTATATTCTATTATTCATCTACAAAAAGTCGGTCACCAATTATTAATCGGTGACCGACTTTTACCGAAGATGAAAAAAATATTATTATATAATTTATAAGACGAAAATTTGTTTTTTATCCAGTTATTTAAAATTAGCGCGAATATGCAGGCACCTAATAGTTGTAAATTGCTGTCGGTCACATAGGAGAGAATATAACTGTCGGTGTATGGAACAGGTCCGGCACAAGCTCCATCTGTTGTTAAATTTCTTTTCTGTAAAGTTCTTTGTATGCTTAGCACTATTATAATGTGATTTGTAAGAAAGTAGCTTGTCAGTGACAAAATATTCTATAGAATTACTTGTGATAGTTATTACTATTATAATTAGCATCATCACTACTACTATTAGGTATAAGGTACTGTTGAAAATACTAGCTGGTATTAGCACTTCACACAGTGTCGGCAGCGCTGGGCGTCGTGGCGCAGGGCGTCAGCAGGCGTCACGGCGCTGGGCGTTGCGGCACTGGGCTTTGGCAGGCGTCGCGGCGCTGGGCGTCGGCAGGCGTCGCGGCGCAGGGCGTCGTGGCGCTGGGCGTCGTGGCGCTGGGCGTCGTGGCGCTGGGCGTCGGTAGAAGTCGCGGCGCTTGGCGTCGGCAGGCGTCGCGGCGCTGGGCGTCGTGGTGCTGGGCGTCAAAGCGGTGGGCGTCGTGGCGCAGGGCGTCGTGGTGCTGGGCGTCGTGGCGCTGGGCGTCGTGGCGCTGGGCGTCGTGGCGCTGGGCGTCGGCAGGCGTCGCGGCGCTCGGCGTCGCAGCGCTGGGCGTCGTGGTGCTGGGCGTCGGCAGGCGTCGCGGCGCTGGGCGTCGTGGCGCTGGGCGTCGGCAGGCGTCGCGACGCTGAGCGTCGGCAGGCGTCGCGGCGCTGGGCGTCGGCAGGCGTCGCGACGCCTGCTGACGCCCAGCGCCTCGACGCCTGCCGACGCCCAGCGCCACGACGCCCAGCGCCACGACGCCCAGCGCCACGACGCCCAGCGCCACGACGCCCAGCGCCACGACGCCCAGCGCCACGACGCCCAGCACCACGACGCCCTGCGCCACGACGCCCACCGCTTTGACGCCCAGCACCACGACGCCCAGCGCCGCGACGCCTGCCGACGCCAAGCGCCGCGACGCCTGCTGACGCCCAGCGCCTCGACGCCTGCCGACGCCCAGCGCCGCGACGCCTGCCGACGCCCAGCGTCGCAACGCCTGCCGACGCCCCTGCCGAAGTGAGTCGCGGCGCTGGGCGTCGGCAGGCGTCGCGACGCTCGGCGTCGCATCGCTGGGCGTCGGCAGGCGTCGCGGCGCTGGGCGTCGGCAGGCGTCGCGGCGCTGGGCGTCGGCAGGCGTCGCGGTGCTGGGCGCCGGCAGGCGTCGCGGCGCTGGGCGTCGGCAGGCGTCGCGGCGCTAGGCGTCGGCAGGCGTCGCTGCGCTGGGCGTCGGCAGGCGTCGCGGCGCTGGGCGCCGGCAGGCGTCGCGACGCTCGGCGTCGGCAGGCGTCGCAGCGCTGGGCGTTGGCAGGCGTCGCGGCGCTGGGCGTTGGCAGGCGTCGCGGCGCTGGGCGTCGGCTGGCGTCGTGGCGCTGGGCGTCGGCAGGCGTCCCGACGCTGAGCGTCGGCAAGCGTCGCGGCGCTGGGCGTCGGCAAGCGTCGCGGCGCTGGGCGTCGGCAGGCGTCGCGGCGCTGGGCGTCGGCAGGCGTCACGGCGCTGGGCGTCGCGGCGCTGGGCGTCAGCAGGCGTCGCGGCGCTGGGCGTCGGCAGGCGTCGCGGCGCTGGGCGTCGTGGTGCTAGGCTTTTGAATCCAATATGGTGGTCCACCATTGGATTTGTAGGGAACACATTTCTGTTTAGTAAGCAGTTTCGTCATTATGAGCTCGGTGCGCTGGGGCACACACCAGTCGTCCCGCGTCACAGCCCAGCCCGGTCGTTAGGTAGCTAAGTCAGAATAGTAATTGTAAACTATAAATGTGAGTTGTGACCTTGGAAATAAAACACTTCAGAGACTTTAAATATTTTATTTTTGGTAACTCTTAAAGAACTTTAACAAATAAGTTACATTGGTGACCCCGACGTGATTTCGAATTGGACGTTGTTGAATCGAACATTCGTAAATTAACAGTTTTATTGCGTTGTGCGCGTATACTACGGGGCGGCTCATTTATTTTACCGGGCAGGGCTGATATATATATATTTTTGTAAAACCGAGTTAAAATGTCGGAACCTAGTAAAGTGGAAGCGAACTCTCAATCCAGTGAACCGAACTTAATGTTGATATCAGTGTCCTCTCGAATCGCGGAATTTTGGACAGACCAGCCGGAGTTGTGGTTCGTGCAATTTGAAGCCGTTGTCGCGCCTCAGAAGACGTCGGACGAGTCCAAATATCAGTTGCTGATCGCGAAGTTGGGGAAGAATGTGATACAACAAGTGGCGGATTTAATTAGCAGCCCACCCGAGACCAACAAATACCCGGCCCTTAAGGCCCGGCTGCTAGCAATTTACGAAGAAACAGAAGTTCGCCGAATTCAAAAACTGATGGGAGAGTTGCAGTTGGGAGACCAAAAACCCTCTCAACTCCTGCGCAGAATGAAGGAATTGGCCGGAAATCGTGTCAATAAAGACACCCTTATTATTTTATGGCAGAATCACCTACCTGCTTCGGTTCGTGCGATTTTGGCGGCAACAGACCTGAAAGATCTAGAGAAATTAGCTTCGATTGCGGACAAGGTGCAGGAGACGCAGACTTCGTCGAGCATAGATGTGGTGGAAACTTCAAACCAGGGCAGCATCTACGATCGGCTGGATAAGCTCTCGCTGGAAGTAGCAGAGTTACGCAAGAGTTATGGAAGACGCAATCGCTTCCGCTCTAAATCGCGATCATCGAGATCTGTCAGCAGGGACAAGAACACCAACCGACCACGTGTTAGGCGTCCAGGAAATCCCGAGTGGCTGTGCTTCTACCATTTTCGCTACGGGGAAAAGGCGGCCAAGTGTAAGGATCCATGTGCGTGGAAAGGCGAGAGGCCGGAAAACTAACAACCGTGCAGCCAGGGGCGGATGGCTGTGCCGGGATAAATCATCGCCTCAGCATCAGAGATCGTCGCAGTGGTTTGAACTTTCTTATTGACACTGGTGCAAATGTTTCAGTAATACCTAAAAATAGCGTTCATAATTGTAAGAAAAATGGTAATGATTATTTTTTATACGCCGCAAACGGTACGAAAATCAATACTTTTGGCTTAAAAACTCTAAATTTAAATTTAAGTTTAAGGAGAGATTTTCGGTGGACTTTTATAATTGCTAATGTTAAGCAACCGATTATAGGGGCTGATTTTTTAAGTCATTATAATTTGATGGTTGATTTAAGCTCTAGAAAACTAATTGATAAAACGACTCAACTTAATATTGTTACTAATCTTGTTGAATGTTTGCAATGTACGGTTAAGACTGTCGACGAAGGGCACCCTTATATTGATTTGTTGAATAAATTTCCCGATATATGTAAACCCGTGTCATTTAGGGAGCCTCCTCAGCACGACGTGTACCATTTCATCGAGACGTCGGGACCTCCGGTCTACGCTCGAGCCAGGCCACTTCCGCCGAGCCGTCTGAATAAGGTAAGAGAAGAATTTAAAAACATGCAAGCAATGGGAATTTGCCGCCCGTCCAGTAGCCCATGGGCGAGTCCATTACATGTGGTGCAGAAGAAAGATGGGGGAATTAGGCCGTGTGGGGATTACAGACGGTTAAATGCGATCACGAAACCTGATCGATACCCCATCCCGCGTTTGCATGATTTTACGTTCTTATTAAATAACAAAAATATTTTTTCAAAAGTCGATATTAATAGGGCATATCATTT
Organism: Celastrina argiolus; assembly: GCA_905187575.2. NCBI lineage: Eukaryota > Metazoa > Arthropoda > Insecta > Lepidoptera > Lycaenidae > Celastrina > Celastrina argiolus. Next base: position 11,096,259 of record LR994599.1, on the reverse strand, counting down.
TATTCCTAATAATCCAGAAGATGTACCTAAAACAGCAATAATTACTCCATTTGGTTTATTTGAATTTGTTAGGATGACATTCGGACTACGGAACGCTGCACAAACCTTCCAAAGGTTCATGCATCATACTGTATTGAAAGATTTAAATTTTGTTTTCTGTTATATAGACGATATAATTTTGGCCAGTGTTAATGAGCAACAGCACAGGGAACATTTAATATTGTTGTTTGAGAGATTAGATAAATGCGGGATTACAATCAATTTGTCTAAGTCTTGTTTCGGTGTGTCTGAGTTAGAGTTTTTAGGTTTTCACGTATCAGCGGAAGGTATTCGTCCGTTAGATAGTAAGGTCACGGTCATAAGTAATTTTCCTGTACCGCAGAATGTGGACGAACTAAGACGTTTCCTAGGAATGGTTAATTTTTATAGGAAACATTTACCACACGCCGTACAAAGTCAGGCCGTGTTAGGAAAATATATTTGTAACGCAAAAAAGAAAGATTTGTCTCCTATTTCATTAGATTCGGAAGCATTGCAAGCTTTTGAAGATTGTAAAAAACAACTTCAAAACGCTGTCACGTTAAGCTACCCGGATAACGAGGCGCCGTTATCGCTCATGACCGACGCGTCAGATCGTTGCGTAGGCGCGGTCTTACAACAGAAGGCGGGAGACACATGGAAACCGTTAGGATATTTTTCTAAAAAACTATCAGATACTCAGCAACGATACAGCACTTATGATAGGGAGTTACTCGCAATTTATATGTCTATTAAGCATTTTCGAAAAAGTTTTGAAGGTCGTAGTCTAATTATTTACACCGACCATAAACCTTTGATCCATGCATTTAAGAAAGTAAATAGTGATGCAGAAACTCCTCGCAGGACTAGACAACTTTTATACATTAGTGAATTTACAACTGAAATTAGACACATTAGCGGCGAAGACAATGTTGTGGCTGACGCCTTATCGCGTGTCGCGACGATTTCCGTTCCTACGAGTGTCGATTTCGAGAAGCTCGCTGACGAGCAGAAACATGATGACTATATTGCGCAGTACAACCGACAAGGTGGCGCGCAACATAGTAATGTGTTGTTAAAGAAAATATTTTTGCCCGAGAGCAGTAATGATATTTATTGCGAAATGTCCACTAATAAGGCCAGACCTTATTTGACGAAATCATTTAGAAACCTAGTATTCAATTCGTTACACAATCTTAGTCACCCTAGTATTAAAACGACTCGTAAAATGATAACCGATAGATATTTTTGGCCCGAAATGAATCGAGATATTGGAATAATGGCTAGAGCGTGCATTTCGTGTCAACGTGCAAAAATTAATAGACATACGTTCACGAATTTCGAAGCATTTGAGTCCGTAAATCGATTCGAACATGTCCACGTAGATTTAATAGGCCCGTTACCTATTTCTGAAGATGGTTTTAGATATTGTGTTACCATGGTAGATAGAGCTACGCGATGGCCAGAGGCGGTGCCAATAAAGGACATGACAGCCGAAATAGTAGCTAAGGTAATTTATGAGCAATGGATAGTCCGCTTTGGATGTCCTGTTAAATTAACTACTGACCAAGGACGTCAATTTGAGAGTCAATTGTTCTCAGAATTATTAAAATATTTAGGTGTACAGAAAATTCGTACCACGCCATATCACCCGCAGAGTAATGGCCTGGTCGAACGTTGGCATCGTACACTTAAAACAGCGTTAATGGCTAGATTAGAATGTTCTACCTGGATTAAGGAATTGCCTACCGTTTTGTTTGGACTGCGAGCCGCAGGTCGCTCTGACACAGGTATTAGTCCAGCAGAACTGACGTATGGACGTAACTTAAGGTTACCTGGAGATTTTTTCGATGTTACGAGAAATATACAGTATGATACTAGTTTGCTACTCGACGACATTCATAAAGCGATAGAACGTAATAGACCAATATCAAAGAGATGTAATAATGATAATAGGATGTTTTATGTCCCAAAAGATTTAAATTCATGTGAATTTGTTTTTGTGCGAGATGATACGGTTAAAAAACCGCTGAGACCTCCGTACAATGGTCCTTTTCGAGTATTAGAAAGGAAATCAAAAATTTACAAAATTCAATTTCCTAAAAGACAAGCTTTTATATCTATTGACAGGCTTAAACCAGCGTATGTTTTAAATCAAGATTTGTCAAATAACGTTTCAGAATCAACCTGTATACCAGAAAGTGGGTCGAATAAGTTAGAACATACTCAGTTAGACAAACAGACGTTAAATTCACCGGCTACGCAGAAAATATCACGTAGCGGACGTGCAATACGTCGCCCGGTACGCTTTTTGTAATGTAAACAGAGTTATAAATATGTTAGTACTTTCTCGAAATAAGTTACAATACGTCGCCCGGTACGCTTTTTGTAATGTAAACAGAGTTATAAATATGTTAGTACTTTCTCGAAATAAGTTATTACTCGAAAAGTCATTCAATTGAGTTACTTTAGTCTTGTGTCACGAATTGTTAGTTTATTAAATAATGGGTAATTACAGCACGAAAAACGAAGAAGTTATTATAGCCCAACCTCAAGGGAAAGTTGATCATTTTAATACCCTAAACAATATTCACGATAAATTGAATATTTTTTCCATCTGCATAGCGGTCGCTACGGTGTTGATACTTATGGTGGTTTTGTGTTTTTGTTGCAAGTGTGCTTTTAAATGTTATCAACAATTTTTAAGATTTCCACTTTTACCTTATACAATTCGTCATGCCTCACGGGAAGAAAATAGCATGCAAGTGCAGGCAAAGCCGCACGAGCAGCAAAGTGTTCCAACTAAGGTGGTGTTCACATAGTGGTGCTATATTAATTTAACCGTAATTGCAAAAATTCAACATAAGGATGTGGACAGTCATGTTAATAAGAAAGATAAGGTACTGTTATACTGTAGGTGATATTTATGTACTACAGGAGTATATTATTGTAGTAACCTGCGTGTTACTGTGTGTGTGTGAATAGTTTTTAAGAATATTATTAATATAGCATAAGAACTTATACACTAACAATAATAACGTAAAATGACTAGAGTGTGAATTACATTTTAATTTTTAATATTTCATTTTAATTATGTATCTATAATTAATAGTGTGTACGAAGCTTTAGAATGTTGGCCGGCTGGGTTTCAAGTTTCAAAATTATTGTTTGGATAATGAACAACACATTGCATTGTAATCCGAATCAGCAGTTAGATTGTTTATACGACACGTATGTTTTTTGTATAGTTTATTGTTAACTAACTTTTCCTTCCATTTTGTTTGTTAAAATTTTTACCTACCAAAATTTTAGGGAGGGTGTGATGTAGGGAACACATTTCTGTTTAGTAAGCAGTTTCGTCATTATGAGCTCGGTGCGCTGGGGCACACACCAGTCGTCCCGCGTCACAGCCCAGCCCGGTCGTTAGGTAGCTAAGTCAGAATAGTAATTGTAAACTATAAATGTGAGTTGTGACCTTGGAAATAAAACACTTCAGAGACTTTAAATATTTTATTTTTGGTAACTCTTAAAGAACTTTAACAAATAAGTTACAGATTCAAAAGGATGTTTATTATAAGGATCTGATCTTTAATTTATAAAAGCAATATAATTTATGTCCGACTTTATGTATGTTGAGTGCATTGCACTACTGCAATCAGTATATTCTATTATTCATCTACAAAAAGTCGGTCACCAATTATTAATCGGTGACCGACTTTTACCGAAGATGAAAAATATATTATTATAATATTATTTATGAGAGGAAAATTTGTTTTTTATCCACTTATTTAAAATTAGCCGTCAGCAGGCGTCACGGCGCTGGGCGTTGCGGCACTGGGCTTTGGCAGGCGTCGCGGCGCTGGGCGTCGGCAGGCGTCGCGGCGCAGGGCGTCGTGGCGCTGGGCGTCGTGGCGCTGGGCGTCGTGGCGCTGGGCGTCGGTAGAAGTCGCGGCGCTTGGCGTCGGCAGGCGTCGCGGCGCTGGGCGTCGTGGTGCTGGGCGTCAAAGCGGTGGGCGTCGTGGCGCAGGGCGTCGTGGTGCTGGGCGTCGTGGCGCTGGGCGTCGTGGCGCTGGGCGTCGTGGCGCTGGGCGTCGGCAGGCGTCGCGGCGCTCGGCGTCGCAGCGCTGGGCGTCGTGGTGCTGGGCGTCGGCAGGCGTCGCGGCGCTGGGCGTCGTGGCGCTGGGCGTCGGCAGGCGTCGCGACGCTGAGCGTCGGCAGGCGTCGCGGCGCTGGGCGTCGGCAGGCGTCGCGACGCCTGCCGACGCCCAGCGCCGCGACGCCTGCCGACGCCCAGCGCCACGACGCCCAGCGCCACGACGCCCAGCGCCACGACGCCCAGCGCCACGACGCCCAGCGCCACGACGCCCAGCGCCACGACGCCCAGCACCACGACGCCCTGCGCCACGACGCCCACCGCTTTGACGCCCAGCACCACGACGCCCAGCGCCGCGATGCCTGCCGACGCCAAGCGCCGCGACGCCTGCTGACGCCCAGCGCCTCGACGCCTGCCGACGCCCAGCGCTGCGACGCCTGCCGACGCCCAGCGTCGCAACGCCTGCCGACGCCCCTGCCGAAGTGAGTCGCGGCGCTGGGCGTCGGCAGGCGTCGCGACGCTCGGCGTCGCATCGCTGGGCGTCGGCAGGCGTCGCGGCGCTGGGCGTCGGCAGGCGTCGCGGCGCTGGGCGTCGGCAGGCGTCGCGGTGCTGGGCGCCGGCAGGCGTCGCGGCGCTGGGCGTCGGCAGGCGTCGCGGCGCTAGGCGTCGGCAGGCGTCGCTGCGCTGGGCGTCGGCAGGCGTCGCGGCGCTGGGCGCCGGCAGGCGTCGCGACGCTCGGCGTCGGCAGGCGTCGCGGCGCTGGGCGTTGGCAGGCGTCGCGGCGCTGGGCGTTGGCAGGCGTCGCGGCGCTGGGCGTCGGCTGACGTCGTGGCGCTGGGCGTCGGCAGGCGTCCCGACGCTGAGCGTCGGCAAGCGTCGCGGCGCTGGGCGTCGGCAAGCGTCGCGGCGCTGGGCGTCGGCAGGCGTCGCGGCGCTGGGCGTCGGCAGGCGTCACGGCGCTGGGCGTCGCGGCGCTGGGCGTCAGCAGGCGTCGCGGCGCTGGGCGTCGGCAGGCGTCGCGGCGCTGGGCGTCGTGGTGCTAGGCTTTTGAATCCAATATGGTGGTCCACCATTGGATTCAAAAGGATGTTTATTATAAGGATCTGATCTTTAATTTATAAAAGCAATATAATATACAAGTACATAAAAAACCTACGACCTACTTTTTGTAGGACCAATAATCGTTCAGAGTTTTGCTCCATATAATTTATGTCCGACTTTATGTATGTTGAGTGCATTGCACTACTGCAATCAGTATATTCTATTATTCATCTACAAAAAGTCGGTCACCAATTATTAATCGGTGACCGACTTTTACCGAAGATGAAAAATATATTATTATAATATTATTTATGAGAGGAAAATTTGTTTTTTATCCACTTATTTAAAATTAGCGCAAATATGCAGGCAGCTAATAGTTGCAAATTGCTGTCGGTCACAAAGGAGATAATATAACTGTCGGTGTATGGAACAAGTCCGGCACTAGCTCCATCTGTTGATAAATATAACAACAATATGATGTGAGATAAATATAACAACAATAATATGATGTGAGATGAATATAAGCTAACGTCAGTGTTAGTGTATAATCTTATATAAAAATCGTTCGACACCTCGATAGCGCGATGCAGTTGCCTAACAGCGACATCTATGTTTAGAACTTACTTTACTAGGCTTAGCTTCACTTACTCTACATTTCAGTTAGAACGTGATACTTGGCCGTTTTGCTATCGTTACGAAGATTTTATAGACATTCATTTATCGTGTGTGAAATAGAACGGCCAAGCATCACGTTTTAACTGAAATGTAGAGTAAGTGAAGCTAAGCCTAGTAAAGTAGCAAGAACTTTGTTTCTACATGAGATTTGTCCACTTTTTGATAGATTTTGATCAAGGTGCTTGTAGATTTAGGACGAGTAGTCTTTAGAGCTTGGCTTTATACGATATCTGATAACTTTTTCACAGGGTAAGCTATGTAGACTCGTCTTGGCAACATTTTTACATGAAAATGTTTTTGGTGGGATGCATAATATAACAGCTATAATATTATGTAGTATGCGAGTACTATACAATATTATTTAGATGATTTTCGTAGCGCAGTGGTTAAACGCGTTGATACTCGAGCGAGAGGTCGCGGGTTCGTATCCCGCCGAGGGAACAAAAAGTTTTTTATGTTCGTGGGTCGTGGATGTGTATTTTTCTGTATAATATTATAAAAATCTTAAAAATGTGTTGTCTGTAATACAAGTTCTTCGGATACTTAGCACGGGGCTACATTGACGTGGTGTGAAGCGTACATAGATATTATTATTATGTACCTACATCTTACGTTTTCCAAGTCTGTTTAGTTTTAAAAGCAGGTACAGCTTCGTTGTTTCTCGATGTTCTATTTAATGTATTTCAAATAAGAATCTATCAACTTTAATAGTCTGTACAAAGCAATATATAATAATTTATCTCAATAAAAGATTCTCATCGTCCGCTTTGTGGGTTTATTGAATCTGCCACCTGCAGGGTTACGGAGATGGTCCCTCACCTGTGGTCACAACCCTCATAGGGGGTTGCTACGACAACTTGTGCTGCCCCCGGCACATCATATCTCTGATGTACCATACTGGGGTTACTTGGGACGCTCACAGACTAAGACGAAATCAATATCATTAGGGGTGATTATGGGTGCATTAGGTATTAAATTAGTTGTGGGTCCATTGTATGGCAAGCGAGATTATTTTGTGACATATTTTGGCAAAAAACGTACGAGTAACGTCTGCGCTCAACCGCTTTTTCGTCTTCGTATTTCGTAATCCATCCGTCTATCATATGGAGCTGCTTGGGGTCCAATTGACACCACGGAACTAAAACTGTAAGTTTTTGTAAACTACTTGTGAAGGATTAATTTGCCTGCCTTTGTGTGATGATTAAGAGAGGCTATGGTAGACAGGTTTCCGGTTCTTCATGCCTGCACATCTTCTATTTGCGGTCCACCTTCAAAGCTTATCATCTCAAAGATCGGTGGTTAATGTAGATCTGTAAAAAGTGATCTGTTTTATTCAAATTAAAAAGTATAACCCGAATACGCATATAATATAGCATAAGATACCTGGGCAATTATTTAGAATCATATGCCCATTAATTCAAATCGGATCAGTAGATAGGACGCTACTATGAAACAGACATACGCACATAGAGAGTAGCTAAGGTTTCTGTCATCTTAGCTATGATGTCCATCACTGGACATTCTTCAGGACAGCCTTCCCCAAAGTATTTCAAGAGGAAAATCAAAATCAAAATATTTTATTTCCAAATGAAACTTAACAAGCTATTTTCGGAAAATCAACAGAAAGGCTCCCACCGGTTCAACCCTAGCCTGCCGAGATGGACGGGCCATCTTTAAGAAAATTGTTATTTTTAGGTAAGGCGACAGACAGACATTAAAGGCAAGAGATGACTTTAATGTCTGTCTGTCACCTTTACGACACCCACGGGAAAGACCATCTTTGGGAACTATATTTATTTATTTTTATTTACAACACTTTATGCATTTTACAAAGGCGGGCTTAATGCCTTATGGCATTCTCTACCAGCCAACCTTAGGGTGATGGGGAGATAGTGTGAGTAGGCGCAATTCTTTAAATTACAGAAATTGAATACAAAACCAAAAAATAATAATAAATTAATATAATATATAAATATATTATAATACATATTATATGGTACAGGTAATACATATCTAATATACATAATACTATACATTATATAGGTAATATACTATATACCATACACATTATAACCATTGTGAATACAGTCATAAATAGATATAATTATCTTTAGTAATACACCGAAACGTCAACAAGATTTGCAATAATAGACCTTATTCAGCCAACAAACTTAAGTATAATTGGCGAACTCTACTTTTAAAAATATTCCTAGATGGAGACATTCTAATTTCCTGGGGAAGGGCATTCCAGAGAAGGATGGATTGAATATGAAAAGAGGAATGTACTAGACTAGAATTGTGTTGAGGACAAAGAAGAAGTAAATTGTTGGTAGAACGAAGGTCTTTACTGTGAGAGTTGCAAAGAAATTTAAAGTGGGGAGTTAAATAGAGGGGAGCATTGGGTGATTGGACAATGGAATACAACATACATACCGCCCGTAGCGATCGACGTTGGCGGATTGGTAGCCACTGTAGCTTAGTCCGATAGTAGGAGATATGATCATACTTGCGAAGATTAAATATAAACCTGATACAATTATTTAGAAGACGATCAAGTTTGTTGAGGAGGTCTGCGCTGAGGTCAAAGCAACATACATCGCCGTAGTCAAATATCGGAAATATTAATGATTGGACCAACAACAACTTCACATTCGTAGGCAGAAATTTTTTTAGACGATATAGAGCACGCAAGGAACAGGTTACATTTCGACTAGTATTAGCAATCTGGGCGCGCCAATCGAGGTGTTTATCAATATGTAACCCAAGATCTTTAATACTAGAGCTAAATGGGATAGTACAGCCGTCAAAGGTAACAGGTGGAAGGGCTCCATAATTAACTCGGCCTAGTAACCGCGGACTACCGATCAAAATAGCCTTACATTTATTCGGATTTACCTGCAACCCAAACCTAGTAGACCACGCAGTTATCGCTTCAAGGTCACGATTTATGTCTCTAATTGCTTTAGACAGATTTTCCACTGTTTCTTGGGCATAAATCTGCAGATCATCGGCATACAGGTGAAACGAACAGCAAAGCACAAGGCAGATGAAATTTATGTACAGAGAGAAAAGAAGTGGAGAGAGAATGCCACCCTGAGGTACACCAGCTATGAGATCCAACCATCCAGAAGACGACTGATCTACCTTAACACATTGTTGGCGTCCACGAAGATAGGAGTCGAACCACTTTAATGTTTCGGGAGAAAGCAACAAATGAGAAAGGATTGCAGTTAGAATGTCATGATCGACATTATTAAAAGCACTGGAGAAGTCCACCAAAACTAACACAGTGATCTTTGATTCCTCCATGCCAGCTCTCACATCACTAGTAATTTTTAATAAGGCAGAGGTGGTACTGTGTCCAGGCCTGAAACCAGATTGGAGTGGTGAGAGAATTTGGTTTTGGAATACAAAGCTGGACAGCTGTTTGTAGACACATGCCTCGAGAACTTTGGAAAGGAAAGGTAGAATAGAAATAGGACGAAAGTGGGAAGGTAGGGATGGGTTGGGAATTTTGGATAACGGACGAACGTGCGCTTTACGCCACAGATCTGGAAATGAGGAAGACTCCAGGGAGAAGTTAATTATATGAGAAATGGCTGGCAGGAGTTGATCCAATATCGGAATTATCATGTGGCGACTAATATTATCACAGCCTACAGCTTTCGATTCCAGGGATTTGATTACAGTCTTGATGTCACTCGAAGTAATTTGTGAAAATGTAAAGCACTCGTAGTTAGCTGCAGTCGACAAGTTATTCAAGTAGGCAACGGTTTCATTTTTGGTTTGGATATCTAATGGGGAATATGAAGAAAAGTGAAAGTTAATTTCATCCAAACTAATCGTTTTTGGTAAATCATCTTGACACGATTTGCCAATACCCAATGAGCCAAGAAATCTCCAAATGCTGACAGATGACGAGTTACATCCTATGTTATTATGGATATGTCGGCGCTTTGCATTCCGTATCACCTGATTACACCTATTTCTTGCACATTTAAAATTGATCCAGTTATCCTCACACCGATTGGACCTAAACTTACGAAATGCACGGTCCCTGCGCTTCATAGCCATTTTTATTTCTTCTGACATCCAAGGTGCTGGTTGATGCTTTATCTTAATCCTTTTAAAGGGTGCATGAACATCATAAAGATCATTTACCTTTTTATTGAAGACCAAAACCTTGTCGTCAATAGAACTTTCCGAAATCAGTGGTTCCCAATCAATCTCCGCCGCATCAGACTTCAACCTGTCAGCATCCATGCGCCCAAAGCATCGTCTATACATAACCTTGGGACGTACTCTTGCTGCTTTTAAATTATATCTCATGAAAACAAGGTCATGGACTACTATACTTTTTCCGCAAGCTAAAGATCAGGCAAAAATAGAATTGCAAGCAAAAAAGTATGTTTAAAGTGAAATTGCTATTAATGAAATATTGTAAATACAAAATCCCCTTTTCATCAACCTTAAAATACGTTACTCGGGTCTCCACGTAGTACTTTGTTCTTTTTACGTTTTTGTCTCCAACGTAGTACATTTCCATGTACCCTCGCCGCGGGAAACAGCCTTTCACTGTTCGCCTGCAAGTAAAAATACATTTCAACTAGAATTAATTGTGTCAGTGCAGAATTTGTACCTCGTTCAAGAGCGTGTTTTTTATTTAGTTTGAGTGGCGTTTAGTTTTTGGAGTCTATAAAATAACTGATATATAAAGGAAAAATAAATATTTGTTTGCATCGAACAGGATCCGAAAAAAATCACTGGACCACGGAAGCCAAGCATCGTTTTTTACACATTTTTGTAAGCTACTCTCGGAATAATAATACTCGTAATGCCTCACACACGGATTTCGGTGACGGTGGCCGGTTTCACTCAAACTGGACCAGCTATTTTTATAGTGCTCAAGTGTGTGCGCAATACTCAGACGCACTCTCTCTTCCTTCAGTCCCGTAGCCCAGTGGGACGGACTGACACGAATGGCGCGAGATCAGGCGCAGGACCGACTTTTTACATGCCCATCCGACGTATGGATCATCTTTCTTGTCAGACAAACAGGTGATCAGCCTGCATTGTCCTAACCAAACTTGAAAACAGCATTTTTATTGTTCCAATGCGGTAATCGAACCCACGACCTCCGAGTCTAGACTCTAAACCACTAAAGTAGTCTACTATTTATAAAAGATAATGATTACTGAATTCAACAATCAACATGTCATAATCTCATGTTGCACTGATGATTATGATGTAAGGTATACAATTACTGTATACTATAACCATTTCCTGTATTACATAGGGCAAGATAAGCGAGGGTGAAATCCTATCTTATTTACACTGAGGGATTAAAATTAATTTTCATAGCATCGCTTCTATCCGTGCCTCGTTTTGACGAGACTTCCTTTCCATTATTTATAATACTTACTTAATATGCTGAATATTTTGCGGTATAATTATATACGTTTTGGGGGTAAGTCTGGTGTTTTCATACATAATTTATTACTGTTACGATATCATGTTAGGATTTGGGGTTAAAGCCTGGGCGTTAATTTAAAACAACTAGGTATTTGGAGAATAAATTTTCATCTGGAATGTTAAATGTTATTCATTCTTTTCACGGACAGATGGTTCGTTATTAAATTTTCTTGTCAGTTAGCATCGTAGTTATATTTTCTTTCTTACGTAGAGTAAAAAGATAGAGCTTAAAGCACTGATGAAGAAAAAAGAAAGGTTCTTATGAGAAATATCCTGGTATATATTATGTTCAATTCTTTATTTCCGGAAATTGGTAACATGTTACAATAGTTTTGTTCATACACAGTGGCCACAATTTCTGCCCGTAGGGCGTGGAAATATTGTATATTACAAATACAAAACGTATAATTTCCAACAATATAACGTTATACAAAGTATCATTATCAGGAAATTTGTATATACGAGTACATGATTTGATGCATAGAGTAGTATAAGGTCAATAATTTCAGCGCAGATTTGTTTTATTAAAAAGTAGTTTATATGTTTTTATTAAAAATAACTACCTGAAGGTTTCGAGAATAGATTTTGTGAAACCTTTATTAATTAAGATTTGGCTATTTGTATAATATTAAATACATTATTAACATGAAGATGTGTTTTCAGTACGTATCTTGTCAATAAAATAACTAAATATAATCTCTAACGATTTGATATTTGTACAATAATCAAATAACTATCTTAAATGTCTAAGGATAACTGTGTATAATAAATATTTGTTAACTGAATATATTTAATAAATAAACGTCTCTGTGGTCTAGTATTTTAAACCTAGCTCTCGACTCGGAGATCGTAGGTTCGATTCTCGCGTTAAAACAACAAAAAATGTTTGGTTAGGACAGTGCAAGCTGATCACCTGATTGTCAGACAAGAAAGATGATCCATCAATGCCTATCCGATAGCATGACTTTTTACATGCTTTCGGATAGGCATGTAAAAAGTCGGTCCTGCGCCTGATCTCCCGCCAGTCGTGTCGGTTATCCGTCCCACTGGGCTACGAGAGTAAAGGAAGAGAGAGTGCTTCTGTGTATTGCGCACACACTTGGGCACTATAAAATAACTCCGTTTCAATAAAACTGGCCACTGTCACCAAAATCGCTGTGGGAGGCATTATTATTATTATTATACTTAATACGTTAGTACCGAAACGTCTTATTTGTAAGCACATAATATAGTACAGCAAGTACCATACATCCGGGGTGTACGGCGGATAATTCTTGAGCGACATTTCGCAAATAAGTATAAATATTGGGCTAATAACAGACCCACGCAAACATGTTTCGATTGCTTGATTTAACGATATATAAAATGTCAAGTTCATCCCTCGAGGAGTTGATTATTTCTTGGACATATTATCGCAGTCATCTGTTTTTTTTTTCTTTATTTTTTAAAGAGGCTTTTACCGTACATGGCATGTCAGCCCCATTATAACTTATACTACATATTAATAAATAATTTTGTATAAAATTTTGCTGCTTCACTCGCAAATGAAGCCAGAATGCTCATACACAGAAATCAAACCTATGAATTCTAAATTTAGTAAAAAAACTCTTTTCTTTCGTCGGCACCTTTCACACACTCCATAATCAAATGATGTATCTGCTTATTTGAGTGAATGACTAGCGCGGTCATTTAATGGTGTCAAACAGCTCTTACAGATAACAATGCGTTGATATATTTTTTCTTTAATTTACTTCAATGTGCGTTATAATAGTACACATTCGAAAATTTTGTGGTTTAAAAATAAAATATTAAATGGTTGTCCTTGTCTCGGATTAATTGAATTTTTTGGTAAAAATAGAATTAAATGAATGCGCTAGTCATTCAATCAAATTGCTGATTCAACCAGATGATTGCGACAGACATATTTCAGGCGGTAAACGTCGCAGGCAAAGGCTAGTGATAACATAAATATTTGTATTCAGTACGTATCTTGACATCAAATAACTATCACTACATAGTATAAAACAAAGTCGCCTTTTCTGTCCCTATATCCCTATGTGCGCTTAAATCTTTAAAACTACGCAACGGATTTTGATGCGGTTTTTTCCAATAGATAGAGTGATTCAAGAGGAAGGTTTATATGTATAATACATGCATAATATACTAAGGCAACATTGCTAATTTTAGAGGTTTCTAACGTGATGTCGTAAATTAATCTATTTTAGCAAAAACGCTGCCTAAACCCTACGAGTTAGATCAAATTAATGTACTACAGTATTGTACACCATAAAAAGGTCTACAAAAAAGTCCGCGATGGTATATGTTTATCTTTTAGGGATAACCCACATTAACCATTTTATTGTTTACTTTTTACGTGAAAAAATGGCTTATTTACGAAGCTATTTTAAGCAATACGGCATTAATCCTTATCGAATTAAGTACCTTAAATACAGTGTGCAATTAATATAGATCAATATGGTTCCTTACAGCATGTAAATTAAACAAATATTTTCGGAGATATTACAAATTTAAAATTTGTGTTTGCGGCGGGCGGTACCGGCCGGACGGGGCAGTGCGGGGAGGCATGCCTATAAATAGCGCGTCGGAGGCCGCGGTTCTCCCTGTGCTCACCGCTCCTGTCACTGGCAGCCTCCGCTGGGCCTTCCCCGAGGTTACCGGCGGGGTGGACCGCCGGGGGCGGTACAGGGAAAGCAGAGCAGGATTGAGAGCAGCTTGCCCCAGAGGACAACGCGCCCAACCAGGAGCTTTAGGCTCACCCTAGAGACGGTCTCACAGCTGTGAGGCGAGGAGTATCCCTCGGTGAGGGGGCGTAGCCTCGATACCGACTACCAACAACCCAAGAAAGGGAAGTTGTGAAGAAGTCACACGAAGCGGTTCTCCCTATAGCACTTTGAATTTAGCAGCAATCGGACGCGTTTATTATCGGAGCTCTCTAGCGAGGAAAATAACAGTACTTCACAAAAACGTGCTTTTCAGCGCGACAACGTATCAGTTAATAATTATTACGATAAATAATAATCAATTAATTTAATAATAAGTAAAATTATTTAAAAATCAAAAATACTGGATCGATTTTAATCATGTTTTCATTGAGTGACATAGGCATATATATTTTATGCCCGTGCAAAGTCGGAGCGGGCCTCTATGTTTTTATATACAACGTTCATAGTTTTTCTGTAGTGTATTTAATTTAGTAACAGCATTGCACCCGTGCGAAGCCGGGGCGGGTCGCTAGTCTAATATATAAAGTCCTCCTGTGAATGTGAATAACTATCTAATATATAAAATTCAAAGTGTTAGTTACCATAATCCTCCGTAACAGATTTACCGATTTTATGAAATTTATACCCCTAAGTGATAGGGAGGGGGTTTCACCCCTAAAGTTTTGGACAATTTTAGGTATTTTTTTTTAAATATTTTTATAATGTGGCATTAAAATACATACAACCCTAAATTTTCACTCTTCTATCACCAACCACTTTTCCCAGTTTCTAACAGTTGCATTAGTAATTTTCCACATGCGGGTTCCGCGTTGCGGGTTCCGCGTTGCGGGTTCCGCGTTTAATTGCTGTTTATATGCTCAACCAAGTGGGCACGGCTCAGCTAGTATTAAATATAATAACAGGATAGATGCTCTAGAAATAATTCTAAAAATGTTTGTGTTATAAAGAATCACTGTAATTATAGTACATAAAAATTTTAAATCTATCTACACCTGATGATGACTTAGTCGAAACAAGTCGTGTATTTTTATAAATCTCTTAATTAACTAATAGTGGACAAAGTGCGAGTAATTTGTGTATTATTACAGTGTAATATGTATTTCCATCAAGAACCTACAGTACATTCAATAACATAATTATTATAAAGAATCATATCTTTCGACTCAATGTACCGAAACGTCTAATTCGTAAGCAACAGCGCACATCCGGGATGTACGCCGGATAATGATTGAGCGACATTTCGCAAATAAGTATCAATATGGAGGTAATAACAGACACATGCAAACATATTTTGATGGCTTGATTTAACAAGATGTTATACGTGATTAGAATATAGCGTTGTGTTTTTACGGTAATGGAAATTGTGTGTGTATCGAATATATTTCGTAATATTAACATTAATTGTTTCTTTGCAAGTAACATTTATATGTTAGCTAATTATAAATGCTTACTATCAATGATTCTAGTTCCATGATAATATGATGAATAGTAACCCCATAAAAACATAACTTTGAAAAAGTCAAGTCGCGGTACTATGTTTTTCAACGTAAATAGTTGTGAGATTTGATGGAATTTCATTTCTTTTTGTAGAGGATTAACTAAAACTATTGTTTTAATATGTAGCTGTATTTATACAATGTTGTTTTATTACTGAAAGTTTAGGTTTCTATGACGAAGTTATAGGAGATTGAAAATGGCTTGAACTGTTTGGAGATAATAATGGTCCGTGCTCTATTTGACGGGGGTACTGCCGTGCTTCCAGATGATTACTACCAGCCAATCTTGTCGGTTTTATTGTAACCAGACTAGCGATGAAGTAGTTTTTTTTTCATTGTTATTTTAGATATACCCAGTACAATTAATATTTGTAACTTCATGTTACGATAGTTTTTGACTATGGCAAATAGCTGAATGATAAATCCGACTTTATCTGGCTATCTATATCCTAATGACCAAGAAATAGAACATTTTTTTACGTATTGTAAAATTAACTACAGACAATAAATATGTGCATATGATTTTTTTTTTACTTTTATAATATTTTTTCCATAGAACCTTATACATGGATAGTACATATTATGTATCATTAAAGTTAAGTAAATATTATGTCATAAAACGTTAAAATAATTATAATAATGCCTCCTACACTGATTTCGGTGACGGTGGCCGGTTTCATTGAAACCAGGCCCGGTACGCAGGAGTTATTTTGTCACTCAAGTCTCATAAGCACTCTCTCTTCCTTCATTCTCGTAGGACTCTCCAGTGGGACAGATAACACGACTGACGGGAGAGCAGGCGCAAGACCTTTTTACATGCCCATCCGACGCATGGATCATCTTTCTTGCCAGCAATAGGTGATCAGCCTGCATTGTCCTAACCAAACTTCTAAATAACATTTTTTGTTGTTCGGGGAATCGAACCCACGACCTCCAAGTCAAGAGCTAGGCTCTGAACGACTAGACCACAGAGGCGTTAATAAAACGTGATATCAGCTAATCGATTGCATGCCGTCGTTGAGTTTTATTATTCTAAGGTGCCTCTAGTTTAATAAGAAAATGCGTGTACCTATACAGCGGCAGAGCAAATAGAGAGAGAAACAAACAGACGGGCAAAGTGAAAACTCATACCTGTGATGTTTACTCATTCATTCATTCACAGTAACAATCTCAGTTATCATTTTGCTAAATCTAGCAGAGTTCATGACCTAACTTTCTTATATTTAAAATTAAATAAAGAAAAAGACTTGTTTGAACTATGCATCTGGTACACAGAAAGGGTTTGAACAGCAGCTCAAGGAGAAACAATTGACTACTACGATTTCTAATTTCAATGTTATTGTGTCGTCACTAATATATTAGGTCCTTACATATGAAATTGGCGTTTTGTATGGGAGGAACATAAAGGTGATTTTTTCATATTAAAATATATTTTATTAATCAAAGTATGTACCATTGCTATCTATACACTTTTGCCATCTTATAGGTAGTTCATTGATCCCTTTACTAAAAAAAACCATTCGGACGGGAATCAATGAAATCTTTGACAGCGGTTTGAAATTTTTTTCCTTGCAAGAAGTTATCCAAATTTCGAAAAAAATGG
This sequence comes from Celastrina argiolus, assembly GCA_905187575.2. Taxonomy (NCBI): domain Eukaryota; kingdom Metazoa; phylum Arthropoda; class Insecta; order Lepidoptera; family Lycaenidae; genus Celastrina; species Celastrina argiolus. The sequence continues at coordinate 11,079,116 of LR994599.1, read as the reverse complement.
TAATCTGTTGGTGCAATGTCCGGAGAGTACGGTGGATGTCTTAGAAATTCCAATTGAAGCTCCTCTAATTTGGTAGCCGTCTGTTGGGCCGTTTCTGGTCTAGCGTTGTCTTGAAGCAGCAGTGGCGTAGAGCGATTGACAAGTCTCGGTTGTTTAACGGCGAGCTTTTCCATCATGGTTTGCAGTTGCTGACAATAGACATCAGCCGTAATCGTCTGACCAGATTTAAGAAAGCTATAGTGTACGACACCGGCACTAGTCCACCAAACGCTTACAAGTAACTTTTTTTGATTCAATTTTCGCTTGGGGCAAGACTTTGCTGGTTCACCAGGGTTCAGCCATTGCGATGAGCGTTTACGATTATCGTACAGGATCCATTTTTCATCACATGTAATGATCCGATTTAAAATTCCTTCATTATTGTGCCGGTTGAGCAATGTAACGCAGCAGTCGACGCGCGTTTGTCGGTTTGCTTCACTCAATTCATGAGGTACCCACCCTTCAAGCTTTTTCACCTTCCCAATTTGCTTCAAGTGGATTAAAACGGTTTTGTCACTAACACCGCAGCCTGTAGCTAACTCTGATGTGGTTTGCGATGGATCTGCTTCCACAATAGCCTTCAATTCATCATTATCGACCTTGGTCTCCGGCCGTCCACGGGGCTTGTTCTGCAGGTCAAAATTTCGAGAACGAAAGCTAAATATATAAAAATTAAAATATGAAATTGTGAAACGAATATCTTCTGGTAATTTTTTTTTTTTTTTATCTTTATTTATTATAAAAGGGAATTTAATCTACAAAGATTATGTCATCCCTATAGGTAAGTACAAGAGTATAATATTATGTTAAGTTATAGATTTTCTGGTAAATATTATGAGGATTATAATTTTTGGGATTCTTCAATATAAGAATCAAGGTTTCAAAATACTCAAATTTTGAAACGTCTTCAGCTTATCGCGTGCACGAAGCCTTAATGTTCATTCTATTATTGTTACATAACGTATCTATAATATTATGTAACTGTCAACATTGTAAAACTATTGGCAGCCTAGTAAAATACGCGCATTACTTAATAATACAGTTTCTGAACGCAAGTTAAGGTCCGTATTGTAAAGAAGTCTTAAACTACGTCTTAAGGCAGGTCTTGGCTCATACGACCAGAAACTGCGATTAGCTTCTGAAGATGGTATTTGATTGATAGTCTGATTTTAAGGGTGTATCAGCTGAACCGGGTTTAGAAGCGCAGCCTCAACCAAGAACGTCATCTCACCTTGGAAAATTGAATTAAAAAAAATCAGTTATTACATAAATGTCACATGTATTGTAGTATTATAATTAAATATAATAAACAGACGCGTCTGCTAATATTATTACTTTCTGATTTATTCAAAAACAAAATGGCTTAACTTTAGTAGCTTAAGGGCGTGTTTCACCAAGCAATTAAAGTTAACGCCATGTTAAATATCATGTTATTCCTCTCGTATTTCCTGTTAATGAATGAGATGGCATGGTATTTTAACATGGCGTTAACTTTCACATTGCTTGGTGAAACATGCCCTAAGTAACTTGTGGGACAAACCAAGTCACGGTTTGACGTTACTCTCGAAAGGTCAGCTGCTCAAGTAGCAGTTTGACAGCTGTTGACAACGCTCGTCTCAGTTGAGACACCTGTCTTAAGACATGTGCTTAAGTATTCTGTATTAATTCAACTGTCATCTCAAAAGCTGTTTTGAGGTTGAGGTTGAGAAAGTTTTATTAATACGGGCCCAATTTTGTATTATTCCGCGGAAAAATAAACCATCGTTTTAGTCACTTAATTTAAGTAGAAAACTTTTATAAATAATATTATCTCTATTCAATATTCCACTATCTGTATGTACACTAATATTTTTTGGTATATTAGTGTACATACAGATAGTGGAATATTATATATATTATCATCTTTTAACATCAAAGATTTACAAGAAAGCTGTGATTTGAAATAATCTGTCTCATCGTATGTTTGGGCGTGTGGTTGTATATTCACGTCTTGTATATAATGCGATGGCGTAATAGCATGGAATCACAATATCTCGTTATAAGCGGGAGAAACAAAGAAATACGCACGTGCCGAGAATCGGGGATCGCGGAACACGCATCAGACATATTTTTTCAAAACTATCGGCTTATGCTTATATACAAAAGCTATAAAATAAAAGTCTAATGTTATTTTAGGTGATTTATTGTTTATAGAACTTTACGTATGTAGAGGAATTTGATTGAAGTGTGTATTAGATAATCTACATAATAATATTATTATGTTCAATTATCTATTGCATTAGGCTATCCTGTAATGATAGATATTTGTGTGTGTGTTAATAAATAAATAAATCTGAAAATAAAAATGTTTTATTTATGCGAGGCTAGTCGATATTGATGTTTTTCAATTTGTAAAGAAAAGACTTCTTATTTATTTAAAACATAAAATATTTTTAAAAATATTGATATACACTATAAGATGTTTGTCCATGAATATATACAAACATCTTAAGAATATATCCATGCACCAGGTAGGCATGTAAAAAGCCGGTTCTGTACCTTCTCTTGTCAGTCCTGTCAGGAATCCGTCTTACTAGATTATGACAGTAAAAGGACATTATAGAGCTTACTGTGAAAGTACCAGCGCTAAAAGAGTAGTATGGAAAAATGAATGCATTTCCCTACCAAAAAATTTAAAGTCAAAAGAAAGTTTTTCAGCGCTGGTACTTTCACAGTATACTCTACATAGGAGCCACACCGTAAAGTAATATAATGTTAATAGTATCACTCATTTGTTTTACACCTTGCATAGTATGATCGTTGCCTAAAGTACATTTGGTCGCCTTACCTTCTTCTTAACTTCGTGTCTACAAAACTACAACTTTTCAGTACAGTCAAAAAACTTTATAATTTTAGATGTTATTATGACATGGATTTTGTTTTAAATGAGGTTCAGTTATGTACATCCAAAATCCATGTCATAATAAAATATAAAATTATTCAGTTTTTTGACTCCATTTAAAGTTGTAGTTTTATAGGTTGTGAAGCTAAAAAAACGAGAATTAGCAAAATCATTTATCAACACACCATAAGGAAGGTATGGAATATTTATTTTCGCCGCTAATTCTATTACAATTCGTCACGCGACCGTGTCTGTTCTTAACCTCATTCTGATACTCATTTCGCCAGTTCACTCGTAAAATTTTAATGGCCCAGGAAATGTGGGCCTTAATGTACAGGGGATTCGGTGACTTCCCGCCGTAGTTTCGTCTGCCAATTAATCATGGTTAAATAGGTTTCTTGGATGATACCGTTTTTTACGGTTTTGTCTTAATGGGAAAATGGTCAAATGTTTTAGTGGTTCGCGTAAAATGGGAGTTCCGTGTTTGTTTATGTACTAAAATTGAATATTGCGTGTCATAAAAAATTTCAAGGAAACTATATATTTATAAATGAATGTCGTTAGTCTCGCTAAAACTCGAAAACGGCTGAATCGATTCGGCTATTTTTAGTCTGGAAATATTCTTGGAAGTCCCGGGTAGATTTAGACAATTCATCACAAACTTTCTATGCTCAACGAAGTGGGCACGGGTCAGCTAGTGTTATATATAAAAATTAATTGCTGTTTGTTAGTCTCGCTAAAGATCGAGAATGGATGAACCGAATTGGCTATTTTTAGTCTGGAAATATTCTTGGAAGTCCCGGGTAGATTTAGACGATTCATCACAAACTTTCTATGCTCAACGAAGTGGGCACGGGTCAGCTAGTGTTATATATAAAAATGAATTGCTGTTTGTTAGTCTCGCTAAAGATCGAGAATGGATGAACCGATTTGGCTATTTTTAGTCTGGAAATATTCTTGGAAGTCCCGGGTAGATTTAGACGATTCATCACAAACTTTCTATGCTCAACGAAGTGGACACGGGTCAGCTAGTGTTATATATAAAAATGAATTGCTGTTTGTTAGTCTCGCTAAAGATCGAGAACGGATGAACCGATTTGGCTATTTTTAGTCTTGAAATATTCGTGGAAGTCCCGGGAAGATTTAGACGATTCATCACAAACTTTCTATGCTCAACGAAGTGGACACGGGTCAGCTAGTCTTATATATAAAAATGAATTGCTGTTCGTTAGTATCGCTAAACATCGAGAACGGATGAACCGATTTGGCTATTTTTAGTCTTGAAATATTCGTGGATGTCCCGGGTAGGTTTAGACGGTTCTTCACAAACTTTCTATGCTCGACGAAGTGGGCACGGGTCAGCTAGTATCTATACTAATATTATAAAGCGGAAGAGTTTGTTTGTTTGTTTGTTTAAACGCGCTAATCTCAGGAACTGGTCCAATTAGAAAAATTCTTTTTTTGTTTGATAGTCTATTTATATAGGAAGGCTTTAGGCTATATAACATTACGCTGCGACCGATAGGAGTGAATTATCAGTGAGAAATGTTGCAAAAACGGGGAAAATTTTGCAAAAAAAAAACCACGCGAACGAAGTCGCGGGAACAGCTAGTTATATATAAAAAGGAATTGCTGTTCGTTAATCGCGCTAAAACTCGAGAACGGCTGAACTGATTTGGCTATTTTTAGTCTTGAAATATTCGTGTAAGTCCCGGGTAGGTTTAGATGGTTCATCACAAACTTTCTTTGCTCAACGAAGTGGGCACGGGTATTTTATGATAATATTTACAGCAATTTAAAAAAAATATATATATTATTTCAAAAAAAATGAAAAACAGAGTTTGTAGCCCATAGAAAAGCATACAATATTTATGGTTCCAATCGAAATACTTTTTTTAATTTATAACTAATTCTTATCCCTAATGTCTACCAAAGATTAATTGGCATTTAACCTTCGCGTGATTGGGGGTCGTTAGAAAACTTTCATCGGAATCCTTTAAACGTCAGCCAGTCACAACTCACAGCACTTACAAAAATTTCCTATCGATACTAACAGCCGGTTTCTTAATGACTAATCAAATCTATGATAAACTTAGCAACCCATTATATAATTACTCGATATTTTCAATTCAAATCGATCGTAAATTTAAATCGTATGTTAACTAATCGGTTCCTTTTGGTGTATTAAGCTTATATGTGTAATTCTGTCCCTCTTTTTCTTTCTGATTAATGCTTCACCAATCAACGTTTAAAATGGGGTTGTTACCTTGAATGCCATTTTAGTAGTTCAGAGATTTGATTAGCCTTCCAGAATCCCTACTTTTACAAATCGTCAGTTATTTATTTTATACTAAACAAATATTTAATATACATCCATATCCGAGGAACACAGAAAACTATTTTGTTTCTTTGGCGGGATTCGAAACCTCCGGAATCAACACTGAGCCCGTCCACTGAGCAACATAGGTCCACTACAGTAATATTATAATACGTTTTGAATAGAATCAATACTCATACGAGAGATTTATCGCATACAACTGCCAACAATGAGAAAACGATTCCAGAACACTTCTATATACCTAGACGAGTTAAGGCGTATTCTGAGCCTTATGAAGGCTTCGAAGTGCCCATAAAGTGAACATTAAAACGGCGACTCTTTTACTCTTTATTATCATTGGATGTGAACGCCGGCTTAGATTCTATCGCGAAGACACTCGCCAGTCAAATGTTTTATGGCAAAATCGATAGGTGGCGCTCTCGGGGTCCGAAATGTCGCGGATTATGAACTCCGCTTTATGATGGACATTGGAGCTCGACGCTCGTATATAATGAAATAACTTTTCTAATAAGATAACAAGACTACTTTGCTTTTTTGTGATGTATTCTACACATTTTAGTACTATTTTGACCTTAGATTTTTTATGGTTATTCATCTTTTTTATCACTGTTTCATGCTAAAATATCGAAAAAACTCGTCACTGGCATGACTTGTTTTATGGTAGACATTGTCAGATAATTTTATTTCATGTGCAACGAACCCTATGTAAACAAAAGTTTGCAAAGTTAAAGTTTTAACATTCCTACGGGGAGAAAAGATCAAACAAATTAAGTAACACTAATGGACAAAGTAATAAGTTACAGTTTTATCACAAACGGGTCCCCCAAAATATATACTGTAAATTCGTAATAGCTAGTCTATTGGTGATCTTTGAGGTGGAATGTCAGACCTTTGTCTGTCACTGCCGTCGAATGTCAATTAAAATTCTAATAACGTATTGTCAGTCGACGTCGAATCGACGCACAGCCCACGGGACGCCGGGATCCAGTTACAAGTTCGACTAAGTTTTAAGACCCTCTCGCTAACTATCTTACTTAACGCCTTAGTTACGAAGCGCCTTATGAGAACTTTGACGCCGAGATTGAGGAAGCTATTACAGGATCCGTTCACTTAGATATAAGCAGGACGTCACTTCCACGCCCCACTTTGTGACTCGTTCGCTTTGATGACGCGAAGTTATCTGAATTACCCGCGATTGATGGCAAATGAGTTTTTAATCAAACCCATTTAAACTTCCGAGTATCGGAAATAAAAATATGAAATCCGAGAAACGAGCCCCTTCAAGGCCGGAGAGTTCCAGAATTATATTAGAGTAAAGAAAGGGAAGATTAAATATTATCTCGAACAATATTTGTGTACTAGTGCACTATACAGTTGCGAGTGGAGTTGGCCGACGGATCGGGCGGACAGCGGTTGCGTCTCGCTCTATCATTACTTCCGCCCTGCTCTCAACTGGGGCAATCGATAATGGCGGCGTGCGGGGGGCCACCCCGCGCCCCGCGCCCCGTGCTTCGGGCGCATCACTCGTGTGACAATCGCTCACGCTTCGCTCGTCCGTTTCTTGTCAATCCACGTGTAAGATAAATTTTCATTTCACACGATACCTGAAATCGAAACGAAATTTAAAATTCGTCAACATTTCATACACGCCATATTTTTATCGATTCTCTCAATATATTATTATTGCTGTCTGATACAATAATAAAATGTTGTAAAAATATTTTACTAACAATAAATATTGTGTACAATAACTTCTAATTTAAAAAAGAAGATTTTTCGTCCGTGGAAACAGAATTTACAACTTTAATTATTTTCCAAACTACGGCACGGAGTTGCAGAATGTAATGAGTTCCACTGGAGCTTAATTGACATGTATCGGCGCTCGGTTTTCAGCAGCTTGATGTGGCTTAGCGGAGGCCCATGCCCCCCTTTTCTCTCCCGGTACAACACGTCATTACCGGTTTCATTATTTCGGGCGAGCTGCTCGTGGGTTAGTGGACCATACGCTGATGGACGTGTGAAGGATCAATAGGTATTTTAAGCACGGAAAAATTTGAAAAGTATGAATAAGGAATAGAAATAAAACGGTTTTGATTATTTTTTTAACACGAACAGAACTAATTACCTAACGCTATGGCGCCTATGGCTTAATTATTGTGTAAAGTAGCTTAATGAAATTGACTCAACTCAAGTAATTTTGAGGTTATAACTTTTTCTGAATACTAATCTAATTCAGAATAGGTAGACCAATTAGTCTAGTAAGATAGTCAAGAAAAATATTTACTATATAGACTTCTTGCGCGCAAACGGAAATCTGTTAAAAATTAATTGAATCATTAGCTATGGGTAACTGCAAATTGAAAATATTATTAACAGTGTAATAGAAAGGGAACAGAATGCCGAAAACAAAAATATTGAAATGCGAGAAAAACAACGGCTTACATTTTTATTTTGAATCTCGAACTAATTAGCTTTAACGCCGATAAAAGTAAAACCTTCAAGAAGCTCCTTATTTCAATTACTTAGTTAGTCTAGACATGATAATAACTCTATATTTTGATAACAATAGGGTTTTAGAATAATGGAAAAAATTTAATAAATACTTAAATATAAAATCTTTTCTTTGGTTAAATCTGACTTAGAACAATTTACATAAAAACTGTTCAGCTATTGTTGAACACAAAACATCTTTTCAAAACTATCTCAGTTTTATATACCTAAATTTTATGAATGTTTATTATTTTATGCCAGGGAATGTGTGTATAGATTAAATGTTAAAATAATAACTAAACCTTTTGTAAAATAACATTACGTGACTAAATTTATAGCATAGGTATGTTACTTTCGCTTTTGTTACACACCTCTTTTTTTTAAATCGGACTAGTAATTTCGGGTCGAACATCCATGTTTTCGCCATACCCTTCCTTCACTTCGACGGAGTCTGTATCGCATAATAAATGAATTCAGTTTTTCACATCACACAGCGCAACAATTTCGCATTCGAAAAAATTCCCCGAAAACAAATTTAATAATGTGTGGAGTTTAAAAATTTAAAATTTAAACCGTAAATAAAAACTCGAAAGTTAGTTCCATTACGGCACGTCAACACCTGCGACGTCGCGTCAACACCTGCGACGTCGCGTCAGCACCTGCGCGAGTGCGCAATCACTGCATCTATTCTAATATTTATTACGTGTGAATATCATATTGCTCCTTCTTTCTGCGTTTGATTGCGGAGCCCCGTCACTCCCCGAGGGGAGCATAAGAGCATTTTGATGTATAATGACGTCGTATTTTAAAGGAAGCTTCGGTTTGTACGCGGCCGTATGATAAAATATACTTAAGTCAGATTGTAAATGTCAGTTCGGCGTGGAAATGTATTCGAACGAGTCTCTAGAACATGCGAGATTTTTTTTTATTTGTGGTATTCACATGACTGCTAAAGATTTCAATTTTACTACATTTTTTATAATATGTGTTATTTAAGATAATTTGACTCGGTGAACCGAATTTTGATGTTTGTTTTTGTATATAAGCTAGTATTTTTGGTGTCCCATTTTTACTTTAGAAGTGGGTTCAACATTTTTTGTTATCGACAACAACCAATATAAATTTTATTTTTAATGCGCCTTGTAATTCCTACAGCTACGTAAGTGACACGACGCCGTAGCACCTACTACGACAGTCGTAGAACATTCGTAGCGTATCTACGCAAATATTTTCAAAGCTATCTTGGTACACTACATGACATGCGTCTATTCTTAAATACACAGACCGCTCAGCCAGGAGCCTTACTCTACAAAATGAATCGATTTTGATTCAATTTCGATCGTGCTGCGTACTCTCGAATAACGTGACGTTTGTTTATTTTTTTCAGTCGATTGATATGGTCGGGAGTAGAAAAAGTTACGTGATAAAGATTTTCTTTATCATATTTAGTATCAAAGTAACACACCAAATAAAAGACCGAAAGCCATTGAGATCAAACTGTTCCGATTCTCGATTGTGTTGGGAGTAAGCCTGCTGTTCCGTCCGCCTGACGCTTAGGCTTTGAGAGAATATGGCATATTAAAATAATAGTCCGTGACATATTTTATATGGTAATGTAAAAAAATGGCAAGTTAAAATTATCAAAGTAAACGAAATACTCATTTTAAACTAAAAAAAAGGACTAATCCATAGGGATCCCTAAATATAATATTTTAAATGTGAATTTCCGTTTGTTTGTTAAGTTATTAAAAGAAAAGTACAATATCAATCATAATGAAACTTTGTACACATATTCTTGCAGGTAACATAACATACTTTATATTCCACTCCGGCGAAGCCGCGGGTTTTTAATATATTTATTATATATAAATTTTATATCGAATTACCTCTTTATATTTATCGAATTTAAAGCAGTGTCGAATTATTTTAATAAAATATTAAACTAGTTCTATATCATACATTTTAACTGGATCCAAATGTGTATTAAATATGTGACGTATACAACGTTCGGGATCATTGTTTCGAAACTATTAAAAAAGTAATAACTTGCCGGTATATTCCCGCAATAATGCAGGGTTAAGTGCCGTTTTTGCCGTACGGACAAAATTGCGGTAGGCTCGTACTAAGGCCGGGACTGGCAAGAACAAAAGCGTTACGTAATTAGACCGCGGCAATACATAAATAATTTCGCTCACGTACCGCTTTGTTCTCGCAGGTTTTTATTTAACGCTATCAAGAACAACACTTTGACGGAAGCTGTCCCTACGAAATAATATCACCCGGGGGAAGTTGCTAATTAAATTGCCGCGATATTAAAATTGTATAAAAACTCAGATTTCGAAGTGCATTTTTTATAAAGTGTAGTTTGAAAACAATTATTGCCAATTTGTTTTGAAGCAAGTTTAATGGAATCTATAATAAATTATGGACATATGATATGTACGTTCCAAATTTATTTGTTTTGCATAGGTATTTAACCCGGCGAGCGTAAGGTTGGAATATGTAACAAAAAGCGCTAGGTGGGTGTGGCACACCCAGATCGTTATTGTGTAGTTAATTTACACTATTATTTTATATATCTATTTTCTTGAATATCAAACTAATATTTAGTTGTATACGCAACTAATTTAAGAGAGAAATTACAGAAAATAAATTAAAAATCTGATTTTTTTAAGAAATAAAAAAAATTGCAGTTAGAACTTACAATTATTAGTAAAGGCACATGTTTATGATATTTTATCAAAAATATGAAAACAAATACATTAAAAATTAATTTTTCTTTAAGTACACTTAACATAAGAACAAAATAACACTTGAACTGGAGAATACAACTAATTTAAAAAAAAACTTATTCGTCTTGAGATTTTGTGCAGTTTTTACGGGCAGAAATGGCAAGTTACAAGGGTAAATAACGACTTCACGAGTAACAAACGTATTCCATCTTAAGGTCTTTTTGTAGGACATATGTCACATCTCTTTATAGTCGTGACTACCTTATTTTTTTTAGTACATGTGATTTTATTTATTGATACATCCTTTTGAAAACCAAATAAGCATTTTCTTTAAAATTTCAGTCACATCATATCTAATGATGCCTATCTACAATCTATCAAATTCGTTACAAGGAGCGTAAGGTGGGTGTCACGCACCCGCTGACAGATTCAGCCTCGTCCACACCAGACGCCGGGCGGTGGTCGATGGAAACAGTGGCAAGAGATGGTTCCGTATGTATCCCCGAGCAGCTACTCGAGCGCACGAAGTGGAATAACAATTCCTTATTAAAATATTAATCGATTTTTCAAGGTCTGGGTGTGTCACACCCAACCTTACGCTCGCCGGGTTAAGGACGAAAATCGTAGGTTTCATTCGTCGAGATTCGTACCCGCGACTCTCTACTTGAGCATTGAGTGCCGCCCGTATTAATAAAACTATATCAACCTTAAGACAGCATTTGAGATGACAGTTGAATTAATAGCAGTGTTGCCAGTATGATTTCCCAAAAAAGTACAAATTACCATATATATATAATTTTAACACAAAAGTACCGTTTTTCCAACAGTAAAATGCTATAGTCTACCCATAGTAACCCTTTTATAGTATGTAATGAAACATGAATTACTAGTATAATTAAGAAGGTACGAAAAAGTTACGATGCGAACTGAAGTACGGTAGTGGTACGGTTGTATGACAAAAAATACTGAAAACCGTATTTTTTGGTGCGTTCTGGCAACACTGATTAATAGAAAAAACTTAATGTCTTCAGACAGGTGTCTTAGGCCCGTATAAATTAAATAATCCCAAACCCATCACTTGAGAACCTATTTGACATAATTATATTATAAAATAAAACGTTCCGTTTCACTTTTAAAAATGAAGAACTTTATTATTGATAAAACCTTTATCCATTCATGTCTTCGTTTGTTAGTTCCTAAGCTAAATAAGGAGACTAAGTAGTGATGAAAGTACTACAAATACATATTTCAAAACTAACGTACGCATTAGTAATATCTGTGCGACAAAAATCCAGGCTTTGTATGGAACGTTCGGCGGGAGTACAATATTTAAAATGTATGTTTTATCGGCAACAATCGATGGAGATCTGGGTCGCCGATGCGGGGACGAGAATTTTAAGTTTTTCTACGTTCTTTCTTATACTTTTCTTACTAAACTTGTAGTTTTTTTAAAGTATCTCATTTTTATTCATTTTCTTTTTAACTACTAACTAGATTGTTAAGATTACGAAAAATTAAAAACCGTTTAGTGTATGTTGAGTTCGTTTTGTATTTAAAAATGTGTCCATTGTTTCTGTATCACAAGGTAAAAAACACGAAGAACGCTTAGGATTATTCGGTAAAATACAGCGTGAATCATGGTTCATACATCAAACATAGTGTGATGTTTGGCATCTCATATAAATTACTTATGACAAATCGCGATTAATCATCTCCATAAATGTCACTAATAGATTAGTTTCAACCTGGTCAGGTGTTAGTTCAATAACCAGTGCGTTCGTGTGTATATACTAGGAGCCTGCGAGCCCCAGTATAGTAAGATTCCATTGATTCCATGTGATCATTCTAGACCTTTGTATTTTTTGTATCGCGTTATGGTAAGTAATTTATATGAGATGCCAAAACAAAAAATGCTCTACGCATCATTGTCTTCACGCTATATTCGGTTTGGTATATGAACACACACTGTATAATCATTTACGAAAACATCAACTTTTGTTATTTTGCCAAATTAATATTATTTATATTCTTAAACAATCTAAACAAATTACCTCAGAGAAAGAGTCTAGGGTGGCTTAATGAAACAAATTTCGTGCGCATCTAAACCCTTAAGCCCTTTGTAGTGGGCCATCTCGTCCCAAAGCCAGTTGACCTGCACCCTGTGCCGCTCGCAAATATACCTAATTACGATTAAAAGTAAAGCAAAAGTACAGTAAGTATATCATACAGTACATCTCACAACGGTATAATTAAAGGAAAGTTGTCCGTTGACATGGGATTTCGAATACATGTCATATTTAATACAGAAATCGTAATGTAAATATTCCATGGTACACGTTGTCCTTTATTGGCAAAAATTAATTACACTTTTCTGAACTTTTGAGATTTACCTGTCATCCTTTGCAAATACTTTCGGAATATTATTTGAAACGTCGTATTTAATATAATGCAACCTTATAAATAATCTAACATTACCTTTTTACAGTATTTTGTATTCATTATTAAGTTTATAGTTTATAAAACAATTTACTTTAACTAGTTCTATGTTTTTATGTACCCTCCTTTAGTTAAAAGTATAAAACTTATTACTTTATATGTGGTTTATTATTTTCAATAAAATGTGCCTCTCTGAATACTCTTTAACATGATTTTATTTTAAGACATAGGTACATAAGGTATTGTTAGGATCCCTATTGTTAGAAACCCTAAAAAATATTCCCAATTTTAATCCAATCATTTTACATACCGAATAATGACTGGTGACTCAAGTACGAACTGAAGTCATCTCTTATTTCAGAAAAACGCTTTGCAAATGGCGAAACTCGAATACAAAGCTCGGGCCAAATTCAATACAATTGAAGGTATGCCAAGGGAATGAATAAGGGTTTCATTAAAAACTGGAATAGTTTTCATATTTCATATCATATACTCCATATTGCTTGTTCTAATTAATTGTTCAATTTATTTTGTGTAACACAAAAAAAAACTTAAGTTATCACTTAAGATCGTCGTGTAACACAAAAGAAATTGAACAATTAATTAGAACAAGCAATATTGAGTATATGATATGAAATATGAAAACTATTCCAGTTTTTAATGAAACCCTTCACCCTTGTTACACGACGATCTTAAGTGATAACTTAAGATCGTCGTGTAACACAAAAGAAATGGAACAATTAATTAGAACAAGCAATATTGAGTACACGTTGGTTATTGCCCTTTTATTATATTCTGACCCACAATATAGCTTAACGGTATTAGGGAGAAATCGCAACAAAATTTTATGACCGACGCGACACTCCCCTAATAATGTCTGCTTAAGGGCGGCGGTAACACGGGCACACATTACGCTCCGTTGAATGGGAAAAGCTTTTTTCATGTTTAGTGTCACAAAAACCGTTATTAGCTCTAATGGCGTATCTAGTCTCGTCATAACTTCAAATTATTAAATATTAATGCTGCTCGCGTAAAAATAGGAGCATCAGTTATTAAAGTCCTTTGATATACAATAAAAGTTTAAACGACTGCGAAAGAAGGTTGTTTAAAGCTCTTTTGTGTGTCTTCCGAGAACATCTCATACAAAATGTTTTCATGTAACGTTCATGTAATGGTCATGCACAAAAAATCTAATAGATTGGATGTTTGTGTATTTACTTTAATAATTGTCAACCTTGCATCAAATGTATTGATAAGTAAACTAGTTATAGATAATAGGTATTTCACGACTATTATATAAAAAATCAACGTTTGTTTAACACACATGCAATCTTTATTTTTCTTTTTAGATTATGTGGCACTTAAGTCACATTCTATCCTTGTTTGGGGCTCTAACCTTTAACACTAGAAGTGCCAAAACTAAAGACCCCCCTCGAATCGCTGCGACAATTTTGTCTCAATGTATTTTTTACAACGTTTATGAGCTTCAAGTATGCGGTGGTAGCTAGCCTATTTGTTGACTTTCCGAAAATAGCTTGTTAAGTTTCATTTGGAAATAAAACATTTTGATTTGGTTATGAATTTATAATTAAAATTGTAAGATTCTTGATAAAATGTTTATTTATTCATTTGCAGTATTCAGCGTTTAAATAGAATAATTAAATACTACAAAAAAAAGTAATATCAAAACAGATATTTAATATCATATTGAATTTGAGCGTTAACACTCCAGCTCGTCTGAACTCCAATATAATCGGCGAACGAATATTATTCGCTTGATCAAACCTCTTAATAAGTTGGATCCCGCAGCGCTCAGTGGCGCGGCCATCTTCACGTCATTCCTGTCCACCGGACTCAGTGTAATAGCGCCGTTACGGACGGCTGAACACTATTGTTATTTTGTTTCAACTTAAACGATTATTGCTAAACAAAGATTGTTGGCTACAAACAATCATGATTATTATACTTTGTGATAGATGTTTTTGTTATTATAGAACTAAAAACTAATGGCGCTTGAGATTTTATTGGGTGAATATTAATCGGTCATAATCAGAACTTACTACATTATCACCAAGGGCTTTCTCTGAGCTATATACATGTAGTGTATGTATTGGATGTGTTTTTTTTGGGTGAAAATTAAATGAAATTGCGTGATCTTTACCCCACGTACTCGTTTACTTCCCACGCTTCCCATGAGATAGAGTTACTCAGTTTTCGTTTCTATCTACAGTTCTTAAATTGAATATTTTGAATTGTTTCTTGCCAATTACATATTAATGCCACACCTAAAAAGAGTTACATATTATACATTATTTATATATACTGACATTCACAATGATTTTTAATTCGATTATATTCTTGTTGTTTACTACGTAACGTCAAACAGTCACGACTCGTGTTTTCTTTTGACGAAAAGCTATGATATCCATATTATAATCCCATCATTAGGGCCGCCGCTCATATTTTGCGCTCTTCGTAATATAAATGATATTCTAAAATAGTAATTTTCCATAGCAGTTCGCTTCACATACTACAATACTCCGTTACAATGCGTGTTTTCTTTTGACCAAAAGCTATGATATCCGTATAAACCCATCATTAGGGCTGATGCTCATATTTCGCTCGCGTGTCGGCGGCACGTGACATTCGTCACAGGTTTCAGAGCGTGAAATGACATCGCTTTACTTAGCGGTTGTGGGGAGTGGCTGAGACGTGCGGTCAGGCTGCGCCGCTAAACCGATTATAATGCTACATCACTAATTAATTACGATTATGTAGCACTACTAGTAATACACGACCATAAAATTATGACCTCACCCTAGGTATGAAAAAGAAAGAAGATAGAGAACTGAAATTAAACATTATTGAATTAACAAACATGTTTCCCTTTCGCATTAAAATAGTCTGTAACCTTTCTCAGTCTCTAGTCTGTGTGCCAAATGAAATCTAAACGTAATATGCCGAATTAAGTGAAAATATGGACATTAAAATAAAGATAAGGATATTTTTAAGCATAATATCACATTAAGCTAATATCAACTGCTTAATTAAGAAGAAGAAGAAGATATAATTTTTTTAAAAGATTTAAAGAAGAAGATACGAAACGAAATTAGTAATTAGTATTTTATAATAGTGGCGCTAGATGGCGGTTTCCGGAATGTACCTGGAAATCGAAGAAAACAAAACTTGCCAGTCGAATTGCCAGTGTCTCTTATATATCTTCTTTGTGGTTTTACTAAATAAATAGGCAAACAGAGCTGCTTTCACATGTTATTCAACTTAAGTTCCTACACCTTAAGTTAGACACTTTGGTAAAAAATCACGTTAATATATAGTAATAATACAGAAATAACTTTCATTTTCCACTTAATTAGTTATTTTACAATAAATTTTGTTACAATACAAAACTGGTTTCATCATCATTAGTCTCATGATAGTACACCTGTTGATGACTTAGTTAAAACAGGTCGAGTATTCTAATAAATGTATAAAATAACTAAAAAAATGTTGAAAAGTGCATGTAGTTTGTATGCATAAGCTCATTCGTAACTAAGGGAAGATTGATAAATTTTTGCTCGGTGGCATTCGAACCCGCCAAGCCCCAAGCGGTGCACTGAGCCATAGGCCGTTATAAAATTGTGTATTTCCGATACATATTGTGTAATTCCAGTACATATTGATGGAACGTCCCATGTCGCTGTCAATAACCAGTGTCTTCTTGACTGACAAGCCTAATGCGAGGTTTGCGTGCACGGAAGCGGTCGTTTCGTATTCACGCTACGAGCGGGCAGTTTAAAATATGTCTGTCCAGTGTCATTTGGACATTATAAATGAGGTATTAAGAGGAAACACCACGAAATTTTTTCCATACAAAAATAGGGGTCTAGGGGATTTCTATTTCCTCCCTGGATAACACCTCTAGAGTAACAATTTTTTTCCTGAATATTTATGGATATTGTTTGTACGTCCTTATTTTTTCCTTTTTTTAATAAATTAATTATTTAAAGAGATATGGACGTTTAGAAACCTTAAAAAAAATGGCCAGACTCTCCGCTATGTTTAAATATCTAGGAAACAGTTTTGACTACAATAAACAACAAAAGCAAAAAATAGGAACGTCGCTCATTTCTTTTTTTAGCTAATACAGAAAAAAATATTTAAATCGGTTAAGTTTTGGAGGAGGAAACAGAAATCCCCTAAACGTCGATTTCTGGTACTTTTAATAGGTAATTTCAGTCCAAGTTGCAGTTGTCTCTATCGCGCTAGTGCTGGCTAGCTAAGGCACTGCGAGACAGCAATAGATTTTATAAATACCTATTTTGTATTTCTCTCAACCGTGGTGTTTCCTCTTAAGAATTCTTCCTTGGGAATAGTTTGAATATTCGTATGAACTTTATTGGTTATCAAATGACTGTAATAACAGGGGCCTTGCTCTTCAAATTTTGATTTAGATTCCACCGTGCCGCATACTCCCAAATAAATTGACGTTTGTTTATTTTGATTTTCAGCCGATTGATATGGTCGATATTTCATAAAGTTAAATAAATGAATAAATAGAACTTTATTTGACATTTTAGGCAATACATAGGGTCAATTGTTCATTATGAATTAATTATTAAGCTGCAGGTTAGGTCATTCATATTTTTCACATTACTATTAATATATTATGCAATAAAAAATACAAGCAAACACTATGGTGTTGTTTGAAATTCTTAATAATTTATATGTCGGATGGGCTTTCATCATTTTGTATCATTCCTTCGGATACTGTGGGCTTTCGTGGGTAAATCGTGAAAAGAGAACACAGTAACAATATCACTTGTTTATTCGTAATCACAATTTCTTTATAAATTCACTATTCACTACACTTTATAAATTTACTTTACTTTAAATTCACTTTACTTTACTTTACAAATATTGACACTAACGAAACATAACACGTTTCAAGACATCTCAACTTGGCGACCAAATCACGAATCAATTCAGTCTCGTCAAGAAAGTCCCGAGTCATGTCAAAGCGCGCCATAGACAAGTTGCGCCATTTTGCCACTTGGGGGCGCGCTTCCGTCTCGTTTTGTGTCCATATTCATATCCGGCTCTGACACGGCCATTCTGATAAGTCACACGTCCCGTGTGATGCTTCTGCAAAAGAGAAAACCAGCTGCAATATCACGAGCCTTTCGCTCGGCCAACTCTGACCAATCTCCACAAATCATCAAAAATAAAGTTCAGATCTCAACAAAATTTTGTTTCAAATAATCTTTCAAATAAAATTCTCGATCAGAAAAATTTCGACATGGAATGATACCCTGGGTCATGTTACTTAAATCATGTTAAAACTGTAGGAACTGTAACACAAATAAACTAGTAAAATCTCTAACTCCACTACCATACCCAATTTCATAGACATGGAACTCACAAGGTTCATTGTCCCAGACCCCCAGTCAAACGCCCTCCTGACATAAAACGGACTTAATATAGTCCGAGTTACCGGTTACGAAATAACTGACGGTCAACCTCATCACTCATAGTACGGTAGGTAGAGATTTTACCCAACAACACAAACTTGTTCATCATTAGCAAAATCTTTATCATCTTTCACCAATACATGACCCGAAGGAATCTTTCTCGTAACGTATGCAGCGTCATAAGTACGCTTTGAACTTGCAACTTTTACAGCCTTATTTTCAACTATGAAAAACAACCAATCGAAAATCTATTTACTTACGCCTTATTGCTTTTCATAAGGTGTATTATTTGAACTATCCTTTTATCTCGGTTACTGTATAAAACAGTCAATGTACCTTCTCAACTAAGATTTGTAAAAAGGGTTCATAGAAACTGACTATACACAGTCTTCACACTAAAGTCACGAGATAAACAATTACGCTCACCAAATAAACTCAATATCCAAATCTGATGAAGTACAGAGTGCAGGCCCCTTGACGCCTGATGCCATCATTATAGGCCGATACATTGCAGCATTGCTGCATTGGCAGCAGTACCCAGCACAGCTCGACGCGCGCCGTCTGCGTCACGTCGCGGCGCTCGTTCATTGAATCTCCGTCTGTACACAAAAATAAACAGCACAAAAAAATGTTCAAACTGTCCAATTATGTTCTTTTTAGGGTTTCCTATCCGTGGGGTGTCGAAAAAAAAGAGTAGCACCTCCTATCAACCATCTTTCCCGTAGATGCGCCCGCCAACCCGCCTGCCAAACGTGGCGAGTATAGGCAACTATCCCCCATGTAATATTTTAAGGGAGGCTTATATCCAGAAGTGAACATCATATCCGAAATGATGATGATCATCCAAGGGTAAATAACAGGAACAGAAAATTTTAATACTTTGCTGTATGTCTGTTTGCCACCAGGCCGCAGCTCAAGAACCAAGCTATCGCAGTTCAAATATCGCGGACAATTATTATGAGATCAAAATGTTAAATTTGACTTTGCAATAAATTTCATTTCATTTCCTTTCAACGATATAACTAATTGACTAAAGAAAAGCTGTTACAGTAACAGTCTCATATTAACAACTGATCAGCAGCTGTCCCAATAACACAACTTGACCACTACATTTTAGTTGCACCATCGCGGGAATTGAACCCACAATTCTTAAGTGGAGAGCCACGCTCTGGTCACGTGTGCGATCACAATACCAGAAGACTCCCAAGTGCGTTTACAACCTTTCACATGATAACCAAGTTCACCGAAGCTGACTGAAGTCCACCGATGAACTTTCTTATCTGCCTCAGCCACAAGCTCACGGCCTCTGCCACTGGACCGATGAGTGTGTGCTGCCGCGTTCACCATCAACACCAGCCATAGGCACCTAGTAGGCTTACATACTGCATCTTCTGGAAACGTGAAATTAAAATGCGTCAATTCAATAAAGTTTATTTAAATCACAACCGATTTTCTTTTCGTCGCAAATTACACTATTATTGCCGTAACTTATAGTAATTCCAATCCGCCTAGTGTGAAAGTAATAGATAGACAAACATGTTTCAATTTTACAGCTTACAACAACAATATCATAAACTGACAGTTTTATTGCGGATCGCGAATGTCCTAGCACTTATTATCAGTTACCTGTTTGTTTAAACACTCTCAGAATAAATAGCAAACACGACATTATTTAAAGTTACTTTTGAAACTGATCAATGGCTATTTCTTACTACGTATGCGGTAACGCCAAATAAGAAATAGAACTGTGTACAAACTGTATGTATCTACTGTGATTAACACCCACTTGATGAACTTCGCTATTTAATAGCAGGGATGTTAGGGAGCTCCGTAACCGTAACCGAATCCGAAATAAAAATTTTGCTACAGTAAAAAGGAAACTAATATCCAATATCCGTAACCGAAATTATCCGAAACAAATGGGTAATCCGATGTCAAGAAAGTCCCGAGTCATGTCAAAGCGCGCCATAGACAAGTTGCGCCATTTTGCCACTTGGGGGCGCGCTTCCGTCTCGTTTTGTATCCATATTCATATCCGGCTCCGACATATAGTTTTATTATTTACTAGCTGTTCTCGCGACTTCGTTCGCGTGGTTTTTGAGTGACTTAAGCCGTTTATGCAGCGGACGCAATGAAAGTCCCCAAATGTAATTAATTTCCTCGTTTTTGCAACATTTCTCACTGACGCTTCGCTCCTATTGGTCGCAGCGTAATGTTATACAGCCCAAAGCCTTCCTCTATAAATGGACTATCCAGCAAAAATATATTTTTTCAAATCGGACCGGTGGTTCCTGAGATTAGCGCGTTTAAACAAACAAACAAACTCAAATTACTTTTAAAAATATAATTTACGAACGTCTTTAATCACAGCTTAATAAAACTAACATTTTAAAGTAATAAATATACATTACATATTCAATATCAACACACTTCAAAAAATACGTATCGAGTAGGAATATTCGAGTGAGTTTAGTCAGAGAGCTCACGGCCGCGCGGGATCCAATCTGCTGAAGTGCGCGGACTCACAGTATCGCCTTAAACTTATCCCGCAGAAAACACTCCGTCGTTGACACGCTTCATGGTATCGAGCACTTTCGGAATACGACACTAACCTTTGAAATTCTAAATATGTTTGTACGTTTTATTGAAGTTGTTCCAGACTAAATCCAGGAACGTGAAAGGCAATTTGTCTTTCCTTTATAGTGATAGTAAAAGTTTTATACGGTCTGTTATTAATATAATTTAGGTTTTTGTTACGTATATAAAATATGAAAGTGATTTGTTCAAATGTTTCTTAACACTATAAGATTAGATAAGTCAAGTTGGAGGTCGCAGGTTCGGATCCTGGCAAATAAAGGACAAAGTTTTCTGTTTTCCTGGAATAAGGATATGTGTATAATAAAATAAAAATCTTAAGTATATTTAGTATTTACGTTGTCTGGTACGCGTAACACAAGTTTTACTTAGTACGGGACGTTAGTGTTAACGACTTGTAAAAATACCATGCCATTTCATTCTTTGACAAGAATTACAAAGGGATAACATGAAATTTACTAAAGGATTAACTTTAAGATGTGTTGGTGAAATAATTAATTAAATGTATATAATTAAAAAGAAACTAAAGGGTTCATAAACATTATTATCACACTTAATAAGCCCACTAAGGTTGATAGTAATTATATTTTTACTTAACTATACTTCCCGATATGAAACTTAAAACAATTAAATTGATAATAGAGACTTCCACTTACTTAAATGGCTTTCTCACCAAACGCTACCCGAACCCACACTACAAACAAAACTGTTTTGACACCACCTGGTCTTGGTTTGTTTTCCGAAGAACAAAAGTTAGACTATAATGTGTTCTCGGAAGTAACAAATGAGTAAGTTTCAGGCGTAGGTACTTAAGGCCGATTCTTGGGACTTCGAAGTACACATTAGCGCTACTAGTTTGTTGGCGAAATCTTAACTATCTACTTAAGTCAGCGCCAGAACTCAAATGAAAAAGCCAACGCTCTACCTTTCGTATCTTTTATTGAAGAGAAAACTTATTTAGCGTTGTGCTTTTTGGGGATGATAAAAATGTTAAATGGACACGTGACCTGATCGAGAATTCGTAAGACGCGTGTCTAGACCGCCGACGCGGCGTAGGACTAGGCAGTGATGTCCCCTCTGTTTTGCGGTGAAAAGGTATCTAGTCTGGCTCCTACTATTTTGGTTTTTACTTCTGCCTGTATTCTTTTGAGAAAGTCATTTTAGCTTTTAGTGATTCGTTGAATATTTATTTTGTAGGCTTCATAAAAATTAAAATAAAAATATTTATTTTATTATTACATTCCATTTTATTTGTAAATAATCTTAATTTTAAACTACATAATATCTATGTTATTTTATTCAAAAATTTTCAATCTTAACTACCTATTAAAGTCAGTCTCGGAACTCTGAAAAAAATAACTCTACATTTGGTGCTATCTTTTATTCTGAGTACATCAATTTTGCTTTCGGTTCGTAAAACGTTTGTAGGCTTCTTAATTGATTGAACAGAAATCAATCTTTTCTTATCACATTCTTTTGATGAAATACGTTGTAAGGCTTTTTTATAAATTGACAAATTTCATTTTACCTTTTTAAAAATAAGTAGATCATATTATATCCTGCGTATGTATTACTATACAACACAATTAAAAAAAAACTTAATTGTGATTTTATGGTCTAAACTAATATTAACTACTCGACATTTTTGATGAAATCGATGTGTCGATTTGTATAGGTTTACGCGCGACCATATTTTAGATAGCAGATAGGCTAGACCCTGCAGTTCTGAGTCACTTCATCGATCTACATAATATTATGAGATGTGTGGATCGTTGAATTAACTCAGAACCTTGTGTGTACATTAATAACATAGATATTTAGTTCTAAATTATAAGATTACTAACACATTATATGGACTGTAATTGTCGGAAATAAATAATTTTTATTTTATTTATTTTATATTTTGCGTCTAGTTTAAATAATTTTAATTATTAGAATAAACGCAGCAATTTTTTGAAGAGATTTGTTATGGTTCCCTTATATAATATAAAACCTTATATAATACACCTGCACATTCAATTATCGCACCAATGAATATCGCCTATCATTGAACCAGCATGTAAATATCACTGAAGATGGGTGTAAAATTTCAATCGTAACGTACATTATCCGTAATGCGGCATTATCGTGATTTCATTGCGATGCGGGCGACATATCGCATCGTAAACGTTTTACGATCGACGCACGCTGTCAATTCTGATGAAGCCAGGATCGCGAGTGACCAATGAAACCGCCAACTCTCTTTAATAATACACCGCGGTGTCCCCATAAAAATATGTTTAATGACGTCATAAAGTCCCGATATGTTCGTTGTTCGTGGCTCCGAAAGTGTTCTCCCGCTGTAAGTGTACTTACTGTATATCAGCAAATGTTCTTTTTATTACCATCGATACAACGTTATATTAATAAGGATATTTTGTACCGTTCTATTAGTCTTTATTTTTCGATAAGCCTCATGCGGCCTCATGCGTGTATTAAAGGGCTATGTGCGGATAATGAACGAATTCAAGAGCAGTGCAAGGCCACCGTCGCCCATAGTTCTATTTAGGTTCATGTTATAATAAATTAAATAAAGTTATTAATAATTATAATTGATAATTAATCATCAAATATTTATTATATTACTAATTCCGATGCTTTTCATCTATTTCATACTAACTCATGGACAGAATTCTTTATCAGAATTTCTTTATTTCAGACTATGCTGAAATAAAGAAATTCTAAAAAAAAATATTTGACATAAGCTTCGCTAAGTGAGATACTGATTCGCGTGTTATAAGTAACACAGCTAAGCTTATATAAAATTCCATACATTTTATTTTCGAACTTCGTAAGTGATAATAGTTCTCATCTTGAATCAGGGCCCTAGACATTTCAGATTTCTTACTTCGTCATAGTATTTGGCTATAACATATTCACTAAGCGCCTAGTTCTACTTCTTCATTTCATAACACGAAACTATAATAATACAACGTATATTTCAGTTATAATATAACGCAAAAAACCTCTTTGTTCGGAGAGCATCGAGTAGTTTTTCATTAAAGCTTTATATTAAAACCTTTTGAAGCACTATAATTAGTTCGACATGAATAATAACGCTTGAGCGGTCTTCACATGATCCTTGGGAAATGTATCACACAATAGAACTTTCACAAAGGCCGATTTTCCTATTGAACTGACTTGAAAATTAACTCGAGCTTAATGCCGTTTCAAGTTTATCCGTACCGCGACTCGCCCAACTTCTGTGCCATCACAGTAATGAAAAGAGTTAGACTCGAATATGAATCCTGGAAATGTAATTATCATCATTAAGCCAGACTAAGTTTCCTCTCTCGCACTGGAGCGAAAATCCTTATGGGATTGGATGTCAAAAGTCTTTTGCTGTTATACAAAAGCATGTGTTGTTATTTTAACCCCCGACTAGTTTGACGTGTCTGTGTAAATGTGTATGTGTCTGTCTGTGGCATCGTAGTTCCCAAACGGATGATCCGATTTTAATGCGGTTTGTTTTGTTCGAAAGGTATATCAGTCGAGAGTGTCCTTAGCTATGTTCGGTGGAAATCGGTTCAGGTCTTCAAGGTCATTTGATCGTTTGTTAGGTTAGGAACGTTACACGCTAAGTTTTTATTTTTTATTTAGTTTATTATTAATAACTATACAATTAAAAATAACTGAGAGGTATGATCTCTCATATACTTTAATTTACCCGTCAAATTTCATACTCCCTCGGTTGCATAATTCTAGTTATACTGTTCGTTTCTGCTTCGTGTATTATTATGAAAATAATATAATCATATTTTTACCTTATGACCTTTATTGCTAAAAACGTTCTACAACATTTCTACAAAAATATCGTTATTTATCAATATGCCTAATATAATTGTTTAAATTAAACATTTTAAGCCCTTTTACATAGTTAATTTACATTAAGTAAACAGAAAAGTGTCCGTAAACAATAAATTACACGGAAAGTTCCCTAAAGTTGGTAGAATCTTCAAAGGCCGTAAACAAGATCAAGTAATTTACGGCGAAATAGGCAAAATTATTTGGGCTCCGCAACAACGTTACAGAAAATCGCTTTGGTAAATGTTTTTCATTAATTTACTCTAATTCTGTTAAGTACTACAGAGATGTTTGTGATGAGCCGAATTCCGTTCAGCGTGCCAGGCGCGCAGAAACCTTTTTTTTTTATCGCTGAGAAATGCTTTTAAGCATTCCATGGGATGTTGGGGATTCCCTCCACGGATATGAAGGACTCGCTGCGTCCGGAAGATGGTAAATGGACGCAGCCCTACCCACTACAACTCGGCGGTACTCCGACTCCACCGCCGTTGACGAAGCCACAGGTACAACAAAACATCCGCGACTCCGGATTTTTATTTTTTACCATTTCTTATTTTTTTGCCGCAAGAATATCGAAGAAACAAAAAAAATTATTTAATTTTTGTAAAAAAAAATACATTTCTAGAACGAGAAAAGGTAGTACAAACATATCCTAAAGTTATAGTGACTGCTCTTTTTACACCTAAAGGTGTAAAATAAAGGAATGATATATATATATATGTACTTCAGAGTGTGTATGTGCCTCCTATGTAGAGTTTACCATGAAAGTACCAGCGCTGAAAGACTTACTTTTGACTTTCACGTTTCTATGAGAAATGCCATAACATCACAAATTCGCACATACAATACTTAAAAACGAATAACTCTCTCAGCCGCGCCGGTACTTTCACAGTAAACTCTATATACAGGACTCATACACACCCTAAAGTATTATCACTCATTAATATTGCAGCCTGTATACAGTGTGTCACGGTTTACATCCGAAGTGTGAAGAGACTGACGCGTAGAGCATTTTTTGTTTTGGCACCTCATATGAATAACTTACCATAACGCGATAAAAAAACAAAGGTCTTAAATGACCACAAGGAGTGAATTTTACTATACTAAGGGTAGCGGGCTCCTAGTCTATACACACGCGCACACTGGCCGTTGATTAACACCCGACCAGGGTTGAAACTCAGCTATTTTGTGACTTTTAAGAAGATCTTTAAAAGTCACAAAACAGCTGAGTTTCTTCGTTCGTTCAGACATGAACATCGATGGGTCGAGACTCAGGCTCTAACTGGACCAGGAAAGTGTTAAAGAATCAGTCTGAATAATAATAACACGCTTTCGAGAACATTAGTACATACACTAAAGTCATAACTAAACTCGGAATCCCCCAATATCACGATGAAAAATACGAGGCGTGTTATTCAACAGCTAGGAACCCCAAAAGCATCGTTTAAGGTATTACGTATGAAAATCCCGTTTATGTTTGATATTCAGAATACGTAACGTAAAGGAAAATTAAGGTAGACTACCGTGGACATGTGGACTTTGATTCTGTGGCATTTTTTTTGCATATACAAGTAGCGGTCATCTCATATGGTATTCATAAAGGCGCTTGGTACAAGACTCTTTTTGTAACGTCGGTTTTGATATGACAATCCACTCGGGAATTTTTATGATATTTTAATACGACATTCGGTAGATCTAGGGCTACTGTATGTCTCAGGATTTAAGGCGAGGAATAACTGCAACTAGCGCCTTTTTTTTAAATAAGTTTTACAATGATACAAAGATCTTATTTAAAAAAAATCGGTTCAAACTTTACGTAAATAGTTAAACTAATTTACTGGCATTTAATTACAGCTCTTTAATCCTAAACTGTATTTCCTCTCGTAAGTATAACTATAACGGCCGTTTTAGTCCTATACTGTATTTCCTCTCGTAAGTAATAACTATAACGGTCGTTTTAGTTATTACTTACGAGAGTAAATACAGTATAGGATTTAGAGCTGTAATTAAATGCCAATAAATTAATTTAACTATGTATTTACTTAAATTTTGAACCGATTACTTTTTTTAATAAGATCTTTGTATCATTGTAAAATTTATTTAAAAAAGAGTGGCACTAGTTGGGGTTATATATTTGACGCCAGGACTATGTCTGGGTTTATTAAATTAACCCACACTGACGCCAGTGAGACCTAAATCATAACAATTAGCCTTACATATTTGTGACGTAATAAGCTCAAAATTTTAGTATACTAGAGAAAGGTTTGTTATAATTGAAGACATGAATTAATGAAGGCTGTCGCAAAAAAATATTCAGAAAATTGTGTATCACATAAACATTTTAAAATACGTCGTAAAGTATTAAGTATAATAATCTAAAGATCGTCTCTAGAATACTTAATACGTTACTAGATATCTTAAAATGTTTACGTGACAATTTAAACCTAATTTTCGGGGAAAAAAAAAATTGCGACCTATCCCTATCACCTTCATCTATTCATGTATTCAATTATTTCCAGTGTGTATTGCTTATACTTTATTTTGCGCAAGTAGAACATAAACAGCACTATAGTGATTAGTAACTACGAAACTAAATTAGTGATGATGATTTTTGTTCCCGGGTTCGTCGCGGAAGCACTTTCCTTCCATCATAACTTCGCAAACTTATCTTAGTTAGGAACAATCAATTTTCATTTTCTCTCGATTACAGAACTCCTCTAAGAAATTAAAGTAGATACAGTTAAATTCTTCCTTACACGGGTAAAGACCGACGTAGCTATGATATACAGGCTGTTATATTAATGAGTGATAATACTTTAGGATGTGTATGGGTCCTGTATACAGGGTGTAAAAAGAGCAGTCACTATAACTTTGGGATATGATTATACTACCTTGTCTCATTCTAGAAATGGATTTTTATTTTGTTTTACAAAATTTTCAAGAAAAATTTTTTTTTTTGCTTTATGTTATTATTGCGACAAAAAAATAAGAAATGGTCAAAAGTAAAAAAAAGTTTTTTTTAGTTTTTGACAAGAGAAAAATAAAAAAAATACATTTCCAAAATGAGGAAAGGTAGTATAATCGTATCTCAAAGTTATAGTGACTGCTCTTTTTACACCCTGTATAGAGTTCACTGTGAAAGTATATTATTGTATGGACAAATTTATGTTGGATCATTTTTCATAGAAACATGAAAGACAAAAATAAGTTTTTCAGCGCTGGTGCTTTCACAGTAAACTCTACATAGCAGGCACATACACACCCGAAACTACTATCACTGACTTATTTTACACCTTGTATATTAATATGAATCATGTGCGGTCATCGAAATATATCGTAATATGCTGTGTCTGTGATGGCATTTAGGGAACGTACCTAAGCGATGTAACCACTTTTTATACGTAATGAATGCTAAGACCACTTCCTCTCCCCCCTTTGGCTTTCCATCCAAAGAACTACACAGTTTAAAAATGGGGGATTTTCCTACAAGGTATTGTAGACTCTGAGGTCCTGTATATTTTTCGTCCTTGGATAAATTGACATTTTTCTTCCTTTTTTAAAAAACCCAACCGAAATAACCCCTTCAAGCTGGTCAGATAGAGGGGTTATTTTCTGTATGTCTATCCAAATATCCAAGGAGGAAAAATATCCAAACTAAGTGACTACCTTCCTTCCTTACATTACAGAAGTTTGTAGCTTTAATTATGTTGAGATTGCGACGATAATAGTCTCGTTAACATAAGTGCTAAATGTAAACTTAGCTATTTCCTCGCTCGACACTAAAATGTATGACGTCTACTGGGCATAAAGTTCCGTCAAAGTGTTACTTGGGGGGAAGTTGGCCAGTTTTCAGGCAATTTTCGCGGCAAGCAGCAGTGATCCAGAATTGGGCAGCAGCGTGCCCAATTCTGGATAAATCAATCACCAACCTGGAGACGTCCACTGCTGAACATAGGCCTCCCCCAAGGACTTCCACAACGTCCGGTCGTGCGCTTTCTGCATCCAACGGCTGCCCGGGGCTCGGACCAGATCGTCGGTCCATCTTGTGGGGTCCGAGGGGCAATGGGGATTGTCCAGTTTTTTTTTTATTTGTGCCCATTACAAAAACATTTCGAGAATAAAGTCAGTGATCATTTTTCTGTATATAAACTAAAAAAATACCCATTAGTTACTTATATTTTAAACAAATATGTTTAACCTTAGTTTGACCTTCAATGACTTCATCACTGGAAAGCATTACTATATTTACTTCATTCCGTATAGGGATTTGGGATTAGTATTTCTTATGACATTTAACACCATGTTGAATTTTGACAAAGCTCTTTTTTTAATTAATTTTTATGTAAAATATTTAATTTACATTCATATAGGGTATATTTCAACGAAAAGAAAAGTGGACATGGTGATTTTTTTTAACAATGCCCATTCTGAATATATTATTATTAGTCTGGATATATTATACATATTATTAGTCCGCAACGACTCTCACGTGAAAGATTGTTGATGGGGAGATGTTACATATTCATTCTCCAGCACCCCGCGGATTTTTTTTTTTTTTTTTTATTTATTTAATCAATAAAAAAGAACTTAAGAGCGTGCATTCAATTTACGACGAAGTTTCAGTTTTTCGGTGTTTTTGACTGCCCCTCACACGCATAAAATAACTAAATTAAATAAAACAATTAGAAATATATAAAGATAAACTCTTTATTTTTGGAATAGTTTTATAAAATTAAAGTTTTAAGTAGCACATTTGAGTAAATTTAAAGATTTCGGAACACCGAATCGCAAAAATGCCGATTTTAGCTCACTTTGATAAAGAAATTATCAATTAAATCGTGTTAGTATAGTTTAATTTCTATTTTCATAAAAGAGATTATAAAGTCCTTAAATGAAAAGTTGATAAAAAATTAAAAATATATGTATTGTTAACTGCAAAAATCTTTTAAAAATTTCATAATTTACGTTTTTCATTGCTGTATTTCTACTGGAAAAACTAAATTTCTTCGATGATATTATTTTTGTAATTAATAATAATACTGTTGGTAAGTTGACACAATTTTTTATTTAATTAAAATCCGATGTTTATCCCATTTTATACAAATTTTTAAAAATTACCTGTTTTCAACTAAGCGCTCGCGCCATGTAAATCGCGATCTATTTAGTACGCGCTGGGTATTCCCGAGGAGTAGACGTATCGCTCTTCGCTGGACCGACAACGTATAAAGGTTCACCGACCTGGTCCGCGTATAGCACATGTAGTGAGATTGAGCAGAATTGACGCTTGGACGAGCATTCATATTTTCGTGTATTTATAAGAAATGGGGAAAATTTACAGAGATTATAATATTATGTCGATTACAAAGTTCATAATATATAGAAAAAAAACTTTAAAAGTTTACCACATAAAAGGTGTGTAATGTGTTCAGAGTTTATTTATAAAATATAAAATTTATATAAAAATCATCATCACCCTGTTGTGTCTGTCTCTCATATCGTAGCTCCTAAATGAATCACAGATTTTGATGCGCTTTTCTTTAGTTGAAAGCTGGTGTGGTTAATATATTATTTAAAAATTATACTAATCATCATCAGCCCCTGTGTGTCTGTCTGTCATTTCGCAGCTCCTAAATGAATCGACAGATTTTGATTTGGTTTTCTTTAGTTGAAATCATCAGCCCCTGTGTGTCGCAGCCCCTAAATTAATCGAAGGATTTTGATGTCAATTTCTTTTGTTGAAAGCTGATGTAGTTAATATATTTAAAAATTAATCATCATCAGATCCTGTGTGTCTGTTTGTTATTTCGCAGCTCCTAAATGATCGACAAATTTTGATGCGGTTTTCTTTAGTTAAAAGGTGGTGTGGTTTTTATAATATTACAAAATTATACTAATCATCATCAGCCCCTGTGTGTCTGTCTGCTTTAATGTAACTGTCATCAATATAACCGAGTATCTGGGGGCACGGCAGTGCTTCTGTCAACTTGAGCACGGCCGTACCATCAATTTCTCGAAGCAGCCATTTTCAACTCCCTATAACTTTGTTGTGGATTAAAAGAAGCCTGCATTTTTAGTTACTAGGAAAGCATTGTATAAACACAGTATATTTCAAATTTTACTCAATTTGAAACAGAAGTTAAATAATTATAACTTGTCAAACTTCTTAGTTTTGTCACTGACTCAATAACTTACTGACCGATCATCAAAAGTATTGGGAACTTCTAGCAGACATAGAAGCTTCAAATTTGGAATGCAAGTAGTGTTTAGTGTATAAATAAAGGAAAAACCAAAAAAAATATATTTCTGTAGAATTATCTAGATACGCTAACTGCATAATTAACTTAGTAATCTCAAATAAGTGTATAGGATGACAAAGTTATATTGAAATTTTTTGAAAAAAAGCATACGTTTAGTAATCTTCTACAAAAAGAACTGAAATCTCATCAAAAACATATTGTAAAAATTGCCAAGTCTCGCTACTAAGTTCTTCTACCGTAAAAAGTTGTGAGATACATGTTATGCCAAATAGGGGTTAGTCGGTCGCTCTAACAACATCTTATAGTGATCACAATCAATATTCTTTTGGAAAGGATTGGTACTTTTTACAAGTTTTTTTTTATAGGTTATCCTTTTCATTTCCAATAACAAAATAAAGCATGCGCACTGTCTTTCTTGAAATGGTCAGACTTCAAACAGCTGCTATGCTCTGTTCTGTTCTATTGCATGGGATGGTTGGTTGGGACCTCTCAGTCGCACACAAGTTGCACCAATATTTTATTTTTCAAATTTCGCAGGTAACCTAACCTAAACCACCTATTGTGTTTATAATAAAATAATCTTTAATTTTATTTTATTTTCATTCAATAATCAGACGGTTGCAAAATGCTAGTATAGTTGTACCTGGCTACCCAATAGTTGTGACATAAAACAATTTTTCAGTGACAACATTTTTGTCACTGATTAAATCCATCCATCCATCCATCCCGACTACCCACTAAAATTAGTATTTTCGTACATTTCAGTGGGTAGTCGGAAGTGGGTCATTAAAATATTTAGGGACAAACATATCTGGACATCAAAGATTTAAAATAAATAACTATATTTTTATAAAAAATTAGGTTGTTGAATTTTTTATTTGTTATCCTAAACTATAAATGTGAAAGTTGGTTTGTTTGTTCGTGTGTTTGTTTGTTACTTCTTCACGTCTCATCTACTGAACCAACCACCATGAAACTCTTTTCACACAAACATCGCGCGAAAGTTGTTCCCGACGACGGTTCGACAATAACGCGGACTGAGCCGCGGGCGATTACTAGTATGTCGAGTATGTATAATTTGTATTTTATAACTTAAATATCATTTTAATTTTATAGAAGTGTTGAAATGGTAGGTAATATTAAAATTCATTAGGATCATAGTATCAATATTACTTGCACGCTCTACCTACGCTCGACCTAGCGCTAATCCACACATGCGTGTTGTTTTGCATCTGTGTGAGTCGATATCGGCTCCCGCGGCGATTTGGAGTTGATGAAATTTTATTGCGCGCTCTTAATCTACAGAGTGTAACATGTAAATGGGTATTCAGAATTTGTCTTTGGTAACTTTCACATTTTCACAAAACGCAGCACAATCCGAACCCTACAGGGCCCAAAACTTTTTTCAAGAACGATTTTCCTTTTCTATTCACGTGAAAACCTAAAAATACAAAATTGAATTCGTGTTCCCTAAAATTTGTTTCGTGAAATAGAATATTCATGTTTGCGTATGAAAATTGACACAAGATTTTTTATATTTGCTTTTTGCTTGGCCGTTTTTATTTGCTTTGTAGGTGTTACGTGAATGAGCGCGACAAAAATTACTGTACAACATTGCAAAGATCGAAACATATTCGTCCGGTTTCTGAAAGGCTGATCAATTTAATCAATTGATCAAATCAGCTAATCTGAACGCTCATTGGTGAAAACAGTGACTGCGAAGTGATGTTCACCAATCAGCGTTCAGATTAGCTGATTTGATCAATTGATCAATGTGATCAGCCTTTCAGAAACCGGGCGATTTTGTTGGCCTTGCGGGATTTAGAAAAAACACTGTTTTTATCTATCCGACATTGTTTTTTTGCCGTAAAATAATCGAAACTTAGTAAAAAATAAATGATAGGATATTCAAATGATAGAAAATTATTTCTATCATTTAAATACTATTAAGCTCGCCACACCGATGTTAGTGATTTTGGCCGAAAACCAGACCAGGGCCCTGATTCAAGAAGCCATTGGTATTTATCGCTAAAGAAATTCGAAAACAAAATGTATGGAATTTGACATATTAAGGGCGTGTTTCACCAAGCAATGTTAAAGTTAATCCTTCGTTAAATAGCATGTTGTTCCTCTCGTAATTCCTATTAATGAATGATAAGGCATGGTATTTTAACAAGCGGTTAAACACTTTACGTTTTTAACCCTATCATGAATGACTGACACGATTTAAGCGAGATCGGATGCAAGTGCCTACTATTTTTGTGGTTCCAACGCGGGAATCGAACCGGAATCGACATACTAGCTTTTAATCACTGGACCACGCAAGCATCTATTGGTACAAAGTTGTAATAGTTTACAGCATTTTGATGACACAAATTGTTCTGGGAAGGACCTGTTCAAACTCGTCGGGTTGAACAGGTCCGTAACTTGACAGTTATTAGTATTACGTTATGTTTGTTTCGTCAAGTTTTTCATCTATCTCTATCTAATATATAAAATTCTCCTGTTACAGTGTTACCATACTCTTCCGTAATGGCTTGACCGATTATGAAATTTTATATGCATATTCAGTAGGTCTAAGAATCGGCTGCTGTTTATTTTTCATACATTGTACTATAGTAATAAGGTTACAAATGTAGACGCGTGTGATAAACAAAGATGCGCTGACGCTCGCTATCATATTTTGATAAAACAAATTTGTACCTAGTAAGGTATTATTACATTAGTAAATGTAATAATACAAACGAATATTATAAAGCCTAACTTTTTCTTTCCTTTTTTCTTTAAACTCTTAATTCTAACACAATAAACGCAAAAGCACTCCAAACACAAAAAGCAAAAAAAATCACATCAAGCCATTGTTTTAGCGAAACATGATGGCGTATTCCATTCCACATCTATCTTCCTCAGGGTTGCGAGATTGATCGTTCGAGTCGGCTTAACACGACATAAATATCACATAGGAGAGACAAAAGTAGTGGGAACAAACTAATGCGGTGTCGATGGCGTGTCAGCAGGATTGATTGTTGCCGCAGCCCTGCCGCCCTGCCGCACCGCCCTGCCGCCCTGCCGCACCGCCCTGCCGCCCTGCCGCCCGCACCGTCTGCGTCCGCAAACAAAACACACTCTAGTGTAATACTTGTTGTGATACTTTGGTTTCAACGTGTATTTTAAATTAAATTACTATGAAGTCATTTCATTTATATTTAATTATACCCACAAGTGATATATTATGTACAATAAACATATCTTTATATATATAAATAAATCGCTGTTCGTTAGTGTCGCTAAAACTCGAGAACAATTGACCGATTAATGACCGGATTGAACTGAACCGATTCGGCTATTTTTAATCTTGAAGTTTTTGTGGAAGTCCAGGGAAGATTTAAACGGTTTGTATGCTGAAGAAAGTGGACACGGGTCAGCTAGTTTTTGTATAAAAACTGTAACTTGACTATATTATTCGTATGTTATCGATACCTCTTTTATTTAAACCGGATAAGTAGACTAGGCGCTATAGTGGATCATCATCATCATTTCAGCTATGACGAACACTACGTCCTTCTCTTCACACTATATCCGCTTGGTATATGAACCATGAATCAGAACCTGTATAGACTGCAAAATCTTTACCCTTCCATTAACTTTTGCCGTACTCAATTAAAATACTTTATATAGGAAGATTCAAAATGTTTTATATACCTTAGATAATTTTTGGAACATTCTTTTTACATGACGTGATCACGTTGCAGTTGGGAGTTAGCCAAAGTATCGTAGATTCTACCAATCAACGTTTCAATTTAAGTAGATCGAGAGTATATTGCTTCCATATATTGCGTTCCTACAGTTTATTATTGGTAACATAATAAATTCACGAGCTAATACATTCGGCCGTTAAAAAATTTAAAATATAATTTCGAAATTGACCGCAACCGTCACGTATGACGTCAAACATTAATTGAATCCCGCATCCCACAGAACTGTTCGACGTGAAACAATAACGTCTCGGAACGGCTCAGACAAAATATATCGGGATTAGATATCAAAATACAACTACCTATGTGAAGATGTGAGATAAACGGAGATCCGCATCGCTCTGTCGAGAACAGATGTAATCGGCTTTGCCGTGTACATATGATTTATATGGAGCTTATTCTTCGACGAGTAAAGTTTTCTTTATGTAATCCCATTTTAAGCTCTTCATTGTGTACTAGTCTTGAATTGTATTTAATATATACTTGTATCCGTGTAGGCTTTATTTTAACCAACTTGACTCTAAAATTAATATCGTTATTCCTATTGGTATGTACAATGTACATACACACTACACATCTTAATTTATTAGATATTCCAGATTTAGTTTCATTACAAATTGTATGTTAATGTGCATATTAATTAATTTACAGACCCAAAATAACCAGGCGTTTCGGGTTGCTCGTTGCTCGTTAGGTTGCACATTTGGCGTTGTAGGGTGCATATATTGCGGCTTGGGCGTTTGGGTTGCACGAATTACCGGGTTCGCCGTGCGCGTTGCAAGTTGCGGTTTGCGGGTTGCACGTTACGGGTTTCACGTTGCGCTGTTAGTCGTGGGTTATGATTTTAACTAACATAGGGTATCTATTGTTGTTACAGAGTTCGCACTATCTGAGGGTGGCCACGCTGGTGGCACCTACCCGGCGCGATCACCCATGTCCACCTCCACCACGGGGCACTCCAGCTCCAGCCATCACAGGTAAGAGTAATGATAATAGGAACTTTCTATATAACGTCTTGTAGCCCATCCTGGCTTCGCACATTGCTACACTCATGTTAATAATCACCCAAAGTTTGACGACCTCCATAGCGCAGCGGTTCAGCGCGTTGGTGCTTGACCGAGAGGTTGCGGGTTCGAATCCCGCCGCGGGACCAAAAATTTTTTTATGTTCCTGGATCTGTATTAAATTTGTGTATTAATATAATCAACATATTAAATATGTGTGAAGTATAAAAGTATTAAATATATATATTTCCGTTGTCTGGTACCTGTAACACAAGTTCTTCGGATACTTAGCACAGGGCCAGATTGACGTGGTGTGAAGCATCTTTAGATACTATTATTATTAATATAAAGTGAAACACACAAATTTTGTGTTTTTACAGTGTTTGACACTTTTATACGATGATAGAGAAACTGTATCGAAACTGTTTTATTATAAAAATATAAAAATAAATAAAATTAAAATAACCGTTAAAGTTAACTGAGTAAAATAAAACTAGTTAACGAAATGCCAGTATTGAAACCTTGTGGATCTTGTTTCTCGGTTATTAAAATTAGAAATAATATCTTTTCTTCCGAGAGTTGCCGCTTTTTAGTTATTTTGTTTATATGGATAAATATTATAAATGTAGAAAAATTATATTAATATGGTAGTGAGAATTAATAAAGCGGAAACACACACATTAACTTAGAACAATAATAGTTAGTAGAAGCCCGGGACGAAAGGAATGTTAACGCAACGGCGGCGGAGACAATGCATTCACATCCACAAATTTAATAAAGAGTGATAAAGACATTCTTTCGTATTAAAAAAAAGGTTTAATAATGCACTCTCTAAAATTTCCTTTGAACTTCCAAACCCTACAGAATTAATCTTAGCTTCATGAATAGGATTCCACATTCTCTTATCCCTATTGAAAGAGAGATTCAATGAGACAAATTTTACATACGTGTAATAAAGCTAGGCTCTTTAATTAAAAAGTATTGCTCTTATACAGTTTTGGTAAATAATGTCAGCATAGAATAACCAGACCGGCTTTTGAGGGCTATTGAATAGAACGTATCTCATAACATAATGTACAATATGTAATTTGTTATTTAATTCTAAGAACTCAGCACTGAAATATAGAAGTTGGCTGATATAATAATATTATTAATGTAACTTACTGAAATGGAATGGAAAAACATCTGTATTAAGATACTCTTTTTAAATAACAGTATATTGTTATCTTTGCTCTTTGCTATCAGAACATTAGTTTATTTCATAAAAATTATAATAATTGTAAATTTAAACACTTACGTTTCTTTTCCCAAAAAGAAAAAAATACAAGATCAAGATGCCATCATCTTATCATTAACGGAAGTTCTATAGCAAAAATATATTATATGATTTGATATAATATAACGGTATCTAAGTGACACACGAATTCGAACGTCACTTATGTCAAATATCATACGTTTTCGTTTTCAAACTTCGTAAGTGATATTAGCGAAAGCGTCACCAAGAAGTCAAGATCAAATTTAATCTTTGAACGCTTATGAATACAGGGTCTTTGGCCTGCGTTTGAATTGTTAATTTCCTCACCTATATTAGTTAGAATTTATTATATTACTCATAGAGTGTGTAAAAAGAACAGTCACTGTTACTTTGAGATACGATTATATAAGGTACCTTTCCTCATTTTGGAAATGTATTTTTTTGTCAAAAACTATATTAACTATTTTTCTTTTTACCATTTCTTATTTTTCTTTTTAACATTTCTTATTTTTTAAATTACATATCTGGAATGAGAAAAAGGTAGTATAATCATATCCCAAAGTTATAGTGACTGTTTATTTTTTACACCCGTTATATGTTATAATAAATAAATTAGAATTTAATACTAGTGGATCATTAACTATGTTTAATCCAGAAATGTATCCTGAACTTTACTTCGCGTACGAACCTCCCGTGTGACGTCACCGTTTTATCTAATTATCATGCACCACGTCCCCAGCTGCTAGGGCAGTCTACACTGCATTAGATTATATTAGTTGCTTCTCTAAAATTTCATTTAAAATTTGAATAGATTTCACAGTAGAATACGTGTTCTGTAGAAATCAAATTGTTATGGAAACTGATGCTTTCTCTTGACAATCATGGTGTAAAGACACTTTTTGAATATACAAGGTATAAAATAAATGAGTGATAATACTTTAAGGTGTGTATCTTCCTCCTATGTAGAGTATACTGTGAAAGTACTAGCGCTGAAAGATTTATTTTTGACTTTCATGTTTCTGTGAGAAATGCCTCAACATCGTGAATTTGCCCATACAATAAGTAACAATATTACAGTTTAAGCTATAAAAAGAAACAACGCTAGTTGTCTGTAAATATATATACAAGTTAGATCAGCATTATAATAGATGATGCAACAAATTTAATAAAACCATAAGTTTCATTGCAATATATGTCACTATTATTAGCGTTTGTAAATTATAAAATGTGTGAATATGCCGAATTATGTACAAATATTTACATTAGAATAAAGATAAGCATATTTTTAAGCATAACATCACATTAAGCTAAATTCAACTTCTTATTTAAAAAGAAGATACGAAACGAAATTAGTTAGTAATTAGTCCAATAGTGGTGCTAGGTGGGGGTTTCCGGAATTTGCCTGGACTTCACCCTTTGCCAGTCGCATTGCCAGTATTAGGATGATACCATTTTCTAGTACTAGGTCATGTCTCTGTTATATATCTACCAATACTTTGTGACATTAGCCATTTATAAAATCATCAGTTCTAATCACATTAATTGTGACTGCAGCATCAAATGCTATTGTTATTTTAGGATAATTAAATTTTCGGCAACTTCCAGTCCAGAAGAACAGTTACCTTACAGTGTACACAACTAGTTCGGCAAAGTGGAGCATGAACTTACTCGGGTTATAGCTATTCAACTGTAAAAGACTATTAGAAACTATTAGAAACTCTAACATTAAGTCGACTATAAAATACTCTATAGCATGTAAGGTTTCATCTCGATGAAACCTAACATGCTATAGTTATATATATAGTAAATATATATAACTATAGCATGTTATATAGTAAAAAATTATATATATAGTATATATAATTTTTTTGACATTGGTCTCGACCAATGAAGACTACGCAGAAGTTATTTTATAGTGCCCAAGTGGGTGCGATACACAGAAACACTCTCTCTTCCTGCACTCTCGTGCTCAGTGGGACGGATAACCGACACGACTGGCGAGAGAATGGCGGCAGGACCGACATTTCACATGCCCATTTGACGCACGGATCTTCATCCATCATCTTTCTTGCATGGTATGCATTTTTGTTCCAGCGTGGTAATCGAGCCCATGAGCTCCGAGCTCTGAACCACTAGACCACGGAGATTTATTCAGTTATAGTGAATAGTCACTATACTACGATAGTCATACATGTCCCTCAGGCACCCCGATCAACGAGGTTTTTGAGGCTACCGCAGACAATCCCGGCTACACAGGAGTAGCAAAGGAGGAATTGTTTGATAGGTTTTTTTTAAACCTTTATTATTTTAAGGGATTTTCGTACAACAATTGACATATAATCGTACCTTAATCTAATAACATTAAACAAATAATAATTAAAGTATGAATTAAAATTAAATTTATATTCTAGCTGCTGCTAAATTAGGTTCAGCTAGAATGTTTTGGAATATACCTAAGTTATTTACATGCAAGTGAAATTTATTTACTAATTGTTCTCTTACATCCGAGTTCCCCATTCAATGTTTAGTGGGTAATTTGTAAGAAAACGCAATACTAATAATTAATTATTAATAACAAAGATATCTGTCTACTCGCAACACGTCCGCAATATAAAAAAAACTAGCGGGAAATATATCCACAACTTTCACGATAAGTTTTGTCCCTACTTTTAATGTTTACGGCGAAGGGACAAACTTGCTACTATCACATGGCTTTCTATCCCTAGTTAAATAAAATAAAAACCGCTCAAGAGCGAGTCGGGCGCACTAAGAGTTTTAAACAAAATATAGCTCTGTTTTATATGAACCCTCTTAAATATTTATTTTTCTGTTATGAGCACGAGTAGGTATTCTGTCTATAGTTTTTCTAATTATTTACATAATGACCCTCAAATTTAGTTTTTTTTTGTTATAGCGGAAATGACCTACATAATATTATATAATCTGTGAGATGACAGACAGACAAAAGATCGGACAGACAGCGAAGTTATAGTAGTGGTCCCAACTCCCATTCTTACCCTTTGCATACGGAAACCTAAAAACAAGTTTCGCTTTACAAAAAGTTATAGACAAGTTAACTTTCAAGTGTTTCAACATACGTTGTTGTAATTAAAATACATTTTTTTTAAATATATTTATATCTTATATATATTTTTAAAAAAAGCTCAATTCAAAATGAACTTTAGTTTTTTTTTAAATGAATTGATAAGTTGTCACTTTTCATAACATTTACACCGATTTACCACTTTGAAAGCTCAGAAGTTTTTTTGTGGATATCAATTGTAACATGTAATGATTTATTTAGAATTAGAAAACATTGTAAAATACAAGCATACTTTGTTTTGTGGTATTATAACCACAAACAAAAAAGTTAGGACGATTTAAAGGCAAGATTTCGGGTAGATTTCAAAAAAATTAAAAAAAAACATATCTAGACTACCGTGAGACTTAGGATATTGGGTCTCACGGGGGAAAATAGCACATGACCCCCCCACCCCCCAAAAAATCATGTCGGTCCATGTGCAAAACACCCTGTATATATATAGACGCTCCGCACCACGTCAATTTGGCCCTGTGTTAAGTATCCGAAGAACTTGTGGTACAGGTACCAGACAACGGAGATATATATTTAAGATTTTTATTATAGTATACACAAATTTAATACACATCCATAACCCAGGAACATTGAAAACTTATTGTTCCCTCGGCGGGATTCGAACCCGCAACCTCTCGTTTGAGCACCAACGCCCTGAACCGCTGCGCTACGGGGGTCGTCGACAATATATTAGGGATGATCGATTCATTGATGATGAATTAACATCGATGTTTTGACATCGATGGGTGGACTTCGATATCATCGACACATAGATAGGTATTTTATAAAAATAAAATATCGAAACGACAATTATTATTTTGAGCGCCATCTAGCGTGCATTAGATGTACTACGAGTAGCTGACTTCATGTTGGATAGTCACTCATTAGCAGCATGAAATCAAATCAAGTTCATCTATTTTCCATAAATATCCGCAGCATTTTTCCAAAGCTGGACAACACCTGTACCAGCAACGAAACAGACTGAAGGGACAAAACCTATCAAAGAATTTTTTTTAGTTGTTCCAATAAATACTGGAATTCTTAATACTTTTTCTGTAACTTTTGTGATTTCAATAATAATAAACACATTTCATAAATAATTAATAGATAAATAGTTTTATTGGTTGCCGATAACATCGATGTTTTGCAATCGATATTATCTTACATCGACTTAGAGTTTAACATCAATGTTAACATCGATGTTTTTCTAATATCGATCATCCCTTGGACATATTGTACACTACACCTAGACACTTTAAAAAATAAAATGTAGATCCAGAAGCAAAATGGCGCGAAACTGTGTTGGCCGCACATAACCTCGACATGGAAATGCTTTACTGGGTCTAACCCCGAAACCTTTTCCTGGACAAAAACTGAAATCCACTTCTATTAGCTCGATACTGTTCATAAATGCAAATCGTAGTTTCGTTTTAGTTTCCATTTCTTACTTAACCAGCTTGTGTCCGTAGCCACCTGCGGAAACGCCGTATCCCATGGGAACCTTGTACTTTTGCGAGGTTGCAACTATCCTGTGTTTCTCAAAGTAACTATATCTGCCAAGTTTCACTAAAAGTTAGGTTCAGAGGTTAACACAATCTTGAACAATATAGGTGTGATTTTAAAAAGGTTTTTTTAAGAAATATATTTTTTAAATATTAATTATAGTACTGTTGAATCTCAATATGGAGTTAAGCTAAGTAGGTATAATTAATGCTAAATTTTGAATCCAGAAAATGTATCATATTTCAATACCTACATAAAATATATATAGTATATAAAGTACCGAATTGTTTCAACTAAAA
This sequence comes from Celastrina argiolus, assembly GCA_905187575.2. NCBI lineage: Eukaryota > Metazoa > Arthropoda > Insecta > Lepidoptera > Lycaenidae > Celastrina > Celastrina argiolus. Next base: position 11,037,127 of record LR994599.1, on the reverse strand, counting down.
TGATTAATTATTCAGATGTAATTGAACGAGTGATGTTGAAATAAAGAGAAGGGACGTAACAAACAACTACGTAAGATGATTCAGTCAAAAATTAATGACCTTTTCATATCATCCGGGTGCGCCGGGACGTAGCGGGGTCATTAATACATTATGGGGTAGCACAGATATGAGTGTACACTTGACACCGCATCCGTATAAAAAGGATAAAAATATAAAATATTTTTGCTGTGAGGTGACGTCACAGCAAAAATATTTTATATGCTTTATTGAGTTAACGTAAAATTGCTCTAGTATGGTAAAAAGAGGTCCGATGTGTATGACCGCGATCCTAACCTCTAGATAATCTGGGCGTAATTATTAAGTTTCGGGTCGCTTCTTGCGTTAATTAGAAATACCTTAATCAGCATAATATATAATATCTATGGACGCTGCACACCACATCAATCTGACCCCGTGCTAAGTATCCGAAGAACTTGTACCAGAAATAGTTTTATAATAGTACTAGCTGTTCCCGCGACTTCGTTCGCGTGGTTCTTGAGCGACTTAAACCATATATGCAGAGCACGCAACGATAGTCTCCCCGTTTTTGCAACATTTCACACTGACGCTTCGCTTCTATTGGTCGCAGTGAAATGTTATATAGCCTAAAGCCTTCCTCTATAAATGGACTATCCAACAAAAACAGATTTTTTCAAATTGGACCAGTAGTTTCTAAGATTATCGCGTTTAAACAAACAAACAAACCCTTCCGCTTTATAATATTAGTATAGATAAAACTATTAAATATATTTCCGTATGTAAGTAATTAATATGAGATGCCAAAACGAAAAAATACTCTACGCGTCCTTCTCTTCACACTATATTCGGCTTGATATATTAACCATGAATCCTTCTGTATATTAGGTATGCCTTTGGGGTGAAGCCTTCTGTGTACTTCTTGTTCACGATCCCAGGCGTCGTCGTGTGTTAGCCTTAAATTGAACCTAAATAATACATGATCAGGGCCCTAATTCTCAGGGCTCGAACTCAGTTTTTACTATCGGTCTGTCCCGCTCATGTAAATGAGATTTACCGCGCGTGCGAGCGGGATATACTAATATTCGAGCTTTTTTCCACTGCCCGAGAATCGTGCTCCAAACCTTAAAATCCTATCTCATATTACTTTTGCTGGAGGTTCAGCAGTATTGGTTACCTATCTAAATGGAAATTTGTGTTTTAATATGTATGAGTATGTTTCATACCATCCTAATTTCATTGAATAATGAATATTAGGAAAACAATTTTTGTACGGCTGTTTATTATGTGTACTGTGGTTTTGAATTAAAAAGAATGTGTAAATGTATCCTAACAATAAATAAGATCTTATTCTACTTACAAAAAAACGACCTTGGAATATTTTACAGGATCTTATTGATGATTTAAGTTAAAAAAATTAATCACTTAAACTGTCTGCTATTATTAGTCAAGGCGATTTATTTTTAAGCCAGCTGATAAAACAAATGCTGTACAACTGTACAGCATTTGTATTAACTTATTAACTAATAAGTTAATACTTTTTGTTGATTCCTATCGTCAAATTTTAAGTTATCAAACGGAAGCTAATACTCGGAAGATGTAATCCCCAAATAAAACAAAACACAATTCGTTGAGTCACGGCCTTCATTAACAATAAGTTGAACAAGGCGGTAATAAAATTACCCCTTTATAATGTGTTAAGTGGAAACGAATCGTGGGGCATCATCAATCATATGCCCCCGTGTGGGGCTTCTAGTTCTGGACTTAATTAATTTTATATTACTCGTATGGTATCGTGCTCTACAAAAACTGGACTCAGAACAACTTTGTGGCAATCCAGCAATAATAAAAGAAACAATTTACCAATGAATAATTTAAATAAATATTTCATAATTTGACGAGCTCCGTAGCGCAGTGGCTCAGCGCGTTGGTGCTCGACTGAGAAGTTGCGGGTTCAAATCCCGTCGAGGGAACAAAAAGTTTTCAATGTTCATGGGTCATGGATGTGTATTAAATTAATAATATCATAAAAATTTTAAATATGTGTACAGTATAAAAGTATTAAATATATATTATATTTCCGTTGTCTGGTGCCTGTAACACAAGTTCTTCGGATACTTAGCACGGGGCCAGATTGGCGTTGAGTGAAGCGTCTGTAGATTTTATATTATTTTATTTAAAAAAACCTACAAATGTTACTATAAGTACATTTCTACGATTAGTTTTTAGTTGTTACACCATTGTGCGCGCGACAGGTAAAATCTGCGGAACCCCCAACATATTCCCAAAAAAAAGTAGCCTACGTCCTTCCCTGTGGTCTAGTCTGTATATGTGCCAAATATTATCAAAATTGCTCCAGTAGGTTCGAAACCAATCAAATACATACAAATAAATCTTTATAATCTTATCTTATATAATATAAAAATGAATTGCTGGTAGTTAGTGTCGCTATAACTCGAGAACGGCTGAACCGATTCGGCTATTTTTGGTCTTGAAATATTTGTGGAAGTCCAGGGAATGTAACATTTTTTTATTTTTTTTATGCTCAACGAAGTGGGCGTGCCCACAGCGGTCAGCTAGTATTAGTATAGATAGCTGAGTTTTCATCACGTAAGTGGCATTATTTAATGATCGTAGCTGAAAAGAAACTTGAGAACAAAAGGAGTTGGAATTACGCTGCGAGTAATCTCCATTATGCTAGTCACATAATTACACAATAATTAAATCAAGTACCAAGTCTCTACGCGATTTCGCGTTTTGCAGCTTAAATAGTTAGCAACAACCATTTTCTGTCCCAATTATTTTATTGTGTTGCTAGTGTTTTAGACTTCATGGTTTTTGTATTTATGTTGTTAATAATATATTATCATTACTTGTTTTTTTTTTTATTATTATGAATCACCCATAAATCATTTTCAATGAGTGTATAGAGGTGGGCTACAGAATGGTATGGCAGATTAATTATTAATAAAATTTATTATTATAAGTAGGTACCAACTAGGTATTTGGTCTCATGTAACTTGTAACATTTTGCTGATTAAGGACGCGTTTGCAAAATGTGTGTTTTTACGGCTTGTATGGACTAACATTTCCAAATATCCGTTTACTATGAGTATTTTTAAATAATTTAAAAATAGATAATTATAATATTTTATCCTACATGAGACCTCTTTTTGGGTCTTTTGAAACTATGAAAACTATTATAGAAATTAGTTGCAAAAATGTTTGTAGTAGGTATTTTCGATAAAAAAGGACTACTCCAACAATAGTGACATTGTAAGTTTTAGGATTTGCTTTTATTTGGTATCAAATTTTTCTGACATACCGCCCAAATTATGGCAAATTTCTAAACGCACCCTTACAGTTATTGTAGGCAATAAAACTGTATGGGAAGTTAAGTAAATAAAATTAAAAAAAAATATTTGCCACGTTAATGACAAATATATTATGTAGTTTCTATATCGGGAAGGATATTTAGACCCCCATCAACACTCCTCGGAAACAGGAAAAAAGTCGGAAAGGACCACATATCGTCTCCCAGCAGACTTCGTGAGTGACGTCTCAAGTTCGGAGCTCCATTAACGAACTTCAAGGGGCTTAGGGAAGATGCAAAGGCGCAATAAATAAGGCGGGCAGACAGATAAATTATCTTTGACTCGCGCTCGAGTACTGACAAATTGCGTGTCATAACTGCTACCAATTTGTTTTTGGACTTGTAAAATAATCATCAATTAAATGCGAATTATAATATTTCACTTTCACATCACGTCAATGCAAGGGTCTAAGCTCTCGAAGAAATTATGTGGAGACAACGGAAATACAGGGTGTAAAAAGGAAAGTCACTATAACTTTGAGATACGAGTATTCGACCTTTCTTTTTTTTTAAACTACTTTTTTTTATTATTGCCATTTTTTATTTTTGTGACACAAGGCAAACGAAAAAGCAAAAAGATTTATTTTTAAATTTTTGTAATATAAATATACATTTTTAGAATGAGAAAAGACGGGATTCATTACTTTGGGTTGAGCTGCAATAAATGCTCAACCAATAAGGTTGTCCAATTACAGTCTAGGCAGAACTAGTGTTTATTTCCATCAATTAGCAATATATTTTTTTGGAAATACATAAAGAGCAGTCAAAACAAACCAATTTAAAATACAATTAACTAACCTAGCGAATTCCCAATACATAAACTTTTTACTTCCCCGTCGATTAAAAGTGTCACTAAAATACAAATACTATTATTTTCCACTCAGATTAAATGCCAAAATTGTATAACATTGGAAAGAGCACTCGGCCGATGTCGTTAAAGTTTTAATTGCTTTTATCGCTTTAGCTTAAAAGCCTGAAAATGCGTGGGAGTATGTGCATTGTGCAGTTAATAAATTAAACCTTCTCGACAAGCGGTAGATAAATGGAGAAATAACTCGATTCGAATATTGTACGGATTATATCCAATTACCGAGTATATTATATATCATTTGAATATGAGTTTATTAAATCTACTCGCGATATGAGTTTAAAAAATCGCATAGATCATTGATTGTGTAGAGAGATAATTAATAGGTGACAAATCAAGACAATTATAAAACGAATTTTTTTCTGAGTCAAAAAACTTAATAGGTATAATATTTATTATTATTTAACTTCTTAGGGCTGATTTTTCAATCGTCAGATAACTTTTACCTGACGAATAAATATGTGAATTTGACAGATTTTGTATGTACCTAACACATCGTTTATTATGACATGGAGTTTGTTTTAAATGAGGTTTAGATATGTACAGTAATGTATACTCCATGTCATATTAAAATCTAAAATTATTAAGTTTCTTGACTCTACTGAAAACTTTTTTTTTTTTTTTTATTATTATTATTTTTCATTTTATTTGAGTGACAATTTAATGGTAGGATTAAAATAACAAAAAAAAAATACATATCATACAAATAACAACTGACCTTTTTGGTTCTTATTCATTTCATTATTTTAAAATCTTGAACAAAATTTGAAGTCCTCACTTGCTAACTGACATAATAGTATAGACGCTCGCTATAACCGCTGTTATTAGAAACGTAAAAAGACGTGATTAAGTTGTGTGTGTGTTTTTAACCACAAATTTTTGTTGTATAACGCCAATGATCTTAAGCGATAGTAAAAGATAGCTGTCTTATTTAAAGAATAAACTATATATATTATGATAACAGAGATGAAAGTGTAGTAAATAAACGTAAGTATGAATTATAATTTAATTGTATACTAAACGATTCAACTTTTCATTTATGGTAATACTTTTCTACTTAGGTAGCTGTGCGCATAACAGTTTCCGCCAATTTCATACTTTTACGTGCAAATTCCGTTACAACGCTGACTGCATACACTGATCGTACAAAATGAGGCTTAAAATAGTTTCAAACTGTTCAGAACTTCTAAAGCTCCATCGTCTAATGGAGTATATTTTAATATAATAGTCGTGAGTAGTTTGATATTTATGGGAAAAAAGTATTGAATTCTACTATGACAACTGATTGAATGTACTGTTGGTTCTTGATGGAAATTCATGTTCATAATAATTGAAGACCTGAGTGGATGAAGGTTTATATGACGCAAAAATTTTCTACCCAGAAAATTTCTTTTAAACTGTAATTTAAAGATTTTATGATATTATGTTGTAACGTATTTAAACACATTTATTCTAAAGACGGATCTTTAGATTAATGTAGTCGATACTTTACGAAATATTTTATAATATTAAAGTGACTTTAATTTTGACTTTAATTTTCTCCAAATCAGTATTTTGCGTATATTACTGTAGGGGTTATACTAAATGTGAATGTGTAAATGGCAAGCAAGCCCAGTTGTCAGGTTGACGCGCGCCCGATAGGTTGATCCACTCATGTCTTCAATTATTATACACAACTTTTATTTACACTTTTCCACTTTATTTCGTTTTGAATAGTTTTTACAAAATAACACGACCGGTTTCGATTCATCATCAGGTACAAACACAATTCTACTATGACGTAAAGAATATTTTTACGCTAATTAATGTTATATTCAAATGTGAATACTTGTGTAATAGTTTTCAAAAAAGTCTGTGGGGGTAACAGGAATATATGACAGCATTTGAATCGAATATCATTAACATAACCGCTGATTCTCATACAGGTTTCATTCAATAACGTAATTAATACTAAGCTAATGCGTACTGCTAGTTCAATTTTACTTTGACGTAAATTCCAATGCCTCAACAAATTTAAACGTTATGATAAACATTAGACATGGAATACTTTTGTAACAGTTTCAATAAAAGCCAATGGAGCTAGCAAAAACTATTGAAAGCTACGTATTCGTAGCGAACATAATGTCGATCGATAACGTCACAATACGAAGCCGTCAACTGCTAGCCCCTCTTACATAATGTACTAAGCTAAAATGCCTGTACATCGAAATTCATCCGCCCGATAGCCTATGCGAAGGTATAGTTAAAACTGTTTGGAGCGGAACAATATGTCATAATAGCGTCGCCCGCAGTCCACCATTGTGCCCTGTCCAATTAGCATCCAACACGTCAAGCACATTGATGCGAACTGATGTTCCGCTGTGTCACTAATTATCATCCTTTTGTATTGCATATACTATAAACAAAGGACATTCCTTTGTTTATAGTATTGTTTGTAACATAATATGTGGTCTCTGTCTTTTTATTTCATCAAGTTTTTCCCTGCCTCGTTTCACTATAAGAATCATATTTTAAAATTGCTTAGAACTCAAAGCAGCGCAATACATAAAAATATTCAATTTAGCAACGTATCAGATGAAAACAGCACTATTATGAGTATTTTTGTAATGTGTCAAAATTCGATGTACCTAATTATCTAGGTGCTTTACACTAATATCGTCGACTGTTTTCGACGTCGTCGTTTCTGCTAAGATGTCCAGGAGTACAATTTTCTAAGCGCAAATCTCCTGATAGCCAAGATTCCAACGACTGTAATATAGCGATGATGGCCTAATTGGTATCCATCAAGATAAGTTTTATACTATTGACAACCATGTGACATACATGTGACGGCGGTGACATTCGTCATCACAGCTACGAGCACTGCCTCAACATTAGCACAGATTACTAAATAGTTACACATTAGGCTGATTATTATGTATCTTGCAACAGCAATTCGACAGGCGTAATTTGTACAATTGTTTACAATATCGCTGTCAAACGTATACACTTGAGAGCGATATTGTAAACAATTTTACAATTTACGCCTGTCGAATTGCTGTTTCAAGATACATATTAATTTAATCAGCCCGCCGGTCGCTTAAAGAATTGCAGTACTGCATATAAGCCTCCCCCAAAGTTTTCAGTGAAACAGGTAAGTAATTACTAATAAAAAAATCTAACTTTTTACAAAAGCATTTAAGTACACTCAAAAACAGAACTCTATTTTTTACATTTTGTCACTTACTCATTCTCTCTGAATGCAAAATTAACTACCCAATTGAAAACATTCGCAACAAAAACTGTCTAAATGATGAGTAATAAGGAGTTTGGGCCCGTTGGGGAGCAAAAATGCCCCGCTAACGATCTGTAGAACAAATCATGCGTCCATAACCAATCCTCTTACCCTAAGCCCTGCGCACACAAGCCGCAATAGAGATATGATAGACGTTATTAATTAGATGTCGTTACGTTTATGCCATTTCATTGTGCGAATGCGGAAAAACCATTGCCCTAAGTGAACTTCTTAGGCTCAACTCACATTGGACGAAGCGTTAAGTTTTCACCTATTATTATATTCATTCATCTGTAGATATTATATAACGGTGTAAAAATAACAGTCACTATATAAGTTTTTGATATGATTATACTATATTTTTTCATTCTAGAAATGTATTTTTTTTTATAATACAAATATTCAGAAAAAAAAATCTTGAATTTTCGTTTTTCTTGCGACTAAAAAATAATAAATGGTAAAAAGAAAAAAATTTTTTTTTAGTTTTTGTCAAAAAAAATACATTTCCAAAATGAGGAAAGGTAGCATAAACGTATCTCAAAGTTATAGTGACTGTTCTTTTTACACACTGTATTTATACGTAAAGCAAAAACTTTTATACATAGTAATGGTTTGTTGAATATAATATATTATATTATACATAGAAATGAATTGCTGTTCGTTAGTCTCGCTAAAACTCGAGAATGGCTGAACCGATTCGGCAATTTTGGTCTTAAAATATTCGTCGAAGTAGTTTAAACAGTTTGTATGCTCAACGAAGTGGGCACGGGTCAGCTAGTGTTAATTAACCTTACAATGTTGTTTTCTAAGGATGTTAAAAAAGATATTATATTATTAATTAATTCGTCCAAAAATTACCAGAAAAAGTTAATATTTCTTGATGCAATCTGTTGTCAATATCAATAATAAAATATACACAATTATTGCGTCTATTGTACAGTCGGCTGCACTAACATGGATACATCTACAAATTTGCAAAAATATGTCTACGTTTAATTTTCAAAAATATCGTCACCTTATTGCATTCAAAGCGGTGTAACCAGCAAAGTGTTTCAAAATGATGAATACATTATTTTCATAATGAAGTAAACAGCAGTATTTCAGTGAATAGTATACACACTTAAATTCATAATTATGAACACGCGACAAATTTCAGTAGCATGTAAACATTGTTTATTTCATTATAATGTAAACGTTAATTTTGTGTTTCAGAAAAGGCTGGTCAAAATTTCATTACATTGCATTATATACAATAATGAATTCTATAAATAATAGAGGTGATATTATGTTGACGGGTATTATTATTGACGGTTATTTAAAAATCACACAATAGAAATAAAAACCTGATAAAAACAGTCTCTGAAATAAAATATTATGTTCGCGTAAAATTTCTGATCTACTGCAATAAATTGGATAATTCTTGTCTTTTCTTGTTTTTTTTTTAGTCAGAAAAGCAAAATTATTTTTTTAACTAGCCCCTGAATAGTCAAACAGTGAATGAACTGAAGACGAATTATTGCGATCTCGTCAGCTTTGAATAAAAAAAAAAGTATATCAAAATCGGTCCATCCATTTAGTAATTACGATGCCACAAGCAAACAGACAAATATACATAAATAAACGTAAAACTTATATCATAGTGTAAGTTTAGTTTGCAGACACGCAAGCTAACATTTTGTGTAATAAACAAAATTAATGTAATATTAAAATATCATAGATATAGTTTGAGGGTATGTGACGGAATTGACACGGTTTGAAATGTAACGTTTGGGACGCCAAATCTCGTCACTTCTGGATCAAGGATATGGTAATATCCTCGCCGGTAAAAGACGATACAATAGGACAACTACACCAAGGAACAATGCGTTAGTACTCACCAGGTCTGGAAGCGAACCTGTGGGCCGTTGGATAATGGCGTTCGCTGGATGTTCGTTGCCGAATGTGTTGTAGTTTTTTGTTATTCTTTAGATACACTAGCCGGCCGGCTGTCACTGAGGATTAATACAGGATTCCACACGCGGTGGACGTTAGATTACATCCAAAATCGGTAATTTGAAGCTAACTCGATTAGTCTGGTTCCGCGTATAAAGGGCGAAACGCTAATGGCGCGTGTTCATTTGTTTTTCACAGCAACTCGCGCGTGGCACTAGGCTTGTACCGTGCAATGCGATTGGTTGAATTGTCAACATTGTATGTCTAGCGGCCCAATGAGAATTGGCGCGCGATATTTAAAATATTATTTATGAAACAAAACGATATAAACTAAACATTCCGCCCACCAAAATACCAACGGAATTTTCCGAAAAGTATGAAAGAAACAATAAGTTAAGAATTACTTACGATACTAACTAAAATTACTATTTAAACGTTAATAGATAACAAAGATCATTCTAATGGAAGGGGACATAGTTTGACTAAAGGTCGTATAAGTGAATGATCCTAACGGGTTCGTATAGTTGCTACCCGAACTACTCCGTCAGGCCCAGGATGTAATGAAACCACTCGTCCTAGCGGCCAATGTAAAGGAGGTCGGTTGGTGTCCTTAATAAGAACCATAGAATTAACAGGTAACGGTTTTGAATCCTTAGTCCATTTTGCCCGCTGAGTAAGTGCATTTAAGTACTCATGTTTCCAACGCTTCCAAAACTGCTGTTGAAATAATTGAATAAGTTGCCAACGGTTTAATCGGCCAATTTTAACATTTGTGTAGTCGGTATCTGGAACCGCGGTCAAGGGTTCTAATGTTAAAAAATGACCAGGGGTTAATACGTTCAAATCGTTAGGGTCTGAGCTTAATGGACACAAGGGTCTTGAATTTAAAATCGATTCGATTTGAGTGAAAAGTGTTGAAAGTTCTTCAAAAGTTAGCGTCTGATCGCCAATAATACGGTACAAATGAGACTTGGCGGCTTTAATTTGAATTTCCCATGCTCCTCCGAAATGGGGAGCGGACGGGGGGTTACGTTTAAATGAGATGCGCTCTGCGTGCGAAGCCTCTTCAATACAGCATGCTAGTTGTGCGCTAGCACCTACGAAATTTGTTCCACAATCCGAATGGATAATGTTACAACGGCCGCGACGCGAAATAAATCGACGCAAAGCCGCGATGAAGCCGTCAGTCGATAAAGTAGATACTACCTCGAGATGTACAGCCCTTGTACTTAAACACACAAATAGACATAAATAGGCTTTATCTAGTTTGGCACCTCTATGGGAACCCAACTTGATACGAAAAGGTCCACCGAAATCCACGCCTACCTCCGAAAAGGGTTTTGCCTGATTTACACGAAAGGCAGGTAAGTCGCTCATAAACGGTTGCAGAGGTTGCGGATTAAGACGGTAACATCGTATGCATTTGGACAGTTGATGACGTATAGCACGCTTAGCCGTGAGGATCCAAAATTGTTGTAAAATCAGATAATGAGTTGTGTTTAGACCAGGATGAAAATTATTTCGATGAATCGATTCAATTACAGCGGCTGTAAGAACACACTTTCTTGGCAATAAGGCAGGATGTTTATGCTCGAATTCCAAGCCCGAGCGAGCGAGACGTCCGCCCACCCTGAGGATATCCTGATCGTCAAGGAACGGGTTTAGCTTTTGAAAACTACGGGGGAGCAATTTCTTTTGTTTTAATTTTAATATCACGTCAGAAAAGTAACGTTTTTGAAAATGTTTAACGATAGTAAAAAGGGAAATATGCCGTTCTGTTTCGGTTACGAAAGTATTATCATAGCGCGAGACAGTGCGCCGCACGCTGTTAGCAACTCTATAAATGTATGCTATAATACGACAGATTTTGTCCAAAGATGAATATTTATCAAAAAGATAATCGATAATTGACGTTTGTTGAGCGGTATCGATTCGATCGGTGACGAGAGTTACACGACGTTGCTCAGCGAGTACCTCGTCATTATTAGTATGAATTTTCGATATATCTACTGGCCACTGAGATTGTGATTGGGACAACCACTTTGGTCCCGCCCACCATAATGTGTTGTTCAGTAGATCACTAGGCATCTGGCCACGTGAACAAACGTCTCCAGGGTTTGTAGCAGACGGTACGTGCCTCCAGCACTCGGGAGGTACGATATCCTGGATATGGCTAACGCGGTTCGCCACGAAGGTCACCCAACGAGAGGAAGGCGATCTCAGCCATGCCAAGGCAATAGTGGAGTCACACCACAGATAAGTGTCATGGATACTAATCCTTAGGGTGTCTTTAACGAATTTTAAAAGATCAGCTAGTAGAACTGCTCCACATAGCTCCAGACGAGGGAGACTTTGTCTTTTGAGGGGAGCAACGCGTGCCTTAGCACAGACAAAGAAAATGCGAACTGAACCATCGGACAGAGTGACACGTAGATAAATGACTGCGCCGTACGCTAGCTCCGAACTATCACAGAAACCATGCAACTGATACGATAAAGCATTTTTGATTACAAATTTGCGTGGAATGTTGAGGTCTCTGACTAACGGAAGTTGATGAGAAAAATTGCTCCATTGGGATACAATTTCCGGTGGAGGAGTTTCATCCCACGATAAACCGAGAATCCACAGTTTTTGGATTAAAACTTTGGCTTTGATTGTCAACGGGGACAGAAAACCCAGAGGATCAAAGATTCTAGCGACCTCGCTCAAGATTGTTCGTTTGGTACATGGATTATTTGACGGTTGAACGTTAAAAACGAACGAATCTGAAGTCGGTTCCCATTTAAGACCTAGAACCTTGACGGTCGTGTCTACGGCTTCGGTGAATGTGATAGCTTCCGAAAGACACACTTCTGAAGGTAAATCATTCAGAAGTTCAGGATGGTTGCTAACCCATTTTCGCAGCTCAAAAGAGCCAAGAGCGAAAAGGGCGATAACCTGCGATTTAATGTCACGTGCTTCATCCAGCGAAGTACTTCCGGTTACTATGTCATCAACATAGAGATCAGAAGTTAAAACGGTTTTAGCCTTCGGGTACTTATGACCTTCATCATAGGCTAATTGCTGGATAACGCGACATGCTAGAAATGGAGCTGAAGAAACTCCATACGTTACAGTATTAAGAACATATTCTTGAAGTGGCTCATCTGGGTGAGCGCGCCAAAGAATGCGCTGATAATGATGATAATGGGGATCCATTTTTATCTGACGATACATCTGACGCACATCAGCCATGAAGACTACCTCATGTTCGCGATATCGAAGAAGAATTTCAACAATGTTGGATTGCAACTTTGGACCAGTCAGTAGCATTTCGTTAAGAGAATTGCGGTTGGCATCCTTGGCGGATGCGTCAAAAACGACACGAAGTTTTGTAGTTGCGCTGTCCGGTCGTAGAATGCAATGGTGCGGTATGTAATACCTACCCTGACCCATTTGTTTAGCAGGCACTAAAGACATATGCCTACTGACGATATAATCGGTCATGAATTCGATATATTGTTGTTTTAAATTCGGATCACGAGACAGACGTCTTTCAATAGCATGAAAACGTCGAAGAGCTATGTCTCGAGAACCCTCGAATATTGGCTCTGTATTTTCCTTGAATGGAAGACAGACGACATATCTACCTGTCTCATCACGATAGTGATTATGGACGAAATTATTTTCACATAATTGTTCATCTGGAGAGAAACGATAGGATTTAGGGATGTTATCGATTTGCCAGAAACGTTGCACGATATTATTTAAATTGTTATCGCCTTGAGGAGACGACACACCTAACAAACACGAAGAAGCGAGTTTGATCCTTCCAAGAAGAAGCCATCCGAAGACAGAATTAAAAGCTCTCAGTTGTGAAGTGCTGCCTTTCAAACGTTGTGTAAGCAGTGATTCAGCGAAAACATCGGCACCTAACAAGACGTCGATCGGACCAGGAATGTCAAAACCAGGATCAGCAAGCGGTAATGTCTTGACTTCCCATCCACTCGTGTTAAGTCTCGCTATTGGTTGGTCTCCGCATATTTTCGGAATAACGAACATATCGAGACGGAATTTAGTATTACAATTGACGCCGATATCGCACGTAATCACACCGTTAATTGAGGTGGAGTTACCCCCCAAGCCAAGGACGTTGACGTTAGTAGTTGAAGGCAGTATATTCAGCTGTTGGGCTGCGTGTGCCGTTATAAAGTTATTTTGGCTTCCGGTGTCGAAGAGCGCACGAAAACTATGAAAATCACCAGATGAATTACGGATCTGTATAATGGCAGTTGCCAGTAACACTGTCGAATGAGATGGAGATAAAGATTCCTTCGCAACTAAGGCCAATGAACCAGATTTGTCAGCAGAAGACTCGCAATTACCAACCGATTGCTCCCGGTGCAGAAGAGTGTGATGTCTACGTTTACACTTTCGACAAGAAAATATTGAATTGCAATGCCGCACCGAGTGAGACGCGTTTAAACAATTATAGCACCATTTCCTTTCGGTAGCCACAGCCATGCGATCATCGGTCGATTTAGAAAGAAAAGATTTACAAGCCGATATTTGATGCTCATCCCCACAAAAGGAGCACTTACGAATGAATTTTGAACTTGATGACACCTTAGTAGGTTTTCCGTTATGTGCATGACTATTCCCGTCAACGCCATTTACATTGACATGAGAGGTCACAAGTGCATGTGCAACATGGTGTCGCTTCGATTTGAATGGGGTTGCCCGGGTTGCCGCAACCTCCTTAAAGGTTGTTGCGGGTTTGCCAGTGATGGCGGTAAAATGTGTATCTCGAATCATCGCTTCGCATTTAGAATTTAAAAATTCCCTAATTTGTTTATACTGTGGTAACTCCACATTACTATGTTTTTCTTCAAATTCACGTCTTAATTTAGTGTCGAGTTTCGCCAAAATATTATAACAAAGTACAAAGTCCCAGTGTTCAGTAGGTAATTTTAACTGTTTTAATACAGTCAAGTTTTCGTCAATCGTATCTATCGAACTTCGAAAATCTTTAGCGTTTGTAAATTTAAAATTAATATCCAAATTTTCACGCCAACAGGTAAAAGCCAGTTCGCGTTTATCTTCATATCGGGACTTGAGAGCGTCGTATGCGTGTACGTAGTGCTCCGCCGCGACGGGGAACGTTCGAATAAACGATAAGGCATCACCGTGCAAAACAGAAACTAAATAATGAAATTTCTCAATTGTAGTGAGAACAGTGGACTCGTGAATTAACGCGTTATAAGTAGCAATGAATTCGGGCCACGCTTTGATAGCACCAGAAAACGTCGGTAGTGTAATCTTCGGTAGCCGTATGTTACCGCCGAGTGTAGGTACAACCGAATCGCGTCGCGAATCAATTGTTCGATAAGACGAATTCGGTTCAAGAATACGATGTAATGCAGACGCTTGAAAATAGGCGTCGTCGAACAACTCCTGAATCTCGTTATCCCTATCATCGACGTCATCTTTCAAAAGATCTAAGATAATAAAATGGGCCTCTTGGAAATCATTAGCAATATTTTTTATTTCTTGACAATATGAAAGAAACAATTCCACTTTTGTTTCATCGGTTTGAGCCAAATTTCCGACTTCCAGGGCCTTTGACATACGATTATATGCTATAGTACGTTTACGTCGCAAGCTAGGTAAATTATTAATAGTATAAGAGACATCGATACA
The DNA here is from genome assembly GCA_905187575.2 of Celastrina argiolus. Taxonomy (NCBI): domain Eukaryota; kingdom Metazoa; phylum Arthropoda; class Insecta; order Lepidoptera; family Lycaenidae; genus Celastrina; species Celastrina argiolus. Next base: position 11,021,986 of record LR994599.1, on the reverse strand, counting down.
TTTTTTTACGGAAGGTTTAGACTTACGCCTCGTTGGAAAAGACATAATTACAACTCAACTAAACAATATTCGTATTTATTGTAAACACACGAACAGTAAACAACGTTTATTAATATTTAAAAACACCGAGTTAGGTAAATGAACAACAAAAGATATTTGTTCGATCGGCGCGATGTTTATAATATAACGTCAATCGATAAGGATTGGAATGGATGCGCCACCGCGTAATACCTATTTATTTTAAAACTCGATGTAAATACCAATAAGTTTTACAAGTCAACGTTAATATGTTATATATATTATACCGCTTACTATTATAGATCGTTTGATAATGTTTACAGAATTCAATTATACTGTTCAATTGAAAATAAAGCTTTAACTTTTGTTTGTACTACGTACCTACTAACGATTGCTTTAGAATTACGACTATATGTACTTAGTTAATTTAAGTGTATTCTCAAAATAATTTTAAAACAATAACACGATATAAAAAGTTATAAACCAATCTAAATTAATACACTTTAAGGTTCAAATTAGTATACGATTAGCGCATCCAGTATTTAGTTGATTAATGCCTATAATTGACGACACGATATTACGATACGATATTATTCGTGTTATTATTAATGTAAATTATAGAAAGATAGGTAACACTGTAATACATGTATAAAATATTGTTAAACGATTACGTTCTACTAGAAACTTCGAGAATGTTCGATGTACTTATTTTTTAAAAATGGAATACGGTAGGTATGCAAAATGGATTATGGAACCAAGACTTAGAATTTATTAGCAACAACTTGTTATTAGATATATACGATTAAAGTAGTTACAATTACGAAGTAAATCGGTATTTGGCAGGCTGAATGTATCTAAAGTCCCTGGTTTCGGCACCAAAAAGATGTGACGGAATTGACACGGTTTGAAATGTAACGTTTGGGACGCCAAATCTCGTCACTTCTGGATCAAGGATATGGTAATATCCTCGCCGGTAAAAGACGATACAATAGGACAACTACACCAAGGAACAATGCGTTAGTACTCACCAGGTCTGGAAGCGAACCTGTGGGCCGTTGGATAATGGCGTTCGCTGGATGTTCGTTGCCGAATGTGTTGTAGTTTTTTGTTATTCTTTAGATACACTAGCCGGCCGGCTGTCACTGAGGATTAATACAGGATTCCACACGCGGTGGACGTTAGATTACATCCAAAATCGGTAATTTGAAGCTAACTCGATTAGTCTGGTTCCGCGTATAAAGGGCGAAACGCTAATGGCGCGTGTTCATTTGTTTTTCACAGCAACTCGCGCGTGGCACTAGGCTTGTACCGTGCAATGCGATTGGTTGAATTGTCAACATTGTATGTCTAGCGGCCCAATGAGAATTGGCGCGCGATATTTAAAATATTATTTATGAAACAAAACGATATAAACTAAACAGGGTAGAAGTAAAAACCTAACAAAAATAGTTTCTGAAATATATGTTTAGGTAAAATATCTGATCGACTGTAATAAATTTCATAATTCTTTTCTTTTTGTGTTTTTTCTAGTCATAAAAGTAAAACTATTTTTAAGTAACACTCGAATTGTTCAGCAGTAAGCAAATTTATTTTGTTGAATCATAGCTTTAGTGTTTTATCATGACCACGTCAGCTTTCAAACCAAAAAAAACTACATCAAAATCGGTTCATCCGTTTGGGAGCTACGATGACAGACATACAGACAGACTCGAAAAATCCCTCTGTTTTTGTTGGAGGTACAAAAAGGGATTTTTTACTAATTCAATAGTCCAAATTTCATGTTTCTACCATTTGTAGTTACGGCTGTGCGAAAAGAAAAAGAAAAAATGAATGTATACATCTTATTGGAACATACCCCGAGTACATTTTTGTGGCATTTAAAACATATTTGCAGGAAAGTGAAAAATGCTAAAATTTTATAAGTGTATCCATATTATTGAAAAAATTAATGTTTACATTGAAATGAAGTAAACAATGTTTACATATTATTGAAATTTGTTGCGTATTCATAATTATGAATTTAAGTGTGTATACTATTCACTGAAATACTGCTGTTTACTTCATTATGAAAATAATGTATTCATCATTTTGAAACACTTTGCTGGTTACATCGCTTTGAATGCAATAAGGTGACGATATTTTTGAAAATTAAACGTAGACATATTTTTGCAAATTTGTAGATGTATCCATGTTAGTGCAGCCGACTGTACATACCATGGAAGTGTGCAATCCATAGTTGACTTTTTCTATTTTTTTAACGAATTTTGATCACAAAGCAACCTCTAGTCTCTATTACTACATAATTAAGGTACACATTTGTTTTCATTTAACACTAGCGTCTTCGTTTATCACCCACGTCTATGTTTGTCACCAATATTGACGCTTCGATTATGCGTCAATGTGAGTTGAGCCCCTTGCCCCCCCCCCCCCCTCCGATCCCCTCTCGTCCAATCGATAAGGCTCGGCTCAAACTTATAATTAATGGAATCGTTTAGATTTTTTGCAATATTAACTAAACTTAAATTGTTTTCATCGTTTTCAATTTGCATGTTAATGTATGCTAAAAGTTTAACGAGTTTACTTAAGTATAGGTATTTGTTATTAGAGGGTGGAGAATTTTCTTATTAACTTACATTTTCGCAATCTACTAGTATTTTTTGCAATTTTGTTTGTATACCAAATAGTAATAATAATAATATCTACTACCTTTACACCACGTCAATCTGGCCCCGTGCTAAGTATCCGAAGAACTTGTGTTACAGATACCAGACAACGGTAATATATTTAATACTTTTATACTATACACATATTTTACATTTTTATTATAGTATACACAAATTTAATACACATCCATGACCCAGGAACATTTGAAAAACTTTTTGTTCCCTTGGCGGGATTCGAACCCGCGACCTCTCGCTCGAGCACCAACGCGCTCAACCACTGCGCTATGGAGGTCGTCAAATAATCAACCGAGGGAACAAAATTCGCCATGATAAAATACAATTGTACTTCAAAAATCTCGATGGCACCTACCTAAATTTTAAGTAATTTATATGAGGCGCCGGAACAAAAAATACTCTACATTCTCGGCTTCCTATATGATCATCCTGTATAGAAGTAGTATACATATTTTACCAACGATTTCGTTGTTGAAAAGAGAACCTACTACTCTATGCCAAGATCCTAAACGATTAAGTAGTACTAATTGTAGTTTCTATTTGAATTAATTGTCAAACAAACGGTCAAATAAATCTCTATACAATATCTACAAATGCGACCATGTAATGAGAGTTTGTGAACCAAAATATTGATATCAAACGACAAACGTTCAATAATTAAACAATGCCACCGAATTTACCCGCCAATTACCGTAGTTGTCATCTGCGCTTTTTATTTTAAAACTGCGCCCCCGCGTTTACAGTTACGCGCCATTTCGTGCGTAATTCGATATTCGAATGACAAATTAGTTGTCTGCACAGAGTGCGCTGAAATTAAAGGGCATCAGCACTCCCGAGTTCTCACCTCTTATTTACTTAACGTGCAGCGATTTTAAATTGTTTTAAACGTTGTAAAATGATATTTGTTGTGAGAATATTTAGTATGGGGTTTTGGGTATAAAATGATGCTAGGGACTCGGATTTTAAAACATTCGTCTCCTTACTGCGAAAATCGAATAACTGCAGGCTGTGGCATTGTGAGTAAATTGATTTTAAAAGCAATATAATAACTCTTTAACAGACTGATGCCTAATGAAAAAAGTTGGAACAAATGTGTTATATATATGTTATCTTAATTATTTGTGTTATAATAGTAAAAACCTTTTAAATTTGAATTTCAACTAAGGAGGGTATGCATTTATCAGGTTCCCTGAAATTCGAGTATGTATTGTATTTTCATGATTTACCGTCCTAATTGTCTAAATTCAAATATAACGCTGACCGTTCTTGTATTTAATTTAAATGGATGACCTGAAGCGATAGTTGATTAAACGACGTCTGTGGTTCAATGGTTGAACCTTTCGGTGCTGGTTCGTATCCTGCCGAAGGAAGAATAGTGTTCCCGGTTCATGAGTCTTAAATGATTAATTTATAGTATGAAATATAAGTATTAAACATATACGTAACACAACTTCGGATCTTGCCACGGGGCCAGATTGTTGTGGTGTGAAAGCTTCCAGACAGACGTCCATAGACAGATGTCTATCATTATATATATATAGATAGATAGATATACATTTTAATTTTGTTTGGGGATTTAGGTATAACAATTTTATTTCTAAACTAGCTTACCCGTACCCACATCGTTGAGCATACAAACAGCATATTTTCTCACCTTCTTCTTCAATCTTTTAAACCTTCCCAGGACTTCTACGAACATTTCAAGACTAAAAATAGCCCAAATCGGTTCAGCCGTTTTCGAGTTTTAGCGAGATTTCAGCAATTCATTTTAATTTATATAGATACGTGAGTGTTAAAATAATAATCGTGTTATCTGCCCTTTATGTCAAACTTTTTTTACGAAGAAAACATTTCACAGAAAATTGTTGGCCGAAAACATTGTTTGATCTTCTCGCGGTTAAATTGAACCTCTGTATAAATAATAAATGTAATAACCCCGACCGAAGCATTACCCCTGTGTGCAGGAAGTCAAGATGCAGCGCTGATTAAAACGATCGATCCACCGTGTGCTTGATAAAACACAATCTATAATATAGCGAGTATTTATTCTGCGAGTAGACCGAGATCCGGGGTCCGCTAGACTACTCTTGTATTCTATCCGTGGTCTTGTGGTTTAGAACCTAGCTCTCGACTCGGTTCGGTTCGATTCCCGCGATTTAGAACAACAAAAATGTTGTTTTCAAGTTTGGTTACGAAAATAGAGGCTGATCACCTGATTGTCTGACAAAAAATATGATCCATGCGTAGGATGGGCATTTTGCATGTAAAAAGTTGGTCCTGTGCATGATCTCTCGCCAGTCGTGTCGGTTATCCGTCCCACTGGGCTACGAAAGTGAAGGAAGAGAGAGTGCTTCTGTGTATTGCACACATTTGGGCACTATAAAATAACGGCCAGCTAGGCCTGGTTTCAATGAAACCGGGCACCGTCACCGAAATCGCTGTGGGAGGCATTATTATTATTATTTTCACCGATAAATTGTATCATTTTGTAGTCTGTACAAAGAACGTTTGTCTAACTAGCGGGTATTTTGTGTTGTAGACCAATTCTTATGTACAGACAGGGTGCCAAAGGTACAATTAGATGGCTCCTACGTAATATATCGTATGTCCAAAGCGCTTGTTTTGTACCATCGAATGATACTGTAATTGTAAACTTAATTTTTTTCGTATGTTGACAATATAAAAATAAATATCATACTGAATTCTTATTGTCATTTTCATAAAAAAAATGCATAACCATCCATGTGGAAATAAAAATCTATTAACTTCTGATCTCTATAACTCTGTTAATACAAAGTAAAAAAAAAACTATAATTTGTTTTGTCTTTTATTATATCCTTATTAAATTGTTCTAAAAGCAAAAATACTATTAACACGCCATCAGAATATTAGTAAAGTGAGTTATACAATTTACCCAACTTTAATATTTTATCCGTAACATTATAAGGGTGGTCTAGCGGCCCTGGGATCTCGGTCTAGAGGTATCGTCTGTCCCTGGTCCCCAGTCTCCCCTGCCAGCGTCTTGTCTCCTCTAATTATGGCTTCCTTTTACTCCGCTCCGCTTTGATTCTGAGACTGTAAACACAAAAACATGCTAATTCCTCGTTTAACGAACTCCTTAAGACATTTTTATATAAAGTTTTCTCGCTTTATTCAAAGATGTTTCAAATTAGCTAAACTCTCGATAGACTTTCCAAATAAGATATTGTTTTTATGTTTCTCGAAACTCGATAAAATAATTTCTTAGAAGCAAGAATTTAAGTAAGATAATGATTGGCACTATTATTTACAAAAAATTAGCCAATTTCTAGATCAAATATATTTATAATTTCATTATAGAACGCTAGAAACTATCTCAAAAAACCATATTATAGTTATGTGAACTATGTAACTAGTCACCCGGACTTAATATTACGAATGTATAGATATATTACACATACATAGCCTATCAAAATCATTACCTTTATTTTTTGCATTGCAGTTTAGATGAGTAAAAAGGTAAATATACCTTTTTACCCAACTAAAGTGTGTATAGATTCAATAATTCAAATTAACTTTTCATTTGTTTATCACACGTTTCCGTTAGCAATAACCTAAACACCTACCTTTATTTAAAATAAACAATCAAAAATTCTATTAAAATTTGCATTATTTTAAATGTAATCAACAGTTATTCTGTAATAATATTCGGCGCTTACGTATAATGGAATTACTTTAGAGTAACCAAAGCGTAAAACGATGCGTCCTGTTTTCGTCGGGGCGCTGAACATTTTAGATTATATGCCAACTTTATTACTCCATCTCGTAATTGCCTTGTTTTGACAACCCACCCTTTGAGAGGCTGTCGGTGAGGACGTCTACGGATATTAATAATCACCCTGTGATGTCCGCAGTCCTGTTGGATTTACTTAAGACTAGTAACGGTTGCCCGGGCTCTGAAATGAGACGCTTATTAAAACGTCTCCTAATGAAATGTTTCATATTTAATATGATATTTCGTACTATTTATACAGGAGGTGCATAACAGTCCGCTTGCGCCAGGCTAGGTTAAAATTATAAAAAACGGAGTCTTAATATATAAAAGCGGACTCTCAGTTTACTAATTCAACCCCAGAATGACGCAAATGTAGCTAAATGGCCTTAAGGGATAGTTCATATTAAAATAGTTATTATTGAAATTCAAAAACTATTAATGATTTAGAAATAACATTCTATCTTGGAGAGTAAAAAGTAGTAACAATCGAATCGGTTCTACCCATAAATTACAAAGAAGAGAAGTGAGCGCTTAATTTCAGACATTCGTGGAAATACTTTAAACCTTACACCTTCCGAACCAGGTTCAAAGATTTTTCTAAGAAAATAAGAAAAGTATACAGAACACCTTTAGAAACGCCATCTGGCCGCGAATTTCGAAAAAGCTTTTCAGATTTTTTTCCTACACGAAATAAAAAGGATATCAAATCAACTTAAATGTTGGTCGGTCTTGATTGAATAAACAAATTCAATTTGTTTTAATTCAGAAGCACTTTGAATCAACTCGGGTTGAATTTGGATCCGGGTTCCACGGTCATTTTAGATTATTCCCATAGCAACTAGGCGCAAAAATCCCGTGCAAAGGACGCACACATTCATAAAGAGGAAAGGAACAATTTCGTTAGGAGGTGCCCGTTGGAAAATTTGCTGACTTCAAAGGGCATTTTAACAACGCTTTTTACCTTCTTTGTTAGCTCTTAAAAGGCATTTTAAAATATGAAATATGAGGTGATGCTAGTGAAGTAATTCCGAGCGAAATTGTAGCTCATTTATATTGTGTTCAATTAATTATTTTAAATTTATTTTGCGTTTAAAATTAAAATATTAGACACAGAAAAAAGGTTCCTTTGTAAATCTCTCTCCTTTGAGGATAGGGTTTCCTCTTTCCAATCTGGTCCTTTACTTCAGTGCGGCACTGCGGGGGGTGTCTAGACATGGCTTTAACCCGGTAAAGATGTTTTTGGATGTCTAATACAATAATAAGGCCTGATAGCTATTCCATCAGACCTCCCAAATGGAGCACACATTAATTTCTAGCACACGATCTTCACAATAAGGAACATGGATAATACTTTAAAATCAGCATACGTCGTTTATTCATTTCGAAAAGAAATATTTTTAGATACTCGTATCAACAAAATAATGCATAAAGTACAGTTACAAAGACTTAAACATGTTTTTGTGCTATAACTTGATGATACATTATGTTATGCTTGCAGCAAGAAATCGCGCGAGAATCGTACGTTCTGCTCCAAAAAAGTTACCTATGTTATTATTTGGAGCATATTCTACGCAAATAAATGAGAAATTCTAAAATGTTTAAGTGACAGTTTGAAGTTCAAACTGTCACTTAAACATTTTAGAATACGTCGTTAAGGATTAAATAAATTAATCTAAACATCTGTCTTCAGAATCAACGTGCTTAATATGTTACTACATATCCTAAAATGTTAAACTGACAGTTTAAACTCAATTTTCGGGGTTAAATTTTATTGCGACATAATATCACCTTCATCGACTTTGAACTCAATTTTCAGGGTAAATTTTTTTTCGACAAATCACCATCCATTCATGTCTTCAATTATTAAACAGAGTTCAACGATCTAGATATCAAAAATAGTCTATACTCAAAACGTTAATAATAATAATATTATACACCCACGCAGAAGAAAACATTATTTAAAGTAAGTTATAATTGTCCATGAATCGTAAGGTCGCATTTTTGACTTGCCATATTTATTGGGCAAAAACTTTAAATTGCTTCCGACCCAGTTGGAGTGCTTCTCAACCATTTCGCCGATTGCCTTCATCCAAATCTAAACTCCACTTAATGTATTTATTCGATTCCGAAGTATTGCCTTTATGTACTATACTTTCCAATACACATCGGAAACGTACCTCATGGAACCAGAGATTTATATTTCTTTGGAAAGTAATTTTGGTACGAAATTTATTAAAGTACTTTGTGTATTTTTTTTACAATCATGTCAATATAGTATTATTGAATATAATTTAGTTATTTTAAGCTATGGTCCAAACATTATCCTAACTACAAAACGTTAAACAATTTCAATAATAATTAACATTGTATAACATAATCATACAGGATGGAAAATGGACAGTCACTATGACCTACGCATACATATTTATAGATACGATATATATCTATAAATAGAGTATGTAACCTATACAATAAAACATACTGCAAAACAAAACGGTCATTGTTTAATAAAAAATGTAATATTGCTTACCATACTATGTATTTTAAAATCGTACGCCTTAATCATTAAAATAGCAACATAAGAACAACGTAAGTTGCTAACTGTACCGTGCCGTATAGCCAAAATTTGTAAAACGCTCAAAACCCCATAAGTGAGTACATAAGTTTATTTAAGTTATATTAAATATATCCCTATTCTTATTATACTATTTTTTATATTACAATCAGTTGAGGATCCATAGATGATAGTTTGTAGAAACTTTTTTCGATAGAAAAGTAACCCTAATGCCCTAAGTCAGCTTCGCTAAGTCACATACAAATTCGTACGTCATTTGTGCCAAATCCGAGACATCTTAATTTTCGAACTTCGTAAGTGATAATAGCGATGGCATTTTACTAAGGGTTATTTTAAACATCGAATTTACGTTTTTCTTAGTCATGTAAAACGGATTTTGATTTTCTTATCATACGGATTTCAGCAAAGACATTAGCTGTAAAATCTAGAGTAGGGCAAATTTATTGAGGCTTATCCCCGAAATGTGGGTCACGGAGGTTGAGAAACTCTCATAAAGACTTTAGGATAAAGAAGTTAATTCTAATGATTCTATTTTGAGGCGTCTTTGTACTATTTGTACTGTAATATTTTTAATGTAAGCAAATAAATGTTATTTATACATCATTTCTTTAAGGAAATGCATTATTGTTAATTCTTAAGTAATAATTGTGATGGTGAACACAAATAGAGTTTAAATATATCGATCACCTTTAGATTAGAAAACAATGGGCAGAATTTTTGGGAAATACTAGAGCATTGCCTCTGGTAATGTGAAGAGCAAGAGAGAACTCTATATAATATACTCATATTGTAGAGATGGGCAAATGAATCACATGATTCAGAACATATTCGTGAAGCTAAGTCCCGATTTCACCAAAGCATGTTAGTGTTAATGGCTTGTTAAATTACCATGCCTTCTCATTAATCGATAGGAATTACGAGAGGAACAACATGATATTTAACGAAGGATTAACTTTAACTTTGCTTGGTGAAACACGCCCTAAAGCAATTAGTACAAAATCAAAAGCGAATACGCGATCGTTTTTATTGTTCATATTGTTTTACAAATGAGATGTCACCATATTATTACATTATTTCGATATACGGAGCCGGTTAATAAGCTCTTGAATTATCTGTATTCAGTCAGTAGGGAAAGCGGGAATATATGTAATTTAACTTGCAGACGTCTCGAGTCGCAGCCTTCACGGTATAATGAACATGTCTGTGCATGAATCAAAAGCAAACAGCTCACTGGCGACCCGCGCTCACTGCTCACTGCTCAGATATCAGCACACGCAACATGTAATATTGTTGCTAATTAACTTCTGTGTTTATGGCAATGGCAATGTATGAGCCGTACCGTTGAACAGTGCAAGCAATTTGATGGCTGTGGCTCGGTTGAGAGCATCAGGTCAAGATAATTTAGCTTGCCTTACCTAATCTAATAATAGGCTTTATTATTATAATTATTTATTATTACCAAATCTAAGCTTTATTACAAGAGATGTATAACAAATTGTTCTAAATTATGCTTACAGTTATTATTTTATTTATTTAGGAAAACTCACAGCTAGATAATACAGGACAGTTTTAACATAATATCACAAGAAGGCCAATTGCAAGTTTTCACACACAATTCTAGAGTAGAAAGAAAGGAGAAATAGACGTAAGACAGCAAAACAACAGATATTATATGAATCTTTACAAAGAATATAATGATAATATAAATAATTCAATATTTTAATCAAAAAGTAAATTTCATGTGAAGTAGATGAAAAGAAAGCATGTAACCCATTAAAGATTAGCCACAACTCCAATGGGACTGAATCAAATCAAACGTAATCGATTGAACTACTTTCCCCGAATTTTATGTGGTAGGGGAGCAAATTGAAGCATTCGCTTGTGTAGGTGCTCCACGTCACCCTGATTACAAAACCCCACGTGAAAATCTATAAAACCCATGATGGGTGTGATCGGTTGGACAAAAGGAAGTGTTAAATGTTTAAAGGGTATGTTTGTAAAGGGCTTGAGATCTTTCAAAGTTGATTACTCAGATTATGAAACAACAGTATAGTCGATAAATAATTTTCGCAATGTATATTTTTGGACTGTTAAGTAATTACACAAGGATTGGACTAGTAACCTGATGATACTGGCGTTAGCCTAGGTTAGAACTATGAGTTCTACTTAATTACTGTAAACTGTTTTTTTATTATAAAATCTTGTTATTGCCTAACTAGGCACATAAGCTCACAAATATTTGTCATCATAGCGCTATTTTAAAAAAAATGTCCACAAAAGCACGCCCTGGTCCAGCCACAACGTAAACAATGAGTATAAAAGTTAAACGCAAGTTACGATGGCACGTAAAAGGAAGCACAAATATTCACGATCAATATTTTTTTAGTGAAAATGCTTCGTATAAAATCAGTGTTTATGACGGGCGGGCGGGAATGCTGATCGATAACCACACGATCAGAAGGGTTGGTAGTAATGAGAGCGGTGGGCGCGTCCGCGCGTGGCGCCTACTGAGCCGTGTCAATTTCGTCAGCCTCACCAATATCAACGAATTCAATTAAAAAAATAATTACGGTACATATTCGTGCAAGTTTTTTATATTTGATCTTTTCGATTTCAACCGTGACGTTTTTAACCACAAAAATACTGATACTCACAAATTGATAATATTTTTGTGGTCGATTGAGAGGGGTGATCTAATCATTGTTTAGTTTAATTCAGTAATTTAAATTCAGAATAAATTGTTTTTGAAAGACTTTCTATAATCACTATAAGTTAGATCTGTACTATTTTAGTAGTAAGTATAATATTAACTAATTTAAGTCTTGTTCTCATGTAAATGGATAATATTATATTTTATGGGAATAAATTCTTTGATCCTTAAACTTAACAATGAAACGTATTATCTAACATCTTGTTGTTATCGATTATTAAATCTGATTTAGAATATCTAATACCGACTGTAAATATTTGTATAGAACTTGGGAGTCTAAAGGGCAAGCTTGCGGTGGGAGACAAACACCGCCTATATAACACCCAGCCGCCTATCGATCAGACTATTGGCTCTTTGCCTAAGTTTTAGATCCCGAGGCAGTTATGGGATGAGTTTATTATGGGAAATAGCAATAGAGATATAAGCCCAAAATCCTCGAGAGCAAATTTTGTGCTAGATTTCTTCATTATCTAGACTTTTTTCCGTTATCCAGGGGCTTATCTCAGTCCTTTGTGACTACGACCCAAATATATTACTGAATTTTTTGTCGAACACAAAATCAAAGATCTCGTATGTCTGATTGCGCATATTCAAAAAGATAAAATTCAGCTTAAATTTAAGTACTTTTTGAAATGGAAAAAGTGGGTCAACCGATCTGGACTGTTTGGAAGCGTTTGACGTCATTAGCCAGTGGATAAACAACGTCATTAGATAAATTAATTTGCGATGGCATGGGTCGTCATGTGACGGGCGCTGTTTTATCCTGGCGTCATCAGTGAGACGGAATCGAATTTGCCAAATGACGCTCACTAAATTGGCGAAGAGTGATTGATTGAGTTCCACTGTATTTTACACGGGGAATAATTGAATCTGAATATTTAGAGCGAGTAGGGACTGTCGGGGAGCGGAACACGATTAAAGTTCCATACGTTCCATTATCTGCCTCTATTATCTAAAACGATCATAACATTGCGGTCCAACCAACTTTAACTACAATGGGACCACTAATTTTACGTTGGTGAAGCGAAAAGCTAGTGGTTAATGTGTTTAGGATTCGCCTCGTATGAGCTGTATTTATAAACCTTTTGAAATACTTGCGCTCGTTTTACATTTAATCTGTGCTAGTGGTCTTTAATCTGAGCTTAAGTCGTATTCAAATCAGTTTGATGGTTTTTGAACGACTTTAAAAAAATTAAGGTTCTCATTTTCACTGTTTTATTTTTCGGAACTTTCAATTGGGCGAATTTAATTAGGTGATTATTTTTTATTTTCATAGGTCGTGTTTTATACCTTTTATATTTTCCTGACACGTGTGTGTAATGAAATCTTGCTCGTTTACTTTGATCCTTTCTCTAAAGCGATGACATGGAGCTGATCTAATGCTAGCTTAGGCCTTAGGTACTCCGCTATAAATCGACCACCGCCACCCAATCGATTTTGAGCTCGATTGATTTGTATAAACTGGTGTTATTTTTTGCCTCGTAGTTATTATACAGAGTGATTCATGGTTAATATATTATACCGAATATACTGTGAAGAGAATGACGGTACTTAGAGCATTTTTTGTTTTGACACCTCATATAAATTACTTAATACAAGTAAAAAAAAATCAAAGTTCTAAAATGACCACCAGGAGTGAATCTTACTATACTGGGGTTCACGGGCTCCTAGTCTATACAAACGAATGCACTGGTCGTTGACCTAAGAACCTGGCCAGGGTTGAAACTGATTTGTTTTGTGACTTTTATATATCTTTAATCGCGATTTGTAAGGTCATTGGTAAGTAATTTTTATGAGGTGCCAAAACAAAAATGCTCTACGCGTTTTTCTTCACACTATATTCAGCTTAATGTATGAACCATGAATCACCCTGCATAAAAGGCTTGTTTTTACTACTTTTTAAGTCGTTATGCTTAGCAATATTTTGATTTCTTACATATTTTGTTGTAGTTCTGTTTGTAAGCTTACGCTATATTTTGTAGGGCTTACAGGAATATTTCGCTACAAACCATGCGGAAATTGTCACTAAGTTGTGACATGGGCAACCGAGGGGACCCCTGTTTTTCCATTCCACTTTCGCATTCCAGGATAAGCCTACCTAATTTTCTTTCGCTTTCGGTTCATCTACTGCCCACCCTACTCTACAACTCTGTTTTGGTACGCGTTTTATCAATGCACTGCTTATTACAGGAGGGATACATCCGTAGCGATAGGTGTTTTGTACTGGAAATAAAAATGAATAAAATGCAAAATAAAAAATATGTAGGTACTTATATATATATCTAAATTGCCAAAAAATACCTTTTAACAAATCAAATCAAATTAGTTTATTGAAAATATTTTTTTACATATGTTTTCTGAACGTCGTGTCTATGTGATGCTTACCATCAGTTCGCGGACTAGCCCAGCGAGAACAACGAAAACGAAACGGCGTAAGAAACTCGCTATGAAACGGGTGTAAAAATACATATCCCAAAGTTAAAGTGACTGACTTTAACTTTGGGATATGATTTTTCGAAGACATTTTCTTATTCTAGAAATGTATTTTTTTATTTTTTTTAACTAAAAAAAAATAAGGTAGGGATTCTAAAAAATAAGAAATGGTAAAAAAAATTTTTAGTTTTTGACAAAAAAAAATACATTTCCAAAATGAGGAATGGTAGTACCTATAATCATATTTCAAAGTTGTAGTGACTTTTCTTTTTTTCTACACATTAAAACGGCCAAATTCTTTCTTTTCACTTTCTTTACTTACTTTTTTACTATCCTTCTCTTTTCGCCGTCGGGTGAAACGTTGTAAACAAAGTATTATTCTATGATCAAGTTCGCGTCCCAGCTTGTAATTTTCCCCGCGCTCGTAGCTAAAGCACTGCGAGATATCGAATTACGTTCCATAAAGTGTGGGGGTGTTTCAAAAGTGGCTTTTACCAGTTCAAAAGAATAATTTAAGAGCATTTTAACTCAATAAACGGTCTGCCGGTGGGCAGTCGGTCACACGACACGCGGTATTAGCTCGATTAGCTGCGAGCGCCTGCAAAAAGCTTTAAAAACGTAGACGGTAATTCACTTAGGCCGCGGAAATGGTGTTACCAGCGCTACTCTATTGTCTCTCGAATATAAAAGTGTTTTTCTTTGCCTTTTATTTATTCGTAAAAGTGTCAGTTAAGCTATTGTGCTTTGGACGGCGGGAACATGCTTCTTTAGCTCTGATATCAGCGACAGTGACAGGTTTCATCGAAACAAGTACAGGAGTTCTAGTGCCTGAGTATGTGCGCAGTGCACACGAGTAGTAACTTTTACATAAGGCATAAGACTGATCCGACTCGCGACACATGGATAATTTTCTTAAGAGACATTCAGGTGATCAACCTGTATTATCGTAACTAGTACCAACATTTTTGTTGTTCTAACGGAGACATAAACTCACTTCTGGTGTCGAGAGGTAAGATCTTCACTACTGGGACATTAAGTGCTAATAAAATTAACGACCTCCGTAGCGCACTGGTTGAGCTCGTTGGTGCTCGATCGGGAGGTCGCAGGTTCGAATCCTGCGGAAAGAACAAAAAGTTTTCTGTGTTCTTGGATCATGGATGTATATTCAATTTGTGTATTAATATAAAAATACTTTTATATAAAAGTCTGGTACTAGTAACACAAGTTCGGATACTTATCACGAGGCAAGATTGACACGGCGTGAAGCGTCCATAGATATTATTGTTATTAAACCATAAAAGCAATTTTAGAGTAGGTATTGAAACGGGAGCTAAGTAATATGATAGTAATAATAACTTGGGTTATGGATGATGGGTGTGTTGGTTTCAATATTACGATCTGGTCCCAGAATTATCGTAAAACAACAACAGTTATGACACTAACAGTTATGTTGGGGATAGTAGTATCTACTTTCTTAAAGCGATTTCATGTAAATCTATAATATAATTTTTTATGATATTTTTTTCTATACTATGATTTAAGCTTTTGTTTTTTTAGAGGGTCCGTGGCCTAGTGGGTAGACTGTTGATTAGTACTCAAAAAGGTGCAGATTTAATTCCCATGTTCTGGCATGTACAAATGAGACTTTTTCAGATCTCAAGTACATTGTACGGACGCTCGAACGGTGAAGGAAACATCGTGAGGAAACCCACATATGGTTGGTCCCAGAAGTATTGACCAGTCATTTTGGACTGGGCCGACTATGCTGTGAAAATGCCGTACGTGCTGGGCAACCATGCGATATTTAACACCGCCTGTCCCAGGCACTACAGTATTCTAAGAGTTTTTCATTTTTTGATGACCTATACAGTGTATAGAAAGTTTTGTACTGCGTTACTTCGCCCGGAGTATTTCACATTTTTCGATGACCTATACAGTGTATAGGTCATTAAAAAATGGATGCAAAGGCCTACTTTTTTGTTTTTTCAGGCCAGTTTAAACCTAATTAGATTTAGAGCCTGATTATATAATCAATCGTCTGATAAGGGTTCAAAAGCTCATAAGTAATTCTTGTTTCTGCTTATAAAGTGTTAGCAGAAATATCAACAGACAAAAGATGCGAAATAGCTATCTGATTCTGCACAGAAGCATCACTAAATGGTAAATTAGTCTCTTAGTAAAATCGTATTTTTCTTACACCAGCACATATTACTCGTATACTTGTCTCACAATACAATCAAGATGTTTTCCTTCGTCGTTTAAACGTTCGACAAACGCTAGGAATCGAACCTGCACCCTCGAGTTCAACGGTTTACAATCCGTAAGTAAAACATAGAACACGGACGCTCTAATAAATAAAAGGACCACGACTATATCGCACAAAGTTTCACATCAACTCGCATTAAAACATATGATGAATGCGGACAAAGGGTTTGAAATTTCCATGGTACTGACGGCACGACACATTTTTGGTTATGAGGCAAAGGAGAATTTTGCGAAAGTATTCACGGTACGGGCAGCGTAACCCGACGATAATTAGATATGGCGCGCTTTTACAGCACACTCCGCATGCCGGCCAAATTGCCGCCTCTCCAATCCCGTTAAGGGATGTACGCACTACGCGACAGATGAAACGAAGCGAATTGAGTTTTTATGAAGCTTTCGATTTTTTTAATGCATGAAATATTACAAATACAAATATACTTTGTTGTGCACATAACATTACATATTAAAAATACAACAATACATTAAATCAGACATACACACAAGGGCGGCCTTATTACTTGAAAGCAATTTCTTCCAGGCAAAAATTTTATGATCTGAGTGATCTGACAAAAATATTATGATCTGAAAGCATAAGAAAGGAATGAATAAATTATTTAATAAGAATAACTATAGATTATTTTTATGTTAGTTTGCATTTGACTTAATGCTATGTTAGTAGAATATCAATACACTTTATATTATAACTAGCTGACCCGTGCCCACTTCGTTGAGTATACAAACCGTTTAAACCATCCCTGAACTTCCACGAATATTTCAAGACTAAAAATAGCCGAATTGGTTCAACCGTTCTCTAGTTTTTGCGAGACTAACGAACAGAAATTCATTTAAATATATAAGAAGAAGATATAGAAGAGAAGATAGAAGAAAAAGATATTCAGCTTACAAGAACTCTCATAAAGCGTTCTAGTATCGGCGAATCTAATTTATCAGCCAACATCTTCAGGATGCTATTGGTGCTCGATCCCAGTCTGCTCCAGAGGGGCCATGTATTTTTTCTTATCATAGCATAAAAATCATCGGTATGCTCATATACCCGACGTCGAGCAGAAACGTGACCCAAAAGTATTCTAAAACCATTATTGATCTAAACTCTTCCTTGATCCAGGCTTTTTTGTATAATTGGTCCGCAGATTCGCAGTATAAAAAATTGGGCAGTGCGCTTCAAAATGTGTTATTTAAATAACACTATAATATTTTTCTGTATAGTATCAATCAGTAAATTTTAGAAACTGCTGACTTATAGAAGCATTTTTATACATTTTTGTTTTTATAAGCCCACAAAAATAATTAAATATACTTATTATAAATATACTAGATACTACTTATTATAAATATACTAGACAGCATCATATACTAAAACACAAACTATTTGCACTATTTTTCCACTTTATTTGTTATTTTACATTAATTATTACTTAAAATACACGACAGGTTTCGATATAGTAATCATCAGGTGTAGGTAGATTTAAATTTTAAAATATTCGTTCGTTTCATTAATTTGTCGGTCGTGTATTTTACGTTATAATAAATGTACAAATAAAATACAAAAAAAAGTGCAAATTGTTTGTGTTTTACTATATAACATGAATCTTCACCAAGAACCTACAGTACGTTATATAACATATTATGTAGACAACATCAAAACAACGATCTAATAAAATTTACTAAAAACAAACTTCCTTGCCATGCGTCATCAGTCCCCGGGTGTGTACGCGCATTTATGGTGACGGCTCCCACCCTCCTCCTGCCTATCATTTTGTATGTTTATGAACGTATGAAATAGAAGTCCTCTTTCATCGCATGGCTACAGTTCAAGGGAGCTCTTTAGCTTGTAATAAGTTTTTATATTATGCTTAAGTAGGGAGTAAGATAAATAATTGACCTTATTACTTTAGTAAAACAGTTTATGATTTTGTAGGAATTGTCGTTAAAGTCATATAACTAAGGGTTATATTTGAATTGCTGCTTTACCATTTGGCTACTCTACCTGCAGTCAAAACAAATTAGATTATTAGTTTCAGAACTGTAGCTGTGGCATTACAAAGGGAAATAAGATACATATTATTATGCAATAGTCTGAAGGCTGGTTTCTTGGGTCTAGAACTTAGAAGTCCTAAGTTAAGTTATAACCTTTATTGGTTTCTAGCGTTCCCTATTACTTTTGAGCGAATATTATTCATTGTATATTTTAACACATACGTATAGTGTCGTGTTTATTGAAACTGGAACGGAAATGGAAGCAATCCAAGGAAACTAATGATAAAAATACTGATACGGGATACAGTTTGGTGTTACAGTTGCTTATATATCATTATATCCAAATTTAATTTATAACACTGGATAGCTTAAGAATCAAAAAGACAGCTAGGTCTGCAGTGTCCAAAAGAAACCTATGTTCCATTTTTAAAAGCTTTTATTCAACTCGCCCTTGGACCTTTTACAAGCTCTTAATTCCAGACAGTTCACACCGTCTGGCTGTCTGAAATTTTCGTATTACGATCACTTATTGACAGCCAGTCAGCGGTCACGTGAACTTGACTTGCTTCCGAATGTCACTTTCAGATAACCAAACTATAAGGTGGATCCATTCAGAATAACATGTCGCTGTAATATGAAAAAGAACAAGGCAGTTTAAGGACGTATAATTGAATTGCCTGGAACCAGGCTGGTATTGTAAAATATCATAATACGGCCCCTGTTAGTATAATAGTATGTTAGTGTGGGATAAATCTTGCCAGTTATATTAGGATCACATCCTGTCATTAGATTAGGTTGAAATTTGGTTTTACAACGTAACTTCGGTGACAATGCAATAGTACCATGAAGCTGGTCTTAAGATGGAGTCGGAATGTGGCCATAGGAACTTCTAAACTAAACAAGATAAAACCATCTAATTTCGACCTGTTTAAATAGTCTTGATAAGTAATCTTATGCTACATGACAGCATGGGCCTCCAGATGGCGTCGGAAGGTGGATGGGACTCCTAAACTAAACAAGATAAAACCATCGAGTTTGGACTCGTTTAAATAGCCTTGACAAGCACTCAGAGCACTTAAGTAAAAGCTTGCTTTAATTAATATTATTCTTCTTCTACCGTTTTCTAAATGTCGCATAGAAATCGTCGTTTCAGCTCAGCTCAGCCAATGCTAGACACAGTCTTCCCCCAAAGTTTCATGGTGAGTTGCCTATACTTGTCACACTTGGTAAGCTGGTTGCCGAGCACAGTTTTAAGATAACATTGTCTGCGAAAATGATGAACGCTCGCGTGGAAATATCCATAATATAATTGAAAAGTGAATTATTATTCTCCGCCAGCATCACAGTACGTATTATTATTGGTCCAAATAAATTTCCTGTAATTATGTGCACGTGCGAGAATCATAATTAATTTAAACAATGCGTATAAAACCGAATATTAATTATTTTAATAAAATTATAACGAAACCAACAAAATGATTGATGTTAGATATTAAGTTGAATTAAAATATATAAAACAATAAACGGTACATTAATAATAGGTGGTAATAAATTATTTTAGTTTGCAATATGTTAAGTCACACCTCACATTCATACATAATATAATAATAATAATATAAATTTACTTAAAGTTTAATTAAATAAATACTCTATACCCTCCGTAACATAATACTTTTTCTGTTTATAAAGGGCTTGTTATTATGTGTTGAGAGACGCTAGAACACGCTGGCACTCGGCAGCTTATCTATAGATAAGCTGCCGAGTGCCAGGTACCTACGTACCTAGGTAAAAAAGTCTCAACTTTCGAGCGTAGAACTATAGTTCTACGCTCGAAAGTTGAGACTTTTTTTATCCTTGCTATCTCTGTTAGCTACCACAATCGAGAGTTCCGTCCAATAAATTATTGGACGTCTCACCAAAATAAAGCTACTCAAGAAATAATAGCTTGATACTAATCAAGTGAAAACAATGTATGGGGGAATCCTGACTATTCTTTAAATATTACTATGCATTTTTTTTAGTTCCGTCTTATATATTATAGCTATAGAAGCTTCCACGTTTTGAATACTATCTATCAAGTGGGATAACTAACTGTATTAACTTCGTCAATAAATAAATACTATTTGTATTTCGTACAGTACGTAACACAGTATAGTTGCGTCAAGTAATATCCAAATATATAAGTTCTCAAGACCTTTTAAAGGTATTCTGCCCCATTAGCCGTTGCGTCTTAGTGCACATCAGATATCCTTACGTGGTTATATTTAGAATTCACGTGTGCATAGTGAAGTGAATCGTCGAAGGAGCTTTGTCACGAAGTGCCTGTATCAGATAAGGGAGGCAGTTTGTTTGGCAGTACCTGGCTATACCTGGCAATTGGCATTTGTTAGCACAGGCCGCAGGATCACGCGGCGACCGCGTGGGCGACGCTCGTTGAGGGAATATAATAGTGTGGAATACGTTATTGGTGAATAAAGATATGGGATTATTTGACATTACCTTTATGTATAACGATATTAGTTTTGAAAAAATTTCTAGCAGCATGTAGAGTAAATTCTGTGAAAGCAGAACTGAGTGAAGGATCACCACGGGAATAATACAAAAAAAGAGAGGACCTCCGTCGCAGGTTCGAATCCTGCCGAAGGAAGAAAAAGTTTTCTGTATTCCTGTGTCATGGATATGTATTAAATTTGTGTATAATATAATAAAAACTTAAATATCTGTATACTAGTATAAAAGTATTAAATATATTTCCGTTGTCTGGTACCTGTAACACAAGTTCTTCGAATACTTAGCACGGGGCTAGATTGACGTGGTGTGAAGCGTCCATAGCTATTATTATAAAAATATGTTTGTGGCAGAAATACTAAATTAAGATAATGATATTGTGTTCTGCTTTATGATTTGTCGATCCCTTTTCTTTTCTATTGTAAATGTTTCGGTTTGTTTGTTACTATCACACAATCATAGAGGTATTAGGAGTAACATAGGATACTAATTATTATTCTACGCGGGCAAAGTTGCGGTCAAAATAGTTATATATACTTGCAAAATAGCATTTTGCCTTTACAATAATAGCATTCAAAATTAGCATTAAATTAAGTAATTAGCTTTTACACTTTGATTTAACACTGTAATTTTTAGTAAATCAGAAGTCGTTAAGGACCATAGTTGTTAAAAGCGACTTTAAATAAAAACAATAAAAAAAAATAAAAATAGCATTCATGACAAAAAAGTTCGGAAGCGCGGAAAGAGCAAGAGAAACACAATGGAGGCTGTTCAACATTTTAATTCTTTCCTGATTGACTGTATACTTTTTTTCGGGCTACCGATTAAACCGATTCTTTCACTGAAATGTGGAATTCACTGAGCAAACCAATATCAAATATCCCGCAATGATTCTGTGAAAGGTGATTGCATTTGGTATGCAAATGTACGTAACTCGGTCTGTTCGAGCCTTTATGAAGTGGATGGTTAGCTCATATCCCTGCGCCTGGAACTTCATTCCAAAGCCATTGAGTCAATCAAAATTTTTACAACAAATATTCCTCGACAATTATATTGAATTACCTACGATGTCAACTTCTGGTCTTCCTTCCTAGCCTTCAACCAAAGTTAGTGGTTATTGCCTAATCTCGCCTCGCTTGGCGATCCAAAATGTAAAGTTCTCGTAGGCATCTATACTTAATATTATAAAGCGGAAGAGTTTGTTTGTTTGTTTGTTTAAACGCGCTAATCTCAGGAACTACTGGTCCGATTTGATAAAATATTTTTTTGTTGGATAGTCCATTTATAGAAGAAGGCTTTAGGCTATATAACATTACGCTGCGACCAATAGGAGTGAAGCGTCAGTGAGAAATGTTGCAAAAACGGGGAAAATTATGCACATTTGGGGAATTTCGTTGCTGCGCTGCATAAACGGTTTAAGTCAGTCAAAAATCACGCGAACGCTGTCGCGGAGACAGCTAGTAATGTATATGGTATTTCACCTAGTATCCCAGTGGGGAAGGATAACCGACACGACTTTTTACATGTCCATCCGACGCATGGACCATCTTTCATGTCAGACAATCAGGTGATCAGCCTGCATTGTTCTAAATTGTTCTAACCAAACTTGAAAATAACATCTTGTTGTTCCAACGCGGGAATCGAACCTACGACCGAATCGAGAGCTAGGCTCTAGGCCACTAGACCACGGAGGCGTTAACTCTTTATCAGTATTATTTTCAGTCTCGGCTGTATTTCGCACATCTTGTGGAGCTTTTCCATAAATACATGGGCTATATGGCTGATAACTTCAAAGGGTTCGTTCAAAGGCCATGTCAAGTAACCCCACAGATCTTAACCCTACTCTGGATAAGCGAATGCTCGCGCTGAAGTGGCAAGCGAATCCATACCTAATCGACGTGTAAACCTCCATCGGGTGCTATAAAATTTTATGCCCTACCACTTTTTCCGAACTCGATTGGGTTTAGATTGTATTGTATGTTGAGACTGTAAAATGATTGTACAGTAAAACGTACTTACATAATAATATTACTATCATTGTCCCTAATCACCACCACAAAGTAGATATATAACAGAGACACGACCTATTACTAGAAAATGGTATCACTGGCAATTCGACTGGCTATTTTTTTTTTCTTCGATTTACAATAGATAAAGCCGCCATCTAGCGCCACTATTGGAAAATACTAATTACTAATTTCGTTTCGTTTTTTCTTCTTAATAAAGGAGTTGAATTTAGCTTAATGTGATGTTATCACCATAATTAAATCTATAATTAAATCAAGATTGATTTATTTCTGTGGATGTTATGCTTAAAAATTATAAATATAGCTTGTCTTTTAATAAAGACAAGCTATATTTAAGCTAAGAAAATCTAAGCATCAGTTCACACTGAATAACGGCAGAAAAAAAAGAACTTGGAAGAGCATATTATTCGTCTGCCGTTGCAAGGCTAATAGCGGGTACGACCACGGCTCTACCTTGATCATTTTCGTACCTATTGCACATCTGAACTTCAAATTGAATTATTTTTTTGTTTCAGCCTTTTTAGACCCATTTTTTGCGAAATCGGGTTTTAGATTTTTAATCTTTTTCTTTTAAATGTCAATATTTGTAATAATTTACAAACGATAATTGTAGTGATTTCTATTGCATTTTTTTTTGTATTAAACATAGATTGTATGGGATGGTAGGTCATGTCACCACTAACAATTTTTTTGTACTTAGTATACTTTATGACTAGGTAAATTTTTAAGTTGGCTCGTCCAACAAATCGCATCCTATGATGAGTTGACGATTTCAGTTTGTATTACTTTTTGTACTATTCAACTCAACCAATGCAGTTAATTTTTATAATTGTACATTTTTTGAGCACTGACTGCAAATCAATTGTCTGTTTAAACCACAGGTTTAAACTAAGATAGGAGTAGCATAGGCTTATAAAAAAGGAGTGGTAAAAATTAGGCAACTGATACAGAAACAGAGTAATACTACAAAGTTTATTGTATCATAGAACCTCTTAAATAAATAAAATCATAATATTAAAATGGAACGAGTTGAATTAAATTTATTTAATTTTGTTGGACGAGCCAATTAATGACTCAGATGTCACAGTACCCGCAGGAAAGGATCAAACATACTCGTACACAGAAACATTTTAGACGATTGAATAACACCGAGAACAAAAAAGCTAGACAAAGGATGAAAATTTAATTAACTTTATAAAAACATGCTAATAATAAATCAACATACCCGTGTAGAGTTTATTATAATATTAAAGCGAAATATTTATTAATAATTATTTCACATTCTCTTACACTGAATTACGGATATCCCATTCGCAACGTCGGAGGCTTTATATTTTGTAAATTAGTTGATTTTATATTTTTTAAAGGAATTCATAGAAAATATTCATTCGCTATTCACAGAAGAGGCTATTATGTAGTTGTACGATATTTGGAACTAGCTAAATTATATGGGAAAATACTACAATACAACATTTCGAGAAAACCAATTACGTACTAAAATTATTATCACCTTGGTATCTCACAACTTTTGTAAATTTGTACGATAGGAGAAGTGAGTAGCGAGACTTGGCGTTTTTACAAGATATGTTTTTGATGAGATTTTGGTGCAACCTGTAACACAAGTTCTTCGGATACGGATATTTGGTGTTAGATTAATATAGTGTGAAGCAGGGATGTTAGGGATATGAAATTTCGGATACGTATACGAAATTTTAAAGGAATGTCAAAAGTAAAATGCAAACGACTTAGGACGCATTTTGTACCAATTCAATCGATACTGTAACACAACACATTCGTTTCAATTTGTCGAACTATTTTCAATTGTAGAATTGGTCACAAGTCTGTTGCTTACGGGAATTTGATAACATAACAGAAGAAAACAAACAGTGCTTATGAGTCAGAAGAGGCCGGTCGATCTAAACAACGTGTTATAACATGTCTCAATTAGGCTCCGCCCCTATCCAGTATTATTTCGGATACGGTTACGCATAATTTTTTATATCGGATATCCGATAGTTTCGGTTACGATTCCCAGGTGTGAATTGTCCATAATATATTATAATTACAATTGAGCGGTGATATTAGAGGCATATTCGAGTATCGATACCATACTTCAGTTGCCTGCGCCGACGCATTTCGCCTCTTTCCAGGATACCGGATAATGTCGCGCGTGGGCAGTCGCCACGGATCTACGACGCTATTGTTCTATTGTTCGATGCTTGTGGTGTGCTTTATTTGTTGTCATCAACTTCTATAATTAAGGAAATACGTGAAACGTTCATCCGAGTCCGCCAGTTTGCGATAATAATTTGTCAATTTTCATAAGTTACTCCTCCAATCGTTTATTTGGTATTATATAATGGTCTTACATTATACTAGTTGAAATAACGTATACATTATGCCTTTACTTTTTGGAACGCCACGCGAGGCGAGATTAGGCAACTACCACTAACTACAGAAGTACTCTCTCTTTCTTCACTCTCATATCCCACTGGATATGAGAGTGAAGGAAGAGAGAGTTCTGTGTATTGCGCACATATTTGGCATTATAAAATTACTTCTGCGTTCAAAGAAACCGGCCACCGTCACCGAAATCGGTGTGGGAGGCATTATTATTATTATAACGAATAACATTTCGTGGTTTGTTAGCATTGAATAAGCTCCAAAACAATTTGACGGATTTTAATTAATCATAGAAATAGAGTAGACCACGGATTTGGCTAGTTTATACTTCAAATGTACAACTCTTACATAGTCTATTTTTAAAACAGCTATTTAAGTATATTTGTATTTTTCATACTTTCTAAAACCCTTCTTACTACTTATAACACAAATGACTCTGCCCGTACATATAAATCCATTGTAGATATCTCAACATTATAATTCCTAACAAATAAAATTTATCCGTACACTAGCACTTTCCGTCAAAGAAGTCCCACGGAAAGAAGTAGAACTAAAGGGTCTCTACATATTGTAGGACAGTATTTAACTATTTGTGGGATATAACGAGCAGACCGTCACGTAGGACTTTCTTCATAGAAGGGACTCTATTAAAATTTAACTTTTTTACAAACAATGCAACATCGCTGTATTGTTAATAACTAGACGCAATTAAAAGTCATGAAATTTCATAGTTTTAGATGCCCGTCGAACCCGAGCTTTTGTCAATCGGAAACTGGTAAGCTTGTTAAAAGTTGCATTCAGAAAGTCACTTTTTATTTTATGAAAAATGGCTGCGTTTTCAAATACTCTTTCAATGAAAAGCTGGTGGTTTAAGGCTGGGGCTACATGAATCGACATGCGAAAGTCAGGACAGTTCATAGCACTGAAAATAGAACTCTGAGCTAATATAATAGAGAGGAAAATTGAACAGAGTATTGCGTCGTCAAAAGTTACAGACATTAAATTTGACAACTTGACACTCGCACGTTCTATTTTTAACCAACTTAGAAAAAAAAAGGAGGTTAAAAAGTAAAAAATAAACTACGTTTACAAAAAACCGACTTGAACAACAAAAAAGCATAAAATAATTTACTAAACTTTTATAATGTAAGTCGGTTTTTTGTAAACGGAGTTTCTTTTTTATAATAATAATTATATTACTCTATAATATATATTTTTATAACAGCCACTATTGTATTCTAGTATTTTTTGAAAATCTTGCTTGTAAAGTATTTTTACTTTCAACCTCTAATTTCTATTTCACGTTAGCACAACTGTTATTTATGGGAAACCTGTTATTAGCTATACTTTTGTAAGATATTAAGTATGTAAAATTATTTGTATTATGCTATTGGTTTTCACAATAAATAAATAATAAATTAAAAATAAGAAACGTTTCCAGCTCTTTACACTATAGTATGATTAATCATATTAATAAAATATAATAAAAATAAATACTGTAGTATGCACATATAAGAATTGACTCTGTGTACCGCTAGTAATAACTACCATATATGTCAGACACGTCTGTCCATCACTACGGTTATGGTAATACTCTCCCCACTCTAAGTGTCCTGTACATGGTATATTATATTCCGGCGATAAAGAGGCAATCAGTTATCAAACATTACAAATACATTGAACACAAAAATAATATTAGGTACAGCCGCAAATTTTATCAAGCTGAGTACTGTTGGCAACCTTGGTAGGTACGCCCAACACAGTCTTCATTTTAGCTTTAGGTCTATTGTATAAGCTCAGAGTTTTATTTTCAGTGCTACAACTTATTATTTTCAGATCTATTATATAATAATAATATCTATGGACGCTTCACACCACGTCAATCTGGCCCTGTGCTGAGTTATGAGCATCCGAAGAACTTGTGTTACATGTACCAGACAACGGAAATATATTTAATACTTTTATATTATACACATATTTACGATTTTTATTATATTATACACAAAATTAATACACATCCATGACTTATATTTTAGCGATCTGAATAATTACGGCCTAGATTCTGGATCATGTGGACCCAGCCTTATATCACAAGCACAGGTTACAGAAATAATATTTGCAAGCAATCTACCTACATTATTAATTTCATCGTTCATCTTTTATGGCATGTTAAACACCTACACTAATTTAAGTAGAAAAGTTTATTATTTTACGTTTGCATTGAAAAGGCTATCAAAATTACAGACAATTTAAAGGCACCCAGACTAATCAGACCCTGGAGTAGAGAGAGGTCACGTCTTAGAAAGACTTATTATGCTTATATCGCAGCAAAATTAACGCGACAATTTTTTCGCTCAGTGG
This sequence comes from Celastrina argiolus, assembly GCA_905187575.2. Lineage (NCBI taxonomy): Eukaryota > Metazoa > Arthropoda > Insecta > Lepidoptera > Lycaenidae > Celastrina > Celastrina argiolus. Next base: position 10,994,256 of record LR994599.1, on the reverse strand, counting down.
CTAAAGACGGACGTCGTGGGTTTGAATCCTGCCAACTAAAGAAGCAAAAAAGTTTTTATATTCCTAAGTCGGGGATGTACGTTTAATGTGTGTATTAATATAACAAAAATCTTAAATAACATGTATAATTGTTTAATATTCTTGTGTGTGAATTTCGTTCGTGTGGTTTCGTTGTGTTCGAATTCTTGTGTGTGAATGTATAGTAGTAAAACCTTCTAGATATAATTATTACGAATTAATTAGCAAAGTTACGTGATACTAAATATTTCGTTCTGAAAATAATTAAATTTATTATAACAATACTACATAATTACAAATTATTTTCATCTTTCTGTACACTCTCTTGTTTGTTCCAGGTAAGGCCTCGCGACTTCAAACGGATTGAACTCAATTTACATGGTTACATGGGCCTTTGATGTTCTCTTTCTGTTAAATTATAAAATTAACAAGCAAATTCATACAAAGTTTGGTCGGACATCTTAATGAGGTAAGGTAAAAGGCTACAAAGAAATATTGACTTAGCAAGAGTCGGAGAAATCAAGGGAAGGCCGTTAAATGGTACATCATAATTTATTCTTATTATACACGCGAATGTAATTTTTTCGTATTATACAGTGCGTCCCACGGTTTATATACCAAGCCGCATAAAGTGTAAAGAGCATTTTTTGCTTTGGCACCTCGTATAAGTTACTTATCACAACGCGATAAAAAAATACAAAGGTCTAAAATGACCACAAGGAGCGAATGTTTTTATACTGGGGCTCGCGAGCTCCTAGTATACATATACAGTATACACACGAACGCTCAGGGCCCTAATTCTCAGGCCTCAAACCTAGTTTTTACTATCGGTCTGTCCCGCTCATGCAAATGAGATTTAGCGCGCGTGCGAGCGGTATATACTTATATTCGAAACTAAGTTCGAGGACTGAGAATTAGGGCCCTGGTCGTTGATCTAAAACCGGACAAAGATTGAAACTCATCAAATTTGAGACTTCTATGGAGACCTTTAATTGTGATTTATCGCGTTATGGTAAGTAATTTATATGATGTGGCAAAATAAAAAATGCTCTACGCTATTCACACTATATTCGTCTTAATATTATATGAACTATGAATCACACAGTGATGTTTATATTCAAAACTGGAAGGGATTACCAAAAAATAAACAATACATATCAAAATAAAATCGAAATGTATTCACTGCAATTAATTATCATCAGCGCTTCGCAGTACAGGGCATTTTTCAAAATGTTATCGATATTATCACTTACGAAGTTCGAAAACAAACATATATGGGATTTGACATAAGGTTCGTTAAATGACAAGCGAAAACGTATGTCACTAGTTTTTGTTATCCCACTAATCACAAATTAAGGCTCTGTTGCAGTGTGTTGCAAGTTGCAACGCAGTTCGAAATTCCAACGCTTGCAATAAAACTTACTTGAAAATACAGCTTATAGTAATAATAGTCTGTCATTGAATATATTGTGTATATATAATAATAATTCTGACGTGTACAATAATTTGAACAAACTTTAAATGACAGCCTGGCCCCTATCCCCTTAATTATCATAATCCTTTGACAGCGAACACTGATTGCGTCTATTCAAATTTCTAAGCCACTAGTTGTGGTATAAATATGTTTGTACGTCAGAAAATACAGAATAAGCATACAAATTGAAGAGGTTAGAATGTTATTCAAAACAAAATAATAAACCAATTGAAGACATGAATCGAAGAAGGCGATGTCGCAAAAAAAACATACACAGTCAATTAAACATTTTATGATAATATGCAGTAACGTATTAACTACATTGGTTCTAGGGATAGACGGATCTTAAGATTAATATCTATATTTAATACTTTACGACTTATTCTAATTTGTTTAAGGGACAGTTTTATCAAAATCATAGTTTTGCTACATATCACCTTCATCCATTAATGTCTTCAATTATAAGTATTAACAATAGCTAAAAAAATCTGGATACTAAATATAATACGGAAAATTCCGAATTTAAATTAAAGGAAAATCCTAAATGTACATAAATAAAGTAATATAGTTTTTGTAAGTTAGTAAAAACAAATTGCCGTAGCCAACAGAATATTCTATAATAGTTGCAAAACAAACTCGTAGTAAGTCGTAGAAGTTGTGAAGGGTTTTCCAGGTTTGTGTAGTCGAGGTGACTATTAATAGGACGGGGTAGCAATACCGGGTAGTGTCAAGGTCGGGTCACAACACTACCCCGCTACAACAATATTATTATTGTAGTATACTATATCATTATATATATTGAAGTTAAAACTTCTTTAGCGGCGTTGTATACTAATTGTGATAGGTACAAATATGTTAAGTCCGTGTCAGGGGTCTTACTCTTCAAACTGATTCGTTTTTTTTTAATTATCGATTCAGAACGAGCTGCGTACTCCTGAATAATTGGCTTTTTTTATTCTCAGACGATTGACATGGTCGGGATTACAAAGAGACGATCAAACTATTTTATTTATCCTGGTTAGTTTCAAAGTAGTACCAAAAGCCGTTGAGATCGTTTCGATTCTCGGTCGTGTCGGGATTAAGTTTGCAGGACACGTGACCTGATCGAAAAAACGTAAGACAAAGGGAAAAGACTGATCTCTCTCTTTCTACCGCTGTAATACTGTATCCATATACCAAATAATTATTACGTACCATAAAAAGTTAAAGCAGCAATACCTTAGATGTTAAGTCCCGATTTCACCAACGCGTGTTAGTGTTAACGGCATGTTAAAATTCCTTCTCATTCATTGATAGGAATTACGAAAGGGACAACATGATATTTAGCGAACGATTAACTTTAACATTGCTTGATGAAACACGCCCTAAAGGGGTCTAATTTAAATCAGAAGTTTAATATGAAAGTAAAGATATTTATAATGCCTCCTTGTTGTTCTGTAACTGAATGAGGAAAACTGCACCCTTCCACAGAAATATGACTGGAAACAATTTATTTTTACGATACAATCCTATTACAGGAATAATTAACGTTAAACCGATTTTATAAACAACAATGGAATCTAGTTTAAAACCGTCGTAGAATATGAATCGCTTTACCCTTTGCTTCCTACGTTCGTCATTATGAAGTTTTTTAATCGGCCTTTGTGCGAGTAAAAATAGGCGACGGTGGCGCCGCGCGGCGTTTTCCGTAATTAAACGACTCCGACCCGTGAGATGAGTTTTGAATGTTATTAGAACCTGTTTCGGTCTGTCGCGTCGCATTGGACCTTTATTATATTTTGAATCGCCAACAAAATACGCCTGTGTAAATAACCACTCAAAAATATTTCTACGTAAATTGTATGAAAGACATTTAAGGCGTATAAAACCAAAATCCGCTATAATGCTTCTGAAACCAATTTGAGTTAGTAGCACCGTTGGATACCTCATAAAATTGCTTTAAAATGCTTGTCGAGATTCGTACTAAAACCGGCTAAAACATACAGAAATGTGCCTACCAAATATATATTCAAAATCAAAAGTTAGTGCATACCAGTATCAAAATCCGATTAAGGTGTTTTGTATCCTGTGATATATTTGAAAAGTACGTTTTAGTGAGTTTTGATACTATACCCCTCATTTATGTATGCTTTTATTCATCGTTATTATAATGTGTATTGTATGTATAATGTATAGTATTTTTTTAAGTTTTGAATTTTCTGTTTATTCAATTTAGTTTAAGACAAATTATAAATACGATAAAAAAAATTTCTTACGTCTTATAAGTAAGTATAATACTTTTTTTTTGTTTTGTTATTGTCATGCTTAAGTTTTATTTTCACACAATGTAATATTTACTAAGTTCTATAAATTTTGTAGTTAACAAAAAACCAGTTTTATAATAATATTTTTATGAAAATATAATTAACACCGATGATTTTTACATTTTCCTTCCATTCGTAACTAATATTAATAAACAAAAATGAATATTAGATAGGTATGCAAATACATCAAGCAAATTAAAATTGATTCATAATTTTAAATCCTGATTACGGTAATTTATATAAAAAAATTCCCGAGCCTGACGTCCTTTCATTAATTTTCAGCGGAGCAAATAATTCAATGTCATATTTATCAGAGTAGAATTCAACGAAATCACTTTCAAGCTGAAATCTTCAAATTACGTTTTATTATAATTCAATTGTAATCTTAATTATAATCTTATTCATGGACCATCATGATATTTTTTCATTTAAATATTCTAGGGAATAATAATAATGTTTTCCTGGAATTAGCATTTTTTTTTATATTGCTATACATTTTCGATATATAAACTACCTACAAAGATAAAATCGTGTCTTGTAATATTTTACAGAAAAAAAATTAAACATATAACATTGCTATATCTAACTCTGTAGATGGCTTACTTGTAAGATATTATTCCATAATGTTATATAGGGGGAACGTCAGTTTGTACTTAATAAGCTTCCAAACTATTACAACAATCTTCATGAAATTTGTTATAGTACGTCCGAATTGAACCCAAACGAAGATAGAATTTAAGAAAAACAAACCAGTCTATGACACAACAATAAACTAGTCAGTGATGCCAATTAGCCAATAATAATACAATGATTTTGTTTGCTATGAATCCATAGACTATAGGCTTATATTCTACAATCGCCATTGTCAAAATGGCGTATTTTTTCTGTGATAGATTTTCATTTGATGTTTAAATGTATATTAATTATTTATTGTTTAATTGTTATAAAATGTATTGGATAATGAAGTGTAATTCTTTAAAATTCCGGTGAAAGTGATGATAAGTGTGCACAATAAGTGAATATGTGAAAATTTCGATGTTTTTGGTTTGTTCACGTTTAGGTTAAATTTATCTCGGACGTACTATAAAAACAGAGTAGACCTCGGCGAAGACCGAGAGGTACTTTTTATTTGGGTAAAACGTACGGTTTCTACGGGATTACCTTTCGCAAAGTCGCGAGCAACATAATACATTTAGGAGCGTCACAATATGTAACGCTAGTTGGAACCGTGCCAAGTTCACTTTCCCCTCGCGTGCACCTCCAGGCTCCACCATACTGTCAGGTACGCGAAGGGCCCACGCCCACGGCCTACTATTTGCAGGACCGATAATCGGAGGACTTCATCACCGACTTTTTGTATGACACGTGCGTTGGACTATAATTTAATAATAATAGTAAAATCTTTGTTTTGCTAATTTTGGTACTACACTTTTTTTTTATTTTTCTTATTTCAATCAGTAAGTATTATACTTTTCACCTACAAAATGTCGGTCGCCGATTTTTATCGCTCGTGGGCGGGCTCACTTACACATATTCCTGGGCCCTTACCCAAGATGCCATCGCTTAGTTACGTAAAGTTCTGTAGATACGTTATCTGTTTTGAGATAGCGACATTGATTTCGTACCCAACATGCACTAAGATTGCGCTTCGTCTTGGCGTAATTTTTAAAGCGTTTTGTCTCTGGTTCCGGCGCCATCTATCGTAATTTTCGCTGTCAAGTGTCAACTGTGTCAACTGTCAAATCCGTCACTAGACTATCATGTTACAAGACAACAAACTACCATGTGCCAGTGTTGCCAACCTAGGAGTTTTTCCCCTAAATTCGGTGGCAAAAAATTTCTACAAGCAGTTTTTAGGTGTAAAATTGTTTAGGTTTATATTTGGGGTCTCTATTTTTTTACTTACCTATAACGACCAAAATTTTAAAAGTCAATCTGTATAAAAAATAATGTTGGTAGTGTATCTTAACGTATAATGGACATAATCACATTTTTATCAGTATTAATTTATTTTTATTATATTTCTAGTTTTCAGTGCCATAAGAAAATTTAGGGATTTTTTTTAAGTAGTTGTTACTTTTTTTTACTCGTTGTAGGGATTTTGGGACTTTTGTTGTAAGTTTGGACATAAATATTTATGAGAGTTGGTAACACTGCCGAATGGCCGACGAGTTGCTACTTAGATGTTTTTAACAATGAAATGAACGTAGATTGAAGCTATTAGTAATTAGTGAAGAAGATGTGTAATCAAACTATGAAGAGTGCAAAAAAGCACGATGCCATAGATCAGTAATACAATCACGGAGAAATTCATACATTAATAGAGGTTAACAACAACACAGGTAAGTAAATAAAAATTTTATGTAACGTGTTTAAATGGAATGTTTATGCAAACGGCAACAATAATTATGGTAGAACAAAAAAGTGGTGCTTAGTAGGTATACAATTTAAGGCTTTCCGTACCTACCTGGCAGCCAGTCATTTATCATAACATCATATTCGATATTAATAAGTATAATATTATCTACTTCGTATGGGAGTCATGGGAGACTTTGTATATACTACGCAGTCACGAATATCAAATGGCTAAAGTAGCCATTCATACTGTGTACCTTGATCAATAAAATCGTCACCCGTAACATAACCATGTGAGTTAGTGAATGAAGTATGAATGTTAGGATCTTATTACATTTAGATATTATGTGCCGGCCTACCCTTATGGGAAATTGATTGGCATAATATTATGTAGGGATTGGCATAATAAATATTATTATGCCAACTCTACATAATATTATGCCAATATGGGTATAATTGAAGTAACTACTGTATAAAGTCATTGTTTAATTAATCATTATTTATAAAACTTATTTGTATTTATATAACTTGATCCATATATAAACATATTATCATCACCTGTCTAGGTAACAATAAAATAACAAGTGGTTTTCACAAATCACAAAATGGATATGTTTAATTATAATTAATATATTTGTGTGAATGAAAGCACATAAGTCTATATATTATGTATTAAGTCCTGATAAAGCTAAATATATATATTTTTTGAGACAACGGCTGCAGCAGCCTTAATAGGACACATCACCTGCACCATCTAGTGCCTGCTGACCTGCAGCGATAAGGCATTGAAAAGAAAAATAAACAAAGAATGACGTGGGACACTCAAATTTTCAATATTGACATTTCATATTAATAAATATTTACTTATACTGCCTGGTGTGTTTTTATCCCATTTTCATAATTATTACTCACCGTCAGACGGTGGGTGTTTAATTCCTACCTTGTTATGGAACATGTAGGCTAGGTTCTAATCCTAGGTAGGATAGGAACCGTCATGTGAGTCGTTAAGTTATTAACAAGTAAATTTATTTAACTTTAAAGGGATTAAATGAATTACAAATACTGGAAAAAAATGTTTTATTAACAATTATTATTATTGTTGTATTTATTTTACTCTTAATTAGTCAGTATAATGAGAAATAATTTAGTATACTTAGATTTGTTAATTTTTACAGTTCCATTTTTTATCTCATATTATCTTGTCTTCACCTACCAGTTTGCAGTACCTACAGATTTTCACTTGCTTTTGATGTTGCTTAATATAAGTAATTCACTTTGAAACTAATTATGCCAAACACTGCATTTACAACAATTAAACATATTAATACTTATTTAGTTTCTAATGTTTTACAAGTAATTTGAAGCTTATGAATCAGTTTTCAATGTTTTATATGTTAAGATATTAACAAGTAAAGTTACTTAACTTTAAAGGAATTAAATGAATTACAAATACTGGAAAAATATGTTTTATTAACAATTATTATTGTTGTATTTATTTACACTTAATTAGTCAGTAGGTATAATGAGAAATAGTTTAGTATACTTAGATTTGTTTTTACAGTTCCATTTGGCCACATTTTGTTCATGAATGCTTTCTTATTCCTGATGAATTATTCTATTTACCTAATTCTATTTCTAAAATATTTTTAATACAGTAAGCATTTCTTTTTCATTATCATCTCTTTCACTTAGCAGTCTTTAGCATTGGTGTTTATGTTTGCAAATCCGAGTACCTACCTACCAACCAAAGCTTAGTAATTTTGCCAAAATCTCATATTATCTTGTCTTCAACAGCAGTTTGCACTACCTAAACAGATCACTTGCTTGTAAGTAATTCACTAATTATGCCAAACACTGCTAAGTTTTTGGCATTGTTTTGGCATTATTTTGTTTGGGTAACCAACAGCTTATTAGTAATACATTAACAATACAGTATAGATAGGATCAAAGCCAGTAACAGGATATGAATCAGTTATCAATGTTTTATATCGGGAGATAAAAAATAATGTCGGGAATGTCTTCTATTGCCTTCAATTACTGTATATATACGCCTCTCCTAGGTTTATTCGTGTTGTGCGGCCAACAATAATCGCAAAGCACCTAAACTCTATTGTACTCTAAACAAGAATATCAGCTGATTAATAAATTTCCGCCATATTGTTCGATATCGGAGTTAAAAGCACCTCCTTAGACTTCGTTATCTTGAAAACAATAACGTTTATGATAGCGTTCGACAAAATGTCAAAATGTGTAAGTTGGGTAGCCATTTCATAAAACATTATCGCCAATTGGAAAGCGTAAAAGTTTTCTGTTATCGTCTTCGACAAAAATGTACGTCTGGGTAGCACTACAAATATCGATGACGACCAAGGACGTCATTAGTCGTACGCAAAAGTCAATTCCATACATTTTTAAATAGCGTACTTCGATAACGACAAACGTTAAAGCATGTTGGGTAGACCCCCTGAACTGAGATCGGAAATATTTTATGAGTGATAAATTGCTGTAGGATTGATAGATCGGGTTATTGGATTGTACGATCAACTATTTATTGCTAAACTGAACTCATCTTGAAACATTCGCAATCGCAGTTACGTAAGTTATTTAATATGCGACAAGGTATTTTTTTTACAATACGATAAAGTATTAAAGTACTAACTGCAAAATACTGAAACGGTAATATTTAAATTAAGTGGCGTTAATGTACTTAGTTGTAATAAGTTGTATATTTTTCCAAAAAAAATAATTAAGATACTAATTAAGTGGAAAAAAGTGTAAGTGGTTTGTGTATTATTACTATATTATATGGATTACCTAGAAGACCCTACAGACAATAACAAAATATGCTGGACGGCTGAACCGATTCGGCTATTTTTAGTCTTGAAATATTCGTGAAAGTCCTGGGAAGGTTTAAACGGTTCATCACAAACTTTTTCTATACTAAACGAAGTGGGCACGGGTCAGCTAGTCTCTTCTTTCTCTTCTTATCTTATAAATAAAAATGAATTGCTGTTCGTTAGTCTCGCTAAAACTTTAACTTTTTTCACATTTGGGGACTTTCGTTGCGTGCGCTGCATAAACGGTTTCAGTCACTCAAAAACCACGCGAACGAAGTCGCGGGCACAGCTAGTTAGGTATAAAAACGAGTTTAGGTCACAAAGTAGATAATTTTAGGTGTAAAACAGCACACCTAAACATTATCGCCTCGCATCGCGAAATATTTTCACAATCCGAGTTGTAATAAAAGCCGCACTGAATTATGTATGATCTCAATTTCCGGAGTGGCGCGTTTGTTCTGTTTCGGCCATTATGTATGGACGGTATCGACCGCTCTCATTACGACGGCATAGTTAAATATTAATTGTTTAATCAATGCATCGGAACCGCAGAGGTCACTGTGTGAGGTTTAAACATAATGTTTATACGTTTATAGTTCACTAGCTGTTCCCGCGACTTCATTTGCGTGGTTGTCGTGGTTGTAAGACTTTTCTGTTTCAGCGATCTATGCATACTTCACCCTAATATCCATTACGAGTTTAATAATAACCTTGACAAAACCGTTGAGGAATTTATTAAATATTCTTTCTGGAGCCAATAAATTATTCAAGTGTTCCGAAAGTGGGTCACCGGGTTCGTTAATAATCTAATGGGTACTTGTTTTTTAACCCCGGACGAAAACAAAGGGTGGTTAACAATAAGATTAAGGTGACTGTATGTGTGTGGCATCCTTGCTTCCAAACTGATGAACCGATTTGGTTCCAGTTTTTAATGAGACTTGTTTACTGATACCCGGATGATAACGACGAGGGTTGTTAGAAGCTTAATATATATCTCTCTCTCTGTGTGTGTGTGAGAGTGGCTCGTAGCTCACCAACGAATACACCAATTTTGATCTGGGTTGTTTTGATTGAAAGTAACGTGACCGGGAGTGTTCTAAGCATTCGTTTCATTTAACATCTTCTTATATTATGTAAAAATGAATTGCTGTTTGTAAGTCTCGCTCAAATTCGAGAACGGATGAAACGATTCGGCTACTTTTGGTATTGATATGTTCGTGGAAGTCCCGGAAAGGTTTAAACGATTTCTATGCTCAACGAAGTGGGCACAGGTCAGCTAGTAGTATATAAAATTAAATCTAAAAAATTGTTGAATAAATTATTAACTAAATAGTCTAACCTACAAAATAAACTTGAAACAAGCCTTATTTGGCGTATTACGAAAGGTATTTTGATTAATTTTTGTCAAAAATAATTTTTAAACGGCTCTCGGGTTGAATTTTAATCCGCTCAACTTGTTTTTCATTTTAAGCTCTCCTCGCCTCTTCATCGCCTTTACAATTAAGTGATTCGTCATAATTTAAATACTTTACATTTTATTTTTTATACTTAAACGTATTTCACCCTTAATTTATTTTACAAGCAATGTACTTTGTTATTTTAATATATTATTTTATCAGTTGTTTACAATTAATATATGAATTGAACATTAAACTTTTCTCTGTCCAACATTGATGTGTTTTCACTTTCCATCAATTTTCCATTTGTAATAAATGATTTGCATGGAATAGATAAATCAATTTGAAAACTCGTAAAAATAGACACAACAAACATGTCAGGATAAGTGAATCGGAAGTTTCATGCCGACCGGAAATTGCGTAGTTCCAAATTCAATTTCCAGTCTCGGCCACCTAATAAATCCACTATTGAGGAAGTTTGCTTCGCCAAACTACACGCAAAAAGAGAAAATGTTTCAGCTGTAAATAACAAATAATTAGCTCACACGCCGATTTCGGTATCGGAGTTGTTTTATTTTATGCCCAAGTGTATGCGCAATACACTTTCTTTTATTCTTATTGCCCAGTGAGGCGTGGTGGACTGGATACTTTAAATTATGGACCATTGATCACCTTTCTTGGTGGTCTTCCTACAAGGTCCTAACCAAACTTGAAAACGATATTTTTAGTGGTTTGACATACCTACACGGGAATTGTACCCACGACCTCTTAGTCGAGAGCCAAGCTCTAAACCTTCCAGGAAGGCGTTAAATAACAACAAATCATAACACTAACGATGGCGATAAAATATTAGAAATGAATATTTATGGCACGGTTTAATAAGTTGTTCGAAAGTTCGCGTCGCAGTTTACTTAGCTTAGCAAGATTGCCGATTATGAGACATTCTAGGGGAAATACGAGTATTTTACTTAACGTGACGTTATTTAATGTAGGCACACGATGAAATAAAAAATTTTCCCCGCAGCTGCACTAGGGATGCGACAATTACCAAAAAAATCGAGTAATATAATCGATATCTCTCATTCCCACAACAATAGTTTTTTTATGAAAAAATAATCGATTTTTATAATAAACAATTTTTTACAAGCCCTAGTTGATACAAAAGGTTTACATAATATTAGAATCAATATCAACGGAATTAAAAAAGGACAGTAAATATAAGATTATTATATTACGTTAATCGATTATTTTAAATGAAAAAATGTGTATCCTACAATAAAAAATAGTGCATCCTACAATAAAAAATTGTGTTTCCTACAGTATAATATCCTACACGAATACTGCGCGGGATAAGAAGTGTACCTACTTCTTTTACAGTACTTTTAAAGTAAGAAAAACACACACAAACAAACGCATTTAGTGTGATCGTAAAAGAGAAGCCCTTTTGCATTTGCATGTTTCATAAAAGTTAAAACAAAATCGCGATGTAAAATCCCCAGTTCGTTCAATGTCTCATAAGAAGCGTAAAAGGTCGAGGGTATCTAGTGGTGCCACTAGGGCCCACTAGGGCGCGAGTGCTCCTACAGGGCCTAGGACATTGTCTCCCGGTTTACGGTTCACCTTTTTATTTACGCGTGAGAGCCCTTCAGCTTTGTTGAGGAGGAGAATTAAGGTTCTCAGGGTTGATATGGGAGCATTCAACTCGCGAGGATCGTGTTACGTTTTGTTGTACTTGCACGTGTTGCATGAGGTACTTTTAGATACATTTTTGTTCTTACGAGCTTGTAAATTAACTTAAATTTTTACTTCTTTGGAAAACACACAAAATAGTTTACGGGCACTTATAAAACCTGTTGTTTTTGGTTCCGTACACAAAGGGTAAAAACCTATTACTTCGCTGATCCAAGTTTAGCTAGGACAATGCAGGATCACCTGATCCATCCGACGCATGCATCATCTTTCTTATCAGACAATAAGAAAGATGATGCATGCGTCGGATGGGCATGTAAAAAATAATATCGTTTTATATGAGTTATACATTATCAATAGCTGACCCGTGCCTTCTTCGTTGAGCATACAAATGGTTTAAACCTTCCCTGGACTTCCATGAATATTTCAAGACTAAAAATAGCCGAATCGGTTCAGCCGCTCTTAAGTTATAGCGAGAGAGAGAATAAGTCATTTTATGTATATCTTATACTTAAAATGACTTATTCTAAAAATTAAAAAAACTTGCTGTTCGTTATATCTATACATATAATAAATCTGTAGAGCAGTCGTGTCTGTACATTGAAGATATTTGAAAAAAAATATGATAGGGGACCTTTATTTACGCAATAGTACCCAAAACTATGATTTTTGAAATTTTTGTCTGTTTGTCTGTTTGTCTGTTTGTCTGTTTGTCTGTTTGTCTGTGGGTTTGTGCACGCTAATCTCAGAAACGGCTTATCCGATTAAGATTTACTTTTCACTAATATATTGCGGCAAGCTTCACTTAACATTTAGTGTTTGTTTTATGTAAATCGGTTCATAAATAAAAAAGTTATGACAATATTAAAAGATCATGTCGTTTTTGCTGGACGTTTGTAGGAAGCGCGCGCCGCGCCGGGCTCGGGAGCCGTGCGCCGCCGCGCGCGCGCGCCGCTTCAAATTGTATTAGCAGCAAACGCACCGGGGCCGCGGGGGTGACTTTTATTTGTTAGTTTTAGGCTTGCTAGGTAGGAACAATCTAAGATTTTTTTTCTTGAGTTTATTACGAAAGTTATTTGTATAAAAATAGTTAGTACTTTTACTGTACAGTCCTTTGTGATAAGTAGGTACTGTATACATATTTGTTAGCGTAGGTTAGTAATAAGTAAATAAATAAAAACCGGCCAAGTGCGAGTTGGACTTGCACACCGAGAGTTCCATACAAACCTGATTGACATAGAATTTTGATTTGGTTACAGCTTGAATATATTAGACACCTAAGTATTTGTTATAAGTTTCAATTAAACACATTCATGACAAACGATGGGGTACTAAGTTTAAAAAAATCTAAATATTTTTGATAATTTTATAATGAGTTCACGGGAAGTACCCTTTAGGTTTTGATTCCCTTACGAGTGTCGAAAATGATGAAATTTAGCGACATAAGCGACTGCTTTTGATTGCATTGGCTAAGAAGTCTGATTTTTTCACTGCTTCAAGGAACAGTAGTTCCTGAGTATTTTATATAATTTTCATCACAACACGCGTTTCTGAGTAAAAGGGTCTTGACAGACAGACGGACATGGAAATGATCTTATAATGTGTTTCGTTTTTTCCTTTTGAGGTACGGAATCTTAAAAACAGTTTTAAGATTTTCATAAATATATTGCTCTTTTTTTTGTTTTTTCTATTTAATAAGATAGACGTTAAAAACATCTCGATAGTTACTAAACTGTGTTACAGGGGAAAACTGTTGATACAACTCGATTCCAATCGAGATACCTTTTGAAATTCTAGCCTTTTGCGGCCTGCCCTGGATATGTGTTAACAGTGTGATTATTATGGGTTTTTTTTGTCAAATATCATAATATTGATAGAGTATTCTCTTATACAAATCTATATATACGCGAAATGCCGTACTTTTAATACAATTATAGCAAAGTTGAGTAGGTACCTACATTTATACAATACGTTATCCGAGAGTTATACTCAGCGTGCATCATTAGCAATGTATAATATTATATTGCATTCTATATTATAGTTCTCATTCTGTCCTTTGAAATTCATACTACAGCCTACTATTACTGTACATTTTTATAGTATTCTTTGTCCAAATTATGTATTCGATAACTGCATAATATATAGAATTTTGATTAACATAAGTATTGTGTTTACAGTTAAACTAAAAAAGTTATGTCAATATAAGTTAGATTTATATTTTTCTTCATATTTTTATTTCTTAGTTTTTATTATGGACCGAATGGTTTTTATGTTAGGTACAACTTAGGTTTGTTTTCTTTCTTTTGGGACTTTCTATATTTTGCTACTTATCTGTATAAAATCAGTTAGTACTTTAACAGTGAAGTGATTTATAATCAGTACCTACATGTTTGGTTATTAATAAATAAAAAAACAGGGCAAGTGCGAGTCGGACTTACGCACCGAAAAGACCGCAAAATTTTGCGGCGCGCTGTCTTAATATCATTGTCGCCACACCAGCAGCGTCGGCGTGGAAACGATCATCGTCTGCAGTCGCTGCGGCGCAAAATCCATACATATCTTAGTACTAGATGTTCGTCGTGTATGTGAGCGTACTATCAAGTAGTCCCGTTCGCATTATAGTAATTGTACACGGTCGTTTGTCAAGCTGGTAGTAGGAATTGTCAACATAAAGTAGTTTTTTAAATACCTCAACGACAGTTTTTATAACTAAAAATATTTTTAAAACAGATTTATTCTAACACTGCCCTAAATCACTTTTCCACGCGTACGAAGTCGCGGGCACAGCTAGTAATATGATATGTTAGCTTTGTATAATATGGGAATTCGCATCATATTCCTATAAGATGATATCGACAGTACGGAAACTGTGTGTAAGATGTATAACAGATTCAGCCTCCTGACGTATCTCAACCTACCAGAACCGTCAAGTCTCTAGAGAGTACACAGACTATATTCGAAAGGCTAAAGCTCAAACTCCAATTGACAGCTGAGTTTAAGCGCTGCTTGGAGAGCTAAGCTCTACGGTTACGGTTATTATACCAAATATTGCACACGGCACCATTGTAGTAGGTTTCATTGAAACCAGATGCAAGTTTCATATGCCGGTTCTTCTCGCTGGGCTAGTTCCCGAACCGGTAGTAGGCATCATATAGAAACAACGTTCAGAATGCATTTTTGTAAAATTTATTTTGAATAAAAAATTTTGACTTTGAATTTGATCTACGATAGATCTAATAATATTTAAAATATTTATTTTCATTATACACATAGTTTGAAACATGTAAACTGTATGGCAGTTTGTCAAAAGTATTTCTGGTGAGACAATCAGGTAAATTGAATATATTTTTTGTTATTTCAACTCGGGAATCGAACCCATGACCTTCGTGTCGAACCACTAGATCACAACTACAAATAGGAAATCAAACGCGCACCTGAAGGGAATACCTGAGTGAGTGCACATTCTCATGTTTCAGCCCGTATAGCCACGACCGGTTGTTGGAGGGGTTTGTATTTCCGGATGTTTTTCAACAAGGATCATACTCTACCGGGTAGCTGTCCCAGCAGCCTACTCCTTTTACATCCTGCGGCTCCTTTTACATCAACATGCATCACTCAATGTCCGTATTTCGCAATTGCTTTTTTCCAACGACGATAAACCGACACGACTGGCGAGAGATCAGGCGCAGGTCCGACTTTTTACATGCTCATCCAACGCATGGATCATCTTTCTTGTCAGACAATCAGGTGATCAGCCTGCATTGTCCTAACCAACTTTGAAAGCAACATTTTTGTTTGTTCCAACGCGGGAATCGAACCCACGACCTCCGGGTCGAGAGCGAAGCTCTGAACCACTAGATCACGGAGGCAACGCAACCATATAGGCCTGGTTAATACCAGGCAGACATCGCAAAAAAACTCATTAAAAAATTTTTGAGACTAAATTTGCAAAAACTCAAATGATAGTCCCGTGAGTCTTGCATCACATAAAATGCTGAAGTATTTTTCACACTCGCGTCAATATAATATATAAAGAGAAAAAAGTTGCATATTGTTTTAAGCTATATTTAGCTATATAGGTATACTCATCCTTAAGTTTTGTCAAATATGTAATATTACTAACCTATGGACCATAAAAATCTGAAATATAGAAAATTTGTATTTTTGTATTTGTATATTTAAACATCTAAATTTGTAAAACGACAATCCACTGGTACGTATGAAGATTAATATATATTTTTGTGATTTTTTAAAAGTATCAATATTAAAAAAGGGGGTTCAAAGTGTTAAAATTTTTAGCTAATAGCGCGCGCGCTGCCTTAACTAATCATATATGATGTATAAATACATTAATGATTATGCCTGGTATTATGACGTAAGCCGTTTGCCGTGGGCTCGCGATTTAATTTTCATTATGGTTATTATTGTGATTAAACGTACGGCATATTACAGCTAGCCCGTGCAGTTTGGTTGATGAATTGGCCTTTATTAATGAAGCGCGAAAATTAATATGTTGCCAATAAACATAATAGTGTCACTAGGAGTTGTCTGTAGGACTAAAAATTTTTGTAATATCTAGTTATAGTACGAGAGCCCACGACCAAAATTTTTGTCTCATAGCAATACGGCCAAAACCGCATCAAATCGATAGATACGATTATCCTGAACTCGAAAATACCAATATCAGACATTTTCCGCGTAGCGTTTGATCTGACCGAATTTTCAAAATTGTCAAAGAATTTTACCGAACCATAGCAATATGTCTGATTTGCAGACTGTAGTTGAATGATAGTTCTGAGATAACGGAAACATATTTTTCAGACGTTAGTGGTGTAGCGCAAACCCGTAAAATCACTTAAAAAAATAAAAAATGAGACAAAAAAAATGTCTCATAGCAATACGTCTGAAAATCTTTTTTATTAGTAAATTTTGGTTATTTGATGCGAACAAAACAATTTTCAGACGGAAATGTGAACGCATTAAATTTTGAGACCGTTTTGAAAATGTTAACAAATTTTACCGATCGGTATCATAGCAATATGTCTGAAAATTGTTGGACATGATAAAATAAGTTGTCCACATGTGCAAAAAATTTATATCAGACAAATTAAGTGTAGCACCTTCTCTATCAGACAGCTTTTCGATACCCAGATATCATTTAAAAATCGTATTGAGGCATCTTGAATTTTACAAAAGAAATAGGTAATGACATCTGTCATCTGTCAAAGTACATATAATAGACAAGGGAGATTCTTGAATATCTATGAAGGCTGTAAAAAAAAACATTTAACAGAGGCGTCCGCGTCGGCCAGGCGACTCCGAAACGTTATTTTCGTTTTTGGGAGTATATGCTACACTTAAAGTGTCTGAAAACAGGTTCTTGGTAATCATGGCAGCAATACGAAAAGTTGAAAAAAAAATATTATCCGAATGCTATGATACAGGTCGGCTAAATTTGTTACATTTTCAAAAATGCGCTCAGGCTATATGCTACGCGCAAAATGTCTGAAAACAAACTTTTTCGTAATACAATTATAAAATCTATGTACATTTTCACTATCAGACGTATTGCTATAATACCAACTGTCTTTTTTTTTGACACAGCAGAAATGGCCTCCCACGCAGTTGCTACACTTTCGACCGTTACTACACACCTAGTCGGGTTCAGAATCATACAATCTAACGATTTTATAGGGTTTTTGCCGTATTGCTATGA
Source organism: Celastrina argiolus (assembly GCA_905187575.2). Classification (NCBI taxonomy): domain Eukaryota; kingdom Metazoa; phylum Arthropoda; class Insecta; order Lepidoptera; family Lycaenidae; genus Celastrina; species Celastrina argiolus. Next base: position 10,976,467 of record LR994599.1, on the reverse strand, counting down.
GACATGGTTTTGGTCGTGGGCTCTCGTACTATTAAGGCTGCGCGCGCGCTATTAGCTAAAAATTTGAACACTTTGAACCCCCTTTTTTAATATTGATACTATTAATAAATCATAAAAAAATATATTAATCTTCATACCGCATACGTACCAGTGGATTGTCGTTATACAAATTTAGATGTTTAAATATACAAATACAAAAATACAAATTTTCTATATTTCAGATTTCTATGGTCCATAGCTTAGTAATATTACATATTTGACAAAACTTAAGGATGAGTATACCTATATAGCTAAATATAGCTTAAAACAATATGCAACTTTTTTCTCTTTATATATTATATTGACGCGAGTGTGAAAAATAATTCAGCACTTTATGTGATGCAACTTGCAAGACTCACGGGACTATCATTTGAGTTTTTGCAAAATTTAGTCTCAAAAGTTTTTAAATGAGTTTTTATGCGATGTCAACAGGCTTTGGTCGGCGCGGGGTCATTCACACAAAGCTTTATTATAGCGGCATTACAAATCGATGATGCCTCATTTATTAAATTAGGACCAGTAGTTTGGACGCTACGGTGCAACAAACATACATTCCTAGACTGCAAAAATTACCCTTCCTTTTGGCTTTGTCGAAGTCGGCAAAATTCAAATCTTATTCTATTTACCAAATTAATGTTATTGCACTTCTTCATTGCTGTGTAAATAAATAACATTTAAATTGGTAGCATCATAACCCATAGCTTTGTTTACAATTTTATCAAATTGAATCTGAGCGGAGTATACTAAGTACCTAATATTAAAAAGATCGCTGTCAAATTTTTTTTTTAATATTTTTTTTACATTAAAAACTACTTTTGACTATAATAGTACCTTTTTTTTTTGCGTTGCGCATACCCCGCAACCCCGGGACAGTGTCGCGAGGTTATGTTGGACTCCCCAGTGCTTCGCACTGAGTTTATCAACTAAAACCCCCCGATGTCCTTCTTCACGCTTTTTGGCGGGGCCATGGGAACTGCTATACTACCACAACCCCGCTGGCGTCTTGCCTCATCGGGCATCATCTTATTATAGATAACGGCGATGCTGCCATCTTTCTTCGCCAAGAGTTCCCCGGACATTAGGGAGCTCTAGCCCTCTGGATCCTTCGGCAGACGGCAACCCCCGGTGGTACCGTCTACGGATCCATTCACGGCGCTCTATTTAGCGCATTGAGGTGCGCTAAGCGTCTCCGTCCTCGTCGCCTACGACGCATCGGATGCGACCCCGCCGAATTCTCCCGCTCCCGCTCAGCTGCCTCTTTTTGCAGCATAACCATGGAACTATAATAGTACCTACTAATTCTGATAGATTTCGGTATATAGCCTGCCAATTCTACCAGTGACCTTTTCCCCAACCATTTACTTTTCCAACTGTTTTATTATTTAGGATGGTTTATCTAATCAAACCTATTTGCAGCGGACAAATATAAGGGTCGCGGATAACCTTTTAGTAAATTCGCGACAGATTATTTCGCGCAGTTTGCGTTGAATAGCGGTTAAGCAGGATGAGTGGTTACCCGTTACCCTTCGTCCCTGGTTCCGTACAATGCGACCCTCATATTCAGCCAACACCGACTTGCGTCAGAGCTCAAAGCCATTGTGCTCGCGTACGACACATGTCAGAATATAGCCTGTAACATTAGCGTACGACTGTTCTTTTTATCGAACTAAAACAAAATATTATAATGTTGTAAATTCAATCAATGAATGAATGAACAAATGAGTGAATGAATAATTATACTTTATTGTGTCCAAACCAAGAAATGTTGTATATTGTAACACTAGCTGATCCGTGCCCACTTCGTTGAGCATACAAACCGTTTAAACCTTCCCTGGACTTCCACGAATATTTCAAGACTTAAAATAGCCGAATAGATTCAGCCGTTCTCGAGTTTTAGCGAGACTAACGAACAGCAATTCAAAGAAGATAAAGAGACAATATAAATAGGTAAAAACAAGATAATAACCTGCAGTTAAACTGCGCAAGCAGTTTTGCGGGGCATGTTTAATGTAAACTTAACATAATATGTATATTAAATAAATAAATTATAATAAAAAAGGAAGGGTAATGATTTTGGCGGTCTATGTTATTTGTATGTTTGTTATGTCGTTATAGTACTCCGATTTTAATGTCAATAGTTTCGTAACGCCCAGGTAATACACAACAACGATTGCTATTCGCTATACCTAAATTATAATAAGCACAGTGAGTTGTTATGTTATGTTACGCGCAAACGGCTGGTCCAATTTTGATATAATTTGGTATGCAGGACGCTGAGAACTTGTGTTAACATAATATCCGCGAAGTTGAGACGCTTCGGCAAGCTACAGGACGGTGCGGCATCCTTAAGGACGCCTCGTCATCCCTAAGAACGTTGCAGCATGCCAAAGCACAATTGCCGATATTGTGCGCTTGCATGTAGGATGCCGAAGGATCCTTTTCCTTGCCGATGCCGATAATGGGCGCCGGGCCTAAGACATTCGCTATTATCCATTACGAAATTCGAAAACGAAATGTACGGGATATGATACAAGCTTCAAATTCATTTAGCGTACTTTAAGTCAAATCACATTTTTGATTTCGAACTTTGTAAGTGATAATAGCGAATGCTCGAATAAACGCCCACATTACACAGTCTTCAAGAAGTGTCATCGGTTGGATGAAACTACGATTTCGGCGGGGTGTATTAAATTTTAATGAACGCCATCATCGGCCATTGTTCCAAACGCCAGTAATTTACATGGCGGCCATCGCATTAACGATGACGGGGCGGTTTCTCTTAATTATCATTTTGCACGGTTCGTCAGACACGTGGCTCCTGATACTGGGCACGTGCTGGATGCTCTACCTAAATTTAATTACATTTATAACTACTTGTATGTATACTCTAAGTGTAACTAAATAAAATATTTATACTCTTTAGCGCGTTTATTAAAAGTTACAATTGTGGTATAACTAAACCTTATTACACAACATAAGTCTTAACAAAACGACCGGCTGTGACGCGGGACGACTGGCGTGTACTCCAGCGCACCGAGCTCTATGTGACAAAATTGCAAGCAAGCCTACAGTGATATAGCTTTTATAATATATGCACGGTGTTAAAATAAATATATGATAATACTTTAGGGTGTATATCGATATATAGAGTACTGTGAAAGTACAATGGGTAAAAGAGTTACTTTTGACTTTCATGTTTCTATAAGAAATGCCCCAACTTCATAAATTTGCTCTTACAATAATAAAAAGTAAATGCTTTCTCTAAAGGCAACAATCGATTGTGACGTCACTTTGTTAATCCTACATAGACATTACACCAACCTGCGTACAAATATCGTTTTGTGAATTTATTTAAATGCTTTAAACTTAAATGTTTTAAAACTTACCCTAATTCTTATTTAGCTCATCTTTTGATTGTCTACGTAATGAGTCTAAAAGTAAGTAAATGCTATATTCATTCAATTATCTATTTACGTAATGATAACTGTTATGATGCCACAGCATACATTAGGATCCCTTCATATGTTCAATAATATACTCGTATATTAATAGTATTAGGTTTATTACACGTTGCTATTATATACAAAATCACATAGCTAGGCACATATGTCCTACCTTCATAGCCTCTCTAAAGCCCGTTTAAATAAAACAATCTCAAACTCAACCTCAACTAGAGAATACTTTGACAGGTAAAAAACGTTTCGTTACACTTTTAAAAATGAATAATTTTAATTATGTTACTAACTTAAATTTTTTTCTTTCTTAAAACGTAAAAATAACGATTATAAAAATATACATTATACTTATTTTATTGTTTTCTGTAATCTATAATATGAATATAACGGTATAAAAAGAAAATAAATTAAAGTACTATGTAACATTAATAAAGTTGTTCACTTTTAAAAGTAAACCGAAACGTTGTTTTATCTGTCAAATAGGTTCTCAAGGTGAGGTTGGGTTTGAGATTGTTTTATTTATACGGGCCTAAGAGGACTCATACATAGACTGAGTTAAGTATCACTGTCAAATGTCATATTTGACATTACATTGTTTTAAGCCTAATTAATAATGGCATAGCATTATGTAACAATAACTATGATTTGTTTGCTAGCACAGTAACATGGTCGGTAATAGGGTACTGATAATATAATACTTCTATCATTATAGAAGTATATAGCCTATACCCTCCCATATTTCGAGTCTTACACGATTCTTAATCCATTACGGATACAAACAATTGTCTTAAGGGAGACCCAAGGTTTCAGGATATTGCAATTTGATTGTTTATTCAGATACGGGCAAGTTTTGGAATTAGGTGAGCCGGGATAGCTGGATTAATTAATATTTGTGTTTGAACTAGTATCCGTGCCCTTGAGTGATTAAGTGACCTTTTCAAGCTCAGTTGAAGACGATTTCCCTTTGTTAATTTAATTAGAAGTGTGAATTGTACATATTTACTTTGTTACGTTACGTGGGGCTTATTGAAATTGCCTTCAACTCGGAAGGGGTTTAACGCAATTAAGGGGGTAATTAAATAAATTATTGATAAATTAATTAGATGTTACATCTGGGTTATATCTTTTACTGATAAAAGTGGCATAATATGTTTTGATCCAGAGTTTTTGCTTCTTGCTAACCAAATTACATCTAAAATAATTCACCCTTTGGTTATAAACATTATTATTTATTCTTCACACAAACGACCAGTACCATCACAGGTACTTAACACAAAACTGTAAGAACATTAATAATAGCTCCCCTCACCGATTTCGGTGTCGGTAGCCGATTTCATTGAATTTTGCCCAGCTACGCAGGAGTTATTTTATAGTGCTTAAGTGTGTGCGCAATACACAGAAGCACTCTCTCTTCCTTTTACTCTCATAACCCAGTGGGACGGTAAACCGACACGACTGGCGAGAGATCAGGCGCAGGACCGACTTTTTACATGCCCATCCGACACATGGATCATCTTTCTTGTCAGACAATCAGGTGATCAGCCTGGTTTGTCCTAACCAAACTTGAAAACAACATTTTTTGTTGTTCCAACGCAGGAATCGAACCCACGACCTCCGAGTCGAGAGCGAGGCTCTGGACCACTAGACCACGGAGGCGATCGAAATGTAAGAAAATTAGTGTTATTCTATTTAGGACTTTCAAAAACCTGAAATCAGGCCCCTGATTCAAGACGCCATCGCTAATTCATCGCTTACGAAGTTCGAAAACAAAATGTATGAGATTTAACATAAGGTTCGCTAAGTGGCACACGAATTCGCTTGTCACTAAGCGAACCTTATGTCAAATCCCATACATTTTGTTTTTTGATCTTGAATCAGGGCCCTGGTGTTAAATATCTATACTGTGCTAATTAAGAATACCCATAAACTCGTCTATACCTGTTTGTACCTAGTGACCTAGTTGAACGCCTCCGTGGTCTAGTGGTTCAGAGCTTCGCTCTCGACCCGGAGGTCGTGGGTTCGATTCCCGCGTTGGAACAACAAAAAATGTTGTTTTCAGGTTTGGTTAGGACAATGCAGGCTGATCACCTGATTGTCTGACAAGAAAGGTGATCCATGCGTCGGATGGGCATGTAAAAAGTCGGTCCTGCGCCTGTTCTCTCGCCAGTCATGTCGGTTAACCGTCCCACCGGGTTATGAGAGTAAAAGGAAGAGAGAGTGCTTCTGTATATTGCGCGAACACTTGGGCACTATAAAATAACTCCTGCGTAGCTGGCCTGGTTTCAATGAAATCGGCTACCGACACCGAAATCGGCGAGGGGAGCTATTATTATTATTATACCTAGGAGGTATTGGTATCAACGATAAATTGATCAATAATGTCTATGAAAATCGATATTAACATCTCAACAATAGTAATTCGATATTCGACATAGGATATTGTCATTTGTACCAAAGGGAGGAGGCGGACCGCAAGTAATGTGTACCCGCCCTTGTATCTCGCATATAATTTCTTTTGATAAAATTGCTTTGTGCTGGGCTTAATAAGTACGGGTCGGTTCACAACGGCCGGCCGGTATTAACCCCGTCCATTGTAATATTACCGTTATCGATTAAAATACGTGTTGCAATATGGTATTTTTGAGTATAGAAATTGTTGTAAAAATACCTGTCTGGTGTATTATGTAAGTTAATTATAACATTACTAGCTGACCTGTGTCTTCTTCGTTGAGCATAGAAACCGTTTAAACCTTCCCTGTACTTCCACGAATATTTCAAGACTAAAAATAGCCGAATCGGTTCGTTCAGCCGTTCTCGAGTTTTAGCGGGACTAATGAACAGCAATTCATTTATATATATAAGAGAAAATAGATAGATATCTATAGATTACATCAACAATATAAGCTATATATCAGCGTGTAATCTATTAAAACACAATTACGATTTTGTAATCTGAGGTATAGCTGTACGTCCCTTTAAATTTAGCCTAAACGTAAAGTAACCTATAACCACTGAAATTTTGACATATTTACTTATTGCGCACACTTATAATACTTTCACCGGAACATCAAAAGACCAATACTTCAGTATCGAATACATTTTATAACCATTTAACAATAATTATTACATTTAAATATAAAATTAAAAACTTTCATTGTAAAAATCCGCTATTTTGACACTGCCGACTGTAGAATATTGTCTATAGTCTATGGATTTATAGTCGCAAACAATAATCATGTATTGTATTTTCATCACTGACTAGTCTGTGGCTGTGTCATAGATCATTTGTTTACTTTTGGGTTTTTTAAACGGGACGTAATATATGGATTAATGATGATGAATACAATTTTAATGGTGGGTTTATTACAATTTTAATGGGAAGGTTGTGGGATATTTAAGGGCAATGTGACGTTAAAGTTACAGGAAATATCTAGTACATCACCATGAGTTTTTATTAATAAGAACTCAGAGCAATTTAGTACGTACTAAGAAAGTAGGTTACTCCAATAAATACCAAAACTTGTTGGAATATTCAACAAAAATCCCGGTACATAATAAATAAGATACTTCTTCTGTGCGATTTAATATAGTCAAGGGTGCCGTTAAATGGATTCAATTCCGAGATATCCTTCAGAATATATAATAACAGCTAAAGATTCCAGATACGGAGGTACTCTAATCAAATATTCGAAACTCTTCTGCAAACGAGCTGACTTTAACAAGCGCCGATGCATAAGTAATATCGGATTGAGAAGGAAAACGAATCCGTACGTATTTATTTGTAATTAGGTTTATGTGATTTCGACTTATGTTGCTAAGCGTAGATTAGCGCTATATAAGTCGTCCTTTTGCGGCCTATTTAAATACCCTATAAATCTATAACTAAAAGCTAAAACCCATACATTAGATCGCTGTCATATTGTAAATGTCGGATTAAGAAGAAAAACTAGTATCAATGTAATTTCGACTTATGTTGCTTAGCAAAGATTAGCGCTATTAACCTCTAATATATGCTTAGCAACTTAAGTCCTCCTTTTGCGGTTCATTTAAATAACCTATAAATCTATAACTAAAAGCTAAAACCTATACAATAGATCGCTGTCATATTGTAGCCGATGCGTAAGTAATGACTTTGACTTCGACTTAGGCTATACTAGTTAATCCTAATTAAGTAAGAATTAATTTAGTCTAGGCAAAACTAGTTCCGGAATTCGGGTTTGGCCGGTCATATTATTATTATTAGCCTGAACTGTCCCACTGCTGGGCAAAGGCCTCCCCCAGTGTCCTCTAGGTATTTTTTCCCTGCCACCGCTAGCCAGCCTGTGTGGTACTTATGCGTTCAGCTTCGTCGCGCCATCTTGTTCTGGGTCGGCCTCGGCGACGTCGTTTATCCTCTGGTACCCAATCGGTGCGCATTTTAACATACAATTATTTTATTTTACTTTCTTTTATCAACAGAAATAATAATAAAATGTTACCCAGACGAGTACCTACTCGTATTCTACATAGTACAATATCAATATTTGGCGTGACGAATGTAGAGTGCATAAATCACATCTGTATCTACAAACACACCGCGTAAATAAACATTCAGTTCAAAAAAATGCTACGGGTCTTTTGCGTCACCAAATTTTAAAGTATCCAAGTATTTGACAAAAACGCATGGGTACAAAGGTTTCCTGGGAGACAGTGTGGTCTCCAAATTCTTGACAATGCATCATTGTTGTCAGACATAATACGCGGCATTAACATTTTATACCGCGATTCATGTCATTGACAATTTATTGTTGTGTACCTAGCGGGAATAATTGAAGCTACGTTTTTGTAACGTTATCAAATGTCATTTATGGCGGTGTTTTAATTTTTATACATTCCTCTAGCGATACACAAACTACTTGCAACCTTTCGACTTTATTAGTCATTTTGCATACAATTTATATAATACCCGACCAGTTTTGACTAAGTCACAGCATAGTCATAAAATCCCAAAGTATATTTAAAACTTATAATCATTTGCGTAATAAATTATGATCTTAGAATTGCATAATGAAATTTTAAAATTTGTAGAGAATGAAATTTTATCAAACAACCAAATATACTATTTGATATAATCACAAATTAATATAATAATTTATTATGACACATCAGATAGATTAATAAAAGTGTTACATGAATTTCCACAAACATTCTCTTTATTATAGTTCGTCCCTGATAAATTTAACCTAATCGTAGGTAAACAAACCAAAAACACCGAAATTTTCACATATTCACTTATTGTGCACACATAACAACACTCTCGAAGGTATAATATTATCAAGGATTACACTTCATTATCCAATACATTTCATAACAATTAAACAATAATTAATATGTTTAAACGTCAAATGAAAATCTTTCACAGAAAAAATACGCCATTTTGACACTGCCGATTGTAGAATATAACCCTATAGTCTATGGATTCATAGCAAACAAAAATCATTGTATTAATATTGGCCAATTGGGATCAGTTACGAGTCCTTGGTTGTGTCATAGACGGATTTGTTTACGTTTAGGTTAAATTTATCTCGGACGTACTATAGTTAATAAACAGATGCATAAAAATACACGACCGGTTGCGACTAAGTCATCATCGGGTGTAGACGACTAAAGTACGTAAAGTGAAAAAAGTGCAAGTAATTTGTGTATCATTACTGTGTAACATGTATTTCCATCAAGAACACAGTACACTCAATAACATAACCTAGGTACATTTCGTATTTTACAATAGCATTACGAATACGTATCTGTCAAATGTTCCTGCTTGGTCTGCACGGTATAATTAATCCCGCATTTTTTATCTGCGACATGATGCGAGACGTCACGGAGTTTGTCCCGACGACATCTGCCTCTGACGCCTTTGTCATCCGTTCCTCAGGTAGAGGAGATAATAGGAATTATCTGCAAAGAGTTGACATTTCCCTTCGTGACCTTTTATAGTAGAGTGTTTTGATAATTTCTGTTGGTTCAAGGGATTTTGCTTGGAACGGCTTTGCGCTGCTCGACTTAACCTCAATATTGCCGACGTTCACTATTGTCGTAAAGCTTTGAACAAAATGTTTGAAGTTCAATGATAATGAACCCAAGTCTCCCTTTTATTTGCGAATAGGATTAAAGATTCGAGCAAAGTAATAGTAAAAATAACTTAATGTAATTTGTGTTTCTTACTATATAAGATGTAAAACAAATGAGTGATAATACTTTAGAGTATGTATGTGCCTCCTATGTAGAGTTTACTGTGAAAGTACCAGCGCTGAAAGACTTACTTTTGACTTTTATGTTTCTATGATAAATACCATCCCATCCCATCATAAATTTGCCCATACACTAGTCTAAAAAAAAGAAACTTTTTCACCGCTTGTAAACTCTATATACGGAATCCATACACACGCTAAACTATTATAACTCATTAATATTAACTCATCAAAAACACAGCCTGTATTTTTAACTATCATTTATTTACTTTCACCAGCGTTGAGTTGAAATTTCGCGTGCATTCTTCATAACGCTGCGCTCAAAAACAGGAATCAAGGACATCTTGGAGAACGTGGGGGGTGTTAGCCGAATCCATCTTGACCGCTGGGCACAGATAGTCACTGAAAGGGTACCCGAAGATGGATGACGCTGACATGGCTGGCCTGAGAAAAGACGACTTGAATGCATATCAGCCGGGCTGGCCAGTGTTGGCACAGGAAAGAGATAAATGGAAGACCTTGGGGGAGGCCTTTACCAGCAGTGGCATAGCATAGGTTAATCAATCATTGTTAATCAACAATTAGTAATAAATATTTGAGAGTCATCAAATCGACATACCTTTTGCTATATCGGTTAGCCACCACAATCGAGAGTTCTGTTCAAGAAATTATTGGACGTCTCATCTAAATAAAGCTACTAACCGAAAATTAGCTTGATAGTAATCAATTGAAAACAATGTATCGGGGAACCCTGACTATAACCAGTTTTAAGACACAACCTTACCAGATATTTCTTATTTTTGCAATATAACAACCATATTGACTATTATTAAATATTTGTATATTCATATCAAAAGAATGTTGGATGTATTGATGAATATGTTATGATGCATGGATTTCATCTCTCCTCCGCATAAAATTGAATTACATTATAGGACTTCTCCGCAAACGCATTATACATGAAAAGGGGTACAAAGAATATTATTTGCGAATTGAATTATATAGATTTATTGATGTTTGTACACGTATGTTAGCTAAAGTGTTCGGTTCCCACAATTCCGCATGTAGCGAAGGTCAGCCGGTCCCGTAAAACTGCCGGAACGTAGGCCTTACCTTCCGGCTGTACGTACCATTTGTATGAAGCTACACCCGGCATTTTTGCCGGGTCCGGTATTTTTCATTATACACCTACTTAGCCACTTTATTACTAGACCGGCAGATCCATCGACATAAGGGACACCGGGCCTAAAAGAATATTGATTCGAACAGTTCATTACAGATTGCTATGTTTACGTGTGCTTCAATAAAGCTTAGAAATGTGCTCAGATCTCTATCTAGAAGACAGAGAGAAAGAGAAAAACAGAGGTCGTGGATCGTTGAAGGAACTGAAATTATATTTTCAAATTTGGCTAGAACATTGCAAGCTTATCCGATGGTTGGACAAGAAAGATGATCCATGCGTCAGATGGGCATGTAAATGCACCAATTCCCTCTAGTCATGTCGGGTAACTGTCCCACTCAGTGGTCTTTGCTCACAGTGCCAGTATAAAGTGACACCCGTGGACCAGGGCCCTAATTCTCAGGGCTCGAACTCAGTTTTTACTATCGGTCTGTCCCGCTCATGCAAATGAGATTTACCGCGCGTGCGAGCGGGATATACTAATATTCGAGCTTTTTTCCACTGCCCGAGAATCGTGCTCCAGGTGATCAGCCTGATTGTCCTGACTAAACTTGAAAACAACATTGTTTGTTGTTCCAACGCGGGAATCGAACCCACGACCTCCGTCGAAGCGAAGAACCACTAGACCACGGAGGCGATACTATTATTATAATCTAACGAAATAAAACAGGGAATCGATCTAACATACACTTGGTTCAGTAAAAAAGGAATTTATCGTTGTCGTATAATTTAATGTTGTAAACAAAAGGCTCGTTCACCCCACCCCCTACCCCGCTCCCGGCATCCCGCGCACTTGTAACGGACATGTGTATGCACGTGCGTTTTGTTTACGTTCCCACTGCATGCGTCCGTTTATGTGCGACTGTTTATAACCAATGTGTTTCGTCGATTTTAAGTACGCCGTTTAAAATCTTGTGGTACCAGACGTATTGAGCAGTCATTCTTCTGGCTGAGTATGTTGTGACAATGCCGTATGTGCTGGACAACCTAGCGTAATATAACGATAATGCCTCCCACACTGATTTCGGTGACGGTGGCCGATTTAATTGAAACCAAGCCAGCAACGCAGGAGTTGTTTTAAAGTGTGTGCGAAATACACAAAAGCACTCGCTCTGCCTTCACTCTCATAGCCCAGTGGGACGGATAACAGACACGACTGGCGCAGGATCGACTTGTTGCATCCGACGCATGTATCATTAGATGATCAGCCTGCATAACCAAACATGAAAATAACATTTTTGTTTTTTAACGCGGGAATCGAACTCCGGGTAGAGAGCAAAGCTCTGAACCACCAGACCACGAAGGCGATTTGAAGCATAATATACGTAGTAGTTGTACGCGTATAGAACGAATAGCTGTATGTTTGCACTGAAGGATGAAGGTTAGATACCCAGGCTTGACAAGACGTAATAATGAGACTTTAATATCTCGTTTACATTATATGAATGCTCTAACGGTGAAGAAAACATCGTGAGGTATACACAGGCTCCTAGTGTTGGTCAATAACTGACGGTCAGTCGTTCGTATGGCCTAGACTGACTATGTTGGGGTGCCGCATGTGCTAAGAAACCATACCACATTTAATCGCATAACCGCTGTCTTAGGCACTTCAGTATTTAGAGTGATTACTTTGGTCGAAGAATGTGTAAATCATCCAATAACGGATGAAATTTTAATTTTATGATACTAATATTGCAAAGTAACTTCTGAATCTTCCTGGGGCTGTTCACATGCTCACGTTAAGATATTGTGGTCAACTTGAAACTGCAGTTTTGCGTTGAACACATAAACATCTTTCCTGTATTCTATTCTACAACCTTATGGTTCTATTCTACAACCTTATGGTTGTAGAATAGAAGGTTGTCGTTGGAATTAAATATAAATTTACATGTGTGGTGTGTGGTGGGCTTCAACGCCGGTTTACCTAATAAAACCACGTGCTGAGTCCCATCATCTATATTTACAAAGAAAGAAGAGAAAAATGTATAATTAACATACTATGCACTTTTCGTGCCCACTGGCCATTTTTCCGATAAAACTAATTAAAGTGCTCACCAGCCAGACAATATTTGTTGTGGCACGAAGCACAGCTGTTGAACTCGTATTTACAACATGGCGCTACAATCAATTAGTCAAAGTCATATTGTCCTGTCGCATTGTTAGCGATCAAACCTTTCGGAGCCATTGTTACTAGACATACCTGCTGCGCGCGAGTCAGCAACAAAAAGGCCATAGAGGCTATAAAAAACTGTTACATTCCAGAGTGTAAACAAAATTTTAAAAAAATATTTCGTGAGCTCCCCCCCCACAAACACATGATGGACACGATCTGGTCCGAGCCGACACAGACAGCGCACGACCGGTTGTTGTGGAAGTCCTTGGGGGAGGCCTATGTTCAGCAGTGGACGTCTTCAGGCTGATGATGATAAAAGCTAAGAACACTCTATCACTATACTTCTCAAATCAAAAACCTGCGACGCTAACAGACACGCACATAGACAAAAACACGTGAAACTTGTATTTCTTCTGTTTGAATCAGAGGTTAGAGTGGAAAGAAGTAAAAAATAGGCTCACAAATCGCCTAATAAGTATGTTCGTATAGGATTTAAAGTGATTGCTTAGGTCAGCGGTAACTACATTTAAAAGTCGTGAAACTACATTGCGGACGTCCCGAGGAAAGTAGAACGCGAGATCCAATCGGAGTTTGCAAACAAGGGAAGTTAGCAGGCGCGGCGCGAGGGCGGGCGGCGCGGGGGCGGGCGGGCAAATAGGTACCGGCCGCCCCGATAAGACGGCGTCTCCTGTGACTTTTATTTAAACAGACAGTGAAACGCTCACAGATTAAATATTTTGCGTATTTATTTTTCTTAAGAAACCGTTCCGGTACAGACGGCACTTATCTCGCTAATCTAAGAACTTTGAAAACCTATTCCTAGTTTGGAAACGAGATATGGCTTTGAGCACAGGACACGGTTATTAAGGTGCTTTGTTTGCGTATTCGGCTATTCAAAATAGAGCTCCCAGTTAAATATTAAAACGGGTTCCTGGCCAACTTCCTGAAGCTACGGAACTAGTTTCGGTTTCATGCATGTACCTGCAGTCCACACTTGTTGTAATCCTTTGAGCCCTGTCGTACTCATCTGATGCAACTTTTTTGACCCTGCCTTTATTATCACCGGTTTAATAATTATTATAACGTTATTATTTTCCTTACCGCATACATTTGAACCTTTTGATTTAGTTGTAATCCTTTGAGACCTGTCGTATTCACTTCGCTTCATACAACCTTTTTCACCCTGTGTTTATTATCACCGGTAATAATATTATTATTAACGGTTTAATATAGATTTTCATATGCATACTTCATGAAGTCGACGCCTAGTTGTAGTCCTTTGAGCCTTACCGTACAGCTTCGTGCAATTTTTTTGACTAGGTACCGCGTCAATGATCAACTAAAAATCTATCTTTACTCATTAGCTTTAAGATTTTTTAATCGACTAAACAAGGGTTACGTTTATCGAGATTATCTATAATTTCTTGTAACGCTTTTCTCGATGAGTTTTCATAAATGCCGTTAGATTCGTATTAATATTAATAGTAATGCCTCATTCTAGTTTAGTCTAGTCATAAGCTTGTTTAATCATTTTAGTGTTTACTAAAAATTAAAAATAATAATAATGCCTACCACACCGATTTCGGTGACAGTGGCCGATTTCATTGTAACTAGGCCAGCTGCGCAGGAGTTATTTTATAGTGCGTGTGTGCGCAATACATAGAAGCACTCTCATTTTTTCACTCTCGTAGCCCAGTGGGACGGATAACCGACCGGAGACCAGACTTTTTACATGCCCATCCGATGCATGGATCATCTTTCTTGTCAGACAATCAGGTGATCAGCCTGCATTGTCGTAACCGAACTTGGAAACAACAGGAAAGGTACCCACGACCTCCAAGTCGAGAGTGAAGCTGTTAACTTGACCACGGAGACGTCAATTTGTATTACTGTGAAAGTGACACTGGTTTATCAAAATAAAAATGCAGCCGGGTTTTTTAGTTTCTTAAATCACTTTCAGCTTCTTTAGTTTTATACTGCATGTACTTGTTGTAATCCTTTAATCTCTCTCGTAAAGCTTCGTACTTTTTAAAGCTTACACCGCGTCAATTATCAACGGTTTGATAACTTTATCTTAAAGTTTAAGATTTTCTTTTTATTGCGACGTCAAAGTTGATATTGACGTAAAAAACGCTTACGCCGCGCCGGTGGGTTTCATTAATCAATTTCTTTAAGCGTATAATTAGTAATTTACTTTTAGGTTTTATTTTACTAATTGTGTATAAGAAGGTGGTCGGTATGTTGATAAGAAAGTAAGTCAATAATGTGTATAAGTTTTAGTAAAATGACAAAAGTCCTACGGTCTCTAAAGTAAACTAGAGTAGGATAAATCAGTCTATCCGTTTGGTAGTTTCGATACAGGTAGACTGACAGACACACTTACACACTCCATATTTATAACACCACCTCTTTTTTTGTGTCGAGGGTCAATTACAAATGCGAAAGTGAGAAACTCGAGAATTAGTAGTATTGAAGAATAAACTGTTCAAAAGTAAAACAAAAATTTTTATAAAATAAAAACTACACGGCCAAACTGTGTAAAATTTACAGTGGACCAAATGGCAGCTATTTCGCATGGAATCAAAAAAGGGTCACGCAAATTAATATATAAATCTCGGAGTAATCGGTGTACATACTCGTACATAATATAAAAACAGGAAACAGAAAACCTTTTTTTGGAAGTCGGTCAAAAATAATATTTAACTAAGGGCCGATTTTTTTATCGTTAGATAACTTATATCTGTTGAACAAAACATGTGACTTTGACATTTGTTCCATACAAAATCTGCAAAAGTCACACATTTATTCCTTAGATAAAAATTATCTGACAATTGAAAAATCAGCTATAAGAAGTGTAAATTTAAAGATAACTATCAACATCTAAGCTCCAAGAGAATTTAATCAGTCGCCCTTAAGTAGGCTTAAAATGGAAATATAATATTGAATGACGGACTTCGTAAATTATGAGGTCATAATATAATCAGTAATTACTTTAACGAGGCCGCGTTTAATTTGTTAGGTGTTTTAAACGGCTTTGCGCATTTGAATCACAAATTTCTTAGAATATTTCAAGGGGTTTCTGACAATTGAAAAGCATTACGCCCTCAAATTTCGTATATTTCATAATTAAATTGGTTTTTATAGCTTAGTTCGTTGGAACTTGTTTCAAACTTTAACAAAAAATTTAGAATATAATCTTATACATAAAAATTAATCGTTAGTCTCGCTAAAACTCGAAAACGGCTGAACCGATTTTAGTCTTATATATTTAGTCTTGAAATATTCCTGGAAGTCTAGGGAAGGTTTAAACGGTTTGTATGGTCAACGATATCGGCATGGGTCAGCTAGTCTTATCTAAACATATAATAAATCTGTAGAGGGGTCATGTCTGTACATTAAGAATATTTAAGTGAAAATTAAAAAAGGGGGTCTATATAAGCCACAGAACCTAAAAATAACATTTTTGAAAAAAATGTCTGTCTGTCTGTCTGTCTGTCTGTCTGTCTGTCTGTCTGTTTGTCTGTCTGTCTGTCTGTCTGTCTGTCCATATGGGAATGTTTGTCGTCGCATCACGCTAAAACCACTGTATGGAATGAAATGAAATTTGGCAGGCAGGTAGCTTACGACCTGAAGAGCATTATTGGAAATTATTATCCCGAAAAACGAAAGGGTTCCTGTGGGATCTTCAAAAAATTGTAGCTACCTATTTGACGGTATTTCAGCCAAACTACTCAACGTATTTAAATGAAATTTGGCAGGCAGGTAGCTTATGATCTGAAAAGCATTACTAGAAAATTATTATCCCGAGAAACGAAAGGGTTCCCGTGGGATCTTCAAAAAATTTTAGCTACCTATTTGAAGGTATTTCAGCCAAACTACTCAACGTATTTAAATGAAATTTGGCAGGCAGGTAGCTTATAATCTGAAGAGCATTATTGGAAATTGTTATCCCGAAAAACGAAAGGGTTCCCGTGGGATCTTCAAAAAATTGTAGCTACCTATTTGACGGTATTTCAGCCAAACTACTCAACGTATTTAAATGAAATTTGGCAGGCAGGTAGCTTATGATCTGAAAAGCATTACTAGAAAATTATTATCCCGAGAAACGAAAGGGTTCCCGTGGGATCTTCAAAAAATTTTAGCTACCTATTTGAAGGTATATCAGCCAAACTACTCAACGTATTTAAATGAAATTTGGCAGGCAGGTAGCTTATGACCTGAAAAGCATTACTGGAAATTATTATCCCGGAAAACGAAAGGGTTCCCGTGGGATCATCAAAAAATTGTAGCTACCTATTTGACGGTATTTCAGCCAAACTACTCAACGTATTTAAATGAAATTTGGCAGGCAGGTAGCTTACGACCTGAAGAGCATTATAGGAAATTATTATCCCGAAAAACGAAAGGGTTCCTGTGGGATCTTAAAAAAATTGTAGCTACCTATTTGACGGTATTTCAGCCAAACTACTCAACGTATTTAAATGAAATTTGGCAGGCAGATAGCTTATAATCTGAAGAGCATTATTGGAAATTGTTATACCGAAAAACGATAGGGTTCCCGTAGGATCTTCAAAAAATTGTAGCTACCTATTTGACGGTATTTCAGCCATACTACTCAACGTATTTAAATGCAATTTGGCAGGCAGGTAGCTTATAATCTGAAGAGCATTATTGGAAATTGTTATCCCGAAAAACGAAAGGGTTCCCGTGGGATCTTCAAAAAATTGTAGGTACCTATTTGACGGTATTTCAGCCAAACTACTCAACGTATTTAAATGAAATTTGGCAGGCAGGTAGCTTATGATCTGAAAAGCATTACTAGAAAATTATTATCCCGAGAAACGAAAGGGTTCCCGTGGGATATTCAAAAAATTTTAGCTACCTATTTGAAGGTATTTCAGCCAAACTACTCAACGTATTTAAATGAAATTTAGCAGGCAGGTAGCTTATGACCTGAAAAGGATTACTGGAAATTATTATCCCGAAAAACGAAAGGGTTCCCGTGGGATCATCAAAAAATTGTAGCTACCTATTTGACGGTATTTCAGCCAAACTACTCAACGTATTTAAATGAAATTTGGC
The DNA here is from genome assembly GCA_905187575.2 of Celastrina argiolus. Classification (NCBI taxonomy): domain Eukaryota; kingdom Metazoa; phylum Arthropoda; class Insecta; order Lepidoptera; family Lycaenidae; genus Celastrina; species Celastrina argiolus. The sequence continues at coordinate 10,958,368 of LR994599.1, read as the reverse complement.
AGGCAGGTAGCTTACGACCTGAAGAGTATTATAGGAAATTATTATCCCGAAAAACGAAAGGGTTCCTGTGAGATCTTCAAAAAATTGTAGCTACCTATTTGACGGTATTTCAGCCAAACTACTCAACGTATTTAAATGAAATTTGGCAGGCAGGTAGCTTATGATCTGAAAAGGATTACTGGAAATTATTATCCCGAAAAACGAAAGGGTTCCCGTGGGATCTTCAAAAAATTGTAGATACCTATTTGACGGTACTTCAGCCAAACTACTCAACGTAATTAAATGAAACTTGGCACAAAGGTAGATTGTAACTTGAAATAACCAACATAATATTTTTAACCGACTTACAAAAAAGGAGGAGGTTTCTCAATTCGTAAATATATGTTTGTTTTTTATGTTTCTTCTCGGATATCTTCATCGTTTCTGAAACGATATTAATTTTTTTTTATGTTGTGTAGGGTATAATTTAAATTTGGTCCCATTGTCACCAAAATGGTGACCTGATGATGGGATCCGTGAGGAATCGAAGGAAATCCTCAAAATTTATGTGGAATAATATATTGATTTTGATTTTTTCTGAAGTAGTCTAAGCATATGTTACCAAACAGTTAGGTTTTGCACCATATCCTGGATCTATAATATAAAAAAAAATTTGCGTTTCAGTAAACTATATATATATATATGTATATATATATATATATTGAAAAATTTCGCGCTGCTCTGGCTTACGCCAGAGCAGCAGTAAGCTATATATATATATATATATATGTTGAAAAATTTCGCGCTGCTCTGGCTTACGCCAGAGCAGTGGTAAACTCGTTTTTGTTTTTCATTTTCCGTTCTCAAATAATCGTCGTCTGATCATTCGAGAATTATCCCTACTCAGTCTATACCCATCACTAAAAATCTGAAAGTTAAATAATTTTAAACAAAAAAAAAACGACTTCAAAAGGTAAACTAAAAGGAACAATTAAATTTACTTCGCACAAAGTAATACTTATTTTCCAGTACAAGTGAAAATAATTATTACTTTGTGCGAAGTAATTTAGTATTATACTTAGGTTTTGCAAATACGATTAATAAAGAATAGGCGTAGGATAGTTTGTTTTCAAGATATAAATGAGATGTCATAGGTACATTTAAATTAGAAAAGTTATGTCAATATAAGCAAGATTTATGTTTTTCATGATATTTTTATTTATTAGTTTTCATGCTAGGTACGGCTTGGGTTTTTTCTTTCTTTTAGACTTTTGTTATTTTGTCGTCTAAAGGAAGTTAGTACTTTAACCGTAAAGACCCAAAGTAGGCTACATGTTTGTTAGCGTAGGTAATTAATAAATAAAAAACCGGGCAAGTCCGAGTTGGAATTGCGCACCGAGAGTAGACTTTTAAAAAATTTGGCGCTCGGCGCCAGCAGCGCAGCGTCGGTGTGAAAACGATCATCGTCTGCAGTCGCTGCGGCGTAAATTCCATACAAATCTCAGTACAGAGATCTTCGTCGCGTATATGAGCGTACTATCAAGTAGTCCCGTTCGCATAAAAGAAAAAAAAATATTATACATACAGACGAATTGAGAACCTCCTTCTTTTTTTGAAGTCGGTTAATAATACACGGTCATTTTTCGAGCTGGTAGTAGGAATTGTTAGCATTTTCATAGAAAAAATACCTCAATACATTTACGACAAAAACGGCCATTAGTTGACAGTAAACTATTATTATTCCTCCATCGGCCTACTTCTTTTGCCTATGTACGTCTAATACCGTGTATAAAGAAGCATTACTATAAATTAGTGATTTTAAATATCCAAACGACAGTGTTCATAAACTAAAAATGTATTTGAACTGCTGCCCTAAATCACTTTTCCACGCGTACGAAGTCGCGGGCACAGCTAGTATAGAAATAAATTGCTGTTAGTAAGTTTCACTAAAACTCGAGAACGGCTGAATCTATTCGCCTATTTTTAGTCTTGAAAAATTCGTGGAAGTCCAGGGAAGGTTTAACCGGTTTGTATGATCAACGAAGTGGGCACAGGGTCTTGTATGAAACTTCAAAACGTAAAAGCAGAGATGTAAGTTTGTTATAATATTTTGCGAGTGCCTAAGACTAGGTATTAAAATATCCTCATAATTAGTACGTTTACCTTACACGCCATACTTAGTCTGTGTATTTTCAACTATGAACAGAGCAACAACCTCGCAAACAATAACATAATGCAGACTAAGCTTAATCTAGTACCTACCTGCTCGTGTAATAAAGTTATTACAGTCTAGATATTGTCCGACACTTCGTGAACGAAAAGATATGTAATGCCCGTAAAACCGTACATTTTGCCACTGTAAAAGTAGCTTATGTCTTTCCTTTTGGCATACTTTACAAGGAGTAAAATATTTGAGTCATTATACTTTAGGGTGTGTATGTGCCTCATATGTAGGGTATACTGTGAAAGTATCAGCGCTGAAATACTTATATTATTTGACTTTCATGTTTGTATGAGAACCCTATATACGGTACCCATATACCCATATATATAAAGTATTATCACTCATCTTATTAAATTTGTAAATCTGTACCAAATTTTATCAAAATCGGTCGGTAATCGGTAGTTTCGATAAAACAATTTAAAAAAATCTTCCTCTTTATAATTTAAGTATAAAATAACAGCTAGATATTATGATTTATGCTACAAAGACTTATTCCTTGAAGAAATCCGATTTGGAATTTATAAGTTTCCGAGCCTATTTAATGCAAACAAACATGTACATGTAAACAGACTCTTTATAATATTAGCGTATGTTTGTGAAAGCCCAAACATAAAAGATACATTCAAAGCTTTTCAGTGCTTTCGATGTATCGTCTAAATACTTTGGTGTTTCCAGGAATAGGAAGCACGATCGAGTCGGATGCAATCGCTCGCACTTCCGTGACGTCAGAGCTTTGAGATCCGCAAACAATCTTGATGTGAATTGCCTTTGCCACTTCAAAATTAGCAGTTCAATTTTACATGCCGTTTCGCGATGTCATGTTGCCTTTTACAGTGTTCCACAATGAAGATTAGAGATTTGATATTTATGTATAATAATCTATACTAATATTATAAATCGGAAGAGTTTGTTTGTTTAAACGCGCTAATCTCAGAAACTACGTGTCCGATTAGAAAAAATATTTTTTGTTGGATAGTTCATTTATAGAGGAAGGCTCAAGTTTATTTATCATTACGCTGCGACCAATAGGAGCGAAGCGTCAGTGAGAAATGCTGCAAAAACGGAGGAAAATTATTCACATTTGGGGACTTTCGTTGCGTGCGCTGCGCAAATAAACGGTCACTCAAAAACCACGCAAACGAAGTCGCGGGCACAGCTAGTAATACTAATTGTCTTAAAGCTTTAAAATACTAAATCTTTAAAGCCTCACACCACGCCCGTGCTAAGTATCCGAAGAACTTGCGTTACAGGTACCAGACAACGGAAATATATTTAATAATTTTATACTATACACATATTTAAGATTTTTATTATATTATTCACAAATTTAATACACATCCATGACCCAGGTACATTTTATTTGTTCCCTCGGCGGGATGCGACCCCGCGACCTCTCGCTCGAGCACTTGCTCGAACCACTGCACTACGGAGGTTGTCATATATTTGCAGTGAGGCTGGATTCCGCCTTTAATATTACTTTTCTCTCTTCTATACTAATATTATAAAGAGGTAACGTTTGATTGTTTGTTTGTTTGTTTGTTTGTTTGTTTGTTTGAATGGAATAGGCTCTGAAACCACTGAACCAATATGAAAAATTCTTTCACCGTTGGAAAGCTACATTCCTAGCGCTGAACATAGGCTATATTATATGTTTAAAAAAAGTAGGGTTCCTTACTAAAACCCCAAAAATGTAGCCCAAAGTGTAAAAAAACGACCTCCAAATTTTTTTACATCGTGTGCGCTTCGACAACGGCTTGACCAATTTCGCAAATTTTTTTTACGGTATGTTCGTTATTGTCACGAAAAGGTTATTATGAAAGAAAATGTTGAAAAAAATAAGCAGAAAATTAGAAAAAAGAAGAAAATACGTGATGGTCACGCGGGGTTTGAACCTGGGCTCGATCGATTCACGTCGTTGCCAGTTTATATGACACGGGTGTCATGGTAACAAACATTGTTTACAAATGGAAAATAAAAATTATGAAATGCAATAAATACCGTTTTTATATCAGCTTAAACTATTTGGATTAATAAAATTATTAGGATTAACAAAAACATGAATCCAAATAGTTTAAGCTGATATAAATACGGTATGTATAGCATTTCATAATTTTTGTTTTCCATTTTTAAACAACTTCGTTACCATGACGACCGTTAGACGTTATAGACGTTTGGCTGCGTTTCCATTGACGCGGGGCGAGGCGGACAGAAGCTTGCGGTACCCGAATTGACCAATCACTATGCTCGAAATCTCCGCTCCACTCCGCTTGGGAACCACTAAGTTCCTATGCGCCCCGCTCCGCGTCAGTGGAAACGCCAAGATTGGGGAGGTTTTCCAAATCTATACATCTATACAAATAAATAAAATTGAAGTGTCAGTTTGTAACTTTCAATTAGCAACGTTTTTCTAAATGCATATGACATTTTTTAAACGATATCTTCTGCTTTTTTTTTTGCATTGGCAACGATATTTACAAAAAACGAAAAAGTAATTTAAAAAAAAAATGACTGTCTGTCAGCGTGTCACGTTGCTCCGGCTAATCTCTGGAACGGCTGGACCGATTTTAACGAGACTTTCACTGGTAGATAGCTAAAGTTATAAGGATTAATTTAGGCTACTTTTCATCACCATCATCATCGTCATCTAACTAATGATCACCGAATTGGCTGGACCGACTGTGACGGGAGCATTCACCGGGCTTAGCTTATGTTAGTAGGAGTAATCTATACATCTATATTTATAAAAGTAAGTCGTGTTAGTTAAATTATTTATAACTCAAGAACGGCTTTATCGATATGGCTGAAAATTGGTGAGGAAGTAGCGCAAGTAGAAGGATACTATTTATTCCATTTGACAGCGTTTCCGTGAACGTTGCGGGTTCTGCGTTAGGGTTTCGCGTTGTGGGTTCCGCGTTGCGGGTTCCGGGTTCCCGCGTTGCGGGTTTCGGGTTCCCATGCTGCGGGTTCCGCGTTGTGGGTTTCGGGTTCCCGCGTTGCGGGTTCCGGGTTCCCGCGTTGCGGGTTCCGGATTCCGCGTTGCGGGTTCCGGGTTTCCGCCTTGCGGGTTCCGCGTTGCGGGTTCCGCGTTGCGGGTTCCGGGTTTCCGCGTTGAGGGTTTCGGGTACCCGCGTTGCGGGTTCCGGGTTTCCGCGTTGCGGGTTCCGGGTTCCCGCGTTGCGGGTTCCGGGTTCCCGCGTTGCGGGTCCGGGTTCCCGCGTTGCGGGTTTCGGGTTCCCATGCTGCGGGTTCCGCGTTGCGGGTTCCGGGCTTCCGCGTTGCGGGTTTCGGGTTCCCGCGTTGCGGGTTCCGGGTTCCCGCGTTGCGGGTTCCGGGTTCCCGCGTTGCGGGTTCCGGGTTCCCGCGTTGCGGGTCCGGGTTCCCGCGTTGCGGGTTCCGGGTTCCCGCGTTGCGGGTTCCGGGTTCCCGCGTTGCGGGTTCCGGGTTCCCGCGTTGCGGGTCCGGGTTCCCGCGTTGCGGGTTCCGGGTTCCCGTGTTGCGGGTCCCGGGTTCCCGCGTTGCGGGTTCCGGGTTCCCGCGTTGCGGGTCCGGGTTCCCGCGTTGCGGGTTCCGCGTTGCGGGTTTCGGGTTCCCGTGTTGCGGGTTCCGGGTTCCCGCGTTGCGGGTCCGGGTTCCCGCGTTGCGGGTTCCGGGTTCCCGCGTTGCGGGTTCCGGGTTCCCGCGTTGCGGGTCCGGGTTCTCGCGTTGCGGGTTCCGGGTTCCCGCGTTGCGGGTTCCCGCGTTTCGGGTTTCGGGTTCCCGCGTTGCGGGTTCCGGGTTCCCGCGTTGCGGGTCCGGGTTCTCGCGTTGCGGGTTCCGGGTTCCCGCGTTGCGGGTTCCCGCGTTGCGGGTTCCCGCGTTTCGGGTTCCCGAGTTGCGGGTTCCACGTTGTTTTTTTTTAGTTGAATTTCATCATAAACTATTTTTATGCTCTACGAAGTGGGTGTATAATGTAGGGCTACTGCTGCAGCCTCAACATTAACACAAGTAGAAAAGATGTATGATATATAATTGATAAGTCAGAACGATCGGGGATGATAAATAAAACCGTCCCGGTTGAATGCTGAATGATAACTACTTTATTTAAATGAAAATAATGCTACAATTTGCACGCGCGTATAACACACGGCGACATGTATAAAAAATGCTTACTGTGCTAATATTATTTCCATGTACGGTTAGCAACAACCCGTACATCCTGCGCCCCCCGAAAGTAGGCGAGGTTGATTTAAATGATAAACTACATGATACAAATAAAATGACAAAATCACCTTATATAAAAGGATATAAAAAATGTAAAATTAAACAAATTTTTGATATCAAAAAGTGATAGGTAAAAATGTTGTATATAAAACAAAAAATATAACTATCTCTATCTGCAACCTAAAATTATTTTATGAACTAGTATTTTATTGTCTCTAGTCATTCAATGCACTTAATCGAACGGAACGACTAAACATAGGAGAAGTGCTTTTATCGAGACTTAACACCGATTGTCTAATTTCACTAGACATTTTTTGAACATTAGGGACACTCGAAAACACTTCACTAATTTCTTTTTTATTCGGTACATTCACTTGGAAATCACTAACGCTAACACTGCGCTGGACTCCTGAGCCAGCGGAGAGGGCGGGGGCGGCGTCGGGGTCGCGCGTGCCGCGGGACGCCTCCCCGCCGCGCGCGCCGGCCTGCTGGCGCCTCCGACGAAGCCATCGGAACAAGACGACACCGCCGATGATAACAAATAGGCTGACTATGACGTATCCCAGAGCATAATGATGGACATCGTGCACTCGCAGCTCGCCACTAGATTGTTCCCTAATTTCTGATATCTCCGTTTTCAAAACTTCCCATTCACCTTCATGGTTTTCTAATTTCGGCATATCGATAGATGAAGTGTTAATGATATTATTCAAGACAGAGGACTGGGGTATTTCGAGATATTGGTTGATATCCAACCTGTTGCTATATATGTTATGAGAATATATTGTAAAATCATTACCCTTCATGATACACAAAGGACCTAAGCGAATGACTCCGCTGCCTATCAGTACCTGTGACGTAATACCAGCTGGGCAAATCAGCCGGACAGTGCATTGTTCGCAACAGGTGTATAGCCACTCGTTATCTGCATGTAACTTAATCCAGCTCTCTTTGCAACTGGATACTTGCGACTTGCATAGCGGTAGGTCAGTGCCGCCGTCCACTATGTTGACATCACAAATTGATTGTTTAATCTTCGTAGTATAAACAGGGCTATTAAGAAAGCATAAAACTTTCTCTGATGATAAATGACGACACAACTGAAGATCCGAGTCTGATAAAAATACGAGTGAATCCTTGTTGATATTAAAAACAATATATGAATATTTCGAAATTAACTGATAATACTTCTCATCTTTCTTCTTAGGTATGCTTATGATCTTGTCAAGTTCAAAAATTTCACTGTTTAATATAGGGATCTTTACTTCAGCGATAAGAAATTTATCCGTGACTCTCGCAGCAACTCTCAGTAGCTTATACAGCTGAATGATATTAGACCCGTCCGTCGGGAGCACGAGTTCCCTTTGTAAACGACCTGATATTATATTAATTTGATTTTGCAGCTGTTGCGGTGATAAAAAATTCGTATTGATATGACCTTGATTTATATCGGTGAGAGTATTAATAAGCGTTTCTTGAATACGTCTTAAGTTGGATATGATAATGTGGGCAGCCAAGGACGAAAAAGTGATATAGGTAGAACGTGACGAATACTGCTTAACTTGATAAACCTCGGCAGCTAAGTCCTTGATATGATTCTCGATGAGATTAAATTGTTTTTGCATGATATTCTCGTGTCTCTTCAATATATTAAACTCTGCCTCTATGATAACTGTTTGATTACGTAGAAGAGTTTGCAAATGGTTTTCATTTTGTTGAATATGCTCGATGTCTTGCTGATACTGCGTGGCGAACCTTTCGTCTAGGACACCAAATAATGAATTAGCAATGTAACCAACGCCATTAATTAATCCTCTCTTTTGTCTTCTGTTTAATTGATTTTTCAGCAGCTGATTATAGTGATCTATTTCATCAAGCTCATGTTCCAGTTGTAAGGTGACAGTTTGATAATCTTTTGATGAACCACTCTCTTCGATGTGCGATACATAATTTTTAATGTTATCAAAGCTCTGCCAATATGTAGACATGTTATAATAAATAACAAGAGTCCATTCGTCTCTAATATGTTGCAGGTCCGCGATTTTATCAAAATAGATGCTTTGATTGGTATTTACCGGCGTGATAATAAAATCCTTTTGAGTTTGTTGCCAACTCGGTGATAAAAATAATGATATAAACATAAAAAATGTCATAAAAAAGTTTTTCAAATTGATTCGACGCGGACGATGAGACCTCGTGTGAGTTGACTCTGGAGCTGATGACGTCTCCTGATTGATAATTGCTGAGGCCCGGTCTTCTACTTCTCCGGGGACTAAAGGAACTAGCTTGATAACTGGTCTTTTTATAATATTATTTTTAGTTTTCAGTGATACTATCCTGACTTGTCCATCTCTACCCGGGTGAAGTTCTTGCACCCGGCCCATAGCCCATTTACCTGCAGGTAAGTTTTCATCCTTAATTAACACAATGTCATTAATGCTAATATTCTTTCCTTCCTTCTTCCATTTAGATCTAACCTGTAGCTGTTGCAAATAATCTGATGACCAACATTTCCAAAATTGCTTATTGATAGACTGAACGAGCTGCCATCTCTTTGATAAACACATAGACTCAGGTTCCGTTTGAGGTTTGGTGAGCATCGAACCACCAATCAAAAAGTGTCCCGGAGTCAAAACGGGATCCTCTGGGTTTTCAGTTAGAGCGCAGAGTGGCCTCGAGTTCAAGCAGGCTTCAACTTGATGTAAGACGGTGATAAATTCCTCGTATGTGAGTTTCTGCTCGCCAATAACTCGCTTGATATGAAACTTTAAACTTTTTACAGCCGCTTCCCACAAGCCTCCAGCATGAGGATGAGAAGGAGCATTAAAGTGCCACTCTACTTTCATTTCAGTGATATTGTCAAAGAAATCCTGGTTGATGGTAGCTACAATTTCTTGATACTCTTTTTTAAGAAGTTTGCTAGCGCCTATAAAATTAGTTCCGTTGTCACTATAGACGTGAGATGGAACTCCACGCCGTGAACAAAATCTCCGGAATGCAGCTAGGAACGATGGTGTGCTCAAATCCGATACCAGCTCTAGATGAACTGCTTTTGTTGATAAACATATGAAAACTGCAATGTAGCCTTTGGTCGTTCGTACGCCTCGACCTTTATTCAATTTCAGGTCTACATGCCCGGTGAAGTCAACTCCAGTATGGGTGAAAGGTCTAGAAGGAACCACTCTAGGCTGAGGTAAGTCTGCCATAATTGGTTGATACTTGTATTGGCTAAATCGACGACATTTAACACAGCGCCTCAACTCCCTCTTAACAGTAGACATTCCACTAATAATCCAATAATTATTTCTGATATAAGCTAGAGTAAGTCGTGCTCCACCATGTAACGTAGTGATATGTGCTTGATGTATGATAAGAGAAGTAAATCTACTATGACTACTTAGTATGATAGGGTGCTTCGCGGTCCAGCTGATATGTGAATACTTCAACCGGCCGCCAACTCTCAAAAGTCCATTTTCGTCAATAAAAGGATTTAAATTTGATAGTTTACTATTCCGATGAACATGATTTTTTGATATGATAAATGCTAAATCTTCGCTAAATTCTATAGCTTGAATAGTTTTAATGATAATATTATAAGCATTGTTCATTTCCACGAGTGTCAACGATTTTGCTGTATTGGATTGTTTCTGAGTTCGAGTGATGAAACGTAACACCCATGATACAGTTCTTACTATAAAAGTTACAGAACTGTGATTATTCAACATTTCTAATATAAATGACACCTTATGACAATGTAAAGCTGCGTTTACACTGCGAGTAACATTTTTTATTTCTAATTCAGGTTCTGCATATGAGGGTTGGGTAATCTGGTCAGACTCAAAAGTAGTAAGCCATTCTGGCCCTTCCCACCACAAGCGAAAGTCTGCCAATTTCTTAACTGATATCCCTCTCGTGGCACAATCTGCTGGATTTGATTCTGAGTGTACATAATTCCAGTTTGTCGCAGGTACAATTTCTTTAATTTGTTGCACCCTGTTCGCAACAAATTGTTTCCATCTTGATGGCTCTCCATGAATCCACCCTAAAACTATCATCGAATCAGTCCATGCGTAAATATCAACATTTGTGCTCGGCAGTATGCTTTTAATTTTATTGATGAGTTGTGATAAAAGTAGTGCACCGGATAACTCAAGTCGAGGTAGCGATAACTTCTTGCTAAGTGGCGCTAACTTAGTCTTAGCCGCTATTAACCGCGATGTGTGCTCGCCCTTATAGTCTGTAGTGACACAATACACAGCACAGGCGTATGCTTTCGCTGATGCGTCGCTAAATCCATGTATTTGATACTTATGTTGAAGGTTACCAATGCATCGTGATATTTTAATATTGTTGATATTTATAAAATCTGTTCGTAATTCTGTCCATTCTTCTATGATATTACATGATAATTTTTCATCCCACGACTCCACTGTGACCCATGCTTTTTGGAATAACAACTTAGCCCTAATTGATAAAGGTGATATCCATCCGATCGGGTCAAATAATTTCGAAATATCTGATAACAATTCCCGCTTAGTATGATGTTTATGCTGAGTTTCAAATTGATAATCATACGTAAATGTATCTGATGATGGGTTCCACTTAAGACCTAAGGTCTTACGGGATTCTGAGCAACGAAATTCATACGGGTTATTTAACTGATCACATGGCAAGTCCTGTAGAAGCTGTTTTTCGTTGCTGGACCATTTGCGTAGATTCATGCCAGCTCCGCGTAAGATGTTTATCAATTGCTTCTGTGTTTCTTTCGCTGTTTCGAGATCGTTACAGCCTCCCAAATAATCATCCATATAATACCTACTTTTCAAGGCCACGGCACCTAAGGGATACTTGTCAGCATCATCCATGGCAAGCTGCTTCAACGTCCTCATTGCTAGAAACGGTGCCGCCTTAGTGCCGTACGTCACAGTGGTGAGTCGGTAATTTTGAAGTGGCGCGTCGCAAGAGTTTCTCCAGACCACTGATTGAAGATTTTGATGACATTCTTGGACCAGAATTCTTCGGAACATTTTCTGCACGTCAGCTGTCATCACATATTGATACTGGCGCCAGGATATGATAAGAGCCTGCAGATCGGCTTGTAAATTTGGGCCTTGCTCCATCAGATCATTTAAACTCAGACCTGATGTCGTTTTGGATGATCCATTAAAGACAACCCTTAACTTGGTAGAAGTTGAGTTTAAATTAAGTACGCCGTGATGGGGAAAATAATATGATGGACCCTCACTAGACTTCGTATATGGAACCATGTCTCCTAGTTCTTCATATTCTTTCATGAAGTCTTTATAGCTGTCCGAATATGTTTGATTGTGAGCCATTTTCCTCTCCAACTGATAAAATTGAGCAACTGCTTTCGGACGTGATGAACCAAGTTTTTCTTCGAAATTTGGTTTCATAGGAAGACATACTTCGTACATTCCGTTCTCCAAGCGTTTAGTAGTAGAAGCATATAAGTCCTCACAAAACTGTTCACCGGCTGATAGTGATGATGAATTCGGTATGGAGATCTCTTCCATTTCCCAATAGGTTGATAAATCTGATACATTATTAAGAACCACGTGGCAGTTAAATGTTTTAACATTACCAGACAAAATCCAGCCTAGCCTAGTCTGCTGCGCAATGGGAGCCTGTGGTGGCCCCTTGATAAGTCCGTTCATTAAAATTTGAGAATACACGCTGGCATCCAATAATAAATCAATCGAGCGCGAAATATTATAATCTGGATCTGCTAAGTTTACATGCTGCAAGTGTGACCATGATTTTTTGATAAAAGAAATATTCGGTAGGTTATTGATAACTCGTGATATGATCATAGCTTGAGTCGTAAAGCTATAGTCACCATAAATAGAGTGACATTCAATTTCCATCAATCCTTTACTCTGCTTTGATCCGTAGCCTATACCTGATACTGATGCATGATATTTATGTCGTCGGAGTCCGAGCATCTGTGCCGCATTTTCTGATATCAAGGAAAGCTGAGACCCCTGATCTAAAAGCGCTCGTAGAGTGATAGGAGAGCCATCAGCTGATGTAACCTTCAATAAAACCGTAGTCAACAAAATTTCTTCATCGTCTCCGGCGACAAAATTAACGTTATGCTGCTTTATATTTGGCTTGTTGTCATTTTGGCTACTTTCAGAACGACCTAACTTAGAATTAGAACTAGCATTATTTACGAAAGCCTCGTGCAGTAAGGAATTATGGTCACCCTGGCATTCTTTACACCGTTTAGTTGACATACACGGGTTTTCGTAGTGCTTATATAAACAATTCCTGCAAACTTGATATTTCGAAACTGTCTTTAACTTTAACGCGGGTGTCATGTTGCTGAATCGCCTGCACTGGAATAAATCATGATTAAAATAACATAATGGACATTTTGATGAACGTGTATGATAAGTTTTGCCCTGATACTTTTCACGGTTAAAATTTCTTGCAGGTTGATAATAAGTTGATACATATGGCCTTGGGTTGGTTACATGCTTTGATGTCGTTGATTGTAAAAAGTCCCGCTCCTTCTTATGAATCGGTTCCAACGCAGTAAACTTCGATTCTAAAAATGTGACGAATTCTGATAATTCCGGCAGCTCTCGCGGCGACCTTCTTGCTTCCTTGTAGTCCTTTAAGGTTTCAATATCAAGCTTTTTTGATAATAAATGTACAAGTAAGGGATCCCAGTTATTAGTATCCACCCCTAAGTTGTGAATGGCGTGAATACACTCGACGGACGTATCGTGTAATTTTTTGATTTCATAGGCCGACTGCTTCTGAAGACTGGGCTGATTAAGAAGCGTCTCAATTTGATGTGTAAATAACAATTGCTTATTGTCATACCTATGAATTAAAATATCCCATGCTGTTGTGTAATTTTCTGATGATATATGCAGGTGTTGGATCAACCGCTCAGCTTCTCCTCTTATCTTCCCTTTTAGGTGCTGCATTTTCTGGGCGTTAGACAGCGAGTTATTAGTGTGTATAGCTTCACTGAATAAATCGTAAAAGGTAGGCCACTGAGAGTATTTACCGGAGAAGATAGGAATCTCCAGCTGCGGAGTTGATTGCTGGGTATGAACCGTGGATGATAATTTTCGATGGAGTGCCCGCTTGATATCTTTATACACCTTCTCGTACGTGCTATACTCTTCTTCATATTCTAAATCTGCACCACGTAGTAAGTCATCTAATTCTAGATGCAGAGTGTCAATGATATTCCACCGGCTTTTCAGGTTTCGGAGCTCATCTTCTATCTCCCACTTCTCAGTAATATCCTCTAACTTGATACTGTTAATTAAGCGGCTCAATGCTCTAAAATTAGTACGCTGCTTTGATAACAATTCCTGATATTTTTCAGGTGGAGCTAACGTAGCTTTATCTTCTTTCTGCTGATAGGACAACAAAGTTTGCTTAAGGGTATGATAAAGATCATCCATCTCTCCGAAATGATTTTCTTTAAAATATGGAATATTTCTGTCTGCGCTCCCTAACAAAAGCTCGTGATTCTGCTCGAATTCTACCCAAAGCTCCTCAAGTGTGTCAAGTCTTCTTTGGATATATTCCGAAGTTTTTCTACTCGCGGAATCCTTCCCGAAGTTTGTCTTAATACCATTAACCACCTTGATAATCTCGATTTGACGTTCATATATATTTTCCATTGTGATAAATCAGAAATATAAAATGATATAAAAGGAACAATCTTACTTGAATCAGCAGAGTCGCGATGCGAAACAGCAAACCTGCGGCGGCGCGATGACGATGATCAGCTATGATGAGCAGTCCTCCCGGCCCACCAAATGATGATAACTCCTCACAATAAAACTCCACTCACGTGCACAAACCACACTATAGTTTAAACTTGGCAAAAAGTCACGAAAACTGATATTATGATAAAGTTCTGATACAAAATATTATGATAAAAATATTCTCAAGTCCAAAAAAATCCACACGCGCTGATAGTTTATGATAAAAGTCAATTTTACGAAGGACCAAAAAACTATGTATAATGTAGGGCTACTGCTGCAGCCTCAACATTAACATAAGTAGAAAAGATGTATGATATATAATTGATAAGTCAGAACGATCGGGGATGATAAATAAAACCGTCCCGGTTGAATGCTGAATGATAACTACTTTATTTAAATGAAAATAATGCTACAATTTGCACGCGCGTATAACACACGGCGACATGTATAAAAAATGCTTACTGTGCTAATATTATTTCCATGTACGGTTAGCAACAACCCGTACAGTGGGCAAGGGTCAGCTAGTAGTAAATAAACTTATATATTAAAAAATCTAGTAAACTTGTATCAAATGCACGCTAGTTTAATAATTTGATGTAATGTGTTTATAGTATGACGATTACTTTAAAAAACTGTGCTTAGTAGTATTAATTTATCCATAACATTATGATAATAATCGTAGCTTTATATATAAATATTTCAAGTACATAGTAAGTCTAAAAATATAAACCTCATAATCTTACCTAATCTACAGGTGATTAGTGATAATGCTTTAGGGTGTATATAGATTGCGATGAAAAGCTAACTTTTTTTTATTACTCCATGGAAATGTATTATGTTGAAACATTTTTATAGAACCTTGAAAGTCATAGGGGGCACATACACAACCTAAAATATTATCACTCACTTATATCACACCTTGTAGGTATATGTATATTCTCTTTGTACCTGAAACATTAAAAAGGATATCGTATTAAAGACGGTAATACGATACAAAGACAACATTTGGAACAAACAAACGTTGTAATTTGTTGATATTCGTCGCATGTCAAGTCAACCCTTCCGTCCCCGAAGGCGTGGCCACAAACAGTCGGAAGCGAAATTGAGAGCCGAGAGGAGCGGCCGGAACAC
This sequence comes from Celastrina argiolus, assembly GCA_905187575.2. Taxonomy (NCBI): domain Eukaryota; kingdom Metazoa; phylum Arthropoda; class Insecta; order Lepidoptera; family Lycaenidae; genus Celastrina; species Celastrina argiolus. The sequence goes on along the minus strand of LR994599.1, from coordinate 10,943,077 downwards.
GTTACCTTTTCATTACAGAATCCCTTTTTAATTACCACCGCACGAAAATTGTATTTTTTATTTTCAAGTCGACGTAATTGAAAAGGAAATTGTGGATCGCGGGCCTCGAATAACTTAATGCCCTTTGATCTACACATCACTTTAATATTGTGTTATATTTGAATGAGTATTGCAAAAGCTCACACTTTGGTGAAGAGTTGCAGCGTCAAGCTTTTTACTTAGTTTATTTCTATTATTACATTAGTAAGTAGTATCTCGCCTTTGATGATAATAAATATCTTTAAACCTAAACCTACATTATTAAGGTACCTAATATAACATCGAAATGTCGAAATAAGATAGCTCGAGGCATCGCATATTCGTGTAATACGCGTTTTTATATCTATATATCGTGAGTATAATTATTGTGCCAAATTTCATGTCAACTAGAAACCTTTTCTACTCCCACAATTTTTAAAGTTTAAAGAACTGGTGGGCAATGCATAGTATATATTGTAATTACTTTGTTTTTACTTTTTGTTTTGTTTTTATATGTTTGCCAAATAAATTTACTTTCTTTCTTAATATATACTATGCATGGCCAGTTCTTTAAACTTGCCTAGGCACAATGCCTTGTGCCAAGATTTCTTTAATTATAAACTTTAATTTTTCTAAAAAAAAAGATTTCTTGTAAACCTAATAATGTAATAATATACATAATTGAATACATTTTCACATAAAGCAGTTTGAACTCAACCTTCATCCATTCATGTCTTCAATTTATATGCTATACATGAAAAACTTGACGTATCGACTCCGCGCAAAAGTGAGCTTAAAAGTTGATATTGAAGTGTTACGTAATCAGATCTGGGGGCACGGGAGTGCCCCCGTCAAGACGAGCCAAGCGAAGCGCAAGGGCACTACCTACCTTTTCTCGAAAGGTTTCGTCGTTTTTTTGAACTCTCATAACTTTGCTTTGGATGATGCTACATAGTTGAAAATTTCAACATATAATGACACCAGTAAAAACATGAAACATACAAAGTTTCAATGTTGTAGCTATTATACTTTAGATTTTATCAATGTCTAAAAACCCCAGATTTCGTCACTGACTCATTTATAGATCATCAAAATTCATAAGGTACTTCCTGACGTCCTAGTAAGCTGATATTATTTATGTAAGCTGTTATTGCTACAAAACCAACAAAAAAATTATTAAAATATAAATGCCGCCATTTTGAATCCAATATGGTGGACGGTACAAAATGGATGTTTAATATGTTTATTATACGGATATGATCTTTAAGACATAAAAGAAATATTATATTATACAATATTACACAAGTACCTACATAAAAAAATAAGACCTACTTTTTGTAGGACCGATAATCGGTCAGATTTTTACTCCATATTATTTCTATCGGACTTTATTTATTTGAGTGCGTTGCACTACTGCAATCAGTATGTTCTATTTTATTCCGATTATTAATCGGTGACCGACTTTTTGTAAATGAAAAATATGTCTATGAGAAAATTAGTTTTATATCTACTTATTTAAAATTAGGTACCTATAATAATATTTGGTAAGTAAAAATTAGGTAAGAATTAACAGGCAGCAAGTAGTAAATTGTTGTCGGATAAACCACATATTATGCCGATCTCCATGATGTTACGTTCACGATGTTACATTGTTTAGAGGAAATCTTATGTAAAAACCGTTCGACACATCGATAGCGCGATGTAGGTGGCTTACAGCGCAATCTATGTTTGGAACTGTGAAACATCTAAACACACATTTACCAATATATTTAACAGTCGGTAACGTTATAATGATAACAATAAACGAAAATATTACACGATCAATGTATAAATAATTTTAGTGTTGAATCTTATGACTATTATAATATGATTATAATATGATTTTTAACACGTCACGTCATGACGTTTAAAGATGGCCATAATCAAAAGAAAACCTTAAAGTTATTTTTCAAAAATAAAAATAAATACATTTTTTTTCCTTCAAAAATGATAAGTTGCACTTAGGTGTATGCAGTTAGCATATAATATAATTATGTTTATAAGAGCCGTACAAGAATTAGTACCTCTAGTGACCAACAGATGGCAGTGACCGTCGTCTACATACGATATTATTATAGACTTACTGCATTATTTTAATAAGAATCAACATGCTTTATTAAAGGCAATCTCCCTCGTATATATAAGTAATTCTCAAATTCTCGAATTATTAGTGTTGAATTTATACTCGTGGCATCCTAGGATATCCAAATAAGAAGTTTCACTCCAGCAATAAAATAATGTATATTTTATAATTTATATTTATTATATTATAATATAATAATATAACAAATAAAGAAATATGGACGAGACATTTATTTGAAAATTGGCCTATACCTCTTAAAAATTGCGGTGAAAGTTTATACACGGTATAATATTGACGGTGACATCAGTCGACGTCACTAGGGGTCACTATGCTAAGGCGCTGACTGTTCTATTTTCCGTAAGAAAAGGCCCGGGGTCAAAATAAGTTATCTTTAAATTAAAAAAAGTCCATTAACCAGCTTACAAAAATAAATGAAATCCCACCAAAAACATTTTAATGTAAAAATGTTGTCAAGACGAGTCTACACAGCTTACCCTGTAAAAAAGTTATCAGATGTCGTATAAAGCCAAGCTCTACAATACACCTTAATCAAAATCTATCAAAAAGTGGTTAGATCTCATGTAGAACCTAAATTCTTGATCTATGCGCCCTTACTTCACCAGGCTTAACTTCACTTACGCTATATAGCAGTTAAAACGTGATACTTGACCGTTTTGCTACCGTTACGAATATGTCATACGAATTCATTAATCGTGTGCTAAATAAAACGGCGAAGCATCACGTTTTAACTGCAATGTAGCGTAAGTGAAGTTAAGCCTGCTGAAGTAAGGGCGCATAGATCAAGAATTTTGGTTCTACATGAGATCTAACCACTTTTTGATAGATTTTGATTAAGGTGTATTGTAGAGCTTGGCTTTATACGACATCTGATAACTTTTTTACAGGGTAAGCTGTGTAGACTCGTCTTGACAACATTTTTACATTAAAATGTTTTTGGTGGGATAGGATATGTTGAATTTATATCAATACAACATAGCCTATCTGATTACGTAAAATTGGGATGAAAGTTTTTACAGATTTTTATCCGCATCATTTACTTTATTCTACCCCAATGAAAACGTTAAAATAAATAACCAAATACGATGCATACTTTTTATTACAAAAGTGATTTTTACTCATCTCTCTCAGATTATTATTTAAAAACAATAGATGTAATAATATAAGGTATTGAAAATCTTGATGAAGCCACTAAATTAAATACAGATACTTACAAAAAAAATCTATGTTATGTTACACAAGGAGTAAAATAAATGAGTGTTAATACTTTAAGGTGTGTATGTAGATATAACTGATTGAATATACAGTTGGTTCTCAATGAAAATGCATGTTCACATTATAATAAAACACAACTTTTTATTTACACTTTTCCACTTTTATTACGTTTTTATTAGTTTTTACAAAATAACACTACCGGTTTCGATTAAATCATCATCAGGATCAATCACAATCACTTATAAAAACGTTATAAAAGTGGAAAAGTGTAAATAAAAAGTTGTGTTTTATTTTTGTGTGTATGTAGAGTATACTGTGAATAATACTGTGAAAGTACCAGCGCTGAAAGACTTACTTTTGACTTTCTTGTTTGTATGAGAAATGTCCCAACATCATAAATTTTCCGACACAATGATTTTTAAAAAAGGTCTCTTTCAGCGCTGATACTTTCTCAGTAAATTCTATATACGGGACCCATACACACTCTAAAGTATTATTAGTCATTAATGTCATAGCCTGTATAAGTAATATATGTTATTAATTTTGAATATGACAATGTTAATTAATATCTGTATCACGCGAAAACTCTTAAACTAATTTATAAATTGAATGCAGTTAAAGATTAAATATTTCCAATTACAGCGGAACTTTTAAATTGGATTCGATTAGCATTAGCCTAACGAATGCTTTTTGTGAAAAAAAATATTTTAACTGCAATTCGGTCACGGTTAAGTAACGACATCGATTCTGGGTGCTGAGTGCGAGTTTTTGTAGGCTCTAACTAGATCTTTTAACTTAATAAAATTATATTGAAGTTAATTATGATTAGTAAGTATGCCACCGAAACTATAACGGGTGTAAAAAGAGCAGTTACTATAACTTTGGGATATGATTATACTAACTTTTCTCATTCTGGAAATGTATTTTTTTTCATTATTTCTTACAAAAATTAAAAAAACAAATTTTTTTTTGCTTTATTGTTATTTTTGCGACAAAAAAAAAGAAATGGTGAAAAGTATTTTTTTTTTTTGACAAAAAAAATAGAAAAAAATACATTTCCAAATTGAGGAAAGGTAGTATAATCGTATCTCAAAGTTATAGTGACTGCTCTTTTTACACACTGTATAACAATATGCTAGTGAATAAGCTAGTGAATAATAAATAATTCACTAGCATATTTAGCAACTTTTTGGTATTAAAGCATACACACTACGAATCAAAACAAGTAACTCAAGCATGTTTCATTATGTTTAATATCTCTATTACACACATATAGAGAGCTCAGCAGCAGGGAGGGGGCATTTGCTTTGCCCCATTACTGGGAGTTCGATGCCAGCCGTGTTGCGAGTTGCGATCGCTTTGATCTGCCTAATATGGCACCGCCCCTATATACAGTATACACAGTCAGCTATGCTTTTACAAGAAGCGTCCGTGGTCTAGCGAGTAGAAGATTAGCACTCGAAAGGGTGCAGGTTTGATTCCCAGGTTGTAAAATCAATGTGACTTTTTAATATTTCAAGTATATATTACTGTATAATGATACAGACTAGCTAACGGTGAAGGAAAACATCGTGAAGAAACTCGCACTTTTTTGGCCCCAGTTGTTCCCAATCACTCCTCAGGACTAGGCCAACTTGTGAGAATGCCATAATATATGCTGGGCAAGGTGCTACATTTTGTCTCACCCAGACACTACAGTATTTTAAGAGTGGTTCTCTTTAAATACTGTAGTGACTTGCACTCGCTCGGAGAATAATGTATAAATCATCTAATAAAGGATGCAAAGGGGTACATTTACAAGTACAACAAATTACAAAAATATCTAATTAATACAGCATTTAGTAACATCCTTTAGGGCGTGTTTCACCAAGCAATGTTAAAGTTAACGCCATGTTAAATATCATGTTATCCCTCTCGTATTTCCTGTCAATGAATGAGAAGACATGGTATTTTGCCGTGTCGTTAACTTTAACATTGCTTGGTGAAACACGGCCTTAGATGTTAAATATGTAGGTAATACTTAAATCTCCTCCTTTTTAAAAAAAATAGATGTTTTAAAATAAAATCTCAATCTGGTATTGTGCTAAGTTTTCGAAGAACTAAAATGTTTTCTAGTCTCATTAGAACAATATAGTCTGACAAGAATAATCAATGGTACACATCGTGATATCCTGGAAGAAATTACTAAATAGTTTTTAGTAATTTCTTCCAGTAAATTACTAAATAGAAATTAATAAATAGTAATAAGGCCGCCATATTATGTGTTCTTCATCATAAAATTCTTATATTATATTGATGTTATTTCTTCAACTGTTTAAATATGTGTGCACAAGGGATATTTCATTGATTCATTCATTATATGCGTCGGATATTCTATTCATTCATTCATTCTATGCGTCGGATGGAGTTAGAACTTCGGTTCTGTGCCTGATTTGATGTGACTTGTGCGTCGCCTACCCCTCTCCCCAGGCAGTTAAGGAATTGTAGATAACTCTTACATATTGCGCGCACACTTGGGCACTATATAATAATTCCATATGAAAGTGGACACCGGAAGCTATTATTATTATTATTATTATATTTTCTGTAACATAATATAGTCAGTTTCTACGAAAAATTACAACCATATTATTACACATATCAGTCAGTAAAAGGTAAAAACAAAAGGGCAAAGGGAGTATAATAAAATGTAGTACTTCCATTCTAATCCGTAGTTGAGTCGGGATGAGTCGGGGGATTTGTGAGGGAGGCTCGATATCTGAAATTACAAGCCAGCTGCCAGGCGCATGCTGCCAGGCGCATACTGCCAGGTACACTCGCGCGCGGTGATACACTTGTGATCGCCAGGTACAGTCGCGTACGGTGATACACTTGTGATCGCCAGGTACAGTCGCGTACGGTGATACACTTGTTATCGCCAGGTACAGTCGCGTACAGTGATACATTGCAATAACAACAACCACATTTCGTCGCTTTACCTTCACAACCTCATAAAACTACAACTTTTCAGTAGAGTAAAAAAAAATATAATTATATATTACGATATGGATTTGTATTTAAATGAGGTTCAAATAATTATTATATCTAGCTTGTAGTAACCTAAAGTATATAAAAATTAAGTTTCTTTTTTTTTGCGAATATGCCGTACTGAAACTTTATATACTTACATAAATTGTCAATGTAAAATAAAAAAATGAATCGTCCAGTAATAATCACCTGGAAATTGAAGAAATAATATGTTCCTAAAATAAAAATTACATGTCCAAGCTATGTAAAATTTTTATGGCCCCAATTGGCAGTTTTTCTGCGTCGAATTAAAAAAGAATCACGCAAATCAGTTAATTAACATCAGAGTAATCGGTGTAAATACATAAAAAACAGGAATGGAGAACCTCCTCCTTTTTTTTGAAAAGTTAAAAATCAGGATACTTTAGGATCTACGATGGAACAGACATAGACTGTCAAAATGTAGAATTAATCACTTATAAGTTAAAAGCTATGTATCGAATTAAAATTAAGATTCTTTCTTCATTTAGATTTAAATTTTGAATCCTGGAGGACGAGAGCCTTTTTTTTTCTATCGCTGAGAAATGCTTTAAGCATTCCGTGGGGGATTGGGGATTCCCTCCACGGATATGTAGGACTCGCTGCGTCCGAAAGACGGTAAATGGACGCAGCCCTACCCACTACAACTCGGCGGTACTCCGACTCCACCGCCGTTGACGAAGCCACAGGGATAACAAAACTTCCGCGACTCCGTCGACGGAGGACGAGAGCCAAGTGATCTGTAACATAGGTACATCCTAGAACAGACATCAGTCTCTCATCACATGTTGTCCACACATGAAAACTGTATTTAGTTTATTTACTTATATGTATGTGATTGAGAGAAAATAAATAATTTTTAGATTTTGAAAATATCCTTTTGGCTGCGCCGTAGTCGGATGAAAACTGAATAAAAATACTGTTCATTTGCTGAGAGATCTGAGAATATTGCGAGGACATGTATTTTATATAAGCTCCTATAAGACATTTCATTGACTCCCCTTACCTCTGAAATTGTCTGCGATGTCTAAAGATGTCTCAGACTACAGCTGCTTATGTACGTCGCGCCGTCGCAGACTAATAAAGTTGTGTATTTATTTTCCATTCATAAATATATTACGTAGATGATTTACTTATTAATTATATCAGTTTTGTGTTATGATATGAAAATTTTAATAGGGTGTTTACTGTTGTTTCGGACGCGAGTACTTGTTTTTTAAACAAATAAAAATCAAGTTAAATATGATTTTCGTCAAGACTATATTATCTACAATTACGTGTAGAATAAATAAGTAATTATATTTAAGGATGCGTAAATTTTGCTAGAATTTTATATAATTCGCGAAAGAATAATATACTTTTTGCCAGTTTATTTTAAGCGGTCTTCCCCATAATATTAAGTAGAATAATATATTTTTTGCCAGTTTATATTAAGGGGTCTTCCCCATAATATAAACTGCAGTAGTGCAGAGTAATTATTTATTTTTAAAATCACGTTTAGAAATACATATGATATAAATGAAATATCAACAACATACACATCGTCACTCACTCGTGGGTTCAATTCCTGCGTTAGAACAACAAAAAATTTTGTTTTTAAGTTTGGTTAGGACAATGCAGGCTGATCACCTGATTGTCTGACAAGAAAGATGATTCATGCGTCAGATGGGCATGTAAAAAGTCAGTCGTGCGCCTGATCTCCCGCCGGTCGTGTCGGTTCCCACTGGGCTACGAGACTGAAGGAAGAGAGAGTGTGTATTGCGTACACACTTGGTCACTACAAAATACCTCCTGAGTAGCTGGCCTGGGTTCAATGAAACCGGCCACTGTTACCGAAATCAGTATGGGAGGCCTTAATCACAATAGGTTTGACACGTTACCCGTCCCACTGGGCTACGAGAGTGAAGGAAGATAAGCTTCTGTGTATAACGCACACATTTGACTATAAAATAACTCCCGCTTAGCTGGCCTGGTTTCTATGAAACCGGCCACCGTCATCGGTGTGAGAGGCCTAATCACAATAGGTTTGACTTAAATATTGTCTTTATTTATTTTAGATTTCATAGAAAATATATTATTTTAATGTTTGAAAACGAAAATATTTAAAAAGCTCTTCCGCGCAATACTTCAAAAATAAAACATTAAACATTCATCAAAGAAATGTAAGACATCGCTTTTCTTGCTCACCGGAGTGCACGAAATTGAAACCCTTCTGCTTAAAACTTATTAGGGATCCTCTGATGCGTGCTTGTAAGTGTTCCCCGCTTCGTGCTTGCATGTGGTGATTCACCGCATGCATGTCTGAAGCCTGCGTAGTGAAGCGTGCCATGCGGTCGCGTGCCGATGCAACATAAGGCTTTCAACTGTATCAGCACTAAACCTTATCAAACTGGCACACCGAAATGCACCTGCGCGTAACTTTGACATCATATTCCCTGGAACGTAAAATTGCATCGAATTTATAGGTTCTATTTCGGATTTTACTTATTATATATGTCGTATATATGTCGCAGTCATCTTATTGAATCTAGTTATTTAATTGAATCACTAGGCGGTTATATAATGGCGTCAAACAGCTCGTACAGATTGATTGATATATGATTGATATATGTCGCAGTCATCTGATTGAATCCACTATTTAATTGAATGACTAGCGCTTTCATTGAATCCTGTTTTAACCAACAAATTTTAGAATCCGAGACTAGGACAGCCATTTAATATTTTAGTTTTAAACTTCGAAATTTCCGAATGAGTACTAATAAAACGAACATTAAAGTAAATTAATCAAAAAATATATCAACACATTGCTATCTGTACGAGCTGTTTATTATATATTATTATATAACCGCCTAGTGATTCAATTAAATAACTAGATTCAATCAGATGACTGCGACATATACATATGTTAGATGTTGTAGCGTCTGATCAACATAATATTAGATTTGAAGAGATGAGGTGTCTAATGATTAATTACAAATTACAATGAATTAAGTCATAGTTTTGCTGCAGCAATATATTGTGTAAGTTGTTAAAAATGTTCTTTAAAAATACTATCGAGTGCCAGTTAAAAGAGTACTTAAATATACTAAGGTACTTTACTTGATGTTGTCATGACAACATCACATATACACTAAAAGTGTATGGCTTGGATGCTGGATTAATTTAACCATAAATTAAATTTTTGTAACTATAATGATGGATTATACCTAAGATAGCAATTACGTCAGTTTTCGAACAAAATCAGCTCATTTTGGGAGCTACGATACACACGGACAGACACACAAACACAATCTAGCATACAACAGCACTCTGATTTCGTCGGCTATTAAAAATGAAATAAACCATTTCCGTCACATACAAAAGATATTCTGAGCGTTTTATACCAGTGTCTCGAACAAAGCAAGCGAATCAAATGTAATAAAAATCACTCGTGAAGTGGCGAGACACCAGGGGCCTTACTCTCCAAACTGATTCGATTTTGATTCAGATTCGATCGTGCCGCGTACTCCCGAATAAATTGACAATTGTTTATTTTGATTCTCAGTCGATTGATATGGTCGGGAGTACAAAAAGTTACGATCTAACGATTTTCGTTATTCCTGGCTAGTTTCAAAGTAATCCACCAAATAAACTAAATTAAAATTTAAAAAAAATGTCGACTTAGCGTGTAACATTCCTGTCACACCTAACAAAAGACCTGATGACCTTGAAGACCTGAACCGATTTCCACCAAACATAGCTAAGAAAACTCGCGACTGATACCTTTCAAACAAAATAACCGCATTAAAATCGGATCATCCGTTTGGGAGCTACGATGCCATAGACAGACACATAAACACCAAAAGACGACCTCCGTAGCCCAATGGTTGAGTGCGTTGGTGCTCAAACGAGAGGTCGCGGGTTCGAATCCCGCCGAGGGAACAAAAAGATTTCAATATTCCTGGGTCATGGATGTGTATTTATATAATAAAAATCTTAAATATGTGTATAGTTTATAAGTATTAAATATATTTCCGCTGTCTGGTACCTATAACACAAGTTCTTCGGATCTTATGGTGTGAAGCGTCCATAGATATTATAAAAGCCGTTGAGATCGAGCTGATTCGATTCTAGGCGATTCGAATTGTGTCGGGAGTAAGCTTGCAGTACTCAAGAGCGTCGCTAGGGAGGCCGCGGGTTGACTATCAAAACGTTATAGGAAGTATTCAACTGTGAACAGACGATACAATGATCTGTGTGCTGAGTTTGTATCACTTGACGTGAAAATGTCGAGCACAATTTGTATGGCTTCAAAACGCAAATGTCTAATTTGATGTCATACAAACTTAACGGTAATTATTATTAATGTGTTTCCAAAGTGTAAATAACTCTTTATATGTCTTAATAAATTGTTTCTAAAAAAACTCTCTTGTCAGCTTTCAAACAAAAAAACTAGACCAAAATCGATTAATCGGCTCCCGTTTGGTAAACGTATAAACCGATTTTGTCTCCTTGTGCCTTCATTTATTATTAAAAATAGTGAAAATATTACGCACGTTACTTGCTGCCAGCAAAGTTCATTTCATGTACTCAATGGATTTTGACTTTATTATAGATTAAGCTCTTAAAATGTAAAGAAAAATATTTTTAAAAAACAAAAAAATAAACATCTTTTTCGATGGGCCTGTGCGAGTTATGCCGTTTCTTCTGGACGGGTTAGGATTAAAACGGTAGTAGCTTTTTATGTTGACATTCTGAGAATAACATGATAATTCGGAAATAATAAAAAAACATTTTCATTCACTTGTAAATCTAGAAAAAGATTTACAAGTGAAAATTGTACTGTAAGTTTTTACAATACAAACGGAAAAACACATAAAAGCTTCCTGTATATAAAGCGCAAAAGCTCGATTTTTTCAAGTCGACAGAACAATTTTACTAGCGAAGGTAGGATTTGAAATACATGATCATGTAAGTAATAGTGCCTACATCTCGAGCATTATGCACGCTGGGTATGAAACGGCACTAGTGATGCGTGAAAAATGGCGAAAACGCGAGCGACGCGTGCCTTTTAATGACATCGTCGATATCTCAGCGAGGGGGGTGTACCCCCGTGCACCCCTACGGGGAGCCTCCAACATTTGAAATTCACTTTTATATTACGACAATGCGATGTTTTATAGCTCTTATAATTCTTTTATACAATTAACTCCCTCACAAAAGAGCACTTGTCGGGCGCTTCCGTTACGTTTCCCAAATGGCGAAATTAGTTTAGCACGAGGCGTCTTTTAGTATTAATAAAGAAACCGAACCTCACGAGACCCTATTTGACAGATAAAAAAAGTTTCGTTTCTCTTTTAAAAGCGAAGAACTTTACTTATGTTACATACTTTAACATTTTTCTGTTCTTTTTTTACATTTTTAAGTTCTTAAGGACCCTATTACTAATAGCTGACTGTCTGGCACAATGCTGTATATGAAGAAGCGCAACAGGTGAAGTTTTTACAAATTATCTATCAAATCAAATCTCAAAAAAATCAAAAACTTTTTATTTCTATACTAGCTGTGCCAGCGACTTCGTTCTCGTGGTTTTTGAGCGACCGTTTATGCAGCGCATGCAACGAAAGTCTCCCCGTTTTTTGCAACATTTCTCACGGACACTTCGCTCCTATTGGTCGCAGCGTAACATATAGCCTAAAGCCTTCCTCTAGAAATGGACTATCCAACAAAAAAATATTTTTTCAAATCGGACCAGTAGTTCCTGAGATTAGCGCGTTTAAACAAACAAACTCTTCCGCCTTACAATATTAGTATAGATAGGTTATTAAATAACACTTATAGAATTGTGTGTATACTAACAAATACTAAAAACAAAATTAATATTTCACATACCTACGCGCGTCCTACTAACACTTGGCCGGTTTTTTAAAATACTAGCATTTTCCTGCAAACATTCAGGTTGTTTCGTTGTTGTCAAAGTTTTCATTAATGAATGTTGCAGCTGAACTTTTAATTTGCCCTTCGGTTTGTGTTTATGCTCGCTTTAATAAGGCAGCGGCTCTCGTTTCTTCTCAAATAGCCCCGGGGTTGCCGGAGTATTCCACCCGGTTCAAGTCTGTATTAGACGAAATTACTGCAACATCCAATATTTACATTAATGATCCGGATAAAAGTAACGATTAAACTCCTGCGTTCCGATCCAATGTGATCTAAATGTTAACAGAAATAAATCTATCTAAGACTAAAATTGAAATTCGAAGAATAGCGCGTTTCAATAACCTTTTCTTATGGATGGTTATTGAAACGCGCTATTGATGTGCAATTGTATTTCTTCCCTGCGCAGTAAATACGTTACATTTAATTAGAAGCATTAGGGCCTTACTCTCCAAACTGATTCGATTTTGATTCAGATTCGATCGTGCCGTGAACTTCCGAATAAATTGACGTTTGTTTATTTTGATTCTCAGTCTATTGATATGGTCGGGAATACGAAAAGTTACGATCTAACGATTTTCTTAATCCTGATTAGTTTCAAAGTAATCGACCAAATAAAATACCAAAAACCGTTGAGATCGAACTGATTCGGTTCTCGATTGTGTCGAGAGTAAGCCTGCTGTGCTTATATTGAGATCACATTGAAAAGGATCAAAATATACAGTTATAAGTCCCGATTTCACGAACGCATGTTAGTGTTAACGGCGTGTTAAATTATCATGCCTTCTCATTCATTGATAGGAATTACGAGGGGGATAGCACGAAATTTAACGAAGGATTAACTTTAACATTGCTTGGTGAAACATGGCCTTAGTCTAACAATATAACTGCACTAACAAAACCTTAACTTCCCTGTAAACGTTTAAAAAACCTTCTATAGTTTCTTTCTTATCATTAGTGTACGTAACATGTTCGGACAAAATTTAATTTTACCATATTTTTGGGTAACGAAGATTTTATAGTGTTTGAAGCTACCTTCCATCTTGACTACTACTGTGATAAAACCACTCGTTTGTCCGTGATGGATGATGTAGGCTCGTAATTGGGTGTCGAAGGCTCGAGTTAAAAGCATACACATGTAGCCGCGGCCTCGCCATCTGATAGCCATTGTCTTCGCTTTATCTCGGCCTGCGCTATAAATCCACGGCATTCTGTCAGACAGTGTACTAGAGGTGCGTATCATCATCATCATCCGAGCCATGGCATCCAGTAAATCAATAAATATATACTAATATTATAAAGCGGAAGAGTTTGTTTGTTTAAACGCGCTAATCTCAGGAACTACTGGTTCGATTTGAAAAAATATTTTTTTGTTGGATAGTCCATTTATAGAGGAAGGCTTTAGGCTATATAACATTACGCTGCGATCAATAGGAGCGAAGCGTCATTGGAAATGTTGCGAAAACGGGGAAAATTATTCACATTTGGCGACTTTCGTTGCGTGCGCTGCATAAACTTTACTGTTTAAGTCATTCAAAAACCACGCGAACGATGTCGCGGGCACAGCTAGTATAATATATATTGATGAAACGCACACTACACAATAAAAGATAAATCAAAAACATTAAAAAATCACAGACGTAAAAACATATATACGGTCGAATTGAGAAACCTCCTCCTTTTTTGGAAGTCGGTTAAAAAGAGACATTTAAACAACAACAATACAAAGTAAGTATTATATTAAAAATTCGAAGTCCCCAAATAGTTTGGTTGGCAGTGTAAACAAGTTGTCGAAATGGTATCTATCTTCGCAAAATGACATACGAATTTACGTATTTAGCGAACCTAATGTCAAATCTCATACATTTTGTTTTCGAACTTCGTAAGCGATAAATAGCAATGGCATCTTAAATAAGGGGCCTTACTCTCCAAACTCTCTCTCGCGGGTTCACAAGCGCAGATCGTCCGCAGAAACTGCTACACATTTCCGGATATATATTCTGTGGCGGTACTACTAGCGCCACAATCCTGCATCGCGCTGTCGAAGTTTTCTAAGTCCGGCGCTATATATACGACATCTGAAAACTAGTACAGTGGGCTTCGGCCTGACCGAGCATACCATCTCGCTTGGTCGGAGATATGGTTGATGGGATGCTATTCTGCGACACCCCACGGATGTGCCTGATGTTATTTGAGCGCGATCGATCGACCCCCCCGCCGTTTTTGCGAGGCTTCCAAGTTTTGTACAGAAACCACTACTTTGCGGCGATGCGGTATCTGTGACTTAAGGAATCTTAATGTGATTCTGAGCAATTTTCCAAGTAAAGTCCCGCTTGCGCTCCACTTAAATACATTAAAGGTTTTGTTAAGTACGCCGGAATTCGTACTTACGAATTACTGAGGTAGAACTTTATACGGAAATTTGTTTTTGCTATTTATAAATATGTGATTATGTTATGTGCTATTTTAATACCTCCCGAATCAATGTTGGTGATGGTGGCCGATTTCATTAAGTTTTTGGAGTTGTTGTATAGTGGCTAAGTGTGTGAGCAATGCATAAGAGCACCAGAAGTCGTAACCTAGTGGATCGGATGACTGCGTATGTTAGGGTGTTAACAGGATCGACAGACAGCCTAAAATCAGATATGAGCTGATCAATTAAGTCTTAATGGCTATAGCGGTGAAAATTTGTTATATTACTTTATAATTATACAAAAAAAAATAGTAACAGATTTAGGTATTAACACTTTATTACATTCAAAACAATAAACTAAAAAAATCGATTGACGATTTATGCAACGATTCGTATCATAAAATTGGCCTTTTGCGTTGCGCAGTCGCGCATATGAAATAAAAAAATACACGGTAGACTTAAATTGTTTTTCTAAATTAATGGATAGACCTTAACTTATGTGGTGTAATGCTCAAAAATGCTCAAAACATGAAAGTCAAAAGTAAGTCTTTCAGCGCTGGTACTTTCACAGTATACTCTACACATGAGGAACATACACACTCTAAAGTATTATCACTAATTTATTTTGGGTTGCATAAATCGATTGTGATATTCAGTTGATAATTTTGTTTTACCTATCCACATATCGTTATGGCACGTTTTTAATAAAAATACGTTAAATACAAAATTCTGTATCAAGTTACATACAATTTTAAATTAGCGCAGCGCTGTGTGAAAGAAATAAAAGCAAGAAAAAACCGTGTTTCGTTCGCAGTCCCGTGTCCACCGACATCAAAGACTAACCGCCTGCCGAGATAAAATTACATATTAATTATAAATTGCAACAGAAAGTATTTCTAACGATAGAAGCGGAGATGGATGAATTAAATAATAGTTTGAAACAGCATCTGTCTAAAGTAGTTTCGATATCTACTGTTTGCTGACTGGCAATCTTTGATTATTATTATTGTAATTATGGATAAGTGACGCAACAAAATTTTCAAACAAAACATTCTGACAATTTTGGTGCGGGGAAGTTTGTGTCGATACAAACGCACACTTAGAACACAAAACTTGCACTATTTACGTATTATTAAAAAAGACGTATGAAGTAAGAACGTCTATCATAATATGAACCTTATACCTCGAATTCAAAGTGTGTAATTGTAGTTTGTCAAATCAGACCATATATAAATAAAAATCGAGTCGATTAATCTGTTCAGTTAATGTATGGGGACGCCGCACATCTATTCATCGCGATTTTGTAAGACATTCCATTTAAATCTTATTTCAATAGAAATATACAATAATAATCACAAATGAAAGGTTATTTAATATATTTTAAGATTCAACATATTATGTTATACGAATATGATTTTTTGGAAACTAACAGGGCTAAATGCATTTTTAGCGGAACAGTAATAGAATTCACTAAATGTTTAAAATCAGTCCTGCAATTAGTTTTTGTGGATACGATAGATTTTTTATCAATTTTTATCTTATGCGTCGGCTACAAGGGAAATCGTCGCTAAGGCTCATCCATACTATATGATTTAAGCTGGCAATGGCTGGTATGTAGGTAACTTAATGTAGTTTTTGCTATTTTATTTTGTATTTTTATTGAACAAAATATTATGTATTTTACTTAATCATTGGAGAATTATGTTTAAAAGACAAAGCTATTTGTTTCAAAATATATTAGTAGTTACACTGTTAAAGTTACAACGGCTATTTGCTACGTCATCCTCAACATATAAAATCATCTTTCATATTTTTAATTACGAGATTGTCGCTTGTACATCGGCCCGGTAGACGAAAAAATGGCCGCCATTAGATACAACATTCTGCAATGTAGCAAATGGAAATTCTTAATTCAAATTCATAAACAGAATACATAAAGCACTCTGCGAATAACTGTACAAATGTCGCTAACAAATGCGTCTCCTCTCATGCGGTACAATGACAAACAAAACCTTAATAAACCCAAATGAACGTCCTTTTAATGTCTGCGAGGTACACTCGTGTCGAGTCCCACTTTATCGGAGGCAGCGGTGCGAGCGGTTCGCCCGCACACATCCAAACTATTGTCTGTTGCTTATATCCTCGCTTTTCACGCTTCACTATAATAGGATTTTTTGAAACTGCAACAATACACATGCGAGCGACGGCGGACGAGGGAGAATTTGCTCTTTTCCTTCCTGCAATAATGAAAACATTTTTCAAGATACCTATCATTATATTGTTCAACTGAAATATGATTTTATTTTTGCGAAATGCAACGTGAAGGTATTAAAATGTACATTTTTTACCGTAATTGCTTCGGTTATTTGTAGCGAGCGGCTTAGTACCGAATCAATATTGAATCTCCTATATACGAGGATTAACACTATTAGCTGCCAACTCAATTAATGATTGTGGCATCTAATACGTGATCCTGTATTGGCTGAGAAAGCTGGTTGATTATAGCACCCATGAGTATGGAAGATATCAGATGTTTATAAATAATAATAATAATAATATCTATAGTCGCTTTATACCACGTCAATCTGGCGAGCTAAGTATCCGAAGAATTTGTGTTACAGGTACCAGACATAGGAAATATATTGAATACTTTTTATAATATTCACATATTACCAAGGAACATTGAAAACTTTCTCAATCTCTTTCAAAGATCTCAAGTAGAAGTTACGATTGAGATTGTTTAATTTATACGGGCCTTAAGACTTGTTTATTAACACGGTACTGGGATATCTACTATTGTAGTTGTCTTTCAGTAGTCTTAACAACTCAACACTAGATTTTCAGCTCAATTCTATTAGCCCATACTTATTCTATCAGCAACAATTTTTTTCTAGTCTACTGGATTCCGCATTATATTTTCTTAGCCTTAGAGAACGTGTTTGCAAATCCTGAGGCCAGTCATTTTTACTGTGAAAATGGTAAGCGCAGAGTCACCAATGTTAAGCAAAGTGATCCTCACTTGATCTCTGTTAACAAAAAGTGATCTTATATTTTTAGAGTTCCGTGCCAGAGGGTAACGACGGGACCCTATCGCTAAGACTCCGCTGTCTGTCTATCTGTCACCAAGCTGTATATTATCATAAACCGTGTTATGAGTTACTTGACATTTTCACAGATTATATATATCTGTTGCCGCGATAGCTATAATTATATAAAAAAACAGAAGATTTTCTTGCTAATTTTGTAAGGAAGGGTTCTGCACAAATACGACTCGCACTTGACCGGTTTTATTCGTTCCTTTCCTTCTATAGTAATAACTAAAAAGCGTTGTTTAGAAAAAGTATAAAACAAGTATTTACTGCACGAAGATTAATATAAAACTGAAATCCAAAAGATACATAGCCTTTTTAAAAGGCAGGCTTATATTTTGGAGTCAATTGAGCGTCCCGGCTTCCCGCAAAATACTTCCGAGATTTTAAGGTAACGTGTGTTGTTTTTTCCTCTTTAGTAGGTGTTCATTTTCTTGTGTCTTTCCTTTTTACACGGCTGCCAAAATAATAAAGATGTCAAGGAAATTGAAATACGAATTTTAACGATGATTTTCTTTTTATTGTACGTACTGTATATGTCGCAGTCATCTGATTGAATCCACTATTTAATTGAATGACTAGCGCGTTCATTTAATTCTATTTTTACCAACAAATTCAATGAATCCGAGACCCATTTAATATTTTATTTTTAAACTTCGAAATTTTCGAATGTGTACTATTATAACGTACATACATTAAAGTAAATTAATCAAAAAATATATCAACACATTGCTATCTGCACGAGCTGTTTGACCTCATTATATAACCGCGCTAGTCATTCAATTAAATAAGCAGATTCAATCAGATGACTGCGACATATGTAAGGTGTAAAATAAAGTAGTTATAATACTTTACGGTGTGTATTTACTTCCTATGTAGAGTTTACTGTAAAAGTACCAATCCTGAAAGACTTACTTTTGTCTTTCATGTTTGTATGAGAAATGTCCCAATATCAGAAATATTTCTATATATACAATAATTTTCAAGAAAGTACTTCTTTCATCACTGGTACGGTACCGTACTATACACACCCTAAAGTATTATCACTCATTAATATTATAGCCTGTATAGCCACCATAAGGATTATTTATTACTTTTAGGGCCGATTTTACAATCGTCAGATAACTTTTACCTGAGGAATAAATATGTGTCTTTGACCGATTTTGCTTGAAATAAACGTCAAATGTTTATTCGGCAGATAAAAGTTATCTGGTGATTGAAAAATTAGCCCTTAATGTATGACAATAACCAACGTAAAGTTTTTCTACAAATTCAGGCATAATTCAAAATTTTGTCTATAGCAATATCGTAATAAAATGTCGTTTAAAAACTAAACCACGACTTTAACGTAAAAATATTTCATATAATAAATTAATGTTTACATAATCTCCGGAAGTTCGGGTATTTGGGATTTGAATAAATAAATATTTCTGCTATAACATTCCAAATGTATCAAACGATACGTATGCGTATCACTCCAAAACTAACAATACCACTTATGAATACAAACAATAATAAGCTTCATCCAAAAACGCATTTAAATCGAACTATTGATCGACAGACCACCTGTCAGTTCGCGGAAGTGGGTGATACCTTGCCGCAAGGAAACGGAAGTGCACGCGTCCACCATCTGCCCTTACGACCTGTACATCCTCAATAAACCTTAAAAGTGAAGTACGGTCGCTGCCCCCACACACGCAACCCCTTTTGGTTAGACCTAGGTATGGAAACGGGGTTGTTTATTTTAGGACACTTAAGTACATATACACATATCTAAGATTTTTATTATATTAAAAAACAAATTTAATATATATCTATGACCCAGGAACACAGAAAACTTTTTGTTCCTTCGGCAGGATTCTTACCTGCGACCACCCCCTTGAACACCAACGCGCTCATCCACAGCGCTACTGAGGTCAAAATATCACACAAATCAAGTTTTAACTTTTCACGGGTTTTCTTATCTGTGATACAAAAAATATATAAGTCGCCTATTTAATCTAAAACACAGATTAAAGTAGAGCTGGTAGAGGGTTAAGTGTGTAACGATATTTTTATTAAGTGAATGGTTTTATGCATTATTATAAAAATATTATACTGTTCATTCATTCTCCACACAAACTTTAACTGTGCTAAATTTCATAATATTCCGTTCACATAATTTTCGTAAAACAAAAGTTTTTACATCACGTAGATAAGAATATTATTATTATTATATTTTTTATCACCGCTTTATTTAGTCAATATTGGATATGGATGTATTTTGTATGTTTCATCCACAGATTTTCTGATCGGATTAATACCAATTTATCTATACGATCAAATATTGATATCTAAATAAGCTGGCATTAAATTATATGTAAAATTGGAAATACATTAAGCGTGTTAGGCAATATTTGCGCGGCGGCGTATTGAAATTATCAATATATTAGGTCGGAATAAGGGTGCTCATCTATGACCTACTTTTTAGGTTTTAAGTTTTAAGATTTCTCAAAAGATTACAGTAATCACTTACGAGAAATACAATTTGTAACATATAAATCTGGCACCTGCAACACCATTTCTCGGACACTTAGTTCGAGACCATATTGACGCGATGTGAAGCGTCTATAGATATTAATATTATATTACTAGCTGACCCACTTCGTTGAGCATAGAAAACGTTTAATCCCTGGACTTCCACGAATAGTTTAAGACTAAAAATAGGCGAATTAGTGCAGCCGTTCTCGAGTTTTAGCGAGATGAACGAACAGCGATACATTTTTATATATGAGATAGATATACATTATCGGCGAATATCAGACACTTTTTTTTATAGGACCGACAATCCGGCAGTATTTTTTCCTCCATATTATTTTGTGTGTGTTTTTTTTTTCTTTTTTTGGAAGGATACTTACTAATGGCATTTAAGCCGATTTAGTTGCGTCGGACTATAACTAGCCATGAGGCTAGTTGTTTATGTAGAGGAGAAAGTGGGGGGGTGCTGTCCTACATCGATCCCTACATCAAGGGTTGAAAGGATACTTACTAATGGCATTTAAGCCGATTTAGTTGCGTCGGACTATAACTAGCCATGAGGCTAGTTGTTTATGGAGAGGAGAAAGTGGGGGGGTGCTGCCCTACATCGATCCCTACATCACCCGGGTGATGTACGGATCGGTTGGGGATAGCTACGACTATGATTACTATTTTGTGTGACATGTGCGTTGCACTTATTGCAATCAGTATGATAAATATCACCCACAAAATGTCGGTCATCGATCGCTCGTGTGTGAGCCCCGACTCCTCTATTTCGGTCGGGGCATGTTAGGGGTACGTGCCTGCCACGCCGACGTCTAGTATGCAAAAGGCGAATTCGGGATGTTCACCGCGTCTCCGACCGCCGCCGTACAACTTGGAAAATTGACTTTCAATGGAAGTTCCCGGTCCTGCGTCAACTTTCCACTTTTACTCCAAACAACGACGAACAAAATACACGTTATTCCATCAACTTTCACAAAATCTATTATATCCCACATTATTTGTTTTGAGTTATTCTATCTCGACTTGGGTTTTCTTGTTCGTTTGTTCACTATTATGTTTGAGAATATTTTAAACTTTCCCACAAACCATTTCGCGTCTGGTGAACAACGTTCAGTTTATTCTTTGTTTCTGTAAAATATTTACAAACATTGTGTCGCATTCGAGTAAGTGAATGGCTGTAAAGTGAATATCGTTTATTATGTTTTGGGTGCCTCGTCTAACCATCTTAAAATAATGGTTGGTACTAATTTCTTTTACAATTTATTATTTTTTAGTCGTACGAAACAACAAGCATTTTTTTTTTTTGTAAAAAGAAATACATTTCTAGAAAGAGAAGTAGTAGTAGTGTAATCATATCCCAAAGGTATTATAACTGGTTTTATCACACCCTCTGTGTATATCATTGTTTACGAAATCCATCACCGTACTTA